>CAWUFW010001534.1:1332500-2762426 GCA_963921515.1 Calotriton arnoldi
CTATGAGGTTAATCCCTTGACTCACAGTGGACAATAGAACCATGGATCCCGGACCTCTACACTCACCTCTGTTAAATGCCAAAACAAAAAGCACCAACCAGCATTAATCCTCAATAATACTGCGTATTTTATCAGTCATAGCACATAGAGCTTTTGATAATAGAATCCAAAGAAAAAATAAGATGAGCTGTCATAGTGAATTGCAAACTGTAAACCTATTTCTTATGCAAGAGTAACCCAGACGTCAAGAACTGTAATCATACTGGTTTCTGAGCACTGAAACTTCAATATCAGGTTTTGTTTTCAGTTTAATATATATACATATGTTCATGTGAATTCCACCCGTGGTATACTTCTCCTTCGCATGGGTCTCCCATCAAGACTCGCCAACGGAGGAAAGTGGAAAGCACAAATGTCACAGTTTTCCCTCCGCATGAGTCTCTAAGGAGAGAGCTTGCCAATGGAGGAGAATGGAACAATAAGACGCTGACACCGGTGTCTATTCTCGTTATGAGCACTGCTTCAAAAGGGAAACGCTGAAGTCTCTCGGAGATAAAGGATAAACAGAACCAATTGCAAAGAGTCGGTGCAACAAGCACCCTTTCCAGACCACACCGTGAACGCCCTGACTCCAGCTGGGCGCAGGTTACCAAAATAATCAGCCGCGTTTTGGAACGCGGAAATGATTTTAACAGCTATTCTGGCGGCACACGCATGCATGCATGCATGCATGCATGCGACGTCAGTTTTGCAAGTCTTGCTGGGACATGTGGTTCCTGATTATGAAGCCACCTCTAATAAAGCATATTGCGATTGTATTCTTTTGCTATGTTCAAGTACTACTACACAATGCTTCTCAGTGTTTCCTGACAGTGTTCAAGTCATAACCTTTATGGTTGACTGATGCGCTTTGACACTGATAGAGACAGTTAGTTGTAGATTCCTTACCTTAGAATTACCCCTAGGCGTCAGTCTAGATCCAGAGATTTTTTCTTCAGCAGTAGCCCTGCGCGTCGTCAGGTGGCGTCAATCGGCTCCGCATCTGTTGTAGCTGCCGTGGGCGCCGGGATGACGTTGCGGGACCTTTATTGATGCTGCCCATGTGCGCTGATATCAGTTCTTTCTTTTTCCACGCCAGCCTAGCGCAGATCCGGAGAGCGCTACCCTTAGCCACTTTTTGGCTAACGTTTTTGGACTTTTTGTTGACGTCTTTTTCGAGTTGTAGGCTGCTGGTGTGTTGAGGATGTCCCAGCGAAGGACCAGCTTCAAGCCCTGCAGTTACTTCCTGCCATCGGATGATGTCTGTGATGGATCCGCACATCATGTGCCTTTGGTGCCTGGAGCGCGACCATGACTCCAAGTCGTGCTTCGAGTGCTGAACCATGAACCCGAACGCTTTGCGGGAGTGGTCCTGAAAGATGCTGGAGGCCCAGCGCTCGGCTCCGTGTCGCTACCATTCTCGTTCCAGGGGAAGGTCTCGAGAACGGTCATGGAGCCCACACTCCTCGCACTCAAAGTCGTCTGGGAGATCTTCGGGTAAGTCAGGGAAACACATGAAGTCGAGGAAGCACAGGCGTTGTTCGACTTTTCCAACTTGGTGGGCCGACTCGTCTCCGGAGCCTACTTCTGAGAATGCTCTGCACCTCCCTCCCTTTCTGGGAGCCGGAGCGTCTCCAACCCAAATCCAGAAGTTCTATGAGGCCTTGAACCTCCTATTTGGGCAGCCCGGCTCCACCGGTGCGCCTTCGGGCTCTGCGGAGTTGGTCGAGGTCCCTGGGACTTCGACCCCGGCGGCCCTGACCCTGGCTCCAAAGGGTCCTCGTGGATCCAGGCCTGGATCCAGATCGACTCTGGTCGATCTCGCTGGACCTTCCCCGACATCGATCCCAACGACGACGCTTCCGGCGTCGACCGTGCCCCCGGTGGGCGCTGACCCCATCCTCATACCCGAAGTGGACACGGAGCCAGACCAATGTCTATTCCGACGCCGGAAGGGACTTTCATCCGTGTGTTCATTCCTGGTGTTCTTTTTGGACCAGAAGGTGAGGAAGAGGACTGAAAGGGGCCGCTGGACACTTTAACTGACCAGCTTGAGTAACCAGACTGCAGAATGGACCTGGGTGATGCCAGTGGTCTTTCCCCTGACACTAGCCTGCTTTCTCACCCTACCGTGGCTATGGAGGAGGGAGCTTCCTATGCTGTGGTGGTGAGGAGGGCAGCTGAGGTCCTTGGCCTCGAGCTCCCTACAGTGGCAGTCAGGACTAACCTCCTGACAGAGGTGCTTCAGCCTGCGACTTCCTCTTCCGACCCCCTTTTTCCATCCAGTGCAGCTCTCGCGGACGCCCTTCTGGGCACTTGGTTCAAGCCCAGCACAGGGGCTCCAGTGGGTAGGGCGATTGCCCGTCGCCACCGCCCCACTCTGGGCGACCCAGTTTTCCTGACCAAACACGCCTCCCCTGAGAGCTTGGTAGTCCAAGCCTCTTCATCAAAAGGCGCATTCCCTTCTGCTCCCCCCAGATAGGGAATCCAAGAAGCTGGGCCATCTTGGGAAGAAGATATTCTCTTACTCCAGCTTGGCATTGCGGTCAGTGAATACTGCATGCCTCTTGGGCCACTACTCCCATACTATCTGGGATATGATCGCGCAGGTGCCCCAGGAGACCCGGGCCGTTCTCTCTCAAGGAGTGGTAGACGGGAGAGAAGCAGCCAAATTTACCATACGATGTGGACTGTATAGCACCGGTTCACTGGGCCAAACGATTGCCACATCGGTAGCTGTTAGACGCTACACCTGGTTGAGGACTTCTAGCTCCTCAGGGGATGTCCAGTCTTCTTTGATGGATATGCCTTTTGACGGCACTCTCCTTATCGGCGACAAGGCAGACTCTGCGCTTGAGCGCTTCAAGGATTCTCTCGCTATGGCCAGATCCTTGGGCCTCGCAGCTACCTCACGTGCATCTCAGTCTGCCTTCTGTCCCTTTCGTGGCTAGGTAAGGGGCACCCATCCACGGACTGTCCAACCCAGCCACAGAGTCATGCAAACTGTCCAGCCTTTGCGTGGCTGCGGACGTTGGAACCCAGCCTCCTCTCGGGTCAGGGAGCTAGCCGGCGGGCCAGTCCACCCTTTCCCCCCCGCCGCAGCCTCCAATCCTTCCTTGTCAGAGGTTCCAGGTCCATCAACGACTAGTTGGAGGCAGGATCCGCTATCGCCTCCTCCACTGGCAATCCATCACGTTGGATAGGTGGATTCTGCAAATACTCCAAAGGGGCTTCTCCCTCCCCTTTGAGACTACCCCTCCCTCCATGCCACCTTCTTACGATCGCATGATGGAGGATCATATGGCACTTCTCCACCAGTAAGTATTGGCTCTCTTGGCCAAGAGAGCTATAGAGAGGGTCCCTGTGCCAGAAGTAGGTTGTGGTTGTTATTCTCGCTACTTTCTGGTACCCAAGAAGGACAAAGGCCTGCGTCCTATCTTAGACCTCGGACTCTCAACTTCTTCCTCCAGAAGGAGAAGTTCAGAATGCTCACCCTCGCCCAAGTTCTGTCTGCACTCGACCCAGGAGACTGGATGGTGGCCTTGAACTTGCAGGATGCTTATTTTCATATCCCCGTCCTGCCAGCCCACAGACGTTACTTTCGGTTCACAGTGGGCCATGAGCACTTTCAGTTCACCGTGCTCTCCTTTGGTCTTACCAGTGCCCCTCGGGTGTTCACAAAGGTGATGGCGGTGGTCGCAGCTCATCTGTGCAGATCAGTGATTCCAGTCTTCCCCTATCTTGAGGACTGGCTGTTGAAGGTAGGCTCGCCCCAGGCTGTCATCTCCCACCTCCAGACTTCTGCAGACCTCCTGCATTCGCTGGGGTTCACTATCAACATGCCAAAGTCACACCTGACTCTCAGATGCTCCCTTTCATTGGGGTGGTTCTGGACACGGTGCAGTTTCAAACCTATCCTCCCAAGCAGTGAGTCCGGGATATTTGGGCTATAATACCGATGTTTCAACCTCTCTCTTGGATTTCCTTGAGAATGACTCTGAGGCTGCTGGGCCTCATGGCTTCGTGCATCCTGCTGGTGGATCATGCCAGATGGCATATGTGGTCTTTGCATTGGGACCTAAAGTTCCAGAGGGCGTAACACCAGGGAAATCTTTCGGACTACATCCAGATCTTGGAGGGAACTGCGCACCAACTGCAGTGGTGGCTCACAAACCAAGATTGGGTCCGAGGCAGATCCCTCTCCCTTCCCCAACCAAATCTAACAGTGGTGATGGATGCGTCACTTCTGGGAGGGAGCTGCCACATGGGAGAGGCGGAGGTCAGAGGCGCCTGGTCTCCGACAGAGTCCGGCCTCCATATAAACCTTTTGGAGCTCCGGGCGATCAGACTGGCATTGAAAGCATTCCTTCCCTCTCTCAGGGGGAAAGTGGTGCAGGTGTTCACCGACAACACCACCGCCATGTGGTACTGCAACAAACAGGGTGAGGTCGTGGACCTTTTGTCAAGAGGCTCTCCGCCTCTGGACATGGCTGGAACATCAGGGCATGACCCTGGTGGTTCAACACCTGGTGGGCTACCTGAATGCCAGAGCTGACGAATTCAGCCGTCTGTTCCTAGTCGATCACAAGTGGCATCTCCATCCGGAGGTGGCACAAGGTCTTATTCAGTGCGGGAGAGCCCTGGTTAGATCTCTTCGCCTCCGAAGAGAATGTGCTGTGTCAGCAGTTTTGCGCTTTGGAGTTTCCAAGGCGGCACTCGCTCGCCGATGCTCTTCGTCATGAGTGGAACTTCGGCCTTCTGTACTCCTTTCCGCTTGTACTACTTCTGCCCAGAGTGCTCAAGCAGATCAAGCGTGACCGGGCTCAAGTCATCTTGTAGCTCCGGACTGGGCACAACGAGACTGGTACCCCAACCTTCTGACTTCACCCAAACCTGTTCAGTGCCCACCTCCTTGTGTGGAGATTGAGCGGCGCAGTTGACAGCTTTCGACCTTCCGCCCGAAGTCTGTGATGTTATCTTGGCAGCCAGGCACCCGTCAACGGAAACAGTATACACCTGTAGATGGACAAATTTGTGGCGTGGTGCAGAGCAAAGGCTGTTGATCCCCTTTCTGCTCCTCTTTCAGAGGTTCTCTTGTATATACTTTCTTTGGCCCAGTAGAGTTCTGCCTTGGGCACTCTTAAAGGATATCTTGCAGCTATCTCTGCTTCTCTTCGGCTGTCAGTTCAGCCTTCTTTATTCAAATCTCCTATTATTGACAGATTCCTTAAGGGCCTTACTCATCTGTTCCCTCCATCTCCTTTTGTAATGCCCCAATGGGACTTAAATCTGGTTCTCACATTTCTTATGTGTGCTCCCTTCAAGCCTCTTCATAACTGTCCCCTTAGGTTTGCTGACTCGCAAAACTACCTTTCTTGTTGCCATCACCTCTGCTCGCAGGGTGAGCGAGCTGCAGGATTTATCTTCTAAGCCCCCTTTCCTATCTGTCTATCCGGATAAAGTGGTGCTTCGAACCAGGCCTTCATTCCTTCCTAAGGTTGTCACATCTTTTCATGTGGGACAATCTATCACTGCCCAACTTTTACCCACCCAAGGAGGAGGAGAGACTCCACCATCTGGACCCAAAACATGCATTGCCTTTTTATCTTGATTGCACAAAAGACTCCCAGGTGGATGATCAGCTCTTCATTGGCTATGTGGGTGCCAAGAAAGATTGTACTATTCAAAAACGGACCATCTCCAGCTGGGTTGTCCTTTGTATCAAAATATGCTATGCTTTGGCGAAGAAGGACCCTCCTGTGTGGTTGCGTGCTCATTCCGCCAGATCAACGGTGGCAACCACAGCATTAGTACGTGGAGTTCCAGTCCTTTGCATCTGTCAGGCAGCAACGTGGGCATCCTTGCACATGTTTACCAGACACTACTGCCTGGACAGCCAAGTCCGGAGGGATTTGTACTTTGCCTGCTGGGTCCAGCAGGATTTTCTGTTAGGATTTTGGTTCGCAGACCCTCCTCCGGGGATGGTATTGTTGGGGTATCTATTCTAAGGTACGGAATCTACAACTAACTATCTTTATCTAATGAACAAGTTACTTACCTTCGGTAACGATGGATCTGGAAGAGACGTTAGTTGTAGATTCCTTACTGGCCTACCCATCCTCCCCGCTCAGCGAACTGATTTGTAGGGCTAAGGACTTGGCTAAAAGGCCCTCGTTTTGACGCACCAATGGTCAGTGACTTTCATGGCTCTGCACTTCTGGCGTAGAAAGTTGTGTTAAGAACTGACGTCAGCGCGCATGGGCGGCATTTATGTAGGTCTTGTGACGGCATAGCGGCGCCCACGACGCTGACAACGGATGCGGAGCCGACCGCCACCTAACGACACGCAGGGGTACTGCTGAAGAAAATATCTCTGGTTGCAGACTGACGCCTGTGGGAAATTCTAAGGTAAAGGAACCTAGAACTAACATATGTCTCTTCCAGATGCATCGTTACCAAACCAGGCGTTTTTTATTAACCATTTTACGTAAAAACAATTTTAGCAAATGTATAGTGGCCTTGCTTTTTCTGCAATTAGGTGATCCTGCCACATGCAAAGGGGTCGGTGGCTTTTTAAAAAGTGCCTTTTTTTTTTACACATAAAGCTATGTTGTTTTACATTTAATTCAAGCTGTATGTAACATTTTTATGATGAATGTTTTTACTATATTTAATTTATTTTTATTAATGTGTATGAATATATATTTGTGCCTGCGTGTTTTAATTATTTACCTTGTTTACTTTTATGATCTTCCATTGCGAGATCGAATAAAGTTTATTTTGACCTTTGACCTATCAGAATTCAAAATGACTGCTCAGAAACATAGGTTCTTTGATTTTGCCCCAAGAAGTTATTTGACACCAAGTCACAGGTAGCATTAGAAAAGTCTGCAGTTAAGGTTTTTCAAATCTATCTCTTAAATGTGCCAATGCCTTTGGTGTTCCAAATTGTCTAAGGTATTTTTTTTCTTTAGGTCAGTTATTCTGTTTACTATTGGCTTAAAGTAGGTTTTTCATCAGTTGGCATTACATGCCCAGCGTATAATCCCAAAAGGTATACGTTCTATTCCAAAGGTTGTGATGAGATTCTAGTGGCCGTGCAACGTTATTTCCTGAAAACTGTATTTTATCACAGACAGCAATTGTACTCGTGGATTGTCACCTAATGAACGACGAGAGGGTGTATAATTTCTCTCTAATTTTTCTTTGTGCTTGTAGTTCAATTATTAGACTTAATGTGTGTGATATATGGAACGGTCTTGTTAAAATCTAATAATCTTTTCATTAAAGAACAAAGGGTAAGCCCATTGTCTGAAGGCTGAATTTTTGAAATCCACCTCAAGAGTGATGAGTTACTTTGTTGACTATTGTTTGTTGGGTGACAGCATTATCTTCTAATCCACAAGCTTGAGTTGTTCCTGGAACTACAATAGCCATCTCTGGATCTTGTTTGCATTGGATACACTGCAGAAAACCAGTGATGTTATCCACGTCTCTTAATGTAATACACTTTGAGATTGGGCTGTTTTAAGGGCTCAATATAAGTTCAACATGACAAGTCTTATAGTCAAATTTACTTAAATGACATATCTTTATATATTCATCTTATGTGATCAATGTGTAGATACACACTGTTTATTCATTTTAACAGGTTTTGTAGCACAATGCCGTCCATTTGAGCCCTATTGGTATTTTGAAACTTAGTAACAGAAATACTGCTGCTGTGCTAATATTTCATGACACTACATTGATGCTTCCGTAAAAGACTAAAATCCAAACGTTTGTGTTTACCGTGGCTAATGTTTAGCTCCAGTAGCAACACCCTCTCCAAAGCCAATTATGCAATGCATTGCACTTAAAGATTCCCTGCGCCCAAGGCATTACAGATCATAATCTTCTCTTTCAGGTTTTCAGCAAAGGACTTCAAGTACAGTCTTAAATGTTTTCACTACGTTCATTGTTATGTAGTCAGCGAATTACGTTGTTTCAAGCACTGTAGCCACCGAACCTTGTAGAGCCTGACTTATCAAGGTGGTAGTAATGATGTTACCTAGCCTTGAAGATGATTTGAGACAAATTAATGTATTCATATTCTTTGTAGAACACACACCACAAGCCCTTGGCATGGTTATACCTTTGCATTAATGCCCCGGTTACTTACCGGTAATCTTCATTACTCCGAGTATAGTCTTCCTCGCCACATGAATAACGAAGTGAGCTTCAGCTCCACACCAGAACCCTCCAAAGCAAAAAGTTAGCCTCCCATACCTCCCTTCCCCTCCCAAGATGGCCGACCCAAGCCACCCATGACCTCTATAAGAGGTGGGCCGGCCCAACCCTTAAGCCTGAACTACCAAGCATAAACATGAAGCCGATAGCAACACAGGGAGGGAGGGATGGGAACTCATGTGGCGAGAAGACTATACTCGGAGTAATGAAGATGACCGGTAAGTAACCGGGGCATTACCTCCTCGTAAGTCTTCCTCGCCACATGAATAACGAGTGAGTACATACCAAAGCCAAGCGGCTTCATGTAAACTCACAAAAAACCAATGGACCAGAAGGGGAAGCCAAAGAAGCATGGCAAACCCAACAACCACCGACTAGCGGTAAAAACCACCCAAGAGAGAGGCAACCACAAGCAGGAAGAACCAGCCCGGGACAGAGAGACCCAGGGAGGGCCGAAAACCCAGACCTCCGGGACCCGTAGGGGCGCCGGGAGAACAGAAACCACCACAAATCCAAAGACCGGATGGACAGCCCACCATGACCGGCGGACAACAGAGGGCAGAAGCCGAGGAACCAGACACAACCAAGGTGGACCTGCAGGAGCCGCCAGAACGGAGGAGAGCACAGAAAAGAACCCAGCACCCCCTCCAACCAGCAGAAATGAAGCCCAACAAAGCACCACCAACACAGTGAAAAAACAGCCAGGCCACGGAACCCAGTGGGCCAAAGAACCCCCCCGGAAGGGAGCAAAAGACCCCAGGAAGGCACAAGAGAACAGCCCCCGGAAGCCACAGGAACAACCACGAAGCAACCCGGCCACCAACGGAACCAAAGCGGCAAACAGCGGAAAGCCCGCAAGGCCGCCCAAGGAGCCCGAAAACAGAAGGGACCGGGCCCAAGCCAAGCCACCAGAAAGGAAAGCGAAGGCCCAACACCGGGTCACCATGCACAATGAAGCAGACAGCAACCGGAAGCACGGAGAACGCGGCCCGAAGAGCGCGACCACCCCGCGCAGGGGTCAAGCAAACCGTCCCTGTACGACCCACTAGCAGTACACGGGCCGCCGAAGCAGGCACCCAAGCGACCACCCAGTCGGCCGCTAACCAGGCCCGACCCCGCAGAACCACCGAGAGCCGACAAGAAAAGGAGCGTACAGGGAGGCAAGGCCAAGGTGAAACACCCCAAAGGGGAGAAGGACAGAAGAGCAGGGCAAAACAAGCCCAAAGCCAGGCCAACACCACCAGGGAGCAACCCTGGGTCAGCAAGCACCAGCACCCTAGAGAGATAAAGAAGACGCAAAATCCTCACAGGAAGCGGGGGCCCCAAAAAGGGGAAGGAAGAACCGGGAAAACCCAGTACCCCCGGACAACCCACACCCACAGCCGCGGAAACCAAGGGAGAGGACCCCAGGCGAGCACCACCAACAGGCCAAACGCCCCGCCCAGGCCAAACAAGCCCAGGACCCGCGTAAGCAAAGGGAACAGAGGAAAGCGGCAAGCCAGGAGCCCGGATGAGGAAGCACAAGAGCCACCACCGGGGACCCAACCCGAGACCGTAACCAAGGAACCTGGCTGCCCACAGAAAGACCAAAGCCACGGGAGGAAAAAAACCTGCACCAGAGAACAGGCAGAACACCCCCGGGAGAGAAACCGTCCCGAGTGACTCCCCCCGGACCCCAGTCAAGGACAGAACAAACGAGCAAAAGAAACCAAAAGGGAGCAAATCCAGCAACCCCCCTGGCAACAAGAGGCAGGCGAAAAAACGCCCAGACCAGAAACCAGAAGCCCCCGCGGGGCTGGAACAAACCCCAGACAAGCCAAAGGAATGGCCAACAGATGCCAGACGAGAAAACCGCCAGCAGGGGGACCAACCAAACCTGCACCGACCGGGAACCCAGGCACGCCCCAGTCCCACAGGCCGGAAAAGACCGCAATCACCCGGGAAGGGGACACCAGAAAGAGCAGACCGTACCTGCAGACAGGGCAGAAAAGGAGCCGCGTGCCTGACCCGCGACCAAGCGGCAGGGGAAGAGAACGGGCATCACCAACCCAGACCGGACCAAACCTGTGGAGCATAACCACCGGCACAACGGAACCGACGGCGGGACAAGAGAAAGCACCCCCACGGGAAAATGCGCAAACGAGAATGAACCAGAACCCAGGACGGCCCAGTAGCACTCGAGACCCACCGGAAGGGACGAGCCCCCAAGAGAGAATGCAAAGCACCGCCCGCCAACAAGGTACAAGAAACATCCAACACACCCTGTGGAGGACCCCGACCCCAACCGAAAGCCAGGGGGCAGAGGAAAAACCAAGGAGGACCGCCAGGAACCGGAAAAGCCCCAAGACCCCACCCGAACAGGCCCCGCCCGAGAAGAACCCGGGAGACAGCCAAGACCGACAACGGGGCGGCGCGGCAGTAGGCGGGGCCCACAGAACCGCTACACAGGCCACCCAGGACGCAAGGAGAGGCAACAGACGGGCCCCAACAGATCCCCAGAGGCCAGGAGCCGAAGGGAAGCCGGACACGGACAAGAGGAGCAGCAGTCGCCAGCCGAGATAAGAAGCCGTGGCCCCGGTCTGGATAGGGCAAGCCCTCCAGAAGCAGAAGCAAAAGCCCACATGGAGACCACAGAAGCAGCCCAGAGAAGGATGGACAGACGCCAACAGCAGCTCGTCCCCATCAGACACTGGCAGCCAACTGTAACCGGAACCCCCAGGTGGACACCCAACCATGGACCAACCATGCCAGACCCCGCACCCCATTGGAGAGCAGGCGGGAACAGGAGCACACAGGACGGTAGGACCGCAGGCCCACAGTCCGGAAGGGAAGGTAAAACACCGAGGACGTCAACAAGAGCGTAGTACCACCCAACGGAACCCAGCACTACCCCAGAAAAAAAGAAAGATAGAGAAACACCTGAAAAAGACCAATGCAGCGAAATGCAGTACACGTGACAGCATACGCACAGCCACAACATGTGTATGTGTAAGCGGACACCCCTGACAGGGAATCTTGGCACCGAAAAACAGATGTTTACTGGTACCCACTCCATGGCACTCAATACATCGACCACAGAAAGATGAAAGGCCGAGTGGACCCGCCGGGATCGAACCTGTGACCCTGAGGTCGAACACAGTCCCCAGCAGCAGATGCAGCAGTCCAGTACGCCAACCTGGAGGAAGCTGCCAAAAAAGCACCAATCCGCACCACAAAATGACACAGAAATGACCAGCAGGCAATAAATATAAAGACATTGTGCCAGACCAGAAGAACGTAGAGGCCAATGTAAAACACAAAAACCTAAAGCGACAGTGGACAGAACAGAAGCACGGGAAGTAGAGCGTCGATGCCGAGACACGAACCGGCAACCCCAGCCTACAGGTCGACCGCACCAGCCATAAGGCTACAACCCAGCACCTTCTTATACACATACAGCGTAAAGAAGCAGGTCCGCAAACACGTAGGCATAAAGGGGGAAACCAACACCCCCATAGTGGGGAAAAAATAACCCCAAACCCTCAAAGACAGCAGTAAGGGAAACGCAGACATACCGCTGAAACAGGAGACTGAAACCCCTCCAGGACTCATACAATACCCACCAAAGGTGAGTACGTGGCACCCGATCCACAGCAATGGGACACCAGGGCCCAAAAACCAATGAAAAGTAAAGGACCGAAACGTGACCGTATCAAAAACAGCTGGACGATCACAGCAGAAACGTAAGCCCCAAACATCACTTGCCCACTCCCCTGACAAAAGTAAACCAGGGAATCAGATACGCCGCGGGAAAACCATGTCGTGCGCATGCGTAAGTGCAAGTCAAACAAAAAACGGAAACAAGTTTAAGAAAGAATCCCACCAAGGACCGGTGCCACATGATAGTGGACAGAACCTACGTAGACCACCAGCCGCACGCCGTCGGCCAGAGGAACGGGAGAGTACGCGGCAACCTCCGGGACCGGGACCCTTCGAGGCAACGGCAGCAGCCCACAACAGAAACGATGGATTTAACCCAGATCTTTTGACTGGGGGAGAATGTTTGCATTGTTAGCATTCCGTCCATCATTTGTTTGCTGTAACACTTTTCGCCCTAAGTGGGATGGGTATGCCCAGACGTGGGTCCCTTGCTCACTGTGCCACTGGATTCAAGCTAGCCTGGCTGAAGAAGGGTGACATACCCTGAAACCGGTCCCAGGATGCTTGTTTCCGGTCCAAGGAGGACCTGGCGCCTGGCAGTTCGGTCTGGACTGTTCCCATGGGGCACAGGGTCAAGACTGATTTGCATATGGCTGGGTCCAAACTGGGGTGGTGTAGTGGGCAAAAGAACGATGGATTTAACCCAGATCTTTTGACTGGGGGAGAATGTTTGCATTGTTAGCATTCCGTCCATCATTTGTTTGCTGTAACACTTTTCGCCCTAAGTGGGATGGGTATGCCCAGACGTGGGTCCCTTGCTCACTGTGCCACTGGATTCAAGCTAGCCTGGCTGAAGAAGGGTGACATACCCTGAAACCGGTCCCAGGATGCTTGTTTCCGGTCCAGGGAGGGCCTGGCAGTTCGGTCTGGACTGTTCCCATGGGGCACAGGGTCAAGACTGATTTGCATATGGCTGGGTCCAAACTGGGGTGGTGTAGTGGGCAAAAGAACGATGGATTTAACCCAGATCTTTTGACTGGGGGAGAATGTTTGCATTGTTAGCATTCCGTCCATCATTTGTTTGCTGTAACACAACAGAAACCGGGCAAGCAAGGTAAGCCCCCCAGCAGAGCCCGACCGGGCAGGGCTGCAACAGGAGAAAATCCCAGAGCCCGTCAAAGCCGAGCAGAAACACCCCAAGTCGCGGTGGCAGCGGGAACCTCAATAAGCCGAAAACACCCTGTCAGAGTCCGCCTGCGCCGGGCAGCCAGACAGCAGAGCCCCACCACAGAGCCCGCTATAGCAGGGCATAAAGCTATAAGGGAGGGAAAAATAAACCCCAGGATCCCGCAACCACCCGAGCCCGCTAGAGAGGAGCGTGAAAACCAAAAGGTCCGTGCGGGGGCCAGAAGGCGGGGGAACCAGTGATTGAGCCCGCTCAAGCAGGGCCTCCACACGAGGGCCCTGGGACCTGCTGGTGCAGGACCTCGGCCCAACTTACCTGAAACACGCTCTGGAGAATCTGCAGCGCAGAACCAAAAAAACAGGCTGACGGGTTGGGCCGGCCCACCTCTTATAGAGGTTATGGGTGACTTGGGTCGGCCATCTTGGGAGGGGAAGGGAGGTATGGGAGGCTAACTTTTTGCTTTGGAGGGTTTTGGTGTGGAGCTGAAGCTCACTTCGTTATTCATGTGGCGAGGAAGACTTACGAGGAGGTAATATATAATTCATTTGCGGCTTACAAAATTACTAACAGTTGCATGCATGGGGATTTTTTCAGGGGATTCGGTCCTTTCTTGAAAGATAGGAGACTTAGGTGGGGTCCCAGTTAGAGATTGTTCAAACTTTTGGAGGCTCGCACTGAAAGCCATCTGCTAACTGGTTCATCTATATGTTGACATTTTGTGCAATGTGTAGTAGCTTGGTTATTTTTTGCACCTATGCGACTAATGAACCGCAGGCTTGGCGAATTCACTAGAAAAGTACCTGTACACGGTGAATAGGATTCTAATCTACACGCGCTCTCTGGAAGGGAACCTATGGAATCTCTCAGTACATGGGTCACGGGAGTGTCTTTTGGTGAAGTCTTCCAGATGGTGGTTTTTGGAGTTGTTCCAGAAGGTGTTGAGGTACTTCACAATGGAGGTGTTGGGACTAATCAATCTTGGCACTGATGTAGGAAAGATTTGTCTTGGTGTACCGTAGCTAAGAGAACGCCCCTTTGAAGACTGATTTAATTTGGGTGGGCCTGCTTATGTTTGTGTATGCCCAATGTTCTGAACAGTAGGCAGATGATCACGTGGTATTTATCGAAAAGAGCAGGTCACCTAGCGCTGAGCGAGTAGCAAACTGGGGTTGAAAACTCTATGTGGCTATAAAAGATGAGGCAATATAGTTCAGACTGTTGCTTTCATTAATGAAGTAACTGCCTGGCATGCCAATGGTATATTCCAGTCTTTCAAAGTGAATGTTGCAGCTGTTAAATGCTGAATAAGGTTCTAAGTGGAAGTATTTAGTCCCAGCCTGTGAGAAGAAATCGGTTACATTTTTGAGACAGACTTTGGATTATTAAGGGTTTGAAATGCAGTCTGCTTCCAGGAATCATTCAAGCTGTGAATATATTGATATTCTTAATTCTGCCATCCTCAGAAATGCGTCTGCAATTTTTCATAGCAGATTAACAAACAAGCACTGTCAAAGCCAATAGGTCTGCATTCAAAGTGTTGCACCCTGCATACTCACATATACAGAGTATTTGATCTCTACTGCACTGGAAAAAGGAGCAAAAAACAAGAAAGTGTGCCTGTTTGCTATGGTGTGATGAAATCTGGGCACAACCAAGAAAGTATAGGAGAATGAAGCGTGTGAGAGGGCTTGTAGTGCTGAACCAAAAGCAGTTACTCCGCAAGTTCCTTGTTCACCATTTACTGTGCCTTAAAGATTACTGTATTCACTGGTAACCTTTGGAGGAAGGCTAACAGAAGTGAGCAAAAGTGAATTAAAAACAGTAGTGACAGCTGTAGTTTGTAAAATCTGAAGGTATTAGGATAACATGAGAGAGCTGCCTGAATCACCAAACCTTTCCCCTTAACTAAGAGGAAAGGGCACATTTTCCTTAAGTTTGTTAGAATATTTTTTTTAAAGTTCATATTTTTGTCACACAAAATAAAGGAGTATTAATTATTTTTATGTTGGATCCAATGCACAAATAAGTAGAATGCATGTAGTCAAAATGAGTTTAGTATGAGCTTTACAAGTGTGTTTATTTACATGATTTAGTTATGCCACATTTTGGTGAAAACTTCATATTGGTTAAAAAAACATTAATGCTGTTTCTATCTCTGTTGTTTTCTACACCTTTATTTACATCTCCCATAAGATTCCATGCGCATCTCTTTTCCCCACATGCTCCGCAAAAGCTAAGACAGTTTATGTAAGGTTTTTCAAACATGTCATGAATGCAGAAGCTTATTTTTGAAACTTTTGGTCTACTTGATAGGTTGCAACATTCAAAGTTTCATCTGCTGTGGTTCCGTAGCTCAGCTCAGTTTTACACGTACATGAAATGCCTTTGTTTAATGTTGTATATTTTGTTCAAAACATCACCGGATGACAGTGATACGGAAAAACCGGATGCTTTCTCCGAAAATGGCATAGTGCTAACGTGTAATGCTATTAATGTGGATTATTCTGATTCATGGCATGCTGAATCTGTGCTTTTAGCTAATTTCGCATGCAAGAATTCTGTATAGGAACCCTTCGGTTCTGGCAATGAGCCAGAATATTTTAGGCTTTCCTAGATGTTGATCGGGATGCTGTCTGACCTTTTCTTTTTTCTTTTTGAGGCTAATTTTAGAATTAGAATGATTTACGATTTTGACCAGTCAGTATTAACTTTGCACTTTCAGCCTTCATGGCATTTATTCTGTGCTGCTTGATTGAGATTTCTGTAATAAAACCCTTATCCTTTTCTCTGATCTACAACTCAGTTATTGAGTGGTCTTACTTACTTATTTTCAATACTGCTAAACTGATGTTGGGTGTTGGTACCTTTTTACACAAGATCAACCCGGAGTGGAACCTCTTGAAGTAAATTGTGGAGATATGATTATTGGGGTTTAGTTCTAATTATTGGGGTATGGAGTTCCACGTAGAGAGATTGGTAGCAGAGGTTGGTTGTGTATGAGTACCTCCTCTTTGTAACGCTTCGCCAAAAGAATTCCTGGTCTTTAATGCCCATTCCAAGAGAATAGTGTCCTTTTCCCCTGAGCCATCAGAAGGATTCTGGAGGCTAGAGTTTCCCAGGGAAGCTGACTTGCAGTGCATTCCTCAGTGATTTGGAATGTAAGTATGAATAGGGGGAATTGATTGGCTTGTATTTGTGAGGTATGTTGAAGTATGAGTTTGTGAGATGGATTCTTGTGTGCCTTGTGAGATGTTTGGATATTTAATGCTAGCTATTGGGTCAGTTGGTCGATTAGTCATTGTATTGTTGATGTATTATTTATATTTGTTAATTTATTTGTTGCGTATTGGTTGGTTTGGTTATCGGCTTCGTCACAATCCAATTTGTCAATATATTGTGGTTTATTTGTCGGCAAAAGTTAGTGTATAGTAAAAGGCGCCACATGCACACAGGGTTTCTGAAATTAATGAAGATTGGTGTATTTTTGCTCGTAAGTTCATGGGAGTGAAAGCATGAACCTGATTGGGTTACAGCTGAACCGGGGTCTGCCTGCGAATTGTGGTTTTAGTACTGGACTTTGAAATGTGTGGTTTCTGCTGCTCTTCGTCTATCAGTTGTGAGAATTTACTTGTCTTGCTGTAACCTGTTGACTTTCTTCCTATTTAGATTAAGCTGACAAGAATTTAATAAGTTTAAATTTGTTTGGAACGGTTCTGCAGTAGTCTTCCGTGTCCACGGAGAAGTCGCCCTGTGATTGAATAGTCAGCCAGGGAACCGTGCTAGAATTGGGAAGAAGTCATCACAAAGCTGTGCTCTCATTGGTTGGTTGCTGATAGAGCCGTGTTGTGATCGGGTGACTTTTGAGAGCGCCACAATGGGTTTCGTTGTTGTTCCTAATTTCAAGTATTGTGTTTTTGTTTCAAGTGACAATAATTGCAAATGATTTGAAAAAGCTACACGTTTCTGTTGTATCTGCCCTTGAAGGTAAGAAAATAACGTCTGCATACAAAAAGATGACAGACATTGGGTTCTAAACTTGTCCCTCAATTTCTGAATGGCATGATTATACCACTTCTTGTAAAGACTTGCAGTTTGCTTTAGAGGGTACCTTTGGCATTAAAGCTGGATTTCCTTAGGCAGACGATGAGCATTATAAAGCAGATGCCCAGACCTAAACAGTTTGAGGCACTAAATAAATAGGATCTTATAGCAACTGAGAAAGAAAGAAAAAAAATGTCAAAGCAGGTGAAGGGCTTATTCAAACAGTGGTGAAGAAATGGATTGAAGAGAAGAATGCGGAAGGGAGGATACAATGGAATGAGTGAGAACTTACCTGCTATAATTAGAGAAACAAATGACCAAAGCAAGACGTACGAGGGAAGGAAACAGACTGATGATTCTGATGAGGAGGACAATTTCTTTAATGATCTCTTGAGTTCTAGACCTCCTCCGTTTAAAGCTAGAACAGGGACACATAATTCTGGTTCCTGCTTGGGGCATGACATGGGAGCCAGAGGAGATTGCACTACTGTGCAAGCTCCGATAGCTGTGCCACCAAGTGCACCAAGAGAGGCAGTAATGAAAGCGATACCTAGTACTAGTAGGGATACCCACCCTGTTGCTCAGACTGAAGTCAATTTATCTGAAAGAATAGTAGTGGTTGAAGAGTCTCCTAAAGTTATTAACCTTGGCATTTGGAAAATCTAATTTGATGAAATGTTACAGGGAAACATTGATTTGAACAGGCTATTGACATATACAATACTAATGAAATGAGATATTTAATTTAAGAAACAGCCACGTGTGTAAACAAAGCATATGAGGAGTTAGAGGAGCTAGCTGATGAATGCAAAGTGGACATTATCAAAATGAAAAATGTGAAACGAAATTATAAAATCGATTTGACTCATGATGAAATTAAAAAAATGGGCTTGATTACTTTGAGAGCTCATTTTAAAGTTTTGATTGAGAAAACAAGGGACTGATGTGACTTAAAAAAATACAAAGAGAGAAGGAAGAAAGGAACAGCTAGTAAAATGGAAGCAAAGATAATAGGCAAAGCAAGGGGAACAACAAGTGATTAAGAGTTGGAATTGGAATGGATTTGGAGTTTCATTTGGAGTCTCCAACTAAGTACATGGAGAGAATTTGGTGCATGTGCTATGCTTTCTCCACAAACGTCCCTAAGTTGTGAGAGGAACCAGAGGGATGGTATATAGAGGTGCATTGGTTGACAAACTTATCACAGGTGTGGTCTGTTTTTAATTCATTGTTTGAAATTGTGCTTCTTAGTGACTTGTGGGCAGATTGTGAGGCAGAGGTTGCTTGACCACCTGGAGAACTAGGTAGGGTTGCTCCTAATTTTGATAGTTCTGAGAAGGTAGCTAATAAATACAGACATGTGATTGAGTACTTGAAAAGGAGAGTGCCTGAAAAGGATATAAATTGGATACCGTTTTTGAGAACCTCACAGGAGCTGAAGGATTCAGTGCATTCCTTTTATGAGAGGCTCATGCACATTTTAAAGAAGCACACTAGAGTCTGCATTCCTGAGAAATATGGTGTCAGTGGTTTTGTCTCTGCTTTTGTCAAAGTGAACTATTTTGCCAGACAAAGATTATTGAGATTCTGAAGTTGGCTTAATATAGTAATAATTACTTTGATGCAAAGCAGAAAAAGATCAAGGAGAAGCCTATAATTGCTCAGACAAAGCCATTAAAAAAAAAAATCTCAGAACCAGATGGGGTCAAATGCGAATTTTGGCCTGTCTGGAATAAAGGGATGAATACGATGCAGGGTGCAGCAATGGGAAATGGAAAAATACAAATGCAAGATGGTGGGAAAGAAATGGTGAACAACAATGGGATGAATGTGAAAGTTAAAATGATGAAAAACACTCTTCGACACTTCTTTGGGAGTATTGGGCCATGGAAACTGGAGTGTCGCCAGAATCCAAATAGAATTGAGGGTGATGGTGTTCCCCAGATGTAGAGAAATATGATTGCTCCAACTATTTCAAATTCTGAGCAGGGTATACAAAATGAGAAATTATTTCAAATGCCCATGCCTTCAGCTACAAATGTGGCAGCAAAATATCAGAAATAAAATGCTCTATAGTACAGGGTACCAACAGAATCTATTGATTCTGAATGGTGACTTAGCAGGGAGCCATTATTAATGATGGTGCTTGAGGCAAGAAGATGATTGCTTACTTGGAGCAGTCCTGTAATTAGACGAAAGTGGCCCACATGTTGATGGAGAAGTCAATCGCCATCCCGTTTAATTTTTGATTGATAGGGTGTACCTGTTCTACAGTTCATTGTGTGGAAGTCCTAAATCTACCCCTCTCAGGAAAGGAAGTCCAGGTCGTAGGGATTAGTAATTATAGCAGATGTCAGTAGAAATTGTAGTTGGAAAATTTTGTGATTCAAGTCCTGGGAAGTGACTTATTGTGCAAAATGAATTGTGTGATTTATTGCACAGTGAATGGTGTTGCAATTGAGCCATAAGACGAAGACTCTGTGTTTAAAATAAAATCACAAGAGACTAGGAGTTCAGTTATTCCCTGCTTCAACAAAAGATGGCCTGCCTTTCGATTTAAGACATATTGTCAAAGATGAGGTATGAGATAACTCTGGAAAAGAGATTGGTCTAGTAAAAAGTGATGAGCCAGTTAAAATAAAAGTGAGACCAGATGCAATTTTACCTACAACCAAAAAGTAAGGTAATTGTAATTGCTTTTATATAGCGCTTACTACCCCTTACGAGGCATTGAAGTGCTTTTCAACGAGTAGCACCCTATTCCGGAGCCCAAAAGGTATTAGTGGTGAATTAGTATAGGGAGATATGAAAGTAATTTGAGAGGTGGACCTGGGAGTTTATTTGGATTGAAAAAGGATAGAAGAGGGAAGGGTTTTCATTTATATAGCGCTTGTTACCACTGATAAAGTGTCGGACGGTTAGCACGCTACTCTGCAACCCAAACAGGATTAGTGGGGAATTAGTATAGGGAATTATGAAATTAATTTGAGTGGTGGACATGTGAGTCTGTTAGATGGATTGAAAAGGATAGTGGGGGGGGGATAGAAGAGGGAAGGGTCTTGATAGTGTTTTTTGTAGATCATAGCAGTAGGAGGAGGTTTGGGATGAGTTAAGGGGCGGTGGAGGGGGAAGCGTCGGGGAATGGTTTATAAAGGCTTGTTTGGGAGATTTAATTAGTAAAAGTGGTTTTAAAGAGTCTAGAAAGGGTTATTTTGGGATTATAGTAGTAAAATGGGGTTTGGGATGAGTCAAAAAGTGGAGGTGGAGGTAGAGGATATATTGAGAGAGTTATTGGGTGCCGTATAGGGCAGTGCATAGGAGAGAGTAGTAGAATGAGGTTTGGGATGAGTCGTACAGTGGAGGTAGAGGCTATATTGAGAGAGGTACAGGGTGAGATATAGGGTAGTGCATTGGAGATGCTGAATTAGAAGTAAAAGTAATAAATATGAAGAAACATAAGTACATGGAATGTATATATGTATAAGGAAGGTAATGTATGTAGATTTAAGTTGTATTTAATAAACACAGACTTTCAAGTGTTGCTGTTCTCTAAGCTAATTTATTGGTTTTTATATATATATTTTTTTATAATTCAATTGTAGATAAATAGTTATGATAAAAATTTACTTATTTATGCAGTGACCTGTATACATGTTCAACATAGAATAATATACCCATACATAATATGTACTTTTCTTAAGCAGAACTAATGAATATCTATATATTTATAAACATAATTATTATACACGTTTATACAAAAGAAGGCACATATCTAGGTACACATATATAGTCCAAATAAATGCGTATATACACAGGGATATGGTTTATATTTACGTTTGAGTATAGTGGTTATGTGGGGGAAGAGCGAACTCTTGAGTAGTCTTCTGAAGATAAGGTAGTTATCCGTGGATCTTATGTTTTAGGGCTAAAGAGTTCCATAGTTTGGCTGCTTGAACAGAGAAGGATGTGCCACCTTTGTGTTTTTTCTTGTACGGTGGAATTTTGAGTCGAGGTGCAAATCTAGAACGGAGGTTGCTTTGTTGAATGTATTTGGTGATTTTATTCCTGATGAAGAGCGGTCATTTTCCATTCCATGTATGGCATTGTGGGTGATACATAGCAGCTTGAATGTAGATCTTCTGGCATCTGGTAACCAATGTAGGGCCTTCAAGGTAGGGGAGATGTGGGCTTGTGGCTTTATATGTAAGAGTAGTCTGGCAGCAGAGTTCTGAATCTATTGTAGTCTTTTCATAGTTGATAAAGATCTGTGGTAGAGGCTATTGGTGTAATCGAGTTCAGACAGAAAAAGAGAGCTAGTAGCCTGGACCTTGTGTGGAAATCCCAGGTGGGGGAAGATGCGCCTCAGAGTTTTTATAGTAATGAAGCTTGATCTTGCTATTGGCAATTCATTGATAGCTTGGCGTCCATGGTAATTCCGAGGTTTTTTACTTCCTTAGACACTTTAGGCGGTGTTCCCAGATCGTCAGTGGGTCATAATTTTTCCAATGGTCACATGGATTTTTGTTTTGGAAGCATTCAATTTGAAATGGCTCCATGTCATCCACTGACCAACGGCTCTGAGGCAACTGAAAATTTGTGAGTCTCCAATGTCTATGAGGCTTTCTAGTTTTAGTATTTGTGTGTCTTCTGCATATTTATAGCAGGTGAGTGAAATTCATTGATCTGAAAGAGACACGTTAGTGACAGATTCCTTACCTTAGAATATCCCCAGGCGTCAGGCTGGATCCGGAAAGTTTTTGCGTAGCAGTACCCTTGCGCGTCGGTAGGCGGCGTCGTGCGGCTCCGCGTCCGTCGTCGGCGTCGTGATCGTTGGGATGACGTCGCAGGCAGTACTTAGACGCCGCCCCTGCGCGCTGATGTCAGTTCTTATTTTTCCGCGCCAGTAAGCGCCGATCCGGGAAGAGCAGAGCCCTAGTCAATTTTTGACAAAATTTTGGGTGATTTTTTCACTGTTTCTTTTCGAGTCTTCTCGACTCCTAGGTGTCGGTAGGAATGCCCGGCTTCAAGCCATGCGACGTCTGTGGTCGAATGATGTCGATCACAGACCTGCACTTAGAGTGTCTCTACTGTCTCGGCCGAGACCACGACACAAAGTCGTGCACTGACTGCCGGGCCTTACACCCGAAGGCTTTGCGAGAGCGGTCTCGAAAGCTCCTCGAGGTCGTCAGAGTCCAAGTCTTCGCACTCCTCGGGTAAGTCGAAGCACAAAAAGTCTAAGAAGCATCATCGCTCTAAGACTTCGCCTCGCCTCGCCGGTCTCGCGACTCGGCTGAGGCCCCTGTCGGCACCGTCCCTGCGGCCCCCGGACGTGCCTGTGGAGCCGCCCCGCATTACTCCGTCCTTTCCGGGTTCGGGGCGACTCCGGCCCAAATACAGGAATTCCTGTCGGCCATGGCCCGCCTCTTCGGGCCTCAAGGTCCCTCCGGTGCGCCTTCGGGCCTCGCGGGCTCCTGATGGGGTTGCTCCGGCGTCGTCGACGACTCCGGTCCCGGCGTCGCCCGTCCCGCCAGCCTTGATCCCGGCCTCGGCTCCGGCCCCGGCCTCGATCCCGGCTCTGGTGGTACCGCAACCCCGATCGACGCCGGTTGACCTAACCACGCCTCCGCCGGCGCCGATGTCCCCGGTGCCGTTCCTGACGCTGCCCGGGGCTCCGGGCGGCGTCGTTCCCCGGTTCCGGACATGGAGCCGGACCGACGTCGCTCGACGCCGGCCCCGGCGCCGATGAGACCTTGGGTCCCAGATGTCCCTCCTCCTCCATATTTTGAGCCAGAGGAGGACCAGGAGAGCTGGGAGTGGTCGGAAGACCCTCTCACACAGCAGTGTGAGTATGATCAGGACTGGGCAGAGGAACTTGGGGATGCCAGTGGTCTAGACACTTCCCCTGACACTGGCATGCTGTCTCCTCCCGTGGCTACGGAGGAGGGGGCACATTTCGCAACGGTGTTGCGTAGAGCAGCTGGAGCCTTGCACCTCCAATTGCCTACTGTGGCTGTCAGGACTAACCTCCTGACGGAAGTGCTTCAGCCGGTAGCTACCTCCTCGGAGCCATCGCTGCCGTTTAATGATGCACTGTCTGACGTTCTTTTGGGCACCTGGTCCAAGCCCACCACAGGGGCTCCTGTGGATAGGAACGTGGCCCGACGCCATCGCCCTGCTCCGGGCGACCCCTTGTTTCTCTCCCAACATCCCACCCCCGAGAGCTTGGTTGTCAAGCCTCTGCCTCCCAAACCGCCTTCCCTACCGCCCCTCCGGATAGGGAATCCAAACGCCTGGATCAATTTGGGAAGAAGGCCTTTTCTTCCTCCAGTGCTGGCTTGCGGTCCGTGAACACCGCTTGCCTTTTGGGCCGATATTCCCACTCTCTGTGGGATTCGGTGGCGGCCGTTTTGCCCCAGTGTTCTGAGGAGGTCCAGACACTGCTTACCCGCACCATTGCGGAAGGTAGGGATGCGGCAAAGTTCACCATACGTTGTGGCCTTGATACCGCCGACTCGCTGGGCAGATCGCTTGCAACTACGGTGGCGCTGCGTCGCCACGCCTGGCTGAGAACAACTGGTTTCTCGGGTGATGTCCAGAATGCACTCATGGACATGCCCTTTGATGGAGTCGGTCTTTTTGGTTCGAAAGCAGACCATGCGCTGGAGCGTTTTAAGGACTCACGGGCTACTGCCAAGTCCCTGGGCCTTTCTGTTGTGCGCCCTCCGCTGACCTCTGCTTTTCGCCCCTTTCGTGGCCACGGAAGGGGCGCCCAGTCACGCCGCTGCCCAGCCACCGGCCCGCGCAGCAAGCGTTTTCGCGTGGCCGAGGACGTGGCTTCCGCCGTGGCGGATCGGGCAACCAGCGTGCGGGTCAGGCCACCAACTCCGCCCCGTCCGCGGCCTCCAAGCCCTCCTAGTCCTTCCTTTCAGGTGCACTGCACGTCAGTAGGGGGCAGGGTCCGCCATCACCTTCACCACTGGCGTGCCATCACCTCGGACAGGTGGGTCTTGGACATTGTCCGAAGGGGCTACTCCCTCCCCTTCGAGACCCCCCCCCCCAGCCATGCCACCTCAATTCCACCGCATGTCAGGGGATCACTTGGTGCTTCTGCAGAAGGAAATCACGGCCCTCTTGGCCAAGAGGGCCATCGAGCATGTTCCGACCCCAGAAGTAGGACGTGGTTGCTACTCCCACTACTTTCTGGTGCCCAAAAAGGACAAGGAGGACATGCGTCCTATCTTGGACCTCCGGAACGTCAATCGCTTCCTCCGGAAGGAGAAGTTCAAGATGCTCACCCTAGCTCAGGTCTTGACTGCCCTCGACCCTGGAGACTGGTTGGTAGCGTTGGACTTGCAGGACGCTTATTTCACATCCCCGTCCTGCCGGCCCACCGGCGTTACCTCTGGTTCACGGTAGGCCTCGAGCATTTTCAGTTCACCGTGCTCCCCTTTGGCCTTACAAGTGCCCCTCGGGTGTTCACGAAAGTGATGGCGGTGGTCGCAGCTCATCTGCGCCGGGCAGGGGTTCCAGTCTTTCCCTACCTCGACGACTGGCTGCTGAAGGCGGGCTCGTCCCAGGCAGTCGTCTCCCACCTCCAGACTACGGCCGAACTCCTGCACTCGCTGGGGTTCTCCATCAATGTGCCGAAGTCGCATCTGATTCCTTCTCCACAGCTCCTTTTCATCGGAGCAGTTCTGGACACGACGCAGTTTCGGGCCTATCCTCCCGAACGGCGAGTCCGGGATATTCAGGCTATGATTCCAATCTTTAAGCCTTTATCCTGGGTTTCGGTACGGATGACCTTGAGGCTGCTGGGCCTCATGGCCTCCTGCATCCTGCTGGTCAATCATGCCAGATGGCATATGCGGGCTCTGCAGTGGGACCTGAAGTTCCAGTAGGCGCAGCACCAGGGCAACCTGTCCGATCACGTCCAGATCTCGGAGGGGACTGCAAAACAGTTGCAGTGGTGGCTCTCGAACCGGCAATGGGTCATGGGCAGATCCCTCTCCCTTCCCCAACCAGAGCACACAGTTGTGACGGACGCGTCCCTTCTGGGATGGGGCGGTCACATGGGAGAGGCGGAGATCAGAGGCCTCTGGTCTCCGGCGGAGTCCCGGCTCCATATCAACCTTCTGGAGCTCCGGGCGATCCGACTTGCACTCAAGGCATTCCTTCCCTCTGTCAAAGGGAAGGTAGTGCAGGTGTTCACAGACAACACCACCGCCATGTGGTACTGCAACAAACAAGGCGGGGTGAGGTCGTGGACCCTCTGTCAGGAGGCTCTGCGCCTCTGGACATGGCTGGAACATCAGGGCATGTTCCTGATGGTTCAACACCTGGCAGGTTCCCTGAACGCCAGGGCGGACGAACTCAGCCGCAGGTGCATGATGGATCACGAATGGTGTCTTCACTCGGAAGTGGCGCAAGGACTCTTTCTGCAGTGGGGAGAGCCTTGGTTAGATCTATTCGCCACCGAAGAGAACGCGCAATGTCATCAGTTCTGCGCGTTGGAATTTCCAAGGCGGCACTCGCTCGGCGACGCTTTTCGTCGCGAGTGGAGTTGCGGTCTGTTGTACGCCTTTCCGCCTATACCACTTCTACCCAGAGTGTTGAAGAAGATTCGGCACGACCGGGCCCAAGTCATTCTTGTGGCTCCGGACTGGGCTCGAAGAGTTTGGTATCCCGAGCTACTCAGTATGAGCGTCGATCCCCCGATCCGTCTGCCTCTTCGGGAGGATCTTCTGTCGCAGCAGCAGGGGACGGTCCTCCACCCGAACCTGTCCAGCCTCCACCTGCTTGCGTGGAGATTGAGCGGCGGCAGTTGATTCCTTTCGACTTGCCTCCCGAAGTTTGTGATGCGATTCTGGCAGCCAGGCGTCCCTCCACTAAGGTGGTATACGCCTGCAGGTGGAACAAGTTTGTGGCATGGTGCACAGCAAAGGCTGTGAACCCGCTCTCTGCCCCTCTTTCTGAGGTTCTTCTGTTCCTTCTTTCACTGGCCCAACAGGGTTCTGCCCTGGGTACCATCAAGGGCTATCTTTGTGCCATCTCGGCCTTCCTCAGGCCTCCTGATCAGCCCTCCCTTTTCAAGTCCCCTGTTGTTAACGGGTTCCTAAAAGGCATTACACACCTCTTCCCTCCTGTTCCGTTTGTGATGCCTCAGTGGGACTCGAACTTGGTTCTTACCTTTCTTATGTGCGCTCCCTTTGAGCCTCTCCATAACTGTCCTCTTCGTCTTCTCACTCTGAAGACAGCTTTTCTGGTGGCCATCACCTCCGCTCGGCGGGTAAGTGAGCTCCAGGCTCTATCATGCAAACCTCCCTTTCTGTCTGTCCATCCAGACAAGGTGGTTCTTCGGACGCGTCCGTCCTTCTTGCCAAAGGTGGTTACTGCCTTCCACATTGGGCAGACCATCACTTTGCCCACCTTCTTTCCGCCTCCGCATCCTTCCAAAGAGGAAGAGAGGCTCCACCGTCTGGACCCAAAACGTGCGCTTTCCTTTTATATCAACCGCACACAACACTTCCGGGTGGATGACCAGCTCTTTGTTGGCTACATGGGCGCCAAAAAAGGTCGGGCGGTGCACAAGAGAACCATCTCCCGCTGGGTAACCTTGTGTATCAAAGCCTGCTATTCTTTGGCTAAGAAGGAGCCTCCTGTTGGGCTGCGTGCCCATTCCACCAGGGCAACGGCTCATACCACGGCTTTAAGCCGCGGTGTTCGGCTGCAGGATATCTGTCAGGCAGCTACGTGGGCCTCGCTGCACACGTTTACAAAGCATTACTGCCTTGACAGTCAGGTCCGGAGGGACGGCTTCTTTGGCCGTTCTGTCCTCTGGGACTTCCTTGTCTGATCTTTGTTCGCAGACCCACCACCGGGGTTGGTATTGCTGGGGTATCTATTCTAAGGTAAGGAATCTGTCACTAACGTGTCTCTTTCAGATGCACAAGTTACTAACTTGTGTAACGATATATCTGTAAGAGACAGTAGTTAGTGACAGATTCCTACCGCCCACCCATCCTCCCCGTTCTGCGAACTGATTTCTAGGGTTAAGGACATCCCTTTCAGGGCCCTAGTATTTTTCAGACACCTATGTCGGCTTCTTGCATGGCTCTGCGTTCCTGGCGCGGAAAGTCATGTACAGAACTGACGTCAGCACGCAGGGGCGGCGTCTGAAGTACTGCCCGCGACGTCATCCCGGCGATCACGACGCCGGACGACGGACGCGGAGCCGCACGACGCCGCCTACCGACGCGCAAGGGTACTGCTACGCAAAAACTTTCCGGATCCAGCCTGACGCCTGGGGATATTCTAAGGTAAGGAATCTGTCACTAACTACTGTCTCTTACAGATATATCGTTACACAAGTTTGTAACTTGTGCGTCAGTGCCGGTAATGACTTCAGGTAGATGTTGAAAAGCATGGGTGAGATGATAGAGCCTTGAGGGACCCCTGCTTTTGTGAAGTATGGTTTGGATGAGAAAGGGGTGTATGGATGACATTCGCTCTGTTTTAACGGTAGTATGTGATCCAATCGAGAGCAGTCCCCTCTATGCTCGTTTTGTAGAGTCTTTGTACCTGAGTGTCATGGTCAACTGTGTCAAAGGCAGCTGAGCGGTCCAAGAGAAGTAGTGCAGCAACCCCGTTCCGGTCAACTGTGCTCTTAAGGTCATCCCAGATGGTAGTGAGGGCAGATTCTGTGCCTTTTTCTCAACTGAATCCTGCTTGTACATCTTATAGTATGGAATTGTCTTCAATGAATTGTGACATCTGTGTGAATGCTGCCCTTTTTATCAGTTTGCCCTGGAAAGGTCCATTTGTAATCGGCCTATAGTTGTTTGGGTCATGCGGGTTGGTTTGTTTTCTTTAGTAATGGGCGAATGTATGGCTTTTTTTTTTTTTTTTTTACATCTTCTGGAAATATTCCCGTAATTAAGGAATTGTTTATGATTCTTCTTACTGGTGTGGCAGCAAGATAATTAAAATAATTTTCTTGAAGGTTTGTGGTGAACATGGGTCAGAAGGGCTGCCGGCAGGCCTGCTTGCTTAGACCCAGTCCATAAATTAATTGTGTGATATTTGATGGAAGAAATGCAGAGGCTGGGTTAGCCTACTCTTGGACTGTTTTTTTGGAAAAGGGTTGGTGCTGGTGGTTTTTCTTTGTTTTAAATAGGTGTGGACGTGTTTGCTTTTGTCGTGTAATGATTTGCCAGTTTGTGTTTGAAATCTTGAGTAATGGGATGAGCTCCTTCGAGGCAATTTGGCTTACGAAATTCGGTGAGAATTTTATAGAATTCTTAATTTGCACATTTAGCATTTTTAATTCTGTCTGAATAGTATTTTTTCTTAGCTTTCTTGATTGCTGACATGTATAATCTGTTAAGTTTCTGTAGGATGAAGTTTGTCCTGATTAGTGTTTGTTTTGAGCCAGGTGCGTTGCAGCTTTCTAATTTGCTGTTTTATCTCTGTTAGCTCTGTATTTCTCCAAAGTGTCTGTTTTCTTTTCTTTTGTTCTGTTGTGTTGTTCTTATTAGTATTAGAATATCCAAAGCTTCCTGTAGCCACTCATATCGCTTTGAATGGAAGTTATTGTGCCTAGATCTGTACTGGGTGTTAGTTGGGTTTGTAAGTGTTCAACATTTTGGTTGTTCCACGGTCGATAGGTGGATATCCGCATGTAAGGTGGTTTTAGGTGTGTTGCTTTGTGTTGTTTTATGTTGGAAAGCAAGCAAATGGTGACCTTACCATGTGACTGGAGTAATTATTTGAAAGGTAACTAGTTCTCAATTTGCAAAAATGACATCCAGGATGTGTCCAGCGATGTGGTGGGTTTGTAGATGATCTGATGTAGGTTCAGTGCGCCTAGGCTGGTGATGATGGTTTTCGGATGGGGCATATTGGGTTTGTCAGCAAGAATGCATAGAGTGTAGTAATACAAGGTTTGAAACTGTCTAGGAGTGTGCCTGGGAATGTTTTATTGTGTAAGATCCGCTTTGCAGGAACACAGGAGGCAGAAGTTCGGTTGAGTATGTCTTTATTAGGTACAAGACATCAGAGACACCATCCAACACTGTAGACAGGTAGCTGTCAACTGACCAGCTGCACAGCCTTGCTTAGCAACCTGTGTGTTCCACATTCTATATGACCTCAAAGAGCAGCTTGCTCTTAAAGTAAGACACTACATCACCTTCCCTCTAATACAACAGAAATAACCCCACAGCTGAAGATAAACAATATATTCTACACAAAATGTTGCAACCTGGCAGGATGTCCAACATTCCTGCAAGGTCCCAACACTTAACTTAACACAACATCTTGCAACTTGGCAGAAAGCCTAATATTCCTATAAGGTCTCAACAATTTTTTTAGACAAAATCATGCAACCTGGCAGGACGTCTAACTGTCCTGTGAGGTCTCAATCTCCCTTCCACAGGAGGCATGGATGAGGTTGGGCCAGGGGAGTCGGGCACCTCCATGGGATGACATTTAGATACTCGATTAAGATTCCACACTCTGTGATCGCTGGTCTTAATGGCATTCTGAAATACCTTAATGACCTTAAAAGGTTTGCTAAACTTGGAACTGCCAGTAGACAGGCGGGGCGACTTAATTTTGATCCAGTCTCCCACAGACACAACAGTTTCTTTTACCGCTTTGCGATCATCAAACCAAGCTTTACTTTTTTCCAGCACACACCTCTCCTTCTCCTTCCATCCTTCAACAGATCCAACATTCTCCTCAACAACAGATCTCTTCGCTAAAACCCAAGAAGGACAAACTTCAGTGTTAGGAACTCTACCCTTGAACAACCGGAAGGGTGGAACTCCTGTGGAAGAATGTGGAGTAAACCTATACTCTCTTACCTTCCTTCTCATAGCTAGTTCCCAGTTTCCACCGGACACAATTGCTTGCTGTAAGGATTCCTTCAAAACCTTCACAAACCTTTCCACCAAACCATTACATTCAGGATGGTAGAGAGCTGCTCTCTTGTGCTTAATGCCCCTTGAAACCAGAAAGTCTTCAAAAACCTTGGAAGTAAATTGAGAGCCGGTGTCGGACAACAAAGTAGATGGGAAACCTTCCCTCTCAAACAACTCTTCCAAAAACTCAATCACCACATTAGACTCAACAGAGTTTACAATCTTTATTTCAGGCCAACGTGAGTGCATATCCATGCACACCAAAACATAACGATCGTAGGTATTCCTTCTTACCGGTCCCAAAATGTCTAAGGAAATGTCACACCAAGGGCCAACAGACTGTTCTCTTTTCACCATAGGCTGAGTCCTACATTTCAAGATCCTATCACTGTCAGCACACTCCAAAGAATTCCTTACAACCCTTTCTACATGTGCATCAATTCCAGGCCACCAATAAGCTTCTCTTATTCTCTCTTTGGTCTTAACAATTCCCATGTGGCTAGCATGAGCAGATTCCAGCAAGCGATCCCTGAGCTCACTAGGAGGAACTAATTTACTACCTCTCAAAAGAATACCATCAACCACCGACAACTCCTCCTTGATTTGCCAGAAACCTTTAAGCTCTTCACAGCAATCTTTTTTATCACACCAACGACTCAAGACCATCGAAATGATTTTCTGCAACAATTCATCTTTTGTTAATGACTCCTTCCAATCCTTTTCAGAAATAATGCCCTCACTGATGAGACAAAGATCAACTTCTTCATCAAGTTCCTCACCACTAAACCACTCGCCTTCACCCTGAACAGCTACCTCTTCATCACACATGTTACCTAACCTGGATAAACAATCAGCTAAGGTGTTACTAGCCCCTGGAAGATAAGTAACCATAAAGTTAAATTCCTGTAGTGCCACTACCCATTTTCTAATGCGGTGTGACACCAAATCTATACCTTTCTTCGAAAACACCTCCTTCAAAGGCTTGTGATCAGTTAGAACTTTAAATTCGCAGCCCCACCAAAATGTACGCAATTTGCGTATGGCCCAAAATATGGCCAGTGCCTCCCTCTCAATAACTGAATAATTGAATTCAGCAGCTCTCAACGGTCTAGACAAAAATAATATGGGTTTCTCTTCACCATCAAATTTTTGAAACAGAACAGCGCCAAGTCCCTTTGAACTGGCATCAGTCATTAAGTAAGACACATTTTTGGGATCAAAGCTACCAAGGTCAGGAGCTTTGTTCAACAAGACCTTCAAATTCTTAAACTCTCTATCACACTCCTTACACCAAACAAACTCACACCCTTTTTCAAGAGATTTCTTAAATTTTCCGTAACCCCTGCAAAATTGGGAATAAACTTGTGATAAAATTCAGTCATCCCTAAAAATTTCACAAGTTCATCTTTATCTTGCGGTGTCCTCAGGTTGGTAATAGTATTAACAAGAGCTGGCTTGGGTTTTATACCATTGGAGGATACGACATGCCCTAAATATTCAATTTCTGCAACATCGAAGCGACACTTGTCAGCTCTTAAGGTAAGACCAGCATCACACAATCTTTTTAGGACAGCTCTCATCCTGCAATCATGTTGCTTGGTGTCGGTGCCAAACACAAGAACATCGTCCTGGTAGACCTTCACTCCATCCACACCCTTCAAGATACGCTCCATGACTCTCTGAAAAACAGAGGCAGCGGAAATGAGGCCAAAAGGCATTCTCACAAATTTAAAAGTGCCAAAAGGCGTCACAAATGCTGTAAGATTCTGGGATAAAGGATGTAGTTTGACCTGGTGGTAGGCGGAGGTCAAGTCAAGGGAAGAGAAGTGTTTGGCACTGGATCCCGACAGACACAAGAAGAACAGTCACCCAGGCCCTCGTCAGCAGCAGACTTGACTATGGGAACGCCCTCTACGCGGGAGCCCCGGCCAAGCTCATCAAGCGACTGCAACGCATACAAAACGCCTCCGCACGCCTGATCCTCGATGTACCACGCCACAGCCACATCACCCCCACCTGAGGAACCTGCACTGGCTCCCCGTCGACAGGAGAATCTCCTTCAAACTCCTCATCCACGCACACAAGGCACTCCACAAGACTGGCCCAGCCTACCTCAACAGACGACTCCTCTTCTACGTCCCCAACCGCCAACTCCGCTCCGCCGACCTCTCCTCGCCACCGTCCCTCGCATTCGAAGAACCACCACCGGCGGCAGATCCTTCTCCCACCTCGCCGCCAAGACCTGGAACACCCTTCCACTAAGCCTACGACAGACCCAAGACCTGCTGACCTTCAGGAGGCTACTCAAGACCTGGTTGTTCGACCAGTAGCAGCACCCCCCCCTTTTTTTCCCCAGCGCCTTGAGACCCTCGCGGGTAAGTAGTGCGCTTTACAAATTCTGTGATTGATTGATTGATTGATTCAATGAGCACAACATTTCACTGATATTGGGTAGGGGGTAATGATCAACTATAATTGCTTTATTTAACTCCCTCAAGTCCACACAGAGTCTGGCCTCCCCATTGGCCTTACGGGCCATAACAATGGGGGAAAGCCACTCTGTGGCTTCCACTTCCTGTATGATGCCATTAGCCACCAACTTATCAAGTTCCACTTTCATGCTTTCTTTTGCCAGAAGCGGCACACACCGAACTTTAGCAACCTTCGGTACAGCATTACGCTTAACTTTTATACAATGGAAGTAGTTCTTGAGACACCCAAGCTTGTTATCAAAAACTTCAGGAAATTCTTTGACCCATAACTTCCATTCATGACCAACTTGGCTAACAGACGGCATTTCTTTCAAGTAAACAGAGGGGTTCTGATTAGGATCCAAGATCACATGAAGATCACGTTGATGGACCCAGCTAATCAGAGAATCTCCCTTCAAGGAAACATATACCTTACCTGGAATAATCCTCCCCTTAAAATCAATGTTGCCCCAAAAACAACCTAAGAGATCAATTCTCTCTCCACCATACCCCCTGGGTCTGATGTCCGGTCTCAATAATTTCACTTTTTTTGCTAAATGTTGTTCAAAGAATGACCTTGGAATCAAAGTCACCTTGGCGCCTGAATCAAACAACATCTTTACTGGTGCATCATTAATTAGAACAACTTCCATTGGTCCATTCCCACTAGAAGCTTTGACTTGAGAGATGTTAATAACATCTGATTCAGAGTCATTCTCATAGAGATCAACTTCCCTGACCTTCTTCATGTCTTTACTCGACTTGCAAGCTTTCGTAAAGTGACCCCTGCGTCCACACACACTGCATATTGCTTTCAGACCAGGACAACCTTTAAAATTGGCCATGTGCCCAGGATTGCCACACCTGAAACATTTACCAAAGAATGTCTTGGATGCCAGCGGCTTGCCCTCTTGCTTAACAGGTACCTTAGTTCTGATTACACTTTCCTTCTCAATAACCAAAACACCATTACCATTACCTTTTTTAACTAGATCATTGTCATTTTTACGAATGATATCAACACATGCCTTTGAATGTTCATGTGTTTTAGCAATGGTTAGAACTTCATGTAGTGATGGATTGTCTTTCTGCCATAAACTATCCCTTGCTTTGTCAATACTGCAGCCAAGCATGAATTGATCGCGAAGGCGTTCATCCAAGGAAGCAGCGAAATTGCAAGTGGCAGCTAGTTTACGCAACTCTGTAATGTATTGCTCCACAGACTCATCATGCCTCTGCATCCTCCTTCCAAAATGGTACCTTTCAAGAACTGTGCTTATTTTTGGAAGGTAATGCAAATCCAGTTTTTTTACAGCAATCTCAAACTCATTTAGACCCGTGGCATCCCCATCCGACCGTTCGGGAAGATGCTCAAAAACTTCTTGGCCCTCAGAACCAAGACAATGCATTAACAAAGAGGTTTTTCTTTCTGCACTGAGTGACGTGCCACAAACCCTAGCATAGTGGCTAAAAACCTTCCATTTGAGCCATGGAAGAGCAGGATCTCCTGGAGAAGAAAGGAAGAAAAGAGGCGCAGGTACATTTTGCATCCTTAAACAGCACAATAAGCAAGTACACAGCACAAAATTAGTGAACTAAAAAAAAAACACAAAAGGAGAGTACAAGAAACCACTCTTACTGGATAAATACGAAACAGCACAGTAAGAGGCAGTACAATAAAAAATTGTTTACATTAAAAAAAAACACACGTGCCCTTGTATATGTAAGTACTTTAAAAAGATTCCAGTTAGTATCACCTCTTCATTGAAGTAGGTATGCTGTGTGTATCAGCGATAGGCAGTAAGACACACTTGAAGAAGGAAAATGCAGGCTCTTGGGGAGAGAGCGATTATGATTATGCTCCAATGATGATGTGAGAAGAGCGTTTAAACACGTTGAGACACAGAAATAAACTGTCGAAAGACACCGGAGATGCTGTGTGTCAGCGCACTCGTAAGAGATGACTTAACTAAGATGGTATGCGTAATGATGCGACACGTAGAAGTGCTGTGCGTGTCAGCGTAGGCTTGAGAGACACGCTGGACACCGAAAGAAGACGACGGGCAAAAGGCTCCCAGAAATAATCTGCTGTATGACCCCAGAAATGCTGTGCGTGTCAGCGCTCTCGCGACGGATGACTCAACCAAGATGGCGGTGTACACGTAATGACGCGACACGTAGAAGCGCTGTGCGTGTCAGCGTAGGTATTAGCGACACGCTGGAAAAAGGAAGAAGAGGCTCCCGGTGAAGATGGGTGATGTCACAGAGCCTGTTATGAGACCGCGGAGCGGCAGAGGCAAGAGGCTCGCAAGGACACTTCACTTCACTTCGTGAAGACTGAACACAAACTATCAGGTACCATGGCAACTAGACGCTCAAACCGCTTAATGACGGTTGATCACTTCAAAGAAATGTGAAGTTAAAAAGGATCCCCTCGGTGTCCGACACCGCAATGTTGTCACCCAACAGCCTTCTTAAGATTTATTCCACTTATTTCCAAAAGACTGGCATCCAAGATTCAAATTTAAACACACGCGTAGAAGAGTCTCACATCCATGCCCTTAACAAACATATACACCTCACCAGAAGTCGAGTTCTCATGGGATCAGGAGGTGTGTATGTAGGATGTGTAGCTTCTCTTTTCTCTTCCTTCCTCACACCTTCCTCAGAAGGGCTTGTGGTGCAGCTCGCAGTGTCTTCTGTAAATGGCAGTGTGTTGAGGTCTCTGGCAGCAAGCGTGGGTATTCTTCTTTTCCGGTCGTCGCCAAATGTAAGATCCGCTTTGCAGGGACACAGGAGGCAGAAGTTGGGTTGAGTATGTCTTTATTAGGTACAAGACATCAGAGACCCCATCCAACACTGTAGACAGGTAGCTGTCAACTGACCAGCTGCACAGCCTTGCTTAGCAACCTATGTGTTCCACATTCTATATGACATCAAAGAGCAGCTTGCTCTTAAAGTAAGACACTACATATTGCTAGCTGGAGGTCTGTAAAGGAGTAGGGAATTACAGGAAGAAGATGGTGTAGGGTTGCATCTGGTGAAGAGTGTCTCACAACCTTGTATAGAGACGTCATCAGCTTTAGTGATATTTAATGTTTGCTTGAATACAACAGCTAGTACACCTTCTCTTTTGCCTATATGATTTTGTGTGATAGTTTTGTTAGCCTAGAGGAATGGCTTCATGCTGGAGCCATGTCATCTGCCAACCATGATTCATTCATGAAGAGTAAGTCAGGTTGTGTGTCAGTGAGAAGGTCATAGATATGATGCTTGTCTTTTTGAGAGTGATCGAGCATTTATTAGTAGGCAGTTTAGAGAATGTGTTTTGGTGATGGTTGACTTTGTTTTGTAGAAGAGCGAGCAGTGTTTTGTGGACTTGTAGCAGGTGTGTACTTGGTGCTGCTATTAACTGTATTAGGATAGAAATAGTGTAGCTGTTCTCTATCGAATTCTTCGTCCAGCAGGCTAAAAAGGCATTTTGATGGGTCTGCTTGTATATGTGGTTTAGAAGGAGGTTGAGAGTGAGCTATGGTGTTTTTGTAGAGTAGCTATGTTGTGCAGTAGACCTGGAGATGCAAAGTTGTGAAAAGTGGCATGTTGCTTATTTTGTTTGTGTCTGTTTTGGGTGGAAGGTGTAGGAGTTGTGGTGGTGGTGCAGCATTTGGTTAATGTTGTAAGGTTCTAAACAGTCCAATGGATGAGAGGTGGTTAAAAGAGAATTGCTGTATGTGTGATATATGTGGGGGAAGAGAGAAAGCTTGGAAGTGGAGTTGGTTTAGGGTGTGTATTAATTGTGTAGTCAGGAGGGTGGGAGTGGGTGTATGTTTCTAATTTGTGGCGGAAAGTATTAAGAGGTAGTGTGTGTGTGAGAGTTTGTTCTGGTGTGTGTGTGTGTGTGTGTGCGTGTTATGTCTTGTTTTTGAGGAGTAGTGAGAGGAGGCGATGATGTATTTGTCTTCTGAGAGTATTGTTGGTGAGTTGAAGCTGCAAGGTAAAGGGTGGTGATGTGTTTTGGAAAAGAGTGTATTGATCAAGAGTTAATAGTGTATTGATCAAGAGTTAATAGTGTTGGTGTTAGATATGATTGCTAAAAGAGGTAATATGTGTGGTGCGATGGTGTGTAAGGGTTGTGTTTTTTTGGTATAAGGAAGAGGAGGGTGTTGGTGGATGAAAAGATGGAAGGTTGACTATTGGTTTGTTGGTAATAGAAAGGTTTTTTTTTAGGAGTAATCCGAGCAGGGAATGTGTGTCTGGATGGGATATAGTTACGTATGGTATGGATCTGGGTTGTGTTGGTGATGAGTGGATAGGGTTGTGTTTTTTGTGTGACTAAAGGTGCTATTGTGTGGTAGTTGGGTTACAAAGGTGTATAGGTGTGGTTTGTGGGGTGTTGAGACATTGAAATGTGTGTAAGGTTTGTTTGTAGTAAATGAGTAGAGTACATTTGCTGCCAGTGGATGGAAATAGGGGAGCATTTCTGGCCCTAGGCCTGATCAGTCCCATACAGGCAACTGCCCTTGTCCTCTCTGTCCTTAGCCTCAAATACTGGGCTGGGACACCCTGACCCTTGACCTTAAATAGCCCTAGTGATCAGGTGACCCCTTCGGCCAATGGGAACCCTAGCCCTAACCAATCAGAACACTAGCCCTAAGACCAATATGAGACCAGTCCCTTACAACCAATCACAGCCCTAGTAGCCAATCAGAAACAAAACCCTAAGCCCTAGGTCCAATAGAAACCCTAGCCCCAGGAACCAGTAACAAACCCTAGACCTATCCACCAATCAAAACACTAACCCTAAGCCCTACGTCCAATTGAATCACTAAGGGACCAATCAGAACCCTAGACCTATCAGCCAATCTGAACACCAACCCTATGCCCAATAGAAACAGCAGCCAATCAGAGCACAGATGTAACGTCCAGTAGCAAACTTATATAAGGAGCGTGTGATCTCAAGCACAGGCTGATGGCCAGGGGCAGGGAGAGCTGTTCCTGGAGTCCGAATCTCCTTGGATAGAGACAGGCTCAATTCACACTTTTCAGGTCCTGTTTTAGCTAGCAGGTAAGGCTCAAATCTAAATCTAAAACCACTGAAAATACTGTTTTTGTGCACTTAAACAAATAGTCTTTCAAAAGAAGCGGAAGAAGAAATGAAGCCACTGATATAAAAAATTATTGCATGGGGATCCACTGAAAGGTACTTGGTAGTCCTTGTAACTGTCAAGTAAAGGGAATAAAGAAGCCTAGTAATAATTGGAGAATATTTCAGGATCTGCGAAAGATAAACAAATTTGTTATCCCATATTGTCCAGCATTCTTTTCAATTCCTTTGCATGAAGAGAGCAGTATCAATATTTTTGTATGGTGAAGGATTCCACAAGGGTATATTAAAAGTCCTTCAATTTTTTGTCAAATACTGAAAAAGGATCTAGAGAATTTAAGGTTGCCTTGTAATTCAGTCTTAGTCCAATATATTGATGATTTGCGTTTTGCAAGACAAAGAAGGACTATAAACTTGATACGATTGCTTTGTTAAATCATGCAGCTGACAGTAGACCTAAGGTCTCCCCCCAAAAATGTATTATAGTAAAAGAAAAGTAATTTATCTTGGCTACCAAATTGAAAAAAGTCTGAAAAAAGTCTTGAATAAGAGTTTTTCTGCAATTCTGAGAATGAGCCCACCAACCACCCAAAGGGAGGTTTGGATGTTCTTTTGGAATTGTTGGCTACTGTCGTAAGTGGATTCCAAACTTTTCCCTGATTGCAAAGCCTTTAGTCAGGCTGACCCACAGTGACATACAAGACCTGGTACCAATTGACATTGAATGCCCTGAAGCATTTAAATAATTCAAAGAGAGTCTGTGCCATGCATCAGCACTGGGAATGACGGACTATAATATTAACTTTTTTCTGTATGGCCATGAAAGAAATAGGCGTGCATTATTGATTTTTACCCAAAGACATGGTGAATTGATGTGCCCAATTGCATATCTTTCTGCCATATTGGATCCAGTAGCTATAAGTCTTCCAGGATGTTTGAAAGTGGTTGCATCTGCCTGTGTTGCCATTGAACAAAGTGATAGAATAGTGAAGGGGCATGCTTTAATTGTATATGTCCCTCACCCAGTGAGATATTTCTGACAAGAACTAGAACACAGCATTTGACAAGTAGCAGACTGACTCGTTATGAGCAAGATATTCTTGTAGTTGAGAATATTTCAATCAGAAGGTGTAATTCACTGAGCCCAGCAACACTGCTTTCTATTTCAGACAGGCCCTTACAAGGCAGGGAGGGTGATGAATTTGATGACAAACCGGAGCATGACTGCATAGCAGTTACTGAGATATGCACTAAACAAAGACCAGACAATAAAGAAACTCCATTGAAAGTGGATGATCAGACATTATTTGTTGATGGCTCTTGTTAAAGAGACCATTATGGAGCACTTCGAGCTTCCTATGCAGAATGTTCCATTACTGAGACCCTTGAAGCATGCCATCTGTTGAATGTAACCCAGCATAGGTGGCAGAGTTGGTGGCATTGACAAGAGCTTGCTGCTTATCAGTTGCTTTGAAAGTGACAATTTGCACAAAAAGCAAATACGGTTTTGGGGTTGTGCATGACTACAGTTAGCTGTGGTCGCAGAGAGGATTTATCACCTCTTCTGGTGCTCCCATTAAAAATAGTGCTTTGTTAGATGCAGTGCACCAGCCAGAAGGAATTGCGGTGGTGATGAATATTGCCCATAGGGCTGGAAAAGATTTAGGTTCACTGGCTAATCGATATGCAGATCAGGTGGCAAAATACTGTGCTTTACAAGATGAGACAGTGGTACAAGAAAGTGAGAATGATGAATCAAGAATAACTATCATACAAAATGCAGAAAATGTAAATTGTTTTTTAATGAACTTAATTCAGACTTCTTTGAATGAGTTAAAAGATTTGCAGGAGGATGTTTTGTAAGAAGAGAAAAATAAATGGGAAAAATTTAGTTTAAAGAAAAATTATCAGGATTTGTACGTTAAAGCTGAAAACAAATAATTCCTCCCATATGAAATGCTATATCCAATAGGTAAATATTTACATAATCGAAGCCATGCAGATAGGGATAGTATGTTGTGCACATATGGAAAATACTGGGAGAATACTAAATTTAGAATTGTGTTTGGTGTGACAGAGAAATAATCAACGAAGAAAAACCCTAACAGTGATGAATCATATTGGTAAATCAGAGGGCCCATTTACAAGAATCCAAGCAGAAGTGCATTGTAATAATTGTCTGCTTGTTCTCAGAATGGGTGGAAGCGTACCCCACTTGGAGATCAGATAGCCTTACAGTTGCCAAAGCTTTGGGAATGAGTTTCCAGCACTGGTCCGTCCGAGTCCCATTTCCTGCTGCATTCCTCCCCTGCTTCTCTTCTCTGGTGGCTGGCTGAGGTGGGACTCGGTCCCCCAGCATTCCACGTGGCACGGAAGGCAGGGACAGCCGCCCCGTTGCCGGAAAGGCACCTCTCTACTCCTGCAGTGCGGGTTTCAACTGCCGGGCCATCCGAGGATCACCCCCCCCGCCGCATTTCTCACCTGCTTCTCTGCCGCTTTTCTCTGGCGGCAGGCTGGGGTGGGACTTGGTCCCCCAGCATTCCACGCGGCACGAGAGTCAGGGACAGCCCTCCTCTTGCCGTAAAGGCACCTCACTACTCCCGCAGTGCGGGTTTCTAGCACTGGGCCGTCAGAGGCCTGTTTTATGCCGCATTCTTCACCTGCTTCTCTGCCGCTCTTTTCTGGCGGCAGGCTGGGGTGGGACTCAATCCCCTAGAATTCCACACAACACGGAGGCAGGGACAGTTCTCCAGTTGCCATAAAGGCACCTCACTACTCCTGCAGTGCGGGTTTCCAGCGCTTGGCCGTCCAAGGCCATCTCCTGCCGCATTCCTCACCTGCTTCTCTGAGACTTGTCTCTGGTGTGACTCTGTACCCCAGCATTCCACATGGCACGGGAGGCAGGGACAGCCCTCCCGTTGCCGTAAAGGCACCTCTCTACTCCCGCAGTGCAGGTTTCCAGCGCCGGGCTGTCCAAGGCCCATCTCCTTGCCACATTCCTCGCCTGCTTTTCTGCGGCTCTTGTCTGGCGGCTGGTTGGGGTGGGACTCTGTTCCCCAGCATTCCATGCGGCACGGGAAGCAGGGACGGCCTTCCCATTGCCAGAAAGGCGCCTCACTACTCCTGCAGCACGGGATGCTTGCAGGCATGATGAGGCCGCGCCCAGGCCAAGAGCAGGCCTGTCTCCACCCGTCAGCGGCCGGAAGAGGCTGGCCCCCCCTCTAAGTTGTGGATCCTGAGACCCAATTCTGAGACTCTTTGCTTGAAATGGGTAAGCGCAAAGCACAACAGCGAGAGATGGGGGGAGTAGCTAATACCTTAGATTCTTCCCTGACGAGGTCGGCAAACATACTATCTAAAGAAATTGTATTGACGGAACGCCGTCTCTCTCTTGAAGAAGGGAGGAGAGACCCAGACTCAGTAGTGATCTCCCTGAACTTGGTCGCATCGGCACACAATCGATTTGACAAGCCGAGTGGACCCACTTACAAGTCCACACAGCATTTCCCTATCCCAGGGGGAACTGGGTGTAACTCCTACAAGAAAACCTCCAGTTAAAAGGAAAAAGAGAGGTCTGAAGGCCAAGATTGATAAGTCTCCTAAACTGCCTTCACCTGTAGGTCCTGACATTTTGACAAAAGAGACACCCCCGAGTTAATGATGATTTGAGTCATAGTTTGGAAAAATTGTTTTTATTGCCGATACAACCCCTTATGCTAACGCTAGGGAAAATCGAAAAGAGATTAGTCCCTCTAACCACCCGGGGGGCTGTTCAATAATTGTGGTGCTGCAGAGGGGCTGAAGGCACCCCCTAATTCCCAGCCATTGAAGGAACCAATATGATTGGGAGGAGAAGGGGGCTCCGGAATACCCAATCATTACATTCTACCAATCAGGGGGGAGTAGTAGGTCCCCAACAACCAAGGCCTCTTTGTAGGTCAGAGTACACACCATTGGCTGAGACAGAAGCTCTGCCAACACAGACCTACCATTCCAACTGAGCCCACTGAGGAGGGCAGAAATAAAGGGGAGGATTTCAGGAGAAGGAGGAGGCCACTCACTTTAGATCTCCCGCCCGCCTCATGTTCTTTCGTCATAATCCTGGCAGATAGCCCAGAATTGACAGAGGCTCAGCAGGAGATAACCGAGCAACTCATGACCAAAGCCCGGCATTGGCTGACGAGATCTATGAGGGGGGCCAGAGACTTTGCCAGGTATATTATTATGGCAAGGAGAGTGGAGTGGGTGGCCGGTCCCCCAAAGCCTTAGCGGGCGATTGCATAGTCCTTAATTTTAATGACAGAAGGGTGGTGGGGGATTTACTCGGGGCACTTCCCAATATACCCTCTCAAGGCTCATGGATTCATACCCTCCCTTTAGGGTAATTTTATAGACCCTTCAGGCCGCCTGATACGATGAGGAAAAGTATCAAAACTTATCCCCCTATCCTCCCCCACGTTACATACTTAGTCAGATATGAAGTATTGGTTGACAATCGCTTTACCCCTCTGCAAGATCTAGCGTCCTGTGATTGACTGAATAAAGCCCACTTGGACACTCTCTTTAACAACATAGCTCAGGTAGGGGCAGATAGCAAGGAGACAGTCAATCACACTTTAAAAATTGTTACCTGGAATGTAACTGGTTTAAAACAAAAAATGGGAAACTTAGATTGGAAAAGTTTTGTAGTAAAACATGATATCTTGTGTCCCCAGGAAACCTGGGAAACCGGTCAGGTATTTTTAGATGGGAATAGATCATTTCAAACTGCAGCAGTCCCTTCCGTGATGGGCAGAGCGAAGGTGGAATTCTGACCCTAATAGCAAACACACTAGGGTTAAATGTCAAAGTTTTTTTAGTACTCCTCCCCATTTCCACATTTTATTAGGCGAAGGTTTAGGTGACTGGGACTGGCTGCTGATTGACTACTGAAATAATAATTTTGGAGGGAATATGGCATCACTGGTAGGTCATTTGAAAGGGAAATTACCACCATTAGCGAAGCACACCAAATGTGCATTTATATCCTGTGGTTGGGTGACCTCAGCGCACATTGTTTTGAGAATATGACAGTACCTGTGTGTGGAATAGCTGATGTAGTGGGGGATGTAATTCCCCATTTCACTCATAGTGAACATGGTAATTTGCTCAATAGGCTTTTAATAACTATGAATCTTGAGATAATTAGTTAGCCAGAGTGTGACACAGGTTTACTCCCAAAGACATTTGGGAGTATGGAGTCTGGTTCTATCGTAGATTTTATATTAGCTTCAGAACCCCTCTGTGGCAGATTAACCCAAACAGAATCATCTTTTCCATGTGTAGCGATCATGTGGCCCTTTCTTGCTCTATGGTATGGGTGGTGGGTAATGGGTCTGCAGCAGACAAAGTACCCAAGTCAATTTTAGCAAGGTAAAATGGGTACTTATTAAAATGGGAAAAGGTTAACAAAGATCAAGTTGTTCCATTGATAATCTCAAAAAAGCTGAGTGAGGTTTTGATATGTTATGATCCAGCTCACAAACCGGAAGGCTTAATGCTGGCATTTTTAGGTCTCGGCCTGCACCAGCGCTTGCGCTGGTCTGGCCGAGAGTTTTAGTAAGTGGGTTTTGGAAGTGCAAACACTGGCTTTCGGCTGGCGACCAGCTTGCGTTCACGATGGGCGTGCACGCGCGCAGCTGCCATCTGGGGTTTCCTATCTCTTCCTCATTTCCTCGTCATGGCTCATTAACTCTCTGGACTCTGATGTTTCAATCGCAGCAGCAGCTCACATTACCAACTGACGGCCCTGGACATCAGTCACATGAAAAACAACAGCGATTAGCATTGAAATGCAAGCTTTTTTTTGTCTACTTAGAATGATTGCTTCGGTGGGTTGATTTCACCTTATATCCCTATTTGTTTTATATTGGGAGTCACAGCCTAATTACCAGTATTTTTGTCTCACTCAGTTTTTTTTTTTTTAAATATTTATTCGCGCAAGGCACAAAGCTATATTTAAGGTTACTTTTCCGCGTCACTTCTTCACTCTATTTAAACTCCACACCCCCCACTCTTATTGTCTCTCTCCTTCGCTCTCTCTCCCCTCTCTAATTCTCTCTACTTAATTAACTCTCCCTGTTAAAAGCAAAATGACAATTATGAACATTACCTGCGCCATCTTGTCTGGTGGAATTCTAAGTTGCACATAAGTTGCAGTCATTTTGATCTATCACAGCCATTTTGTACTCTGTTGGTCACCTTTGTTTCACCCTGCCCTTACTAGCATCCCTCTGACCCTCTGACCGACCTGGTATGTGTGCTGGGGGCTATAAACTCTATTGCCACAACAAACCTCAGCGCCACTTGCTGCCACAAACTCGTTTTTCCTCTCATCCCTGTTTTCAGACAAGCCTTTGGACGCTCTACCCTTCACTACACCTAGTTACACAAACAGGTTCCAAACACCAAAAAGACTCTTGCAAAATGATTTATTGCACTGCAAACAGCAAGACTTGTTGTTACCAACAATGGGACCTGTTTTTTATCAACAGAACGGACTCTTAGATCTGACCTGTCTCATGTTTTAGACCCTGAAGCAAGGTCCAGCTGCAAAGATAAGATTGTCTGTTTGACCTGGGTGGGAAGAGAATTACTGTTGGGCTTGTGTGACAACCTGCCCGGGGCGGGGACCCCAAGCTTTTGTAACCATGTTGATCAAACAAATGCATTGTGTCAAACCTGTATAAAAGGAAGAGCCAAGGGAGTTGTCGGCAGAACACTTCCCTCAGACATCCCGGTGTCTCAGTTGACGTGATCTCCTCATGAGAAATAAACAATTTTCTTCTCTTCCAGTTTCCTGCGCTTGCCTCATTATTTTGATAGCGAACCCAAAGTGAATTAGAGGTGGAACCCTGCACCGGGCAGCATTGAGGGTCTTAGAAGACTCGCTGCCTTTCACAAATTGGCGCCCAAGCGTAGGGGCCCATCAGCGACGCGTGGGTCCGGTAGAGAGGTCCTAACGACGGAGTGAACAACTAAACGATTGGGGTATACCTGCCTGAGAAGACCCTTGTCTGGCTGCCGATCGACTGAACTTCACCGGTTCCGAACGGACCTCTCTCGAGTGACCTGCGGTCCTGACTGGGACCTTAGAGGAACGCCGCATTGATTGTTGGAGTGAGAGGACAACCAGGCGCTGGAAGGGGAAGACGAAGAACTGTCCATACGGTCCGGGTAAGGTCGTGAAAAAAACCGACTTAAATTGATTGATTGAATAGTTTGATTGAAATACTAGTATTCCTTTTTTGATATTGAGTTATTTGCGACATTTCCCTGCTTGCAAACAACAAAGAATAGGAATATTCTCTCTCTTGCAGGCAGCGAAGGACAGGTAGTGCAGACTTTTTGTCTAAATTGATTGATTGAGATATTCATTTTGACCGATAAATACGTCATGCCTGTTTTCTCTAGATTGTTTGATTGTAATTGTTTTGGACCAGACCGTTCGTTAGAGGTCAGTCAGCCGGCACCGCCGGAAGGCACCCCTAACAAGGACATGTACGTAAATATGGATTAGCCAGCGTAGCTTATAGCAAACTATGGCATAAATACACTAGGAAGGACCGGGTAAATCAGTGGCCACTGACGGGATCTTTCGATCCCGCTAAAATAGAAACGTTAGAATTAGCTCTCCACAAAAAGAAAACTAGACCAGCCATGTTTGACAGTTTTGGCTTATGGCGAAAAGAGGCAGCTCAAAGAAAGAAAAGGGACGAAGCTAGACAAGATAAAGAAACGCGAAAATCAGCTTACCAAGCCTGTAAAAGATTAGAAGAAAAACTAAAAGAAAAGGAAATCGATAAAAAGGAACGGGAATCAAAAATATCAGATCAATGCCCTGTTAGAACGCCCTCGACTCTTTACCCCAAGTTACCAGCAAAACAAAGGGTAGATGATGATTTATTATTAGGTCCCCAATCATATACATGCCACCCCCTTACGCCCCTACTCATCCCGTAGTACAACGACAGGACCACCAAAGTATAGCCGGAGATGGCACGATCGCCTCAGTCTCCACCGCCTCTGCTCCCACCGAGTCACCCACACCAAATGCCTCATCAAAGGATACAGTAGTAGAGGTAGGATCAAAAGAAACAGGAGCGCCCAGGGTCCCGCGATTAAGTAAAAATGAGCGAGCAGGCATTGATAAAGTAGTTAAATCCCTCATAGATAGGAAGGAGACAGAAGAGCATGTAACTGACATATGCAACTCCTATGTTGAAAACCGCAAACGATACTTTATTGTACGTCTCTGTTACCACACTCTTACTGCATATGAAGAGAAGTACCAAGATGTAGGGCCCGAGCGACTAGTGGCTCTCTATAGGAAGGTAGACACCGGAGATGAAGGCGACAACGATGTTACAGAACTCTTTTCATCCACACTGGAGGTATTCCGTCACCTCGTGGAACAAGGACGGATAGATAAGGACAGGACATCTAAGATAGCAGGACCCCCGGTGGAAAACCAGATAGCATGATGCCGATAAAAGAAGCTGCCCCTTATTGGGTACCTCCTAGAGGACAAGGGACTCATGACGATATGAACCATCAAGATGCTAGAGGAAGGGTGGTCTACAATTGGGTGTATCAACCATGGGACAGACAGGACATTTTGACGTTTCGCAAATCCGGTAAAGATTTACGGAAGAACCCCACCGCCTTTTACACCGAGCTAGGTACCGCTCTGGGATCAACAATAATGACACTTGCTGACATAGACTTGTTCTTCGGGTTATGTTTGCCAGCAGATGTGTGGAAACAGATTAGGAAAATAGACAATACCGAACTGCTTGGTCATACCTGGGAACAACTTAACACACTAGATAAACAGCGGAACCCTGGTTAAAAACCGGTTAAAGCAATATTGGACCTCCCTGACAAAATAGTGCAGAAAGTGAAAACGCTGATCCCAGAGAAAAAGATAAACTGGTCCATAGTAACCGCGTGCCACCAGAAACCACAAGAGGATGTCTCAGAGTATTTCTCCAGATTTGAAACGGTGTTCTCCGATTACAGTGGACAAGACATGTCCACCGCAACCGGACACCACTTATTTGTGCAGAACTATGTCAAAGGACTACTACCAGATGTATCCCAGAAATTACAAGCCAGCGAAAGTAGTTGGGCAGCATCTAAACCGGCGGCCATTCTCCAAATGGCCCAGTACTATGAGCATCAGAAAAACGAAAATGACAGGGCTACAGAAAGGAAAAAGAAGGACTTGAAGGAGAGGGTAATGGTAGCACAACTCCAGGGGGCGAATACAGGAAGGGAGCAATATAGGGGAGGATACCAGCAGAATACCCCTAGAGTACAGCCACCTAGAAACAATTCATCGACATCATATGTAGGACGCCAAGACCTAGGACAGGATCAATGTGCATTTTGCAAAGAATATGGACACTGGAAAACCCAATGCCCGGCTTTGTTAGGAGCTGGTAGGGGCAGAGGGGCGAGGGAAATAGCAAGTGGACAGAGAGGAAGAGGACGTGGGAGAGGGTACGCGAGTGAAGCAAGCGAGGAAAGGCCAGGAAGAGTGAACACATTTGACCATCCCAAACAGAATCAGTACCAACAGACAGATTATGACAACGCGTTCGACTTTGCATAGGACAGCCAGAGGCAAGGGAGGGATCCAGTCGAGCTCTATGTTGATCAGCAAGGCCCTTATGTTACCGCTGAGGTCCTGGGCACAAAGTCGCCATTTCTGGTAGACACGGGAGCAACACGTAGTGCACTATCCAAACGACTGATTCCAAGGGCACCCTTGTCAGGCTCACATGTGACCTCAATAGGATTTGACGGTACGCCCTCCACCAACCCTTTGTCCCGACCGATCCCTTTTAACCTTGACAACAATAGCGTTGAAGCGACATTCCTCCTCTCTTCCAACACCCCAGACGCCATTATGGGTCTCGACCTTTTGAAACACTTCCATGCGACTATCAGATGCTCACCAGACGGAGTGCGTGTCATCCTGTATGACAACCCCCAGCGCCATAGAGAGAACCCTAATCAGCACATGTTTTCCATCTCCGAGACTGACGCATCCCTACTGGACACTTTGCCATCACACTTATGTGCTAGGGCTGATTCAGACGTAGGACGAATGATGATTGACCCAGTACACGTAACAATACGACAGGACGCAACCCTACCGAAAGTACCGCAGTACAAAATATCGCCAGAGGGTGAGAAGGCACTGACAGAGATCATACACTCTTTGGTAGAGGCAGGGGTGGTAGAGGAAGTAGTGGGCAACGTTTGTAATAGTCCCATACTACCGATTGTAAAGAGACAGGGAGAGGGAGACGGAAAAGCCTACCGCTTCATCATTGACCTGCGGGAGATAAACAAAATCGTAGTGCCACAATACCCAGTAGTTTCCGACATCACGACAATTTTGACCTTAATCCCCTCCACTGCCACCACCTTCACTGTAATTGACCTCAAAAACGCATTCTTTTCCATACCTATACACAAGGACAGCCGCTATCTATTTGGATTCACCCTAAACTCCCGTTCAGTACAGATTTTGCAGAGCACCTCAGGGGTACACTGAGAGCCCAAGCATCTATAGCCAGGCGCTTAAAAGACAGTTGGACGCCATACAATTGCCAGATGGAGTGGCACTAATACAATATGTAGACGACATCCTTCTAGCAGCGGACACCATACCAATAGCCGTCACAGCCACCATCAAACTACTCCATTTTCTTGCTGAGAATGGTCACAAGGTCTCCCGAAAGAAATTGCAGTTCTGTAAATCACAAGTGACCTATTTGGGTCACCTTTTATCCAAAGAAGGGAGGAAACTCACGCCTGACAGGATCCAGACAATTCTAGACACCCCTGTCCCCAAAGATCAGAAACAAGTCCGCTCTTTGATAGGTCTCACCTCATTTTGCCAACAGTGGTTACCGAACTTTAGCCTCATTGTCAAACCCCTTCTCTCCCTCCTAGCTAAAGACATCCCCTCACCTCTCCCCTGGACCCCCGAATGCCAGTCAGCCTTTACAGAACTACCCAATGCCCTTTGTTCAGCACCTGTCCTAGGAACCCCGGATTACTCCAAACCATTCTTCCTCTACACGCACGAGAGGGAAGGATGTGCATTGTCTGTCCTAACACAATCAATTGGTCAAAAACAACGCCCTTGTGCATATTTCTCTGCCACCCTCGATCCAGTAGCCAGAGCACTGCCAGCGTGCCTGCGCGCTGTGGCAGCTGCAGCAGTATCGATACGCCAGAGCGAAGGAATAGTACTCTCCAATCCAGTCACTGTTTTAGTACCCCATGCAGTCGACACACTACTAAACCAGACCAAAACCCAACACTTGACTAGCGCCCGACTGACAGGATATGAGTTGACCCTGCTAGCACCGCACATTACCCTAAAGCGATGCACCACCCTCAATCCAGCCACACTGTTACCCCTACCCGAAAATGATCCTAGCGTGACTCCACTACACGACTGTGTGACACTAACCGATGAACAAACAAAGAGTAGAATAGATCTCAGAGACACCGCCTTTCTAGAACCAGATGGAGAACTATGGGTGGATGGTTCGTGCATCAAACTCCCGACGGCACCACCTCAGCTGCATACGCTGTCACCACAGCCCGAACCGTTCTGGAAACAGCCCGTATTCCTCAACGTTCAGCCCAGGCTGCAGAACTCATTGCCCTCACACGAGCATGTATCTTAGCGACTGACACGACAGTTAACATATACACCGACAGCCAATATGCCTTCGGGGTGGTTCACCATTTTGGGATCTTATGGAAAGAAAGAGGGTTCCTGACTTCACACGGTACACCCATCCTGCATGGAGATTTAGTCTTCGCCTTGACGCAAGCAGTCCTCCTCCCCAAGAAGTTAGCAGTGATAAAATGCCAAGCACATAGGAAAGTGACTGATCTCATTGGACAGGGAAATGCACTAGCAGACGTTACTGCCCGAGCCACGGCAGGAGACAGAACTACGACACGAATGTATGTGACCAGGTCACAAGCTGAACGATGGACTGACACTAGGACCACTGTAAGGGACATACAGACTACAGGCACACAAGACGAATTGACCGAGTGGGAAAAGGTGGGACTAAAAGACGAGGAAGATTGCAGGAGAACTAAAGACGGAAATAAATGGCTGTTACCCAATGCCTACCTCATCCCCATATTGACCATGGCACATTTACCAGCACACATAGGCTCCACCCCCATGATTGAACTAATCACCAGAGTATGGCATAAAGTCAAGATAGCAGAATCTGCAAAACGCCTAGTACAACAATGTATAGTCTGCCTACAACACAACCCAGGGAAGGGGACAGTAGTACCACGGGGAGGGTTTGGAGTCCCTGACCACCCCTTTGAAATCCTTCAAATGGATTACATTCAACTAGAAAGATGCCTTGGTCTAAAATATGTCCTGGTGGTTGTGTGCGCTTTTAGCAAATGGGTGGAGGCCTATCGCACCCGCGACAATACCGCCTTAGCTTCTGCAAAAGTATTGCTGAAAGAATTCTTCCCCCGATACGGCCTTTGCAGAATTTTATGGAGCGACAACGGCCCCCACTTCGTAGCCGAGGTGATACAGAACATACTGAGAGGGTTGGGGGTAAAACAAAAATTCCATGCCGTCTTCCACCCCCAATCAGCGGGCCTGGTAGAGAGACACAATGCAACGTTGAAACTAAAACTAGCCAAAATAGTTGTCACGACCGGGTTGAAATGGCCCGACGCCCTCCCATTGGCATTGTTATCGATGCGCTCAACCCCAACAAAACACCGACTGACCTCGTATGAGGTGGTCTTCGGCAGGCCTATGAGCATTTGGGCGGCACCAAGACCCACCTCCATTAACGATGTCCCGAACATATTAATGTCGGATTACTTGCATAAATTGACAAACGAGCTAACAATTATCCACCAACAGGTGCAGCAAGCCTTGCCGGACGTATCCAGGGGCCCGGGACATGAAATAAAGCCAGGCGACCATATATTAATTCGCAACTTCCAAAGAACGAAGAATCTGGAGCCTAGGTGGACGGGCCCCTGGCAAGTCCTGATCACCACCCGAACTGCCCTCCGAGTGCAAGGAAAACGAAACTGGCTGCATGCCCATCACTGCAAACAAGTCCCTCCAACCCTGGCAACCTGTGAAGGGGTGGAGGTGCAAGAGGAAGTACTCGCGAGAGACCGACCAGCTCTGAGTTGCTACCCACAAGAAGACACCCTCGAACTATCAGAATTTCCCGACCCCACGGTGCCATCCAGGAAAGGGTACAACCTAAGATCGACGAAAGGAGGGAGCTCCAACGACCAGGCCACTAACTAAGTCAAGGTCTCAGATCGGTAGCACAGTCAAACAACGCTACCAGGAAAGCGCCAGACAAAAGTCTGTGGTCCTAACAGTTGTTGAGCTCCTCGAAGATGATGGAAGAAACTGAACACCTGCAAAACCACCGCAAAGACACCAAGACTGCTAACCTGCACAGCACAAAGACAATTGCACTTGTAGCCGCATTTCTCACCTGTCTCCTGCTAATGGTCGCACTCTGGATCATTGAAGAGAATGCACCTGCATACAGAACATTGTCACCCACCATGCAACCAACCACCAAGAAAGAACACTACCTGGTATCACTACCGCCACATCTCCGAGAACGACGCAAAGAATTCTGGAATAATTCTTTCGTGCAGATGTTGCACCAACACAATCTTTCCACCAATGTTACCAACTGTTGGGTCTGTGGGCTGTTACCACATGCCACTGAACATTCCATCCCTTTCATCCCTTCGCCCTTTTCTATTCACGGATCTTGCCTTGCCTGGATGATGCTCCTACAAGAAAGTTACAAAGACAATGCCACTTCCGACGGAACAATCGCCCAGTTCTACAACGAGTTCTGGCGAAACAAAACAGGAACGACAGCCGCCCCCTTCTGCCCTCACACCTTCAATGCGACATTCCAGATTGATGTCCCCGCCAAAGAACGAGTGGAAATGCAAGTGTTCAATAATCCTAACAGAGCCACATTTTCCTACCTGAAGAAAAGAACTGCTGCAACACTGACTGTGGCCCTATCTGTGGTGAACGTCTCTGGCCTTGTATGCATTGAAGGCCGTGGGACTAAGAATGTGGGTCACATCACCTGTAGCATTGTAAGGACTTTGAACACTGCCAACCCCCCAGTGCTTGTTGCATCACCCAATATGTACTTTGTTTGTGGAACCAAAGCCTACACCTGGCTCCCAAGAAACTGGGGGGCACATGCTACATCGCCTTTGTTTTGCCACCAACCTACACAGCCCCTGCAGAGCATCATCGAGAAAAGCGTTCTAAAGACATTGATCAAGCAGACTCTGCCTCATCACAGTTCCTCGACGCAGCAAAAGGGCTCGTCCCGCTATGGGGTCCGATGGCAAACAGCCGAGCCATCAGACATCTGTCCCAAGCGGTAGAGACCGCCCTGAACGTCACTGCTGGCATCCTCACCAACAACACTGCTGAGCTCCAAGCGGTCCGTCTGGTTACCCTGCAAAATCGCATGGTCCTGGACGTGGTACTAGCGGACCGTGGAGGAGCATGCCGCATCATCGGTGCCAGCTGCTGTGTATACATTCCTGATAATTCACCTTCTGTCTATGAAGCAATCGAACATCTCCATAGACTATCTTCAGAAATTCATCAAGGATCAGAGACTTGGACAGTTGGAAGTTGGCTTTGGGGCATCTTGAAGGAGTGGGGTTGGAAAATATCAATGATTCTCTTGGTCCCAGTATTGACAATATGTGGTTGTTGTTTGGGTATACACTGTATACCACCTTTGTGTTCTCTTTGCATAACTACCTTACACCCTAAGACTATGGACACTCAGCTAACAAAAATGAGAGTGATGTATGATCAAGAGATACAGGACATTATGGAGATCGAAATAGACTGACAAGCTGGCTAGTTATGTTCAAAGGGGCCACTGTTAAAAGCAAAATGACAATTATGAACATTACCTGCGCCATCTTGTCTGGTGGAATTCTATGTGCACATAAGTTGCAGTCATTTTGATCTATCACAGCCATTTTGTACTCTGTTGGTCACCTTTGTTTCACCCTGCCCTTACTAGCATCCCTCTGACCCTCTGACCGACCTGGTATGTGTGCTGGGGGCTATAAACTCTATTGCCACAACAAACCTCAGCGCCACTTGCTGCCACAAACTTGTTTTTCCTCTCATCCCTGTTTTCAGACAAGCCTTTGGACGCTCTACCCTTCACTACACCTAGTTACACAAACAGGTTCCAAACACCAAAAAGACTCTTGCAAAATGATTTATTGCACTGCAAACAGTAAGACTTGTTGTTACCAACAATGGGACCTGTTTTTATCAACAGAACGGACTCTTAGATCTGACCGGTCTCGCATGTTTTAGACCCTGAAGCAAGGTCCAGCTGCAAGATAAGATTGTCTGTTTGACCTGGGTGGGAAGAGAATTACTGTTGGGCTTGTGTGACAACCTGCCCGGGCGGGGACCCCAAGCTTTTGTAACCATGTTGATCAAACAAATGCATTGTGTCAAACCTGTATAAAAGGAAGAGCCAAGGGAGTTGTCGGCAGAACACTTCCCTCAGACATCCCGGTGTCTCAGTTGACGTGATCTCCTCATGAGAAATAAACCATTTTCTTCTCTTCCAGTTTCCAGCGCTTGCCTCATTATTTTGATAGCGAACCCAAAGTGAATTAGAGGTGGAACCCTGCACCGGGCAGCATTGAGGGTCTTCGAAGACTCGCTGCCTTTCACATCCCCTCTATCTTTTTTAGCCTTTCATTCTCTCACCCCTTTATCTGTTTCTCTTTCAAACTCCTTCATTCACTCTCTCTCCCCTTCTTTCTCTCTCTCTATCCCGCTCCACTCTTTATTCTATGTACACCCTTTCTCTCTCTTTCTCTCTCACCACCCTCTCTAATTGGGCATTATATCTTCACTCTATCTCTCACTCGGCAACACCACAGCATCACTCAGCGCAACCACAGCATCAATCAGAGCAAGCACAGCATCAATCAGAGCCAGCACAGCATCACTCAGCACCAACACATCACTCAACGCCATCACAGCATCACTCAACGCCATCACAGCATCACTCAACGCCATCACAGCATCACTCAACGCCATCACAGCATCACTCAACGCCATCACAGCATCACTCAACGCCATCACAGCATCACTCAACGCCATCACAGCATCACTCAACGCCATCACAGCATCACTCAGTGCAACCACAGCATCACTCAGTGCAACCACAGCATCACTCAGTGCAACAACAGCATCACTCAGTGCAACCACAGCATCACTCAGTGCAACCACAGCATTACTCAGCACAACCACAGCATCACTTAGCGCCACAACAGCATCACTCAGCGCCACCACAGCATTACTCAGCAGCACCACAACATCACTCCGCGCCACCACAGCATCACTCTGCACCACCATAGCTTCACTCAGCGACACCACATCATCACTCAGGGCCAACACTGCATCACTCAGCACCACCACAGGATGACTCAGCACCACCACAGGATGACTCAGCACCACCACAGGATGACTCCGCACCACCACAGCATCGCTCAGCGCCACCACAGCATCGCTCAGCACCACCACAGCATCGCTCAGCACCACCACAGCATCATTCAGCGCCACCACAGCATCATTCAGCGCCACCACAGCATCATTCAGCGCCACCACAGCATCACTCAGGGCCACCACAGCATCACTCGGGGCCACCACAGCATCACTCAGGGCCACCACAGCATCACTCAGGGTTACCACAGCATCACTCAGGGCCACCACAGCATCACTCAGGGCCACCACAGCATCACTCGGGGCCACCACAGCATCACTCGGGGCCACCACAGCATCACTCGGGGCCACCACAGCATCACTCGGGGCCACCACAGCATCACTCGGGGCCACCACAGCATCACTCGGGGCCACCACAGCATCACTCGGGGCCACCACAGCATCACTCGGGGCCACCACAGCATCACTCGGGGCCACCACAGCATCACTCGGGGCCACCACAGCATCACTCGGGGCCACCACAGCATCACTCGGGGCCACCACAGCATCACTCGGGGCCACCACAGCATCACTCGGGGCCACCACAGCATCACTCGGGGCCACCACAGCATCACTCGGGGCCACCACAGCATCACTCGGGGCCACCACAGCATCACTCGGGGCCACCACAGCATCACTCGGGGCCACCACAGCATCACTCGGGGCCACCACAGCATCACTCGGGGCCACCACAGCATCACTCGGGGCCACCACAGCATCACTCGGGGCCACCACAGCATCACTCGGGGCCACCACAGCATCACTCGGGGCCACCACAGCATCACTCGGGGCCACCACAGCATCACTCGGGCCACCACAGCATCACTCGGGGCCACCACAGCATCACTCGGGCCACCACAGCATCACTCGGGGCCACCACAGCATCACTCGGGGCCACCACAGCATCACTCGGGGCCACCACAGCATCACTCGGGGCCACCACAGCATCACTCGGGGCCACCACAGCATCACTCGGGGCCACCACAGCATCACTCGGGGCCACCACAGCATCACTCGGGGCCACCACAGCATCACTCGGGGCCACCACAGCATCACTCGGGGCCACCACAGCATCACTCAGCGCCAAGACAATATCACTCAGCACCACCACAGCATCACTCAGCGCCAAGACAATATCACTCAGCACCACCACACCATCACTCAGCACCACAGCAGTATCATTCAGCATCACCTCAGCATCGTCTCCGCAACAGTCACCACCACCACCACTACCACCTCAGCATCACTCAGCACCACCTCAGCCTGCTCTCGGAATCTGGCATCTGTTGATTCTCCCCTAGCGTCTGGACGCTGCTAGTGTTATAATACAGATACTAGTTCCCAACCTTCACCCTCCGATTGTTTATGCCCCCTCAAAAAAAAAGCTTTAACAAACAACCATTGCAATAGGCAGAAACAAGTTGCCAGCATTGCAAGAACAAAAGAAAACTGAGGAAATGTTTTATTGTAAATACTTTTTTTAATATGGTCGTTCAGTTTTACATAATGCCTTCTTGGTCATATATAAAGTAACAAAAATGCTTCTGACACTTTTTTATTATAACTTTTCAGCATGCTGCACAGCAGCCACACTTCTCTACAGCACAGCTTGAAGACATTGGCAAAGTCAATAGCTCTGGCTAAACACTTATAAGGCCCAAAGGCGAGACCTATTGGCTATGCCAATGCTTGTTAGATATAGTGGCTAAGGTCAAAAGAAACCTGTTTCGGTCGAACTACCCCCAGGCGACCCCAGTGACCAGCTGATTTGATGCGGCCTGCTCTAAGACCTTAAAAAATCTGCATTCTGCCCTTAGAACCATTTCTAGCGATCTTAAATTGATGAAGACTATTTGCATATCATATGGTGAGGCACGGAAAGCCAGAGTCAGGGGCCCGAGGAAGGAAGCGTGGGAGAACCCGTCACATGCTGAGGCTACAAAACAATTCCAGGGATGTCTGGAGAGTGATTAATGCCCCGTTTTTTAAAGATGATGCTGATCCGAGATTTGACACACATGTTGGCGAGGATGTTTGGGTGGCTCACTTTGAGCACATTTTTGGGGCTGCCAATGTGTCCCTGGTTCCAAATTCCCGCAGGTAACCCATATGGAGATTTTGGCCTACGATATGGCAGAGGAGAGATTGAGACTGGCTCAATGTAGTGTTACAAAGGCCCCAGGTCCGGTTGGGGTCCCGATAGATTTTTTCTTAACCCACCAAGAGCTTTGGACTCCACTTCTAACCAATGTTTTTAACACCATAACTGAGGTGGGTCCTCTAGCCTCATGGAATAGCACGATAATCATTTCCATTCACAAACAGAGGGACTAGTCCGATCCTCACACTTACAGACCCATCGCCCTGTTAAACAGCACAGAAAAACTAATGGGGTGCCTTTTGTTGAACAGGCTGGAGGATTGGGCTAGAGAGAGGAACATTCTGATACCATCTCAATAAGGCGTCCAAAAAGACAATGGAACCATAGACCAATGCCTCAATCTGAGTTTGACCTTAGCCAAATATACGATGGCGAAGCCCGAGCAGATCTAAATGGCCTTTATGGATCTGTCGACCGCTTTTGATTGTGTTACCCACTCTAAGCTATGGATTATTATGAAAGAGATGGGCATCGAGGCAGCTATTATCAATTTCATGTGTCTGATGTATGCCCAAGCTACTGCCTGTGTCCTTTATTGTATGGATGGGGATTGCACAAGTTATTTGTTGATAAAACAGGGCGCAAGACAGGACTGCGTTCTTGCCCTCTTTATATTTTCAATCTATACTAGTGGGGTGAAGGCAGCTGTGACTGGATCTATGAAAGATATACCCATTTTTAATGCATTGCACCTCCCTATATTGCTTTATGCAGAGCTAATTGCAAGAATGGGGTGGCGCTACACAAACTTATAAAGGTCTACTCAAAGTTTGACTAGTTTGGACCGTTGTGTTAATGAAGCTAATTCATTCGTATTAGCTGCAACTTGACTGGGCAAAGGACAACTCTGTCCATATCTGGTTGCATGCACTCAATACTGCCAGAGTTAGGTATGGTAACTGCCGTGAGCTCACAGACCCTTTTAAGATTGAACTGGTGTTCGGCAGGGTTGTGTGCTGGCCCCGACATTGTTCAATCTTTATATTAATGATCTAGCGCAGGCACTTGATTTTCCTGGTAACGATGCACCCAAACTTGGCCCTCATAAAAGTGTGACGCTACTTTTTGCATATGACACGGTTTTAATCTCCTAAGCCCCGCGTGGTCTGCAGGCACTACTGGATCGCTTTTTAATTTTCTGTAGCGATCGTGGTCTTGAACTAAAGGTCAATAAAATGAAATTTATGGCTTTTAATCCGTATAATCTGTTAGAGCAAGTATTTTGGTGCAGGGCGTTGCTTTAGAAAAAGTGCAAGAGTTTCTGTATTTGGAGGTTTGCCTGAATCACAAAATGAGCTGGTCCTCTTATATCAAGAATTGTTCATTAAAACTCCAACAAGAAGCTGGTTCCGTAGTCAAACTGCGCAAACGGGCCCACACTTATTCTCTAGAATCAGCTGTGGAGATTTACAACATAAAAGCGAAAAGCACAGCCATGTACGGTGTAGAATTATGGGGACACGTCAAACGGAATGAACTTGGTAAACCGAAAAAAGGTTTGTGAGAAGCATTTTCAACCTACCTCTGAGTGCTCCTCACCTCCTCCAATTGCTGGATCTGGGCATTGTTCCTATAAACCAACTCATCATGTGTAAATGTAAATCCGTATTTGTAAAGCGCAAACTACTCACCCTTACGGGTCTCAAGGCGCTGGGGGCCGTCGTGGAAATTAAGTGAGCTATTGCCCAGAGTCACAAGGTGCTGAGCTGCCGCCGGAGCGGGATCGAACCGTGAGCCCTGTGCTCCGAAGTCAGCTGCCCTGGCCGCTGCACCACACCTCTCCACTATGTGTTGCCTATCTTGCACTGGTATGGACTGTGATCTATAGATGAACTAGAATCCTATAGATCTCTGATTAGGGCTTTCCTTAATTCTCCTGGTTGAGAGAGGATTGCTTGGTTCGCATATATTAAAGCCACATTGTACTAGGTGGGCTTGCCTCTGCCTAGGGAAACCCCTGTCACGGCAAAACAAGTCCCTCGCTCCCTGGTCAAAGAATGACTGAAAGAGTTTTTGTGGTTGAGGGATCTGAAAGGTGTAAAAACGGGTAGTCTCACTGACTATTTTCTAGATCTCAAGCTCTCCCCCGCATATGAATCTATTTCAGATAGTCTCCCGGGTTTCATTCCCCTCCAACTCTATTTAAAATGGAGGTACGGGGTCTTGCTGTTAAACTGGGGTGTGCAGTATTGTAGCTCTAATGTGTGCCCCGTACGTAAGCCCGTTGACTTTAATGTAAACATAGACATGACCACATTGCCTTTACCTAGATAGAGCCCTCACACAATGTAGGCAGCCCTAAAGTGTGCATTGACTATCCTTTTGAAGACAACAAGCTCTTATTGTGGCTTGACCTAAAAAAGGGATATAATTGTTAAATCTCTTCATGATGCATTTGTCAGTGACTTGACAGTGGAATACACATTTCTATTATATTTTCAGATTTCAGAACATAAAACCTCTTCCTATTGCATTTTTCTGAGGGTTCAAAATATACAATCGCTGCCTATTATGTTTGTTAAACCTTTGCAGTTCAAAGATTTGACAAGTTTCTTGCCATTTTACTTTTATCTTGTATAATACAGTTATGTTTGCTAGTATTGCCAGTCGCTTCAAGTCAAGCAACAGAGTTTTCATCTGTTTATCTTGCATGGGTGTGTCAGTTCAGCTCAGTTCAGTTCAGTTTAAAATCTTTATTCGACTCTTAAAAATGTCATAAAAGTATACGTTTATAAAGTACATGCAAACATAGGACAAATCCATTAAAATGTTCAAATAATTTAACACTCCTCTCCTTAAAATCAACAAACGAAGCTAATGAGTCCACGCGTAAAACTACAAGGATCTGGTTTAAAAATGTAGCTGTTCATAATAGTGTCTTATTTTCATGGCATCCTTAATAAAAGTCTCAATTCCAAGACATATTCCCATTGCGGGGAAATAATTTTTAAAACCAGCTTGTCGCAGTGAAGGTTTTAATAAAAATGATCTAGAGCTTCCATACAGTGGGCAAAACATTATAAAGTGAAATGTGCATTGTCTAGTTACATAATTACAATGACATGTTGGCAGGTCAATGCTTCAGGTACATTGAGGTGGGAAGGCCACTTTAAAATGTATAAGATTAAGTCTCAAAAAGGGTGTGCTAAAATATAAGTGTTTAAAAATTGAAAAGGAGAAACCAAGTTTTGCTATTTGGCTTCTCTCTTTCAGTACATAATCCTGAAAATACGCGATCAAGATACAAAGCCTACTTCCTTATTTATGGGGAGTGAAGAGGGCCCTATAGCTCCTGAGATAGAGGGATTTGCATATTTTATTTCACTGTTCCCATCCAAGACAAACTTTAAAAGGGTGTTTGCTAACCATTTCATAATGCCTTTGGTGGTGGTTGAGCCTTTCATGCAGCCTTCTGGATTGCCCAGAATATTTAGGTTTGCAAGGTATTATTTGTTCTTAGCATTTCCATACTTTTGATGTAAGACACTGCACTGGCATTCATGATTTACCCCCTGCATTGATTTGATGATTGCAGTTGACATTTTTGAGAGTTGTGTGTCGTTGACATATTGATGGGTGTAGATGATACTGCTGTTGGTCAGTAGGCTTCAGTGGAAGTCCGTGTATGAGTTTTGGACATTTTTAACTTTAACTTTTCAAGAACATATGGACAAGAAACTCTCCAAACAATTTCACCTGGTATCAGTTAAATGTTTATAGCTTAGTTCTTTCATGGACAATACGTATTTACATAAGGCGTCCCCTGTCATGTGTAATGCACATGAACACCAGGAGTATCTAGGGCTTCCATCTTTGCAAGTAAGCACGGCCTCCATTCATGGTTTGGAACCGTGCTGGTTCATTCATCCATGAACTTAACATAGATTTCTCAGATAGTTATATACATTGCAGCTTGGACAAAATAGAAAAAAAACTTCAAGCAGGGAGACAAGCAATAGTACTCCAAAACAAATGAACATGTCAATGGAGATCCACCTGACAGTCTGTTGATGTGGAAGATGTATGATGGCACATTACTTTGTTTGCTGTGTTTAGATGTTTTTTGTGAGATTTTGGTGTGGGAAAGGCTGTTGGTGATGGCTTTTAACTCGTTGATTGGAAGGGTAGTGAATCAGAGAAAGAGGCAGGTTTGGATGACTATGTTGGGAGAGCAGGATCTTGCCTGGATTACATTGTTAATAAGAAGGTGGAGTGGGATGAATGGAGAGGCTATGCAGGTGATGGAGTGGATGTTCTGGATTTTGTAGAGGAGCTCAAGATGGTATGCTCTGCTTTAATTCTCGAGGCAAGTTAATCTAGTTCTGGATAGAGCCTTCTGGTAAGATCTTGGGGCTCGTTAAATTCACTGCCAGGTGGTACCGTCTCCAGGATTACTGCTAATCAACAAGATATTGCTTAGTTCCAAATCCATACGGGCATCCATGTCAACTGCCTCATAGTACATTTCATTTACTTGACAATAGGGTGCATGGAGAAGAAGGTATGAAAGGATTGTAGAAGTGGGACATTGTAATTAACTGGTATGTATCCGGTAAGTGCTTGGTTTTGGACAGAACTAGAGCTCTCCAATACTTGTTTTCGGATTGGACGCTACGGGGATGGTAGGGTGTTTGTCAGTTGGAAACATTGCAATCCCCATGGAATATACAAAAAAAAATTCTGAATACCCAGAATATTTGTTAGGAAAGTTAAAAAGGCAGTATGCATGGGGTTTCCCTAGCATGGTCACCCTTTGGTGCAGATTGAAGGGTCACAGTGTTTCATAACAGTTCCAGTGAACCTGTGGATGAAGGGTATGCTTGAATCTTTTTTGTTTATCAGCCCACTTTAGCAGTTGTAAGAAATTGACTACCGGGGCCAGTTATGTAGAGTGAGGTTGCTTTCAGAGCTTAGCCTTACTGCAACTCGGAAAAACCGTTCAGAGTTGAGGTTGGTGAACAGGTTAAGAGAGAAACATAATTAAAGCTGAATGAGCATGCAGAAGGGCCCATCTGGAAAGGGTGGCCAAGTCACTGTAGGAAGGAGGTATTTTTTTTTTTAAGGAGAATGGCTTCTAATGAAGAGAACCATGGCCGAGGTTGTATGCATTCTGTGATGCGGTTGATTGATCAGAATGGGCAGAGGAAGCAGACCCAAATAGAGGGCACAGTTTTATAGTTCTGTCTCCTTCAACAGGATTGCCTAGCCTATTTATATTGCATAGGCTTACCTTACTTATTTTAAATAATAAATGGCCTGTTCTGATTACTGTGAAGTTTCATAAGGGGCTTGCTCTGGCAGGCCCATGTTCCTGGTCAGTGAGGTCTCTATATAGTCTTGGCTTATCTCTTGCGGTCACCTTCAAGTTGTAGTATTCAGTTAGTCTCCATGGAAGCCTGGAGTGAGTTACCATTGGGGAGAGAAAGAAGACATGACTTATCTAGCTACAGTTGATGGTGTATCCCTTTATATAGGTTTGACACTTTGCAGCTTACGTCTTACTAGCACAAATTTACCATACAGTATTTCCACACTTTAACATTTCAGGTCAAGTTCTTCTTGCCAAACTTGACATAAGAATTCCTCATGAACCAAAAGCATCCTCTAATCTTTTTTTCTTCTTTCTTATTAATCTTAGAGGAAAGAATACATAGTTGTTGCCTCAGACATCTTTGAGTTATGACAGCACTCATTCAAACAAATAGTGAAAGTATAGCAGCTTTTCACCCTGTTGGCCATTTCCAGATCTGTTTTTAAGTATTCAGTTGCATCTACAGAGACTGCTATATGTGCCAGCACGAGAACCTTGAGCATGACCGTATCCTGTGCATTGATCTACAACTGGTAGGTTATGATCTTGATACGAGATGTTGGTAAATGCTGTATTTGCTAGTTTTTTTTATCATCTGTAACCTGGAAATGTTCTTGTTAGTTCTTCAAGCCTGCAGAATATTAGAGTAGTATTTGACATTGTGTTTGGTCTTTGTAGTTAATGTTAAAAAAGTATAAATAAATATGCTTTAGGAACAGAGCAGACTACACACATAAACTAGGGAGAAGCTGCTTCCAAGTGACCTTTCATTGGCTTCTCTTAACCCATTAGTCAGTTATAATAACTTTAAGTCCTAGCTGTGTTCGGCCAGGTAGCTGGCTTGTGACGCACCAAAGTCAAGACCATCTGCAGGAGGACGACTGGAGAGGGAGATATGTAGATGGCCTTTCTGCTTAATTACGGAACTATTAAGTGTCAACACCAATGTAATATCTGGTCTAAGACAGTTCTGTTCCAACATTTATGTGATCAGATGCAAAAGGCATTCTCAAGAGTAAAAGCCTCTAAAGGTCTACACCACTTGAACTCTGTACTGCCCTTCACCCTTCAAGGTTGAGCTCATGAGATGTAAGTGCCACTTATTAATGCCAGGTCAGCAGTAAAATAGATGTTATATTTGTGAAGCCATGTTGAATCACAAGCTAGTCTTGCTTTATATATCAAGTCTTGGTGAAGATAAAAGGATTTTAGGGGTGATTGTTCGGTTTTTGAATGTTTATTTAATGTTACAGTTGCAATGAATTTTGGTTTGATTTGTAGGTTTCCAGGCAGTGATGGCTTGTTTCTCTCTTCAAATAAATGGTTATTGGTGATTTTTGCTTCTTGGTAGAAATTGCAGATGATCTTTTCGTGAACCAAGGGGCAGACTTGAGTCTTTAGCAAAGAATCATTTGACTTACTCGTACATTTGATTAGATTTTTTTTTTTTTTTTTTCTCGCAGTCTTGGTGGTTACTGGTCATACGTTTTCGTCTTGTCTGATCAATTGTAATTAGATTGAATGTGTTCCTTTCAGAAATGGTTATGTGGGTCTCTTTTTAGGTCTCGGCCTGCACCAGCGCTTGCGCTGGTCTGGCCGAGAGTTTTAGTAAGCGGGTTTTGGAAGTGCAAACACTGGCTTTCGGCTGGCGACCAGCTTGAGTTCACGATGGCGTGCACGCGCAGCTGGCATCTGGGTTTCCTATCTCTTCCTCATTTCCTCGTCATGGCTCATTAACTCTCTGGACTCTGATGTTTCAATCGCAGCAGCAGCTCACATTACCAACTCAGGGCCCTGGACTACAGTCACATGAAAAACAACAGCGATTAGCATTGAAATGCAAGCTTTTTTTTGTCTAGTTAGAAATATTGCTTCGGTGGGTTGATTTCACCTTATATCGCTATTTGTTTTATATTGGGAGTCACAGCCTAATTACCAGTATTTTTGTCTCTCACTGTTTTTTTAAAATTTATATTTATTCGCACAAAGCTATATTTAAGGTTATTTTTTCCGCGTCAGTTCTTCACTCTATTTAAACTCCACACCCCCACTCTTATTGTCTCTCTCCTTCTCTCTCTCTCCCCTCTCTAATTCTCTCTCTACTTAATTAACTCTCCCCTCTCTATCTTTTTAGCCTTTCATTCTCTCTCACCCCTTTATCTGTTTCTCTTTCAAACTCCTTCATTCACTATCTCTCCCCTTCTTTCTCTCTCTCTATCCCGCTCCACTCTTTATTCTATGTACACCCTTTCTCTCTCTTTCTCACCACCCTCTCTAATTGGGCATTATATCTTCACTCTATCTCTCACTCGGCAATACCACAGCATCACTCAGCGCAACCACAGCATCAATCAGAGCCAGCACAGCATCAATCAGAGCCGGCACAGCATCACTCAGCACCAACACAACATCTCTCAACGCCATCACAGCATCACTCAACGACACCACAGCATCACTCAGCGCCACCACAGCATCACTCAGCGCCACCACAGCATCGCTCAGCGCCACCACAGCATCGCTCAGCGCCACCACAGCATCGCTCAGCGCCACCACAGCATCGCTCAGCGCCACCACAGCATCGCTCAGCGCCACCACAGCATCGCTCAGCGCCGCCACAGCATCGCTCAGCGCCGCCACAGCATCGCTCAGCGCCGCCACAGCATCGCTCAGCGCCGCCACAGCATCGCTCAGCGCCGCCACAGCATCACTCAGCGCCGCCACAGCATCACTCAGCGCCAAGACAATATCACTCAGCACCACCACAGCATCACTCAGCGCCAAGACAATATCACTCAGCACCACCACACCATCACTCAGCACCACAGCAGTATCATTCAGCATCACCTCAGCATCGTCTCCGCAACAGTCACCACCACCACCACTACCACCTCAGCATCACTCAGCACCACCTCAGCCTGCTCTCGGAATCTGGCATCTGTTGATTCTCCCCTAGCGTCTGGCCGCTGCTAGTGTTATAATACAGGTACTAGTTCCCAACCTTCACCCTCCGATTGTTTATGCCCCCTCAAAAAAAAAGCTTTAACAAACAACCATTGCAATAGGCAGAAACAAGTTGCCAGCATTGCAAGAACAAAAGAAAACTGAGGAAATTTTTTATTGTAAATACTTTTTTAATATGGTCGTTCAGTTTTACATAATGCCTTCTTGGTCATATATAAAGTAACAAAAATGCTTCTGACACTTTTTTATTATAACTTTTCAGCATACCGCACAGCAGCCACACTTCTCTACAGCACAGCTTGAAGACATTGGCAAAGTCAATAGCTCTGGCTAAACACTTATAAGGCCCCAAAGGCGAGACCTATTGGCTATGCCAATGCTTGTTTAGGTTGAGCCTGGAGTCAGTGCGCATGCGCTGCTCTACGAGGCATGCTGTAGTCCAGGGATACTCAAAGTACGGCCCGGGGGCGCATGCGGCCCTTCTGACCTTTAATTGTGGCCCCCTGGGGAACAGCAGCACTGGGCTGTTGTTCACTTGACAGAGCAGGAACATTCAGGAAGCTGTGAAACAGGCATACTTTATTTACAGGTTAACTAAACTAAAGGTAAAGAAGCAAAGAATGTTCTCTAGACAACTTATCTTTAGCATGCATCTGTTTTGCGCCCCCTATGCCCACCTTTCAAAACCCGATCCTCCCCTGCTGGCATCGGTGCAAGGGGGGGGGGGGGCCTAATTCTTCCAGCTAAAGGCCGAGTGGAGATGCAGGGGCTCTAAGAAGGGGTGAAAAACAACAAAGCCTCGTTAACAGGTAAATGGTCTTTCAAAGACCTGTGAAGTACTCGGGTGCGGCTGCAGTAAGACAGACGCCAGACCAGCCAGCCTACTGCAGCTCAAAAACTGTCTGTGTGTGTGCCCGGGAAGCTGTCTCAGCCCGGGCTGACACACACGACCGGGGGGCTGAAGCCCTTTGAGCCCTATGAGCGTTGTGCGCCTGGTAGAGTGCAGCACTTCACAAAAGCCTAGAGAAACTGACAGAAACAGCACACACACAAAGTACTCCAAGGAGAGCAAGAAACTGCAATCAGGGATCTTTTGGCACCCCGCAGCACTACCTATCACAAAGCAGCATAGAGCACAACCTATCACACAGTGCAAGCGGAAACATCACTGTGCATCATACACCACAAACAGCACTACCTATCAGTTAGCACACAGCGGACTGTTCTATCACATTATCAAAGAGCACAGCCCATCACAGAGCGTAAAGAGCACTACCCCATTATACTATCAAACTCTATATATCTCTAACAATATGGTGCACAATTCAACACGACAAGAGCAGTAATAGTACTGTGCATCACACAGCTCAACCAACACTGTCAAACCCAACACCAACATCCCAGCCCGACGCAGGACACACTGCATCGTGCATCACTCTACAAAGAGCACAGTGCACCCACTGCACGATGCACAGATGGAACTGAACATCATACAGCGCAGGCTTAGATCACACTATCCATCACAGACACCACGGTGCACTGGACAACACAACCAACAGAGTGCATCACACGATAAGTAAAGCGGCACACGCACTACTCAGCACCATCCACCACAAATCGCCAACAAAACCGTACATCCCTAGTACAAACAACACGGCACATGCCAGAGCACAAGCAGTACCGCCCACGATATGTCCCAGACACTGGCATCACAAAGTGGTGGGCGTCCCACAGCACAAACAGCAGTGCGAATCCTACAACTGTGGCAATCACAGAGCACACATGAAAATGAGCATCACACTGTACAAGGAACACTGTGCTTATCACTTACAAGCAGTAGTGTCTAGCACACACAACACGGAGCATCACACGATACAAAACACTGGGCATCTTATTACACAGGACATCACAGAGCACAGACAGCATTATACATCACACCTCACAAATCACACGGAACACCACAAATCATGAACCGCGTTATTCATCACAAGCAGCGTAGGCTTCGGACAGAACATGCAACACTTCTCATCACACAACGCAAACAACACTATGCATCCTGCAGTACAAACAGCACAATAATCCCATAATGATGCCAATCACAGAGTACAAACTACACTGAGCACCCTACAACAAACTGCAATGTGTCTCACACTCATTACCAACGTTGTGCATCAAATAGCACACATACAACACGGTCCATCACACACAGCACTGTCCAGCAGACACCACAGCTACCAATGCACATGTCACAGCACAAACAGTAAAGATTTCATTGCACTTTTCATCATATAATTAAAAAAACACTGTTCACTATAGACTACAAATTTCACTGTGCATCACACAATAAAAGCAAACCGCATCACACCACAGAGCCAGCCCTGTATTTAAAACAATACCAATACCACAGTGGATCACAACACACAAACATCAGTGCTCGTCACTAAGCACTAACGGTGTCGTCCATCACAATCACTAACAACGTCTGGACTCACAGCACGACCAGCACAGTGCAGCACACATCACAATCGGCACCAAACATACACACGTCTGGGAACTGTTATCAAGGACATGAAAGTGCATTCGGGAGCGGTAACACTAGGGGTTGGGTCACTACACCAGAGTCAAGGCGTGGCTAGAGATCACAGCATCCCGGATTTAGCTTTTGGTTGGCCTTTCACAGAGCAGAAACGGCTTATAAAAATATTCAGAGCAAATGCATGTTCAACGCATCACTTATCCTAGGTAATCACATTTGTGTTCAAATAATTCATTTCATAATGTGTGTTGTGTTTGCTTTTTGAATTATGTAGTGCACCCTAAGTCTGCCTACAACTGCTTGTACTCTCAGCACCAGGTACATCTCTCAGTGCTTGTGTATGTTGCCCAGGCATGAGTGGAGACAAGAAATGCATCCAGGCCAGCTATGACAGAGAACCCTCATGTAGAGTTCTGGAAACATGCAGGAAAGCCAGGGTGAATTGGAGTACCGCTATAGCACCAAATTCTGCTGACTTAGAGTATTGCACTTACTGTAACAAAAATGTTACTGTTTTCTCCGTAATTATTCGTAATACTGCACGTCCTATTGTGTTCCTGTAAGCATCATACCGGGTATTAGCACTTATTTAGAGCAGAAGTCTAAATGAGGTTTCAAGAGACAGTCTCACCGCCGCAGGCTTCTGTGCTTTTGTAAATACCATTGCACTGGTGATGCCACCCTACTGCTTGCTGTCGCTGAGATCCGCCAACACACAAATCAGCACCAAACAGCATATTTATACTCCACATAATACCACTCAGCACTACATAATTCAACTCCACATAATACCACTCAACTCACTACAACATAATTACAGACCACACAAAAGCAAACTGTACCACATAGTAACTATCCACATAAAAACACTCCGTACCATGCCACAAAATTTTATCAGCATATTTTCATTCCACGCCACACAATTCAATTCAACACATTTCCATTCCACACCACACAATTCAACAAACCACATAATTATATTCAACACAATTCTAAAACACACAACATACATCCAATACATACTACATAATCACTCATCATACCACAAATCCTACAAAACACCACATATTTAAACTCCACTGCATAACACTCCACAACACAAAATAACATTCCACATAATCATACCCCATAACACACAATCCCACTAAGCATGCCTCCAATATGCTCGAATACACCATAATTACTATCCACATAATTCAACCGCACACAATGGCACATACCACTACACAAATACACTCCACACCACATAGTTCCACGCCACACAATTCCACAACTGACCATTCCAAAAAAACAACATAATTCCACTACACACTATATATATCCACTACACTCCATAACACATAAGTAAGAGATATTTGCATTTAGAAAGCCAATCAACTCCACAAAGTTCCAATCCACACCACATAATTTGACACCAAACTACATAATAAAACTCAATAACACAATTACACAACACACCACATACATCCGATCCATACCACACAATTCCACATCGTGCCACAACATTCAGTAGCACACCACATAATTAAAATTCCACTACATACCACTCCACAACACAAAATGCCATTCCATAATATTACACTCCATAACACACAATCCCACTTCACATATTTCCACTACACTCAATACCACATAATTACTATCCACATATTTGCACAGCATGCCACATAATTCCACTACACAAATCCACACCACACCATTCCATCCCACACAATTACACAACTAGCTAATCCAATCCAACCCACATACTTCCACTACACACCACATACATACATAACATAACATAACATAACACATAGGTAAAAGACATTGCCATTTACAGTGCCTATAGCTCTAACTCAAATATATGCGAGACCGATTGAATTTACAATGCTTGTTAGCTCTTTGCTTTGTTCTAGCACTGTTTGCCCTTTGATGTTTTGAGCATGGAGGTTGGTGCAAGTTGTAGCATGTTTGTTGGAAAATTTCATTGGTTTGTTGCATTTGAACCAGAACAATAGCTCCGTTTTTAGCTGTATTTTTCAGTGAATTTAACTGTTTCCTTATATGAAGTACTTAATTTCCAACCCCGTGCATCCAACCTGCAGTGAGCAGGCAAGCCCCACAGCTAATGTCCTCAGGCCCACTGCCTGCTTTCACCCAACTCGTGCTGCACACGGAGTTCTGCAGCGCTCAGTGGGAGTTTGTCACAACATTGCACCCAAAGCTTTAATCGCTGCAAACCCCAAGGCCATGCGTAATGGAGGTGGCCAGGCCCTGTGTCCTGCATAGTGCTGTTATCCTACCCACAAGGCATTTGCCTTGCAACTAGGCCCTCTGCCGTCAACCAGCCCCTGATGCGCATGGCCTTTTTGTGCACAGGGGGTTTTGCACTGGGGCTGTGCCGTCCCACGCCTGTAGCCTACCCAAACAGCGCATAGCCTCTGGGCATGCACAGGAAGCATTGGGTGCATCGCTTGGTCTTTGCTTGTGGTCAGACACTTGTTAAACTATTTGCCTTTGTTTTTTTTTTTATTAGCCTGAAGTGTTTGAGCCAAAAGTGATTTGGAAGTCACAAAACTGTCAAGTCAGAAGTTATTAGAGAGCCAACCACGAACTAGCAGTCGACTTTGGCACCTTCAGTGACCTTTCGCATGACTTTCTAATGTTTTGTGACTCGAAAGTCACACACTGATTTTAGTGTTTTTTCGCAGTGTAACCTATTGTTATCATTAAAGGAAAAATTGGACATAAACTTGGGGCAGACTCATCTGAATCAATGACTTTTGAAGTCAGGAAATTTTGTAACATTTCTTATTCCTTTGTCTATCTGTGTAGTCTTGGGATAAAACTTGTATTCTCTGCCTTAATAATTATGTGGCGAAAGTTTTGTTAGCAGCTTTTCCATTACTTATTTAATATGATTTGGAGTAACTGTAAAATGTATTTTGATTAGAATCAAGAAGGGAAGACCATAAATTCTTCAATGATTGCCCTTGACCATCCGTTTGTGTGGTCTGTGATCAGTTATGTTGCTGTTTACTTGAAATTGAGATTGGGAAGCAAATATGTTTAGAATTTTAGATTTTTAAAAAAGTTTTCCCCAGTTTAGTAGTGCCTTTTTGAGTGAGGAGTTTTGATCCAATGTGATACTTCATATTTAGTTTTTATAAAGGAAAAACATTTCAGTTCTCAATAAAGAGTATACCTTGTTCTGCTGCAATTGATTGTATGTTCTTCCCAGGTCTGGTTCAGCGCTGTGTCATCGTCCAGAAGGATCAGCATGGGTTTGGATTTACCGTCAGCGGAGATCGCATTGTGCTGGTTCAATCTGTTCGTCCGGGTGAGTAACCACTCTTCCTGCACTTACAAAGCTGTGAAAAATATTTCTGGGAAGACAAATTGGCAATGCTAGTTTTTATTTCCCCACGTCAAAACATAACTCTTTTGCAAAAAGCAGCATTTAAAAACTGGGCGTCCTCTAAACCAGGAGTTAAGTGGGAAGGTTGATGTTTTCTCATTTGACAAAGATTGTTGATTAATTTAATAAAATGTTTTGGTGGTTTCAATTGTAAGTAGCAACATCTCTCTAAATACAGATGTTTGAGAAAGTTTGAGTGGGCACGACTTTATTGCCAATTTCTAGATCTGTATTTATATATATATATATATATATTTTAAATAACAGCTTTACAAACCACTATTATCATGTGTATTTCTTTATATAAATATTCATTAGCTGATCAACGTTTCATGTGCTATAAATTCTCTTTTTCATAAATTTCCCCTTAGTTGAGACTGTTTTTTTTCCTACTGAACTAGTTGGACGTGGACCTAGATATATTGCATGGGTAAATGTCTGTCATTTACCTCATAAATTAATGGATGGGTAGTTTCTCTTCATTTCCCTTTATCCATAGGAAAGGCATGTTTCACAGTTGCACATTGAAAGGAGTCTCTCATTAATGTAATTCATATTTAGATTAAGCCACGTGTAATGCTCATACTGTTCAGGTAAATTAAGTCAGAAAGGGATGCATTTATTCCATGCACAGTATGGGAGATTGAAGAATAGTTTAGAAAGACGTGTGTTGAGGATACAAAATACATGTTCTGAAACGCTGGGAGATCGTCATACGGAGTGTACCACCAAACTAGTGCTCCAAAAGCCCCTAATAGTCAAATATTAGGTGAACTCGGAATTTTGATGTCGACGATTGGGTGTTTTATTAGTCGCAGTGACTTTTGATGAGGAATTGGGAAAAAGCAGCAGTGTGTTTCAACAAAGACCTATTCTGCTACATAAAAACGGAGTAAATATTGTAATGCTGTGAACACCACATTCTTAGACTGTGGATGTTTCATACATTAATTTACTTGATTAATTTCCTGATACAGAAGACAGCTGGGCTTTCAGTCATTGTTCTCACATCGGCCTAGTTAGTAGTATATGTATGGTGTCTTCCATACTTCTCTTCTGGTGACAACATTTCCAAGTTCTTTCAATTTTAACACTGCAGTGTTGAAGGTCATCTCTTTGATGCAGTACACCAGGCAGATACTAAATACCGGGAAGCCTGCAGTGTTTTTCACAGTTACCTTTGTGAGGTGAGAAAGTGAAATCCAGGCCTCATCCTTCCTTTAGCCTCTATCTGCAGGTATTTAAAGACTGAGGCGGATTGGTACATTAATCCCAGATTAATGTATAAAGTGTAAAACAGACTTCTGTCTTGATGAGCCTGTAGTCATACCAAAGTTTTTAGGTCGAGCCTGGGCACCAGGCATGCAGTATTGGAGTATGGCTTTGAAGCCCCGCCCACTCTCCGCCCATATTTTTAATTGGCTTGGGTCATTGTCCTTCCTAAACGCTGTCTTCCGAGTCGTTATTGGGCTTGTTAGTCCCTCCTTGGTACTGCCTTGTCTGCATTTGTTACCTCCCAGAACGACTGGACCTTTTACTTCGGTTGTTACACTGTATGTATTTTTTAGTCTGTGAGCACTATTTTCTCGAATGAGTTTCTCCTTCTGCAGGCACCACATGCTTTCCTGCAACGGTGCCGCTTTGCTTGCACCATTGGCGGGATGCTGCTTGTTGCAAGAGCTGTCAAGGAAGGGTACATTGCTCCCAGTGATATGACATAAACACTTAAACAGTACACACACAAATATGCAAACCTCTGGAATTGTATTTACATTTGAGTGCCTCATGTTCCATCCAGTATTGTGTGTCTTTCCGGCCCGACGCTCACTTTCGTATCCTGCGCCTCAGTCAAATAAGAAAACGTATTATTACAACTAGCTGCGTGGTTACTTTTACAATTCGGGAGTGGCACAAGCGATGCAACATCAGACATCCCACATAACTCCGCTTCACTTTCACTTGTGAGCTGCTGCACCACAGGTTGACACCAATTATAAACTGCAAATAACCGATTTAAAACAAAACGGGGAGAAAAAAAGGGGGTCTCTTCTAGGAGCAGCCAGAGTAATTTAGCAAGCATTTGCAATGCAATAAGTCTTGCATTTGCGAGAGTTTAAGCTATTAGCATTGTAAATGACAATGCCTTTTTATTTGTTTTAAAAACCAAAACATAAATAAAAGGCATAGCTCAAACTTGCTTACATGAGACCTATTGCATTGCAAATGCTTGTTTTAAACCGTTTGCCTGTCAGTATAGTATAACTATGCCATTATTCTCTTTGTGTCAAGATTTGTTTCATGTGTTACCTGCATTACGGTGAATTAATTTAGAATGAAGGAAAAGTATTCCTGCCTTTTTTGATATTTGATCAAAGATTGCCCAGTTTCTAAATAAGACATAGCGGAAGGAACATTTACAGAAAGATTGTCGAGTATCCAACCAGGTCATACCTAAAGGGATTGCTGCTGGCATTGCTTTATGTCCGAGGAAAGGAGGCTGGGTAACATTCAAGGGGTGGCAGTGCTAAGTTCGAGCAACACTTCTGCATACGTCCGCCCACAGCCTGTGACTAACTGTTGAAGAGCTTTAAAAAAGAGTTGGTGTCTTATAAAGGAGAAGAAAGCCACTGACTCTTTAGCAACGATTCAAAAATATGAGATGAGTTTGACAAGTTTGCCTCATGTGTATCTAAACAAGTCGTAGTGAAAATGTACACCATTAAGCATCTGAAAGCATAAAAGTATTTTTTGGTCTCTTTATGGTTCAAATCTCTTCTGTAGATCAATTTTGTGTATTTTAAAATGGGTGTTTTTCTTTGACCACAGGCAGAGTAAAACTTATTGGAAATGGAAGTATTCTTCCATGTTTTTCCATAGTAAAAAATACTTTCTAAGACTGGTGTTTGCATTCTACTGAAGATATCTTTTTTAATATAGGTCAAATCATCTAAATACCGTTTTTCATCTTTCTTTACAAGATGATTGTATAGATAAGAAGGAAGGACTCCAGAATCAAGAGGTATCCTTTCATTTTTTTAGTATACCTGTTATTTAAATTTGCACAGCACAGGGTCCTTCAACCTTGTCTATAACAAGAGCTACATCTGTTTGATGAAACTCGAACTGAGCGACTGCCTTTTACAATTTGTGCTGATGTGACCACATCAGAGACAATCACAGTAATGGCCATACCTAGCTGGATTACTAGTAGTAGTGACCACCCAAATGTAGGTCACAACATTTGAGTGATAACCAAAATATATCCAGAATATTGACTAATACAATACCATGAAGGTACATATATAGTTAAGAATATATTTACTATTCTAAACTCCACATCTATGTACCCCAAAGATGTGTATATCCTCAAGATAAGTAGATGTGCAGTAAAAAAGTAAGGACAACTACACTTACCTCTATATACTTACCTTCATGATAGTGTTGTAGTCTATATTCTGGATACAATATATTGACTGCACGATATTTAATATTGTATAAGAACACCAACCTTCCAGAGCATAAGACGGGGCTGCACTGTTAGGAAATGTTTTAACATAATTAAAATGCCTGATGAAATAACGGCAGCAAGTGGCCACCGGCACAAAGGAAATACTAAAGGCTATAAACCTCCATAACATGGTATGAACTATCATTCAAAGAGCAGATTAAAAATGCTTTGGATTTTCACTCAGTCGGTTTTCAATTATCAGCATGGTGGTTTATAAAAATACCTGGGGCCGTATTACACATTATCATTGTTTGCGCCCGGTGCACCTTTCAAAAGGTGCGCCGGGCGCAAACAATGATAATGCGCCCCATTATGGTGTATGCGCTGCCTCCAGTGCAGCTGCGACCTCGCGCTGCCCCCAGGGCAGCGCATTTATGTGAAAACACAGAGCAGCTGCTCTTCCAGAGTGCAGGCCGCACCCGCCTGCACTTTCAAAGGGGATTAGAGATCCGCGTGCAGGCGGGTGCAGTCAGTGACTGCACCCGCCAGCAAGGGGATGTCTGGGGGTTCATGGAATCCCCTTTACCCCCTGCAGAGAGCTGCTCTCAGGGGGCGCACTGACAGTGTGCCACCTTTTAAATGGCGCACTTACAGTGCGCCTCCTGAGGGCTTCTTTGACTTTGCGCCCGCGTCTGTAATATGGCGCGGGCGCAGAGTCAAAGGAATCCCCTCATTTGCATAGGGCACGCCCTTATGCAAATGAGGGACCAACCTCTGAAGGTGGCGCTGGCGTTTTAAGTGCGCCAGCGCTATTGGTATTAAAGAAGGGGACGCACAAGCGTCTGCGCCCCCTTCTATAGTATCAAAGTGCCTCGTGGGCACCCAAAGGGGGCGCAAACGCCCGTTGCGCTCCGGGGGCACCTTCTGTAATACGGCCCCTGGTTTTCTATCAAATATGCACTTTCCATTTTGGGTTAACACACTCAAAGAAAATCTTGTCCTTTTCATGCAAAGTGATTTTTTTAAAATATGGGTATATTAGACCCTCTGAATTAAGTAGTTTGCTGGGTTACACGCCAGGGAGCTACTTCCAGGGTACTGGCGAGCTATCAGTAGCTCCAGTGCTACCCGTTGGAGACCCCTGGTTCAGCACCAACCATTATTAATATGGAGCTGGGGTAGTCTGTGAAGGATCACTTACATATAACCAGGGCCACTGAAATGATGCAATTATGGGTCTGCAGCGTTTTTTTTTGCATAGTTATGGATTTTATGTGTTTGCACATAACCCATCATTTGCTGCATGATCTGTAGATTTTGACCCAAAATGTTTTTTTCTAGCTCAAACAAATCAGTTACTAAAAGCGTGGCGACACTTGTCCCTGTTCAGTAGAGTGCCCTTCACAAAGGTTGACTGGTCATTTTTCAACTGCTTATTGCTGCATTTGTTTGTTAAATTGTCAGTAATCGGGTGAAATCTTTGCCCAGGCAGTGTTACCGTGTGTAAAAATGACAAAATAATGAAGTAATACTATCACAAAATGTGCCACATAATCCCACATAATGTGCCTTTTCTTGCCGCATGATTCAGTCAATCCTGCTGCATTATTTGGTCCTCCCCTCCCGCATAATTCCAGTGGCCCTGCATACAACTGAAGTTGTTTATCAAGAGTATCCCAGATTTATAGTTGGTCCGCTCTATTGTAGCTAAAGTACGCAAACTAACTTTGGAAAATGGAAATTCCATTCTCAGGGTATTTTATTTTTAGGGACTGTTTTTTCATTGTGATTTCATATTTTAAAAAATGAAGTGAAAGAGGAAAGAACAATTTGGAAAAAATGGTGCTTCTGACTTCTGGTTTTGGAATCTGAGGAGGATAGTCTTGCAGGAAAACCATTGGAATGAGAATTGTAAATTTGGTGTGAATTATTGGTTGTTAGTTTTATTTGCAAATAAAGCATTTATTACATTTGTGACATGGCAAAATATGTCTGTAGAAAATATATTTTGTACTTGTTTTCATACTGGCGTTAAGCACTGTTAAACAACTTTTGAATTACATATAGATTATGGAAAATATATGAAAGTAGATTTTTTCCCCACAGCGAAACTTAAGTCCACCACAGGGAAAAACGTACCTAGTTATTGATTTAGTCATTATTTTAAAAGCTTGGATTATTCGTGCTGCATGTTCATTTAATATGAACCTGTGTGTCATAATATGCATATATTGTGGTTATGTTTCCAAATCAGATCAGATAAATCTTTATTCGTTATGCAACAGTATAACCTTGAAAGATAAAAAACAAATGTAGTAGGGGGCGTGGCTTAGGAGCCGAACATGGCGGACGCGTCTCCGTAGAGCTCCGCTGTTCGCTCCTTCCAGGGACAGCATCCGCCATTATCCTGGTCCCTGACACTCGGGCTTGTGCGAGCGGGCTGCTCACGGGCCCGCGGCGATCGCGCCGAGACACCTTGGTGGCGGCAGGAAGCTCAATTCGGCCGCTGCGGCCGCGGCTTGCCGGACCGGCGGAGACCACGCACGCATCGGCGGGCGGCTGAGTTGCGGCGGCCGCGATTCACTGGCGGCGCGGCTGGGGACGCTATTATCCTGCCCAGCGGCCCCCCCGGAAAGCTGCTGATCGGGCCCCGGCCCTGAGCGGCAGCGGGAGTGCACTACGATCACGGCGCCTACATCCGGTCCCCTGCAGGAGAGGCTCTGGATTTGTGGGGCCTACCCTGGGCCTGACGTTGACTGCAGCCCTGCCTGAGGACTCCGGTGCCATAGGGTATTGCGGTGAGCTGGGCGGGGGACCTGTGGGGCTGGACTCTGCTGCTGCCTACGCGCCTGACCCCCTGGCGGGGGGCTCCGCCGGCCCCTCCCCCCGGCCATACGGACTGTCCTGACTGCCCCGAGGCTGGGAGACCCCGGAGGCTCTTGACGGAGATACCTGTCGGCGCCGCCTGGGATCGGGCGCCTGCGCTGGGGACGCGGTCGTGGTGATCCGCCCCGCCCTGGGGTGGGTGGTGAACTCTACCGATCCCCCCTTCCATCATTCTCTCTGGCTGCGGCACTGACTGCTCTGGAACGGACCCTCCACGCCATCATGGGTAAGAGCAACCCGGGCGGCGGCACCCAAACAACCTACCATGGACCAATACACCACGGCCACCCCAGCGAATAAAGGTGCCGCGGAGGGCGTCTCTCGGATACGGCGACACTCCTAGAGGCCATCAATCAGTCACGAACCGCCCTTGAGGCCCAGATCGGTGCGGTGGGGTTCGAAGTGTCGTTCCTCCGTCAGGACCTCCGGAAGGCGGTCGACCGAATCACCGAGGCCGAGACGAGGGTCTCCGCGGTTGAGGATACTGTCTCCACCCTCCAGAAGAAGGTTGACAAGCTGGCCATGGCATCTAAAGAGCTGGAGGCAAGGGCCGAAGACGCGGAGGGGCGGGCCCGCCGCAACAACATCCGCCTGGTGGGTTTTCCAGAAGGTTGCGAGGGATCCTCGATGGGTGGCTTCCTCTCAGAATGGCTCAAGGCGCGACTACCCGCAGATGACATTTCTTCCTGCTTCATGATCGAGAGGGCCCATCGCGCCCTGACCAAGAAGCCGCCGCCGGGGGAGCGCCCACGCCCGGTTATTGCTCGCCTTCTAAATTATGCTGACCGCGATGCCATTCTTCGCTTTGCCAGGACGCATAAGGATGAAATGATCTTTGAGTCCCATCCCATCATGGCCTTCCCGGACTACACCCGGACGGTTCAGCAGCAACGCCAATCCTTTGTTGCGGCCAAGCGGCGGCTGCGGGATCTGAACCTATCCTATGCGCTCATGTTCCCGGCCCGTCTGAAGGTCATCTATGATTCAAAAACATATTTCTTTGACACTCCAGAGGAAGTATTTGCGTGGACAGATGAGCGCCGCCACCTGAAGCCGCATTCCCCACCCCCTTTAGACTCTGACTCTTCTCAAAGCTCGCATCGGGGTGGACGGCAGGGAGGCGACGCTACTCATCGACGACATCGATCCCGCTCAAACTGGCGCTCCCAGAACAAGAAGGACCCTGCGGACTGAGGCAGCCCGAGGCTGGGACATACGCTGGTGTATTGACTCTTCCCGGTCTCATGCGACGGCGGAGCCCGTTGGCTGCTGCTACTGGCCGGGATATCCTGCCACTAAGAGCCAGGGACTTTTGCTCTTTCCCTGGAGGGAGTGGGTTCTCCACGCCTTCCCTGTTTTGAGTTTTTATGGGTAATGTTGGGTGGGGGGATCCTTTGGAGGGTCCGCCGGGGCCTCCACGTTTGGGGGCCAGGACGAGATTCCGCCGCGACAGGTACTCCGTGTTCCAGGAAGTATAGGGGTTGGGGGGCGGGGGGAGGGGTTGGGAGGGCGATTCGTTGTTAGTTATACAGTTGTTTTTTAAGATATACGCACCACGATGTCCCATATGTCCACAATGTCCGCTGCTCTACACCTTACCGATAGCACATGACACATACAGCTAATGGCACTCCCCTAGGAGATCTCAATATCGTGTCTTGGAATGTACGGGGCCTGTTGAATAAGATAAAAAGAGGGGCTGTACTACACCTGGCAAAACGCTACTCAGCAGATGTCTTGCTGCTGCAAGAAACTCACATGCTAGGCAACAAGGCCCCGTGTCTGTCTCGCTATGGCTATGCCACGGTGTACCATTCGGGCTTCTCAAGGGGGCACGAGGTACGGCCATCCTTATTCACCGCAGGGTCCCATTTCAAGTTACACAGCATTGGTTCGACCCGGGTGGCCGTTTTACGGCCGTTTCCGGCACCCTGGCTGGGGAACAGATTACAATTGGGAGCATATACGCACCACCTCCTCTAGGTCGGACGTTCATTGACAGACTGACGCAACTCTGGGGGAATTCCCCGACGGCCTGACTATCCTGGGTGGGGACTGGAACGACGTAATGGCTCCCCGGATAGGTGGCGGGCACGACCGCCGACCACCCCTCCTCCTAGGTCTAAACTCAACATCTTGGCCCATACATTGGGTTGGGTGGACACATGGCGGGCTTATCATCCTTCTGAAAATGGATTTACATACGCATCATCCGTCCACCCCACCCTCTCACGTCTGGATTACATGTTCCTCCCAGGCAGCTACCTGCATCGGGTGTCACATACCTCTATCTTTCCACGTGGCCTGTCTGATCACTCACCCATTCAGCTCAAACTCCGTCTGCAGACCAGTCGTCCCCCTATCACTGGCGCATGTCTCCCTGGTTGCTTAGAGATCCCGGGTATCGGGAGATGCTCCATCGAGCCACGGCAGATTATTTTGCTTTCAACACCGGGACCACTCAATCCCTGATAATATTGTGGGAGGCCTTTAAGCCGACAATTCGGGGGCGGATATTAGCTACCGCACTGGGGAAAAGCGGCGCCGCCTGGCACAGATCCAGGATCTAGAAGATAGACAGCTCGCTCTCCAGACCTCGTTAGTGGAAAGCTCCGACGCCGGTGCCCGCCGTAACCTGCTCCATGTCCAACAGCAGCTGCACCAGCTGCTCACGGACAATGCAAGGGATGCCTGGCTGGCGACCCAGCACCGGATATATCACTGGGGCGATAAGTCTAGCCAGATGCTCCACCGACTATGTCAGGCGAGGGCCTCCCCGACGCAAGTCCCTCTATTGAGGTCCCCTGCCGGTGACATGTGCGACACCCCGGGGCGGTGGTGCAGGCCTTTGCCGATTTTTATACGGCCCTGTACTGTGAGCGTGAGGAACTCGCTGCACCGCTTATTGATGCCTTCCTTGTAGATATCCCTCCAAAACGCCTCTCTGATGTGCAGCGAGCGGTTCTTGACGAGCCTATCTCGGTGGAGGAGCTGCAGGCAGCCCTCACCAATACCCACCCAGGCCGTGCACCAGGCCCCAACGGGTTCCCCTGCGATTTTTTGCGCTCCCAAATGGGGACCGTTGGTCCCCACCTTCTTGGCGCGCTGCACCAGGCGTTGGAGCAGAAGATCTTGCCCCTAGACTGGCGCCATGCCGAAATTGTGGTTTTTCTCAAACCGGGCCGCCCGCCGGAGGCCCCGGGCTCATACCGTCCCATATCCCTATTAAACTTCGAGCCGAAACTACTGGGGAAGGTGTTGGCTGAACGCCTCCGCACCTGTATTCTGGACCTCGTCCACCCGGACCAGTCAGGCTTTATGCCCCAACGCTCCACTAGGCATAACATACGGCGAGCGCACAACGCTGTTGCCGAGGCCCACCGTCTGGGACGCCCTGCGGCGGTCCTGCTAGCTGACATCGACAAGGCGTTCGACTCCTTGAGCTGGACCTACCTTTTAAACTTTTGGAAGCTGTCAACCTGGGGCCCCGGTTCCGCGCGTATGTTAAATTGCTGTACACAGATCTTACGGCCTCGATCCGTGTGGCTGGCCACCGTTCTCCCTCCTTCTCCATCTGCAGAGGGACCAGACAGGGTTGCCCCCTCTCTCCGCTTCTGTTCGCTTTAGCGATAGAGCCACTGGCTGGAGTGGGTACGCAGGGATGCGGTTTACCGGGGACTGGTCTGGTCGCCCGAGTGTTCGGACAGGATAGCACTATATGCTGATGACGCGCTATTTTTCTTTTCTGACCCTTGGGTCACCGGACCGAGGGTGCTCCAGATCTTGCGGGTGTTCGGTGAGACGACAGGACTACACGCCAACCCGTCCAAGTCGATCCTCTTTCCCATATGCGGCGCACAGGGAAGTCAAACCTGGGCCTCACAGCTGGTCATTGCGGACGAAGGGTTTAGATACCTCGGCGTCCATATCTCTAGATGCCCCGTCGTGGCGTGGTCGCGCAACATAGCCCCCCTGCTTCCGGCAGTACGTGAGGAGACGACGGTATGGTCCCGCCTTCCTTTATCCTTATACGGCCGGTCTGCAATATTCAAAATGGTATCACTGCCACGCTTGCTTTATAGGTTGCAAAATTTCCCGTTCCCGATCCCTCCGTCGTGGTTTCTTCAAATCAATGCGCTCCTAAATAGATTCCTCTGGGGGTGGGGCGGTCCGGGTGGCTCTGGCGACCTGTATCCAATCCACCTATTGCGGTGGCATTGCAGCGGCGGACGTACGGGCGTATTATTGGGCGTCCCAGCTCTTAGTCATCAATGAATGGTGGTACAATCCTCAGACTGATCCGGCCTATGCGGTGGACCGGCTCTTCCTGGCGGCACATCCACTATTAGATCTCTTATACAGCAATTCGTCCTTGGAGGCTCTTCCCCCCGCCTGTAGTACCGTAGTCCAGATCTGGAGACGAGTATCCCGGTCCATGGGTTGGTGGGATACGCTGACAGGCGCGACTCCCCTTTGGCGAGGCACGCGCCTTCGGCCCGTCTCCACTCTAGCCGGGTTCCGGGGATGGGATACTATTGGAATCTCTACATTGGGTGATGTGATGCGAGGGACCACGCTTAAATCCTTTCAGAGTCTGCAGGAGGAGTTTGATCTACACAAGTCCCAGTTCCACAGGTATCTTCAGCTTCGCCATGCCCTGTCCCCCCTGATAAAGCACCTAACGTCCTTACCCGAATTCCACCCACTAGAGGGCAGACTGTTGATGGGGGATCTGGGAGGGCACAAAATCCGTCAAATATATCAGACCCTGACAACGCACTCCAAGACGCGCATACACCGGACTAGGGCAGCTTGGGAGGTGGATTTACCGGCCCTCACGGACGATGATTGGACTGAGGCCCTTGCCAGCCCCAGGTATGCTGCCGTCTCCTCTAGGTACAGGTTGATACAGTTTAAGTACCTTCATAGGGTATATTATATCCGCCTTCGCCTTTGGAAGATGGGGGCTATTCAGTCCCCAACCTGCCTCCGTTGTAATTCTGACGACGGGTCCTTCCTCCACACGGTCTGGAGTTGCACGGCACTACAACACTTTTGGTCGGGGGTGCTGTCCTGTCTGGGGCGGGTGTTGTGCTGGGACCTCCCGGAGGATCCTCGATTGATACTTCTTCATGGCACAGAGGACATCGGGGGAAACAGATATAAGAGGCACCTTCTATTCCTCGGTCTCACCTTAGCCAAGCGTGATATAGCGCAGAATTGGAAGTCTCCCTCTCCCCCGGGGTGGCGGCCTGGAAGACAGCCCTAGATACATGTATGTCGGCGGAAGTGGCGGTGTTTCAGGCACGGGGTTGCCCGCAGAAACATGGGAGGATCTGGTCCAAGTGGGCAGAATACCGGGGCATTGACCTATCTATCCATACACAGTCAGCGAATCCGGACCCTATTGCAAGACTCATCATCAATGATTCCCCAATCTAAGGTGCTCATTGGCTGGGGCATTCGACACAGTGTTATGATCATGTATGTCTTTCTCATTTCAGGTGGGAAGAGTGGTGCAGGGGAAGGGGGAGGGGGGAGGGGGGGGATGTTGGACTGCATGTTTAGCAGATTCTTTGGTGAAACCCTTGTAGGTATCGGTTGTATATGCATATTGATATGTGTCTCTATACTGACTACAGGGGTTCACCCACTGAGTGTTGTAAACTCAATAAAATTTGTTGTTTAAAAAAAAAAACAAATGTAGTAAAATCAACAAAAAGCAATGTCAGTTAAGACGGCACAATATACATTTGCATGTCACAGCAAAGCATTTCGTGAGCCAATAACATAAAATCCATAAAAATCTGTAAAAAGACAGATAGGTTTAAAAATTCATGCACATCAGCCGGACAATCGTGTCTCAAAAATAAAACTTTTTAACTGTTCCCAGTAATTGCACAATCTAAGCTCATATACTGAGTTTGTCAAGTGTGCAAAAAATGCAACTATATAAAAAAAAAAAAGTCACAAGTTACAGGGATAAGTAGAGAGTAATACATGGACCATTAGTAAACCAACCTACTCTGTCTTAGCAAAAATATAAAAGTATAGCAGTGGTGGCCAAATATCCAGATTTCTCGGTATAGGATTGTGCAAGTAACAGATAATAAGTAGAGGTGCTCAGATATGTAGTAGCGGCTCGACTTGCGTAATTTAGATGGCAGTTTATAATGTTATATGTTTGTATTTTGATTATATGTTTATTGGAAAAACAGATCTTATTGGTGTTTGCACGTCAATACCTATCGTGCACTGTCATTCTACGCTATTGTGTTCATAATGTTATTCAAGTCCGATCGACAAGTTACTCCTCTGTGCTGATGTGGCCTGTATATTAAGTATTGTGGTATCGACTCAGACAAAGTTTTGTCCCAATTATGTTGTACATGGTCCTGCATCAAACACAGTAACTATGATGTGGCAACATGTGCATGCAATAACACACCAGGACTTATCTATGAAGGCCCGAAATAGTGTGTGCATCTGTAAACAGGATAGATGTGATAACACCATCTCATTGCTATTGTCCGCTGCATTATTGTAAGCCATATGGACACTATAACCTTACGATGTACAATTGATAATGTTATATACAATTACGATGTCAGTTATGATAAAATCTAAAAAATACCAATAAAGATATTTAAACAAAAAAAAATAGGATTGTGCAAGTAATACGCAGATGAAATTTTCGAGGGCCAAAGTCCCCCAAGGAAGTGCTTTGTGCAAATGTAAACACCGATAGAGTAAAATGCATTGAGCGAAAAACAAGATAGTCCCTGCCTCTAGAAAACACAAATAGCAAATTCGTGAGTCCCTGTCTGCCCAAAGAAGTACTTTTGCAGATATAAATACAGTTAGAACAAAGTGTCTTGTGCATAAAACAAAGTCCCTGCCCGAATTTGATAAGCTTACAGCAGAAAGAACGGAAGATATTTATTTCCCCACTAACTTTCTCAGGCGAACAGCAACAAATATAAACGTGTAGACCATCAGACGTATATGTTCTGTCTGAAGAAGCTGCAAGAAGCAGAGGGCTGGTCTGCAACTTCTGATGTTGAAGTGCTTCAAAAGTGGAATTAGTAACTGCTTCCCCGGAACATTATAAAACTTACAAAAAAAGAAGAAGTGTGAAAGAGACTGGCTCATCTTTTAGTCTCACAGGCAGGGCTCCAAGAGAGATTCATGATGAGTAGTAGCGGGATAAGAGACCAAGTAATGAGCTATACCAAATGTAAATCTAAATAAAATGGAATGTGTGTGTGAGAATGGAAAGGTAAGATGTGGTTCCATAAAATTAGTTGTGACGAGAGGAAGATATTCAATTACCCACTTCTTTCTTGGCTCTATCCCTTACCAATGTTGGGCATAAATGGCCAGAAAATCTTGTTTTACTCAATTTTTGGGGATAGTAGCCATTAAGAGAGGGTTGTGGTTGCAATCCTCTTTCCCCAGCAAGGCAAGGTGCTCCTTTACATACCGCAACCAGATGAGGTTCTGTACACTATCTAGAGACTTAGTCATTGATTAAAACCTGGTTAAGCAAGGTTTCCTGTTTTACCCAGACAGCTCTCCAAAGCATTAGTGGTGCTAGTTTAACATGGTCCTCTAATGGCGTTGGTCCCAATTTTGCGTGGCAGCGGTATATGGGGAGACTATTTGGGACAGACAAACGTCTTAAGAAATTATTTACAACAACCTGTAAAGCGGCTACATCACAGGAACCCCATACCCCTGCTCCGGGCGTTGTCATGGAAAGACATTGTGTGGAGTAGATATCAATCTAAGGGTTTGTTGCCCAACTTCCCTGCAGATCTAAAAAGGGCCTCAGTAGTTTGTTCAAGCCTTAGCTTCCTGGTTTTAATCAATCAAATGAGACCATGAAAATATTTGGTCAAAGGGTATTTGTAAATATGTGAAGGAGGGCACATATGAAAGTTTCTCTCTGTTAATGTATTGTGTCTTTAGGGTAGTGCGTCTCTTCCCGATGGCCATAGCATTACATTTGGTAGTGTTCATCTTTAAACCCAAACCATTCATTAAAAGGTAGAATCTATTTAATAATGTTTAGGACACAATCATCCATGTACAGGAGGGCAGGTAGTTTCCTGGAGCCAACCTTTGGTACAGCTGCCTCTTCTAGATTAATGTGATCCTGTAGATTATTGATGTACAAGCAGAATAAATATGGGGCCATTTCACAGCCTTGCCTTACTCCGTGGTTCATTTAAATTGGGTCGGTAAGCTCTCCATTCTTCCCATACCTCACATGGCCCATCACTCCATTATGCATGCCTGCCAAGAAGTGAACCAAAGCAGAATCAATGCCCATACCAAGCATCTTGGACCACGATTTACCTCTGTCCACCCAGTCAAATGCTGAAGTCAAGTCCATAAAGCCTAGGTGGACAGAGCCACTCTTGGCTGCAGCATATTTATATATGACCAGGTAGAGATCAAGGCTCTAATGCACCATGCCTAAACCTTGTCTAAACCAGTACTGGATTTCGGAAAGCACCCCTTGTCCATCACCCATGCTTCCAAGCGTTCAAGTAAAATTCTACCCATAAGTTTACTTGTGGTATCAATTAAAAAACTGCCCAGATCTGTGGCCTTTTTTAAAGATTGGTATTATGTTTGAGCATAGCCGCAATTTCAGGGGCCTTCTATAACCACACTTCCCATGATATTTGTCAACAGCGGGGCCCACAGATCAGGGTGGTCTAGGAGTAGGTCAGCTGGTACACCATCAGGGCCAGAGGCCTTAATTCTCGGAGTACGATTCATTGCACCGACTACCTCTTTGTAGGTGGGCAGGTCTGTCTCCATACTACTATCACCTATCATTATAGGGGAACAGTGTTTAGATTGACTTACGGTTTCAACATTACAGCTGTATACCTTCATGAAATGCTCAATCCAATCTTGTGAGGGGATGGTGGCATCTATCTATGTGTGTGTTATGACCATCTTTGAAGAAAGGGTCATTTACAGTCTTCCAAAACAAACAGGACTCCTTTCTTTTGCTTGCTTGCTTGTAATTTTTCCCCAAGTTTCAGATCTAATGTCGTTTTTCCTCTGTATGATAGCTTGTTTATACTTAAATCTACAGTCTCACTAATCACCTGTCTCGGGGAGCTTGTTTTAGAGCAAGCATAAGGTTTCTATGTGTCTTAGAGCAGTTTCTATCAATCCACCTATGCAATCTGGATTCTCTTTTCCTGTTGTGAGAATTTTAGTGGTTGTCTGGTAGATTTCCTCAAAAGCGTTGAGCATAATTTTAGGATTGAGCTCATTGTTTAACCAGGCTAATACCTGACTCCCACTTATTTTGATCAGTTCCTCTAAAATATGTTGAGGGTCTACCATGGCCCACCTATGTGTGATCCCCTTGTTTTTGTTGTATGTAACTGCGGTGTTAAGGGCTACCACCTGTTGGTGATTGTCAATGCCCGTATCAAAAAACAGTTATAGGGGATAGTGGCCACTCACAGGCAGTTTTGTACGATTACAAATTCAGAGTTCTTTGGTCTGTAGGACTGGGAGAGTGCGATAAAATCATTAAGGCTGCATTTGCCTCTTCCTGGAAAGGAAATATATTCTGTGTTTAAGTGGCTACTAAGCTCAAGCTTTCGGTAAAGAGACATCTTAGTCAATATTGAGTTAAGAATGTCCCCGCAGGCGGTGTGCTCTGAATGAAGGGAATCCTCGGTATCCCACTTGGCCTAGCCACAGGCCGCCGGACCTAATTAGGGACATAATCTGCAATTAAAATTGCCTTCCCACATTACAAAGTTATCTGACTTAAGTTTACCTGAAAGGTGGTTGAGAGTTTTTCCTAAAGAGGTCGTTCTATTCACATGGTTCAGGATAAAAATGTTTTGATAGAAATTTGCAATGACAAGGACTAACTTGGGTACAAACAAAATGAATATAATTTGGAAATGGGGAGAATCCAAGTAGGTTTTAATGACACTTTTTTAAGAGGTGGTTGATATTAGGGTAAGAAGACCACCTTTATGATGGCCTCCATTTGTTATTTCGGCTGGAGTATGTGTTGAAAGGAACCCTTCTTATGTGTACAATGTCTTGAGTTCAGGTTTCCTGCAAACATACAATATCGAAGCAATTAATTATGTTATACCAATCAGCATTATTAACTTTATTGAGAAGGGGGGGGGTGCTAAAGTGTTCTTTGCATGGTGCGCTGACTTTGCCCCTGCTCGTGCCCTTTGTTGGTGGGTCTTGGGATGGATTTATTTATACCCCCAGAATTCGTGGGTTCTTAAAGATGGGGAGGACCCCTAAAGTACGTGAATTTAAACAAAACTGTAAAAAACTTGAGAGGGCCTGGAGGAAAGATTACAGCCTAGAGAAAAAACGGAAATACAGAGAAGCTATCAAAACATATCAGACAGAAACTAAGAGAGCACAGGCACAATACTATGAGGAGAAAATCAAAGTGGCAACTAACGCTCCTAGGGAAATCGCCCGAATAGCGAAAAAATTGACAAATTGTCCCCAACCGGAATTACCCGCAGAATCTTCACCTCAACGTTGTCAGGATTTAGCAGAATTTTTTAACAATAAAATTCTGGATATATATAATTCGTTCCCCCCAGCTTCTGGCCCCGAGAACCAGGATACAGAATCAGAAATTCTGGAGGGCAAAGCGGCTCATCTAGATGATCTTCCCACCCTAGACATAGCTACGCTCTCACAAATTTTTACTAAAATCAAATCTGGATCCCCCTGTGATGCAGCCCCGGTGCACCTGCTGCACAAGGTAAAGGAGGTTATACTACCTGTATTATTGGAAGCACTAAATTCTTCCATTAGTGCTGGCCAAGTGCCTAGATCGTGGAAACATGCCATGGTAAACGCACTATTAAAAAAACCTAACCTCAACCCTGAAGTATGGAGCAACTATCGGCCAGTATCGCTCCTCCCCATGACCAGCAAAATCTTAGAAAAACACGTAAATAAGATTCTCTCTGATTACCTGGAATCCCATTCAATTTTACATACTTCCCAGACAGGCTTCCGACCTAACCACGGCACAGAAACAGCCTTGCTAACAGTTATGGTGGAAGCACGGAAGGTCCTTGATCAGGGAGGCACAGTGGCGATTATCCTGCTTGACCTAAGCTCTGCTTTTGACACTGTCAATTACAACATTCTCTTTGACAGACTCAAAGCGGTAGGAGTGTCAGGCAAAGCCCTCTCCTGGCTCAAATCCTTTTTAAAGGACAGATCATATCAGGTATTCAAAGGCAATCACTCCTCTAGAAGGGTCCCGCTTACTTGTGGAGTTCTTCAGGGGTCCTCCTTGAGCCCCAACCTTTTTAATGTTGATTTAAGACCACTTGCTGAGATAGTCCTCCCATATGGGATCCAGATTGTGACCTATGCGGACGACACACAGCTAGTGGTAGCGCTAAGCCACCCTAAGAAGGTGTCAGTCAACTTAGAAGCTTGCTTGGGAACGGTGGCCACTTGGATGGACCAGTCGTATCTCAAGCTTAACGGAGATAAGACCGAGTTAATGATCCTTGGCAGTCACACTATCATTTCTCCATCATTGAAATGGCCCAATTGTTTGGGCTCACCTCCAAAACCCAAAGAAAGGATCAAAAGCTTAGGAGTTTGGCTAGACAGGTCATTAAAGTTGGACCACCAAGCAATACAAGTAGCAGCTACTTGCTATGGCATTATCAGGCAAATGCGGAAAATTTTGCCACTGCTTCCTGTAACTGCGTGGAGGATCATGGTACAAGCACTGGTGTTGTCCCGGTTGGACTACTGTAACTCTCTCTACCTCGGTACCCCGAAGACCACCACTAGGAAACTGCAGGTCGTGCAGAATTGCCCAGCTAGGCTGCTACACAATATCCCCAGAGCACAGTCGGCTAAACCGGCGATGAGAGCACTGCACTGGCTACCAATCAAAGAATGCATAATGTTCAAATCACTATGCATAGCGCATAAAACTCTATGGGGTACCGGTCCAAAAATCAATCTCGCTCTGATGACATTTCATCGCCCTTCTCGCAATCTGAGATCGGCTAATCTATTCCAGGCAACAATACCTAAAGTCCAGAGAGCACGAGCCGGAGGCCGTTCCTTCTCATACAATGCGACAAGTCTATGGAACACGCTCCCGATTCAGCTCCGATCAATGACCCATCATCTCTCATTTAGGAAACATCTAAAAACATGGCTCTTCCAGAACCTGCCTTGAGACTGTACTCTGCCATTGGTTGCAACAGCGCTGGGATGCCTAAGGGTAGCCATGCGCTCTACCAAGAATGAATTGATGATAATAATTTGGCCAGTAAGGAGGAACTTGGGTGTAGATCAGTTTTTGAGGCCACATTTAATGTCCGGGGGTGGGCTCAGCTACCTCACTGATCACCTTCTTATCTCATATTGGGGCCTACACAAGTTGGTACCAAAGTAGATAATTCAACATGAGCAACAGAAGAGTCATTTAAAACCATAGCGTACAAACGGCCATGGGCAGTCATAGATTTTAGCATCGAGTCTATATTGGACAGTGGTCATTAGCAGTTCTAGGACTTTTTTAAGCACTGCCTCAAAACAGGCAATCAGCATGAACCGTGTAAGAAGCTCCCCATGCCTACCTTTCCCATGGCCGAACAAAGGTTCGCTCGTACCTCCAGGAATAAGTTTTACCGAGAGTTGTCCACTTTTTTTTTGTCTAATAATGCTCAGTTTTAAAGAGTTTTTTGTGGCACCTTTGGCCTTTTTAAGTGGAGGGGAAGCTGAAATTTCATTTTGGGCTCTCTGTGTGAGGTTAAAATCAATTGTCAAATCGGCGTTGGACACACAGTGGTTTGGAATCGGTGGCAAAGCCTCTTTGTTTACAGTTAGAGGAAGGGCCCTAGGACTCTCGCCAATACCGGAGGCGTGATTTAGTCGTAGGGCCTTTTTCGTGGTGCCCAGCTGTTCCACAGCGTATTCTATTGATTATTAAGAGCCCCCATAGCGTTGGTAAGAAAGGTCGTAATCGTAGCAGCTATTGGGCGCTCTTGAGAAGCAGGCAATACATTTTTACTCTTTCCCATCCTATTAAGTCCTCAAGCAGCAGGGGGATAGTTCAATAGAAATAGCTATGCACACTCCTGCCATCCAGTTTTTTTGTTGCAAACTTTACTGGAAATATGGGAATGGTCCACAGAAAAAAAAAAACACCTTTTTTAAAAAAAGGACAGAGGGCTCTTCCTTTTAATAAAAAAAACACGAGATGGCTGATAAGAGTGGTAAGACAATGTGACTAAAAGCAGTTCTTGATTGTTCAAAGTTAAGTAAATGAAGGTCTCGATGAAAGATCGGAGCAGATGTAGTCAACCTAATAAAGGGACTAGTTGAGGCATTTTGCACTAGGTGAAGCCTTTAGATCAGATATTGCAGAAGCCCTAAACTATCAGAGTTCCAACTGTCAAGCTGGGATCACTTGGGTAATAGTGAATGAAGAGTTTTCGGAAGGAAAGGCATAACCTTCTTCAAGCTCGTCAAATGCAAGAAGCAGCTAAGAGAAACTTTATTGATTTAACATCCATGAGGGAAGTTGCTATCAAAGGTGACTCCCAAGTTTCTCAGATTTGACAAAAGGGATAGACTGTGGCACAGCTTGGTAAAGAAAATAACCGTCCATATCAATCATCAAACTTATTAACTTTATGTATCTGAAAGAGACACGTTAGTGATAGATTCCTTACCTTAGAATATCCCCAGGCGTCAGGCTGGATCCGGAAAGTTTTGCGTAGCAGTACCCTTGCGCGTCGGTAGGCGGCGTCGTGCGGCTCCGCGTCCGTCGTCGGCGTCGTGATCGCCGGGATGACGTCGCGGGCAGTACTTAGACGCCGCCCCTGCGCGCTGACGTCAGTTCTTATTTTTCCGCGCCAGTAAGCGCAGATCCGGGAAGAGCAGTGCCCTGGTCAATTTTTGACCATACTTTTTGGTGATTTTTTCACTGTCTTTTTCCACCATTCAGGTGTCGTAGGGATGCCCGGCTTCAAGCGATGCGGCGCCTGTGCGCGGATGATGTCCGTCACCGACCCGCATTGGGAGTGTCTCTTCTGCCTCGGCCGAGGCCACGACACCGAGTCTTGTCCCGAATGCCAGGCCCTCAACCCGAAGGCTTTGCGAGAGCGGTCTCGAAAGCTCCTCGAGGCCCGGCATTCGGCTCCGCGGAAGCCCCGGTCGCGTGAGAGGTCCAGGGGTCGCTCGCGGAGTGCACACCGGTCGTCGGCGTCGAAGTCTTCTTCGTCCGGTAAGTCTCGACACAAGAAGTCCAAGAAGCATCGTCGCTCTCGGACTTCGCCTCGCCGGTCTCGCGACTCGGCTGAGGCCCCTCCCGGCACCGTCCCCGCCCCGCGGCCCCGGACTTGCCTGTGGAGTCGCCCCCGTCATACCCGCCCTTCCCGGGTTCGGGGGCGGATCCGGCCAAGGTACAGGAGTTCCTGTCGGCCATGGCCCGCCTCTTCGGGCCTTCAGGCCCCTCCGGTGCGCCTTCGGGCCCCGCGGGCCCTGATGGGGTTGATCCGGCGTCGCCGGCGGCTCCGGCCCCGGCGTCGCCCGAGCCTCCAGCCTCGATCCCGGCTCCGGCTCCGGCCCCGGCCTCGATCCCGGCTCCACAACTCCCATCGACGCCGGTCGACCTCACGACACCTCCGCCGGCGCCGATGTCTCCGGTGCCGTTCTCGACGCCGCCCTGGGCTCCGGGCGGCGTCGTCCCCAGTTCCTTCCGGCTCCGGACATGGACCCGGAGCGACGTCGCTCGACGCCGGCTCCGGCGCCGATGGGACCTTGGGTCCCAAATGTCCCTCCTCCTCCTTATTTTGAACCAGAGGAGGACCAGGAAGACTGGGAGGGGTCTGATGACCCTCTGACACGCAACTGTCAGTATGATGAGGACTGGACAGAGAGTCTAGGGAGGCCAGTGGTCTGGATACTTCTCCTGACACTGGCATGCTGTCTCCTCCCGTGGCTACGGAGGAGGGGGCCAATTTTGGTACGGTGTTGCGTAGGGCTGCTGGGGCCTTACGTCTCCAGCTCCCTACTTTGACGGTCAAGACTAACATCTTGACAGAGGTGCTTCAGCCGGCAGCCTCCTCTGCGGAGACTGTGCTGCCGTTTAACGACGCCCTCACGGACGTTCTTTTGGGCGCCTGGTCCAAGCCCAACACAGGGGCTCCTGTGGATCGGAACGTGTCACGACGCCATCGCCCCGCTCCGGGCGACCCCCTGTTTCTTTCTGTCCACCCCACTCCTGAGAGCTTGGTTGTCCAAGCCTCCGCTTCCCAAACCGCCTTCCCTACCGCTCCTCCGGATAGGGAATCCAAACGCCTGGATCAGTTTGGGAAGAAAGGTTTTTCTTCCTCCAGTGCTGGCTTGCGGTCCGTTAACACCGCTTGTCTTTTGGGCCGATATACCCACTCTCTGTGGGATTCGGTGGCGGATGTTTTGCCCCAGTGCCCTGAGGAGGTCCAGGCACTGCTTTCCCGCGCCATTGCGGAAGGAAGGGATGCGGCCAAATACACTATCCGTTGTGGCCTTGACACCGCCGACTCGCTGGGCAGGTCGATTGCAACGACGGTGGCGCTCCGACGCCACGCCTGGCTGAGAACCACTGGTTTTTCAGGGGATGTCCAGAATACTCTCATGGACATGCCCTTTGATGGAGTCGGTCTTTTTGGGTCCAAAGCAGACCATGCGTTGGAGCGCTTTAAGGACTCACGGGCTACTGCCAAGTCCCTGGGCCTTTCTGCTACACGCCCTCCGCTGCCTTCTGCTTTTCGCCCCTATCGTGGCCACGGTAGGGCGCCCCTTCACGTCAGCAGCCCAGCCACCGGCCCGCGCAGCAGGCGTCTTCGCGTGGCCGAGGACGTGGATTCCGCCGTGGCGGATCGGGCAACCAGCGTGCGGGTCAGGCCACCACCTCCAACCCGTCCGCGGCCTCCAAGCCCTCCTAGTCCCTCCTTTCAGGTGCACGGCACGCCAGTAGGGGGCAGGGTCCGCCATCACCTTCCCCACTGGCGCACCATCACCTCGGACAGGTGGGTCTTGGACATTGTCCGAAGGGGCTACTCCCTCCCCTTCGAGACCACCCCCAGCCATGCCACCTCAATTCCACCGCATGTCAGGGGATCACTTGGTGCTTCTACAGAAGGAAGTCACGGCCCTCTTGACCAAGAGGGCCATCGAGCATGTTCCGACCCCAGAAGTAGGGTGTGGTTGCTACTCCCACTACTTTCTGGTGCCCAAAAGGACAAGGAGGACATGCGTCCTATCTTGGACCTCCGGAACGTCAATCGCTTCCTCCGGAAGGAGAAGTTCAAGATGCTCACCCTAGCTCAGGTCTTGACTGCCCTCGACCCAGGAGACTGGTTGGTAGCGTTGGACTTGCAGGACGCGTATTTCCACATCCCCGTCCTGCCGGCCCACCGGCGTTACCTTCGGTTCACGGTAGGCCCCGAGCATTTTCAGTTCACCGTGCTCCCCTTTGGCCTTACAAGTGCCCCTCGGGTGTTCACGAAAGTGATGGCGGTGGTCGCAGCTCATCTGCGCCGGGCAGGGGTTTCAGTCTTCCCCTACCTCGACGACTGGCTGCTGAAGGCGGGCTCGTCCCAGGCAGTCGTCTCCCACCTCCAGACTACGGCCGAACTCCTGCACTCGCTGGGGTTCTCCATCAATGTGCCGAAGTCGCATCTGATTCCTTCTCCACAGCTCCTTTTCATCGGAGCAGTTCTGGACACGACGCAGTTTCGGGCTTATCCTCCCGAACGGCGAGTCCGGGATATTCAGGCTATGATTCCGATCTTTCGGCCTTTATCCTGGGTTTCGGTACGGATGACCCTGAGGCTGCTGGGCCTCATGGCCTCCTGCATCCTGCTGGTCAATCATGCCAGATGGCATATGCGGGCTTTGCAGTGGGACCTGAAGTTCCAGTGGGCGCAGCACCAGGGCAACCTGTCCGATCACGTCCAGATCTCGGAGGGGACTGCAAAACAGTTGCAGTGGTGGCTCTCAAACCGGCAATGGGTCATGGGCAGATCCCTCTCCCTTCCCCAGCCAGAGCATACAGTTGTGACGGACGCGTCCCTTCTGGGATGGGGCGGTCACATGGGAGAGGCGGAGATCAGAGGCCTCTGGTCTCCGGCGGAGTCCCGGCTCCATATCAACCTTCTGGAGCTCCGGGCGATCCGGCTTGCACTCAAGGCATTCCTTCCCTCTGTCAAAGGGAAGGTAGTGCAGGTGTTCACAGACAACACCACCGCCATGTGGTACTGCAACAAACAGGGCGGGGTGGGGTCTTGGACCCTTTGTCAGGAGGCTCTGCGCCTCTGGACATGGCTGGAACATCAGGGCATGTTCCTGATGGTTCAACACCTGGCAGGTTCTCTGAACGCCAGGGCGGACGAACTCAGCCGCAGGTGCATGATGGATCACGAATGGCGTCTTCACTCGGAAGTGGCGCAAGGACTCTTTCTACAGTGGGGAGAGCCTTGGTTAGATCTATTCGCCACCGAAGAGAACGCGCAATGTCATCAGTTCTGCGCGTTGGAATTTCCAAGGCGGCACTCGCTCGGCGACGCTTTTCGTCGCGAGTGGAGTTGCGGTCTGTTGTACGCCTTTCCGCCTATACCACTTCTACCCAGAGTGTTGAAGAAGATTCGGCACGACCGGGCCCAAGTCATTCTTGTGGCTCCGGACTGGGCTCGAAGAGTTTGGTATCCCGAGCTACTCAATATGAGCATAGATCCCCCGATCCGTCTGCCTCTTCGGGAGGATCTTCTGTCGCAGCACCAGGGGACGGTCCTCCACCCGAACCTGTCCAGTCTACACCTGCTTGCGTGGAGATTGAGCGGCGGCAGTTGATTCCTTTCGACTTGCCTCCCGAAGTTTGTGATGTGATTCTGGCAGCCAGGCGTCCCTCCACTAAGGTGGTATACGCCTGCAGGTGGAACAAATTTGTGGCATGGTGCACAGCAAAGGCTGTGGATCCCCTTTCTGCCCCTCTTTCTGAGGTCCTTCTGTTCCTTCTCTCTCTGGCCCAACAGGGTTCTGCCCTGGGTACCATCAAGGGTTATCTTTGTGCTATCTCGGCCTTCCTCAGGCTCCCTGATCAGCCCTCCCTTTTCAAGTCCCCTGTTGTTAACAGGTTCTTAAAAGGCATTACTCACCTCTTCCCTCCTGTTCCGTTTGTAATGCCTCAGTGGGACTTGAACTTGGTTCTTACCTTTTAATGTGCGCTCCCTTTGAGCCTCTGCATAACTGTCCTCTTCGTCTTCTGACTCTAAAGGCAGCCTTTCTGGTGGCCATCACCTCCGCTCGGCGGGTGAGTGAGCTCCAGGCTCTTTCTTGCAAACCTCCCTTTCTGTCTGTTCATCCAGACAAGGTTGTTCTTCGGACGCGTCCGTCCTTCTTGCCAAAGGTGGTTACTGCTTTCCACATTGGGCAGACCATCACTTTGCCCACCTTCTTTCCGCCTCCGCATCCTTCCAGAGAGGAAGAGAGGCTCCACCGTCTGGACCCAAAACGTGCGCTCTCCTTCTATATCGACCGCACGAAACACTTCCGGGTGGATGACCAGCTCTTTGTTGGCTACGTGGGCGCCAAAAGGTCGGGCGGTGCACAAGAGGACCATCTCCCGCTGGGTTACCTTGTGCATCAAGACCTGCTATTCTTTGGCTAAGAAGGAGCCTCCTGTTGGGCTGCGTGCCCATTCCACCAGGGCAACGGCTGCTACCACGGCCTTGGGCCGCGGTGTTCCGCTGCCGGTTATCTGTCAGGCAGCTACGTGGGCCTCGCTGCACACGTTTACTAAGCATTACTGCCTTGACAGTCAGGTCCGGAGGGACGGCTTCTTTGGCCGTTCTGTCCTCCAGGACTTCCTTGTCTGATCTTTGTTCGCAGACCCACCACCGGGGTTGGTATTGCTGGGGTATCTATTCTAAGGTAAGGAATCTATCACTAACGTGTCTCTTTCAGATGCACAAGTTACTAACTTGTGTAACGATATATCTGTAAGAGACAGTAGTTAGTGATAGATTCCTTACCGCCCCACCCATCCTCCCCGTTCTGCGAACTGATTTCTAGGGTTAAGGACATCCCTTTCAGGGCCCTAGTATTTTTCAGACACCTGTGTCAGCTTCTTGCATGGCTCTGCGTTCCTGGCGCGGAAAGTCGTGTACAGAACTGACGTCAGCGCGCAGGGGCGGCGTCTAAGTACTGCCCGCGACGTCATCCCGGCGATCACGACGCCGACGACGGACGCGGAGCCGCACGACGCCGCCTACCGACGCGCAAGGGTACTGCTACGCAAAACTTTCCGGATCCAGCCTGACGCCTGGGGATATTCTAAGGTAAGGAATCTATCACTAACTACTGTCTCTTACAGATATATCGTTACACAAGTTAGTAACTTGTGCTTCTAGTTGCTTTAAATTCTTCTGTCAATTGTCTGATAACATTTTCAGAGATCTGTAATTGAATTGGAAGAACGGACCCGTCTGCTCCCGTCCGCGGCCGGACTAGGCTGGGTTGGTCCATCCCTTCCTTAATTTTTCTAGGTATTGTCCCTCTGGCCATCCAGTGTGTTGGGCCTGGACTTTGCAAGTTGTTGTTCTCGAGGAACTGTTGCTGTGGCTGTTGGTTTCAGAAAGCATCTTTTCTTCCTCTCCCAAAGAGCTAATTTTTCGATTTGTTCACTGGTGTTATGTTTGTGCATTGATGTCCCCATCAGCTTCTCATCGGAGTGGAGGTAGAAAGTAATACCATCAGCTTCTCATCGGAGTGGAGGTAGAAAGTAATACTTTTTAGGTCTCGCCTGGCGACGCAGCGCGAAAGCGCTGTCGCTCGCGAGATCTATTGTTACTGACTTGCTTTGGAAGGGAGACAGGAGATGTGCACGCGCAGGACGGACTGGAAATGTGAACGCGCCCGTGAACGCGCACCACAGCGTTAGATTAACTTGCAGGACAAGGGATGTGCACGTGTATAGCTGGCGCCGCGTTTACGCGCCTCCTGCTTCCTTATACAACAACTCCCACGACAGTAAATTGGCGCATGTACAACTGGCTTTTTCACTAAATAAACACCGGAGATATGCACGCGCCAGCTTTCACCGAGCGGTGTGTTTATATATCTCCTGCTTCTGTTTTTTATAGCTGATCAACGGAGATGATTTAATATTTGCATACCACAGCCTATAGCACGTAATAACAGTTTATTTTGTATACCACATGCTGCGCTCTTACCCGTTCTCGTAAAACTTTGCATGTCAATCACAAGCAAAAAAAAAAAAGCGCCTTCAATACATCTATGCCTCACCCCACTTACCGGCTCTTGTGGGGACTCTGCGCTGCTCTTCGGCTGGTCTCGCGTCTTCAGCCGGTCACTGCAGCAACATGCGGGGCTCCGTCTTGCTCACAGGAGCCCCGCCTGAAATCCTGCTTTGGCCGCACCATGCGGCATTCACAAAGGCGGGGTGGGCTCCCGCCGGACTTCCTCTACTGCTTGCCAGTGCGGGGTGGGCTCCCGCCTCGCTTCCCCTACACGCGGGCTGCAATACGCGGGGCTCCCTCAGCTCACGGGAGCCCCGGACACTTCCGGCGCGCGCGCTCCATGCCCCGCCCATGTCCCGGGCAAGGACGGCGTGTCTTCTCTGGCGTTCTCAGCTTGCGCTGGGACACCAGATGTGCACGCTCATGGCAACGCGCTCCCACCGCGCTCTGACGCGCGCGCGCTCCATCTCAGCTTTTACTTTCGCTGCGTCTTCTCACAAGGCACTAAAAGTTAAAGTAAAATGTGATCAGTTAATCTTTGCTAAAGGTCTCGCTTTAACTTCGCGGGACTACGGAGAACACCCACTATTAGCCATGGGGAGAAATGTAAGTACCTTCAGCAAACAATTGTTTTACTTGATGCCAAAAGGATATCCTGGCACTACACTTGTGCACCCCTGAACTGTGTAATAATAACAGCTGTTGTTTTCTGTGCTTTGAAAGGTCGAAATATCCAGCAAATGAATATCTAAAAAATTAATACTGTTTTACCTGTGATAAGGAAATGAGCCGTCTTATGGCTGTGCAGTGGATTCTGGGTATGCTAAAGAAAACAAGCATTTGCAATGCAATAGGTGTCGCATTTGCGGAGTTTGAGCTATTGGCTTTGTAAATGACAATGCATTTTATTTCTGTGTTTCGAGGGCGCACTTTGTACTTATAGTCCTTGCTTACGAGATGCAAGGCTGGCAAAAACTGCGCATCTTTTACTGCCAGCTTTGCGTCTCGTAAGCAAGGACTAGAAGTACAAAGTGCGTGTTTACGCACCGCTTGTAGCTTTTCAAAACACATAAATAAAAGGCATTGTCATTTACAATGCCAATAGCTCAAACTCTCGCAAATGCGAGACCTATTGCATTGCAAATGCTTGTTGAATTTACTGTTGTAATGCCTATTTTTTTGTTGTAGGAGGAGCTGCTATGCGGGCCGGGGTACAGGAAGGAGACCGGATAGTGAAGGTGAGTTTCAGAACAGGCCCCATTTTAACCTACTGCTTGGGGAAATGGGTCAATACACTTCAGCCATTGGTTCTTTTTCACTGTGAGTGATGGCTTTTCCCCTGACCACGTGCACTGATACTGAAAGTTCTGTGAAATTCAGTGGCATGGCTGGCAGGCCAGCACTTTATTTTTTCAACGTGTTTTTCCATTCTTTTTTTTCTTTTTTTTTTTTTTAGATATTCTTCTGTCTTTAATATTGCAGTCATTCTAAGGCAATAGTACCTTTACTTTGCACTAATAAGAATCCTGTTTTCTTGTAAAGCCCGTTAAAACAAAAATAGTTTACATACTTGCTCCAAGTACACGAACCAGCACTTGCACTGTTGTGTAAAAATTATATGCAATGGTTAATTTAATATTTTTATTGAAAGCATATAACTTCCAGCAATAAGTGAGTGCAACTTTTCATTTTATGACATAGGCTTGAAAAAGAAAAAAATAAATAACCAACTCACATGCTTGCTCAGACCAAACCTATTCGATTTGCATTGCTTATCGTTTCATACAATTTGTTGTATCGTTTTTTTCCTCTTTTCACTCTTTTTACATTTTTGTGCCCACACTCCTACTCTTTCCTGAATTAAATTTTTTTTTCTTTCTACTTCTTGGTCCTTTTCTCACTGGTTTGCTCTTTAACAGTCTCTCGTGTTAACATTTGCCAGGTTCTTGCTCAAACCTCAATAGCCTGTTTTACCCTTTCTATGTCTCTCTCACTGCCTGTAAATACTGTATGTCAATTGCTTAGTCTATTTTGTGTCAGTCCTTCTCCCATTTGATTACTTTTATCTCTCTGTGAGGAGACATGTATAATTATCCAGTGAACTAAACTGTTGGCCATAACAAATGTACCTCACTGCATTTTACCGTTATCATAGTGATCCAGCGGTCAACCAACAACAGATACTCCACTACCATATACTTACCTGGGCCCATAAATCACAACACACTCCGTATCAAGTAGACCGCTGGAGTCTTATAGTTTTGTAATTTCCTATTTCTCAAGATTAGTTATTTAACATTCCTAACTAACCTTTCACTGATCAAAAAGTTCTTTCCTCTGGTCAATGGACCATTAGTTGAACTAATTGATGGTGATAATGAACATATTTTTTGACTGTTCTTAAATTACAGAAAAATAACCACAGACTCGGGAAGTTTTAAAATCTTTATCTAAATTAAATAAATGTGAACCATCTCAAATTTTCAGCACGAAACACCCTCATTCATAAGAGTGTAATTTCAATCGAAAATACTTCAGACTCATGCAATAACAATGCTCAGAAAAGAGAGGATAGAGAGAAACAACATCTACAAACGGACAAGAAATAATAATTACCAAGGATGGTGTGAAGACCAAACCCCCTGGCCAAAGGGCTGGTAAGGGTCCCCCAGGATAGGTCAGGAGACAAAGACTTCAGGACAGGATTCAGGACAGGATACTTAACCTCTCTAGAATACCGACGACTGCGTCGCACCCCTCTCTGACACACTCTTCCTCCTCGTGGTTCTTCCGCGATCTTCTGATCTAACCCAATTAAGTTAGGATAGTAAGTTCTTCTTCAAAGTCTGCATTCGATTCTTCAACAGCACCTCACAGCATCCCTCCCTCCGTCAGCATCTCAGCAACACGAACTCTCCGACAGCATCCCGAGCTCTGCAATCATGCTCTCCACATTCGCATCCTCTGCGAATATATTTTATAACTAACTAACTAAACTACCTCAATTATACCCTTCGTTCATCATGTACCACCCACTAAAGTTTCAATATCGCAAAAATACGAATTCTAATTGGTCAGGCAAGGGGGGATGATCATCACACCATGCTTACACATTACTTTTATTCTATCATTCTATTGTTTGCAAACCCATCCCCTTAAACTTTATTCATTTCTTTCGTTCCCATACATATTCAAACTTTACTTGCAACAATTATTACAAAATCATGAATACAAGTCTTCTTGGTTGAACTCTTCACCCTCTGTTCTCAGGACACATCATTCTTGTCCTTGGACGGCTGACAAAACCTTAGTCATCCTTCCGGGTTAACTTTCTTGTGAGCCTGCGCATAATTCACGTGACTCAGCTTACTTTGTTCAATTCGAAAGGCCCAAATGCGCACTAATAATAAAGTCAAAAAGACAAAAGTTACTTTCACAAATAAATGATTTCACTGTATACCACCCATCTCTACTCTAACCCTCTTTACTTATTAATACTTCCCCGCATTAGCATTAGTAAAATAGCTGATTTTCATTTCGGCTAAGCAGATGCCATGCACGCGAGTCTTCAAGACTCCATTTTAATGCCTTCTGCACATGCGCTAAAATTTCCCTCCAAGCGTTAGTTCGTCATATTGCGTAGATGCAATTGACGCATGCGCACAATAGTTTCCCAGTTTAAAGCGGTATTAGTCTGTTTTCATTGTTATTTTCATTAGTACACACATAAGCAAGCTTCGCTAACCCGCGTGTTTCTGTGGTGCGTGTTATTATTTACAAGACACGGTTAGTAATTCGTTAATAAGTTAAACGAGAGGATTGCTTTCGAGCAAGTCTTTCTTTACGAGTCCTTGCTCCATCAATCCCCTCTCTGATGGCATTTTAAGCCATCACAAAATTACCCATCCCAATTACCCATGCCAACTTTAGCACATCTCAATTTCTATTTCTTTTCTCATTTTTCCATTTGTTATTTCTTTTCCTTCTAAATCTTTCATCTTCTTATATATCTTTCCTTTCATTTCTTCTAGTTGTATCTCCTCATATTCTCTTTTCCGTTTCTTCCCTTTTCCTTCTTTTTCTAAATGTATTTTTCCTTTCCCTCTGTTTTTACAACATTTGTATGTAATCATTAATATCATTAGTATTGTCATTATCACAACTAATGGTAATATTATTTGACCTAGAAAACTTTTCCCAAAATCAGTAAACCATTTCCCTATTGATGTTATACTCTTTGTTAGTTTTCCCCATACACCGTCAACCTCCAGTTGGGTCAAGTCATTATGCATTCTTGTAATATTTTCAATATACCCTTTAATTCCTTTACTCTTGTCCGGAATATAAGTGCAGCAATGTTGAATTTTCAACATACCACAGACTCCACCCTCTTTTGCGAATAAAATATCAAGAGCAAGACGGTTTTGTAAAACCATAGACCTAATTGCAACCATTTCTGTGTTAATCATTAAGAATCCTCCTGCAGTGTCTGTAGAAAGACGATCAGCTATGGTTGATAATTTACAAATTTTCTGTGAATTTAGAATGACTCCAACTGAGGGTATCAATGCACTAAATATATCTCCTACTATTTCCGAAAAACTAGCTTCTTCTTCGTGTTGGTTCATTAGATTTTCCATTGATTCTGTCCACATGATATATTTTCGGGAAAACTATTCCAAAATAACAGCTCCCATACCATCTTGCAGGTAACCTATAATAGGCATTGTTCCCGCAGACATAATAAACTCCTGGAAATACAGGATCAGTTCCCCCTTTTAGTCCCCACCCTCCTAAAATTAGGAAGTTGTGTTCACACTCACTGGAACCAATGTAGTTATTATTGTAGTCTGTCTTTAATCTATGGAGGCAGAATTTTTCCCTTTTCACAAAATCCAGAGACATCGCAGCATGAGCCTTGCCTTTTGCATATATTCCCTCTTTCTCAGCCCATGGAGGTACATAGGACTTCTGTTCAGCAGCTTTCTTTGTTAAATCCTGTCTCCTTTCTTCTACTAATTTCAAAAACTCTTTTTCTTCTTCTTGTAATATACATGTTAAGTTATCCTTATGTGCTTGAACTAGATCTATTGAACTCATAGTCAAGAAAAATTCACCCATAAACTGTGCATTTTTACTAACTAACTACTGGATTCATATTCTTTCTAATAGGCAATTCCGAAAACACTACATTTAAGTTTGAATAAAAATACTGAAGTCTCCCTGTTGTATAAAATAAACTTGATAAAATACTACAGGATATTCCATATGTTAAAGGTATATGGTGATACGTCACCCCTCTGATACTGATGAAGGTAACTTCATACAAACATAGCAATTACTAATTTCCATTGTATCAACGTAGTGAAATAACAATTTAGTAAATACATTTGAGAACGTATTATAGTCTGACTTATTATGATAATTCGCCTCATCTTCTACCCCTATTTCTATTTTAATTCCCTTTATTCTATCTACTTTTCCATTAGTAATTGTACTCTTTTTGTCACTTGTTTCCATTAACATAGGTACTCCTACTGTTAGGAATAACCATACTAATACTACCAACAAAATACTACAAAAACAAAATCTAAAACATTTTCTTTTTAAACCTCGTTTTGGTCTTTCTGTGACTTCAACTTCTGCCATTTCAATTTTGAGAAAATTTCTTCTCTCTTTTTCCTTCTTTGTCTGTTTAATTTTTATTTTTATTTTAAGGAGGTCTCAATTTGCTTTCGTCAATCTGTGCAACATGAACCCTTTGTTTCTTCACTTAAATCTAAGTTTTCAAATTCTTCAAGTATAACGTAGGTCCACTCGGGGGCCCTGTATTTTCTATTTAAATTTCTCAATCTTGGGCTTCTTCGTGTAAGTTTTACTAAAGTTTGTTTAGGTTGCGTTTGACTCGTAACTTCGTTTACTTGTTCTGGTTTCTTTTCTGATTTTCTCAATTAATATCTTAATTTCTTCACTCCTTCTGGCCAATTATCTCCTTTTCTAACTCTTTTGACCCGAACTTCACTTTCACCTTCTTTGTCTCCTTCTAGAGTCCTTTTATTTTCACTTAATCTAGGCACAGTCTGTCCTTGTTCTTTATTTTCTGTGTCTGGACCTTCCTCTACTTGCACCTGTTCAGGTCTTATTATAATTTGCTCTTCTGCCTGAACTTGTTCTTCTAGATCTACCTTATCCTGTTCAGGTCTTATTTCAGATTGTTTTTCTTCTTCTGCCTGAACGTGTTCTTCTAATTCTGCCTTTCCCTCCTAAGGTTCCTGAATGTCTTTATTTATTTCGACCTGAGTGTGTTGTTCTTCCCCTGTCCTTCCCTGTCTACCTTCCTGCCTTTTCAGTTTTGTTATTCTTCTTGTTTCGACAGCATCATCAGGTATTCCAATTATTGGTATCCAATCTTCCTGACTTGTACTTGGCTGTTCGTCATATAGTTGTCTTTCAGAATCTATCACTCTAGACTCTTCAATTTCACAGCTTTCAACTTCTGACGTTTCAGCCTGTTCAGTCAGCGGTTGCTCTTGTTGTTCTGTTGGGCTCGGAACTCTTCTGGTATGACTAGCATGAATCCAGTTGGGCAAACCTGCACACTTCACTGCTGTGGTAGTGACTAGTATGACTTGACACAGTTTATCCCACCTTGGTGCTAGACATGACTTTCTTGCGTGTTTTTTCACTAGCACCCAATCTCCAGGATTCAAATCATGTGCTTGGTCTGGCTGTCTTTCAACTGCGTCTTCTCCAACCTGGTGAGAGACAGAACGCACCATTTCAGCCAATCCTTTGCAATAGTCCAATACCAGATCATCAGTTATAGTCATTAATTTATTTCCAGGAATAAATGCTTGTCTCATTGCCCTTCCCATGAGAATCTCATGTGGACTCATTCCTGACTTTGTCAGGAATACTTCTGAGACCCATCAGTACAAGAGGTAATGCATCTGGCCATTTCAGCATTGTGGATGCACATACTTTCCCTAATCTTGACTTGATTGTGCCATTTAGTTGTTCAACTATTCCAGAAGCCTCTGGGCGATAAGCACAGTGCAGTTTTTGTTCAATGTTAAATGCAGCACAGATTAATCGAATTATCTCATTATTAAAATGAGGTACTCTATCTGATTCCAAAGTGACTGGAAAACCAAAACGAGGAATCAACTCCCTCAACAACAATTTAGCAACTGTAAGACTGTCATTTCTTCTGGTGGGGTATGCTTCCACCCATCTTGAGAACAGGCACACTATGACAAGTACATACTTTAGTCCATTACAAAGAGGCAACTCAATGAAATCTAACTGCAACCTGGTGAAGGGTCCTTCTGCCTTTCCAATTTTTCCCCAACTAACCACTGTCTTCCTTCCTGGATTTTGCTGCTGACAGGTTAAGCATCTTTGGCAAAGGCTCTCTGCGACTACCCTGAACTTCGGATTGTACCAACTTTGTCTGAATAATCTGATCATTGAATCTCTCCCTATGTGTGTTGCTCCATGATAAACTCTTGCCATTTTAGAGAGCAAACAATCTGGCATGACCGGTCTTCCATCTAAGCACACCCATACTTTATCTTCCGACCTTTTTGTACAAGCTGATTTTATCCAAATTTCTTTTTCCTTTTCCTCAACTTCTTTCTGCAACTGTCTAATCTCATCCCATGTTTCTGGTATTGAGAAAAACATAAGTTGGCAGCTGGTTTCACCCGCTTCAATTTTTCTGTTTATTGCCATTGTATTTTTCGCACAATATCGAGCAATTTGGTCATCATATCTATTGCCTGCTGCCACATAGTCATTTCCTGACTGATGTGCAGCGCATTTAACAACTGCTACTTCTTTTGGCAATTGTAATGCTTCCAACAGATCTTTCACATTTTTACTGTTTCTAATAGGAGATCCTGAAGAAGTCAGAAATCCCCTCTGCATCCAGAGTTGGCCAAAATCATGCACAACCCCGAAACCATATTGACTGTCCGTAAATATGGTTATTCTCCAATTTTTCCCATTTTTGCATGCCTTTGTTAAGGCCACGAATTCGGCTACTTGTGCAGATTTGACTACCGGTAAACAGGATGCTTCAATTACCCCCGATATGTTTACACACAGCATAAGCAGCACTTAATCCTCCTTCTTCATTTCTCAGACAAGACCCATCCACAAATAACTCATGATCAGCTTTCTTTAATGGTGTCTCTTTTATGTCAGGACGGGGCTTGGTACACAATTCAGTCACATCCAAACAATCATGATCAATTTCATCTCTTACTTCCTCATTGCATGGGTCTGGCAATAATGTGGCAGGGTTCATGACCGTACATCTTATTACTGTCACATTTTCTGCTCCCAAAATTTCTCTTTCATACTTAGTCAGCAGACTAGGTGTGAGATGTTGTGTTCTTGTTCTTGTCAGAAGAATTTCAACTGAGTGTGGAACATAGACTTTTACAGAATGTCCCATCACTATTGACTCAGTTTGCTCCAGACTCCTACAAGTAGCAGCTACTGCTTTTAAGCAGCCAGGTAAGGCTGAAGCCACTGGATCCAATGTGGCAGAAAAATACGCCACTGGACGTCGGCTCAGTCCATGTCTCTGTGTTAAGACTGAAAGTGCACAATTTTCTCTCTCACAGCAAAACAACGCAAATTCTTTTGAATAATCAGGCATGCCCAAGGCAGGAGCTTCACACAAACAATTCTGCAATTTCACAAAGGCTTCCAAACATTCATCATTCCAATCAATTGGATCTTTTGCTCTTTTTCGGGTCAATTGTATCAATGGTTTTGCTAACATGGAAAAAAAACTGTTGATCCACTGCCTACAGTACCCAACCACTCCCAGAAACATTCTCATCTCCTTTTGTGTCTGAGGTAGCTGCATTTCTTTGATTATTTTTATTCTTTCCGGTGTCACTTTTCTTACTCCTCTTTCTATTTTATGCCCTAAATATTTAACTTAATTTTTCTGGAGACACCTTGTGCCTTCCTTCAGCCAGATGGTTCAGTAATGCAATTGTGTCAGTGACACAATCTTCTCGTGTTTTTGATGCCACCAGTAGGTCATCAATGTACTGAACCAGAACCAAATTTCCAGGCATAACTAATGACAACACTTTTTCAGGATTTGGTTAAAAATTGAGGGACTCTCTGTGTACCCTTGAGGAACTCGACACCATGCGACAATACGATCCTCAAACTTAAAGGCGAGAAGATACTGGCTGTCTGGGTGCAAAGGAATAGAAAAGAATGCTTGGCATAAATCAATTACTGTAAACCAACCTGCATTCCAGGGTATCTGATAAAGGATCACTGCTGGATTTGGCACTATTGGGCAACAGGGCACTACAATTTTATTTATTTTTCGTAAATCTTGCACTATCCTATATTTACCACTAGGCTTTTTAAGTCTCATGATTGGTGAGTTACAAGGACTACTCATTATTTCTTTTAAAATTCCCTGTTTAATCATTCGGTCAATTTCTGGAATAATTCCTGCTTTCACTTCTGGGCTCATCTTGTACTGTTGTGTGTTTGGATAAACTGCACCTTCCTTCACTGTCACTTTCACTGGGTCTACATTTGACATCAGCCCAATATCTTTTCCTGTAAAATCCCACACTTCTGGATTGACTGTGGCTCTCAACTCTTCAGGTAATTCATTCTCAGTTATCAAAGAAAACATTTCGTCTATTTCTGTTCCTTGCTTAGCTAACATCATCTTGTATATGACATCCTCATCAGGGGTCTGGAAAGCGACACCATCTGGTGTACAATAGATCGTGCAATTCATCTTGCACAATAGATCTCTTCCCAACAGATTAACGGGACTGGAATCGCAAACTACAAATCGATGCATTTCTTTAGTTTCCGATATGCACCTCCATCGGTTTTGTGATTGGGGTTCTAATCTGTTGATTTGACACTCCTACAACTTGGATGGACTCTCCTGAGAGGGGTAGGTTTGGGATGTCTGCTGTTCTCACAGTAGACCGGGTAGCACCAGTATCCAATAGAAAAGTGATGTCTTTACCTTCCACTTTCCCATCAACAAATGGACCCGACTGATCTACCGGCAAGGATGCGCCAAGCACGCACTCCTCTTCCTCCCCCCTCAGGCACCGTCATTGCACAAAGTCCGAATTTTCCTCATCATTCTGCAAATAATATTGTGTAACTGTTCTATTATTCTTACCACCTTCTCCTTGAAATCCGGTGTTCGCACTGAACGTTTGGTGGTTCACAAAATTTGGCATAAGAGCTGGTGGCACCTGATATTGTGGAGTAACTACCTGATGCTGCTGATTCATAAGTACTTCATTCTGCATCTGTGAAATTAAATTTTGATTTGGTCCATTATTATTCTGAATACTCTTACACTCGTTCTTCCAATGTCCAAGCTTTCCGCACGCATGACAAGGAAACTTCTTCTTTGCTTCTTCTCTGTTCATTCGCCCTCTAAATTTACTACTATTCGCCACTTGATCATTCTGACTCTGCTCTTTCACTTGATTATCAGTCTGAGTATTAGTTTTATTCTCCTGCTGCTCTGCCAATTTTACTTGAGCCCACATCATTTTGTTATGTTATGTTAGGGAATTTATTAAGCGCACGTATACCAAAGGTCTCTTGGCGCTATGAGGGGAGGGAGAACCTTCCTGAGGAATACTAACAATAGGCTAGAGTGAACAACCAAGTTTTCAGTTTTTTTCTGAAATTGGTGTACTCAGATGATAGTCTGATATCTATCGGCAAAGAGTTCCAAAGTGTAGGGCCAAGAACAGAAAAACGGGAGCCGCCCGTACTCTTGCGCTTAAATCTAGGAATAGTCAACATAGACATTGTGGCGGATCTGAGATTTCGTTTGGGTAAGTACCTTGAGATCTTTGCAGATATGAATTTGGGGCCCTTTTCGTAAAGTGCATTGAAAACCATGCAGCCTGTCTTGAACATGAATCGCTGAGTCACCGGAAGCCAGTGTAACTGCTTCAGAAGTGGTTTAGTATGGCAGTGTCTTGGTTGCTGAAAGACCAGCCTAGCTGCTTGATTTTGAATCAATTGCAGCCTATGGGTCTGATTAGCAGGAAGCCCTAAATAGATGGCATTGGCATAATCCAGCCTGGACATGATCAGAGCAAGCATGATAACCATGCTTGCTTCCCTGGTAAAGAATTTCCTGATTTTCCTGAAGGTCCTCAGATGGTAAACACAAGAGGAAGTAACCAGGTTGATCTGTTCATGCATGGATAGCTTAGCATCGATTTTAATCCCCAGACTTTTAACCGAATTTTTAGGGATAGGTGGAATGCCCAAAGCAGCTGGCCAGTGTGCTGGCGTCCACTGATTGAGTCTGTTATTGGAGATGACTATCTCAGTTTTGTCTGAGTTTAATTTGAGATAGTTATGACTCATCCAATCTTTGATGAATAGCATAGTATATTGGAAGAAATCCTTAGATTCCTCCGTCTCATCAATCGGGAAAATCAGCTGAATGTCGTCTGCATAATTATATACCTTCACTCCCCTGGTTTGAAGAGCATAATCAGAGGACAGATATAGATGTTAAACAGGTGCAGTGAGAGAGATGAGCCTTGCGGTACACCACATGTGGTGTTGACCCAGGCTGATTTGAAGGGAGCCAGCCTGACAGATTTTCTCCTTTAACTTTCTACGCCTCGCCTCAATGTCGTCTCCGCAATATTTTGCATACTTTAAAATTTCATCCACTGTCTTACTCTGCCAACACAACATGTGCTGCTGAATCATCTGACTAATCTCCGGTTTCAAACCATATACAAACCGATACACAAAATGTCCCATATCTTTATCTCCAATATTCTCAAAACCACTATACTGCTTAAACACCTGCAGTAGCCTTTCATAATATGCATGTACAGACTCATTTGGTTCTTGAGTTGTCCTATCTATCTTTACCCAATCTGTTTCTTTAGGAGGAATTTTCCCTTTCAAGAATGTAATCACTTGGTGATATTTCTTCATCACTTCCTCTGAGGGTGCTCCTGTCTTCGAGTCTCTAGCATACTCCTCACTTGGCCAATCAATTGTAATTTTACACTCTGTCCATAAATCAGCAGGTACCACAATGTCAAGTAAACCATCCAAATCTTTCAATAAGACCTTTGAAACTTTCACAAATCTTTCCACCTGTTTATACCATTCCACTGTTTTTCTCTCAATCTTGGAAAATCTTTTGTAAATGACAAAATATCTTGTCTGCTCCAAGGAACATGAACATATCCACCTCCAGGAACCTCTCTCATTGGACACAATTTCTCAACCTTTTCTGTTTCCCTTACTGGAAATGCAGCTGATGCTTCTCTCGCTTGAACTTCCTCTTTCTTTCTTATCCATCTAATTCTCCATTTATCAATGTCTCCCCATTTTCGCAAAATATTTATTAATTCTTTTATCTGTAGTCTCTTACCAGAAGCATTTACACTTTCTAAATCCTTGTCAGTAAAATCCACTTGATATGGTTTCTGCAACAATTTTGATTTCTCTATATCTATTCCAATCTCTGAAGCGACTTCTGTTAGTTTCTCATGAAATACTCTTGCTCTTCTGGTTATACTCTTACATAAAAATAATAACTCCTCATCATTATAAACGTTCAATCTTTCTATGCTCACACTTCCCACTATTATTTCTTCTAATTCCACTTTCAATCTGCTGATATCTAGCATCTTTGGTGGTGGGTTTCGATTATCTATTTCCTGTGCCCATCTTTCTATATCTTCAGGGGTAACTACTGTTGCGCCTCCAGTTCCTATTGGAACCAAAGGTCTCTTTTATCTTAAATTTGTAGGCGTAACTCTTTTCGGAGTTTCAGTTGAAGGTTCTACATTTGGGAGATCCATTAGTGAAATAACTGATTCCATTTCTCTGACCTGATCATCAGTAATTATTACTTCTTTTCTGGGGCCATTTAACGGAATTGTTACAGTTTGTGGTTTCTGGCAAGTCTTTTTATCTCCATACAATGGGATTACCGGACCAATAGTCACTGGTACTGTCAAAGCTTCAGCATTTAAATTTAATTGGTTTATTTTCTGAACTAATTCTTCTCTTGTTTTATTCAAAACATCTCCTTATCCTGCAGCACCCTATTAAATGACGTATCATGTAAGATTTGTGGGGTTAAAGGCATTCCTATCACTGGTACACTTGGGGTAACCTTACTTGTTGCCTCTTGATACGGTGGTGGATTTTTAATTAAAATATCCTCTAATAATTCATCATCTGATTCACCATATCCTGTTGTATTCAAGTGTTTCGATTTCTCTTTACATTTTCCTCCAGACTGTTCCTCAGCCATTAACACTGGATATAAACCTTCTGATACCATAGCTCTCCTCCATTGTTTCATCTGCCCTTCGCGTGACTCATGCAAGTGTCTGGGGAAAAATCCTCTATATCTCCCACTCCTGCATTTCTCGCGTTCATATGACTCAGTCTCCCATTCTTCTAAAGCCTCGTATTGAGTTAACCTAGGTCTTGGTTTTAAATCATTAATTCTCAAATTCTGAAGAATTCTCCAGTTAAACGTACCATTTTCTGGAAACGCTAGCACTCCATCACCTTTCGTATATTCTATCCAATTTTCCAACCACACGCAAGTATGATATCCTCTTTCCATCATCATAAAAGAAGCTGATGTCTTCGGTGGCGGAATAGGAATTCCCTCCTAGTTAACACAGGCTTATGTTTCTTAAAGAAATTCTTAATTTTCTTTATAAATGACATCTTCCTCTTTTCTCCATACATCCTAGATGAACGATATATAAAATTGTATTCTGCAAATCCTTGAAATCTTCTATCTGCGCATTTCTCACTGGCAGTCAAATCAGAATCCTGCATACAATTTCTCCTTCTACCAATCCTAGCGCGGCTTCTAACTGATTATCCAATCAAACTCAGGCTCACGCTCGTGGTCTGACCAATGCCAGCGCGGCCTTTTGTGATGTCAGTTCTGCTCCTTACTACTGACCCCTCCTTTACAAGGCTGCTTTTGTCACACGCCCACTGTTTCTACCAATCCCAGCGCGGCTCACTGTGACGTCAGTACAACTCCGGCGACTGACCCTCCCTTCACAAGGTAATCCGAAAAACGTATTTCTTAATACTTTTCATTAAATTCTTTGTTATTAACAACATAAAAACATTCGCTACTCTGTCTGTTCCACTAAACCAAAGGATAGAATTTTCGACTTATTCTAGAGTCTCAGAATTGCTCCTCTTACACTGCGAGTAAAAACCTCTGTTTACCCTTCACTCAAGCTCCAGAGAACCTGCTACTCACCCAGTGTCTCCCATATTGGGAAATGAGACCAAAGTTTCACCAGCGAACCCCTTTTGCTATCATTCGCACTCCACTTTTATACGAAATAGTCCCTAGTTTAACACTGCCAGCCCTACCTAGCTTCTCAGTGTTATTCCAACGGACGAGTAACCTCACTGCAGTATGGCTTCTGTCACCACCCGCTATTCATTTCCCGGGACATCTGGACAACTTAGAACAAAGACGCTAACTCTTTTGTTAAAACATAAATCAATAATCAATAATCTATACTTCTCACCAAACTAGTCAATAATAACCATAGCTCTGCTACCAGAAAACTGATCCAGTGGTCAACCAACAACAGATACTCCACTACCATATACTCACCTGGGCCCATAAATCACAACACACTCCGTATCAAGTAGACCGCTGGAGTCTTATAGTTTTGTAATTTCCTATTTCTCAAGATTAGTTATTTAGCATTCCTAACTAACCTTTCACTGATCAAAAGTTCTTTCCTCTGGTCAATGGACCATTAGTTGAACTAATTGATGGTGATAATGAACATATTTTTTGACTGTTCTTAAATTACAGAAAAATAACCACAGACTCGGGAAGTTTTAAAATCTTTATCTAAATTAAATAAATGTGAACCATCTCAAATTTTCAGCACGAAACACCCTCATTCATAAGAGTGTAATTTCAATCGAAAATACTTCAGACTCATGCAATAACAATGCTCAGAAAAGAGAGGATAGAGAGTAAGAACATCTACAAACGGACAAGAAATAATAATTACCAAGGATGGTGTGAAGACCAAACCCCCTGGCCAAAGGGCTGGTAAGGGTCCCCCAGGATAGGTCAGGAGACAAAGACTTCAGGACAGGATTCAGGACAGGATACTTAACCTCTCTAGAATACCGACTGCGTCGCACCCCTCTCTGACACTCTCTTCCTCCTCGTGGTTCTTCCGCGATCTTCTGATCTAACCCAATTAAGTTAGGATAGTAAGTTCTTTTTCAAAGTCTGCATTCGATTCTTCATCAGCACCTCACAGCATCCCTCCCTCCGTCAGCATCTCAGCAACACGAACTCTCCGACAGCATCCCGAGCTCTGCAATCATGCTCTCCGCACTGCATCCTCTGCGAATATATTTTATAACTAACTAAACTACCTCAATTATACCCTTCGTTCATCATGTACCACCCACTAAAGTTTCAATATCGCAAAAATACGAATTCTAATTGGTCAGGCAAGGGGGGATGATCATCACACCATGCTTACACTTTACTTTTATTCTATCATTCTATTGTTTGCAAACCCATCCCCTTAAACTTTATTCATTTCTTTCGTTCCCATACATATTCAACCTTTACTTGCAACAATTATTACAAAATCATGAATATAAGTCTTCTTGGTTGAACTCTTCACCCTCTGTTCTCAGGGCACATCATTCTTGTCCTTGGACGGCTGAAAAAACCTTAGTCATCCTTCCGGGTTAACTCTCTTGTGAGCCTGCGCATAATTCACGTGACTCAGCTTACTTTGTTCAATTCGAAAGGCCCAAATGCGCACTAATAATAAAGTCAAAAAGACAAAAGTTACTTTCACAAATAAATGATTTCACTGAATATCACCCATCTCTACTCTAGCCCTCTTTACTTATTAATACTTTCCCCGCATTAGCATTAGTAAAATAGCTGATTTTCATTTCGGCTAAGCAGATGCCATGCACGTGAGTCTTCAAGACTCCATTTTAATGCCTTCTGCACATGCGCTAAACTTTCCCTCCAAGCGTTAGTTCGTCATATTGTGTAGATGCAATTGACGCATGCGCACAATAGTTTCCCCGTTTAAAGCGGTATTAGTCCGTTTTCATTGTTATTTTCATTAGTACACACATAAGCAAGCTTCGCTAACCCGCGTGTTTCTGTGGTGCGTGTTATTATTTACAAGACACTGTTAATAATTCGTTAATAAGTTAAACGAGTGGATTGCTTTCAAGCAAGTCTCTTTCTTTACGAGTCCTTGCTCCATCAATAGTTCCGGAAACCCAGTCCATAGTATTAGTTGCAATTAAAGCTTCAGTGTCCGCAGTTAGCTTGCCATGTTTTTACCTTTCATTGAACACCTTACTACATAAGTTTATTGTGTCCAACATTTACTTTGTTGAGTACTTTAGTCATTGACAGTTTTAGGTATAAACATTGTTTCAAGAATATTATGACGCCAATACGACACTACGATCCAACTAACAACTGATCTCCCTAGCAGCAGTATGCTACTTCCCTGTACCCTGGCCGAATAATGTTTTGAAAGACTTGGGTATGTTTTACCACAGACTAAATTGCCTCTGGTGCTTTGGAGAGACTAGAAGAGTTGGGTTACCAATTTCTTCTGTAGGCCATCTGGTTTGCTCCATGTTGGATGTTGACCAGCGCAAGTCTTGGCCCATGCTTTGAAACATTGTCTGATCTTTGAGCAGCAGCCTTTTCTGGAGACATGAGGTAGATGGGTGGCTGGTGCATCAGCAATTTTGTTTGGGAATGCTTTTGTGATTGAGGCGGAGTGTCTAAAGGTTCATGGGTAGCCAGTGAAATGTTTGTAGGAATTTAAGCATCAGACTTCAGAGTTTTTCCCTTCCTAACTTTAATGGTCCAGCATTCAGAACAACCTTAAGAGGGGAGATTTGTTTTAGCCAATATACAAGGAGTCTTGGTAGACTGTGACGATCAGGATCTAGAGAGGAGATAACAGAGGTGGTAGCAAGGCTGGCGATAGTTGTTCCGACTGCCAAGGCTTAAGGATTTCAAGAGCAAACTTAGTCTTTGTCTTGTGTAAGATTTACGTGACTAATGTTTTAGAATCCTTGTTGATAAAGTTTAGTGCTGAGAATTAGAGTTATCTGTTGGAACTGTACAGTTTGAATGTACCTGTGGACCTCAGTGACGGGTTTAGCTCTTTCCAGTCTCTCCTAGTGACAGAGTTTATTATATATATTTTTTTGTTCAATACATTTTATTGGTTTTTATAATCAAAAGTAGTACAGCGAAATTTGGAAGGAGAAGAAAAAGATACAACCTCCGTCATGGGACAGTTGCGTAATCTATACAATAATGTGGCACATACAGATACTGAGGATAAAGGCATGAGATAACATTAGACATAAATCCAGTACTTAAGAAGCAACAGAAGCAATTGGTACCTGGCTATGTGCATCAAATGGGATTGGATGAAGTGAATCATGTGGAACTGTCAGGTGTATACCTTTTGTGAATGTACCAATGATGTAATAAATGGAAAAGAGAGAAAGAAAGAAAAAGAGGGTGGAGTTGGAGGGTAGAAGAGCAGGAAGGAGGGGTGGGAGTCAGTGTGATACTATGTACATGGAGGATCCGAGATTCAGATATGATAAGAGTAAGAATCCATGGTCAGTAGATTTCCCTTTCGAGTGAAGAGTCGTAAATAAGAAGGTCAAGCGTATTCCAAAAACCATGAGAGGGGGCCGGGCAACCTCTTGTATAATATTGGTTGATGTGTGTACTGTGTAGATGGGTTACCCAGGTCCACCAAGTGTGATAGGATACATTATTGGAAGATTGTCAGTCAATTACTATAACTTATTTAGCGATGGTGAGATAAAGATCAAGGAGTGATAAGTCCATGGCAGAAAAGTCAAATGGAGGATCTGACATCTGGGGTCCGAGGAGGATGATCTGGAGGGATAATGGGATAGATATTTTACAAATTTTCTGAAGCTGTGAGGACACCTCCCACCAGTAGGGATGTAGATGAGTGCAGGTAAAGAACATCGTCGCCGGGTGACAAGTCGTAGGCTCAGCATGTATTAGCAGCATCCTTCAACTTTAGTGGTCCTCACAAAAAGGCAAATTTCTTGTGAACTTGCAACTGTTGGTCCAGTTGACAGAGTTTAATATGTAAATAAAGATGTGTTCCTTCAGCAAATTCGTATTATGGGATTCTGATGTTGCCATTAATATTCTGTAGTGGGTGGTGGTTGATGTTAGTGGACAAGAAGTAAAGGATTAGGAAGTAGAATCCTTGATTTCTACAAGTGACCTGTTGGAAATCAGAACGGAATAGTCCCAGTTTGAGATTTGATAAATTGTCTGTGGTTGGGCACACCTGGCAAGAAAGGAACAAGTGATTTCCTTGCTTTCACAGTATCTCTGTTTTTAGACTGTTGCTCTAGTTGGGAGTCCTTTAGGTCTCATTTTTCCAAATCTTTTACTTTTTCATCATTTCTAGTTTCATGCTTCTTTGATTCATCTGCACTCAGTCATCCACTAAAAGTTTGTATTTTATCATAACGTTCACGCACTTTCAGACCATTTCTTCAGCCTGTTTATATCTTAGCCCTCTCTTTGAAGTATATTGAGTGTACCTATTTTGTTTGCAGGTGAACGGCACCATTGTGACCAACAGCTCCCATATTGAAGTGGTGAAACTCATCAAATGTAAGTATTGGAGTCAAGAACAAGAGTAGGAAATGAACAGACTCCTTAGTGTTTTAACAGTGCACCCTCTAGAATTTCAATATCTGCAGACATTGTCGGTAGACTTAAGCCAGCAATTCTATTGAAAGTTGAAGAAGTTCAAATGCAGTCTTTTCTGGTTTGTCAAAATTGTATGGAAAAATACAGAAAATATGCAGTTGAAAATCCTTTTGATGTAGTGAGGGAGACATTGACAAACACATCTTCTTAGCTCATATGGCAGTGGTGTAGATATCTTATTGGTGTCAATTGCTATAGTGATCCACTACAATGGCACATGAACATTTCCACTCATACTATAGTAATCCCGAACCTTCCTAAGTGATGCACTCCAAATAATAATTATAAAAGGAACACATAAACATGATGGCTTTTATTTATTTCCAGACTTCTTTTTGAGGTGCGTTCTACCATCTTTGTGTTATGCCTTCAGGAATCTTTTTATGCTGAATTGACTTGCAGATATCGCTTCACTTTTCTTGAGAAAAGCATTTATTTTTAAAAACAATTCAACAGAAAGGCAGACTTCTTATTAATGGTTCTGCTCTCTACATCCAGGGATACAATGAAAATGCTGGGTTTATAGCTTTGTCTTTCCTGGTGACCGATGCCTTTAGCTAATGATTTGTTTAACTTTAGCAACACCGAAGTCTTGAATGTTTTCTCAGTACTGCGCTATATACGGTCAAATTGGGTAATTTACATTTTATGATCCATTTCATCGAAAATTGTGGGAGAAAATCCACTTCTGCTTTATTTACTTAATGCTAATTGTCTTCACTTCGATTATTAATCTATGTCTGCACCAAAAGAAAAATCATCATCAAAGCTAATGAGAATTTTTTGGGAAGGGACAGAGAACTTTGAACTTAAGGGGTTAAGCAGAAAATATTGTACGCAAATTGTGCATTTGGGTTGTATGTATGATAGTATTGCACATATAAAGGAAGGAAGATACAAAGGACACCCAAGTTAACCCTACTAATAGGAAGTGCAATAGTAACACCAACATGCTACCTCAGGCAACAAAGCAAAGTGCTCAAACTCTACTCAGCAAAACAGCTATTATGGCTAAATATACCAACCTAAAGATAAACTACGAACTCAGATGATCAAATCCTAGATCATAGCCTGATAAAGTAGGTTTATTGCATACTCTAGTAATAGCTCAGCCCATATGCAAGTCGATGCATTCAGATAAGCCAACCAGATAAGCGATGGTAAGACCTGCCTGGTACCGGATTTATTTATTGTTCCACCGGAATGGTATTTGGGTGAACCTAGGGTCAATGAGATGCTCTTTGTGCTGTGAAGATCAAATATCTCTCCAATGTCTTAATTAATTCTGCCGTTTTGAAGACCTAAATCCAGTCTCTTTTAAGGCCAAAATATTTCACCACAACTCCTTATCAAAGTCTATTCAATGTAAATGGAATGAGATGTTGTATTGACCATGTAGCTGCAGCAATTTACACCAACCCCTCGTTTTCCTAGCATGAACTCTTGAATGCAGCTAATTCCGTATTCTTTTTCATGTTCTGTAATATTTGAAATCCATTGTTTATAAACTCTCTTGGCTGTGTGGTTACATGTGACAGAGACATTGTAAAGCAAAGTTCAAAGTGTGGGAAAGCAAAGTATTTCTACGTCTAAAAAACAGTAGTGTGTGCACTGTGACTATGCCCAGTGAATGTTATTCATTGTTGTGAGGAGCCATCTATTTCAAGGTAAACAAAGCTGGAGTGATGTGGTCCTTTTTGTTTAAAGCAGTAAATTAGTTCAAACTTAACAAGACCATTGCAAGCATTGTAAGTAAGAAAAACTCTCTTAAGAATGATTTATTAGCAAACTGTTTTTTTCGGCTCTGTTGTAACCTGATGTGGGTCAGCGAATTTATGCCACATTTAAGAGCAACTCAAATTCGCATAGTAATAGTAATGGAAAGGTAAAATTAAATTAAGGATTCTCACGTCGAGAATGAAATCTTTACTTATGGATTTTCTGTTCACACTAATGAGGAAAACGTGTAAGCAGACTACAGCATCTTTCGTTTGTTATTTTAATGCCAGGCAAGTCCTAGTGCTATCTATGCATCCAAACAGCTTGGACAGAACATCCTTTTTTTTGTATGCTGGCCCACAATTTTATTCGTCTTGAAAGATCCCACCATATGTCATTTATGTATTACATCACCTTCTTTTATAAACCTGCCAGAAGAAGAATTAAAGCAACTCAACTATGAATGTACTACAATTTTGAATACACTAAACCTTCATTTACAAATTAAATAAATAATCTTAAAAGAAATCTTCCCTTTGTAAAGAACCCAGTATTCACCTAACAAAGCATTACATTTTCAAAACATGGAAGGGCCATCAAATATACCAAAACATTAAAGTTTGATAAACTATCCAGTGAAAATGGGTGGAATAATTCTCACCTAACGATAATAGAATTTTAACTTTCCTTCATTAGTTGTTAGGACATTTTGCATTCTATACCTGGACTCGATGCAAGATACTTGTTTACAGCTTACCACGAAAGAAGCCATGTCTCCCAGAGGTTTAAAATAAAATTTCCTGAACATGGAATCCCTGAATTTTGGGCCACTTCGAGAATGTCTTTCAATCTTCTGCCACGCTGAAAAGCCAGCCTTGGAGGCAATGTTTCTCTTATTGACTGAGCCGCAACTTGGAAATTTTGATGACCTCGTTTCGAATCTCTCAGATATGTGTATTTACTTATTGGTGGAACCATTAGTTTATGCCTTGGAGCAGTCTTTAGACCGAAGGATGATCAAGTTGCAGAGCGCCAGAAACTAACTCATGGGCTCCTGAAATAACTAATTTAAAATGTTTTACAGTCCTGTAAGCCTCATCTTCGGCCATTGTGATAAAAACAAATCATGATCTGCATCACAACTGCCTCTGTGGGATCCTGACACCTCTCCAGCAAACATGCATATGTCCAGCCCACCTGGACCAGTACCTTAATATTGATGATTAAGATTGCTTGATGAACTAGCATTGGCAAAGGAAATAGGTCTCGCCTATGCAAGAGCTATTGGCTTTGCCAATATTGATTTAGCCATGTTGTACATCGGCGTGGCTGCTGTTCAGCATAGCTAAAAGTAAGTGACGTAAAGAGAGTGGCGTGAATTAGAGTGGAGTGTTATGGAGTGGCGTAGAGTGTTTTGGAGTGTCGTGGAGGGAGTTGAGTGTTGAAGTGTGGTAGAGCTTAGAGTTGAGTGGCATAGAGTAAAAGAGTGTCATAGAATGGAGTGGCATAAAGTGGAGTAGGTTAGAGTGGAATGGCGTAGAGTAGAGTGTTGTAGAGTGGAATGGCATAGAGAGGCATTTAGTAGCATAGAGTGAAGTAAAGTGGGATGGAGTGGAGTTGAGGAAGTTACATAATGTGGGGTAGTGTCATAGAGTGGAGTACAATGTTGTAGAGGAGAGTGGTAATGGTGTGAAGTAGAATGCCATACAGTGCAGTAGAGTGTAATGGAGTGAAGCCTTGTAGAGTGGGGTGTCGTAGAGCGGCCTGGAGTGAAGTGCTGTATAGTGCAGTGTTGCAGAGTAGATTAGTGTAGAGTAGAGCAGAGTAGAGTAGCTCAGCTTAGATTTAAGGGACATAGAGAAGATTGTTTCAGAGTAGAGTGAAATGGCGTAGAGTGGAGTGGTGCGAGTAGAGTGCAGTGGCATAGAGTAGCGGCGTAGAGTGCACTGGCTTGAAGTGGTACAGAGTAGAGTGCATTGGCTTAGAGTGCAGTGATGTAGAGGGGTGCAGAGTAGAGTAGAATGGTCTAGAGTGGAGTGGCACAGGGTGGAGTGGCATAGAGTAGATTGTTTCAGAGTAGAGTGAAGTTGTGTTCAGTGGAGTGGTGCAGGGTAGAGTGGAGGGGGTTGCAGGGTAGAATGCAGAGGTGTAGAGTCGAGTTGCTTAGAGTGCCGTGACACTAAGTTCATTGGCATAGAGTGCAGTAGAATGGCATAGAGTTGAGTGGTGCAACGTAGAGTGCAGTGGCATAGAGTGCAGTGGTGCAGATTAGAGTGGCATAGAGTTCTGTGGCCTAGAGTGCAGCCTTTCAATGTAGTGTCGTAGAGTATATTGGTGTAGAGTAAAGTGGTGCAGAGAGTAGATTGTTTCGGAGTAGAGTGAAATGGCATAGAGTGGAGTGGTATTACAGTGGAGTGGATTACAGTGGTATATAGAGTGCAGTGGCATAGAGTGGACTGATGCAGAGTGTTGTGGCGTAGATTGCAGTACAGTAGTGTAGAGTAGTGTAAAATAGGGTGTAGTGCTGCATGATAGTGTTTGAGTATTCAGTGCGGAGAGTGCAGTGTTGCAGGGTAGAGTGCTGTAGAGTTCAGTGGTGTAGTGAGAGTGCATTGGTGGAGTGCATTGTTGTAGAGTACAGTGCAATAGAGTGATGCAGAGAGCAATGGTGCAGAGGAGAATATAGTGATTTAGAGTTCAGTGATGTAGAGCCAGTGGTGTAGAGTGTTGCAGAGCAGCGTACAGTGGCGTACAGTGCAGTGGTGCAGAGTAGAGTGGCGTAGAGTGAAGTGGTGTAAAGTGTATTGGTTTTGAGTAAAGTTGTGTAGAGTGAAGTGGCGCAGGATAGATTGCAGTGGCATAGGATAGATTGCAGTGGCGTAGAGTAGAATGGTGCAGAGTGGCATAGAGTGCAGTGGCGTCAAGTACATTGTTCCAGAGTAGAGTGAAGTGCCATAAAGTAGAGTAGCTTAGAGTGCAGTGTTGTAGAGTGAAGTGGTTATCGACAACAGGGGCAGCCCTAAGACCTGAACCTCGGGCAACAATACTAGAATCCTAACAAGGGTTCAAGTGTAATACTTAAATTAACAAAACATACATCATAGGAAAAAATTCAAAAAGGAGGATAAAGAAAAGAAAATTCATAAACAGTGAAAAAAAGGGACACTCAAATACTGTTTAGATAAAAGATACCCATGCATAAATTAGCTCAGTTTATAGAAAATTTATTAATAGACAAATAGTTAAATCAAAAATATATAATAATAATGGCGCTCGACAAGTTACACAAACAACAGGGCAAACAATACAGTGTTTAATCAAAAAGTGGCTGAGGAAAGAATTATACAAAATAAGAAGTTCAGGACAAAATAGAAAAAACATGTATCAAAAATGCGTCCTCTTCAATTAGGGCCACTTATATGCGTCGACGGCGTTTCGACCATAGTGTTAGATGGTCATCATCAGGACAAAACAATGAATATGAAAGCATCCAAGGAAATTCAATAAAATATCTAAAACAGGGAGGAAATATATACACACGGGTATCAGAGATTAAAATCTGTATAATCATATCATAGCATAAGATGAGTCTTGAATAAAATAAAAACTAAAGACTAAGGACAAGGAAATAATAAAGGCCGAATCCAGAAAAAGACCCTCAAACCGTCATCCAGAAACGAGTGCTTGGAAAAGTGAGATGAAAATAGCACGTGTAAAAAAGCTGAAACCTACACCTTGAAAGAGGAATATTTAGACAGTTAATCAACTATGGTAACGGTAGGTCCAAACGGAAGAAAAGAAGTTAATGTCATTCGTATGGAGTCCAAGGTTGTCACTGTATGATTAATATTGCGCCCTTCTGCAGGTACAGAAAAGAACAGAATGAACTACTAAACTTGATCGCACCGAACAACTGGCCACAGTACAGGAAAGTGACCCTCAAACAATACTCACATCTAGCACGGATTGTGGCATATCCAGAAAACTAGGTGTCTCAACCTCAACAAATTACGAGGGACTGCGACCACACAGCTAAGTAAATAGTTGTTCTGCTTCTTCAAATTAAGCAGAGCTGCAGAAAAATAACAAGAAAAGCGGGTATGTTCACTAGAAATTGCATGATCTGCTGCGCAATTGGAGAACCGGCACATTCTCCTTAGACAAAATTGTGTACTAATACAACAGAAAACGTACTTACAAACATACCAATATATGGCAGGGAACTGATATACATATGCGCATGCCAGTCCCGAAAGATCTGGCGAAGAGCTTGTCTGTGCTGGTAATCACATTATTTAAAATGAGGGCGCGAAACTAAGGAAACGGGGAGATGTGGGCTTTAGAATTAGGCAATTCCCATGATAGTTAAAGCAACTACAATGTGGCCAAATACCCATTTGGCCGCATTGTAGTTGCTTTAACTATCTTCCCTTTTCCTTAGTTTCGCGCCCTCATTTTAAATAATGTGATTACCAGCACAGACAAGGTCTTCGCCAGATCTTTTGGGACTGGCATGCGCATATGTATATCAGTTCCCTGCCATATATTGGTATGTTTGTAAGTACGTTTTCTGTTGTATTAGTACACAATTTTGTCTAAGGAGAATGTGCCGGTTCTCCAATTGCGCAGCAGATCATTCATTTTCTAGTGAACATACCCGCTTTTCTTGTTATTTTTCTGCAGCTCTGCTTAATTTGAAGAAGCAGAACAACTATTTACTTAGCTGTGTGGTCGCAGTCCCTCGTAATTTGTTGAAGTTGAGACACCTAGTTTTCTGGATATGCCACAATCCGTGCTGGATGTGAGTATTGTTTGAGGGTCACTTTCCTGTACTGTGGCCAGTTGTCCAGGGCGATCAAGTTTAGTAGTTCATTCTGTTCTTTTCTGTACCTACAGAAGGGCGCAATATTAATCATACAGTGGCAACCTTAGACTCCATACAAATGACATTTACTTCTTTTCTTCCGGTTTGACCTACCATTACAATAGGTTATTAACTGTCTAAATATTTCTCTTTCAAGGTGTAGGTTTCAGCTTTTCTTTCACGTGCTATTTTCATCTCACTTTTCCAAGCACTGGTTTCTGGAGGACGGTTTGAGGGTCTTTTTCTGGCTTCGGCCTTTATTATTCCCTTGTCCTTAGTCTTTAGTTTTCATTTTATTCAAGACTCATCTTATGCTATGATTATACAGATTTTAATCTCTGATACCCGTGTGTATATATTTCCTCCCTGTTTTAGATGTTTTATTGAATTTCCTTGGACGCTCTCATATTCATTGTTTTGTCCTGATGATGACCATCTAACTACACTATGGTCAAAACTCCGTCGAAGCAGATATGTGGCCCTAATTGAAGAGGATGCATTTTTGATACGTGTTGTTTCTGTTTTGTCCTGAACTCCTTATTTTGTATAATTCTTTTCTCAGCCACTTTTTGATTACACACTGTATTGTTTGCCTTGTTGTTTGTGTAACTTGTCAAGCGCCATTATTATTATATATTTTTTTATTTAACTATTTGTCTTTTGTTAATAAATTTTCTACAAACTGAGTTAATTTATGCATGGGTATCTTTTATCTAAACAGTATTTGAGTGTCCCTTTTTTTCACTGTTGATGATTTTTCTTTTCTTTATCCTTCTTTTTTAATTTTTTTTCCTATGATGTATGTTTTGTTAATTAAGTTTTACACTTGAACCCTTGTTAGGATTCTAGTAGAGTGAAGTGGGGCAGAGTAGATTATAGTGTCTTCGAGTGGATTGGCGTAGAGTGCTGTGGCATAGACTGCAGCGATGCAGAATAGAGTGGCGTAGAGTATAGTGAAATAAAGTGCAGTAGAGTGGTGTAGAGTAGAGGGCAGTGGCATAGAGTGCAGTGGTGCTGAGTAAAGTATAAAAAAATGTAGTGTTGCAGAGTAGAGTGGCTTAGAGTGCATAGGCGTAGGATACAGAATAGAGTGAAGTGGCGTAGAGTGATGTACAGTTCAGTGGCAGAGTGCAGTGTTGCAGAGTAGACTGTCATAGAGTGCAGTGGTTAATAGTAGAGTAGTGTAGAGTGCATTGACGTACATTGCAGTGGTGCAAAGTAGAGTGGCTTAGAGGGCAGTGACGTAGAGTGCAGTGTAGTGGCAAAGAGTGCAGTGATGCAGAATAGATTGGCATAGAGTGCGTTGGTTTTGAGTAAAGTAGTGTAGAGTGCTGTGGCGTAGAGTGTAGTAGAGTGCAGTGGCGTAGAGTGTTGTAGAGTGCAGTGATGCAGAGTAGATTGACATAGAGTGCATTAGTTTTGAGTAAAGTGGTGTAGAATACATTGGCGTGGAGCGCAGTGGCATAAAGTTCAGTGGCGCAGAGTGGAGTGGTGCAACGTAGATTAGAGGCGTAGAGCGGATTTGCACAGAGTGCACTGCCATAGAGTGGAGTTGTACAGAGTATAGTGCATTTGCATAGAGTGCAGTGTTGTAGAGTGGAGTGGTGCAGGGTACAGTGGAGTGGCCTAGACTGGAGCAGTGTAGAGTGCAGGGGCGAAGAGTGCATTGGTGCATAGTAGAGTATAGTGGGGTAGAGTGCATTAGCGTAGAGTGGTGCAGAGTAGAGTGTAGTGGGGTAAAGTGGAGAATGCATGGTGTGGTAGCGCACTGCAATTACCGACAGCACATCTTCAATTGAAATGACCCTTGCATTTGCACAGACATTCAGTTTTACTGATAAAACTATACTTCACACAAACAATTTGTGGAAAATGTCATCACCTAATGTATTGATTTGATTTGATTGTATTAAAATATTAGTTTCCACCACATTTCAGAATTACCCAAAAAATATGCTTCATTTGTGCTTTCCTAATTCTGTTGTATTCCGAAATATCTACACAGATCATTTACAGACATTTAAATTTTTTTGTGCGCTAGAAAAAAATAACATGGTACAGCCTTCTTCCAGCAAACCCAGTGTAGCCAGCATGATTTAGGAAATAACATTAAAAAACCGTAAAAAATTCACTGAAAAAAACAAAGGTTACAGGGGCGCAATGCACTGCTTATGATCATACATATTACTTCACTCATGACATTACTGATGACATCATCCACACAACCACTCACACACCCATTCACACCCCTATACAAACTCTCATACACCCACTCACACAACCACTTACATCCCCATTCACAGACCCATGCAAGTACTTGCACAACCACTCACTCAACCATAGAGCCACTAACACACCCACTCACTCACTCAAACAGCTACTCACAGAACCAATCGCTCACTCACCCTCCCACCCATACACCTACTCATACAACCAGTCACTCACCTATTCAGCCACACACTCACCTATTCAGCCACACACTCACTCATACAACTACTCATACACCCACGTATTCACCTATAGAGCCACTCACTCACACAGCATCTCAATACAGCCACTCACTCACCCACACAACCACTTACACATACTCACACACCCACCCACACAACCACTTACATACCCATTCACAGAGTAACACTCTCCAATACAGCCACTCACATTCCAGCTCAGTTAATTAAACACCCACTCAATCACCCATACAGCCACTAACACACTGTCACTCACTCCTACAGCCATTCAGACACCCACCCACTCACCTATACAGACACTCACAAACCCACTCACCTACCCATAGAGCCACTCGCAGCCACTCACTCACCCATACAGCCACTCACTCACCCATACAGCTACTTACACACCCATACAGCTACATACACTCACTTAAACACACATACAGCCACTCACACACCCACTGACACACCTATACAGCCACTCAGACACCTATACTGCCACTCAGACACACATACACACTCACTCACATGATAGATGTTAGAAATAGTATCACTCATTAGTTGTACACCTAGTAATGTAACTTTTCTAATAGCTTATATATGTTTAACAAACATATTCTCTTAGAAAAAACTTGCACTCACTGGATGATGTGATAAGTGATGTCATTTGAGATGTCATCAGTGATGTCACTGACTATGTCATGAGTGATGTAATATGTGAGGTCATAAGCAGTGCATTGCAGAGGCGTAAGTTATAGTTGGCTCAGGTAGCTATAACTGCTGAATTTCTCTGGTTTTGAATGAGTGAGCCTAACTAGAACATCCATGTAACCTTTGTTTTTTTTTACAGTGAATTTCTAAGTTTTTTCCCTCCCTAACTATAATGTCGCATCCCCCCTCCTCTCCTCTCATTTAAAACACAGTGACCGGTGAAATGCAGTACCTGTTTAACAGTTCTATGTGGGTTCATCGTAAGAATAGCTTACAATACACGTGATGTTATAAATATTTTATCATTGGGTTACGTTTATTTTAAATGACATGGTCTCTCTCGCTCTCGCTGTGAATATATATATGTTAAGTCTGTATATAAGCGCACAATCTCAAACATGCACAGGTCAGAGCACACCTATCATTATATTAATTTTCCCGTGGCAGCAGACTGACGGCTTCTGTCACAAGAGATTACATCTGCTGATAAAAAATACCACTTGTGCGGTACTATAATCTTTATTATGTATGTATGTATGTTTTCTTTTTGTCTCATTCTGGCTGTTTAACAGCAGAACTCTTGAGGTCAGAGTTCACGTTTGTTTAGCTTTGCCTTCTGCTGCTTTTCAAACTAGACAAGTGAACCTTTGCCTACTGCCGGTCTCAGTTGTTTTTCATCACAGCTACAGTGTGTACTGAAATATTTCTTTTCTAGGAGTGTCATTTTTTAATTAAGATTTCCTTCTCCTCCTCCTGAACAGCCGGCGCTTATGTTGCACTGACACTTTTGGGGCCCCCTCCTCCATCTCTAGGGGTGCCTGGGTTAACTCAAGAATTTGGCGCCTCCGGGATCCACCGGAAAGCTCAAGCGTCTCCGCCGCCACCACCTCCTCCGCCTCCACCACAGCGGATCACAGGACCCAAACCACTACAGGTAATACAGGCTTTAGATTGGCAGCTTGTCTTATGGTATTTTTTTAAAGGAGACACTGCCCGCACCTGGAACATAGTAAAGAGGATCAGCTAGCTAATGTCAACGATAATAAACAGTTTTTTTTATGAACTGCATGTTTTCCTTCTACATTGGCCACACGTGACACTTGGGAGGAATGCAGTTGTATAAAGGTCTGTGCACAGTATAAATATTTTGATAATAATTCATGTTCTCCTAGGTGACAGTTAAGTGCTTACCTTCTGAGATTGCATATATTATTTTCGTTTTTTTGCAACATATACAAACCTCATTTGTAAAAAAAAAAGTATAATTCTGCCATTTGTCATATCCATTTTTGCATAGGACAGTAAGAAAAGTATTAACTAATGAGAAGGCCATGTTCCAGTCGAAAAAAGCATTTATTCTTATCAAATTGATATCCCATCAGCCATCGAAAAAAAATCAGCCTTCAGTGACTTAGCCGTTTGCCTTAGGTGAAGAGTGGTCTTGTTAGAGGTCTGATGTGGCCTACCTTTACCTCAAATCTCAGCAATGTGGTGGGATAGATTCCTGCCAGCAGTGGTGCAGCCCATTGAGAGTCCTGTCTGAGACAGTGTTGCTTTGAAACTGACAATAGGGCTCGTGCTAAAGAAAGTGATATGCTGTGACAAATCTAGGTGCACAAAGTGGTCGCTGCATTTGAAATGAGTGGAGGCATCACAATACAACCGTATGTCATCCAGCCCACGTCATTTTAAGTAACATTGCCCTATTAAGGAATTAGTTGTGACTCGGACAGTACAGTTGCTGAAGGGGATAAACTCCGGGAGCCCCGAGCTAACAGCACTGCGCATGTTATAATATTTGGGGGGGAAACTCCACGGAGAGTTCCATAATGAGAAATAATTAGGAAATAGAAGCAACAATTTCTTCTTTCCAAGGTTGTGCTGTCCCTGCTGCCTCGTATTTGGAAAAGAAAGTGGAGTTCTTAGAGAATAATTTAGGTCAGCAAATATCCGATTTCTGGGTGTGGCCCCAAAGTCTCAAGGAAAAAGGATCAAAAGAGTAGGGCAGAGAAGTTATGAACAAGAGTTTTGAGGACTGAATCATTTCTCACAATGCAAAGGTGAATAGGGTGCACCTCTTAAACACTAAGGGCCCAAATGGATGTGCAAATGGTGAGGAGTTTTATATTTTAATGGATGCTACCTAAAAATACATTGTTTTGTATCTAATCTTTATTAAAAAGTTTAGAATATAGATTCAGTTCAATACTGATGTTTCTGATGTATATTTCTAACCACAGATTCCTCACACTGTGGCTCTCCCTAGTCACATGACTGGAAAACGTTCTGCAAATGATCCTGTGCGCTGGCAGGTGGCCCCATTGGCCAGTGTCTCAACTCCATCCCTCAAATGGACATGATGAGATGAATCTGCACATAGGCACCACCCTAGTTGCTTCTTCTCTGATAGATACACCTACCTGCTGATTCTTGACATTAGAATATCCCCCAGGTGCCAGACCAGACTGAATCCATAGAATTTTGTAGTAGTGCTCCGCCTTCCATTAGGTGGCATAATGCGGCTCTGCCATACCTTCATACCAAGTGGTGGAGTCAAGCCACATCTAAGTGCCTCCTCTGCACACAAATGTCAGTTCCTTTCTTTGTGTCCTTCCGACGTGGATGTAGAGCCACCTTTGTAAATCTTCCAACGACTCCAAACTCTTTGAACAGTGCGCTAGGAAATGATGTCCCCACCAAAAAAAGTCAGGTTTTGAGCTGTGCCTCGAATGCTCGATGCAGATGTTGGTCACGGACCCACGCAATTTGTGACTTTCAAGTCTGGGCTCTGGATACGACAGTCATTTGACAAATGCACTTTAGTGCACCTGGAGGCAATTTGATACTTGGAGGTGAAGATGTACATTGCCAAACACAACAAATAGTTGCAGTCTTCACACAGGTCCCACTCCAACTCACTAGCCCGGTCATTGGTTTGTTCCCGCAACCACTCAAAATCTTCAGGTAAGTCGAAGTCCTGAAGCAAGCATAAGTAAGCAAAGAGGGGCTCAACCCCATCCTGCCACTCTGACTCCAAAGAGAAAGCATCAAAATGTAAGTCTCACTCCCTCTAGGTCACCAGCGACAGAACCGATACCTCAGTGTGTCACAATACGCTCCAGTGCCCTGGGCCTTTGACAGGTAGGAAACCAGGCTCTTCAGAACGCTGATTACCTTTTGTACTTGGCTATCCTAGTCCAAGGGTTGCAAGAGAGATGACATGGGTCGCAAGGGGCAAGTCAGGCTATGACCCAATAAATGATGTGCATGAGAGCTAACATGGACAGCATGGAGTTCATAGCTTTTCTTCTGCCACAAAAATCCTGGACATTTGAGCTGTAATCCTGATATTTTGAGCTCCATACTAGATCTCTGTGAGGATGGCTCTGACGCTTTTTATTCATCATGAGTCCTCCTGGTCGACTATGCCAGGCGACAAATGCAAGTCCTCCAGTGGTACTGGAAAATACAGTGGGCCTAGCATCCAGGCTGTTATTCAGGCATCTATCAGGTCTCAGAGGATGTGGCCCAAGGACTGCAGTGATGGCTGATTGATAACAAGTTGTCCTGCGGCAGGCTCCTCTCCCTTCTCCACGCAAAGCAAACAGTGGTGATGGATGCATCACTGATGAGTTGAGGGAGGGCCATCAGAGGTAAGTGGAGATCAGAGGCCTCTGGCCTTCAATGGAAGGCTAGCTTCATTTCAACCTACTGAAGCCACAGCCACCTGTTTAGCCCTGAAAACTAACCTGCCATCAATCTGGGAGACTCTGGTGCAGATTTTCAAGGACATCACTAACGCCACGTGGTACTGCAACAAGCAGGGCGGAGTGGGTTCCTGTGCTCTGTGCCCGTAGGCTCTGCACCACTAGAGGTGGCTACAGTACCCTAACATGTTTCTGGTTGCTGACCACCTAGCGGAGTCCCTGAATGCAGAGTGAAGGAACTGAAAAGATGTCATCTAGCAGGTCACGAGCGGTGTCTACATCCCAAGGTAGCGCAAGGTGTATTCGACCAATGGGGAGAGCCCAGGCTAGATCTTTTAACCATTGTCGAGAATAGGCAGTTTCAAAAGCATTGTGCATTGGAGACTTAGCAAGATGCATTTTGGCTTGAATGTAACAAGGTACTTCTTTCTGCCACTGCCTCTCCTGAGTTCTGAAGAAGATGAAGAACAACTATGCCAAAGTCATTCTAACTGGCCCAGATCGCTCCAGGAAAGTGTGGTTTTAGGAGCTCCAGAGCATGAGAATCTGTCCTCCTATTAGTCTAACATTTCGGGAGAATCTCCTCTCTCAGCAGCAAGGCATTATCTTTCACTTGAACCTCTGCTACTTACACCGACATGGGTGTAGATTGAGCATCTGTCTTTGAGTTGCTGTCTGAAGTGGTTGATGTCATCCTCGTCGCCAGACCACCCCTTCACAAAATCCATCTGCGCTGGGACAAGTTTGTAGCCTGCTGTGGTTCCTGGATCACTTGACCCCTTACAGACGAAACTGTTGGATGTCATTTTGCTTTGTCTTTAGACCAAGTTGGCCTTACAGTGGGTACTGTATAAGGTTATTTGTTGCCCATTTTGACCTTTCACCATTTGCTGGACCAATCACCCCTGTTTAAATCGCATGTCGTGATGAGGTTTGTTAAGGGTTTGATACACGTTCCCCCCCCACCCCACACTGTTTTTGATGCTCCAGTGGGACCTTTTCTTGGTCTTGACATTCCTCATCTGTATGCCCTTCGAGCCTCTGGATAGTTGCTCACTGCATCTTCTGACTCTTGCTGCATGAGTGAACTGTAGACAATTTCAGTCAAATCACCTCACACCACTTTCTTTCCAGACAAATTGGTGCTGAGTATTTGTTCAGCCGCCTTACTGAAAGTTGTGACACGCTTCCACGTTGGCCTATCGATCACTCTACCAGCGTTAATTGCTTCCCTTTTACCTCAAAAAGGAGAAGATGCTCCATCGGTTGAACCCCAAGTGGACTTTAAACTTTTACATTGATAGTATCAAAGACAGTCAAGTGTAGTATCAGTTTTTGTGGTGTTTCTTTGATCAAAGAAAGTGAAGGCTGCAAACGAACCCTGTCAAGGTAGATAGTCCACAGCATTATGATATGCATCGCACTGACGAAGAAGCAGCCTCCATAAGATCTGCGAGCCATTCCACCAGGGCCAAGGCTGCTCCTATTGCCTTGGTGCGAGGGGTGTCTGTCCTTGATATATACCAGGCTGCATTGTAGAAGTTGGTGCATGTGTTTGTGGAGCGCTAATATCTTGAAAGTGGGTTCGGGAAGGGCACTTCACCTGCTTAGTTCTGCAAGACTTTTTGATTTGTGGCCACTCCACTGACCTTCTACCTTTGCGAGGTTCTGATTTGTTAACTATTCTATGGTGATCTATCTGCGGGTAGAATCATCCGTCAGAACAAGATGTTACTTACCGTCGGTAATGCTCTTTCTGTTAGAACCTCTTATCTAACTGCCGATTCCTCATTGCCCTCCCTCCTCCATGTTCTGTGGAGTGGCCTTTTTAACGCACACTGTTTCCAACAGTTGTTCACGCTTTCAGGCTGCGGCTGTGGGAATCGAAAGAGAAGAAACTGACGTCAAAACGCAGGTGTGGTTCTTATATGTTTCTCTGTCACTTCCTGTGTGGTATGGAGTCAGCAATACACACAAACCCTGGAAAATATTGACGGTAGGAAACCAGATGCTATGGGGCCTCAAGGCTGAGCAAGCCTCCAGCCACAAACTGTTATACACAAACAAGCCACCCAAGTGAATCTTTTGAGATTTTTATCTAATCTAACACATTATGAAATATGCTCATGTTACACCAGGCTGCTCCTAGACATACACAAAAATGTGACGGGATGTACTCACACACCACCAGGTCTCATGCTTCACCATAGGACACCCCACATTCTTCAAAAACCCAGTTCAATGAAGAGCGGGCCTACACCCTGAAGTCAGAGAGGCACTTCTATCTAAGTACGGACCTGTGAAAATAATAAATTAAAAACCAATGTGGTTCACCACTCTGGTACTTGGGAAAAATCCACATCTCTGACAGAATCAAAGGCTGTACCTGGTGTGGGTATCCTTACTTCCAGTACTGTCCTTAACGGTATGTCATCCTGAAAAACTATAATCGTTCTCTTAGGATCATCATCAAATAGCTGGTCATCCATAATTTCCTTGATCATTTTACCTGGCTCAATGAATATAACACATGCCCATAGGATGTGTTTATGATCACAAGCTATCAGAGCACCATAGGTTGGTGTTGTTTGTAAGGCCTTTATTTATAGATCTCCAAGAATCCTAACCCTGTAATTGGGAAAGGAACTCCTTGGTAACTCCACTTCTCTTCCCAATAGCTCTGGTGTTTCTGCCACTATTGTTTATATCGCTGTGGTAAATGCCTCTAGATCAGTGAGTTGAGCTCCGATTTGATCTCCAGTAGAAGAATGTACTGTTACAGCCATGAACCTGGAAGGAGGAATTCCAGGGGTGGAACAGATCATAGTACCACCAGGCTCACAATGGATAGTCATGTTTAGTTTAGCCATAAGATCTCTTCCCAAATAATTAGCTGGGGTAGTCAGAGAAAATAATAAGCTGCCGTCAACATTCCTCATATCTCCATCCCTACCTGCTTAGTGAATGGAACCCTCGTTACTGCCCCAGAGAATCCTTGTGTGTCCATCGATCTGTTAGAAATTGGAAGAGCTCCCTCTCGGATACAAGATCGAGCTGCTCCTGTATCTATGAGGAATGCATATCTCCTATTATTGATAGCTACCGTCACAGCGGGTTCCTCATCTGACCTGTGCGTCACTGACAATACTGGACAAATGGGACTACTCTGTAGGCATCTTCATTGCATGAATCCTCCCATGTAATTTGTTTGGAAGGGATTGCCTCCTCTCACAATTACACGTCCTTGTCCACCTTGGGGTGGAGTCACCATTGGCGGTGCTTGATAACTTTGCTGTAGTTGAAAGGAACAGTGGTCTCAGGGAGGCCTCACAGGTCTGGGCTACTATTAATGGGTGCAGTATTAATCTACAGGAACACTTTCAAAGGGAGTCCGAGCGGGACTCATTAAGCAATGTATGCCGGGACACAGGGTACGGAATGACATCACATTTATTAGCAGCATAAATGGAGTATCATTCAAATTTCAATGATAATAGTTCTGGTGCTCACACAAAAAAGTGCAAGTGCGTGAAGTGAAAGTGCTTAGTGACATTAAAAGCTTTACATCGCATTGACAACAAACTACAAAACTCCAATCTATTCAATTATAATGGAGGAGTTTTGGTTGTGAGGTCGACGGCGTTTCGATCTTATTAACTAAAGATCATCAGGACTGTAGTGTGAGCAAGTAGAATCTATAGAGGAAGAAAAACAACGGAGTGACCATGTGTCCCGGGTATAACACATGCCCATAGGATGTGTTTATGATCACAAGCTATCAGAGCACCATAGCTTGAATCCATTTCTCTTTCATCCTGCCGAGGAATTGGGTGGGGTCCTCATTTGGCTGCATTCATAGAGCCATGAGAGACCCACTGTCTATCCTATCGGAATACATTTTCCTCAGCTGATCCCAGACTACTGCCCCAACTAAGTTAAATTGTGACCCATCACATCTTGTTTCAGTAAGGGTGACAATTCTCTCCAGCTTTGTGGAATACAGTGTCTTTCTCATCTCTATAAGGGAGCTAAGTAGACTCTTTATGTTCACTATTGCCACTATTGCATTTGAAGTATGGGGGTAAAGGGATGTTGGGGATTATGCTTTGTGACATTCTTTTGCCACACGCTCAGACTATTGCATATAGGGATAATTCAAGTCTGGATCTCCCTTACCATAGAGGATAAAATCCTCAGCATTTGCCATGTCATGTATATCAAAGGACCCTTCTTTGTCATGGGCTCATCTGCAGGGCTAGGCCTTCTGTTCGCCCTGCTAAGTTATCTTTATAGGGTACAACATTATGCCAACCTTTTTCTACTTGGACAACTATCTCATTGGGGGTGAGATAATTGCAGCGTGAAGCTGATTGAACACTCAGCTGTGGTACTGGTCTGTCACGTAGCATCAATCCCCCTGTAAGCTCACAAGATCCTTTTCTGGGATATGGCTGGCCATGCGTTCCCTGAAACCTTAACTGCTCGACCTCTGTCTCTCAGGGTTTCCTAATATTAGAGAAAGCGCCCTGCTCTCCTTCTCTAATTGTCTTTAAAACAGTGTGACTGGGCGACCCCACTGATCTATCCCTATGATTCAGATCGAAGAGGGGCCTTCGGGTGCTAATGTTGTAGATGGGGCGTCTAGCCTCCTGAGATTGAAGTGTTTCACCCATGTCATCTGCTTACCTATGTACTGATTCTATTCTGCCTGACCTCCTCCCTAAATTTTCCTGAAATCGGTCTGATATATTATCGCGATGTCCTCTACCTGCATCTCTCTCATCTTTTCTATCTTCACTTTGTGACAACCATTTCTGAATGTTCTCTTGTGTAAATATAACCCTGCCTTTCTCCTTTTGCCAAGTTGGCAAACCATTCTCAGTCTTTTTAAAGTCCTCATCTTTTTCTGGAGGTACTGACCATCAAGCCATACCAATAGCCATATCTACATAATCATTTCACCTTGCGTCATCTGCATCTCTCTGTTGTGGGGTAGACACCCGCTCTTTGACTACTCTTCCTTTTATGTCTCTTTTTCTGTAACAAATGTGGCGTTGCTGGTGAGCTATGTGACCTATCGTCATCGTCTCCTGGACCCTGCCCTTAGTCTCTAACCTCTCGGGGAGAGACCTGATCCAAATGTAATGTGAACTGTGCTTCCAATTGTCCGGAGAGCTGAGAATCACCAGCCCTTGTTTATTGTTTGGGAGTACTTATGTGTTTAGGCCTTGATGTCTGTAGGGCAACACTAGGGGGTACCTTCAGAGATAGTGGAGGAGTCACAAACTCTGCATGCTCAAATCCCACTGCAGCTTCCTGTAACTGCGCTAATGGATAAATAGCAGGTACCTTGGGAGTTTGTTTTTGGGTCATATGGGGGTGGGGGAGCAGACAAGGTACAAGATATGTAGGTGTTTAAAGAGTTTTTAGGCATCTCACAAAAGACTTGCAACAAGGCTAAGACGGCTTCTCGCTTCTGTTACTAAACTTCTGTATATTAACTTTTAAGGTGCATGGAAGTATGTTCTAAAATTTTATCATCAAATGTCCCTTCTTTTGACCAGGGATACGTGTGTTTCTGGGTAGCCTTAAACCACTCTTTACAATATTTCTGTAACCTAGTCTGATCTCCAGGAAAGTTTTTTTTTTTCCATATGTTCTAGTGGAGCCTCCATAGTGTCCGTGTTTCTAGCAACTTTCTAATAATTTTTAGCTTTTTATCTATTCACTTGATGTTTTACCTAGTTAAAACTTCCTTTCCTGAAGTTTTACACCATCCTTCAAAAGATAGGGAATCCGTCAATTTATTTCTTAGTTATACATTGTGCATCATAACATAAAACATTACCCTATGGCCACATTTCTATTTACATGTACATACACACATTTATCACCAACATATTTAAAATGTAAACACTTTAACTATTTAAAATCAATCACACTTTTTTTACTTTAAATTGTTGTACTAGGTCAGCCATTGGTCACTTCCTTCCGCGCTCATAAGAGCACAACCTTCAAACCATGCGCCTCGTAGGCCATTGAGTGAGATCCAGACATTAGGTCTGGTTAGTGATTCGAGTGTTCAGATCTTACTGGAGGTAAAGTTTAGCGACATCAGCCTTTCAGCCGTCCCTCTATGTCAGAATATTGGAACACATATTGGACTCCCAACTTTGAATCACCCACACTTGACCACTTTCAATTTAATATTGGGAAAAACTCTCTACCGACTACGTAGCGCCTCAACCTAATATTGTGCAATGTTCATATTCAATCTTAGATGCAATAATCAATTTACATCTCATCCATGTTTACCATTACCAAAGAAACAGTCATATAATATACAAACATGGACCGGAGTCTGCTGTGTCCTTAAAGATGGCAATCTCCAGGTCCACCCGTACCCCGTGAATAGGCAGAACTTTTAGGTCACACTGTGTCTGCTTACCTTGTTATAAATGTGCAGGATTCTATGCAGCGGGGTATGTGGTTTCCCGTGGCAGCAGTCTGTCAAGAGCTAAGGGGACTCCTGACTGGCTCGCCAAATGTTGGCAGAAAACTAGAATAAAGAAAGACCAGACTTATCTGGCAAGGCAAAAGTAGGTTTAATCACAACTGTCAGGAGACCAGTCACCTCTGCAGAGCTGAAAAGCTGATCTCAATTTGCTGCGGTCAGGCAGCTGCTTATATAGTTCAAAAAGTGATAACCTAAACACAGTTGTCTAAAAAAGCCAGTAACTGGTCAAAGAATACCTGAGTTAATATACTTTTACATAAACATCACATCACCTGTGTCCTTTAACCTCGTAACCTTTTCACTACATTCTCTTTACCATAGTTCTAACAAAGCTTTAATGAAACATTAACCTTCTTTCCCCAAGTGTGTTAATTTTTATTACTCTGTTCCCAACACTTCTTATCTGACTCTGTATGCGTTAGACTAAAGTCACCTTTGACCAATATGTTTTATACCACGTCTCAATTAACAATAAGAATGGACTCTGCTTGTGTGCTGTGATCATAATCTCTTCCAGGCTTGTAAGCATGTGTTTCTATTTAATTGAGAACCTGCTGAACTCGTGTTTCTGGTGAGCTTTAACCTTCTTTGCATCTTTATGAAACCAGACTTGATTGGACCAAAAAGAGAGGAGGCGGCCTAGCAATTGCTGCTAGGGCCGACATTAAGATCAATATACTTGATACTTTTCTTACCAAATGGGTGGAACTGTATCTTTAAAATAGGGAACTACACTAATGGAACCTGGAGAGGTACCTTAGTCTACAGGCCACCTAGTACAAAAACTAATTTTACGAATCAGCTGACAGAGATCATTGCCTCACATGTGCTAGCAGCCGACAACTTTCTTCTTATCGGCGATTTCAGCTTTCATGCTGAACTTCTAGGTGAAACCGACCCTATTCCACTGATCTCTAATCTTGAATCACTGGGACTACGGCAATTGGTAACAGGGCCCACGCATGTAGCAGGCCATACTTTAGACCACCTGTTCACGAATTCAGCTAACATTGAAGTAGAATTACCTATTCAGCTGCTTTGGTCAGACCACTGTCTTCTAAAATTCTGTTTACAGTCTGCTTCAACATATAGTAATCGAATCAATGAACAGAAGCTGAGTAGACCCTGGAAAAAAGTTAGTCTAGCTACCCTTGCAACCTACCTCAGCCTTCCATCCTATAAAGACACTGATAACATAGACCAAGCAGCAGAAGCTTTTGAGAAGGCAATTACTCAGGCACTTGATATCATTGCACCTCTAACTAAAGTTAAACTCAAGCATAAAGCTTCACCATGGTTTAACGAAGGTCTAAAATTGGATAAATTGGCCAGTAGGAAAGCCGAGCGCAAATGGAGGAGTACTAAAAAGATTGCGGATAGAAAGGAGTACAACCTCATACGTAGACATTATCTCGACAACATAAAATTAGCTAAAAAAGATACATTAGCGGTCGAATTGATAAAGCTGCAAATTCAAACAAAGAACTGTATAAAATATTAAAAGAATTCACCAGCCCCTCTTCTTGCCAGTTTAAAAGCCCCGCCTCAACTGACTGGGCTAACAAACTCTCCACGTTCTTTGAGGAAAAAATTAACATCATCCATAACCTCTTTTCTAATTTAACCACTGAATATCCTGAGACAGCTCTTATTAGCAGTCTGGAACCTGTTATAAATTATCTTGGTCAGTTCACGGAACTCACCGAAGAGGACGTGAATCGTGCCCTCTTTAAAATAAAATCAGGCTCACCGACAGACCCCGTTTCACCTCATATTATGTCCAACATTGCCCCAGTCCTCCTCAAAAGTCTAACTGATCTTCTTAATCTATCTTTAAAAGGTGCCACTTTTCCTATTATTTGGAAGGCAGCAAGGGTCAAACCCATCCCGAAAAAGCCTTCTATTGACCCGAAAGAACCTACCAACTATTGACCAATCTCTCTCCTTCCCTATTTTGGAAAGGTTATAGAGTCCTTGGTTAATAAACAAATTACAACCTTTCTGGAGAAAAATAAATTGCTGGACTCATCTCAATCGGGGTTTAGGGCCGCTAACAGCACTGAAACATCGCTGATAGAGGTAGTTGACAATATAAGACTAGCCCAGGACAACGGGCAGTCAGCTATGCTTGTCTTACTTGATCTGTCAGCGGCGTTTGATACCATCTCCCACAGTACGCTAATACACCGACTGTGGGAGAAAGGGATCAGGGAAAATGCCCTAAACTGGTTCAGGAGCTACCTAACAGACCGAACCTCGAGGGTCCAAACTGGTACCTTTGTTTCTAAAAGTCGAGTGGTAGATAAAGGAGTCCCCCAGGGACCTATCCTTAGCCCCACTCTTTTTAATCTTTATGTGGCCCCCCTGGCAAAGGTGATCAGATCCTTTGGGTTCGACACAGTGTCGTATGCAGACGACACGCAAATATTGATCACCCTGGATACTGATCCATCCGACACCAAGCTCAGATTCATAAACTGCATGGTCCATATCAGTATGGACTGCAAACTAATCATCTTCAGCTAAACGCTAGTAAAACGGAGATCATTCACTTCGGGAAGGCCAATGACTGGTGGCCTCAGAATCTTGGCCACTGTCCGTCCCCCAAATATGTAGTTCGCAATCTAGGAATGATGATTGACAAGAAATTGTCCATGAGAGACCATGTTAATCGGGTAGCAGGCACCTGCTATGGATTAATGCGGAGCCTACGCAAGGTTTTCCAATGGATTCCACCTGAATCAAGAAAACCGCTTGTGCAGGGCCTAATAATCAGTCGGCTCGATTACGGGAATGCTCTTATGGCTTCCATTAATGAAGAGCTTCTCATCAAACTTCAGGTGCTACAAAACACCGCTGCCAGACTTGTTCTAGATCTACCATCGCGATCTCTGGCGGACCCAAGTCTGAGAGCCCTCCACTGGCTTCCCATCAGGAAACGGATTCGTTTTAAGATCATTACCCTGGTACATAAAACCATCTTCGGGAATGGGCCTAGTTACTTAGCAAAAAAACTCAACTGGTACCAGCCCAGTTGAACTCTTAGATCAGGAACCATGTATCTCCTAACTCCACTTAGGATACGCACTGCCAGGTACTCACATCTTGCACTAACTCTGTGGAATGCTCTCCCCTTGCATTTACACATGGTCACTGACCATCGCCAGTTTCGAAAAATGCTAAAAACCTGGTTATTCTGATCATTTTTCCTCCCCTGCTGTCGTTTTCCACCCCCCTTTTATGGTTTTGGCTAGCGCTGTGAGACCCTTGGGTGATATGTGCGCTTAATAAAATCTTGTAACAGTAACAATAACAGTGCATATATTTCTCTTTAACTATGTATCACTCTGCATTGCTCTCTACTAATGTTTGCAGTAGCGCGATTTCCTTGCATTTCATTTTCTCCTTAACGGTGCTCAAAGCGGCCACCCTCGGTTAAGATGTCCTATTTGGATCCAGTTTCTGTCCTGGATCCAATGTGCCCTGAATTACCCAGTTTGTGGTTGACTCCGTAGCAGGTATTAACCTTTAAGGAGTCCATACCGCAAATTTTCAAAATGGTCCGGATCGCTTTGGTGCACCTCAGTGCCTCACGGATTTGGGGTGAACAGTTTTTCTTCCACTGTTGGGTCCTCCCCTTGTGAGGACCGACCCCATTTTTCCACATCCACTTCCACCTCCCTTGAGGGGTAGTTCTACATCAGTGCCAGTTCTGGAGGCTCCGGTACTGGTCACACCCTAACTTTATTGACTGATCCGGAGTCAATGAGGATGTGCCCGATTTCATGCTGTTAACATAACTGAGGCACAACCTCAGGTTTAGGATGCCTTTCCTCCTCGTATTCTGCCTCAACATCTCAATCCCATACTCTCTAGGAACTGTATTGTGTTCTTCATAACTAGGATGAAAGTGAGGTGTCAGATAATTTGATCCCCCCCTCTTTACACGGAAGCTTGGCTATACCCTGGCCTCTGAAGAGTCAGTGGCCTGCAACAGAATTAAACTGGCCACAAATTCATCTGCATGAGCATTACCTTAGATGTGTATGGTTTGTAAGGCATCAGGGTTTATGTATACAAAATTTTATTTAGGATTGTGGCAATTGATGACAAAGGTTATTGTTTGCTTTTTAGACTCTCGTGTAAGAAAATGTTTTTTGATTGTTTTTTATTGTGATGAATTGTTCTTATTTTTAATGTACTACAATTGCTTCATTGTGATCCTTTTGATAGAATTGTTTTTTATTGTGTAATGTTTTGCAAAATATATTGTTTTAATAAATTTCAATCACCATTCTATTAACTATAGGTTTTTTGTGCCGATACGTAGCAGACTCGAAGTTGTGGGGGAACTGGTATGACTGGGTCTTAAATATATGTACTTTGATCATGTGTATGAGTGAAAGTGTTGATATAAAATAACCCCAGAGGACGTCTCTTTGCAAAAAAATGACTAGAAACAGAGACTGTTCCCCCAATCCGCATTATCTGGGGCTCCTGGGTCCTGTTTCCATGAGTTTCGTAGGGCTGTGATGGGGGTCCCCCATGTGCTAAAAGCGTTCTATAGGTTTGTGAGATATCGTGAGTCCGTAGCGGAGAGGCAAGGATCCTGAAATCTAGTGGAATCTCTTCCTTGACCTCCTCTAGTAGGTCCTTATAGCCGACAAGTGCATGCCTCACCTGCAGGTTCCTGAGCCGTTGATTATGTACCAGGTTGTATTGAGCCTGAAGTGTGGCAAAGGAGACCATGTCATCCTCTCCCCATATATATCCTAATTTGGCAATGCCTAAGAGGTACCACTGCCTACGACAGTCGGGGCAACCAAGATCCTCCAGGAGTCTTGAATCCCATAACAGCGTTCGCTCATTAACCTCTCCTAGTATTTGGTTGGCTTTCCTCCACACTCCTAGGGCTGTCTCAGTGGGGGTTGAGAGGGGCTTTTATTTCTGTCCATCATAGAGCCAGGCTGCGTTTTCCCCTCTCTGCCATTGCCCGGCAATCTGAGAGCAGTGCAGTTACAAAAGTTAATGTACTTTTATAGAATCCCAGCAGGGCAGTGAGAAAATATGTTGCAATAGAAAACCTAATGGGGTTTCATTTAAGAGGAATGGACTGTGGACAGATGGACTGAATATATTATGGTATGCAGATTTGTTGACTGCACAATCACCCAGAAGGCATCCTCGCGCTGAGCAGGTGCGAGTCTAGGCACATCTAGAGCCTAGTGGGACTACTTGAAAAACCAGATTTTCAGCTTCTTGTGGGATTCAAGAAGTGAGGAGGAGGCTCTTATGTATAGCAACAGGTTGATCCACACTTTAGGAGCGATGTAGGAGACTGCTTGACGTCCGGATGTAAATGCGTGAGATATGTGCAAGTAGGAGCCCGGATAAGTGTAGATATCTAGAACGGTTGGGAAATCAGATGCAATTGTTAGAGTATGCTGGGTCAGTGTTAAGTAGTGCCTTGAGAGTGTGGGTGAGGAGTTTTAATTTTGCGCATTTGTGAATGAAGAGCCAATGGAGCTCCTTCAGGTGTGGTGTGATGCAAGTGCGGCATCTGAGGTTGAGAGTGATTCTGGCCGTTGAGTTCTGAATGGTCTACAGCCTTCTGGTGAGTTTTTTGTTGATCTCGGCATAGAGGAGGTGCCCGTAGTCCAGCTTGCATGTGACCAGGGCGTGCGTGAAGGTTTTCCGGATGCTGATTGGGAGCAAGTTGAAAATCGTCCTCAGCATCTTGTTGGTATAGAAGCATGAGGGGGTGATGGCATTAACTTGGGCGGTCATGTTGAGTTTGCAGTCGCTAATCTTTTTCTTGGCGTGGGTGTTGCTCCTATCTCTGTTGGCCACCAGGTGCAGTCCTACGTTGATGTGTTCTTCCTGAAGGTGACGATTTCGGTCTTTTCAGTGTTCATCTTTAGACAATGGGTCTTCAATCAGTGGGCGATTTCAGTTGTGCAGGCATTGAACTTGATCCGGGCAACAGTGTGTCAAGTCTGTGAGGGAGAGAATGAGTTGTGTGACGTCGACATAGGAGAGGAAGTTGATATTTTTAAAGTGGTTGATGCTGGCTAGAGGGGATCATGCTTGAGTTGAAGAGGGTTGGGCTCAGAGAAGAATAAAGATATAAAATCTCGATCATCATGCGAAAGGTGTCTAATCTGACAAATGTGTCTAATTAGTCCATCTCTGTCTCTCATGTGTACAACTCCTACAAACTCTTATCCTAGCCACAGTCTCATACGTCACAGAATGTACTAACTTCTTATAAACAGTTCAGAAATCAATTTCACAAGTAGTAGCTCCTAATTGGAGCCCTGATGCCTTCTAGACTCCTACACTTCAATCAGAAGGCACCACACGCATTTAGTATATCTTTCTATTGTTAACTATTGAGGTTATAGAGCCCTTTAGCTGCAAATGCTATAGCTTATTTTGAGAGAAAGTAAACTATCATTTCTGTTAAATTAATGATTCTATTTAATTGGGTCTGATGCCTCTGTTATTGATGCATCTGTGTTTGATCATTCATTTACAAATTGAAATTTTTAGTCCCCTCAGCCCTTCAACCTCCCTACTCCTACCACTGAGTTCAGTAACAAGAAATGTATAGTATCATGTTGTTCTGTGTTACTTGACCCTGTATTACCATGTGAATTTAAAGTGACTTTTCATCACTAGCCCATTCTAACCATTTCATCTTGATGATCTACGTAGGGTCTCTGTTTTGGTGCTGGGTATGGGTTACTATGAACTTGCCATGATTATTTAACCATGCCTCCTGTGTTAAATGTTTTGCCTTACTTGTGTGTTTTCTTCCCTAGGATTCAGAAGTTCAAAAGCATGCCACTCAAATTCTGCGGAATATGTTGCGGCAGGAGGAGACCGAGTTACAGGTATACCAAGGAAGCAGATTGTATTCTAGTGACCAAAAATATGGAAAACCAAATGCACTTTTACATGCATTTAAAGTCTATATTAGAGCACATTTGTAAGCTAACATTGAGTACACCACTCATATACATCATGGTGTGTAATTTGGCTAGACCTTTAAAGAACTTAGGGCCTGAATACGAGTGAGTCCTTATTTTCTGACCCCTGCGTAAACGGTATACGCAGGGGTCGAAATTAGAGTTCAGTGTTATTTAGCGCATCTGATAATTATCGGAGGCTTTAAATAAGTCAACCTTCGTTACATTTCTGAAAGTCAAACCTGACGATATTTAACAGGGGAAAAGCATAAAGTGTTTACTGCAACACAAAGATTTTGGTGCGTTAAACACCAAAATGTGCATGTTATTCTCCACCAATCCGTAATAAGTGTTACTTATCACACCCGATAAATAATGTACCCCATGGTATCGTTATTTATCAAGTGCAATAAAAACCACCTCAACTCGTAATCATGGCCTTAGTAGGCATCAGTGGGGCAGTAGTTAAAGAGCAGTTTTGCTACGAGAATGTTGGGAGACTACTGTCTAGGACAACAATATGTACATTTGATTCACTATTTTCTTCCTGCATCCGCACTCTTTAATGGCGAGCCTTTCATTGTAGGGTCTTGGACATTTAACTTTGAAAAGGCGATGTAGGCACATGATGGTAACACATAGCCAGATTTTTCTCGTTATTGGTTCCTGCAACAATTTACATATTACTGCAAGACACTGATTTCTCTTTTTTTCTGGTATGAAACAACCCCTCCGTCTGTGCTTGCTGTACTGGTGTCTGAAGTTTAGGCATTTGTAACTATTTATGGAGTAGAATGTGACAGTACAATAAATAAATGTGTTAAAAAGGAAGATTTTATTTTCACTCTGACTCAATACATTTCAAATTCATTGAGTTCGATTGGAGAGTACTCCAAAGAATATTAGCGAGGCTTCATAATAGTGATTGTTAATCATCAAAGGAAAACCAGAAGGACGTTATTCAACAAAAGCAGATTTTGGAGGAGTAATTTTGTCTTTGCCACAGATTTCCAATTAGGATACATGTAATTTCAGGCAATGTGTAGGAGGTAAACATTGTTACGTTGTGCTGCTCTCATTGAAGTTAGAGGTATTAGCTACATTTGGCACTCTTTTCAATGTTGGAAACGGGTCAGCCAATCCGAATGTTCCCTTTGTGGAATATAGCTACCGTTCCAGGCTTACATAGGAAGCATTCCACGTCCACCAAACTCCCTTTTGTCCACAGCCCTCACTGCATTTATAATAACAAGTTAAGTGCCCCTTTTTAAAATTTCTTTCTTTGGTTAGCCTCTTCTGTGGTTCCACATAGCCCACCAACACCTACATAGTCTCCCGTCTAAACATTTTGATTTACTTTTGAATAGGAAAAGTGATAACCTGGGAAATGGCATGGCAACTTGGTCTTGTATTACATCAGGCCACTGAGGGATTCTACAAGTAGAATACTGTACATTCGTGAGCATAGAAGCATTTAATAACCTTTTTACTGAGGCTGTAATCTGCCCTTTTGTTAGTTTTTATTAAGGTCTGGTGCTATAGTCTGGGAGTCTTCTTTTTAGGTAAAGGTTCAATGTGGAGGCATTTATGAGAATACATAATGAGCAGTGTAGTTAAGGCAGAACAGATTGAGCATAGCAGAATATCTAATTTATGTGCTTGCATCAGCTTTGTGTTTTATCTTTTCTCTATAGAGTTTATGTGAAGTGTACAGCAGGAGTCCTGCTGCTCTCATTGAAGAGCAAATTGAAGGCGCGCGGCGGCGAGTTCATCAACTCCAGCTCAAGATTCGACAAGAAACCAGTGGACCAATGGTAGGGCATGCCAGTTGCATTCGTTTCAACCTCTAAGCGTGTATGCATAATATTTTCATATTCTGCTTACTTTGTTTAGAAATACTGTTTACTTCTAATCAAAGTAAATATCCTCTTTCTAAGTTTGGTGACTGTTTGCTTGTTCTTTGCAATCTGCCTAGGGCATATTTTCATAGCGTGTCCAGGCAGTCCTGATTTTTAGTCAACGGCACTGGTTTCAAGAATCTATAGTATTTTTTTCGCACCACAGGATGTGGCCTGGTATGGCACAGAATGCAGAGTCCTATGGATGAAGGAGATTGGTAATTCCGTGGAATGCCATCATAACAAGGAGGCAGTTGGCAGCTGTGCCTTATGTTGAATTTCTTCAGGCCAACTATCCTGTCATTGACAATGTATTAACATTGACTTAAATCTTCTTGACCCACCACAATTTTGAGAGGCATTTTTGTATTGAATATTAAATTAACTCTTGCAGCCTTTTTCACAAAGTGTCAGACTGCCAAGAGAATACTATAGGGTGAAAAGAAGAAATTACTTCTACACTGTTCCTCAGTGTACTTCTACTCAGAGGATGCCTCCTTCACCAGTCATCAGCCAAGATGCTAACCTGGTATTCTGTTCCAGCTTGTTTCCTTGTCTTTTTAGTAGGTTTCCATGTCTGTCTTCTTTACTCATTCTGTGCTTCGATCCTTGTGATAAAGTAGGCCTTCACTTTATGCATATAAACCTAAAATTGTTTAAAATCAGTACATCGTTGTAATGTTTAATCTTGCTTTTCTGCTTGTGTTCCAGGAGGCAATGAGGTCGCAAAGTGACTCCAGCCCTGCTTGTCTTAGGGTAATTGAGGGTGAGTCACACACTTTCCTTCATTAAATTCCTACATAGAACTGTACCAGATGTTTTATTCCTACATTTCTAAATGACTTAATAAATGTAATGCTTCATACAGCTTTGCATCAAAATCCAGCAAAATGCTGGTGCTCCATAACTCTCTACATGCTGTCAACAAATGTAAACATCACAATTGACTAAAGTGGAACCGATTGTTGATTACAACACTCAGTCTGTTACAACTGTGCATCGCCTTACCTTTTCAAGCACTAAGATTTTATTAAGCAAAAGTGTAGGAGGTAGTTGCACCATCTTCATTCGATGGTTATGATTAAGCTGTTTCAAAGAATTGTGAAACCCAGCACTATGGTTTCCCAGATCTTTGAGTGTGGCTGATAGAGATGCTAGCTTAATGATGTGGTCGCTTTAAGGGGAAGTGTTCAGCCAACTCTAAGTAATATTCAAGTTGTTAAAAATGGAGGTAGCAGGGCCACAACACTCTCATACTAAAGCAAAACTAAGTCATTTCAAAAGAGAGAGAAATCTGCTCAACTGGAATTTTTTAATTTGATTAACAATATTTACTTGTTAGTGTACAAATTATAAAGGCGTCTTAGATTTACAGAGGTTGTGTAATACAAAGTCTAATTTTTTAATGGGACAGAATCATCAGAAAGATATAAAAAAATAAGTAATATATCCATTTCTTACATTAATGTGCTATTAAGAATATCTTTTTTAAATAGATGAAATATACTTTGCTAAACCCTGCATCATTTATAAATGAAGGTGAATAAAATTAGATATTTGATGCCTAATCGATCATAAGCCCTGCAATATTTGCCTTAAAGGAAAGTGGACAGTTCAAAATTGGTAGAGGGCAGCCACTAACTGCAACATTTAATGATGTGCTTTAATCCATGTACGTATGCCTGTGGCTTTTGCCAATGCCCAGAGATATTATAATGGAAGTAAAGAGTTGACATATATCTGATAAATATAAAAATTGTATATGAGAAGTTGGATCCAACCAGAACTCAGTGCTTATTGCAGCATATGTTCCACCATTTTTCTGCTTCCGGATCAGTTTGGTCTTCCTTTGCTGTTTCAAACACACTGCTTCATTATTATTTTCAAATGATTCAGTCTAATTGGAGTATGCTCTAGAGGTAAATCCTGTTAATAAATTGCGCATAAACATATAAAATGAAAATATTCTTTTGGCTTTTTTTTTTATTGAGTACTTAATTTCAAATATCTCTAAAAACATCAATTGTGCTTATCCACACTCCATCTGGATCCGAAAATGCCCTGAACATAAGCTGCCTAATTTTATAAAAATTAAGCAGACTTTCCTCTCTCTAAGCCTTTATTCCGAATATGATCTAGGATATTAGGATTATGTCAAAGGAGACCTGGAAGGGGCGGGGGGGGTGGTCATCATATTTTTTTTAGGCACCTTTTTTTCCAAAGTGGTCTATATCTGGTATTGGAATTTATAGAGGAAACAATGTTCGCTACAATGCCATCGTATGGCACAAGATTTTTTTTTCACAATGTTTTTATTGATTTTTATTAACCAGTACAATTATATTCTGTCACCAATTATACATTTAGTATTATGTGCCCCAGCGTTTTCTCTGCATGGCAGCCAGTTTAACATTTCCAGGGGAAAGCCCCAGATAGGACTTCCATGCTGACCAGATTTTTTCCCATTTCTTGGGGTAGCCTCTCTACTCCTAGACCACCCTCTCCGCATGCATGCGCCAGTCCATGTCTCTTTCCCATTTTGACTCTTCTGGAGTATCCGGGCCCCCCCATCATCTGGCTATATTCAGCTCTGCCACAATTAATCCCAGTGCAGCCCACAATTTCTGGCATTTTCGGGTCATATCATCACCTCATATATTTAATACAAACCACTTGTCAGTTTTTACAATAGTCAGGACGGTCTCCTTGTCATGTGGCACAAGATTTAAAACAAGTATTACTACGAGGCCGGATTTTTAAATATAATTGTTTGATAGCTGAAGCATAAAAACAATTCTCTGGTAGTGCCCACATTTCTACCTTTTTGTTTTATCTAAATATTTTCTACTGATTAATTGGGTCTTTTTATTCCAGATAAACAATGTCGGTAGTGGATGTATGAAGCTGAATACACTTATACAGTATATTAATGTTAGTTCATCCTATCATGGACAGTGAATGGGTGCCTCAGTGCCTGGAGCAGATGTGCATTTTTTCTTTTGAGGAGAGAATAATTCACACTGTATAATTTTTGTATGTCACTCAACAGTCACATATTATGGTATTTTTGTGAGAATAATTTATCTTTAAGTTGCTTGTGTTGTATTTTACTGAGAATGTGTTAAAACTGTTTGTCAAAGAAGCATTCCTTCTGTGTTCTACAGCCAGTGAAAATGTTTCTCTGCTCTCCTGTGTATTTGATATATTCCTGATTGTAAACAGACCTCACAAATAAAGCTGCTTGCTAATAGATTTCATTTTGTAGCAGTCAGATGCTCAAGGCAGTTGTCTACTTTATCCTCCTCCTGAATTCATATGGTGATGGGTTGATTAAATCTGGGCAATGCCGCCTAGTTCTATTTTCAGTATTAATTTAGACAGCTAGCTTCTCATTTATGTTTCAATAGTATTTATTTGAGTTTTCGCATATATCAAACACATTACAGTACCCAAACAGGTAATTGACCCAAAAAAAGTGTCTGATTACATCCACACCAGCACACCTCGAAATGGATGGGCTTGATAATGCACAGGCAGTGGGGGGTGAGGTGCAAGTGGTACGAATGTTTATTTATGGTCTCCCTACCCTGAGTGTGGGGAGTAAAGTTTTGGTGTGGTGAAACACTTCTTGCTATAGTTTAGTGTCTCAGAGAAATCTGGCGATCAACCCAGCGCAATTGGAATAACGTTTTGTGTGTTGCAGTCCCGGTGTTAAGGGGGGTATAGATGGTTGAGACCAGGTGTTTGTCAGAGGTCAAGTGCTCGAGCAACTTTTCAAACTGGGTGAGTGCCCTCTTTGCTGCCCTGTAAGTCTAGTGTGGAAGATTAAGTGGTGGATCTGGATATAGTGGAAAGGCTTGGAGTCCGGAATCTCATAGTCTGCTTTGATTTTCGTGAATATTTTAACTTGGTTTCACTGGAAAAAGTTCAGCAAAAGCAGCCCTTCTCTCTCCAGATTTGGAAAGCCCGTTTAGCGAGTCTGTGGTGAACTTGGTATTGTTGAGGATGGGCGTGAGTGGGGAGGGGAAGGAAGTTAGGCCCTATTTAGATGCAATTGAGTCCCAAACCGCTAGGGTGGATATAGTGACTGGGTAGGTGTAGGAGAGTCTCCCTCTCATACCCTTGGGGACTCATGGGACCTCACCTAGTCGTCTAGTTGCTAGATTCTGGTCTCTGAAGCACCAGGGTTTATCGGTTTCTCTTTTGAGGCACTCAATAGTATATAGCGTAGCTGGGATGCCTGATAATAAGGAAACTCTCCCAGACCTCAGTCTTGAGGGTTTTGAGTCCAGGTCTGTAGGGCCAGTCTTGGGCACCTCCCTTCCCTAATGTATGACATACAAGCGGTCTGGAGATGGGCGATGTCCTCCTTAATGATCGGCAGGGCTTAGCTTGGAAAAGGTAAAATATGCGAGCAAGTAACGTCATTTTAGGAGCAGTTATTGGCCCTACCCTTCAAAGTGCGTGATCTCTCCAGGCTGACGGTGACGTTTTGGTTTCACGCCAAAGCAGTTTGAAGTTAAGTTTAGCGCAGGTGGAGAAGGTAGGTGACAAGTGACTGCCCAGATAACTGATGGAGTGGGTTGTCCTGTGTTGTCATGGTTAAGGATTCTGCTAAGGAGTTCCCACCAACTAGGATCAGACCTTTAGATTGTCATATTGACCCACAGGCCTGCGACTGCCTGAAAGTCCTCAAGGAGGTGGATCAGGGCTTGGAGCTAGCGCTTTGGTTCTGTAAGGGAGAGCAAGATGTCGTCGGCGTAGACCGAAACCTTATAGGAGTCACTGCAGAATAAGATGCCTTGGATCTGAAGGTTGTTCCTAATGTGCTGGAAGAGTGCTTCCAAAAAGAGTTAAAACAGAAGAGGGGTAGGCGACATCCCTGGCAAGTGCCTCTACGGATTTTGACAAGTAGTGATGAGTAGTCCTTGACTCTGATTTTTGCAGTTGGGTTGCAATAACGTGCAGTGATCCAACCTCTCATCCTGTAGGTCAATGTGCCTGTCAGTTCAAAGAGCATTCCCAAGTCAACTTTGTCAAATGCCTTTTTGGCATTTAGAGACAGAAGGATTGCTGCCCTCCACTTCTTCTTGGCAGTATTGATGAGATGTAGGGCCAGTTTCGTTTTATCGCTCGTAGTTCAGTTAATTATGAAGCCTCCTGAACGTAGTGTATTAGGTCGGCATCTGTCTGTCTAGACGATTGGCCTGGACCTTTGCAAAGAGTTTTAAATCGAGGTTCAGTAAGGATATCGGACGGTAAGATGGACAGAGGGTTGGGTCCTTGCCAGGTTTGGGTATCAATATAATAAATTTTTCCATCATACATGCTCCATGTTCCGCTATCAAAGTATTAAACAGAGTGGTAAGGAGAGTTAGAAATTGCTGGGTGAAGGACTTGTAAAAGCGCGGGATAAATCCGTCCGGCCCTGAGGCTTTAGAGGGCTTAAGTTGGTTAATGGCAGTTAGGGTTTTGACTGCTGAAATAGAGTAGTCTAGGTCTGCAGCCTCAGCTAACGAGAGCCTTGGCAGGTTGATGAAGTTCAAGAATGCATCTCGACGCCCCTCCCGCCTCCCAAAAGAGTAAGAAAAAAGAACATCCAAGGATCCAAACAATAGTAACCAACCAACTGTAAGCAAGGGTCCACCCCGTGGGGGCCATCATCAGAGGTGGTCGTCCACACTCAGGAGACACTCCAACCCGAACTCATCTTAAGGTCGGAGGGGGTTTTCTAGCGTGAAGACTTTTTGAGGCGTTTCAGTGCCCACCTGGGCCAGGCCAGAAGGGAAGTGTCGATCACTGTTTGTAGTATTGAGATGCAGAGCTGCCGCCCCAGAAGGCGAGCATTGTCATCCCCGAAGAGGGGTTAGTTCGGGGGTTGTCGTTGGTCTCTTTACCTACATGATTAAGGAGTTGAGCCTTGCATTGTTCGATCTCTCTGGCACTCGGCCAGCGCCGCCTCCCACAGTCTGATACTGTCTATCTATCAGAATAGTTACTGGTGGGCTCTCTCCGGGTCTCGGAGGTGCCATCTTATCTTGTTAGCAGGTAAGTTCAGGGTTTGTTTGCCTTCCTGGAGGGGATGCCATATGGTGTGTATGGCAGTCTCAGGTGAAAACAAAGATATTTTGTGTTCTTGGATAAGAGTCGTACCGCCATATCATCGTGGTCTAGTGCAGGCTGATGGGGCCACGGTGTCAATGCAGTGGAAATCGTAGGCACTCCCCCTCGCCCCGGACGCAGCTTCATAGGCCAGCATAGCTCTTCGTGCCAGGTGCCGGCAGCAGGGAGCTCCAGTAAATGTCAGGAGAGTTGAAAGTGCCCAGGTCCCAACTCGCACAGGTTCCCCAAGGTCCATGAGAGAGAGAGATGGGAGGCCGTTGCGTTAATGCTGTGGTGAGCACAGATTCTCACAGGCTGGGGCAGATTGGCTTTGCAGGGGTGGTCATCCCTTCGCTGGGTGTGGCGGTGTTCTACCAGGGTGAAATGAGGCAGGTGCTGGTGGGGGGCCTCCTGGGTGCTGCCTTGCACAATCAAGGCACTCCTCATCAGGTCGACTGCTCTGGGAGGCCGCAGATTAAAAGCGCCCGCCGACCGTAGCCTGTGGCTCGGTGTGTTGGTGTAGAGGTCAAGGCTTATCACCAAGAGCTCTGATATAGGTCAGGGGGCAGCAGTGGTTCATTGGTGTCCTTAACGGCTGGTGTGGGTCCCCCGTGTGGGTGTAATTAGATATACGGAAGCAGCGGATGGGGAGCTCCCAACTCATGCGTCCATCATCTTGAATGGCCTGCCCACATCCGAGCTTCTCATTTATAATCAATTTAGTTTAATCTCCATTTTACTTTTAATAATTTTTCCCAAGTCAAGCTGCCCATTTAATATCAGTTTAACTTAGGCTTCATTTTTCTGAACACAGATTTCCCTGTTAAACCTGCTAGGGAAGTTAATTGTAATTATAACACACTAAGGGTACTTTTTCTGGATCTAAAAAACCTTTTGTCTCACATTGACAGAATAATTGGATAGATTCATGTAATTTTCCACCAGCCAAGAACTATGGATAAACCCATTTGGATCTTGACCAGCCATATTTTGTTCACTCAAATATTTATTACTCATAATTGTTTTTTTTTTTTTTTTTACGTGTACCTTACTTTTTAGGTGCATTGATCTGATCTTTTAGGTTCACCTTCCTAATTTATTCAGGTTAGACCCTCTCAAAATTTGGATTTTGCTCATTGGCACTCCTTCGCAAGTGATCCGTCACATCTGCTAATTTCTATGAGCAGCAATATCCGGGGCTGTATATACACAATTCTTCCGGAATAACCATAGAAAAAGCACATTGCCTTCGTATAAATCATAAAAAATTAGACTTTACCAATTAGTTGATGGCCTAACCACCTGTATTATTTGGTAGTTGCAGGTGATTGGAATGGTGTGTAATATGTAAGACAGAGAGGCGCATATTATACCAGTTTTAGACCAGATTGCCTTTGAGGAAATATGAGTTATAGGTTTGGTGTGCAGTACACTAGACCTTCTATGGTTCTGGTGATACTTTCCTTCAGAGCAAGTTTAAAATCTACACTCCAGGGCGATCCCTTTGGTAAACCTCTGCACTCTGGGTCTTTGCTACAGCAGGTCAGTAGGGGACTCTTAGTCCCCCACAGTTACTGTATTCCTTATTTCAATCACAACTATTCTATATTTTTGACAGAAACAGAAGACTTGACATTGCTCTTTCTAGTGTAGTCCTTGCATTTGAGAGGATGTTCTCTTAACACCCAGGCACCATCATATGATAAAGCATGCTACACAACATGAACATAGCTGAAGCACAAACAAGCAGATGTTTGAAGCTGCATTTTCCTAACTTGGACACTAGATATGCAGAGCAAGTTAATTTACTCAAGAGGCAGTCTACTAACAAGCAATTGCAATGCAGTAGGTCTCGCATTTACGAAACTCTTGTAAATGTGAGACCTATTGCATTGCAAATGCTTGTTTGTAAAAGCACCCATGCGTCGCTTTCACTTTAATGTCGGCTGCGCCCCTTTCCTTAGGCGACCCGTATCTAAAGAAAGGGGCGCAGCTGCCATCAAAGTGAAAGCGCGGTATAGGGCGCTTTTACAAAAAAAAGCATTTGTTTATCAACTTGACAAACAAATGTTTTTTTTTTGTAAAAGTGCCCCATGCCGCGGTTTCACTATAATGGTGGCCGTGCCCCTTTCCTTAGACACGGTTCGTCTAAGGAAAGGGGCGCTGCTGCCATTAATGTGAAAGTACCGCATGGGGCAGTTATAAAAATAAAAGTTAATAATCAGTAAGAAAACAAAAAAAACATGCGGCTGCGTTGGGCGCTGCATATAAACTAAAGGCACGGCCGCCCTTGTTTGAGCGTGGCGTGCCGTGCTATGAAAAAAATAAAATAAAGCAATGGGGGAGAGCGTGTCACCATTTAAGCAAATAGTACTCGGAGACTGTAATTAAAGCATACTGAGTAACAACACATGTACAGGAGTGTCCTCATGGGAGATTACAAAATGAGACAAGACGGTACTAAGGAGGGACTTCTCAGCCTATTGACGAATGAAAAGCCACAGTTTCCAAAGGACAATGACACAAGCCAATGAAAAATATGGGCGGAGCTTCAAGTCCATACCTGAATACAGCATGCCTCGCAGAGCAGCGCATGCGCTGCCCAGGCTCGGCCTAAAAATGGTGTCTAAGTGAAGGAAAGTGGCAGAGTACCAAAGTAAGCAAAGCACATCCGGTGTTATAACAACATAAGTGCAGTTTATCTTGCATACTACATAGTTTTATATTTAGTTTCTATTTGATTGTGCCAGTTCCATCCAGTGTGCAACACTGGGATTATAATAGCAATGTATGCTGTCAGGACAGCCAGTAAAGTGAAACACACCTGTGCTATTTACTATTCTATTCCTTTGCTTGCACCAGTGTTCAATTTTTGGTCACACGTTTGTTTGTTTAAAAATGTGGCACTGTTTGTGCATTTTGTGGACAACCATCAATGAGGTTTCTGGTTTGCTTCAATGTGAAACTTGACCTGGTCCATTATATAGACATTCTGGCTGTGTAAAACTGCACTCTGCATATTGTAGATAACTGAGCCCTTGGTTTATCTTCAGTGTTTTACATTATTGCTGAACCAGCCTAATTTTTGATATGGATGTGCCATAGGACTGATTTTGCCAATAAATGTAAATGAATATGACTACTTTCCTTTGGCAAAGTGCTTTGATTGTGAATTTTAGACACTCTAGGCTCTGCTCATTCCCCAGTCCAGAGATTTTATATGGCACAGCAAGCTTTTTCAAATTCAAATGTTTTAATTTTGCGATATTCTTTCTTTGTGTATGTGTGTCTCCGTTTCCTGATGAAGGGCGACTCTCAATGGAATCACAGGACAGCGGACTGGACTCTGGCACAGAACGGTTCCCTTCCATCAGTGAGGTCAGAGCATAGTAAAGTCATTATACTTCATTACAAATAAGTGATTGCGTCTATCCCCAGATAGAAAAATTGAATTTGTTCTAAATTCGCTCTTTTTTTCTCTCAGATGCACACTATAGCCTTTGTGTCTGAACTTCAGATGCCTTGGAACATGATTTCAGTTTTTCCCTTGTGGTTATGAAAGCTGTCAGATGGTTTTATGTAGATGATTCAGTTTCTTTCAATCTTCTGTCTTGATTTGAAGCTTCTGTTTCTGAAAGTTGGTATATCATGCATAAAGGTATTATTTGTCAGGTAATGGAAAAAATGATGATTGATGTCCAGTGCAAATGACCCCGTGTCAACATCTTCAATCTAAAACTGTTGAAATGTTTTGAGTTTTGTTTTTAAGAAACAAAATGTCAATAAATAATAGTCTTTTGTGAGCTGACAAACACAAAAATTAAAGATATTTTTAAAAGGCACGACTGCTACCATATGCAGATGTGTAATTCATTTGGACTTTACAAGAGTGGCAGTTTACCATGGGAAAAGATGCTTTTGGAGTAAATTTATTTCACAGTTTTATATATCATGCGGGCACTAATTATAACATACAGGTGCTTTACATTTCAAAAACCTATATAGTAAACCTAAAGCACTAACTGTGTGGAAAGATGAAGGAACGAGAACCAGAAGTCATGTTGGTGAGCCTATGTCAAAAATAGTCGAAATAGGTGAGCTTTAAGTTGTTGTTTGAACTGCATTGATTAAGGGTTGGGTTTTAGGTCAGCTGGCAGAGAGTTAAAAAAAAGAGGGAGTCAGTCTTATTTTTACAAAGTAGTGGTATCTGAAATTTATGTTCATCTACAATTCATGTAAATTGAACTTTTTTTTTAAATTCAGAGTCTCTCCTCTGGATTTTTACTAATTCTCTCCGATAGAGAAGAAAACTGTAAGAAATTGGATTATTAGTTGAGGGGGTAACTACCAACCTCAAGTAATAATCACAACGCTTGGCAGGGTGAACCACTAAAGTTACTAAATAAACGTGAGCTCAACCCCCTGGGTAGCTAGGGCACAGAGCAGCCAAGCTTAATTCAGAAGCAATGTATAAAGTATTTATGCAGTTCTAAAACAATAATAAAAATCGAAAATGCTAAATAATAAAAAATCCAAAACAGGAGTAAAATGCAATAAACAAAATCACAACAGAGTGATAAAAATGTAATAAGGGTAACCTGAGATAGGAGTTTCTAAAGGTTTAAGTAGAAAGAGCTCCAAGAAGCACAAATGGCCAATGATAGTCAATGGTTGCTGTAAAACAGGACCTAGATGCACTTTGATTCACTGTGGAGGTCGGATAAACCATCTAGGTTTGTCGTGGGCCAAAGATTTTACCGTCTGACGTTGTCCTTTACGTCCCAATCCATCACAGGAGTAAACTTCTAAAGCCCCCCTACTATCTCAGAAGAGGTGCTTAGAGACTCACTGACTGTTAGACAGATGCCAGCAGCAAGTTCCGGTTGTCACTAGTCATGTTGGCAGTTGCAAGACAGACATATAGTAGTTTGTTGTATTCCTGTAGCTTGAACAGGAGATTATTCTTCCGACACTTGAAGTGCTCTTCTTCGTCCTGGGTACAAAAGGAGAGAGCCAGTCCAATCTTCTAGGCACTTATCAGGTCTCAGACTTCTTCAGTTTTCTTCGGATTTTCCAGAGGTCCAGGAGTGTTCTGAAGTGGGTGCCTGGAGATGTTACATTTATGCCTGGTACGAGGTATTGAGTGTGAATGACTCCTAGGGATGCTCTAACCTATGTAGTAAAGGTCGGGGCTAACCCTACCCACGTAGGGTATTTCAAGATGGAGAAAGTCTTCAGCCACTCTAAAATTGGGCTCTGAGGCATGTGTGTGGGGAGTGTACAACAGTGATCCTATTGTCCTCCCACTCCTAACACTAAAATCCAGTTTGAAGCAGCCACAGTACCCCAAATAACCCCATAGACAGCAGTCTGGTAGAACAAAAATTTGTGTTTTCAGCAATCCGAAGGTGGATACACAATAAAAACATCCTGTTTCCCTCCTTTGAAGCGCGCTCCAAGTGATATATATAAACCCTGCAGATCCGTCAAGCAGGCTTTGACACTGTAATGTCAAAAAGCGCCCCACTGTAATTGGAGCTTGCCTGTCTGATGGGACAAAGGAAGGTGCCAGCTAACATTTGATTGTGACGGGGAGTTCTCTTTAAAGTGCGTCCCAAGTGTATATGAAAACCCCAGTAGATGTATCCAGCAGGATTTGATATTCAGGCAGGATTTAACACTGTGTGTAAAAAAGGATGCTCATAGCCCCACCTGCATATTCTGCTAGGTAGAGAGTATCCCCTTTGGCCATTCAAATCAGCCTATTGTTTGCTCCTGTTGGCATTCCACACCCATTCCGCCTATTAAAATTCTAATTGCTGGATGGCAGAAGTGGGAGGGTGAAATGCAGATTAGTATGCAGGGAAAAAGGTGAGCTTTTGAAAGTTACTTTTCCCGAATATTTCCTAAAAATTCAACTTTACCATTGAATTGGGTTTTCAATAACTATTAAAAATAGTTGTTTTGTTATTTTTCTATCTAGTCACATTCCCGAGATAGAAGATTAGTTTGTATTTAATATTACCTCCCAGTATTTTCCTATAGAGCAGCCAGCCTTGCTTCAGGGAACATAGATTTTGGGGGCTTTCACTGCAAGGACATTTGTAACAATAATCCTTTTAGATGTCCTACTTTTAAATACAGTGCCCCCTGCCTTATGGACAAAACGTCAGATTTAGTAGTTACTTAAAAATATTTAAAAGGAAGATTTAGGCCTTTCAAAAGGGGTTATTTTAACAGGTCGAATATACAGATTAAAACTGCACATTCAGGCTTCCAAGGATCTGCCTGCAGTCATGTTTATACTGTCACTGTAGTGGATGGAACAATGTGTGCTGTAGTCCACTTGTGATATTTAAGTTACAAGCCCTGGGAACACTTTGGTACCATATATTGGGCACTTATAGGTAAGTTAAATATTCCAATTAGGAGTATTTCAATTTTACTACGTTGAAAGCAGGAGCACATTCACGTCATCACTGGATAGCAGGGGTAACATGAACATAATTCTATAGCCAGCAAAAATATAGAGACCAGCAAAAGGTGAAAAATCCAGGGTGACCATGCAGAAAAGGTGGATTTCCTACAAAAACTATTGTCTAATCCTTCCTTGTTAGTCGCAGGAGATCCGTTCTTAAAACATTCCATGGGCTCTGAAGTGACTGCAAGTAACAAAGAAGTGTGTTATGGGCCCGGAGACATTAAAAGGGAAAAGTTAGAACATTTCAGTTAGCACAAGCAGTCACTGAAAGAAGTAAGTAAAAAGCTGAAATCAAATAAATAAGTAAAGATTGATACAAAGATAAGATGCTTCAGAGGTGAGAACACAGACGATCAGATAACCATGCACAATTCCTTTTTGGTTTCAAGAGAGAGTAATCCACAAAGGGTGTGGGTATTGCCGCCTCACCAGTAACTTGGCATGCCTCAAAGGTGTTATTAGAGTACATACAGTCTGCCACAAAGTAAACTTGCTTGTTCTGGGTCCAGCAATGACTGTACTAGGAACAAGGCTTTCTTATAAAGCGTTTTCATAAAATTGGTGTATTTTGATAATAGATATGGTTCTGCAATAAGCCCTGGCAAGTGGTCTCTGCTTGGCTAGGAGTTTATATCTCTGCTGTGTCTCAGAAAGTTGCCTACATTTCTCCATATTTCCAGCCCATGGTAAATTCCCGAGCACAGACCATTGTTGTGGAAGGGTGTGAAGGAAGAGGAAAAATTACTTTATCACTACCATCACAATTATTTTATGTTTTATATAATTGTATCTGCTTCTAAGAGTTTATGCAAGATTTGGTGGCACATTAAGGAAATTTGTACCACTATCCGTTCATAGAACAGTTGCTTGTGGTGTCTTTTTGGGGTGTCTGCCAAAATGGGATGTAGGTATGTGCAGAAGTGATTGGCTGTGCCATTCTTAAATGGTGGGTAGAGCTCATGAAGTGGACAGAAAGACAGGGACCTGATCCATAGCTGTACTTAATTCTCAAATAGTGGGACTACATAGCTACAGCCGTATCGCTGGTGCAATATTTGGAACATTTGCCCTTCTCATTCACAATATTTTCCACAGATTTGTTCTGAATTGTTGGGCAAATTGGTTCCAGAAACCTAAACTATCTGTTCAGGCTCTGGTCCTGGAAAAATACTGTCTCTTGTTCTTTACTGGGAAGCAGTAGGTGGCACACTGCTTACCCCTATGAAATGTGCCTCTATTTTGGAAGAAGCTGTTGATGCATAGGTTCAGAAAATGAAATATTTACAAACAAATGTGTTAATATATAATTGCTGCAGGTAGTAAGAAGAGCTTGGTAACTCTAAAGCAAAATCTTCCTATTAATTGTTCAGTGGTTACATTTGACACCTTTCCATGCCAATACTTTTGAGTTTTCAGAATTGTTAGTTATTGAAAGGTCTTCAAGTCGCATTGTCAGTTGAATTGAATGGTCAAGTTAAAGATATTACTATTCAAAAGCAGCCTGGATCTGGTGGCTTAGTGGACTAATTCGTTCACTATTGGGGCCTGTGTTCGTCCTCATGGTCACAGGTTCAATTCCCGGCGAGTCCACTCAGCCTTTCATCCTTCTGAGGTCGATAAAATGAGTAGCATTGAATTGGATAAAAATAAACGAGTTATTCAGCACCAAGTTACCCTTGGGTGAACGTGCGCTTTACAAATGCACAGCATGTTATGTTATAGTAAGATACTGTACACTCCAGCTGGCTTATTTGGTCCTTTTTAGGTCGCAGCCTACCAGACAGGTTTGCTAAAGACATCTTGGGGACATTCAGAAAGTTGACCTAGGAATGCATTCCGCCTGTTGCTTTCCATTGGGTTTGTGACTCATATTTCTGGCTTTCTATTTGCTGGCTTTATTTGCTTTAGGCTGTCCAGCTCGACTTCGTCCCTCCCGTTGCCCAAACCTTGTTTTCTGTATCCTTCCATGAACTCGCTTTCTGTAAACAGGCCTTGAAATCTTGTTCTTATCTTGTAACATTTGCTGTGTATTCATAGAAAATTAGATGTCAAATATGATGCTGTCTTTTCCAGGGAGCTTGGTGTGTATTTTTTTTCTCTGACTTCAGAGTAACAGGATTTATGTGACAATCATGCTGTCAACTGGGGTCTGCTTGAGGAAGGCTGTACAATGTTTTTTTTTTCTAGTGCACAACAAAATGTAAATGAACTGTGCTGACTGTCAAATCAGTACATTGGCTGATGACATTTGCACACATCTTTTGTTTGCTGTATACTTTTTCAGTAAAACTGTATGTGAGTGCAAATATAATGGTCATTTCAACTGAAGATGTGTTGTCTGTAATGGCAGTACGCTACCATACCATGCATACTCCACGGTACCTCAATCCACTGTCCTCTGCACCACTCCACGCCACTGCACTCTACTCTTCCCGATCACCTGTGGTTGTTGCAGATGGGGTTCTCGTCTTTCAACTTTACTTTGTATGGTCATCTTTTTCTCTATTCCCTATGCTCCAGCTACATCTTCGCCCTCCGTGCGGAAACAACATTCTAACAGTGGAGCTGATGCCCATGCCCATTACCAGAGATAGGTGGAGTCACTGTACCTCATTATTTGAAAAGACTTCCTCAAACAAAAACAAGTTGTACGTGTCCAAACCCAACACTAGTTGGAAGGAGAATGCACAGAATGTGACTCTACAGCACTACATGTCACGAACAGATGCTTACAGGTTGTGTAACATTTTCCATTTGCAGTCTGTTTTTGTCTGGCAGCAGCACAGATGAAAAGAGGGCTTCATAGGGAATCTATTGCTGTTTTCCTGACACAGCCTCCTCCATTTTCATTGTTAGTTTTAGACTTTAGAGTGCAGTTGTGTATTTGAGAGCAGCATGGGATGCCCAGGGCTACACTAATGTACATGGATTTTTAGGTTTTGCTTGGCAGCTTTAGCTTTGGATTGACCTGATGTTGTGATCAACAAAAAAGAGCTATCTGATAGAGACCTCTAGCCGCAGATTCCATCCCTTAGAATTATCCTGAGGCTTCAGACTGGATCAGGAAAATCTTGAGCAGTACACCTGCACCGCGGGAGGTGGCGTCGCTCAGCTCTGCGTTGCTCATGCCGGAAATGATGTGCACGGTGCCTATATAGGCGCCACCCCAGTGTGCTGACATAATTTCTTTTCTTTCTGTCAGGGCAGATCTGAAGAGAGCTACTCACAGTCCATTTTTTACTGACGTTTTTCAAAAGTTTTGTTGATGATTTTTTTTTAACACTTGTCTCCTGGTGTGCTAGGGATGTCCCATAAAAAACAGTAGATTTCAGATCATGGTGTGCCTATCTCAGGCACATGTTTGTGATCCACCCACACTTTGTTTGTCTGTGGTATACGGAGCGTGCAGGACCAGGACTCTAAAACCTGCGAGGTTGCCCTGCCATGAATCCAAAGGAGCTGCAGGAATGCTCTTTAAAGCTCCTCGCCTTCCGACATCAGATGACCATGAGACATTCAAGATCCCCTTCATGTGGAAATTCCCAGAACTACTTTTAAAGCTGCTCCCGACAATCATCGTCGCAGTCTAAGTCATCAGGTAAGTCACACAAAAGAAAGAAGTCAAATTGCTCTTTGAATTCACGCCGCTGGTCCAAGTCCTTGAACAAGGCGCAGGAACGACTGTGCCCCTAAAGGGCTTGCTCCCTCTGCATAGCATGTGCCTGGGTCCACTCCACACCTGCCAGAGCTGGAGTGACCCCCGCCCGAATCAGTTTTATGAGGCTATGCACCTCATATTTGGGCAGCCTGACCCCTCTGGAGCGCTTTCAGTCCCCATGGGTTAGGAAAGGGCCCCTATTGGATTTCCGCCGGTAGGTCTTCCCTCAGTGGCAATCGGGGCTTCACCTGCAAAGCCACAACCTTCTGTGGAGCTCGCACCCATTCTGTCGTTTCCAGTACTGCTGTCACCCCGTTGTGGCCCCAACCCCATTGCCATCACTCACTCGATATGGAGCCATTTTGGTGTCGTCCGGCTCAGACTCCGGCGCCAGCCAGTACCAGGCATTCCGAGTCAGAGCCAGTGCTTGTTTCTTTTGATAAGCCTGGAGAAGGGGACAATTGGGATGGGTCTGAGGATCCTTATTGATACCACAACCCCCTTGACGAACTAGAGGAAAACTGGTACAAGGAACTGGTGGATGCCAGTGTTATGGACACCTCATCATACACTGGCTTGATCTCTCCTCTCACCGTGGCTACAGAAGAGGGAGCCTCCTTTCCAATCATGGTGCTTGGGGTGGCTGGGGTCTGTGACCTTCAGCCGGCAGTTACCTTCGCCGAACCTCTACTCCCTTTTAATGAAGCCCTTATGGATGTCCTGCATGGGACCTGCTCCAAGCCCTGTACAGGGGCACCTGTCCACAGATCTGTTGCCTGCCGAATTCGCTCTCCTCCTGGGGACTCCAGTTTCCTCGCCGAGAAACCCACCCTAGAGAGCCTGTTGATCCTAGCTTCCACCTCCCGAGTTAACCCTGGCGTGTTTCCTACCACTCCACCGGATAGGGAATCCAAAAGGCTGGACACCTTTGGCAAAAGGTTGTTCTCTTCCGCCAGCATAGTTTTGCGGTTGGTTGACACTGCATGCCTTTTGGACTGATAGACCCACACTGTGTGGGACTCGATTGCGCAAGTGCTACCCATGGTCTCCTAGGAGGCCTGAGCCATACTCTCCCGAGCTATTGCTGACGGGTGAGATGCAACAAAGTCTGTCATTTGATATGGGCTGGACATGACTCACTCGCTAGGCAGAGTCATTGCTTGGTTGGTGGCACTGCGACTGCTCCCCTGGTTGAGAACCACTCGCTTTTCAGGGGATGTCCAGGCTTCCCTCGTGGACATGCCCTTTGACAAAACGGTAGACTCTGCACTGGAGTACTTTAAAGACAGCTGGGCTGCTGCCAGGATTTTATGCCCCTATCCATGGTCCCCCGCCAACCCCAGTCTGCCTTTCGGCCCTTTTGTGGCTATCGTATGGGCTACCAACAGCATCATTTCCCACCTATCCTCCAAGGCCAACAGGCTTCTCAACCTTTTCATGGCTGTGGTTGCGTTTCCCACAGACGACGTGGGATCACCAGCCAGAGTTTTGGCCAGTCCGCACCCTTCCTCCTGAACGCCGCTCCCCGCAGCCTCCAAACCACTTTAGTTTGCCCTCATTCTAGCACACGCACCCAGTGGGAGTTAGGATCCTCTGCCTCTCTGGCAGTACATAACATCGAACAAGAGGATATTCCAATCGTCCAGAGGGGTTACTCCATTCCCTTTTTGGAAACACCAACACCCATGCTGCCTTCTCACGACCAGCTGATGGAGGATTAACTCTCCATGCACCATCAGGAAGTGCTGGCTCTTTTGGCCAAAGGCATCAGAAGTAGATTGTGGTTGCTATTCCCACTACTTTCTGGTGCCCAGAAAGGACAAAGGACGTCTCCCTATTTTAGACCTGTGCCCGCTTAACTTCTTCCTGAAGGAGAAGTTGAAGATGCTTACCTTGACTCAGTTTCTGTCTGGCCTTTACTCTGGAGACAGGCTGGTAGCTTTGTACTTGCAGGATGCCTATTTCCACATCCCTGTCCTGCGGGTGACTGTAGGCATGAGCATTATCAGTTCGTTGTGTTCCCTTTTGGCCTTATCAGTGTCCCTCTGGTTTTTAGGTCGAGCCTAGCGCAGCGCGCATGCGCTGCTCTATGGGAGGCTTCTTGTGAGCACTCTAAACTTCTCTGTGTGGGTCTGACTCCTCCCACTCATTGGATTTGCCTTTGCGTGTGTCTTTCAATAATGAAAGCACGCAAATGGCCAAAGGCGGGTGCATGTCCCACCTCTTCTCCAAAGGTTCACTCCCACGGCGTTTTGCTCTCGGGAGCGAGCAGCGGCGCGCAGGGTGGCAGCTGCATTCCTGTCGTGGATCAGGTTACTAATTAAACACAGCGCGGTCGCTTTCACTTTACCGGCCGCGCTTGTTTCTATTTTTTTTATTGTGTACTGCTTTATTTATTTTTTGGTATTTATTTACTTTTTTTTCACTTTGGCGGCACACGCGCTTTACCTTTAGGCATGTTAAGCTAAAGCGCGGGTGCCGCGATTGTTGAAAAAGTAAAGAAATAGTTTTTTTTTCTATTTCTTTACTTTTGCAGCAATCGTGGCACCCGCGCTTTACTTTAACATGGTTAAAGTTAAAGCGCGGGTGCCACGAATGTTGAAAAAGTAAAGAAATAGATTTTTTTCTATTTCTTTGCTTTTGCAGCAATCGCGGCACCCGCGCTTTACTTTAACATGGTTAAAGGTAAAGCGCGGGTGCCGCAATTGTAGCAAAAGTAAACAAATAGACAGAAAAAAATGGCGGGCCACTCTTTTTTATTTGTTAACTCTTGTTTGCTTCAGTCAGCAGACAATGGGAATTTCCAGGCTGCGGCTGCCGCATTCTTCGCGTGACGACTGAGGACATGGGGCTGCAGTGCTGAGGTGGGGCAGGTAATACGGCTATGTTATTAGTGGTGGGAACGTGGGGGCGGGGAGGGGGGTGCTTGGAGGTCCGGTGGGAGGAGGACGAGGGTTTCCTTGAGCACGCGTCACTGTACACATGACCGACCCGCCCGCCCCGGTGACCTGCAGAGTGTGGCCGCTGGCACTGCAGAGTGTACCGGGGTGGCCTCAGACGCCCCAGCGCGCGGCTCACGTGCATGCCTTCATTCATGTTTGCCTCTGCAGACCGGGATGTGCTTGTTTCCTTTAGGGTTGTTTAACTAAGCGCACTGGACGGGCAGGCTTTACACACGCTGTTTTCATGGCTACCGTAGCCAGTCACCGGCAGGGGGCAGAGCACAAAAACTGCTGTCCGTCTTGTATTCTCTGTAGCTTTTCGCCCCGCACATGCCTCGGGGTACTACATTTCCGACCGAAGGTTGTGGTTTAATTTAAAGTTCTTCTCCCTATCACATCCACCATGGCTCGGGGTTGCCATTGGCGGAGATGCTGATTTGTGTCAAGCTAGAGTTGTTTGTGAGGTTATGGTGGTGAAGCAATAATCGTAACTGAAAAATTCTTATGACCGGGGCTGAGCGCGTGTGTAGTGGTCTTTGTGGCAGAAGTAAAAAGCGTTGCCTGGCAGTAACAGTATTTCCCTGCTCACAGTAGACATCTGACAGACACGTACGCAGTGCAGGTTTTGCTCTGAAGTGTGGCGGAAACGCAGTGCTGTATGCATCACTGCCCATTGCCCTGCTTGTCAGTTGGACTCAAGATGTCACTGCTTTTTCCCGTGGTCTTCGTGCTTGCCATCCCAGCACTTTGGGCTCGCTACACCCCCGACTGGCGGTCCCTGGACACACGTCTTTTGCCGCCTGGTATAATGAGGCCAAGTTCGGGATATTCCTGCACTGGGGAGTCTTCTCGGTACCTTCCTTTGGCACCGAATGGTTTAGGTGGAACTGGGTAGGCGAGCACAAGCCGAAGTACTTAAACTTCATGAAACTATGCTGTGCCCCAGGGGTCACGTCCACTGGCTTTGCACCCGGCTTCACCGCAGAGTTCTTCAATCTGGACTTGTGGGCTGAGCTCTTCGAGGCTGCGGGGACCAAGTGAATGCGGGAAAGTAGGGAGAGTGGGGGGACATTTTGTCATAAATCAGACTGCATAACCCAATATATAGTAATTGTATAGCTATTCAATACCTAGCAGCACAATACACAGGATAATGTGCTGCATACCTAAACACTTATAAGGCCCCAAAAGCGAGACCTATTGGCTATGCCAATGCTTGTTTCTAAGGTGATGATGGTGGTTGCAGCACAACTGTGGAGGTCAGGGGTTCCAGTCTTCCCCTACATCATAAACTGGCTGTTGAAAGTGGGCCTGCCCCAGTCAGTCATCTCCAACCTCCAGACTACAGCGAAACTCCTGCACTCTCTGGGATTCACTATCAACGTGCCAAAGTCATACCTGCCTCCCTCTCATGCTCTCCCTTTCATGGGAGCTGTTCTGGACACAGTGCAGTTTTGAGCCTATCCTCCAGAACGGTGAGCCCAGGACATTCTGGCTATGATTCTGCTGTTTCAGCATTTGTCCTGAATTTCGGTGAAACGGACTCTGAGGCTTTTGCGACTCATGGCCTCTTGCATCCCGCTAGTGACTCATTCCTATTGGCATATGTGGGCTCTGCAGTGGGACCTGAAGTCCCAGTGGGTGAAGCATCAGGGGAATCTCTTCAGCTTGGTCTAGATCTTGGAGGGAGCTGCAAAAGACTGCAGGGATAGCTAACATGCCGCGATTGAATCAGTGGCAGGGCCTTCTCCAACCAGAGCTGACTATAGTGACACATGAGTCACTCGTGAGCTTGAGCGTCCATCTGGGAGGGATGGAGATCAGAGGACTCTGGTCTCCGGGGGAGTCCCGACTCCACATCAACTTGTTGGAGCTGCAGGCGATCCGACTGTCATTGAAAGCCTTCGTTCCTTCAATCAAGGGAAGGCTGGTTCAGGTGTTCGTAGACAACACCACTCCCATGCGGTACTGCAACAAACAGTGCTGGGTTTAGTTGTGGTCCCTGTTACAAGAGGCCCTGCGAGTCTCGACATGGCTGGAACGTCCAGTCATTTCCCTGGTAGTTCAGCACCTGGCGGGCTCTCTAAACCCTAGTGCAGACAAACTCAGCCGTCAATCCCTAGCGGATCACGAATGACGTCTCCATCCGAAGGAGGTGCAAGGTCTCTTCCGAGATTTGGGAGAACCTTGGTTTGATTTGTTCGGCACCACCGAGAACGCGCAATGTTAACAATTCTGCACACTGGAGTTTCCAAGGGAGCTCTCGCTCGGGGACGCTTTTCCTCTTGAGTGGAGCTCAGGCCTCCTGAATGGCTTATGGGTTTCTGCCAATACCACTCCTGCCCAGAGTTCTCAAGAAGATCAGGAACGACCGGACTCAAGTCATTCTTGTGGCCCCGGATTGGGCATATAGAGAATTTGGAATCCCAAACTCCTAAACCTGAGCATCCATGCTCTGATCAGGATGGCACATTCACTGGCTTCGTGCTTGGATAGTAAGCGGTGGCAGTTGACAGCTTTTGACCTTCCCCCTCGAAGTCTGCAATGTTTTTCTGGCAGCTACGAATCCCTCTACCAAAATGGTGTATGCCTTCTGTTGGGACACACTTGTGATATAATCTGCCTCTGTTGATCCTCTTTCCGCACCTCTACCCCAGATTTGGTTGTTTATTCTTCCTCTGTCCTAGCAGGACACTGCTTTGGGCACTGTAGGAAACTGCCCCTTTTGGTATGGTTGCCCCCACTTTTTGCCTGATGTTGATGCTCTTTGACTAAGTGTGCCCTGGGTTCCTGCAAACCAGGTACCCAGGGCCAATGTTCTTTCCCTAAAACTACTGTTGCAAACCCAATTGGTAACTCTCTGGCCACATGTAAGTCTCTTGTAAAAGGTACCATGGATACCAAGGGCACTGTGTCCAGGGAAAGCCTCTAAGGACTGCAGCACATATTGTACCACCCTCAGAGGCCCTATACTTTAACACATACACACTGCCACTGCAGGCTGCGTGTTTTGGTGCAGAGCAAAGAGAAGAGTCGACATGGCACACATCCCTGTGTGCCATGCCTACAACCCACTGCATCAGCCCTGTACCCCTACAGTGTCTAAGTCCATTCTTAGACATTGTAAGTGCAGTAAAGCCATAAAGAGTATATGGTCTGGAAGTTTGTCATTACGAACTCCACAGCACCATAAGGGCTTTGCTGAAACTTGGGAAGTTTGGTATCAAGAGTGGATTGTTACTACTCTATATTAAAGACTACAGATAGGTAGTTTGTTTTGTGGGATTTCACAGGTAGTTTAAATGGGGATTACAATAGTAGGAACAGGTTTTAATATGGACTTCCCCCTGTGTCAAAATGTGCATATAGTGGATTTGCTCTTCGACAATCCATGTTAGGACCGCTTAGGAGAGATAGTATTTTGACTAGCCAGCTAAACTATTGTAAGCCTGACTAATTTTATGGCTGTGTGTCTGATGACTGTCACCTGGAAAAGCTTACGCTCAAAAAAGTAGGCCCGACTTGGTTATGTTGACAAGCTATAGGCCTGATTGGTTCACTGGGAAATGTTATGTCTGATGGCGTTAGGTCTGGTCTTCTTATTATGAAACATTACGACAAAGGCAGTTGGCCTAGCTAATTTGTTGTGCAGTGCTTTGTTAAAGCCAGTAAGCCTTCAATTGCTTGTTCTAAACACATTTTATAACTGTATGCTTGATGGTTGCCCCCGTATGTGCAGTTCACCTGTGTTAGATACTGTGTCAAACTTTTGGTAACCGCTGTAGACCTTATCAAGTTCACTGGCAAAACGTAGGTCAAATGTGTTAGGTGTGATCTGTTTATAATGAAAAGTTATGACAAAGCAAGTAGGCCTGACTTATTGCATGTAACATTAAGCATTTGTGAAAGGCAATAGGCTTTTAAGGGTGGATTGTTATTACACTATGCTAAAGTCTTTAGGAAGGTTATTACAGTACTAGGCTAGGGCTTTGGTGTCTGTGGCCTACCCAAACCATGGAGATAGAAGATTTGCTATATGGTTATTCTTGTAAGGCTTTATTAATAGGGGTTTTAACTTGGTTTAACAACTGTAATTATGTACATGTTTGTAATGTTATTCCTGTATACTTAGTGGTTTTCTTGTGTGAAAGCTTATGCCCAACACAGTAGGTCTTTGGTGGTTAAGATGACAAGCCCTTGGTAACAACTTGAGGCACGATTGCGTCACTAGAAAAATATATTTCAGAGCTATATGCCTGAACTGTTTATTATGAAAAGGTACTGATAAAGGCCGTAGCACTGACCTATTGATTTTTAAAAGTTTGTTAAAGTCAATAGGCATTTACGGGTGGATTGTTATTTCTCTGTATTAGGGTCTGCAGACATGTATTTTGTTACATAAAATGACACATTACTTTTGTAGGAAAGGATTTTGGTGCTGGTTACAACTTCTTGAAAAGCATATAGTTAGACGATTTGCACTGTAAAAATTATTTCTAGAATCTCTTCGGAAGGCAGACGGTCTTAGCTGCCTGCCAGGATCATGTAATAAAAAAATAAATCATTAAATAATACATAGATTAATATATATATAAAAATATACATCCATATCGATACATAGCGGCCTTTCGGTGAGCTCTCTTTAGCCCGCGTTCTGTTTGAGTGTCATTTACACTGCGCTTCCATCCATGACAGCTTACTAAATGGGAAGATGGCCCAGTCCACATCAGTCATTGGCTCTCTTGCCCTGTGAATGACACAGTTTTCTGATCAGATGTGAACATCCACCCAAAAATAAATGTGCTTCAGCGTCGGGGCTTGTTGGCCAGTCCTAGTTTTCAATTGTCTCCTTTTATAGATCCTGTTTCATTTTTTTTAAATTTTTCTTAAGGTACTGCTATAACTCTTTAGGCAATGCTAATGAGTCACTTTTTACTGCTCATCTCATCTGCAGTGCACAGCATCTCATGTTGCCACACCCTCTAAACCAGGAGGCCATTATGGAATGTTGCCGTTCATAGTATATCATTGTTTTACCATTCTAAGATGACCAACATGTTGGTTCTAAATATGGCAGCCATGCTAGAGCTTTAAAACAAAAATTTACTATGTACAATACCTTGTGCTAGAAGGACACCTGATGCTAAGTTTAGTTTTGGTATTGTAAGCGTATGCCCACTGTGTTTAGATGGCACTGTGTTTTTTTTTCTTCAACTTACATTCTTTTAATTTACCTTGCATATGATTTTGAGTTTGTGTGTGTGGGTTATTACGGTTGTGTCAAAGGGAGAATGCAAGAATGATTCAATGGCTGGGTGAGTGCAAAGATGGCGAAATTCATTTATGATGATTTTTTATGATAACCAGATTTATTAATTTCAAGTTATAAAGAAAATCAGCCACCAATGCATTTGTAAGCACCTTCATGTTCCCTGGCAGGAATTCATACTTAATCATTAACATTGATAGACCACACACCATAGTGGTCCAACCATTTTCCCCATATGTGTTCATGTTCACGTGCCTTGTATATAGGCTCCTTCAATGTTGCACACCAGTCAATCCCAGTTCTCCACTCATTGATCGTTGGTACAGTAGCTATTTTCCACTTCCAGGCAGTGTCCCTTTTGGCTATTATAATGACCATCCCAATGAGGTACCTTTTGCCCCTTGTGTGTCTGGGGTGATCTAATATCCCTAGTAGGGCTTCTTTGGGTGTCATTGTAATTGTGTATCCCCGGACCCGGGACAGGGATAATATTGTTTGTTTCCAGTATTCAGCGATTAGAGGGCGTGATCTTGCCGTATGGAAAGGATCTGTGTCTGTATTGTGGCAGCGGAAGCAGGTTGGAACGGGCATCTTTCTCGCTTGCCAGAGCTTCATGGGGGTGATGTAAGTGCAATGGAGGTAGTTTAATCGGACTAGCCTCAGTAGGGAGGACATGACAATTTAGTGAGGAGCCATACAGGCTAGTTGCCAGTCCACATCCTCTAATGGTCCAAATCAGGCCTCCCACTTCTGCCTCATGGGGGTAAAAACATTGGGTGCATTGTTGATTATGGTGCAGTATATCCCACCTTTTCCTAATTTACCCATCAGCAGTTGGTCCTCCAGCGGGTTAAACTTGGGGAGTGCATCAAGACACTATTTGTACATGGCGAGAGCATGCCTAAACTGCAGAGACTTGAAAATTGTGTCTTGACAAGGGCAAAGTGTGCCTGAAGCTCTTCAAAGGGCTTAATGTTTTTCCCCTGCCAAACGTCGCCCAAGGTTATAATTCCAGTACTGTTCCATGTCTGGAAGCCCTGGAAGTCAGCTGTTTGCTGAAGGCGGCGACCTGTCCAGAGCAGAGTCTGTTCGATGAGTTTGTTTTGCCCCCCATAGACCAGAGCACCACATACCAGGTCAGGAAGATAACTCTGGTTATCTCTGGGAGTTGGTCACCATAGAGTGGTCCCTTGATTTTGTCCAGGCCAGTAGGTCAAATTCAGCATTATAATTGGGGTCATCCCAACCACCGTTGAGCACCAGTAATTGCGCCACCTGAAAAAACATCTGTATGTCTGCGATCACCATATTCCCATCGTACACCGATTGTCTGCATTTAGGTCAGGCAATATGGGGTGGGTAGTTAGCCCACAAGAAGGTGCAAGTCATAGAGGAAAGGTCCCTGAACCACCGGTCTGGGATAGCTAATCGGAAACTCTTGAGGATGTAAAGATAATGTGGGAGGACCATATGTTTGCATGTATGATGATTTTCTGAATGCCTAAACCAATCAGTGACACAAAAGGCACTATCATTCAAATGCCAGGCCAATTGGCATTTCCAAAGGTTGTTAGTTATATACTTTATAGGTGTCAGAACCTGCTTTGCACTGATTATATTCTGACTTCATCTGACAGCTGGGCACCACAAAGATTGTTGCTGGGTTTAACTTGAAAGCTAAGTGCATACACACTTGTTTTGTGAGTTTCTTGCTGATGAATCAATCTTCCAACCCAAAATTGATTTGGTTAAGGTATTGTAAAGCACAAACGTTCACTCATATGAGTATATTAGCGCTGCTGTGAAAAAACACTGAAGATTCATGAAGCCCACAAGCCAAGGTTGAAGAGAAATCACAATTATAAAGGCCTACGTATAAACCTTCCTAAACTTCTGCTAATCCTGTTTTCAACATTAGGTAACAAACAGTGCTTTCCATTTGACATTAGCCTTCCCGAAACAGGGCCTGATGTAGTTTGTAAACCCTTCATAAACATAAGTCTAAATACACTGAGCTGCAATAGTTCAACTGCTCTGAATTGAATGCATTCAGAATTGGCACTTTTTGGGGGAAGGAAAACAAAAGCAGAAATGTTTTCTAGTGCAAAGGAAGAAGAAGCAGGAACAGACCACTACATTTACGTGGTTGACCAGGGAGAGAGCTGAGCCAAATTTAACCCCAAGATTTGTTTTTACGCAAACAAAAGGAGTTGGCTTAAAAACCAGGAAAGAAGGTCAGAACAGTAATTCTCAAAAAAGGAGAGGATCTCACAAGAAGCAGAATCTCTGATTTTAAGAACATTCAATTCATTTGGTTAATACACATCAAACTCTCAACCTGAGACAAACTATGATGCAGACGAGAGGCACAGCTGGTGACCTCACCTGTGATTTAAAAAAAAAAAAAAAACCCTTTATTGGCATTTATGATATCACACCAACATCCGGGACAAGCAAATATCCTGTATCATAAGCCTTTTCTCCCCGGCCTCCTCCTTTGTAATCCCTGAAGAATAAAATAACACAATTTCACAATGGGAAGAGCCCATCAGCAAATTCAGAGAGAACTGACGTTGGAAAAAACCATCTTTCAGCTTGTTGATTCGTTCCATAATGTCTCAGACTTTTACCATACATCTCGTGATGTCTATATGGACCATGACAACCCCAACTTTTTAACCCCCCACCCCTACCCATCCCTCCCTGTTCCCATCTCCCATATAAACCACTATATCAAGTTTCGATATACCTAATTATTATACATCATCAACCAGTACTAAGCATTAGCACATGCCCTCTGCCTATCGGGATCCCTCCTCCCCGTGACGGCCCCCATCTCGCTTCCCGATTCCTGAATTCCTGAGTCTTGTTTCTCGTTAAGGTCCGCTAACATCTGAGACCATGCCAGAAGATCCTCTTCCAATTTTTCATCCGTACGCACTAGTTTCATCCGCACTCTTTCCGCAGTTCATGTCTTTCATCCATTCCCCTACCTGTGGTGGCCGGGTTCTAAGTCAGCTGATAGCTATGCGCCTTTTCGCGGTCACTAGACCCAGTGTTAGAAATCGTCTGCTCAGCTTTTTGTTTTTGGGGGTGGGGAGTAGACCCAGCAGCACCTGTCGGATCGTTTTGGGGATCGTCCAGCCCGACACCCTTTGTAAGTGTGTGACTATCGAGTCCCAGTTAGAGCACAGCTGTAAACACGACCAGACCATATGAAGGAAATCCGCCTCTTGTGTTTTACATCTCGACATTCATCGCTACGAGTAGGGTAAATTATGTGTAGCGTGCTCGAGGTGAGGTATACTTGGTGTACCATGTTGTATTGTAGGAGCTTAAAACGCGCATTGAAGCTGACTGTGCGTACTTCCTCCTGAACTTTTTCCCACTTCCTAGCCGATATTGGTTCCTCCACCATGGCCTCCTATCTCCGCTTTACCGGTAATGTCCTGCCTGACAAGTCGTCTCTTAAAACTCTATATAAATGCGATATTAATCTCTTGCCCTGCGCCATATAAAGCATTACCGTCAGTATATTGGTGGTGGATGGCTCTGCTGGAAACACCTGCCAAATTTCACTCGTCACGCTTGATTTTTTTTCGTATTGTAAAAATTGTCCCGGTCCCAGACCAAAGGTGTCGATTGCCTAGTCTCGGGTAACAAACCTTCCATCTACATACAGGTCTCCCAGCGTGTGACAACCTCCTTCCTTCCATCGTCGTACGGACATAGAGTCCGCTATTCAGGCAAAAGGACCTATTCCCCAAAGGGGTATATCAGGGTCATATGGGGCATGCTGTACCACTCTCCGGACTACAATGTCCCAGACGAGGGCGACATGTCGAGCAATATATGGGGTCGAGGGGGGGGCTGCCTCCCACACCAAGATTTCCGGCAAGGTATAATCACCGTGTGTACCCGCCAGAAGATCAGTCTCCAAATTATTTTCCTTGTCTAGCCAGTGTACTGCGTGCTGAAGTCGGGACGCCATATAATAGATCTCTAAACAGGAAACCTCAAGTCCCCCCGGTCTCCACACTCTCTGTAGCGTTGTCAAGCGTACCCTTTTACGTTTATTGCCCATAAGAAGGATGTCAAGAGCTGGTCTAGAGCCCGAAAATAATGTCGTGGGATAATAAAGTGTGTGTTGCATCGCGTAGAGACATCTTGGTAAGATAGTAATTTTTATTATTGCGATACTGCCCATTGGTGACAGTGGTAGGTCCCGTCAGAAGCGAATGGAGCCCCGAAGTCCCTCTATTACCCTTTCTATGTTAAGGGTATGGTATACGGCAGCTGTATCCGCTAATCATATTCCCAGATAGCTTGTTCCTTCACCAGCCCATTGCAACTCTCCCTTGTATAACTCCGCTTGGGGTACCCCTGCTAATCTTCCAGTGGGAATTAACATAGAGTTCCCTGCATTGAGCAGGAGACCAGACACCTCGCCGAAGTTCTGCAGTACTGCCAATAGGAGTGGCACCGAGGTTATCGGCTAGCATAAATAGACCAAGGTATCATCTGCATATAGCAAGACCACGTGATTAACCATGCCTAGCTGTACACCCCATCCTCCCAGCTTATTCCTCAGGGCAGCCGCCAATTGCTCCATGACCAGCGCGAACAAAAGTAGAGAGAGCGGACATCCCTGACGGGTGCCTCTACCGAGCGCTACTGGCCTGGATACCATATTTTTCACTCTTATCCGTGCCATGGGGGATGTATAGAACACCTTGGTCCATTTGAGAAAGTCTCCTCCCGCTCCAATCCTCTGGAGGACCTGCCTTAAATATGTCCACTCCACTGAATCGAAGGCTTGTTCTATGTCCAATAGTGCCAGTGCATAGTCATCCTCCATTAAGCATGGAGCATGTCAAATATGCGCCAATCTCCTCAGGTTGTGCATGGTGCTATGCTTGGGTGTGAATCCTGCCTGATCCATATTTACAATGTTGGATATCCACGGCAGACGGCGTGCTGCCATGATGCTACTCAGTATTTTTACATCTATATTTAATAAGGAGATTGGCATGTATGAATTGGGTAACAAAGGGTCCCTGTCTGGTTTCGGTATCATGGCCGCTAGGGCCTCCCTCATGGACAGTGGAAGCACACCCCCCTCAAACGCCTCATTGTAAACTTCTACCAGGTGATCGGCCAACAGAGGGGCAAACCTTCGGTAGAACTCCGCGTGCAGTCCATCGGCTCCAGGGCTCTTAGCAGTTTTGAGACGATGGATGGCTGCCAGAACTTCATCTTTCTGAATTGGGGCATTTAGGGTCTCCATCGCTTCCAGGGCTAACCGAGGAAGCTCGACCGTGTCTAAAAAGTCACGGATCTTATAATGCAATGCGGATCGTCGTGTATACACTCCCTCAAGGTGGTCTGCAAGGACCTCCTCTATTGCGGTCTGTGAGAATACCACCTTACCGTATCTGTCCTGAATTTGTACAATGGGGTTCACATTTACCTCTTGCTTAATCAAGCGCGCAAACAGGGCCCCAGTTTTATCACCTTCCTTATGCAGTCTTTGTCTGGGTGCAATATGCACATGCTTTTCTAGTCTATGCAAGTCCAGGAGCATCGCTTCTCGTGCTTCTTGCCATTTTTTCAGTTTGTGTGGGGCTTCTGGAAGAGCTTTCTCTAAATCCCCCAGTACCTTTTCCTGTTTAGTTATATCTTTTTCCAGTTGTCTGACCCCATACGATATTTTAATGCATACTCCTCTTATTACCACCTTCATGGCCTCCCATTCGTGGGCCCGGCTCGATGCTGATCCCCAATTTTCCTCAAAATAGTTCCCTAGTGCCTCTGAGATTGCTGCCGCCAATGGAGGGTCCAACAGAGCTTCAGCTCCGAGTCTCCAGTGGGGTATGGCCAACTGGGGCAGTGAACCGTGTAAGCTAAGCAGGACAGGTGAGTGGTCGGAAAGAAAAATGGGGAGGTAGGTTTTATCCCTCACATCAGGCCCCATTTCAGCCGAAAGGAGCCAGTAATCTAATCTACTAAAGGTACCAGTAGCAGGAGTGTAACAGGAGAACAGTTGTGTTGTTGGATGTCATTGTCGCCATATATCCAGCAGCTGTACTCCCGCCATCAGTCAGGGTATCCGTCATTCGTGGCTTAGTATGGAGTATCGGGGGCTCACGGTCTATGGTACCATCAAGGACGCAGTACCATCAAGGACGCAGTTAACATCCCCCGTCAGCAGTGTACAAGTCCCTTGATACGGGGCCACCGGTTTTATCACGTTGGGAAGAAAGGCGGGGCAGTCAGCATTTGGAGCATACACATTAATGATGCACAACTCCCTACCATCTAGCCTCCCATGTAAGATAACGTACTGTCCCTCTGGGTCTGTTACATGATGTAAATGCTGGAAAGGGACCCCGGGTGCCACTCATGTAAGGACACCCTTTAGCAAACCCAGAGTATGAAGTGGAATATAATTGCCCTCTCCATCGTTTTTTTGAGACAGGGCATGGAATCCCCCCATACATGCGTCTCCTGTAAGCACGCTGCAGCCACTTTATATCGTTTCATATAATCATACACTCTCCTACGCTTATTGAGAGCTGCTAGACCACGGACGTTCTCCGTGATCAACTTGGGGCCGCCATACCAGATTCAGTCCCTTATCATCCATCCCATGCCTCCAAGTATCACCGTACTGGTTGTGATGTTTGAAAGTGTGAATCAGCAGTCTATATTTAGTGGCTTCCATAAAGAGTGGGAGAAACAACCCTACCCCATCCCCTTTGGAACAAAACACCCCCCTCCCCATGGGCAGTTTGACACCCTGTCCCGGTTGCGGTAAAGACATGGTAGGACCTGCTCGCGCCTCCCCAATCCCCCCCTAACATCAAACATAAAACAGCAATGCAACAACAGCGTTCAAACTTTATTTCAGATGCCCAGTTCTTTGTACTGTCTATTGCCATTCAACTAAGCAGTGCAAGCAGTGCAACAGTCTTTTTGCGATGCAAGTGGTAGGCCCGCCCGAGGCGTGCGACGACTTGCCTCTAGCTCCCATCTGGGTGCCCACCTCTGTGAGGGGGGAGGGTAAGCCCCCCGCCAATCACAGGTGATCTTGGCTCCTGGAACCCCAGTCTGCATATCCATATGTGTTGTCCTTCTACATTATAACGAGTAATAAGGCCTTCCCCCCCCTTCCATCTTCCCCCTCCACTCAGAATGTACTTATCTATTCCAAACGGTTTCCCTCTCTCCTTGCCGGTTGTAGAGGTCCCCCTAGTTGTCGTCTTCTTCCCTTGTGCTAGTGACCAGCATTTGGGCCAGTCCGGATTCCCCCGACTCAGGAATCGTGTCTGATGCCTGTAGTGTGCCATCCGGACATTCCCGGATTTACCCGGTACTGTGTGTGTGGCTGTCATGAGTCTGTGTATTCTGCGACCCCTTGTTCCGTGGTGGCCGGTGTGAATTGCTGCCCCTCTGTGAGGCCGTGGAGAGGGTCCCTTCTCTATGGGCGTAGCCCCGCGCGGCCTACCAGTCGCTGGCTTCCGCAGCTTAGAAAAAGAACAATACCTTTCCGCCGTTTTCGACCCTCAACTTAGCAGGAAAAAGGAGGCTGTACTTAAGGCTTAGGTCCCTGAGGCGTCGCTTCACCACCAAGAAGGATTTTCTTTGGTCCTAGACTCGTTGCATGTAATCCTAGTAAACTGAGATCTGGTTTCCCTTGAACAGAGCGGGCCCTGAGTGCAGGTGATTTGCAGAATTGCATCCCGGTAATTAAAAAGTCTGGCTATCGTTGCTCTTGGCTGGGCACCCGGTTTAGGTGAAGGCACCAGGGCTCTATGCACTCTTTCAATGGTAAAGAACTTGGACAGTTTCTTGGGGGCTACCATGGATATGAGCCAGTCCTCCCAAAAAAAGTTCAGCAGACAGCCCTTCCGCTTTTTCAGGAAATCCGATGAATCGTAAATTATTCCTGCGCAATCTCCCTTCCGCATCTTCGGCACGATCATCCAGTCTAATCATTTTATGCTTGAGTTCTGCTACTGAGTCTGGACCTCCTCTTGTAGATTGTGCACCGTTTGTTCAGACGTGGTCACTCTGTCGGATACTTTGTGGAGATCGCAGCGGAGCAGATTGACCTCAATTGCCACTGTCGATTTTATGTACCATTTCGTCACGCATTGTGGGAATGGCCGCCAGAACGTCCGCAATAGACGGAGCCTGGTCCACTACTGTTTGCAATGTCCCGGTTTGCTCTGTCGGAGGTATTGTCTGCACCTAGTTTGAGATTTTATTTGTTTGGGCCACACAGTTTATTTTTTCTTTCACCATGGCTCCAAGTAATGCAGCGCAGGGTGTTCCTCCCAGTTATGTCACCAATTGTAGTCAGACGTCCCGAGGTCTGTATGGGGGTCTCATCTCACCCCCTCGTGTCTAGCCCCTCGTGTTGGCGTCCTTTGTAGTGTTGCAATAGCCTTTCACCACTGCTGCCCAGCCCTGCACGCCAGGGATCCACCACAGCCCTCAATGTTTTCCTGCGCCAGTGCCGGTTTTTCCGCCCTTCTCACTGCTAGTTTACTGTCTAGGACCCTCATATGATGGTAGGAGTGGCGTGTTCTTGTTGGCGTCTTCCCTTCTTTTTCTAGCCTGCACCGTAACAGCCTGCCTTCCCTTCAAACTTGGGGTGTGCGTTCCACCGTCCCCCAAGTTTTGCATGGGCTGCTGTGTAAAGAATTGATACTTGCCACTGTTTGTTGGAATTCACAGCCGAGGCAGGGCCCCGTGGGCCTCCAGAGCCACTTCGTAATGCAGGCAGGATTGGGGCATATAGATATGCAGATCACTTCTTCTTGGTGGGCCCGCGCACCTCCGGCTGCTATCGCCAGGCGAAACAGGCCCCAGGGACGTCCGCACTCCGTCTCGGGCGCTGGCCGTGCCATTGGACTCACTGGTCTGTCCCAACGTTTCGCTGTGACGCCGCCGAGGGCGCCTCAGTAATTTGGCCCCTGCCGCACAGCTCCAGCCCGCGCCAGTCCGTCAGCGCTCCTCCGATTTCCCGCACCTTTCCCGCAGCTCACTTACTTGCGAAGGGGGTGTGCGTGGGAAGGTTTCCACTTCACGCGGGCCGTTATTATTACGTCCTCGGCTGGGCTAGGCTCTAGAACCGGCGCCTCCCTGCCGCGTCCGATCCCAGCCAGGGACGAGGGAAGATGGCAGCCGGCATCCAGTGCTCCTCCGCTTTTGTTTTTCACGGCCCTACTCCACCACACAGGTCAGTGTGCAGTCGCTGGGGGCTCTGTCAGAGTTTGTTCATGTAGCAGGGGGATAGACTGGGGCCAGGCCCGCCAGGATTATGTCAGATGCAGTTAGATCGGCGGGAGAGATCGTAGAAGCGTCTGCTCAGCCATTTTGTCAAGCCACGCCACTTTACCTGTGATTTATAAAATTATTTGATTGCTGTCTGCGTACATAAAGTCTGAAATTGAATGATGGAATTGAGTGGGCTAAAGAGATCATTTAGAAATTGAATGTAAGAGAAGATAGCGTAGAGTCATAAGGGACTCTGCAGGTTAACTGTCTGAACGAAGACATGAACAAGGAGTGAGCCACTTTTTGAGTTCTAGTCAATAAGAAAAATAGAAAACTTCAATAGATCTATATCCTTCACTCCCAAGTTAGCAAGTTTGGCGAGCAAGGTCTGATGGTTCACAGTTTCAGATGTGGCCGAAAGATCGAGAAGAACCAAAGCAGCAGAAATTATTCTGTCAGCACAGTGGTGAATTAGTTGAGATCGGCCACCACTCTGTGCTATAGCAACCTGGAGAGGATGCAAAAGGTGGTAAGGTTCTACGTGATGAGTTAGCCAGACAAATTCTGCTATTTCCAAACTGCTTGGCCAGATAGGGGAGTTGAGAGACAGGAGAAATAGGATGATAGTTGGCTATGTTATCAGGCTACAGTGAGGGTTTCTGTAAGAGACCAGTCCAATGAGAAACCTAATATCTCTTGGGAACACCACCTTTAGTTAAAGAGTTATTGAGAGTAGCCCAATGGTGGTACTATTCTACTAGTAGAACGTTCTCATGACTCTTGGGTGGAAGAAAATCACCAGAGACCCTAAGAGTTTACTGCTACGGACCAAGAAGGGAAAGTCTTCTGAGAGAGGAGAAATGGGACAAAGACTTAACTCATTCAAATAAGAAAACAGCTAGAGAAGAGAAAAAGAGAAAGGATTTGAAGTAAGACAGAGTAGACGAAATTGCATTAATACCAAAATGTTTGCTAATGATTCTAGAAAGGCCAAATTCATAATAAAAGTTATTAACCAATTCAGACCTCTATTTAAGTAAAGTTATTAAGTAGATGCTTTTAATGTTTTTCTAGACAACTTGCACTTCTTCTTTCTGGGCTTAACAAATCTGAAAGTTACTGCTCTCCAATGTTTGAAATTCAAGAAGGAATTGATTAAATGAAATTTCAGAAAACCTCTTTATTGAATGGATTTCTTGTTGACTTGTATATGGAGTTTAAAGATGTGTTGTGCCCATTTTTTCTGAGTCTCTTTACTGACACTAAACAATACAACAAAACTTCCCATCTTTCCCAAGTCTCTTACTCCACTAGGTAGCAAAAAAAGTACACACTTTCCAATAATCCAGTCCACAAAGGTATGTCCTCTGTGAAGTTTTTGACTCAAACTGGAGTCCGAAGGGAAGACGGAGACCGTAGAAATTGAAAAAGAATTTAGAATTAAACAGTTGAGCCAGAGAATAGTGCAACATTTTCATTTACCGCATTACTCCCTTGTTTTACCTCTCATAGTCATATTATCTAAGACGGATCTTTCGTTGTCTGCAAATGTTTTAAGTATAATATTTTTGGGTTGGGGTTTTCATATCCTTTACTTCATGTACGCTCATCACAACCCATGTGTTTTGATGCCACTTCAATTTTTTCGGACTTCAGGTTGAATAATTTGTGCTGCACTACCCCACTCATGAGAGTTTTAATATGTATTTTTACATGCCATTTGATCAGCGTTTTTGCAGAGCGCAGCTGAGTTTATGCCAGCATTTAGTCACTTTGACCCAAATAGATTTTTTACCTAATACATATAAGACACTTCCAGGGTTTAGCAGCAGCCATAAGGCATTTCTTTAGTGATTACTAGCTCACTAGCAGTACTACAGTAACTGTTTTGTTGAGAATGGAGTACACTTTGTGTCTTTTATTATACTCCACCATTAGGCTATAGTGGTAAATTTCTACCCAAAGAAAATCCGGTTAAAAGTGCTCCAGCAGTTATTGATGATACTCACTATCAAAAATCATTTAGTACAGTTGGACAAGGAGTATCATTTACATAAAGCAAATTGTTCTTTAAGTGTAAAAAAATGTATTGATATATTTTTCTGCAGATTTAAATAGATTTTAATGAAATTTGGGTTTAATATGTTAACGTGGTTAGTCCTTCACTATTCTTTCTTGTTATAGTCCTGTTTGTTAGTGTTATCTTATTGGTCTTTCTTTCCTTTGTAGTACCCTCTGAATCGAAACTCTATTCTTTCGGACCCAGAACTGGATAGTCCAAGGACTTCACCTGTAATCTCATCAAAGATTTTCCATCATCACCGTCGCCAAGGGTCAGACACGCCATTCACCCCAAGTCTTGACATTGTAGGTTTGGGCAATGATAAAACAGGGGATCGTAAGGGTAGCCTGCAAACACCCCATATGCTGTGCATCGTCTTATCAATTTTAGTTTAGAGTGCTCTGGAGCAGCTCATGTTTATCTTGTAGTTTGCTATGGAGAATGACAATTATTTTCTGGAGCCTAGCCCAGCGGAGGACGTAAGAATAACTGCCTGAGTGAAGTGGAAACCTCCCCACGCACACAACTAAATATCGAAGTATTCTGAAGGCAGATTTGAATGAAGACATGTACAGTTAAGTGTTCAAAAGCATCTTGGAAAGGAAACTATTTGTAAGAACAACTGTCATGATGTTTAGCTGCTCAGAATTTGAGAGTGCTAAGTTTGTTCACCGTCGTTTTGGGATTAGTGCAAAGCTTAAGCATAGGTTGAAAGCTTGAATCCTAGATATACGTTTCCTGTGGCAAGCTATATAAATCTGGGATATGGGATAGTGTTCGTTATTACAAAATACATGACCCCAGGTCTGTTCTACTTCTGGCTATGATTTTACGCTTGACTAAATGATGCCTCTACTTGAACTTTTAGGTTATGGATCGTTCACCAAAGCCACTGATTATTGGCGAGGAAGAAGATTATGACCCTGGATACTTTGTCACTGAGGTACCATTTCAAATGATTCACTTTACTCACCACTATTATTGGATGAAAATATTTAGGGTGTGAGAGCAATACAATTGTTCCCAAAATGGAATAAGTTTAGAATTGAAACTCCATCTGTAGCCTTCATTGTCATAATATCACATGGGACAAAGGGTACTCTTTCAGAAGGCCCTGTGTTGGCAGAGTAGCCGACTTGCACGGGTCCGTCAAGGTCTGATGGTTGGAAGCACATTAGAAGTATATAATTCTGTAGTTTTCATCAACAATCTGATTGGTCTGTTTGCCATCAGCCTTTTATAGTCCGAGATCTGCATGCAGGATATTGATGGTGTTGTATTGAGAAGAGAAAACAAATCTTGTCATTCTTTGAAAAAGGGTAACAATTAGGAAGAGGGCATATTTGCTAAATTAATTAACTTCTGGTGTTGTGGTATGTTGCCACTGGTACGATGCTGAGAATGTATCGGTGAACGTAACATTGAAACAGGAAGCTATCTCTTAATGTTAACTCTGTAGAAGCACGTTGTTATGTTTGTTCCAATTTATTGGAGTCACAACTCGTAGATCCCCTAAACCTCATAAGCTTTTTGGATGAAAGGATATGTGGGTAGCTGTTTCTCACCTCACTCCCATTGAGTTAGCCTCAAGTAGTACTAAGTGCTAAGAGTCCGATACACCTGTTAGAAAAGCTCTCTGGGAGTATGAAAAGAGCCCCTACCCAAACCCCCAAAATCCGTGCGCAAACACTATCATTGATTGAAATATTTATTCTACACTATTTGTATACAAATCAAGTGCATTTGAATTGTTTTAAATATTATGAACATTTTATCATCAAATATGACAAAGGTTAAATATGCAGTAATTATCTTTCATCACCCATCCCTATCCTATTTGTTTTACCTAAGTTTGTTGTAAGCAGCCTTCTTTTGGCATGGTTGGGTAAGTGATATCCTAATATACCAAATCTGAAAGAGACACGTTAGTGATGGATTCCTTACCTTAGAATATCCCCAGGCGTCAGACTGGATCCGGAAAGTTTTTCGTCAGCAGTACCCCTGCGCGTCGGTAGGTGGTGTTGTGCGGCTCCGCGTCTGTCGCTGGCATCGTAAGCGCCGAGATGACGTCACGGAGACTACTTAGGCGCCACCCATGCGCGCTGACGTCAGTTCTTTCTTTTTCCGCGCCAGCAAGCGCAGATCCGGTTAGAGCACGTACCTTAGTCACTTTTTGACTACTTTTTTTGGGACTTTTGTCTCTACTTCTTTTGAGTCTTTGACTCCTGGTGCCACGTAGGGATGCCTGGGTTTAAATCCTGCGGGGCCTGCCGCCGTACGATGTCGGTGGCCGACCCCCATGGCGTCTGTCTCTACTGTCTGGAGCGCGACCATGACTCCCGGTCATGTTCCGACTGTCTGGCCATGGCTCCGAAGGCTTTGCGGGAGCGGTCCCGAAAGCTGCTGGAGGCCCGACAGTTGTCTCCGCGCCGTTCGAGGTCCAGGGGTCGCTCGAGGGACCGACCGCGGAGCCATCATCATCGCTCCTCGGGGTCCAAGTCTTCACCCTCGGAATCAGGTAAGAGATGTCACAAGAAAAAGTCGAAGAAGCGCGTACGCTCTCCGACCTCCCCCCATCGGTCTCCGGATGCGGATGAGGGGGCCCGGGGTCCTTCTCCCGCGGCTCCGTTGGAGCCTGTGAGTCCCGCGGCCTACCCGCCATACCCGGGTCCGTCGGCGACTCCGGCCCAAGTGCAAGAGTTTCTTGCCGCCATGAACCGCCTTTTCAGGCCTAGAGCTCCCGCCGGCGTGCCTTCGGGCCCGCGGTCCCTATTGAGGGCCCTTGCTTGCCACCGGCTCCGCCGCTGGCTCCGGCCCCGGCGCCGCAAGGTCCTCCGCCGGTGGCTCTGGCCCCGGCGCCCCCTGCGGCTCCGTTCCCGGCGCCGCACTGGGTTCCGTTTGTCCCACCTCCGCCCTTGCCCGAGTTTCCGGGCAATTTTGCTCCGGCTTGGGACCCTAATTGGGACATGGAGCCGGAACGGCGCCGACCGGCGCCGTTCCCGGCGCCGTTGGAGCTTTTGTTTCCCCCTGTGCCTCCCCCGCCGCTGCAGCCTGTGCTTCGGGCCGTGGTGGAGGGGGATGACTGGGAGGGGTCGGACGACCCTCTTGCACGGCAGTGCGAGTCCGAACAGGAGTGGGCGGAGGACTCGGAGGATGCAGGTGGCCTTGACCTCTCCTCTGAGCCTGGGTTTGTGTCTCCTCCCACTGTCATGGAGGAAGGCGCCACATACACTGTGGTGCTCCGTAGAGCAGCTGAGGCTCTTGACCTTGACCTGCTTACTGTTACCCTCAAGACTAACCTCCTTACTGAAGTGCTTCAGCCGGCGGCAAGTTCCATGGTACCTCAGCTTCCGTTCAATGAGGCCTTGACGGATGTTTTGATGGGCACCTGGTCTAGGCTAGCCACAGGGGTTCCAGTGGATAAAAACGTGGCCAGGCGTCACGCCCGGCACCGGGTGACCCTGCCTTTTTGATAAATCATCCGACACCGGAGAGCCTGGTCATTCAGGCCTCCACTACCCAAACTGCATTCCCTACCGCTCCGCCGGATAAGGAATCGAAAAAGCTGGAGCAGTTTGTCAAGAAGTTGTTTTCCTCTGCCAGCCTGGGGCTGCGGTCAGTCAACACCGCATGCCTCTTGGGCCGCTATTCTCACGCTGTGTGGGACACGGTGGCGCAAACTCTGCCCCAGTGCCCGGAGGAGGTTCGGGCTGTACTTTCCCAAGCTGTTGCGGCGGGGAAGGATGCTGCCAAGTTCGCCATTCGGTGTGGGTTGGACACCACGGACTCTTTGGGGAGAGCCATCTCCACGACGGTGGCCTTGCGTCGACACACCTGGCTGCGGTCCACGGGGTTTTCGGGGGATGTCCAGGGTTCCCTCATGGACATGCCTTTTGATGGTACTCGCCTGTTTGGTGATAAGGCAGACCGTGCGCTGGAGCGTTTTAAGGACTCTCGGGCTACAGCCAAGTCCATGGGTCTCTCCACCACACGCCCGGCCACGTCTACCTTTCGTTCCTTTCGTGGCCACGGAAGGGGCGCCCCTACACATCCGTTCAGCCAGAGGCCTGCGCAGAACCAACCTCAGCGCGGGCGTGGTGACCGCCGTGTCGGCACAGGGGGCCAGCGTGCCGGTCAGTCCACCTCCGCTCCCGCAGCATCCACCTCAAAGCCTTCCTAGTCCGAGCTTTGGGGTGCACCCCACCCCGGTGGGCGGCAGGATTCAACATCACCTCCCCCACTGGCGCTCTGTCACTTCGGACAGGTGGGTGCTGCAAATCGTCCGAAGGGGCTACTCCCTCCCCTTCGAGTCTGCCCCCCTGGCCATGCCACATCAGTTCCAGCGCATGTCGGGGGATCACTTGGTGCTTCTCCGACAGGAAGTCACGGCCCTCATGGCCAAGGGGGCCATCGAGCGCGTTCCTGGGCCAGAAGTAGGACATGGTTGTTATTCCCACTACTTTCTGGTCCCCAAGAAGGAGAAAGGGGGCCTGCGCCCCATCTTGGACCTCAGGAACGTCAATCGCTTCCTCCGGAAGGAGAAGTTCAAGATGTTGACTCTGGCTCAGGTCTTGGCTGCCCTCGACCCTGGAGACTGGATGGTAGCGTTGGACTTGCAGGACGCATATTTTCACATTCCCGTCCTGCCGGCCCACCGGCGTTACCTGCGGTTCACGGTAGGCCAGGAGCATTTTCAGTTTGGCGTGCTCCCCTTCGGCTTTACCAGCGCCCCTCGGGTGTTCACGAAAGTGATGGCGGTGGTCGCAGCTCATCTGCGCAGGTCAGGGGTGTCAGTCTTCCTCTACCTCGACGACTGGTTGTTGAAGGCGGGCTCGCCCCAGGCAGTCGTCACCCACCTTCAGACTACGGCCGACCTCCTGCATTTGCTGGGGTTCTCCATCAACGTGCCGAAGTCACACCTGAGTCCTTCTCAGAAGCTCCCCTTCATCGGAGCGGTTCTGGATTCGACGCAGTTTCGGGTTTATCCTCCCGAGCAGCGAGTCCGGAATATTCAGGCTATGATTCCGATCTTTCAGCCTCTATCCTCGGTTTCAGTCAGGATGACCCTCCGGCTCCTGGGCCTGATGGCCTCCTGCATTCTGCTAGTGCAACATGCCAGGTGGTATATGCGGGCTCTGCAGTGGGACCTGAAGTTCCAGTGGGCACAGCATCAGGGCAACCTGTCCGATCATGTCCAGATCTCGGAGGGCACTGCACGACAATTGCAGTGGTGGCTCATGAATCGCGATTGGGTCAATGGCAGATCCCTCGCCCTTCCCCAACCGGAGCACACAGTGGTGACGGACGCGTCCCTTCTGGGATGGGGCAGCCACTTGGGAGAGGCGGAGATCAGAGGCCTCTGGTCTCCGGCGGAGTCCCGGCTCCATATCAATCTTTTGGAGCGTCGGGCGATCCGACTTGCACTAAAGGCATTCCTTCCCTCTGTCTGGGGAAGTGTAGTGCAGGTGTTCAAGGACAACACCACCGCCATGTGGTATTGCAACAAACAGGGCGGGGTGGGGTCGTGGACCCTATGTCAGGAGGCTCTGCGCCTCTGGACATGGCTGGAACATCAAGGCATTACCTTGGTGGTTCAACACCTGGCAGGTTCTCTAAACGCCAGGGCGGACGAACTCAGCCGCCGGTGCTTGATGGATCACGAATGGCGTCTGAACTTGGACGTGGCGCAAGGTCTCTTTCTGCACTGGGGAGAGCCTTGGTTAGATCTATTCGCCACCGAAGAGAACGCGCAATGTCATCAGTTCTGCGCGTTGGAATTTCCAAGGCGGCACTCGCTAGGCGACGCTTTTCGTCGCGAGTGGATCTGCGGTCTGTTGTACGCCTTTCCGCCTATACCACTTCTGCCCAGAGTGCTGAAGAAGATTCGGCGCGACCGGGCCCAAGTCATCCTTGTGGCTCCGGATTGGGCACGAAGATACTGGTATCCCGAGCTACTCAACATGGCGATCGATCCCCCGATCCAACTGCCTCTTCGGGAGGATCTTCTGTCGCAGCAGCAGGGGACGGTCTTCCACCCGAACCTGTCCAGGCTCCACCTCCATGCGTGGAGGTTGAGCGGCGACAGTTGACCGCTTTCGATCTTCCTCCCGAAGTCTGTGATGTCATTCTGGCAGCCAGGCGTCCCTCCACTAAAACGGTATACGCCTGCAGGTGGAACAAGTTTGTGGCATGGTGCACAGCAAAGTCTGTGGATCCCATTTCTGCCCCTCTTTCTGAGGTCCTTCTGTTCCTACTATCCTTGGCCCAGCAGGGCTCTGCTCTGGGCACTATCAAAGGTTATCTTTCGGACATCTCCGCCTTTCTCAGGCTTCCAGATCAGCCTTCTCTCTTTAAGTCCCCAGTTGTTAACCGTTTCCTGAAAGGCATTACACACACGTTTCCTCCCGTGCCTTTCATAATGTCTCAATGGGACTTAAATCTTGTCTTGACCTATCTGGTGTGCGCTCCTTTTGAGCCCCTTCATAACTGTCCTTTACGTCTTCTTACTCTAAAGACGGCTTTCCTAGTGGCTATCACCTCTGCCAGAAGAGTGAGTGAGCTCCAGGCTCTTTCTTCTAAACCTCCTTTCCTTTCTGTTCATCCGGACAAGGTGGTTTTAAAGACCCGTCCTTCTTTCTTGCCAAAGGTTGTCAAGCCCTTCCACATCGGGCAGACCATCACTTTGCCCACCTTCTTTCCGCCTCGGCATCCTTCAAAAGAGAAAGAGAGGCTCCACCGTCTGGACCCAAAACATGCGCTCTCGTTCTATTTGAAGCGCACACAACAGTTCCGGGTGGATGACCAGCTCTTTGTTGGCTACGTGGGCGCCAAAAAAGGTCGGGCCGTGCACAAACGAACCATCTCTCGGTGGGTCGTTCTGTGCATCAAAACGTGTTACTCGTTAGCTAAGAAGGAGCCTCCTGTGGGGCTGCGTGCCCATTCTACCAGGGCGACAGCAGCCACTACTTCCTTGGGACGCGGCGTTCCCTTGCAGGATATTTGTCAGGCAGCTACGTGGGCCTCGCTGCACACGTTTACCAAGCATTACTGCCTTGACAGCCAAGTCCGGAGAGACGGCTTCTTTGGCCGTTCTGTTCTCCGTGACTTTCTGGTGTAATCTATTCGCAGACCCACCACCGGGGTTGGTATTGCTGGGATATCTATTCTAAGGTAAGGAATCTATCACTAACGTGTCTCTTTCAGATGCACAAGTTACTACTTGTGTAACGATATATCTGTAAGAGACATTAGTTAGTGATAGATTCCTTACCGCCCCACCCATCCTCCCCGTTCTGCGAACTGATTCTAGGGTTAAGGTCATCCCTTTCAGGGCCCTAGTTTCATGGTACCAGTGGTCAGTTTCTTGCATGGCTCTGCGTTCCTGGCGCGGAAAGTCGTGTGCAGAACTTACGTCAGCGTGCATGGGTGGCGCCTAAGTAGTCTCTGTGACGTCATCTCGGAGCTTACGACGCCAGCGACGGACGCGGAACCGCACGATGCCACCTACCGACGCACAGGGGTACTGCTGACGAAAAACTTTCCGGATCCAGTCTGACGCCTGGGGATATTCTAAGGTAAGGAGTCTATCACTAACTAATGTCTCTTACAGATATATCGTTACACAAGTAGTAACTTGTGCGTTATGCACTGCCTGCCAGCCTACATTATGGTAGCTTGAGGCCTCAAGTCAGAACACGATGGTTCCGTGCTGGCTCCAGCATCTGGCCTCTGTCTCCTCCCAACATCTTAAATACATTTTCTGGGGATGGTGTTTAGTGAAGCAAGTAGGGGTTGGCTCATGCTCTGCTTCTTTGTAATTATGCAGGATATCATGCTTCTTATTCAAAAAGGTACACCCAGAAACTTACTTCAAATGTTTGTTTTCCTTCTTCCTAAAGGATAGAAAACACAAGGTCATCTCCCTTGTAGCAATCTCTAACTGAAGTGTTTACAATTGATACGTGCATCAGAGAATGTATATAATAATTCTTTGTCCTTCCAGCAAGAAAAACATGGCTTCCAAGCACACGTTTATTAGTTGCAAAAATGAAGCAACAAGCTAACCTGTATTCTAGGCCTTTCAGTTGCACCACACAAGCACACCAAAGGCAATGTTAGGTTAGCATGCAATACATGAAACCTGCCTGGACTGCATGTAGCGTGAAAATTACACTTAGAAGCCCTGCCATACACCTCAGAATAATGCCACCATGTAAAGGCTGCAAAATCATAAGCTGCCATAGGCAAAGGCTGAATAAAGATGATGGCATCAGGGGAGTGTGGGGTGCATGCAAACATGAGCTTATGAGGCATTCCAAGCAGGCACCATGTTAAAGCTAGGGACCCACATGAAGTTACCAGTTGTAGACTGGGAGAGGAAATGAGGTTACCAGGTGAAGACTGTGAAGACACAATAGTCAAGTGGTTTTTGTGAGATCCCTCTTTTAGGGATTCACTCCTGGGTAGATCGCCTAAGTTTGAAGGGCAAATACATAATACTACTGCCACCCAAATCAGTTCCCACCTTGTGTAGTTTAATAATTAATTTTCTGTACATGCTAGTCTATTGTAAATCCTATATTAGGGTTATGATAAGAGAACAACTGGTATTAGAATGAGAATAATATATCCTGAAACCTTTTTATCACAGCTCGCTAATCAGCAAGTGCAAACTCAGTTTTTGCCTTGAGGCATTGTGTTGTTGTACTGGCTTTTTTACAGCATGCCCCCAGCATCTGAGCTAGTCCTCTCTCCTTACTAATGGAGGGGTCCTATGTACCCTAAAATCCGTGTCATCTCTTTAGCTGCTGGAGGTACCTCCCGTTCAAACCCGTGTTGGTTAACTAGTAACATTTAGCTACTCATACCTCATACTTCTTCACTTAAAGCATTGGAAGTCTTGGTGCATCTTTCGGTTGACAGTTTTACCTCCTCGGGGTGAGTTTTGTTATTTTCACTTCTTATTTGTACTAACCAGAAAGGTGTTGAATACGCATATCTCTGCATCCTGATGACCCCGCTTTGATGATTTTGTATAGTATGTCACTTTGTTCAATGAAAAAGAGTTGATCCTAAAAGTAAGTTATTTGGCAGCTTGAAATCTCTCATACATTCACATGCTGTACATGATTCCTCCATCCAGTGGTTGGGTCTGGAAATGTTGATAGTAGTCTTTTTTTATTTCTTTTCTTCCTTTTCAGCATCAACATATGTAGGGACAAAGGGCTCGCTATGACATTGATCGCCAGTCCACAATGCGGTAGTGCTCAACTTCCATCTTAGATGCTTTTTTTTGCTGTTTAGTTCAGAGATGTACATTCGGAGCTCCTAAACAGACAAGATTTTGTCAGCAAACTCGACTAATGACTTTGTAGATCAGTGTGAGACCATACAATGCTCAATTGAGAGAACCAGGTTTTTGCACATAGACTTTCATAGAGCTTTGACTTGGTCAAGGGATTTGTATAGAAAGCAATGTTGCCTCTCAACCTCCTTAAGGTCATTTGAGATTCGGAAAAGGCTCTTTAAATTCAGCCCTAACTGCAAGCGAATTTTTACCATAAATGACAAACATCCGGTATGTATCTTATGCTTCCCAAGGGATCATAAGTCAGGATTACCTTTCTACTTGTCTTTCAAACAAAATACTCTAGTTCATTGAGAAAATCATATTGATGCACTGGGGAAAGGTTGCTTTGGCCAATCTGTTTTAAGAGAGGCAGAATAAGCAGGCGCCATCCATGGAGTGAATGGGTTTCATGAAGGAAAAGGACAACTCCGAAGAGGCCTTGGGGAAACACCATACAGATTCTGACATCCAGATTGTTTCATTGGAAGTCCTTGAGGTAAAGATACCATTACCTGGAAAAAACAATTACTAAGCCCCGAGGTTTACAAAGCCACTGATGATAGACATTAAGATGGCTAATAAAGAGCAAATGACAGAAGTAAAGTAAAACATTGTTAAAAATAGAAAGTTCACATAAGTAAAAACCCTTGACATCGAAACAGTGTCACATCGTAGATGTTTATAAGAGACAGTCTTCTGGAGTCCCAACAAATCTGTGTAGAACACAGGCAAAATCTCTGAAGCCAGTACCGTCACTGTATGTTTCCCATCACAGTGCATCAACAGTATAGCAAGCATTGTCGATTGCTCGGGTTTAACATCTTACGAAGCCAATGTTGGCCTTAAAGTTCTTGTTATAGCATTATATGCCATAAATAGTCCTGCATACAAGTCAAATAAACAAATGGGCAACATTGAAAACCTAGTCGCACATCCCTATCAATTTAGAGCCATATAAGGAATGACCTAAAGTGGTGCTCCAACACTATATCACACCTATTGCTATGAAGTGTATATCTGGACCTTAGAAAAAATAAAATTTCCCAAGGCCAGATATTCGACAAAGAAAACAAAATAGTGGAGCACTCTTCATATGTAAGTGACTACTGTCATCATGATCCAAATCAATTTAGCTTAAATATGCATTTATATCATTTGAAAAATATCGAGATACTATCTCATAAATAGACTTCAGACATTTTAGGCTTGTGATATTTTTACTTGAAAACAATGTCACATAGATTGTTATGCATCAGATAATATTTTATATTCCATGGTTTGTTCATCACTTGATTATACATATAACAATTCGATAACCAATTATATATGCATTATTGTGCGTTTCATTGTTCCACAGATAAAGTTATATTGTTCTTGTAGATGATCTCAGCCGACACATCTTTTGTCCTAAGGGACTTTTTTTTTTAAGGCTATGCTTAGGTATGTTGTTTCCAGCCCATATGTATTGGTCACTCTCGCTTGCGCCAATGATAGACAGATGAAGACTTCCCGGAAAAATCAATAATATCCTTTAAACAGAGAAGATGAAACTGTAAAAAGTTGTGTCTGTGCGAACCACAGCGTAATGTGAGTAATAAATGGCAACGGTTGATTCCGTACTTTATGCACATGAAAGCTTTCTAACCCTGCTCTTGACACGGACCTTGATAAGTCCTAGAGGTGATCCTCGTAACTGCTGCTGCGCTGTGTACACTGTCACTTACATATGAAGAGTGCTCTACTTTTTTGTTTTCTCTGCATAGAAGTTATACTCCTCTTTAATTTCCTTAAAAGTGAGAAGGTGGCCCCCTGCATAAAGGTCTCCTAGCTCAAGAATTCCAGCTTTCTGCCATAGGGTCCTATCATATAATCCAGCCAGATCTCAGAGTCTCTGCAGGCGCATAGAGGAATTTCCAGGGCATATACTTGCCCTAAATCAGCCTTCACTATGTATCTCATCCAGAAATGTTCTGCCTCTCAAAGGACCTTGTGATTTGAACGTAGGAAAGGGATTGTATTAAGCAGTACTACGAAGAGTGTCTTTCCCTTAAGTAGAATTTTCAACTTCAGACCGTTGTGGTATGTCTCAACTCCCCACCATCACATAAGCCATGAAAGCTGCACAGCCAGGTGACATGCTACATGATTTAGTATTCTCATTTCTCCCTCTCGCAAGGGTGGCATAGTTTTGTTTATGGCGATCCTCCTCCTACCACTGGCGCATATCCGGTCGAACAGTAGACAATTCACTTCGTTTAAGTATTCTCTATGTAATATTGTGTGTAGCACCACAAAATGACACAACATTTGTGGAAGGATCCGCATTTACACAATAGCAATGCTCCCTAGGGGGAGAGTGGAATCCTAGTCCAAAAGGGAAGTGAGGCCCTGATAGATGTCAGAATCTTTCCCAGGTTACCTGACTGCAATCTGGTAGCGTTGTCATAGACCTGCACTCTGAGGTATTTGAATCTGGCAATCTCCCAGTAAGTCGGAGAGACACTAAGCCGCCGTGTGTCTGCTACCGTTGTCGGGTTTAAGGGGGAAAAGGCAGGATTTATCCCAGTGTTTTCTCAATCTAGATAGGGCACCGAACCTCTTCAGTACATCCATTACCTCTGGCAGACTGGTCTCAGGGTCTCTCAGAAACAAAACTGCTTCATACTTGTATAGTGAATTCATGTGTGCGTCATGGCTCAGGCACACTCCCCACTGTAAAGCCTTTCCTCTCAGGATACAAACAAGGGTCTTCATTTGAGCCATGTGTTCCAGGCATCTTACTTGGAGCGAAGTCACCCATCCTAGAAGGTATCCCTTCAACTGAGTGTGGGATTGCCAATGCCTCCCTGGATTTCCTATCCAGACTAGGCAAAGGTATTTCAGCCAAGTATTATGCAAGAGCTGTAGAATCATGTTTCCCATCCCTGTACGTAATGTCTTGAAATATTGCACAAAGGTTGCTTTTATCCCCTCTTGAGTATGTAGGATGGTATCTACCCCATATGAGATTGCACATATGATCAGTTTATCAATGTCCGCCCTTACTAATCAAGCCGGTAGGCACCCTGCCCTGTCCCCCTCCTAATAATGACTGTTTAGAACTTATTCTTTAGAGAGAAAGAAAGAAACAGAAACATTATGTTCATACTAAAACATGCTATGTGAACCCTTCATCTGTAAGTCCCAGGTGGTGCACAACTGCTTTTACGAACATCACCATATTGAATGACATTTGAGCATCTTCACCGCCCATTGCAAATTTCATGCCATCTTTGACTTGGGGCAGCCCTTTTTAATAAAAATGTATCTGAGCCACTTATGTCTTCCTGCTTAGAGAGAAGGACAGAATCATAATTTGTGTGGTTGTGCTTCCTGTTTAAAACTGCACGGGCGGCAATGAGTTAAACGTTGTTCATAGGCCGACCAAGCATTTCGGAACTCCATTAGAGGGATGTCTGAAAAGCGTATTCAAATTAAATGATGCCCAATTGGTTTTTACTTTGAAATTAAAAGTTAATTGTGAGGACATTTTCAGGGGAACTCCGCGCTATATAGTCAGAACATTTCTTAGTTCTGTGGATTTCAGTGTCTCCTAAAAAAGTTAAAAGTTTTGCTTATTTTGTTTGCTGCAAGTTTGAAGTGAGGCATGAGCTTTAGTGAAGGTTGCCGCAGATTGAATTCTAATCTGATGTAGTGGAATTTGACAGACAGAAGAGTTGCCTAATTAGGTTGAATTGCATAAATTCGAGCCAATAGACCAGTTTCCCTGGCACTCCTTCAGGCCATCATTGATGACCAATAATAGGGCGGCTATTGAGGGTGTTTCTAAATTACTGTAAAGCCGACAAATGACATAGGCTACTGATGCGACCTTGGTCTTTAGATGCAACCAATGTTCTTTAGGCGAGTTTTGACCGTTAAAGCCTACACACATGTAGCAATATTTGGTTTGCTGTTAAACCTTGATTTCCCGCACCTGCCATCTTGTCAGCTTGCAGGATTTATTGCTCAAGACTGTCATGTTAATTCCTATTTTGTTAGCAGCATTGAACCTGTCCAGAGCTCTCAATAATTTCTGCAGACTGAAGAGATTGACCAGAGTAGATTAATTTATAAATGAAAGTATATGAGCATATTGCTAGGATTATGGCAAATATTTAAAGTTCTGTGGTTAGCAATGATGTTGGCCTCTGAGGCAGGGTACTCAAGTGGCTTCCTTTGTTTAATATTGGTCACTCTATTGGCCATTCCCAAGTCTAAAGAGGACTTAATTGTGCAATTTGGTAGCATTTGGCAAATGGGTTCCCTGAGGTTACTATGCAGACACTTAAAGAATTCAACAGGGTGTCCAATAGGGCCCAGACCTTTGCATGACTTGAAATCCCCATCACTTCCCTCATTTCCTCGAGGATGTTCTCTTCTTCCATAGTATCTCTATCTTTTTGTGCAAGAGTCTGCATCAGGAGATCCTGTACCATATCTTCCATATCCCCTGGGGTCAGGTCAAGTCTGGATTAATACAAAATCTCTACATAATTGGCAAAGGCCATATCAGTTTCATCTGGCGAGATTGTTAGTTCCTCTAAGATCAGTCTCAACTGATGCACCCATCTCTTGTCCCTGCTGGCTTGCCAAGATAATTATTTGCCCACTTTATTTCCTAGTTTGCACACTCTGTATTGTGTCCCCCAGAAATGTGCTCATTCCTCTTGTTAAACCAGTTGTTTATGTTGCTCCCTCCTTAAGCCTATAATGTGGGACAGTTCCTCAGATGGGGTTTGGATCTACTCTGTTTCCTACTCTATTCTCTGTACTCTGTTGTTTCTCTCTTGCTTCTCTCATTTTTTTGACCACACCTGACCTCTGCCTTATCAAGGGATAATGAGGGTGTGCATGCGTCCAGCTGTCCTTCAGGACCAATGTTCTATTAAAATTATATAATCCTTTGTCCATTAAGAAAATCTTCCCCTCTATCAGTAATTGGTCTGGTGTATTAATTTCTGTGTTCCCAATTAAATCTAATGTAGCAGTTTGAAATCCAGGTGTTAAATACACTGATGTCATTGTGAGTTCCTCATCCACTCACTCACTGCTCACTCTCTTTCTGTGCCTCCCGCCAAGATCCATCCAGGTGTGTAGTACCTTTAGTGCGTAGTCCTTTATTCAAGTCCACAAAGATTAGGTTGTCCATAGAACAAACCCTCATTTTCTACCTAAGGTTAGATTCCTATTTCCATGTCAGTCAACCATTGATTTGCCCAATTTTTCCCCAAGCCGTCATCGGATGTGGAATGACCCTTATACACTCTAGAACGTTAGATGTCAAAAGAGCCCTCATGTAATATATTGGCTTCACTCCATCCTTAGGAAGACAAAACAACTAATTGTAGCTTTTGCAAGGCCAACTTAGGGAAACTAATTTCCAAAGATGTCCTTGCTAGAAGCATTGTCAAGTGTATTCATGTTTACTCTGCCAGATACAAGTGCCCACTATTCTGTGCAGAGGCCACATTTCACTCGTAAAATAAGGGAGCCACAATGGCTTTCCTATGTAATATCCAACCTATAGACATGTTAAGATGCTACATGGTCTAGCAGCCACACTTTCACCAAACATCATTGTGAGGAAATATACACACCTGCCAAGAGCACAGGTCAGGCAAACTGTTTTTCGAATCTTGTTTCAAATGTCTTCCGCTACATCTTCCAAGCTTTTTCAGCCTGTGCAAAGCATGTGTTTGACAGCATCAAGTACTACAAATGGAAAATATTACTTACCTGTAATAATTGGTTTGCACCTTGTAGTGCTGTAGATTTACATGTGCCCTCCCACCTCCCTGGGTGGGAGCTGATGGTATGACACTGGTAATATGAATGTAATCTTAAATACAGTTTTAAATTACACAAGTAGACATAAAGTGTCCAACTTTATATCCCTGCATCAACTTACTCACACCTTCTTGGTAAAACTTGTGTGTTTCGGGGGGATATACCATGAGTCACCTAGAAGCCAAAACCTATATTTCAAAGAAAAAGAACAGTATCTACTACCCTTCGTAGGTGGCAGGAGTGTGCAAAGCATGTGAACCCACAGCACTAAGACGCAAACCATTGCTACAGCTAAGTAACAATTTCCTTACTCCATCTCCCTTTATGATCATAGGCTCAGGCAGGCAAGCCAGGTGTAGCAACTGCTCCTCCTTGCTACCATAATTCGCGTCCATACATCTAGAGTCTTTTCTGAGTGTGGAATAACTATATAATGCTTCCTGATGCAGGTTTGAGTGCATGATTAAGTTAATGATTAGTGAGGAATATTGGTGGGCATGGGTTACTTAAAGCACACTATATCCCTGTTTAGGAAAGAGATATTTTCAAATGATGACTGTGCAAGCTGCAGCATTCACCAGGTGCAGATTGATATACCACATAATGTCATAAGTTGGATTTGGCACACTCTGGAGAACCTGTTGCCAGGCCAGCCCACAACCTACCAGAAAGTTAAAGACTTTCCTCTGATGTCAGCATTTGCCAACTTAAGATTCTCATTGTCTCTTGTAAAATCTAGAGTAGCCTGAGATGCCACCTGGTGAAAGCTTCAGTACTCCATCATGGCACCAGGTGAAAGTTGAAGCTAATAAAGTCATCCGTTGAAATGTGATGCTCATTGTGTCACCAGGTAAAAAGCTGCACTGTGTGTTCGTGGATGAATTCTGAGGAGGCTGATGTCACGCAGTACACCCTGCTAGGGAAAACAAAGTGTAATGTGCACTGTCTAGATAGTTCAAAAAGACTATGCTAATAAGGCAACTGATACAGGTTCCAAGATGTCCTTTTGACATATGGCCTAGAACAAGGGAGATGTCTGTCCCAGAACCCTCCCCACCCCCACCCCGAGAGTTAAAGTTGAGTTTAACATCTTGTTACAGCAGTTTCCGTGCTTAGAAAACTAGCTAAAAACCAAGGTTGGTGGCATGCTTAGCTGTAAATACACATGCTCTGCATACCCCTACCATCTAGTGTTTGGCTTGTACATGTGCAACTTGTTTTTCTTCAAAGAAGTGTTTTGAGTCACGAGGAATAGTGACTCCTCCTATTACTAGTAATGCGCACTGGCATCAGCTTCATTGTTAGATTGTTTTATCTCCGCCTCCGGGTTCAAGTGTGTAGCCACTGAGCTGTGAGTCAATGCCACGCAGTGTTTGTCATCGGGCTGTTTAGGATTCTCCTTTCCCATTAGTCAAAACAATCGGTGCTTGCAGTACCTTATGGTCACATTGCGCCCTTCGTCAAGCTCAGCAACCGGGTTCTACTCGACGCTGCTCTGTGGGCCATCTCCTTCATCTTTTCCCTCAAAAATGTTGACTGCATGATGGAAAGGACTATTTTTCACTACTGTCCACAGTGTCTTGCATAGTATCCCTGGACAGACTTCCACCAGGTTAGCTTTGCCTGTCCTTGGACCATAACAAGCCCTCCTGCTGCGCCTGCCTCGCCTTCCACTCCAAAAAGACATTGCAGTAACAACGCAATTGACGACTCCCTTGAAGACCATGGCTCAGCGACAAGGAGACCACATTCCCAACTTCTTTGGGGACTGAGATGTTGTGGAGGAAACAGAGCTGTCGCCCGTGGGTGAGTAGCCTCATCATCTTAGCTCGGATCTGAGCTCCCATTCGGAGTATGAGACGGAAGAGCCACAGGTCCACAAGATCCAACCATGGAAAACATTGATGGTAAGATTTTCGACCTTCCCTCTGCAACCTCCCCGATATCTTGCTCAGGCAAAGCACCTTCCTCGTCGGGGGTCGGCATCCATCCCAGAAGTCCAGCGTCAGGCTTCCAGTCCGCCGCTGCTTGAAGGCCATAATGCACCAACATAAGCCCTCTGATCTGATTCTGAGTCAGCCTTCGGCACCAAAACACCCGCAGACGACCCGGCTCCCGGCGACAACAACACTTTCGATGCCAACAGCTTCTTCGGCGCCTGCATTGTAAACTCCCTCAGGGCCCTCTTCGGCTCGAAGATTCCATTGTCGTTGAAACTTCCCTCGACACCAGGGAGCCAGAAATCATCTTCAGTGCCAAAACTGCCAGCGCCCAAAGCCCTGTCCTCCACTGCATCTGAGGACCAGGAACAGCTGATCCTACATCTACCTGAGTAGAGTAGGAGCTCGACACCAGGGAGAAGCAAATCCTAATTTACCTACAAACTGACAGGATCCTCACCCAGCCTCTCCCAAAGACTCGGTCCACTATCCCTCACAAGAGGAAATTGCATTTTGAGGAGACTCTTGCCCTGGAGCCTGAACAACCGGCCAAGACCAAAAAACACCAGGATCTGGGCACAAGCTCTCCACCTCCTAGACACTGACCTCCTCCCTCCCTCCTCCGCTCCCACCCTCTCTCCCTCTCCGCTAACTGCATCACCTCAAATCCTGGGACTCCCTCTGCCTCAATCACCAGAGGGTTCCCCACACTCATCCCTTGTGGGGGCAATCCAACCGTACCCGCTGGATCCTTATGAGGCCCCATTTGACTCTCAGCCACATGATAACCCGTGCGATGACAACGATGTCCACGCACCTGGGGGCACTGACCCAGACCTTTACCCTTCTAAACCAACCCCGCTAGATGACACTAACTCCTACCACAGAATTCTGCATCGGGCCGCAGCCTTTCATAAGGTGGAGATGCACAAGGTCCAGGTGGATGAGGATTTCCTTGTGGAGACGTTGTCCTCCACCCAGTGCACCTGCAGTCCTGCACTGTGCTCAAGATAATGCTGAAAGCCACTCTTGAAATATTGAAGGAGCTGGGTAAAGCCAGGATTGTCCCATTCAGGGTGGACAAAAAGTACAGACCCTCTCCTTCAGACCCCCTGTCCATCAGAGGACATCTCAGTCTGGACTCTGTCTTGTTCCATCCAGCCCACAAGCGCAGTAACACCCAGGGCACCGTTGATGCACCTCTACCAGACAAGGAGAACAGGAAGATCAATGTAGCTGGTAAGCGGGTCACTGCCCAGTCAGTGACCCATTGGCGTATTGCCACTTTTGTCGGCCTTCTCTCCAAGTATGATAGGGCCCAATGGAACGAGATGGAGGAGCTCCTTCAACATTCCCCACAACAGTATAGGAAATGTGGCCATGAGCTTGTTTCTGAGGGAAAAATATTTTCAGTACCGCCATAAGGTGTGCCTTGGATGCTGCTTATAAGGCAGTGCTCGGCATCAATTCCAGCATCCTCATCCGGCACCATACCTGGCTGTGTGCCTGTGGCTTCAAACCAGAAGGACAGCAGCATCTTCTCATCGGCTCAACCTGCCCTTTGATGGGGAGAACCTCGTCAGACTGTAAGTTGACCGAATTCTTGAAAAGATAAAGAAGGACACGGATATGGCTAAGGCTATCGAGGCTCTCCAGATGGCTTCTCTTCTGTGTTCCTTTCGGAGATCCCAGTACAGAGGTGGGTGCCAAGGCCAATTCCCTTGAAGCCACTACCTCTTATCAGAGGCCTCAGCAGAACCCAGAACCAGGGCACAGTCAGAAACACAGACCCATGGCCACTCAATCCCAGGATGTGGCTCTTGAAGTCCTTGAGTTTGGCTACCTCAATCTGCCTCCTGAGTGTATGACCATCCTCAAGGAGGCCCCAGACCCACAATGTGGCCATATGTAAAAGATTTGTTTACTGGTGTCTCCCTAAATACATCTTCCCTCTTGGTCCAACATCCAAGTCATAGTCTGCTACTTGCTTCATATGCAAACGTCATACCTCACCTACACACCTATATACCTTCACTTAGCTGCAGTTGCTGCCTACCTTCAGAATAGGAAACGCACTTCACTGTTCAGGGCCTTTGTCATCAAGTGATGCTATTTTCTTGGCGCAAGGGTGAGGCTCAAGTGGTTTATTTAACCGGGTCTAGACCCGTGTTCAGTACTCCAAAGAATTGGACTGCCTGTCAGGTGGCAACACCCCTAATGTCAACCAGGTAATTTGAAAAGTAATTCAGGAAAGACAGGCCGTGCCTAGAAATGGTGGCTTATTTCAGGAATAAATGTCCCCAAAATTCCCTACTTATTTAATAAGCATTTATTGAAGTCATCAGGATTTGAGCCTGATGTAACAAAGGTGCAGCCAACATGTTTTTTGCCCAATCTGGCGGTCAAAGCCCTAGACATGCCAGCCACATTGGGCGAAACACGTGTCGGCTGCACCTTTACCGTACATGCTAGACGATAAGAGGGCCCTCATGTATTACACTAACAGGACATAACCCTTCCTCAAAACAATACAGCTTTTTGTCTCTTTCTCAGAAACATGCAAAGGCCATTCTCCCTCCAAAGCGTGCATATCCCAGTGGTCAGTCAAATGCATTCAGACCTCTTGAGCAAAGCCAAGAGGCAATTGCCTGCACCACCCATACCCCACTCTAGCAGCAAAAAGGTGGCATCCGCAGCTTTCCTAGGTAACAACCATATAGCTGACATATGTAGGAAGATACTTCATCCACCCCGCACGCTTTCACCTAGAAATACTGAGTGGATGTGATAGCTCACGAATAAGCTAGTGTTGGCCAGGGTTATCCACATTCACTTTTCCAGTCCTCTGCAACATCTTCCGGCTCGCCACCTCTTATGAAAGAAGTGCTTTACAGTCTTTGCAGAGCATGTGTATTTGCAGCTACACATGCCCCAAACATAAAATGTTACCCTGTAAGCATGTATTTGTGGCATGTAGTGCTGTAGATTCACATACGCCTACCCTTCCTCACTGGAAGTCTCAAGTTGTTGCAGATGCCTTTCTTCTCAGTCTTTGCATGGTCACCTCCTTTTGTTTCTGTCTGCTCCATTTCATCCTCACTGGCCGTGCAGGAAAGCCAATCTAGAAATGGAGCTGATGCTCCTGTGCATCAACAGTAATAGAAGGAGTCACTACAGCACGTGACTTGAAAGAATTTGAAGCAAAACACATTGTACAGGTCTGAGTCCAACACTAGATTGCAGGAGTATGCAGAGCATGTGAATCTACAGCACTACTTGTTATGCACAGATGCTTGCAGGGTAAGGAACATTATCCTTTCTTCTATTTTTTTTCTTGGAGGTAGAGGGAAGCATTTTCGGAGAGATATTTCCCCTTCTGTGACTATAAATGGCAGTGTTACTAATGCATATTTTTATTTTTTAATAATTTCAGCAGTCATTGGAAACCCACACTTACATTAACAGCATTGATTAATAAAGTAAAACATATGTAATGTACAACTAGGGGCCTGATTTAAAGTTTGGCAGACTGGTTATTCCATCACAAACATGACATCCTATACACCTTGCTGCAAGTTCATTCTATCCTGTGGCACTTGTAATAAGAAGGGCAGCGTATCCTTCCCATTGTTGACAGAGTACCCGTCCACCAAAATCTAAATTGGGCCCTGTGTATTTACATAAATTAAAATAACAGACACACTTAACTTACAAAAATATTATACTCAAGACATTCCCAGTTTTAATAAAGTAACGAAAATAACTTTCATATTTTGAATAGGGAATGGTTGACAGAACCTTTAAATAACTGTTAAAACTTTTTGTATGCCACCTTTTTAAGGTATTTAATTTTAGAAGGAAAGTTTGTAAAAATGTATCAATTACTCTATGTGAGATAATGGGGTGTATTATGTGGTGTGGTTGTGGAACCTCACTGTGTAATACACTCAGCAACCTCTTTACGACCCTTGGGTTTTGTCTGTCAACCCCTCAGCGCAATCCTGGGTAGCTGTGGCACTCAGCAGCAAAGCTTACACAGAGGAACACGTGTTAAGCATTTAAACAGAACAAAACAATTTAAGAAGTAATTGACACTACACTCAAGAAACCCGACATTCATTTATAAAAAGACTGTAGTTTTTTTAGATTTTAGACACTAGTTTGAAAAAGATCCACCGGCGGGTTTCAGTGATATAGATTTTAAAAGCAATAATAAACCAATACAATTTCACTCAACTCTGAACAAGCCTTGACAAAATCAACAAATAGGACACAAACCTTTTAAAAGCAATCGTAGGTAGGTGTCATTGCGGTTGGTTAGGAGTTCTTGGGGCAACCAATTCCAACAGGGAGCTAGTGAGGGCAAGGTCCTCAAGAACATTTACCTCATCATCAATATACTTTATTTCGGCCTACAAGACCATAAAAGTACAAAACACATTAAAATACATTACAAATATTTACAATTCATTAAAATGTGCTCATGAACATTTACCTTCTAAGGGGAAGCAGTCCATCAGCAGTTCCAGGCACTTTATCTGTGTTGCAATGGATTCCTATTGAGTGGTTCCTGAAGGCAAGGAATGAAGGGTGCTGAAGATGCTCTAAGGATGCTGTGGATGTGACGCAGTCGACTGGGGTCTTCCTGCAGTGACTCCTCGGTCCACAAAGATGATGTGGTCCTAGTTGCAAAGTCGACTTCCCACAAAGTCCTCTCCAGTCTGGCAGACGTCCAGTTGCCTATTGTCGCGCTCACAGACTAATCCTTCCTCGGTCGATAACTTTTCTTCTGGGCGTCCCAGCAACTCTCCGACAGCCCCCCTTTCCTGGTTCAGCAAACTCTGGTGCAACTCTGTGCATCGGGTCCTGGTCCTTTGTGTTGCGCGACTGCGGTGGTAGCGGCTTGAATACTTTGGGCTACCAACTCTCCCCAGCAGGTTTCTTCAGCTGTTGTGTCCCTGTGCTGCAAACAGGAGGCCATTCAGCTGGGCCTTGGAGTTCTCTAGGCTTGACTGGGCTCCGGAGACCGCTTCTCCCTGAGCAGGATACGGCAGGCCCAGTCCCTCTCTCCGCTAGCCACCACGTGCAGCAGGTGCAGTCCTTGCCGGTGCATCCTCTTTGCTGGTCCCTCAGTGCAGCAGGGCAGTTCTTCGGACCTCCCTCCAAGTCGATAGAAATCTGAAGTCTGGGTGTCGGGGGCATACCCTTTATTCTTAGAAAGTTCTCTCGGGTCAAGAAGCAGTTGGTTCCCTCCTACCTAGTGTCCGCTTCCTCTGGAGTGTGGCATCTGGCTAACCCTAGATGCACCATTCTGCTCCCTCCCAAGATAGTGTGACCCCTCTCCTGGTGAGCAGACCTCCCTAGCCTCCCTGGGGTGTGGCTACCTCCGGGCTACACACCCTGGGGGAAACAGTTTGGCAACTAGTTTCCCCTTTCTGCTCCCCGTGCCAGCCTGTCTACATCCACAAGGGGGCAGCCCTCACCCCTGGTGTCCCACGTCTGCTCTTCAAATGCAGCTTCATATTTGAAGCCTGCCTTTTGGGGCCAACACCTGAGTGGCTTCCTGCTGCAGGAAGGTGACTCCTACCTGGCCTGCAATCCCTCATTGTTCTCCTTCCTGAGAGTCGTTAGCATGTCTCTCCAGTAGGGCAGAAGCTTGTCTCGGGTAGCAGGATCGGGAAGGCACAGGAGTTTTAAAGGCAACAATTTAGTAGCTTCGCTAAAACTGCACACTACAACAAGTAATTTTTTTTTCAACTTTAGATTCAAGTCGGGCTTAATATAAAGAGTTGTTTGATACCTTGGAGTGCCCCCTTTGGTCGCGCAGTTTCTGAGGTAGCACAACTGAGGGGTTAACGTTTAAGCCTGCACTCGCCAATTGGGTGACTAAATTTTTCCACAGTACAACTGTAGTTTTGCATGTTTTACTGTCGGGAAATGTAAAGTTCACGTCCTGCCTGTGTCATATGTTGCACCTTGCCTTTAGGGCTCGGTAAGCCTGTCTGAGGGGGTAAGTAACTTTATTGTATTTGATTAATTAAAACCATTACAAAAATAGGTAGTAAAATCATGTTTAAAAAGTGTATTAAAAAGGCTATAAACGAGGAGTAATGTCCTAGTTCATGAGTTCGCAGGTATTTACAAGTTAGGCGAGCCTTAGCTGCTGTGTCTGGTGGGAGGGACCGACCTTAATTCGGTTTGCTGCCCTCGCCCTGAGAGGTTCAATTATTAGGATGTATAACAACTGTGAAGCAATAAAAGTCAAGGAGTTTGGCAGTGACTGGCTCAGTCAATTTCCTTTTTATTTGTTCATCAATGGTACTGGAGCCTGTTCCAGGGACCTCCTTTGGCTGAGCGAGTTATAGTCAGTTGTAGGAGTTGCAGCTACTTATAGTAGCAGCGTTGGCTATTAACAAGACTGGTGATGTGCCCCTTTTTCCAGCTTGTGTTCTACTTGTGTCAGAAATTTAACTAATTTCCTGTGTAGTTGCGGATCCTTTGAATTAAAGCATGCAATCATAGCCTGTCTCCGGGTGCAAATCCCTCGGATATTCAAGTGTGATTTGAGTTGGCATGCCCTCTCCTCCTTTAGGTTGATGCACGAACAGATGGGATGGCTTACACACATGTCCTGGGGAAGTGGTGACTTTGCCATTGCGAGCAATGGCAAAGTCGGGCTAGCGGTGCATGACTGCTCTACCAGTCTGCAGTGGTGAACTGTGGGACTTGTTTTACTTAGGGGACCTCCAGGGTGACATGATCAGTGTTGCAAGCCCTGGGTACCCCCCCTTTTATCAAAGAGGTTATATGAAGAAAGGGAAGAAAGAAAGAATAGTTGCAATGTCCATACATACCATCTATATTAATTTCCAGTTCAATATCTCTTACAATCCAAACTTTTATGTATATATGGCCCACTCTCCTGCAACCACTGTATTTCTCCCAATCATCACTTTCACACGTCACTCCGGACCTCCAGAACACTTTAAATATTTCTGTGTCTTTGGTCTCTAAATGTTCCTGATCTCTCATCTTCATCTTGCATGATATCTGAACATAAACTATTTCCCATAAGTATTACATCTCAGATGCCTCAGTTAATCAGGGGATTTATTCCAGCCTTACAGTTGTGGAAAGTAATATAATGTTCGAGGCATATAAGCTGTAGATCATATGCTTTTGCATAGATCGCCATCTAGTGTTGGGTTCGGATGTTTGCACTTTGTTTTTCTTCGAAGAAGTCTTTCCAGTCACGAGGTAGGTGACTCCTCCTTTCGGTGATAGTGCGCATGGGCATCGACTCCATTGTTAGATTGTTTTTTTCCGCCATCGGGTTCGGATGTGAATTGTTGCACTCCGGTTCGGCACCGTTTCTTCCGGCCCCCTTCAACGCGCAATCCACTACCCTCGACGGTATTGTTTATCGATCGCGTTTCCCATTCTCTTCGTATCGTTTACTCTCGAAAACCTTCGATCGGAATATTCGTGGAAAGCCGTTCCCATTGGGCCTACCCGCGCCGGAATCGGGAGCAGCTGATGGAACGGACTTCATTCAAGTTATGTCCAGGGTGTCGCGCTAAGTTTCCGCGCACCGACTTGCACGAGGTGTGCAACCTCTGCCTATCCCCGGAACACGACGAGAAAAACTGTGAAGCGTGTCGGTCGTTCCGATCGAAGAAAACCCTCTGTGATCGTCGGGCTCGATGTCACGCAATATACCAACAAAGCGGCGCTGCGCCGGACCTCCTCGATGACGAGTCCGAACACGAAGAAACGCAAGCGCAGGAAGCCGAAATGGGAGAAAAACACATCTCCGTGTCCGAAGCTGACTCCGATGCTGGAGAGGTGGAGAGGTGTGGTGCAGCGGCCAGGGCAGCTGACTTCGGAGCACAGGGTTCACGGTTCGATCCCCGGCTCCGGCGGCAGCTCAGCTTAGCACCATGTGACTCTGGGCAATAGCTCACTTAATTTCCACTACGGCCCCCAGCGCCTTGAGACCCGTAAGGGTGAGTAGCTGCGCTATATAAAAAAACGGACTTACTCCGATGCTGAAGACCTCACACCGGGACAACGGATCGTGAGTAAAGAGACTTCCTTCCCATACCAGCTCCTTCATAAAAAGGCTCCGGTCCCTCCTCTGCCTTCGGGCCAAGGTCGGCACCGAGAAAAGGTTTTGAGCGCCCCGCCTTCGAGCTCGGCGCCGAAACATAAACAACAGCCTTCCGGCTCGGGCTCTACCCGTCCCCATGCCGGTGCCGACCCGAAACCTTCGGCGTCGAAAACAAAACACCTTCTGGTTTCCGTGCCACCCTTGCATAAACCTAAATCTTCGGAGCCGAAACGTTCCACGCCAAAACCGGCATCAAAAGAAAGTACTGCAACTAAAGAGCCTCGGACCGATAATCCACCTTCGGATCCGAAACAGAAGGACATCGTTATTAACCCACAAACCGGACATATTCATGCCAAACTTCCAGAGAAAAGGAAAATGGGCCTACCACATTCCTCTGAAGAAGAAAAATGTGGGCACTAACCCTTCTCCACCATATATCCCACCTTCTTCACCCACTGATCCAAATTTACTAATTACACCTACACATTCCCCTACACCACCATCACCTGACCCACAGGATGATGGGGATGGGGATATGGATGACTATCAACCACAAAATGCACCACAGGATCCTGATCCATGGGATCATTATAATGTCCCTCAACCAGATAATGACCCTGACCTATATCCATCCAGGCCTTCGCCCCCAGATGACAACATTGGGTACATTGAGCTCCTTAATAGGGCTGCACAATATCATGGGTAGAGCTTCATAAAGAAAGTTTAGATGAGGATTTTTTGCTGGAAACACTGAGTTCATCTCAAAGGGCTACACAAACATTACCAATGTTAAAGGCGATGCTCAAACACACTGAGGATCTCTTTACAGACCCTGTAAGAGCTTGGATCATCACTCCCAGGGTAGAGAAAAAATACAAAGCTGCACCTAATGACCCTGTGTATATCAGAGGCCAGTTACCCTTAGACTCTCTGGTCGTTTCCAATGCTCGAAAGAGAGCTAACTTTCAAACAACAGGGGACGCCCCTCCTCCTGATAAGGAGTCCAAATTATTAGATGCTTCGGGAAAAAGGATAGCCTCACAAGCGGCTAATAATTGGCGCATTGCTAATGCCCAAGCACTGTTGGCAAGGTATGATAGAGCTCATTATGACGAACTCAAAAAGCTCATTGAATTTTTACCGGATGAGCATAAGACTAAAGCCAGTGACCTTATTCAAGAAGGTAAATTAATAACTAATACCTCTATCAGGTGTGCGTTAGATCAGGCAGATACAGCAGCTCGGGCAGTAAACACTAGTGTACTACTCCGTAGACATGCTTGGCTAAGGATTTCAGGGTTCAAGCCTGAAGTACAAGCCTCTATTCTTAATCAACCTTTTGATAAAGAACTTCTCTTTGGCCCAGCTGTTGATGTATCACTAGAAAAGATGAAAAAAGATACAGAGGTTGCTAAGTCCATGGGGGCCTTACAATCACCTTCTAATAGGGGTTCCTTTCGTCGCTCATTCTATAGGGGCGGCTCCAAAAGTGTATCTTCAGAGAATCCCTCCTCCTCTTACAAGGGCAACAATCAGTCGCCCTCCTCAAGAGGTTACTTTAGAGGAGGATATAGAGGAAACAATGGCAAGGGAAGAGGCAGAGGTAAAACAATCCGCACCTCCCCTGCAAACAACAAGCAGTGACTTATTTCTCATACCCCCGATCATTCCACTCCTGTCGGGGGACGTCTTTCACAATTTCTACCCATTTGGAATACAATTACATCAGACAAATGGGTTTTACAGATTATCCAATCTGGTTATTGCCTGGAACTTACAAGCACTCCACCGAATATTCCTCCAAGGTCACACCTCATGTCACAAGAACATCTCGCCCTTTTAAAGCAAGAGATTCTTTCTTTGTTGCAAAAAGGTGCAATAGAACCAGTCCCTTTTCAATACCAAGGAACAGGAGTGTACTCCCTCTACTTCCTAATTCCCAAAAAGGACGGCTCTCTGAGACCTATATTGGACCTCAGAGAACTAAATCTATACATCCAGTCGGACCATTTTCATATGGTAACACTCCAACAAGTGCTTCCTCTTCTTCAGCAAGGCGACTTTCTATCCACTCTGGATTTAAAGGACGCTTACTTTCATATTCCAATACACACTGCGCACCGCAAATACCTCAGGTTTGTGGTAGCAGGCCAACATTATCAATTCAAAGTCCTTCCCTTCGGAGTAACAACTGCTCCCAGGGTTTTCACAAAATGTCTGGCAGTAGTCACAGCCCATCTGGGAAGACATGTTTACGTCTTCCCATACTTAGACGACTGGCTCATAAAGGCCAGCTCGCACAACAGCTGTCTGCGCCACACACAAAAGACTGTGCAACTGCTTCACCAACTAGGATTCACAGTAAATCAGACCAAATCCCATCTCCAACCATCCATGTCTCAAGACTATCTAGGAGCTACTATAGACACACAAAAAGCTCTAGCATACCCAACTCCAGCTAGAATCAGGAATATTCAAAACCTGATCTCTCAATTCCAGCCTCAACTCTCCTTACCAGCTCGACTGTTCATGCAGTTACTGGGAATGATGGCGTCTTGCATTTTCATAGTTCCCTACGCAAGACTTCCGATGCGCCCCCTACAGGAATGCTTAGCACATCAGTGGAACCTGGCTCGAGGTCAATTATCAGATCTAGTGTTGGTAGACTGCAGCACCCATCGCTCTCTGCAGTGGTGGAACACACAAAACCTTTTGAAAGGGCGGCCTTTCAGCGACCCGGTTCCACAGATAGTACTGACAGCAGACGCATCACTGACAGGTTGGGGAGCGCATCTCCATACCCACACAATTCAAGGTATGTGGAGTTTGCAACAAAACCAGCTTCATATAAATCATCTAGAACGGTTAGCGATTTTTCTGGCTTTGAAAGCTTTTCAAGCTCACCTTGTACGCAAGACTGTGCTGATTCGTAAAGACAACATGACAGCCATGTACTACATTCAAAAACAGGGGGGGACACACTCCCTCCAACTGTCCCACCTAGCCCAGGACATCTGGAGGTGGGCCATTCATCACAGAATCTATCTCCTAGCAGAACACCTTCCAGGAGTAGACAATCAGATGACAGATCTGCTAAGTCGTCAGACACAGCAAATCCACGAATGGGAACTACACCCTCAAGTTCTCCTCCCATTCTTTCAAATGTGGGGCTTCCCAGTCATAGACTTGTTCGCCACTCACCTAAACGCAAAATGCCCAAACTTCGCGTCCAGGTATCCACTCCCATTGTCCAAAGGCAATGCACTATGGATGAACTGGTCAGGGATATTTGCTTACGCTTTTCCGCCTCTCCCACTCATTCCATTAGTGGTTTGGAAACTCAAACGAGCAACCCTGACACTAATCCTAATTGCGCCCACATGGGCACGTCAACCATGGTTCACAACCCTATTGGAACTCTCGGTAGTTCCTCATCAAAAACTACGTCTTACACCCAATCTCCTCACCCAGAGCCATGGAGACATAAGACACCCAGACCCCAGTCAACTCAATCTGGCGATTTGGCACCTGAAGTCCTAGAGTTTGGCTATCTTAATCTACCGCCAGACTGTATGAATATTATCAAAGAAGCTAGACGTCCTACCACAACAGCCTGCTATGCAGCAAAGTGGAAGTCGTTTGTGATTTACTGTAATAACAAGCACATCAACCCGCTTGATGCTTCTGTCCAAAACAATATATGCTATTTGTTACATCTGCAACGTTCCAATCTAGCATACACGTCCATATGTTTACATCTAGCTGCTATAGCTGCATACTTCCAAAATAGACAGCATCTATCTCTTTTTAGAGTACCTGTCATTAAAGTGTTTATGGAAGGACTCACAAGTTATTCCCCCGAGACGTCCACCTGCTCCAGTGTGGAATCTCAACATTGTTCTCACCAGACTAATGGCTCCACCCTTTGAACCATTGCACAGATGTGAACTGCAATTTCTCACATGGAAAGTTGCTTTCCTAGTTGCTATCACATCACTCAGAAGAGTGGGTGAGCTTCAGGCATTGACTATAGAAGAACCTTTTTTACAAATGCACCAAAATAAAGTGGTTCTTTGGACTAATCCTAAATTCCTTCCTAAAGTCATTTCTGCTTTTCACATCAATCAATCTGTTGAGTTACCCGTGTTCTTCCCTCAGCCAGATTCAGTGGCAGAACGTGCACTACACACATTAGATGTGAAAAGAGCATTGCTTTACTACATTGAAAGGACAAAACCTTTCCGGAATACAAATCAGCTTTTTGTCGCTTTTGCTCCGCCACACAAAGGCAATCCTATTTCAAAATCAGGTATTGCAAGGTGGATAGTCAAATGCATTCAAATATGCTATGCAAAGGCTAAACGGACATAAACAGTTCCCCCTAGAGCACACTCTACACGCAAACTGGGGGCTTCTATGGCATTCTTAGGAAAAATACCCATAGATGACATATGCAAAGCTGCAACATGGTCTACACCTCACACATTCACAAAACACTATTCTGTGGATGTGTTAGCACAGCAAGCTAGGGTAGGCCAAGCAGTTTTACGTACACTATTTCAGACCACTGCAACAGCTACAGGTTAGCCACTGCTTTGGGAGATAACTGCTATGTAGTCTATGCAAAAGCATATGATCTACAGCTCATATGCCTCGAACGGAAAATGCTACTTACCCAGTATGCATCTGTTCTTGGCATATAGAGCTGTAGAATCATATGCGCTCGCCCGCCTCCCCGGGTACATATACCTGTTGCAGTAACATCTTACTTAGATACATGCATTCATGGACATCTCCTTCTTACTACTCTTACTAACTCCATTTTCACCCTCTGCGGGAAAACAATCTAACAATGGAGTTGATGCCCATGCGCACTATCACCGAAAGGAGGAGTCCCCTACCTCGTGACTGGAAAGACTTCTTCGAAGAAAAACAAAGAGCAAACATCAGGGCCCAACACTAGATGGCGATCTATGCAAAAGCATATGATTCTACAGCTCTATATGCCAAGAACAGATGCATACTGGGTAAGTAGCATTTTCCTTCACAGCATTAACAGATTTTATTTGGTCCAGCAAAACTTATTTTGGTGATATATTGGCTAACACTTGTTTACATAACAGTAATAAAATGAATAATCTAATTTGATTTTTTTTTAACCAAAATTACTTGTTTTGTATATCTGTTGCTGGGTGTAAGCCCTGGGATTCAGTTGGTTGAAAGGAATTCCAAACTGAAGAAAGGCATGGCTGTCAATTGAAGCCATCACGCAGTTGTGTATTGTTCAATTTATTAGCTGTAGACACTGATGCAGTCTCAAATTGGTTTTCAAAGAATCTTTAGATGTTTTTCATGTAATTTATTGTGTGACTTTTGTGTTTGTCTAGTGTGATGAGTTGTTCCAGGACTTGGAAAAGCTGAAATCCCGCCCGGCTTACTTAGGAGTTTTCCTGCGATACATTTTCTCTCAGGCTGATCCCAATCCTTTGGTAATGCAGCTATATTGTTGCAATTGTTTTTTGGAGTATGCATGTTATTGTTGGGTGGCAGGAGTTATTTATGCAAGTAGGAAGCAATTGAGCATGTTAATTCATATTTTGAATATTTCAAGTGAAAAATGCTCATATTTATTCATTCTGTACTGAGATTGTACTTCTTACTTTCCTCTCTTCTTTGTTTTTCTAGAGTTAGCTCAATACCATGCATTTCGCTCTATTCTCTACTCCTGGTTCCTCAACCATTCCTCTTAGATTAAACATGCTTAAAAATCGTATGAATTTTGGGTCTTAGTTGAGGGGTGTAGATACCCACCTCAGGTAATAGCCACAGTCTTTGTCACGGTGAATTCTTAAAGTCATTAAATTAGCTCAACACTTGTTAGCTCTGGCACAGAGCAGACAGGCTTAACTTAGAGGTAATGTGTTAAGTATTTCTGTAGTACTAACATTAATAACGTTGAAATGTAAATCTCAAAACAAAGTAGAAACCTAAAGCAAAATTTAATAAATAAAATCACATACAAAATGCCAAGAATCCAGTACAGGAAACCAAAAAGATGAATTGTTAACGTTTTGAGTAGAAATAGCCCCAAGAAGAAGAAAGTGCCAATGATAATCAGTGGTTGCTGTTGAACAGGACCTATCCCGAATTTAATGCTAACCGCAATGGAATGTGAGCCGAACACGCTAACCAGGTTGGTCCTGGTCAAAGATCTTACCTTTGGATTTTAGTCCTATACGTCCCAATCCACCACAGGTGTACACTTCTAAAGCCCCCCATGGCCTCAATGGAAGCACTCAGAGATTCACTGGGCATCAGGCAGAGGCCACAACAGAGTCCAGTCCAGATACAGTTCCCAATGCTCAGCTGGGCAGGTGCAAGAAAATGCCTCTCGTAGATTGTTGTCTGTATAGCTTTAACAGGAGGTAAGCGTTATGACCCTTGGAGTCCACTTCTTTTTCTTGGGTAAAAGGAGAGTAAGTCTAGTGTTCTAGGCTCTTCTCAGGTCTCCAATAGCAGATTCAGTCCTTGTCTGATCTTCCACAGGTCCAGAAGTGTTCTGAAGTGGATGCTTCAGGAGGATACATGTATGCCTGGCTCAAACCTGTGGGTGGGATTGACCCCTGGGAACACGCAAACAATGAGGTAAAGGTTTCCAAGGCTTAGCCTACCTATTTTGGGCATTTTCAAGATGGCCTAATTCTTCGGCCACACTAAACATGGGCTCTGAGGTCTGGGTGTTGCACTATGTTAATCCTAGAGTCCTCCCCCTCCCCACCCCCCCTAACTCTAAAAGCCAGTTTTAGAATTGCCATGTAACCCCAACAAACTCAGAAACCGGAATCTGGTAAAAATTAAAATCAAGCTTTCAGCAACCAGACAGTGGATGCACACAAAGTGTTTTGGCAAGCCGTTTCTCTCCTTTGAAGTGTGTCCCAATTTTTATATTTAAAACCCCAGCAGACCTGTCAAGCAGGATGTGACATTCAAGCAGGATTTGACAATCAAAGAGGATGCTTATAACCCCACCCTAGTTGTCACTCCAACCAGTTGTGAAGAATCTCTCCCTCCCACTGAGGTTGGTGCCTGACTGACTGCAAGGACTAAAGGGAAGGCAGGCCCATGTGTGAGGTACATGGGCTTGTGACAGGAGAGAGGCCCCTTTAAAGTACACCAAGGGTCTGGGTTCAGCCCCCAGTCCCGCCTGTCAAGGGGAGGGCAACATCTCCCCACACCCAAGGCTCATTGTCTTTGTTCTGTGATTAGTTCACACCTTACCTCATGGGAACCATCAAGCTGCAAGGTAACAGATTAATATTTACAGATATTCTTCTAGAGGTTTTATGCAGACAAAACGTCACTTTTCTAAATGACCTTTTCTGTAATAATTAGACAAAATTCGACTTTACCATTACATTTGAATTGTTTAACTATTAAAAATCCAAAATTAAAATTATAGGGTATTATAATGTAATCCAGAGCTTCACTTTGGATGCAGCCACAGTCTTGCTGCAGTAAAATTAGTTTTTTTGTTTTTTCACTATAATGACTTTTGAAATATAAAAATTGTATAATTCCTACTTTTGAGTACTCTGCACCGTACCCCATGGCCAGTAGGGCCTACCTACAGGGTGACTAAATATTTAAAAAGAAGGTTTGGACTTGTCAAAAGGGTTCATTTTGACAGGTCAATTTGGCACTTCAAAACTGCACAACCAGGCTACAGTGATAGGCCTGGAGACATTCTTTATTTTGTCACTATATTGATTCTGCAGCCCGCCGGTGACATTTAACTGGGTACACTTTGGGTACCAATCAGGAGTATACCAATTTTACAATGTTGAAAGGATGAGCACATGAACTTTGCCTCAGGTTATTTGGGATAAAGTGCACAGAGTTCTATAGTCATCAAAAATAGGGTTCAGCAAAAAGGCGAAGAATTTGGGGTGACCATCCAGAAAGGGCAAATTTCCAACAAGAAGCAAACAATTCACACATCTTGAAGTGTGTGTTCGGTGTCTCTACTGGCTCTCCCTATTGTTCTTCTGTGTCCCCGTTCCAATGGTACCTCTCCTTAGTGGATTTGTGCTAGAGGATGGAGTGTTGGATCATCCTGTCTGCGGGCCCCCACCACTGGGCACCAGACAGTACTTCTACCTTTATGGGAAGGCAGAATTAGGGGTTTAACCCCTCTTTGCCAGCTTATTATGGCAAACCTACAACCAAATAAATTCTGATTTCCTTTCTCATCCAGGTGTGGGCATATCTGCATGAGCTGATATGCCCCTACAGTATTAGGGTCTATTCCGTCATATTGTAAGTGCCAGGGAAGCCATAGAATGTACATGGGTGGGAAACGTGGCAACTTGAGTTCCACAGCCATATGATGGCTTCACTGAACACAGGAGTGTTTGATACCAAACAGCTCTTTTTTTTTGTTTAAAACTGTTTTTATTATTTTATAAATCCAGATATAACAATCATACATTAGCGATTCAAAGTTATACTTTACATCCGTCTTCAGTTCCTGGGCCCCCATTTGTTCCTGTAATGAGACTTTCTTGCTTTTCAATCTAAGACAATGTAAGTCCCTGCACAGTCGGCATCAGGATGTACACATTCTTAATTCACGGAGTGCCTAGCACCTTACTTAGCACATTATCTAATTAGCAATATAGGCCATAGAATACACAACAGACCATCGCATTCAAACTCCCTCCTCCCTCCCTCTGCCTCCGGTGTGTCCAAACTTCTAGTCTCTTAGTCTAATATAAATACCAGTTCCTTCAATTCACGTGTCGGGATAATGTGTGGGACAATACCTGCTGCACTCAGTACCTCTCGCATGACCCCATGCACCTACCTCAGGGTTAGGCCCTTGCTGCCGGCTCTGCTCCTTGAGCGATCAGGGGGAGCCCACTAGATCTTCCCCATCCAGGACCGCCTCCGAGTCAGTGTCAGGTATTTGTAGTGCTATCACTAGGGCCTCCCATGCTCTTGCTGCTTCCCTCGCCCCCTCATTGTTAGTACGTATAGCCTGTTGCAATCTAACTGTACCCTCGCTTTTGGCCCATTTAAGTAACTCCGACTTCCACTTCCCCATGGTAGGTCCTCGACGCGACTTCCATTGGGCCGTGATCTCTCTCTTAGCTAAGAGCAGGCCTAGGTCTAGAAACTTGCTCGTAGTTTTCGTCTTAGGTGTATGCGGAAACCAATGTAGTATACAGGTACCCATGTCTGTGTCTATGTGGCGCTCTGTAATTCCACAAAGCAGTTCGACTACCTCCTTCCAATACGTTCCCAACCGCCCACAGGTCCATAGCATATGTGGTAAATCTGCCCCCTCTAACTTACAGCATGGACACCGGGCGGTATCCATCCGATAATATCGATTAATCTTGGCCGGGGTTAAATAAGCCCTGTGCAGTATAAAGAAGTGTATTAATTGAAGCCTGGCATTCCGTGTACTCTTCCAGACCCTCTGAACCAATTGGGTCCACGTCGTTTCCGGTATTTCCTTCCCAAGGTCTTCCTCCTACTTTCCCCGTAATTCTGTCAGTGGGCGCAATTCTTCCGCAACCAATCGCCTGTATAGACATGTAATTGCCTTAACTGTCCCTGCCGCCATCACTACATATTGACACGCCATAGCAGTCCGGGGTTCCAAAAGCCCCCCTTCCAGTGGCGCTGGATAGCTGAGACCAGGGCTGCATGCAACAAATAATCTCCTCGCGGCAGGCCGTACCGTTCTTGCAAATTTTGAAAAGGCAGCAGTACCCCATCTTCGTACAAATCCCCCATGACCTGGACCCCCAGCATCTCCCAGTCTGCTAGCGCCGACCAATCCCCCCGTGGGGAGGGCGGTGCACATGCCCAGGGGATCTCCGGTGCGTATGGGTTACCAATACTGGCCCTGCGGTGGCACCGGTTCCAGCATTGTCTCAACGTTCGCTCCTCGGCAGTGAGCGACCCAATATGCAAGGGTTGCTGCAATATGATAAATGATAATACATGACGTTGTATCCACCGACCCTCAGGACCCTCCGGTCCCCGAAATTCTCGAGCCACCGCCTGTGTAAGCCACTGCAGCTGAGCTGCCAAGTAGTAAAGTTCGAAGTCTGGCACCGCCAGTCCTCCATCCACCCTGGGTCTCATCATGGTGTGTAGTGCCACTCGCCTTCTGCCAGTTCCCCACAGGAAGCCGCTAACCATGGATTTGATCTGCCTGAAGATCGCCCCCGGTATCCAAATCGGCAATGTCCTAAAATAATATAGCAGGCGGGGGAGCGCCACCATCTTCAGGAGCGCCACCCTCCCTGCAACCGAGAGTGGCAGCGCACTCCAAAAAGTCAGGCTCCCTCGCAGTCCGCGCAAGGCCCTTCGCACATTCCCTTCCAACAACTCTGCATGTGTATGATATATGTTAGTCCCAAGATAAGGCAAACACGACGGTTCCCACCGAATTCCCGCTACCTGCTCAGGGCCCGCTACTACTGGGAGCACCGGGAAGAGACAGGTCTTCCCCCAATTAACTCCCAGCCCCGAGATCTCTCCGAACACCCGCAGTAGGTTTGTCGCTCCTTCCAGCGCCGCCCCTGTATTAGCCAAGAAAATCAGTAGATCATCAGCATATAGGGAGATATATTGTGCAGCGCCCCACAGAGCCAGGCCCCGATAATGGCGCCCCAGTCTAGCCTGTACCGCCAGTGGCTCAATGGCCAATGCAAATAACAGTGGTGACAGCGGGCATCCTTGTCGTGTTCCCCTACCTACCGAGCAGGGAGAAGATATCATTCTCCCCGTCTGCACCCTAGCTGTCGCATCTCTGTACAATAATCCCGTCCAGCCCACGAATGCCTCCCCAAGACCAAACGCGCTCATAACATGGTACAGATACGGCCACTCCAGGCTGTCAAATGCCTTCTCTATGTCCACTGAGAGCACCGCAGCATCAGGAGTGTCTCCGTGGTCCGCATCCAATATGCGGAGGAGGCGCCGCACATTAACAGCCGTGTTCCGAGTCGGAATAAAACCCGCTTGGTCCCGATGGACCAAATGTACCATGTGGGGTAGGAGCCGAGTCGCCAAAATCCTGCTTAATATCTTATAGTCAGATGTCAGCATAGATAACGGGCGGTACGCCGATCTGTCCAGAGCGTCCCTTCTCGGCTTCGGAAGTGGGACAACAATAGGCTCTCTCATAGAAGCTGGAAGCCTCACCACTGTCCGCGCTTCTTTATAGACCATCAACAATTTTGGAGCGAGTATATCAATATAAGTTGAGTAAAACGCAATAGGAAGGCCATCTGAGCCCGGTGTTTTGTTACGCGCCATGTGCTTAATGGCACCCCGTATTTCCCCCAGCGTGATGTCCTGCCCTAGCAGCTCCGCTTGGTCCTCTGCCAGCTGGGGCAAGTCCATACCCGCCAAAAATCCCTCCAGTGCCTCGTCGGGGCCCCTCAGGCAACTGCTATATAACCCAGCGTAATATTCTAGGAACAGGTCGTTAATCCCTCTCTGGGTATACACCGGCGCTCCCAGTGAAGAGTTCAGTGCCAGGATAGGCGTGCCCCGGGGCGTTGGATTAGCCAGCCAAGCCAGTAGGACTCTCCTTGTCTCCTTCCGCGTGCGCCCGTGCTAGGTAAGCCCTGTGATCATAGCTACGCAACCTCTATCTGACTCGCCACCTCCTCCCGTGCTCTCAGTAATTCCTCCTGCACTTCCGGGCGCCCCGGCCGCTCTCTCTCTGTTCCTCTCAGCCGAGTTTCCGCTGCTTCCACGTCCCTAAGCAATGTCTTCCTTACACCCACCTGTTTGGCAATACACAGTCCCCTCACCACCACCTTAAACGCGTCCCACTCTATCGTTATGTCAGACGCTGTCCCTTCGTTCTCAGCAAAATATTGCTCAATGCCCGTTTCTATTTCCCTACGGAAAACAGCGTCCTCCATCATCTCCGGCCTTAAGCTCCACGTCGGGATTACAGGTCTCTCCTGTGTCCACCTAATCGTTAGTATTAGAGGGTTGTGGTCCGATATCGTTCTAGTCAAATATTCACTATGTAGAACTTTTGCGTGTATGTCAGGTGTGCACAATATGGCATCCAAACGCACATGCAGGTCGTGCAAAGCAGTAAAGAAAGAGTAGTCACGGTCTTCAGGATGCTGCATTCGCCATGTATCTACCAGCCCCCATCTGTCCTGCCATTCTCTCCTGGCCTTTGATATTCTATGCACAGGGGCTTCCTGCAATGGCGGATGAGACCTATCTATATCGACATCAGCTATGGAGTTAAAATCTCCCCCCAGTATCACAGGGCCAGTCAAGTAAGGTGCCAGTTTCCCCGACATTTGATCGAAAAAGGCCATCTGATCGACATTAGGGGCGTATATGCTACATAACGTTACCTCTAATCCATTCAGTCGCCCCCCCACCACTACAAACCTCCCTTCTGGGTCAACAAACTGGCGAGTCATCTGGAAGGGCACCCCTGCTCTGACCCATATTAATGTTCCTCTGGCAAATGCTGAGTACGTTGTACAATAGACCTGCCCCCGCCATCTTCGCTGTAACGCACTTCCCTCCGCCCAATCAACATGGGTTTCCTGCAGGAAAGCAATATGTACCCCCCTCCGCACCAAGTAAGCATGGACCTTATGGCGCTTCCGCATTGTATGTATCCCTCTCACATTCCACGTTAGGCACTTAACATCAAGCAGGGTCCCCATAGTAGTCCTCCAATCCCTGGAACCGCTGCACTGTCACCATGGACACACCGGAAGCCCCTATAACCCCAAACAACATGCACAACAATCCCCAACTACCCCTCCCCAGAACAGGTCCTAACAAAGCAGCACCCATCCAAATTCTCAACTAAATTGCGTCCTCAGTAGCTACCGGGGATCACCAACGACTATAACAGGGGAGGTGCCCAAAGGCCAGATGCTTCCGAATCAAAATTGTTCAATCGGCTCGCACCGTACCCCATTCTCATTAATGCCACAGCTCCTGCTGCATGCAAAAACAACAGTTGATGGACAGAATGCAGAACAATGTCATACATTCACCCCAGTACAGAGATCTGGGCCTAAATCCATCGTTTTTTTGCTCACCATGCCATTCCAGTTTGAACCCAGCCATATGCAAATCAGTCTTGACCCTGTGCCTCATGGGAACAGTCCAGCCCGAACTGCCAAGCCAGGTCCTCCCTGGACTGGAAACAAGCATCCTAGGACCGGTTTCGGGGTTTCACCCCTCTTCAGCCAGGATAGTTTGATTCCAGTGGCATGGAGAGCACGGGACCCACGTCTGGGCATACCCGTCCCACTCGGGGTGACAAATGCAAAAACAACAGTTGATGGACAGAATGCAGAACAATGTCATACATTCACCCCAGTACAGAGATCTGGGCCTAAATCCATCGTTTTTGCTCACCATGCCATTCCAGTTTGAACCCAGCCATATGCAAATCAGTCTTGACCCTGTGCCTCATGGGAACAGTCCAGCCCGAACTGCCAAACCAGGTCCTCCCTGGACTGGAAACAAGCATCCTAGGACCGGTTTCGGGGTTTCACCCCTCTTCAGCCAGGATAGCTTGATTCCAGTGGCATGGAGAGCACGGGACCCACGTCTGGGCATACCCGTCCCACTCGGGGTGACAAATGCAAAAACAACAGTTGATGGACAGAATGCAGAACAATGTCATACATTCACCCCAGTACAGAGATCTGGGCCTAAATCCATCGTTTTTTGCTCACCATGCCATTCCAGTTTGAACCCAGCCATATGCAAATCAGTCTTGACCCTGTGCCTCATGGGAACAGTCCAGCCCGAACTGCCAAGCCAGGTCCTCCCTGGACTGGAAACAAGCATCCTAGGACCGGTTTCGGGGTTTCACCCCTCTTCAGCCAGGATAGCTTGATTCCAGTGGCATGGAGAGCACGGGACCCACGTCTGGGCATACCCGTCCCACTCGGGGTGACAAATGCAAAAACAACATTCGGAGGGAGCAGCACCCCAGAGCCCCACCCATTCCGCATCCTAAAAAACACAGAGGGGGAGTGTCACTACACAAAGATACCACCCAGTCCTGGAGTAAGTCTTACTGTGCTACGCATCGACCAGCTCATCCGCAGTCCCTGGCGTAACATGAGGGAGAGTGACGCTCGCTGAGTCCGATTCCTCCGACGCCGTTCCAGCTGACCCCTTCTCAGATTCGGTCGCTCCCTTCGGTTCCGGTCCTTGCTCCTGAGATATCTCCGTCACTGCTTTAAGCGCCGCCGACCTTTCCCGTTCCGTCTGAGACATTGTTGGCTTCTGGGCACGGAGCCGCCGCCTCTCTGAGCGCCGTAGCCGATGTGGGCGCGACACCCCCTCGGCAGCCCCCAGACCTCGGCCAGCCTCTCCTTGTGCCGCTCTGTAAGTCTCCAGCCAATCCCACGCTTCCTCCGGGGTGCTGAAGAAAAAGGTTTTACCGTCCACTGCCACTCTTAAACGCGCTGGAAACATCAGTGAATATTGTAAGCCTTCCGTGCGGAACGGTTTCTTGACTTCCAAGAAGGAGGATCGCTGTCTCTGCACATCGAAGGTGTAGTCGGGAAACAGCGTCGCACTACTAATATCTACCTTGAAGGGGCCTACAGAACGCGCCTTATTCAAAAGCAGATCTCTGTCCTTGTAGTGGAGTAAGCGTGCCACCACAGGCCTGGGTGGCCTCCCAGGCAGCCCCGGGCGCGCCGGCACCCTATGCGCCCTCTCTAGGGTATATATAAGGGGACAATCCCTCTGGGGCTACTTCTGACCTCAGCCAGGTCTCCAGATATTCCACCATACTGGGTCCTTCCACTCCTTCAGGCAGTCCAACCACCCGTATGTTGTTCCTTCTGTTCCGCCCTTCGGCATCCTCAGCTCTCTTTTCCAAGACTTGCAAGCGACGGCATACTTCTCCCATCTGTGTCTCAAGCGCCTTGTGTGCTGGATCCAGTACTTCCAGAGTGGCTTCAGTTTGTTTTACCCGGTCCGTCAGTTTTGCATGATCTGCTCGGAGCAGGCCCAGCCCCACTGATACCTGTGCTATGTCCTGCTGAAGGGCATCTCTATTATCCGCTATGGCTTTAAGTATCACTTCCACTTGTTGCTGCGCCATCCCCTCAGGTTGGGACTCCGACGCCTCCGTCTTTTGCCTATCCGTCGTCTCCTCCTCTTGTTCCGGGGGTGCGCCTCCCTGCTTGGTCCGCGGCTTACCCATTATCGACCTCTTCCTAGGACCAGCGCCCACGGCGACTCCCTGCCGGTTCTCCACTGGTCCCTAGCTCCCGCCAGCAATGTAGGGCGATGTCCCTCGTTGCGCGACGTCCGCTCCACACTTCGCAGCAGAGGCCGGCCGCCGCGCGGCCCGCAAGGCTCTCAGGACACTCTCCTAGTTTCCCCTTGCCAGTCGTGACTCTGCCCGGTGAGGCGTTCCGCCAATCCACTGGTTTCCCAGGCGGGTCCACTCTCAGGGTCACTCCTCAGCGCTGGGTCCCGAGGCAACAGGCGCGACCCGCCTTATCCCAGGATCAGTGCTCCCGGCGAAGAATGCTTAGTTCATCCGCTATGGCACCTGGCCGTTCGCTGTCTTCTAATGTCCAATCCCTGTTCTCTGGCCTGAACCTACGGATCGCAGCCCTTGCTCCGCACCCTGGTGCCCCACTGGATGTGTACTCAAGGTGGAGTTCGTTATCCCTAGGCCGTCGGTGATAAAGGCCACACGTACTCCTCCACAGCTACTCGACAGTTCAGGGGCCTGTTCCTGGCAGTCCTCTTCATGCCACTGAGCGGCCGCTCCTGACTCCTTGCTACCTCTTCGTGTCGCACTGGTAGTACTCCAGTCAGTCCCCCAAGTCTCCGCAGTACTGTCCGGAGGCTGCTGCGTAGTACGTCAGTGCCCGGCCCTGCCCTCAAGGTCCACTCTCACTAGGGCCTCTCCCCCAGCAGTCCAACCTCCAGGTCAATGGGTGAGCGCCTCGCGGGCCGCTCCCCTCACAGCTCCGCCGTACCTCCAGGGATGCAAAATGGCGGTCACGTAGGGATCGCGAGCCGTCCTCTGCCCGCTCGTCTTGCAGTTCCAGGCCAGGGAGGTCCTCTCAGCAACACCTTCAGTTCACTCCCGCTTCGCGCCGGGGCTCCGCGTTATATCACCGTCCTCCGCCGCTGCTATCTCAGACTCCCCACTCAACACCAGGAGAGGGGGGGAAGGGGGAAAGCCCCGTGGCCTTCTGCGGCCACCGCCGCACCAAAAGCACCGCCGCCGCAATGCTCTCGGCCCGCCTCAAGATACCTTCAGTGCCGGGCAATCAGCGGTGGCGGTCCGATCTCCCGTTCCGCTATCTCGTCGGATGTGAGCCGTGCTCCTCCTCGGGTCTATTTACTGCGGTCGGACTCGGCGCCATTTTGAGCGACCGGGGTCCCGCGGCATTTCTTCTCCCGAGCTTCAGCGGCGGTATTGCTTCTGCCAAGAAACGGCACCGGCACCCACCAGTATACCTGACACGCCGCCAGATGCACTTTCAGCGGCAAACTCAGCCCCCTACCAGGATAAATATCGGGGTTGGCGCGGAGCTCTCTGCTCACGCTGCCATCCGCATCGGCACCTTAGCCACGCCTGATACCAAACAGCTCTTTGTAATAAATCCACACTGATGCCAGTGTGAAATTTATTATAACATGTACTCAGAGGGCACCTCAGAGGTATCCCCTGAAAACCTACCGGCCCTGGTGTGGGCACTGACTGGCTTTAGGCAGCCTGCCACACACAGACATGTTTCTGGACCTGTGGGTGGAGAACCTCTGCTCTCTGGGACCAAAAACAATGCACAGTCTGGGCAGAGGTGTCAAATCTCCTCCCCCACGATGGGCCAGTTCTCGAAAGCGAAGTTTCAAAGGCCTGCTTCCTTTGTAATGCAACCCTCCAGCCTCTGCTGCTAGCAGCAGATGGCAGCCCCTGGTTTACACCCCCACTTTGGGCGGGAAAACTTAAAAAGGCTAGGAGGTGTGCCCACCTTTGCCAACTTCACCCCTCTGGTTGAGGAGGCGAAGTTAAGCACACTTTTCAGTCCCCTCCATCCTGAAGATGAGGGGACTCCTCCAATCAGGGCTAGGTCTATGCCCCCTCCCACAGGAGGGTGGCATAATAGGGGGTGTAGTCACCCCAGGTAAGGTGCCATTTAGCCCTAACTATTACTCCCTTAAAACGCCTCCTATTTAGGTGGCTCCCCAGACCTGGAAAATAGATTTGACGGACCAAAAAAAGAAGATGGAAGACGATCGCTGAAGGACCAGGAATTGATCCGCTGCAGATAAAGCTCTGCAAGACCCCCTCCACCTGCAACTGGTTCGACCACTTGGCCTGCTGTCCTTCTTCTTAAACCCGGCAAGGCCTCCAAAAAACCCCAGACACCTTCCAACCTTCACGAAAGTGCCAAGAACCTCCCTTCGCACTAGAGGCTCTTATCCCCGGCGTTCTCCAGTACAAGAACCACAGCAGTGACGACCGACACTTGTATCGACGTGACTCTGCCCTGCCATAATAAAGCTTCCCAGTCGTACGGCCTCCACGACCTTGCGGGATCCTCTCGGCCAAACGACACAAGCTGTTCCCAGCTCCGAGCCTGAGAGCCCGTACCCTCCTGTAAGTGGCCCTGTCTGCCTCCTCCGGTGCTTCCTGTACAGCCTGCCCGACTGCGACCTCTCTGTGAGGGTCTGACGATGGCAGAACTCCTTCACCCGATCTACAGCAGTCTGCCACCGCGATGTTAGCTGTGTTGACAGTCTGCTGAATACCATCCCGCTTACCTGCTCTCTGTGGACCACAAGGGTAAATATCTTTGCCGGTATCGACCGCCTCAGCGTAGATACTGAATCCCACACCTTCTGGGTGCCCCCAGTCCCAGCAACCGGAATTGCCCTCAGTGTATGTCTGAGCCACCCGAAGATTGGACTGGAACTGTAAGTGGCGTACTTGCCTGTTACACCGCCTAATTGTTTGCCTCCAAAGGATAAAATTGAACTATTTTGAAATTGCACTTTCGACTTCTGAATCTGGAAAGTATTTTTCATAGAAAACGTACTTACCTGATTGCAAAGACCTTGGTATTAAAATAAAGTACAAACAAAGTATAATTTTCTAAAATTGGTCTGGATCTCCTTCTTGAATCGTGTGTCCATTATTGATCGCTGTTGTGCAATAAATGTCTAATGCTCCTTTGTGTTAGGCCGAAGGCTGCTCACCCACACTACCACTAATAGAGCACTTTGGATTTTACATTGAGCCCTGTACGCTTTTGGGGCACCCCTGGACTCTGTGCACGGTAATACCACCTAGTGGTAATATCATATACAGAGCCAGCGTTCCTACAGTTGGATATCCAGAATTTCAGCACATGCCTAGGTGTAACTTTTGGCTGAAAAAATCAATTATAAACATACCATCAAACAAGCAAGGAAGTGTCACAGCTAGAGTTTTTATTTCTCTAGTGGCGTAGACCTGCCTCATAATAACTTGATGGGGCCTCATTGCATTTGTCAGATGCAAGAATAATAGTCCACAGTTCGAGACCTTGTAGATTATACTTAGAAATGAATGGACATTAAGATGAACAGGATAAATTACTACATCTCTGTGATACTAGGCTTGTTGAATTCACATTTTGACACCATCTCTGTTTTTGATCTACTAGTGTAATTTTAGGCCATTTGGGGGGACTTTACATTTGTTTAACTAGCAACACAAACAAAATGTCACTGAAAAAAGAATTGACTGAAATACTTGTAAAAAGAAAAAAGGTACATGGGCCCAAAGCTTTTTCTTAGGAGCTTACTGATGGAACTTCTAAATCCAAGACTTGCCACATACATATGCTGCCTAGTCTCATTTGCACATCATACCTCTTTTTCACTATCCTAGATTTCCAGTGTCTTTATCTCAATCTTCAGTTTGTTTCCTCCCTTCTTTCTCCTTGCCTCAGTTTTCCCATATTTCATTTACTTCTTCCTTTTCTGCCTTTCTCTTCCATGCTTTAAAGTTTGGACGAAGGTCTGAAAATATGGTCTGCTCCCCAAAACGAATTCTGATGCCTACCACTTCCCTAAATTAAGCACTGACAATTGACAATTTTGCAAAGTTTAAAAACAAGTGTGTGATTTGTGAAGCCCACTCAGAATCAGTATCCTTTTGTGCACTTCCTATTGCACAACTACCATTACTGTGCCATGTTGAAGTAGTCCTCTTATAAATGCGTCCAGCTTTTTCCTCTGCATCTGCATTTTTCTTATCAATTCGATTCAGTTTTTCTTTATTCAGCATAAACAAGCCATAAAGATTCACATAATTCACAATTTCATAAATATGCAAACAATGTTAACAAGCATTGGCATAGCCAATAGGTCTCGCCTTTGGGGCCTTATAAGTGTTTAGCCAGAACTACTGGCTTTGCCAATGTCTTTAAGCTATGGTGTAGAGCAGTGTGGCAGCTGTGCAGCATGTTGAAAAGTTATAATAAAAAAGTGTTGTAAGCATTCTTTTTGTTATTTTATGTATAACCAAGAAGATATTATGTAGAACTGAACGACTCTATTAAAAAAAGTATTAACATAAAAAATTTCTTCTAGGTTTTTTTTGTTATTGCTGTTCTGGCAAATCTTCCTGCCTGTTCATATGCTTGTTTGTTATAGCATTTTTGTTATGGTGGGAGGGGGTGGGACGACCATAAACAGCACTCGTAGTGAGGTGGTGCTGCACTGGTGCAGAGCTGGTGCTGCACGTAGGTGGTGCTGCACATGTGCAGAGGTGTTTCTGTACTGAATCTGAGGTGGTGCTCAGATAGTGCTGCGCTGGTGCTAAGGTGGTGCTTTGCTGGTGCTGAGATGGTGCTGCGCTGAGGCTCAGTGGTGCTTCGGTTGTGGTGTTGTGGTGGTGTTCAGGTGCTGCTGAGTGATGCTGCGTCTGGCAAATTACACGCTATATAAAAAACGCATAAATAAATAAAATAAATATAGTAAGTGGCAACGTGTGGAGTAATTAAACTTGCTGTCACTGCACCCGCCCGCCTTCAAGGAGAGAGGCAGTTGCTAATGTACATGAAAGCTCATGAACAATACAGAATAAGAACTGAAACTAAACATTTCTGCCACCTTAAAGCTACAGCTCAAACTCAGTCTCAGTGTGCACAAAAAGAAAAGAGTGACGACAATGGCTTTCAGGACAGAGCATGCTAACAGTCGAGCTACTTCGCCGATTTGCGTGATAAATGTCAGACTCTGCGGGAATGCGGAGTTTAATTGAAAAAGCGTTAGTTCCACCACAGATGCGCGGCACTTGGCACGCCTGAATCGTGTATGGTTCGGCCAGGAAGCATTAGAAGGTGCGTCGCCCTATTCCCGCTAACAATAACTGCAGAGTCTTTCACATAAGGGATTTTCCACCTAAAATCGGTGTAACCCCGCATTTCATTACTTCCGGATAAGATTAGGTTTCGTTTTTTTTTATATGTAATCACCCAAGGCCGAATCGGATTCAATAGTGCGTCTGCACCTTCCTAAAATTAAATCGGTGTGCTTGGCTAAGAGAAGAACCTGAAACAGAAAGCGGACATAAAAATACTTTTTTATCGTTCCTTGACTGCAGCTGGTTGTAAAAGGCCCGCAGTGCTATTAATAGACACAGAGTAAACAATTAACAAGTTACGCTGGCCAATGTAGTCTACCAAGGGGCCGAATCAAAGAATACTTTGCAGGCTCACTACAGACTTTAGTTTGATAAAATCTTAATGTAGGAATGCCCGAATGCGTAAACTTCAAGGGAGCAAGGGTGGGCGTGTTAGTGACGGAAGTGAGTTCTGTACACGTTATTATTTAGGCAACTCGTGTGCGTTGAAGAGCCGTAATTTCTAAATGGGTTACAAAGGCGAGGAAGTGACTTTTGAGTATGTTTAGAAGCGCAGCATGGGAGGTGAGAAGCCGGGGTCTGTTGCCAGCGGGCAATGCTAGTTTGCTGAAAGGCGCAGGCTTTTGCCCTCCTTCACTGCTCTCCCGGCCCTCATTTGTTAACCCGACCTGGTGACTCTGGGCTCATGCCGGCAGCTAACAGCTTTGTTCCTTTGTGGCACTCCCGCTTTAGCTGTGAACATCGTAAGCTAAAGCGCGGGTGCCGCAATTGCTTAAAATGTAAAGAAGTAGAATTTTTTTTTTACATTTTTTTTCTATTTTTTTACTTTTTAAGCAATCACGGCACCCGCGCTTTAGCTTACGATGTTGATAGCTAAAGCGCGGGTGCCGCGAATGTAACAAAAGTAAGCAAATAGAAAACAAGCATTGGCCGTGCGAGACGCGCTCTGTGGTGGGGGAGGGGGGAGGAGCGGGAGAGCAAGTGACGCGCGGCCGTGAAAGTGACACGGTCGCGCGGCCCCGAGAAGCGCTCTGTTGTGGGGGAGGAGCACGTGAGATGAAAGACATATGGCGCCTGGAGCATGCGAGGAATGCGCGTTACTGTGCGCGTACTCACATGCTCTAGGCCAGCCAAAAGTTGTGGTCGCATTTCTGCAAGCCCACTACAAAATGTCTCGCCCAGAGCGAGACCTAAAAACTTAATTATGAGCACATTTCAAAATTCATAGTAAATCCTCAAGGAAATGCCTACACACACCTCTAACTATTCAACAATGGGCTATCAAAATGTCCTTATTCTAAGAGCAGACTAGACGAAATTAATTACAGCCAAACAAGTTGTATGACATAAGAGCTGGTGAACATAAACAAGCGCAGGCCTGCATTGTCTTCTATCCGATACACGTGACATAGGCAGTAAATAGCGTTTTCTAGGGTACATATAAATTAGATAAAAAAGCATGAAGTACAATGTGGGGTGAAAAGACTTATTATCCTTTGGGCTACATGGGAGTTCGCGAAGGCAGACACCACACTTAAGGAAAGCCACTAACAAAAAATCCATGATATTCAGTCTAAAACGTGTGAGATAAAAAAAAAATGTTGTGAATTTATTATAAAGGAAAGATCGGGCTCCGTAATCTCTGGGCTTGAAACAATAGCATGTGATATCACTGTGGGTTTACTACATTCTCTTGTCATTTCCATATTCTCAAAAATTTTGAGAAACAAATCTTTTCATATCATTTCTTTATCTAATATTTGATTTGCATGGTCAGAGGTCCTACATCTTCTATTCCTTCCTCGTTGTTCTTTTCTCCACAGCAATGGCCCACCATTGTTTGCTTTAAAGGGGAAGATCCACCTTGCATGTTTTTGGGACACTGAAGGGTCACTGTTTAAACTCCCAGAATTGTCCGTCATTTTTGTCAATGTCTCTTCTATCACCTTTTGAAATGTTAAAAATTGAATGTCAACCCTTGGGAACCTGCATCTTTCTCCCTCGTCCTTGTTCTGGGGGCACTTTTCAAGTGGAAGAGCGTTTCAAGTTACTTTGTTACTTTTCATGGATGCATATCCGTGGGTGCTTCAATTAAAGTTACAATTGCATTCAATTCCTAATTAAACGTTTTGTGTGGACCATTGTCTTAATTGGTGGTACCCAAACCCACATTTTTGTAGATAAAACAATGAAGAGTGAAGTAAGAACATTAGTACTTCTGAACATGTGTTCTCTCTCAAACATCATTTGTATAGAAATTCATGTTTGCTGCATGTTTGATATCATCAGTAACTTTGCTCTTCTTTCTCCCCTCCTCTCTTGTGCTCCACCCTTCTGACTCTCAACTCACTTACTCGTACTTTCTTTCATTTTTGTTCCTGCTCTTTTTTCCATCTCTTATGCCCAAAAGCTCTTCTATTTATGTGCGGACGTTTGCCAACAGATGAGCATCAAAGATGCACGGATATTGGGGAAAGAGGTTTCTGCCATTTTTTTGGACAAGCATGCGGTAAGAGCAATGTTTTGCATATACAGATATCTGTGCTAAATTGGCACCAGCAACCAACCATTACCTAAAATGTAAAATGAGGTCAGACAGCCTGGTCTACCAGAAAACTATTTGACAAATGTACCTGAAAGCGTTAGTGAAATTTTACTTATGAAAGTGCATTTCAGTAAAACATACAGGACAGAAACATCTGTTGTGATGTGCATTAGAAAGAATATATTCCCCATGGCCAGCTAAGCACCCTCAGTCAGTTTTAACCCAAAATCACAGTGAAAGCAGAAGGCAGCTTACGCAAATACTCACTAACTAATGTCCACTTCTAACTTCAATTTGTCAGTGACTGCTTCTAATAATAATAATTGCTTGACGGGGTGGTGTCTAGTGTGTCATCGATCACGAGAAATGTGTTCTGGTTGTCTTTATACATGTAGACATTGTTAAAGAAACACATACAGCACCATTTATCTATTATCTCTGTCATCGGTGCAATCAACCTGAACTCTGCCTTGAGCATCTGCATAGTTCGGAGTGTCCTAGGTATCTATCCTATCTTTAGCAGATGTTTATTAGTTCACTGAGCAAAGGAATAGGCACTTCATTTTGTAATGCTAAACTAGCCTTAAGGTCTTTTGAAAAACCTGAAGGGTATACTGCAGAATTTAAAAAAAAAAAAAAAAAAAAGTGATATTTTTCCCTCACAAGTGTTTTCAGTGTCTTTTCAATGAACAGTGCCTAAAAGATGTTGGTTTAATCTGCAACAAGTTCATTTTTATGTTGTATTCCTGGACATAGTCACAGCAGTTGCTTATTTGCACTCACACAATGCCACAAAAAACTCAATGGTTGCCAAGATAGTTGACTTTACTCGCTCAGTTATCTGTATTTGTGCTATTTACTCTCAATGGGATCAGCAATGATTTAATGTATTTTGTAAATGCGCCTTGAACAGTAATGCTGTTGAGTATTTCAAAACTTGGGCCAGGTACATGAATCTCTTCCCTTGCCCAAACACACTTGTCTGGAGTACCTTAGGAGGTACCTGGCAGTAGACAGCTGAAAGCAGAGCAGTTGGTTCTGCTAGATGTGATACCTGGCATGACTGTACACATCTATACATTTCATGTTTAGGTCTTGCCTATGCAGCGCTTGCGCTGTCTCTTCAAGACATGATGTATTCAGGATATGGGCATAAAGCTCCGCCCACTTGCCGCCCATCTTTTTAATTGGCTCCTGTCCCTGGTAAATGGTGCTTTTCATTGGTCAATAGGCTTAGTAGTCTCTCCTTAGTACTGCCTTGTCTCTTCTTGTAACCTCCCATGAGGACACTCCCTGTTACATGTGTTGTTACTCCCTAGGTTTTAATTACAGCCTCAAGGTACTATTTTCCTAAAAGGCTTCAGGCAGGACACACACTTGGTCCTAAGCTAGGCTGGCAGTGGTTACTTCACTCACTAGAACATCTCCCATTTATGAGACGTCTATAAATTCCCCTTCTTCAGCTCCACACAGAGTGCAACCTAATCCGAAATTAATGTAATAATTCTTTTGTCACATTTCAAAGCTACTAATTGTATTATATGGACATAGCTATTTGAATGTACTAGTAGTACTGTCTTGCATGCAATGCATTATGGGTAGGGTGGATTTACCATATCTTCTGCAGGGTGCAGTACCATATGTGACCAAAAGAGGTCCCCTTTTGGCCACATATGATACTGAACCCTGCAACATGGCTAGGTAAAAAACATTGCCATTTATAATGCCAATAACTCCAACTTTGTAGACATGCAGTGTTAGTGCCTTGCTCACTAGGGACCTCTAGGAGCAGCTTGCGGTACTGCACCTAAACATGCAGTGCGGGTGCCTTGCTCACTAAGGACCTCTAGGAGCAGTTTGCAATACTGCACCGAGACATGCAGTGCTGGTGCCTTGCTCACTAGGGACCTCTAGGAGCAGCTTGCGGTACTGCACCGAGACATGCAGTGCTGGTGCCTTGCTCTCTAGGGTCTCTAGGAGCAACTTGCGGTACTGCACCGAGACATGCAGTGCTGGTGCCTTGCTCACTAGGGACCTCTAGGAGCAGCTTGTGGTACTGCCCCGAGACATGCAGTGCTGGTGCCTTGCTCACTTAGGGACCTCTAGGAGCAGCTTGCGGTACTACACCTAGACATGCAGTGCTGGTGCCTTGCTCACTAGGGACCTCTAGGAGCAGCTTGCGGTACTGCAACGAGACATGCAGTGCTGGTGCCTTGCTCACTAGGGACTTCTAGGAGCAGCTTGCGGTACTGCACCGAGACATGCAGTGCTGGTGCCTTGCTCACTAGGGACCTCTAGGAGCAGCTTGCGGTACTTCAGCGAGACATGCAGTACTGGTGTCTTGCTCACTAGGGACCTCTAGGAGCAGCTTGCGGTACTGCAGAGAGAAAATGCAGTTCTGGTACCTTGCTCACTAGGGACCTCTAGGAGCAGCTTGCGGTACTGCACTGAGACATACAATGCTGGTTCCTAGCTCACTACGCAAGCATTTGTAATGCACAAGGTCTCGCATTACGGAAAATATGAGCTATTGGCGTTGCATTATTATTTGCAGTGCCAATCCCTCAAACTATCAGTAATGCAAGACCTATTGCATTGCAGATGCTTGTTTATATGAAGTTTTGATTTGTTTTCTGCTAGACACCAGAAACAGTTAAAGGGAACTTAAAACTAACATGACGTCAAACTACTCGCATGGTGGTACCTTACTCCCACTAGACTACACAAAATGTTTGGCATCTAGGATACATGCTAGAAGGGTTGTGGAGAGCGTAGCACTAATTTACACATGTGGTGATCGTGCCCCCATATCCAATATTTCTGGTGGGATGTCCTTGCAATTTTACTGCCATGTCAAACACTACACTTCCACTTGAGCCATTGGTGGTCGTGTTGGGTCACTCTGGCGCCCAAGCCCTTACCCCAGGACCACTTCACTGGGAAAGCTGATCACCCATATCCTACTAGCTGCCTGCCTAACGAAGTATAGCTCAGGTGTAGAAATCACCATGCGCCTCTACACTCAACATGTGGTGGGAGAAAGTATGGTCCATCTATGCCATGGAGAAACATTTGACAACGTTTCATGACCGAATGCACAAATTCGACCTGATATGGCACCCTTTTGCAATGTACCTGCGGAGGGAGAACAGGTTGGGGGGGGAACCATTATGGTCATGTCCCAGTTTCTACGTAGCTCGGGCGTCTGTCAGGTGACTGGCCTGGATAATGACCATCAAGAGGACAGTGACGGCTGCCGAATATAATTTGTAAAACTTTTCTCCCACCTGCATGATTTTGCAATGTGTATCTATGTCACTGTACGAATGTACATTTGGCGATGTCAGTTTCACTGTGATATCAGTGTAATCAAAAAATGTGAAGGAGTGCTAAACCTTGTGTGCACCTTTCGAGCCGCTGTTAATCCCAAAAATAACGTTGCTAAAGAACTGACATGATGTGCTTTGGACAGCCTAGATTCAGTAATAGCAGGGCTCCAGTGTTTTGCTTTGTTTGACTTAAAAATGTATTATTTCTTCAAAGCAGCGCAAATTCTATTTTGAATACTTGCATTAACAAACAGTTGCATTAACAATCATGACCACATACAGTTTAGTAGAATGATTTGTGTTACACACCATAGAAATTCAACTCTGAAAAATCAGGGCCTTCTAACTAGCTGTTCTCTGATTTTGGTCTTCCGTGGTTTCTCTTCTACTGCTGGGACAACATAAGATCCTATAGTCATCTAAGAATAAATCCAAATCTTTCTCACTTGTGGATTCCTGAATCGTAAGCATAAAGCAACCATTAAATATTTTAGGATTTGCCTAAATAGTTGCCTCGGAACGTGTGTTTACTTACCCTTCGATCACTCCCTCTCTTCCAACAAAGTACTTGCAGAAAACTTACATTTTGACAATGAGAGATGGAATGCCAATAAGATTGCTCTAATTAGTCAGTCGGTAAGGAAACAAAATCAATCAAGGCGATCCCTTAATTCTTATTGAATACAAGCTGCCTGAGAACTTTGGCTTGCTAATGGACAACATTATACAAAAGCCTTTGTTTAATTGTAGTTTTCAAAGAAGCCAATCTAATTATTATTATGACTTTCTATGGATGAACTTCTTTCTGTTTACAGGCCAGAATAGAGTCATGGGTATTTATAGACCCTGCTAATTATTTCTTAGTTTATAAAAGGTAAGCCTCTCTGATGGTCATTAAGGTGATTTCCAACGGTTAGCAAAGTATTTGTTACTTTTGTGCTCCCATTTCTAAACATTACCAGAGATGATTTCCTTTGTCGAGAGATAGAAAAATGGTTTTAATTGGACAAATGCATTTGCAACTCATTGCTTTATTAATGCTTGAGGATGTGTGTGTCCCCAGTTAGTGCTTGAACCTGTACACTTCCATATCTTCATTCGGCAGATGGAGAAGTGCAGCATATCTATGGGCAGGAGAAGATCAAAGCATTGCCTCCAAGCTGGTCAATGGTCACTTAGATTAGAAGTCTAGCTATTGTAAGGCTGACCTTAATAATATTCAGGGATCTTTGGAAGTGACTCGAGCATGCATTGTAGACAATACACTTGTGGATGTGAAGGGAGAGGGAGTCGCTCTACCGTTAGTTTAATCAAGCAACGGAGTTCTAGCAAAACCACACCTCCGGATGTAAAATGGTATTCCAAAAAGTTTTTAACATTATTTTACAGCACAACATGGTACTCTTTTCTGAGGCGCAGGGTAGGAGCGGGTGGCTGAGTGCTATAATGAGGCCACTTTAGGCTGCTGCCTTATAGCACCACTGAAAGATGCCACAGTAGGTGCCTGATTGCAACAGATGACCTTGTTGCTAGGGATTAGTTAGAGTAACCAACTTGTAAACTATCACTTTGCCTGGTGCTCTGAAAATCCTTGTACTAGGCCTGATGGACCGGACTGTAAGATGACTGCTTTATTGATAGAGTTGTTTGTGGAAGATGGGCATCATATTCTGGGGTGTAGATAGGGCAATACAGGGGTGACCTGTTAAGAATGGGGCATCATTTATTCTCCCTTACTCATCGTACTGCTGTAATAGAGTGTACTCTCAAACGAAGTGATCGATGAGAGTGCCATTACCGTATGAGCCCCATTCTTGCCACAACTCCTTTCACGCACTCTTAAACCATGCTGTGAAATTCCTGGGACAGACTGGAAGTTCACAGGAATAGCTGGATAGTTTTGATGGTACCGTCATCTAAATATCCACAAGTTTCTGGGAGAGTGAAGTTTCTGAAATACGGAGGATGTTTAGTGAAGATGGAACGTCCCTTTAGCCTCTGTCTTTGCTGGTGACACAGAGATTGCGGCATGGAGCAAAAAAAGGTATTGAGCATTTGGGAGCCTCAGAGAGGTGAATCATACTAGTCACATAAAGAAGAGTGATTGAGAAAAGCAGCAAAGCTGATAGGGAAACTAGCACATCCGGTGGGCCCCTTAGTTGCTTTTGGTTGCCACTGTCAGTATTGTATTTTAATTCATTAACTACCAATGAACCTGCACACACATGTTGGGTCTTGGCTTGTCACCTTCAGAGCATGGCATTGCAATAATAAAATATTAATCCCTTTGTTTTATTTTTTCAGCCTTTACGAGTGAAGGTTCCGGAGCCCTTGTTAGTAGACCTGGGTAAGGCATTAGTATATACACTAAGTTAACATCTTTACATTTTGTGTAATCAGTCTCATACATATTAAGGTGTTTTGATCCTGCAGTGTTGAGTCTGAAGGGTTCTCAGTGTACTTTGCATTCATGCTTACTAAGATCGTGCACACAAAATATTTTAGCAGCTGCCTTTCTTTTTCTGTCATGTTCTTTGAAGTGACAGGATAAGATAGAAACAATAGAAGAAACATACCATATGCCTATTTAGAGGCTATTTAATGTCTACAGTACTCGAGATTGACAATTAATTTAATGAAAAGACCAGTTGCTCAGCCCTTTTTAACTTTACTGCTTTTGCCTGTACAAATTTCGAGTTCTAGACATGAGCGATGAGGATTTACTCTGTTATGTTGCTGAGCAAATTTGCATGTAAGTGCCACCCCTTCATGCTGACAGTTCCTTTCTTTCTGCGTCTTCCAGCGTGGGTCCTGACCTCCTCTTTCACTTTTTATGGTCTTCAAACCATTTTCAAACAAAATCCACTGTTCAAGGGAATAATATCCCTCCAAAAACTACAAGCTTTAAACTATGGCCTGACTGCAGAAAACAGTCTCTGATCTGTATGCGAGATCTCTTTGGTGTTTGGACTCGTGACATGACTCCTAGTGCCCCCTCATGTACCTGGAGGCAATCCAGGACTGCAAAGTTGTACATCGCGGAGCACAGGAAGAAGTCATGGACTTGCGTAAGTTCTGCGCTCAATGCAAGATAAGGGCCTGGATCTGCTCCTGTGAGAAATCTTCAGGATCAAAGACCTTCGGTTAGTCAAAGTCCAAGCTGAAACAACAGAAGGCGAAGTGGTACTCTAAAGAGAAGTTGTGAGGCCTTAAGCTGCCAGTTGATATCACTCCCAATTTCCATTTGAGAAGCTGATTGTGCAGCTAATCCCAATGCGCCCTATGTTCCCTGGGCCATCGGCGATACGACAACAGGTCAAGGTCTTTAAGTAGACCATGCTTCTTATGTTTGGGCCTCTTTCTGCTCCATCTGGCACACCTTTTGGCCCCAAGGAAACGCAGAAGCCCTCAGTAGGATTATCGCTTGCAGATCCATCCTTGGTGTCATCCAAATCCCTTGGATCTGTCTCTGGTTCAGCAGTGACTCCTGTGCAGAATTCAACACCAACTCAAAAACCCACACAAGTCCTCTTCCATTGACACCGATGATGGCAAATGCCGATGTTCTACCTTGAAGCTGCATCGGCTCGAGCAAGGTTGTGTTCTAAACTAAAGTGCAGATTCTTATGGACAAAACCACCTACACGAGCACTTCAATAAACAAGGCAGAGTTGGTGCCAAAAGGATTTATACCTCTGTTCATGAACCACTTTACGGGACATTTTAATACCAGGGGCAGACAAGCTAATACGGCAGTGCTTGGCAGATTTTGAATGGTGTCTGCATTTCGATGTAGCATAGGGCATCTTCTGACAGAGCGCATAACCCTGGCTAGATCTTCTCACCACCATCAAGAATGTGCAGAATCAAAACGTTTGCACTTTGGCATTTCTGTGAAAACTCTTAGGGAATGCATTCCAGTTGGAGTGGAACACAGGATTCTTCTATGACTTTTACTGCCTCTGCCTCTCCAACCCCTGGGCCTGAAGAAGATCAGGAACAACCAGAACCAAGTCATCTGTATGGCTTCAGATTGAGCCAGGAGATTGTAGTACCTGGAATTTCTCGTCATGAGGCTCTGTCATCTGATCAGGCTATGATTTCGGGAGGATCGTATGTTGCAGTAGCATGACAGGGTTCTGCACCTGAACCTGCACGTTTCACACCTCCATGTGTGGAGATTGAGTGGAGGCAGTTGACCGTGTTTGATCTGCAGCCCGAGGTTGTGGATGTCATTCTTGCTGCCAGGTGTCCCATGTATAAAGCCCATTTATGCTGGGTGGTGGGACAAATTGTTCTCCTGATGTGGAGTCTTTAAGACAGACAACTTACAAGCCAAGCTGTCAGATGTTTTGTTTATTTTGAGCACTATTATAGGTTCTTTGTCTGCCCTTTCGGTCTTTTTGCATTTGCCGGCCCAACTATCCTTGATTAAATCACCTGTTGTGATGTGGTTTATTAAATGTTCACACACATATGCCCTCAAACACCTTTTGTGATGCCACAGTGAGACCTTAACTTGGTTTTGACTTTCTTCATGTGTACTGCCATTTGAGTCGGTGCACAGCAGCTTGTTGTGTCTTCTGACCATAAAAATTGTCTTCCTCATTGCAATCACTTTATTTTGTTTTTGTGGCTGTCTTAGTGCCACTGCCCTACACCACCTTTTTTTTTTTTTTTAGACAAACTGGTGTTGAGGATTTGGACTGGCTTCTTGCTGAAAGTCATGAGTCCTTTCTACATTTGGTGATAGATCAGTCTTACAGCAACCTTTGCCCCTCCTCAGCCCTCGCAAGATGAGGAGTGACTCCCTCTGTTGGACCCCAAAAGAGCTTTAAGATTTTGCTTAGATCCTACCACGGACCATCGAGTCAACGATAAGCTTTTTGTGGGGTTCCTTTGAGAGAAGAAAGGAAAGGCTTTCCTAAAAAAGACTTTGTTGAGTTGGACAGTCCTCTGCATTAGGATCTGCTCATCATTGACCAAAAAGCTGCATTCGGAAGGGCTGATAGCCATTCCATCAGGACTAACGCTGCCACCATTGCATTGCCACGCAGAGTGCCTGTCCTTGACATCTGCACCATACTGCATTGACAGCCAGATCCGACAGTAAGTGCATTTTGCCTGTTCAGTCCAGGAAGCTTTTGTAGTTTGAGCTCACTCTTCTGACCTTCCACGTTTTCGAGGTACTGCTTTGGTATCTATTCTAAAGGTGAGGAGTCTGCAGTTAGAAGTATCCATCAGAACACGTTACTATTACTTACCTATTATATCCCTCTTTCTGATGGACACCTGATCTAGCCGCAAATTCCTCTCTGCCCTCACTCCTCTCTGGTCTGTGGAGTGGCCTCTTTTTACCATGTAAAAAGATCCCAAATTAGAGATCTGCACACTCGTGCTGACATTTCTTTTGGGCTCTGTATCTGAGAATGTGAAAGAGTGCAGCAAGGAATTGACATCTGCTCTCAGATGTGGTGCTTATTTGCAGCTCTGCTCTGTCACTTCTGAGGCAGAACGAAGCTGACACGGAGGCACACTGTACCACCTGACAGCATGTGGGAGCACTGCTATAAAAAAGTTACGGATCCCGTCTGGCGCCTGGGAAAATATTGTAAAGGTGAGGAATCTGCTGTTATATACAGTATCCAGCAGAAAGACAATTAATGAAGGTAAGTAACTTGTTATTGATATTTATGGCATTACCATTTGTCTCTGTCCGTAGGAATCTGATGCCCATATATCCTAATGGTAGAAAAACAGCCATTAAAGAGACTGTAACTCACTTTGATGAAATAGACACCATAGGTGCTATGGTGGTACTTCACACATATTACCTCAAAATAAAACTGCTTATAGAAATGATCATCACATCACTTTTTTGGTGAAAAGATTCGAACAAGACCCCTGATCAGTGAGAGGGTTATATTAAGTTAGATGGGCAGGTTGGTGGCATTGATGTGCTACAGACGAGTTTGTTTTATGAGCAAAAGATGTTTCCTATCGAATGTCCTTACAACAATTAAATTAACTGTACTATTTTCAGTGGAAATGTTTCACCCCATTACTTATTTAAATCATTGCATGTTAATTGTTCTCAGTTTTGCATTTTCACTGTGGTGGCCTTTGCACCATGAAGCTTTTAATTTTCCATTGTGTACAGAATTATTAGCACATAATGGTGTGTACTCCTATTTTTTGCCCAGAGTGATGAATTACTGTTGACTTCAGCTTATATTTGGCAATATTTTGACATTCGCACAGAATGCATACGTTATTGGAGCCCTTCCCTCAGTCTATGAAAAAGATCCTGATCTTTTCTTATTCTTCTGCAAAGTTAACTCACCGCTTTAGACTTTTAGCTCAATCAGGGATCCTGCAGCCGTAATGGTCATCAGGATTTTGGTCTGCCTCTCTCCTAATCCTGAAATCTTTTCCCTCCTTGGAGAATTTAGAGTTGGTGTTTAACCCAGAAGGAAAGACCCAACAATGGCATTCACATATAGGAAAATAGAAGTAGTCATTCACGTTTACCAAACATTAGCAGTCTTCTGGACACTGGACAACAGCTGACATCTTGAACTTTGGAAGTTCTGAAATTAATTGGGATCTTATTACTTCTTTGAAGTTGCAGTAAAGCCCCTCCCCATTTCAAAGAATGTACTGCCACTATGCTGATATTGGTCAATAGCAACTGAACATGTTTCCGAAGACTCTTTTCGCAAACCTGTATCTGATAGATACTACTAGCCGCAGATTCCTTAACGTAGAATTATCCCCAGGCGTGAGACTGGATCCGGAATTTTTTTTGCCACAGCATCCCTGCGTGCCGGGAAGGGGGGGGGGGGGTGGGCGCGGCACCACACGACTCCTCCCTGATGCTGTCCGCGGACGTGACGTCAGCGAGGTCACATAAGTCCCACCCCGGCGCGCTGACGTCAGTTTCCTTCTTTTCCGCGTGCAACGCGGATCCGGAGTGAGTTTCCTTGACCTGTTTTCAGGCCTCTTTTAACGCCTTTGCGTTGAGAACAGTGTGCTATGCCTTCGGGTTTCAAGACGTGTGCTTCTTGTACGCGTCAGATGTCGGCGACGGACCCTCACCCTATTTGTATGTGGTGTTTGGGCGAGCACCATGATTCTACGGACTGCGACGCTTGTCAGCATCTCAAGCCGAAGTCCCGGCGGGAGCGCCGGATGAAGTTGCTTTCGGCCCGCTTGTCCAGATCGGTCTCGTCACCGCGTCCGTCCCCTACCTCGGAAGGGTCCAGAAGCCGCCGATTCCGGTTGCGGAATCGTCCTTCACCGAGGCCCCACGGGCGTCTCTCGCCCGCCGGTAAGTCTTGCAGCTTGTCACCGAGGCCCTGTCCTCGTTCTGCTGAGGGCGCAGGTTCCTCTCGGGACGTGCGCCCTCGCCCGTCGCCACCCTATCCGCCGTTTCCTAGCATTGGGGCGACAAGGGCCCAAATGAAGGCCTACGCTACGGCTCTGCAGGCTTCTTTGGGCCCCCCTCCTCTTCCTGAGACGTCCGCGGATCCCTCGCCATGCGCGGGGCCTTCTGCGGACTCGCCGGCGGCTTCGCCCCCGGCGCAGACACGTTTGGCTTCAGGTTTTGGAGGTGTGGTGTCGTCAAGGTGCGGCCCTACGGGGTTCCCCTCTTCGGCCCACGGCGTCCCTGCCTCGCCGCAAAACCCTGCGGGGTTCCCTGTGGTGTCGCAGGAGATAGCCGGGACTCACGGCTCGTCCCCGAGTCCCCCTCGGTCCTCTGGGCAAGCAGCTGTCTTACCGGAGGCCGAGCCGACGCCTTTCCGGCTCCGACGGCTTTCCTCCCCGGCCCTGGCAGCGCCACGGGTGGAGGCCGGGAACTGGGGCGCCTCCTCGAGTCCCTCTCGGACCTCTGCGCCGGCGGCTGCCTCGTTGGAGGTCGAGCCGGCACCTTTTCGGCGCCGATCATTGGCCGCTTCGGCTCCGACCCCGCCCCTTTCTCCTAGGATGCATGTGGTGGTGGAGGTCGACTCGGCACCCCTGGTGGACACTTCGACGCCGATCGAGGACACACCGGTGTCCATGGCGGACTCTCCGGCGCCGTCCCGGCGTCGGAGCGTCGACTCTTCTCCGGATGTCCCTTCCTCTCCGGAGGATTGTCATCTCCTTGTCTCCTCTTCACCGGAGACTGGACGCCGCATCGTTGCCTTTTCCCCGGCGGCTTCCGGGGCGGGTTCTATGCCGTCTCCGCGTCCACAGCCCCCCGGACCTGCTCTTCCGCACCTTGCAGTTGGTTGCCGCGCAGGCTTCTCCGCCTTCTCCGGAGACCCCTCAGGCACCTCACTCGTCCGTGGGTCCTCCATCCTTCAGGGGCTGGCCGTTTCTTCCTTCGGCAGTGCACGGGGTCGGGCGGCTTAGTTTGCAGCCTTCGCCCACGGAAGAGTTGCTCTCTCCCCCACGTCGCCCTACAGAGGCGAGTGTAGCCTTTGTCCGGGCCATCTCCACGGCCACCGGCGTTTTGCAAATGGGCAACCTGGTCGCTCCACTCCCCACGGATCACTTGTTGGAGGTTCTCCACCAGGGCTCTGGTGGAGGGGAGCCGCTTCTTCCATTTGAAGCTTCGCTCCACAACTCTCTTCTGGGGGCCTGGGGGCGTCCAGCTACGGGGGATCCGGTGCCTCAGCCGCTCCTCCACCGCCACCGTCCTGCCCCGCACGATCCAGTCTGCCTTTTTTCCCACCCATCTGCCCAGGGCCCTGTCCTGCAGACTGCTTTCCCTTCCTTGCCTTCAGTGTTGCTCCCTCCGTCACGGGAGACCCGGTGGTTGGACTCCTGGGGGCGTAACATTTTCGCTTCCACTAGTGCTGCTCTGCGCACGCTCAACACACTTTGTGTGTTGGCCAGGGCTACCTCTGACCTATGGGATTCCGCGGAGTCCCTTCTGTCTCACACCTCCCACGAAGGTGTCCGCGCTGATCTGCGGCACCGTGTGCTGGATGGTCGGGAGTTAGCTGCCTTTATTCTCAGTTCGGCCTTGGATGTCTCTGATTCTCTCGCCCGCGCTATGGCGAGTTCTGTGGCCCTCCGCCGCCATGCTTGGTTGCGGGATAGCGTCTTTCCCGAGAATATTCGAGAGCGGCTTGTTGACCTGCCCTTTGATGGGATTCTTTTATTTAACACCCACGCGGACTCCGCTATTCAGCGACTCCTTGCGGGGCTCCGTCCTCCTCCCCCTCCGTAAGCTTCGGCTTGTCGGTCCTCCGGTGTCTTATGGGAGGCGTTTATCCCACCTTTCTCTTTGGGCCTAGTGTTTCGGTTGGCCCCTCGGTGTGCTGTGTGTGGCTGGGAATGCCTTCAGGGTCCTTAAGTGGGCCCCTCTGTAATTTTGGCTGCGGGTACAGCCCTTTAGCTTTTGTGGTGTGTGTTTTTTGGCTGATGGTGAAGTCGTATGGGTCCTCAGGTTGGCCTATCGGTGTATTCTTTTTTGGCTGATTGGTAAGCCGTCTGTGGTGATACCCACAGGTCTTTTCTGTTCTTGACCTCTGCTGCGGGTTTTTCCCTAAGAGGTGTTCCCCTGTTTTGTTTGGGGCCGTGTCATACCCTGGGTGGGGTACTTGTTGGCTATGGTATAGCTCTGTCCTAAGCTGGGCGGGTGTGGATCCCTTCTCGGGTTCCTCGCGTTTCCTGGCGCCACTGTATTCCGCTTGGTGCAGTCTTTTTTCTTCAGCCTTAGCGCAGCTTCCGCTGCTCCAGGTTCTGTCCTGCTCAGTATCTGATGGCGTTTTGATCCTTCTTCTACAGGACTTGCCTGTTGTATGTTTTGCCCTTTGTTCCTGCGGGATATCTGCCTCTGTGCGTTTTGCCTTCCCTCTTCAGCCTCTGGATCGCCAGACCGACTTTTGTCATGCCGTCTACGGCGTCGTGTCTTGGTGTTTCCACCATATTATCCGACGTTAGGCCTGGTCCTCTACCTTGTGTTCCAGGGGGGCCAGGATATTTCTGGTGTTCTCCTGTGTTCTGGTTGACGGCTTTAGGTCTGTGCTACATATATCTGAAAGAGATAAGTTAGTGATAGATTCCTTACCTTAGAATATCCCCAGGCATCAGACTGGATCCGGAAAGTTTTTCGTTAGCAGTACCCCTGCGCGTCAGTAGGTGGCGACGTGCGGCTCCGCGTCCGTCGCTGGCGTCGTAAGCGCCGAGATGACGTCACGGAGACTACTTAGGCGCCACCCATGCGCGCTGACATCAGTTCTTTCTTTTTCCGCGCCAGTAAGCGCAGATCCGGTTAGAGCACGTACCTTAGTCACTTTTTGACTACCCTTTTTTGAGACTTTTGTCTCCTGTCATTGGTTTCCTTGGTGCACGTAGGGATGCCTGGCTTTAAGTCTTGTGGGGCCTGCCGTCGCAATATGTCGGTGGCGGACCCCCACGATGTCTGCCTCTACTGCCTGGAGACCGACCACGACTCCCGGTCCTGTCTGGACTGTCGGGCCATGGCCCCGAAGGCCTTGAGGGAGCGGCACCGGAAGCTGCTGGAGGTCCGGCACTCGTCCCAGCGCCGTTCCCGGTCCAGGGGCCGTTCCAGAGAACGCTCGCGGGGCCACAGTCATTGCTCCTCGGGCTCCAAGTCTTCACCCTCGGATTCGGGTAAGAGACGACACAAAAAGAAGTCGAAGAAGCGTGTTCGCTCTCCGACGTCCCCCCGTCGGTCCCCGGATGCGGACGAGGGGGACAGGGGCTTTGCCCCTGCGGCTCCTTCGGAGCTCGAGAGTCCCGCGGCCTACCCACCTTACCCGGGTCCGTCGGCGACTCCCGCACAGGTGCAAGAGTTTCTTGCTACCATGGACTGCCTTTTTAGGCCTCGGGCTCACGCCGGCGCGCCCTCGGGCCCGTGTCAGGATCCTGTTGGACCGTCTGCGCCGCCGGCGGATCCAGCTTCGGCGCCACAGGATCCTGCGCCGTTGGCTCTGGCCACGGCGCCACAAGGTCCATCGCTGCCGGCCCCAGCGCCACCCTCGGCTCCGCCTCCGGCACCGCAGTGGGTGCCATTTGTCCCGCCCTTGCCCAGGTTCCAGGACCATTTTGCTCCTACCTGGCATCCGCATTGGGACACGGCGCCGGTCCGGCCCCGGCTGGCGCCGTTCCCGACGCCGTTTGTTCCTTCTCCGGCTCCTGCCCTGCCGCCGCGGTCTGTGCCACATGCAGCGGAGATGGAGGACGACTGGGAGGGGTCCGAGGACCCTCTTGCTAGTCAGTGTGACTCTGAGCAGGACTGGGCGGACGATTTGGAGGATGCCGGCGACCTCGACGTCTCCTCTGACCCGGGGTTCGCCTCTCCCCCGCCTACCATGGAGGAGGGCGCCTCCTACACGATGGTGCTCCGTCGGGCAGCTGAGGTTCTCAACCTTGATCTCCCTACGATGGCCCTCAAAACTAACCTCCTTACTGAGGTGTTCCAGACGGCGTCCACTTCGTCGGAGCCCCTGCTGCCATTTAATGACGCCCTTACTGATGTCTTGCTGGGCACTTGGTCGCGGCCAGCCACAGGGGCCCCTGTGGATAAGAACGTCGCCAGGCATCATCGCCCGGCGCCCGATGACCCTGCCTTTCTGACCACTCATCCTACGCCTGAGAGCCTGGTCATCCAAGCTTCGACGTCACAGAGTGCCTTCCCCACGGCTCCGCCGGATAAGGACTCCAAGAAGCTGGAGCAGTTCGGCAAGCGGTAGTTCTCTTCGGCCAGCTTGGGGTTGCGGTCGGTGAACACCGCTTGCCTATTGGTCCGCTATTCCCTCGCGGTGTGGGATACAGTTGCACAGGTGTTGCCTCAGTGTCCTGAAGAGACCTAAGCTGTGCTGTCCCAAGCTGTTGCCGAGGGTAAAGATGCGGCTAAGTTTGCCATTCGGTGTGGTTTGGACACCGCGGACTCACTAGGTAGAGCGATTTCTACGACTGTGTCGCTTCGTCGCCACGCCTGGTTGAGATCTACCGGGTTCTCGCCAGATGTCCAGAGCTCGCTCATGGACATGCCCTTTGATGGCACTCGTCTGTTTGGCGATAAGGCCGACAGTGCGCTGGAGCGTTTTAAGGACTCGCGGGCCACGGCCAAGTCCTTGGGTCTTTCCACGAAAAGCCCAGCCACTCCTGGTTTTCGTTCCTTTCGTGGCCACGGAAAGGGCGCCCAGGCACGTTCCTTCAGCAAGCCTGTGCAGAACCAGCCTCAACGCGGCCGTGGACGCGGTTTCCGCAGGGGCGGGTCTGGGAATCAGCGTGGGGGTCAGTCCACCTCCGCCCCCGCTGCTTCTGCCACCAAACCTTCCTAATCCGTGCTTTGGGGGGCACCCCACGCCAGTGGGTGGCAGGGTCCGCCATCATCTCCCCCACTGGCACGCTATCACATCGGACAAGTGGGTGTTGCAGATCATCCGCAAGGGTTACGCCCTTCCCTTTCAGTCCACCCCTCCAGCCATGCCACCTCAGTTCCACCGCATGTCGGGGGACCACTTGGCACTTCTCCTGCAGGAAGTCACGGCCCTCTTGGCCAAGGGGGCCATCGAGTGTGTTCCTGGGCCAGAAGTAGGGAGTGGTTGTTATTCCCACTACTTTCTGGTCCCCAAGAAGGACAAGGGGGGCTTGCGCCCCATCTTGGACCTCAGGAACGTCAATCGCTTCCTCCGGAAGGAGAAGTTCAAGATGTTGACTCTGGCTCAGGTCTTGGCTGCCCTCGACCCTGGAGACTGGATGGTAGCGTTGGACTTGCAGGACGCATATTTTCACATCCCCGTCCTGCCGGCCCACCGGCGTTACCTGCCGTTCACGGTAGGCCAGGAGCATTTTCAGTTTGCCGTGCTCCCCTTCGGCCTTACCAGCGCCCCTCGGGTGTTCACGAAGGTGATGACGGTGGTCGCAGCTCATCTGCGCAGGTCAGGGGTGTCAGTCTTCCCCTACCTCGACGACTGGTTGTTGAAGGCGGGCTCGCCCCAGGCAGTCGTCACCCACCTTCAGACTACAGCCGACCTCCTGCATTTGCTGGGGTTCTCCATCAACGTGCCGAAGTCGCACCTGAGTCCCTCTCAGAAGCTCCCCTTCATCGGAGCGGTTCTGGATTCGACGCTGTTTCGGGTTTATCCTCCCGAGCAGCGAGTCCGGGATATTCAGGCTATGATTCCGATCTTTCAGCCTCTATCCCGGGTTTCAGTCAGGCTGACCCTCCGGCTCCTGGGCCTGATGGCCTCCTGCATCCTGCTGGTGCAACATGCCAGATGGCATATGCGGGCTCTGCAGTGGGACCTGAAGTTCCAGTGGGCACAGCATCAGGGCAACCTGTCCGATCATGTCCAGATCTCGGAGGGCACTGCACGACAATTGCAGTGGTGGCTCACGAATCGCGATTGGGTCAATGGCAGATTTCTCTCCCTTCCCCAACCGGAGCACACAGTGGTGACGGATGCGTCCCTCCTGGGATGGGGTGGCCACTTGGGAGAGGCGGAGATCAGAGGTCTCTGGTCTCCGGCGGAGTCCCGGCTCCATATCAATCTTTTGGAGCTTCGGGCGATCCGGCTTGCACTGAAGGCATTCCTTCCCTCTGTCCGGGGAAGTGTAGTGCAGGTGTTCACGGACAACACCACCGCCATGTGGTATTGCAACAAACAGGGCGGGGTGGGGTCCTGGACCCTCTGTCAGGAGGCTCTGCGCCTCTGGACATGGCTGGAACATCAAGGCATTACCTTGGTGGTTCAACACCTGGATGGTTCTCTGAACGCCAGGGCGGACGAACTCAGCCGCCGGTGTTGATGGATCACGAATGGCGTCTGAACTCGGACGTGGCGCAAGGTCTCTTTCTGCAGTGGGGAGAGCCTTGGTTAGATCTATTCACCACCGAAGAGAACGCGCAGTGTCATCAGTTCTGCACGTTGGAATTTCCAAGGCGGCACTCGCTCGGCGACGCTTTTCGTCGCGAGTGGAGTTGCGGTCTGTTGTACGCCTTTCCGCCTATACCGCTTCTGCCCAGAGTGCTGAAGAAGATTCGGCGCGACCGGGCCCAAGTCATTCTTGTGGCTCCGGATTGGGCACGGAGATACTGGTATCCCGAGCTACTAGACATGGCGCTCGATCCCCCGATCCGTCTGCCTCTTCGGGAGGATCTTCTGTCGCAGCAGCAGGGGACGGTCCTCCACCCGAACCTGTCCAGCCTCCACCTCCATGCGTGGAGATTGAGCGGCGACAGTTGACAGCTTTCGATCTTCCTCCCGAAGTTTATGATGTCATTCTGGCAGCCAGGCGTCCCTCCACTAAATCGGTATACGCCTGCAGGTTGAACAAGTTTGTGGCATGGTGCACAGCTAAAGCTGTGGATCCCCTTTCTGCCCCTCTTTCCGAAGTCCTTCTGTTCCTTCTTTCTTTGGCCCAGCTGGGCTTTGCTCTGGGCACTATCAAAGGTTATCTTTCAGCCATCTCCGCCTTTCTCAGGCTTCCAGATCAGCCTTCCTTGTTTAAATCTCCGGTTGTTAACCGTTTCCTGAAAGGCATTACGCACACGTTTCCTCCCGTGCCGTTCATTATGCCTCAATGGGATTTAAATCTTGTCTTGACATATCTGATGTGCGCTCCCTTCGAGCCCCTTCATACCTGTCCTTTGCGTCTTCTCACTCTCAAGACGGCTTTCCTGGTAGCTATCACCTCTGCCAGAAGAGTGAGTGAGCTCCAGGATCTTTCTTCCAAACCTCCTTTCCTTTCTGTTCATCCGGACAAGGTGGTTTTAAGGACCCGTCCTTCTTTCTTGCCAAAGGTTGTCACGCCCTTCCACATCGGGCAGACCATCACTTTGCCCACCTTCTTTCCGCCTCCGCATCCTTCAAAAGAGGAAGAGAGGCTTCACCGTCTGGACCCAAAACGTGCGCTCTCGTTCTACCTGAAGCGCACACAACAGTTCTGGGTGGATGACCAGCTCTTTGTTGGCTACGTGGGCGCCAAAAAAGGTCGAGCCGTGCACAAACGTACCATCTCTCGGTGGGTCGTTTTGTGCATCAAAGCGTGTTACTCGTTGGCTAAGAAGGAGCCTCCTGTGGGGCTGCGTGCCCATTCTACCAGGGCGACAGCAGCCACTACTGCCTTGGGACACGGCGTCCCCTTGCAGGATATTTGTCAGGCAGCTACGTGGGCCTCGCTGCACACGTTTACCAAGCATTACTGCCTTGACAGTCAAGTCCAGAGAGACGGCTTCTTTGGCCGTTCTGTTCTCCGTGACTTTCTGGTGTAATCTATTCGCAGACCCACCACCGGGGTTGGTATTGCTGGGGTATCTATTCTAAGGTAAGGAATCTATCACTAACGTGTCTCTTTCAGATGCACAAGTTACTACTTGTGTAACGATATATCTGTAAGAGACAGTAGTTAGTGATAGATTCCTTACCGCCCCACCCATCCTCCCCGTTCTGCGAACTGATTTCTAGGGTTAAGGTCATCCCTTTCAGGGCCCTAGTTTCATGGCACCAATGGTCAGTTTTTTGCATGGCTCTGCGTTCCTGGCGTGGAAAGTCGTGTACAGAACTGACGTCAGCGCGCATGGGTGGCGCCTAAGTAGTCTCTGTGACGTCATCTCGGCGCTTACGATGCCAGCGACGGACGCGGAGCCGCATGTCGCCACCTACTGACGCGCAGGGGTACTGCTAACGAAAAACTTTCCGGAACCAGTCTGACGCCTGGGGATATTCTAAGGTAAGGAATCTATCACTAACTAATGTCTCTTACAGATATATCGTTACACAAGTAGTAACTTGTGCTTCTCGCTTCTCCTCTTTTTCTTTTGGCCGGTCCCACTTCTCTTCGTGGGCCGGGTTGTGCCACTGGGACGGTCCTTCTCTGGGGCTTGTTCTGGGGTTCCCTTGCCTCTGTCTTAGTCTTGCGCTCGGCTTGTTCTGGGCACACTACTTCATAGTCTGTACCAGCTGCCTGCTGCGCATGCATGGACGTTATGGTCCGCCCCTGTGGGCCTCGGCGTGTACCCGTGTGCTCCTGTCCGTTGCTCTGCTGGAGCTTTGCGCGACTGTGTCTTCCTTCTCACGTATGCGCTTCTCGGCTGTGGGGCCGTTCCTGCCTTGTCCCCGGCCTCGGGGCTGATGCTCGTTCAGCTATTTCCTTCGCTGTTTGTGTTCTCCTGAGGCGGGCTCTGCCTCCGTTTCCACCTCTTCTCCTTGGATTTTGCGGGTGGTTCTTTTCTTCTTTTGGTGCTCTCTTGGTGCCGTCTGTCCCTCCGGGTTCTCTGGCGGACGCCCTTTGCCCCTCGGGTAGGCTTGTGGTATCCTGGCCTTCCCGTCTCCTTGTTCTTCTTTTCTTCTGCTTGGTGGGGGCTGGGCCGTCCTTCCTGTCCCCATGACACATCCTCAGTTGGGGCCCTGTGTTCTTCCAAGCTGGTGAGATTCTCTCACAGACCCTCCTCCCCTCTGGGTATGGCTAGGGTATCTATTCTATGTTAAGGAATCTGCGGCTAGTAGTCTCTATCAGATGTACAAGTTACTTACCTTCGGTAGAGACGATTCTAGCCGCAGATTCCTTCACGACCCGCCCTTCCTCCCCGTTCTGCGAGGACCTTCAGTTTGGTCTTCTGCACTCGCCTCCCTCCGGCTGGCTTGTCTTTTGCGAGTGTCCTCTTTCACTTCCTCCCTGGCGGGATGCTTTGTTCTGTTTCTTTGTTCCACCCCTTCCTTTCTGGTACTTGGACGGTGGGTTCACGTGTACTTCTGCATCCCTCCACCCTGGTTATTCCAGTGTGGGGCCTACTCATAATCTTCTCCCTTTCTCATTGCTTGGGGTTTCTGACTCCTCTGCAGTCCTCTGGGTTGGGGTCTCTTGGCTGTGCCTCAGCGCTTAGAGGGGATGCGACACTCCTTGATGGTGTTGTCTTGGGGTAATTTATCGTTCCTCCTCTGTTCCGGCTTGTTGCCCTTCACTGTTATAGATTGTGGGTGCAGACTTTCTGTCGTCTGTTATGGCATTTTTCACATGTTTTTTCTGCCTCCAGGGTGGATATCGCCTTCGCTTTGCAGGGTTGCTTCTCAGCAGCGGTACTCTGCTCTTTCCCTTCCATGACTTTCAGTGACACAGTACCTGGCACTGTCCCTCATGGTGCTGTTCTTCACCATTCGCTTCTTCCCTTTCTGTTTCACTGCTTTTTTCGCAGACTGTTCCCATGCTCTCCCAGTTTTGTTTGTGATGGCTCCGCGTTGTGGTGCGGAAAAGTTCTCCGAGGAAAACTGACGTCAGCGCGCCGGGGTGGGACTTATGTGACCTTGCTGACGTCCAGTCTCACGCCTGGGGATAATTCTACGTTAAGGAATCTGCGGCTAGAATCGTCTCTACCAGATACATCATTACCGAAGGTAAGTAAGTTGTACGTTGTGCTGGAGGGATTTGTGCAAGCTCCATTGTACGTCAGTTAACTTTGATCATTGGTGGGTGACATATGTCCAAATTTAATGGAATAAAAGAGTCTGCCTGTATGTGGAGTGTTATGGATACAAATCTCTAAGCAAGAGAAGTCTTAGGAGCCTCTCAGTACTAGCATAGGAGGAATCTGGTGTCATAGTTCTTTTTTTCTTCAGTGCCAGCATCCCCATAGCTGATGAAAGTTACCTCTTCTCATGGGTGAAGGGGCCATAGGAGTGAGTCGGATGAGGCAATTTGGAGCTTACAAAGGTCTCAGTGGCAACTGCGAAGGGTTTTTTGGCCATGGGCCAGTTCATCAGACTGCAGCACGAGCATAAATTATGGAACTGGAGATAAACAATAAAAACCAACCCATCCACCTGATAGAAAATTGAAGAACAGAATCAAGATCCTATATCCAGGTAGAATCCAGGTATATTAGGAGGTAGTAGTTGCAGACTCTGGCATACATGAAAAGTTATGTGAATGGACAGCTGACCAACAAATAAAGAGATGTGAAGCCATGCAGAGCTTTACATCTTTAACACATGACTTTAAATGTTCTTGGGATCTGTTGCTATTCGTTGAAGTTCACAAAGTGTTGATCACCTCTGAAGCAGCCATCATTAGCACTAACTGAATTGAACAATTCATAACGGTCTGAGTAATAGCACTTTTGATGAGTCAGTGTTTTCAAATTGGGGAACATAAAAGTCGACACTTGTTGAAGCTAACGGATCACATTCCCAGGTACTGATCACATATTCCATAAAAGCGAATAACACCCGGACTGCAATGATATCCCCAGGTGCCCGAAAGCGCTGCTATGACAGGTTATACACTGTACAGATGCTAATTAACTATGCATGCACCATGTATTGGAGGGTAAGGTGCTTTTGTGGGGTTGAGGATACCACATTATGTAGATCAAGCAAAAAATGAAGAGGCTAAACACTGTGAATGATGTATCTTTTTACTTTTGTTCCCTGTAATTGTAAATTACTGTTCGAGGCATATGAGCTGTAGATTGTATACTTTAGCATAGATCGTCATCTGGTGTTGGGCTCGGATGTTTGCACTTTGTTTTTGTTCGAAGAAGTCTTTGTAGTCACGAGATAGGTGACTCCTCCTTATGGTGATAGTGCGCATGGGCATCGACTCCATCTTCAGATTGTTTTTTCCCGCCATCGGGTTCGGATGTGACTTGCTGCGCTCCGGTCGGTGTTTTTTATCGAAACCCCCCCTCGACGCGCAATCACTCACCGCTCGACGGTATTGTCTCGATCGCGTTTCCCTTTCGACGCGCATTCTCCTACAATCAAGCTACTCGACCTAGACTTCGACGCGGGCCGTTGGGCCTACCCGCGCCGACCACGTCGGAAGTCGATGGAACGAACTCCTTTCAAGAAATGTCCCCAGTGTGGTGCTACTTTCCCACACTCGCACCTACACGAGGTGTGTAATCTCTGCCTTTCTCCGGAACACGAAGAAAACACCTGCGAGGCCTGTTCATCTTTCAGGTCCAAGAAAACCATCTGTGATCGTCGGGCTCGACGCCATGAAATGTCCCGGGGAAGCAGTTCGATTCCGGACATCTTCGAACCAGGTCCTGATACCCTTCCAGAACACGGAGCCGAGGAAGAACAGATCTCAGTCTCCGAGGCCGATGACTCTGACGTCGACGACGCAGTCACTACAGCTCAGCGGTCCGTGAGTACTGAGACCCCTGTCCTGCCCACTCCCACACAAGAGGCTCCGGTAACACCTTCGCCCTCGGGCCCAGGTCTACACCGACCAAATATTTCAGACGCCCCGCCCTCCGGCCCGGCTACGAAATCAAAAGACAAGCCTTCAGGCTCGGGCTCGAGCCGACCCCACTCCGGTACCGAAAAAACACCTCCGGCACCGAAGCCCAAATCCGTAAATGTGCCACACCCTTCATCACCGGCACCGAAAACACCTTCGGTGCCGAAACCTTCGGCGTTGAAACAGCCAAAAGTCAAACCTTCGGAGCCGAAACAGCCAACAGGCAAGCCTTCGGAGCCGAAACAATCTAGACCAAAGTCTTCGGAGCCGAAAAAAGTCTTGGAGCCGAAAACTCCGACACCTAAGCCTAAAGAGTCAAAAAAACCCTCATAAGGCAAAGGAAGATCCTGAACACACATCTTCCACTCCAAAAAAGGACACTGGATCAAAACACCCTTCGGTACCAGATCTCCCGGATCCGAAGCAAAAGACTATACATATTGACCCAACCACTGGTCAAATTACGTCCACACCAAAGAGGAAACCGGACCATTTTGAAAACTCTTCAGTTCCTCGGAAAAAAAGAGAAATAGGCACTAATACCTCGCCATCTATTTCACCACCCCCCCTCTACTCCTCCTGCTCATCCCAATGTACCAATTTCTCCAGTACATTCCCCACAACCCACATCTTCACCTCCACCACCAGATGATGATAGTGATTATGGGGGTGGGGATGGGGATGGGAACACAAATCCACAAGGGGATGATGATGACACACACATCACCCCAGAAGATCCAGATCCCTGGCAGGATTATAATACTGATCCGGATCTACAAAATGACCCCGACTTATACCCCTCTCGACCATCCCCACCAGATGACAATGTGGGATTTGCGCAACTAATCACCAGGGCTGCACAATATCACGGGGTACAATTACATTCAGATCCCTTGGAAGAAGACTTCCTATTTGAGACTTTCGCTCAGCCACAAAAGTCCTCGCATACCCTACCAATGTTAAAGGGCTTACTTAAACATGCACCGGAAATGTTTAAAGACCCTGTCAGGGCCAGGGTTCTGTGATGAATGAGCCACTCGTGTGGTCAGATATCCTGTGATGATCATCGAGCAGCACCATCTCAGATCTGCTTAGCGTATTATTATGCAATGTAGACTGATATTAGAAGTAGGGCAATGCTTGCGACAGGCTTTGACATGATCTCATGTTACCTTGCGTACTAATTCTGCTCTTTTGCGCATAGAATAGTGTTTGCATAAGCGACTCCATTTTCTTGACTGTCGCCATTTTCTGAGCTTCGCAAGGTGGGGAGGGCATGTTTTGCTCTCCATCTGTTTTTCACACTTCACTGACCAGAAAGAACTGGATTTTATCAAGAGGAATGTGCGCGGTCTGTCTCGGAGCCATAATACGGCTGGTATGGCCTTGATGCAGACTGGTACAAGCTCTCTCATGAGAAAAGAGGGCGAGGTTTGCTAGAAGTCTCGTCCTACGTTTTTTAGTATTAAAGGGGGAGGCTTTCGACAGCCTGACGGAAGTTCACGCCGTGGAGCAGATGTGTTGCCGCGGAAGAGTGGGGACTTGTGTCTCGACTGGAACTTCTGCCCGGCCCAAGAAACGGACTCCCCTGGGCGAAGTGGGGCGGAATGATGAAGCAGTTGGTGAGGTGTCTCTGCTACTAACTGTCTCTTGATTCTTTACTGATGCTTTCCTTTCCTTCTTATTTTCTGATTCTTACATCCATACACATATATATATTTCTACGTATATATTGATTTTTGATTGCTTATTTCAATCAGTTATTTGCTAGTTGGAAGTCTGCCATGATTAATGCATTCGGCCTGTCCGTGATTGAAATATTGTGTTAATAAATATATTCCATATGTATGAATTCGTCTTTTCCTTGTTGTAGGAGGTGATGAGAGTGCCCTCCTGGCAAGTGATGCGCAAAGTATATCTCGCTCTAGGAAAGTGTTGTGTGTTTTACCTTGATCTAGAGGAAGCCTATGTGAATTTGTTTTCTTGCCTTGCCTTTGGGGGAGTGTTGAAAGTTTGCCCGCCTTAGGAAGTGCTGTGCATGTATGATATTCCATAAGTTTGGAACTGATATTCTCGCCCTGGGGAAGTGACGGTACATAACTTCGTCCAGGGGAGATCTGAGATTACCTTTCATTACAGGTTCTTAACCACAGAGTAGATAAAAAATACAAAGCAGCTCCCAGCGACCCCATATACATCAAGGGTCAGGTGCCTTTAGACTCCCTTGTGGTGTCTAATGCACGTAAAAGGGCTAACTCACAAACCACAGGAGACGCCCCACCTCCTGATAAGGAGTCAAAACTTTTGGAACCATCCGGCAAACGCATTGTGTCACAAGCTGCTGATTCTTGGAGGATTGCCAGCACCCAAGCTTTGTTGGCAAGATATGACAGGGTTCATAACGATGAGCTTGAGAAGCTTCTCCAACATCTCCCTGACCAATATAAGGACAAGGCGAATGACCTTATACAGGAAGGCAAATTAATCACAAATTAATCTATTAAATGTGCTCTTGATGCCGCTGATACCGCTTCTCTTGCCGTTAATACCAGCGTTTTGTTACGCAGGCACGCTTGGCTCCGGGTATCTGGTTTCAAACAGGAGGTGCAAACCAGTATCCTTAACCAGCCTTTTGACCAAGAACATCTCTTTGGCCCTACAGTCGACACATCTTTAGAAAAGTTGAAAAAAGAAACAGAGACTGCTAAATCTATGGGGGCCTTGCAACTACCTTCCCATAGAGGCTCCTTTCGTCGCTCCTTTTATAGGGGTGGCTCCAAAACCAATACATCAGAGCAACCCTCTTCATCTTACAAAAGCCCCAACCAAGGTTTCTTTTCCAAAGGATATTTTAGGGGTGGATACAGGGGTAACAATAATAAAGGGAGAGGGTGCGGTAACAACACCCGCACCTCCCCTACCACCAAGCAGTGACTTCCCTCCACTTCCCCCGACCATTCCACACCTGTCGGGGGACGTCTATCACAGTTCCTACCGGTCTGGAATTCCATCACCACAGACAAGATTGTACATGAAGATTACCTCTCCTAACGACATCAGCACTCTCAATAATATCTTGAACAAAACTCAACACTGGTTAACACTTAACCACCTCAAACTTAACGCCCTCAAAACTGAATTCCTATTAATCTCGCCTCCCAACACCACCTCTAACATCAAAGTCTGGCTCCCACTACTCACCGCCTTGAACTGTACCCCACATATTGTTGAGTCAGCAAAATCCCTAGGAATAACGCTAGACAACAACCTCTCCATGATGAATCACATCAGCTCCACAACCAGAGCGGCCAATTTCCATCTCCACATCTTAAGGAAACTAAAGCCTTTCCTGCCCAATGCAGATCTCAAGATGGCGGTTCAGGCTCTTGTGATCTCCAAACTTGACTATGGGAATGCTACCCTTGTTGGCCTACCGAAAATAAAACTAGCACCGTTGAGGGCTACCCTCCATGCTGCTGCACGGCTCATCACAGGCGTAAAGAAAAATGACCACATCACCCCAGCCCTCCACTCTCTGAACTGGCTACCCTATGAATCTAGAATCTACCTAAAAATAGCATGCATGACATACAAAGCCATCCACCACAACACTCCTCGCTACCTGGCTCAGAAACTGGTGCTATCCGGAAGGAATAGAGCTTCTCGTAGTACATGCTCCCTACTGCTGAAACCCCCAAAATTTCACTAAAAGAAAACCTATAAGAGATCTTTCTCTGGAATTGCCCCAAGAATTTGGAACTCTCTTCCCCAGAGATCAGGACCATCCCTTCATTCGTTCTTTTCAAAAACAAAGTAAAAATGAGACTGCTGAATAATGTCCTTCCTATCTGAGGCGACTATCCATGCCAATTTGATTTCTTTGCTGGTGTTTTCACTATGTCTCTTTGTATTATCTTTTCATGCTGTATTGTCTATATTTTGCTCCATGTATATTTAATGCTATTTATTAGGTTGTACAGCGCTCTGACACCAACATTTTGGTCATGTTCGCGCTTTATAAAACTTTATAAATAAAAATAAATAAAAAAAAAACAAGTGGGTAATTATCCAGTATGGTTACTGCCTGGAACTCACTTCCAATCCCCCACACATCCCTCCCAAACACTGTCCAATGTCCACGGAACATTTGACTCTCCTAAAACAAGAGGTTCTCTCTCTCTCTTACAGAAAAACGCTATAGAACCAGTCCCCTTACCTCATCAGGGCACAGGGGTTTACTCCCTCTATTTTCTAATCCCAAAGAAAGACGGTTCTCTCAGGCCAAAACTGGACCTCAGACCCCTAAACCTCTACATTCAGTCACATGGTCACTCTCCAACAGGTGCTTCCACTACTTCAACAAGGTGACTTTCTCTCCACTCTGAATCTAAAGGACGCCTACTTTCATATTCCTAATCATCCCTCTCACAAAAAATACCTCAGGTTCATAGTGGACGGTCAACATTATCAGTTCAAAGTCCTCCCATTCGGGGTGACCACTGCACCCAGAGTCTTCACCAAATGCCTCGCATTGGTGGCAGCTCACTTACGAAGGCAACACATCCACGTGTTCCCTTATCTGGACGACTGGCTCATAAAAGCCAAATCTCAAAACAGTTGTGTACAACACACACACAAAACGATCCAATTGCTTCACGACTTGGGGTTCACAGTAAACCTCACCAAGTCTCACCTCCAACCATCCAAAATACAACAGTATCTAGGAGCCACTGTAGACACTTCAAAAGCCCTATCATACCCCAATCCAGTCAGGATCCGCACCATGCAGGCTCTAATATCCCAATTTCAGCCTCAACACTCTTTGCCAGCTCGAGTCTTTATGCAGTTAATCGGAATGATGGCCTCTTGTATCCTCATCGTTCCTTATGCAAGACTCCAGATGCGGCCATTACAGGAATGTTTAGCACATCAGTGGAACCAGGCTCAAGGTCAGTTGACAGATCTGGTGTTGGTGGACAGCCGCACTCATCGCTCTCTGCAGTGGTGGAACACACAAAACCTGTCCAAAGGGCGGCAGTTCCTCGACCCGGTTCCACAGATAGTGCTAACAACAAACGCATCGCTCACCGGCTGGGGAGCTCATCTCCAAAACCAAACCGTTCAGGGCATATGGACCCATCAACAAAAACAACTCCACATAAATCGCCTGGAGTTACTGGCAATCTTTCTAGCACTAAAGTATTTTCAACTCTTGCTAGTAGGCAAAGCTGTCCTTTTCCGTATAGACAACATGACAGCAATGTACTACATACAAAAACGGGGGGACACACACTCTTCAGCTTTCACAACTAGCGCAAAGCATATGGAGATGGGCTATTCCTCAAAACATTTACCTCCTCGCACAACATCTTCCGGGAGTACACAATCAGATTGCGGATCTGCTCAGTCGTCAAACACAGCAGATCCACGAATGGGAGCTTCATCCTCAAGTTCTTCTTCCATTCTTTCACATGTGGGGTCATCCAGACATAGATCTGTTCGCCACACATCAAAACGCAAAATGCCCAAGCTTCGCCGCCAGATATCCACACCCATTGTCCAAAGGCAATGCGCTATGGATGAACTGGTCAGGAAAATTTGCATATGCTTTTACGCCTCTCCCGCTCATTCCGTTAGTGGTTCGGAAGGTCAAACAACACTCCCTAAAAATGATCCTAGTTGCTCCAACATGGGCACGCCAACCATGGTTCACAACTCTGTTGGAACTCTCAGTAGTGCCTCATCAAAAGCTGCACCTCTCCCCCAAGTTCCTCACTCAGAACCATGGAGAAATAAGGCACCCAGATCCCAATCAACTCAATCTTGCGATCTGGCTCCTGAAGTCCTAGAGTTTGGCTACCTCAATCTTCCGCCAGACTGTATGAACATCATTTAAGAGGCTAGACGTCCTACCACTAGAACATGCTATGCAGCAAAATGGAAGCGGTTTGTCATTTATTGTACAAATAACAAAATCAATCCGCTAGATGCTTCTATCCAAAACATTATCTGTTATCTTTTACATCTACAACAATGTAACCTAGCATACACATCTATAAGGCTACATCTTGCTGCAATCGCCACTTACCTCCAAAACAGACAACATTTATCTTTGTTTCGAGTACCCGCTATCAAAGCGTTTATGGAAGGACTCAAAAGAATAATTCCACCTAGAGTTCCACTCTCTCCCGTATGGAATCTCAATATAGTCCTTACCAGACTCATGGGTTCCCCATTTGAACCTATGCACAAATGCGAGTTACAGTTCCTTACTTGGAAAGTAGCCTTCCTGGTAGCTATCACATCCCTTAGGAGAGTTAGTGAACTCCAGGCATTAACCATACAAGAACCATTTTTACAATTACACCATAGTAAAGTGGTTCTTAGGCCTAATCCAACATTTCTGCCTAAAGTAGTATCTGCCTTCCACCTTAATCAGTCGGTTGAACTTCCAGTATTTTCCCCTCAACCAGACTCAGTGGCAGAACGCGCTCTCCACACGCTAGACGTTAAAAGAGCGATACTCTACTACATCGAAAGAACTAAGACCTTTAGAAACACAAAACAACGGTTGTGTAACTTTCTCCCCACCTCACAAAGGCTATCTTATTTCAAAGACAGGAATTGCAAGGTGCATTGTTCAATGCATCCAAATATGCGATCTTAAAGCTAAACGCACATTAACTGTTCCCCCTAGAGCTCATTCCACACGCAAACTGGGGGCTTCTATGGCATTCTTTGGGAACATTCCCCTAGACGACATCTGCAAAGCAGCAACTTGGTCGTCTACACCACATACTTTCACTAAACACTATTGTGTAGATGTGCAAGTAAAACAACAAGCTACTGTGGGCCAGGCTGTACTAAGAACACTTTTTCAAACCACTGCAACAGATACAGGTTGCCACTGCTAGGGAGGAAAACTGCTGTATAGTCTATGCTAAAGTATACAATGTACAGCTCATATGCCTCGAATGGAAAATACTACTTACCAGTATGCATCTGTTCTTGGCGTGTAGAGCTGTAGAGTTGTATACGCCCACCCACCTCCCCGGGTACCTTTATTTGTTGCAGTATTATCTTATTTAGATACATTACATGGACATCCTTTTCTATTCTCTTACTAACTCCATCATCACCCTTTATGGCGAAAAACAATCTGAAGATGGAGTCGATGCCCATGCGCACTATCACCATAAGGAGGAGTCACCTATCTCGTGACTACAAAGACTTCTTCGAACAAAAACAAAGTGCAAACATCCGAGCCCAACACCAGATGGCGATCTATGCTAAAGTATACAACTCTACAGCTCTACATGCCAATAACAGATGCATACTGGTAAGTAGCATTTTGCTTCCTCCTCTTTAATGCTTGTTTTAGTATTTCGTTCATCCTGTTTAGCATATGTATTTATGTTCTCCTACCCATATGAACATCACACCCTTAAATATTCATATTTGTTGTTCTCTCGTTATTTTGCCATCATTGGCCCCAGAGTCTAAAATGCGCAATTCCGAAGATGTACGGGGTGTTTTCTCAGAAGCTCAGGATTGTGTGTTGCCAGAGATTCAAGAACAGATACAGGACTACAGGTAATCAGATGTATACTTTTAATACTTATTGTACTATTTATCACATGTTGCTAGTGCAGGCTGTGCATGTTGCTTGTTAACAATTATTGAAATATATTGAATATATATATATTATATATTAATTTCCTGTAAATGCCAACTATGAATTTGGGCTACAAAATAAAAAGACAGGCAATATTTGATTTACGAAGAAAACTTGGAATCATACAATTTGGAAATGATTTAATAAAGGAAATGTCAATATGGTAATATGGTAGAAGTATATTGTTTCTTATTGAATCTAACTATTGTAATCAAAATGTACAGTAGTCTTCTTCACAGTCTGCATTTTTGCTTAGAACCAACCAATAGATTATTTTATTCATACATTGACTAATCTAAAATACACCTATAGAACGATTGAAATTCAGAGATGGATTGCTTTTGAATCTTCTACTCAGATGTTTATTGATCCATTGTGAAAAGGTAAAGGAAATTAATTCCTCTGGTGAGACCCTGCCAGGATAATCTGTAAAGCTTTTCTGAGAGTTTGAGGATATGAGACCTTTATTTTCGTCTAGTACAGTGACACTACTCCAACAGGGTTTTGCCTAGCACAAGTAACAGAGGTGCATAAAGTCTAGCCTTACTATTATCTTGGGTTAACTCGGCTCAGAGAATGTAGCACAAATCAGACAGCAGCTGCTTGTGCCTGTAAATGGGCAGCCATTTTGCTGTAAATTATTTTGGGCTCTGTTGGATTGTAGCATCGTGCATCAAGAAAATGTGCAGGGCTCTGTGATTATGATCACATCAGTGAAGCAGAAGCTCGCTCCTGCCTGTTATCATGGATACTTAAGGCTTGCACAACATCCTGTAATGGTCGACCAGAGAAGGTTCTAAATTCTGAGTATATTTTTTCATCAAAATGTCAGCATTTGTATGACTTGTGTCCACTACTTCGCAACAGTTCTGAGCTAGCTGGCCTACATTTTGAACACCTTTGTAGTCTCAAATTTTGGCACCCTTTAGGAGCTGAAATGCGAAGTCGACTAGCAAATGTACCATCAGAGATTTGGGATTTCTTAGTGTGATCCTTGTGCAGGTTACCAGTGATTTTGATGAGCTGCAGGCATGGCACGTAGGATCAATGACAAAAATAGCCATTTGTAAGTTTATAAACATTTCATGTGTGTGATTTAAGCTGATGCATTTGAAGACTTTTTCACAACAAATTTTATTGTATTTTCTGCCACAATGTGGCCACAGGAGCCCATGTCATAAGTGTACATATCAATGTATATCAACATGGCATTTACATCAGCAGCTATACACATCATAGACTGGAAATGTTTTGCAACAAACCAAGTGCGCAACGTCCTACCTATGCTCCCCAGCATATGCCCTCCGGCACCCTAATGTCCCGGACACATTATTGGTCACACGTTTATTTGATGAGCCTCCGTCACCTATCTGGAGGCATGTACGGGGATTGTTTCTGCAGAGGCCAATGGTTCCAGGGGTAGGCCTCGATACTCCGCCCATCTGTGCCAAATCTTGGGGTGTTTTTGTGGTCGTCCCCTGGCCAGGAAAATTGGTAACTCCAGACCCAAACAAAAGTCAATGCCTCGTTTCCATACACCCAGTAAGGGAGAGGAGTTAGCCTTCCATAGTCTGGCGATGTCCCTCTTTGCAAGGGTACGTCCCAGAAACAATAGGTGTCGTTTATACCTATTGTCCCCGATTTCGTCTGTGATGTGTTAGAGATTCAATTTAAGGGACATGCGATGTTTCCAGGCAAGTTCCTGAGATAGGCATGTCACAACCCCACACCAAAACTTTGTAAGCGTGCTGCAAGACCATACTGGGTGAAGAAAGGTACTCTCGCCAATGCCACAGCATAAGCAGGTAGGTGAGGCTGATTCGCCAGAGCCTTTGTCACGTGTAATATACTCAATGTAGATACTTGTATTGTTAAGTCACAGTCTGGAGGAAATGGCTGCACCCCATGGGGATTCCAGCGCCTCTGTCCAGTCATCATCATCTATTGATCCAAGGTCGTTCTGCCAGGCCATACGAAGGATGGCTAAGGATAATGTTACTTACCCAGTAAGCATCTGTTTTTGGCATGTAGAGCTGTAGATTCACATGCTTTGCATATTCCTGCCATCTAGTGTTGGGTCCGGATGTTTGCAAGTTGTTTTTCTTCGAAGAAGTCTTTCCAGTCACGAGATAGGTGACTCCTCCTTTCGGTGATAGTGCTCATGTGCATCGACTCCATTGTTAGATTGTTTTTCTGCAGAGGGTGGGAATGGAGTTAGTAAGTGTAGAATCGAGATGTCCATGCGTATGTATATAAGATAAGAAAGAACTGCAACAGGTACAGGTACCCGGGGAGGCGGGTGGGAGCATGTGAATCTACAGCTCTACCTGCCTAGAAAAGATGCTTACTGGGTAAGTAACATACGTTCGAGGCATGTGAGCTGTAGATCACATGCTTTGCATAGACTATACAGCAGTATTCTCCCAAAGCGGTGGCTAACCTGTAGCTGTGGCAGTTGTCTGTAAAAGTGTTCTAAGAACTGCCTGGCCCACATTAGCTTGTTGTCTTGCTAACACATCTACACAATAATGTTTGGTGAATGTGTGTGGTGTAGACCATGTTGCAGCCTTACAAATGTCAACTATGGGGATGTTTCCTAAGAAAGCCATAGTAGCCCCTATTTTGCGAGTGGACTGCGCTCTAGGGGGTATTGTTAAAGTTCTCTTTGCTTTTGCATAACAAGTCTGAATACATTTAACAATCCATCTAGCAATACCTGATTTGGATATAGGATTGCCCTTGTGAGGTGGAGCAGAGCAACTAAAAGTTGTTTAGTCTTATGAAATGACTTTGTTCTTTATATGTAATATAAGAGGTCTCTTCTAACATCTAAAGTATGTAGAGCTCGTTCTGCCACTGAATCTGGTTGAGGAAAGAACACAGGTAACTCAACCGATTGATTGATGTGAAAGGCAGAAACTACTTTAGGTAGAAATTTAGTGTTGGTACGAAGAACCACTTTGTCTTTGTGAAGTTGGAAAAAGGTTCTTCTATGGTTAGTGCCTGTAGCTCACCCACTCTCCTCAGTGAAGGAATTGCAATGAGGAAAGCGATTTTCCATGAGAGAAATTGCAGTTCACATTTATGCATGGGTTCAAAAGGAGGACCCATTAATCGTGTGAGGACTATGTTAAGATTCCACACTGAGGCTGGTGGAAGTCTTAGTGGTATAACTCTTTTTAGTCCTTCCATAAAAGCTTTGATAACTGGTACTCTAAAGAGAGATAAGTGTTGCCTATTTTGTAGATATGCAGCTATTGCAGCGAGATGTAAGCGGATAGAAGTGTAAGCTAATTCTGACCGCTGCAAGTGTAACAAATAACATATGATATTTTGTATGGAAGCATCAAGAGGATTATGTTGTTATTATTACAATAGATAACAAAACGTTTCCATTTAGCTGCATAACAAGCTCTTGTAGTAGGTCTTCTGGCCTCTCTAATAATGTTCATACAGTCTGGTGGAAGATTTAGATAACCAAACTCTATGACTTCAGGAGCCAGATTGCTAGGTTGAGTTCTTTGGGATCTGGGTGTCTGATTTCTCCATGGCTCTGTGTGAGGAGATTGGATGTGAGATGCAGCTTTTGATGTGGAACTACTGATAGCTCCAACAGGGTCGTGAACCAAGGTTGACGGGCCCACGTGGGAGCTACTAAAACCAGTGTGAGGGATGTTTGCCTGAGTTTCCGAACCACTGATGGAATGAGTGGGAGAGGCGGAAAAGCGTAAGCAAATATCCCTGACCAGTTCATCCATAGTGCATTGCCTTTGGAGAGCGGTTGTGGATACCCGGAGGCGAAGCTTGGGCATTTCACGTTTTCGTGTGTGGCGAAAAGATCTATTTGAGGAAATCCCCAACTTTGAAAGTATGGGAGGAGAACTTGAGGGTGAAGTTCCCACTCGTGGATTTGCTGCCTCTGTCTGCTGACAAGATCGGCAATCTGATTGTTTACTCCTGGGAGGTGTTCTGCTAGGAGATAGATTTTGTGCTGCATGGCCCATTTTCAAATGTCTTGAGCTAGGTGTGACAGTTGGAAAGAGTGTGTCCCCCCTCCTGTTTTTGTCTATAATACATAGCTGTCATATTTTCATCCTTTAAGTCTAGAGTAGACATAAAGTCGCCCTGCTGTAGAAGTGGGAGCACTTGTTGCAGCATCACCATATGAAAATGATCTGATTGTATGTAAAGATTTAATTCTCTGAGTTCTAAAGTAGGTCTGAGAGAACCGTCCTTTTTGGGTATGAGGAAGTACAGGGAGTATACACCAGACCCCTGATAGTGTAGTGGTACGGGCTCTATGGCTCCCTTCAAGAGGAGAGATTGAACTTCTTGTTTGAGGAGGTGTAAATGGTCTGGTGGCATTTTGTGTGAACGTGGAGGAATGTTTGGAGGATTGTTGGTAAGCTCCAGGCAAACACCAGAACGCATAATTCCTAGCACCCATTTGTCTGTAGTTATTGATTGCCAGACGGGTAGGAATTGTGAAAGACGTCCCCTGACGCCTCTGTAGCCTCCTCTAAAGAAACCCTTGCAGGGGTGGGGGAATCATATCGCCCGACGCCCGAACCATGTTGATTTTTACCACGGGCAAGAAGATGTAATGTCTATTTCGTCCGACGGACAAGTAGACATTAAATCGCGTACATGATACAGGCTGTGGGCACTCTGGGGCTCACAGCCAATCAGAAAGGCTGGCGGGGCGCTGCAGACGTTTTTGAGGCCTCCAATTGGCTGGCAGCCCATGACTGGGCTCTAGCCAGTGATTGGCTGGGGGACTGAAACTTCTGTCTCAACAAGCGGCAGTCTCAGCATATCGGGTGTCTTGCTTTCTCAAGATCAATGGGGTGGACGTAAAGAACCGTGCGGAAGCTGTCTCCATTTTAACTCAAGAGGATAGCACAAATTTCTCGCTGATGGTGGCACGACCTGAAACTGGGGTGAGGAGGCAGGGTGGCATTAATGTTGCCAGGCTAATGCCAAGTGAGCTTGCGGCATCAGGGGCGTAGGAATACAGTTAACTTTAGCCTCGCTGCTCGCGAAGGGAAGAGGCATTGCAAACATCCTGCTGAGAGCTCAGCGGATTGCAGTCAAAATAACGGCATTACGCTGGTGCCCAGTTCAGATTCCACAAGAGAAAACAGAGAGCGCTAACTTGGGGTTTCGAGCGGACTGTTTTTTAATTGGAGCTCAGTTATGCAGCGACGCATATTATACTAAATGTGGCGTTCAAGAATTGTACTGGGGCGTAAACATTTAAAATTCCCGTGCTCATTATCACCTCACGATAGCATTAGAGCAAACGACCAATATGTTTGTTTTACCGCGTACTGCCTGTGAAAGCTAGTGGATTTTAAAAGTGGTGGGGCGGATATGTGATTTGTATTAATTTCCTTTATAAGAGTGCGACAGAAGCTGCTATCCGTTACTTGCAAAGTGCCTGATCAAAGTCGTCTACTTTTTGCCCGGATGAGAACTTAGGTAGTGAACAGTGAGCTGCTGTGTGCTGTTACATAATATATGTAAAAATTCCAGTGTCCCGAATCAGTCACCTATCGCAGACACTCATTCATTGGTGGGCTAATAGAGTATGCGTCTCACACTGTCATTGCACACAATGTGACATGAGTTAACAGTATTAGTCTCATTCTCTCTCCTTCGCCTTATTTTTCTCTCACGCGCCCATGATTCATGCTCTTTCCTGCTATTATTCGGAACATGTGCCTGTGTAACAACATTATTAAATAACTGCTTGGCTCGTGAGGATCGGGAGTGCTGCGTGCAGCCACGTGCTGCAAGCGCCTCAGCCCTGTCTCTTTCTCCCCAGAGCCCCTCCTAAGAGGTTTCTTGCACCTCATTACTTGCAGTTTAACTGTATAGGTCAAACCACATCAGTTCAATCAGAGGACGCCTGGCACCCTCCCCCTTTGGCACATTACATGTTGCGCGTTCGGGGGCACACATTGTCTGCTTTCTTTCAGGAGACCACAAAGAAAAGCATTTCCAACTAGTGCTCTAACGTCAGTTGTAACTAGTGTGTATTTACAAGCTACGACGAAACTGGTGGAATTTTATATAATTGAAAATTGGCCAATCCCCTTAACACTCACCTGGCACAGAATGTCCTGCATGTTGGCTGCACAGGACGCATGCAGTGTTTGCAAGAGACACCCCAGCACTCTAGTAGCGTGTCCATGAGCTTTCAGTCACGAACGCCTCGCAGCAGCCAAACTCCGGTACTTTATCATAGTGAAATTTACTCCTTTCAGTCTTGTAACCTGCACACCTTAGTTATATTCTGCTCTAAAAACGACCATCTCTCTCGCTCCCTGCTGCTAGACTGTGTGTGTCATAAACTAACTGAAAGATATCAACACGAACTGCACATGAGTGCACAACCCAGTAATGCCCGACTAACTACTAGTTCTCGCAACCTCTTCACAGACTCCACGCACACAATTCGTTTTTTGCTAAAGCACCTCAAGTTAGGGTGTTCCTGCTGTTATAAAAATGTTCTCTGTAATCCTCCCTTAATCCTCCCTGTTGCTCCAGGCAGTTAAGTTAGACTATATCAACTAAGCATGCAATAAAGATACCAACAACTCCACACTTCCTTGCACTAATACACGCTCACATGTAGTAAGTGTCTCTCTCAGTGTCTGTCTCTCTCTCTCTCGCTCTCTCTTTCTGTGTGTCTCTCTCTCTTTCTGTGTGTCTCTCTCTCTCTCTTTCTATGTGTGTCTCTCTCTCTCACATCAAACCTTCAAACTAGCATACTGGCTTTGGAGCCTGAGACGGGCACATTGCAAACAGATCACTGAAGAAAAACTCTGCCTGCTGATCTAACCCACTGGGATCGGAGCAGGGGTACTGCAGGTGTCTTTACCTTGTATGTGGTAGCAGGTTCAAAAGCCCACCAAACTACCATACTCTTATCTATCTATGGCACGTAGGTTACAAACATATCACTGCCGCAGACTTTCGACTTCCTTAACTGTCGTCCTATCGGTAATGGAGGCTGAAATCAGAAAGTGTCACAGTTTGCCTGTGATGTGATCAGATTTTCTCAAGCTCTATTTAGGCAAAGAGCCCTCAATGCTTGGTTACATTAGAGGTACATGAAGAATGTTTAGACTGTTCTCCCCCCTATTGCCGCCCCTATACCTCATGCCCAGCCCAAAATCCCTCTAGAGGCCTGCACTTGCCCCTCCACATTATTTTTTATTCTGACTACAGAAATGATTTTCGGGGCTTCTCAGGGTCATAACCCCACATTGTCACTGGTTCAGTGTCACTACTAGGTGGCATCAAAGCCTCCAAGACAGGCCCCCGCGGATACAGAGCTGTTTCATTGCATGTGAGCAGAACCCGCCCCTTCCACCTCCGGTGACCAGAACCTCTTTCAGCAGAGACCCAGTGTGCAGGCATCTCACAGCCTCCACCTCTACCCCAGGTAGTCAAGGGCTGACCCAGCTCTTTTGACAGTTTGATGTTGTCTCTGGTGGAGTTCAGTGGCCTGCAAGACGGCTGCCTGTGGCTAGCATCAGACGTCTGCAGCGAAACTTGCACAGCCACCCGTGCATAGGGATGCATGTGCAGTCTGCACATGTGGGTGCCTGTGTCTAGGATAGTCTGTCAGAGATTCCTGCCTGCTGTCCTAAATGCTCATGGTTTGGTCAGTGCATGAACTAATAGAGGTTTCGTAATGTCTGATACCGCATTTCCCACTGATCAACATAACTTTCATTTCAATTAAAGCTGTCCATTATTATACATGTAGTTACCTGAAGGTGAAAGACCACAAAAAGTTAGAAAATATTTTGGAGTTTTTAGCCACTGCTTTGACCCTGCCCCCAGACTCACTCACCCTGCCTCCCCATTTCGTTCAGCATCACAGTTCCCATACTTTTTTAATGCACTTCAATCACTGAGCAGACAGCACCTTCTCCAGCCTGGCACACTGTGCCTGCTACCACCGCTGCACTCACACTGCCCTCTGAATACAGTATTCAGGACTGTCTGCCATGGGTGTGACATGAAATGTTGAGTGGTCGCAGTTACCTACTAGTCCCTGTCTCAATGATGCTCAGCTCTCCACTTCTAGATTTACTGTCTTTTCAACTTAACACTCCTTCCCTTCGCTGTGAGACTAACGCTTGCTTTCCAGCTGCGTGACTGCTACATGTCCTACATATCTGAAGGAGACAAACTTGAACATCCATTGCTGATCTGCACCTCTTCATGTTAGGGAAGCTTACTCTGCTGCTGCCATTACTATATGCAAGAGAGAACCCTGTACTTCTACTGCCAGTGCTGCATATGCTCTTTGTGTGGGAGAAGAATGTGGCGATGTAGCAGTGAGTGCACAATAATAGAATCACATCACACCAGTCCAGAAGTGTAAAAGGAGAGATTGATTTAACCGCTCATTACTGCCTCTTGTGTATTTGCACTTGTGGATACTGCCTCAGTGAACCATAGCGCATCTGCTACGTGATTTTGCTGCCCCATGAACCGTTCATAAGCTCTGCCAAGAAGTGCAGTTATTCCCATCCACACGTTTATCAGCGCATCACATCTGAGGATTTTTGAAGCTGGACAGCTATGAGTTGGCCCTATGATGGAGAACACCCTTCTGTCCTACAGGTTCACATTTCGACACAGTCTGGACTGTGCCAAAAACACTTCAAGAAATGCTGTCTGCCCTCTGCCTTTAGGTGCTATTTCTCTACATATGAAAATGTGTTACTTGCAAAGTAGTTGATAATTGGGTGCAGTGCACACTGACACATCTGCACACATGCTGTACAGCCAGCCAGAACAACAGTTGCATTTAAGAGTGCATGACCATGCACTGCATAATTGGACTTGCACTTGAAATATATATTGCACAGTATGTTGCACTGACTGCAGTGCAGGGTCTCTCCGTGCAGACCTACCATAGTGATTTATGGAGTAGGTGGGGCAAGCAGTTACCTTCCCAGGACAAGTAGATTTGTGTAACATTTTGTCCCCTGGCCAAGTAGATTTTTGAAAAATGTCCACACCCCTGCCTTGGAAGCAGAGGGCTGATTGTTGCCTTTGTATGGTGTAGAGGCCGTGTCTGAAGAGATATTCTTGGACACCCCACGATAGAAGGTGCGCCGAAAGGAACCACGACCAGAAGGGGACTGTAGAGCTCCCATAGATTTTGCCACGTCTTGTCCTTTTTCATTTTCTCTAAGGACGTGTCTACTACAGGACCAAAGAGGTGTTGTTTGTCAAATGGTGTGTTAAGAATAGAAGCTTGAACTTCTGGTTTAAACCCTGAAATTCTTAACCATGCATGTCTTCTTAGTAGTACGCTGGTATTAACGGCTCTAGCCGCAGTGTCAGCCGCATCTAACGCACACCTAATGGAAGAATTACAGATGAGCTTTCCCTCTTACACTTGGTTTTGGACTTTGGACTTATGCTCATCAGGCAGGAATTGGAGCAGTTGTTCCATTTCGTCCCAATGCGCCATATCGTACCTGGCTAAAAGGGCTTGGGTATTAGCAATGCGCCAGAAATTTGCAGCTTGGGAGGCTACTCTCTTTCCAGAGGCGTCTATCAGCTTAGACTCTTTGTCTGGAGGTGGAGCATCTCCTGACGTCTAAGAATTGGCCCGTTTACGGGCATTAGAAACCACTAAAGAGTCTAGCGGTAACTGGCCCTGGATGAAAACTCGGTCTGATGGTGCAGGTTTATATTTTTTGTCTATCCTGGGGGTGAGAATACATGCACGAACAGGATCCTTAAATATGTCCTCCACATGTCTTAACATACCTTTGAGCATGGGGAGTGTGTGTGTGGATCTTTGGGAACTACGAAGGGTTTCAAAAATGATATCCTCCTCTAGGGATTCTTTATGTAATTGTACCCCATGATATTCAGCTGCTCTGCTTAATAGCTCTATGTAACCTACGTTGTCATCTGGTGGAGAGGGTTTAGTAGGATAAAGGTCAGGATGATTATCTGTGGGATAGTCTGTATTATAATCCTTCCAGGGGTCTGCAGGTGAAGGATCATTGCCCCCATCCCCATTCCCATCGTCCTGATCATCAGGTGTATGTGGTGGTGGCGAATTAGTAGGGGTAATTAGCAAATGCTATGTTTTTGGGGAAGGAGGTGATGGAGGAGGAGAAGGGTTAGTACCAAAAATGCTTCCTTTTTAAAGGAATGTGATAAGCTTCCTCTGATTCAGGTTTGCCTTTAAGTGGCAATTTGATCGCAATTTGTCCAGTCTTTGGATGAATGTAAAGTTCCTTTTGTTTTGGATGCGGTTTTGAAGGCAGGACGTCAAAACGGGGCTCCTTTGGTGGTATCGGAGCATCTTTATGTTTCGGTGCCGAGGTTTTCTGTGCCGGTGTCTTGGGTGCAGAGGATTTCGGTTCCGAAGACGGTTTCGGCGTTGAAGGAGTTGTGCCTGAGACAGGTTTCGGTTTCGACCCCGAAGGATTCGGTTTGGTGTCCAAGTGTGGGCGACTCGATCCCGAGCCGGAAGGCTTTGACGTCTGTTTTGGTGCGTTGGAAACATGTTCTCGATGCCGACTATGGCCGGAATGCAGAGGTGGGACCAGAGCCTTTTTCTTGGGCTGAGTTGGACTCTGGGGCAAGGGAGGATCAGTACTCATGATACGTTGACCTTGCAGAATGTCTTCGTCCACATCGGAGCCGGGCTCGGAGACCGAGATAGGCTCTTCTTGTTGTTCCTTGGCCCCTATGGCATAGCTGGTTTCTTGTTCGGAATCTTCTCCGAAGAGGTCCAGAATGGAGCCGGTGTTCTGACTCTGCATGTCGCGATGTCGAGCCCGATGGTCGCAGAACGTTTTCTTCGAACGGAAAGATTTACATGTGTCGCAGTCCTGTTAGTTGTGCTCCGGAGATGAGCACAAGTTGCACACTTCGTGTGAGTTGGTGCGCGGGAACTTCGCGTGGCACAGAGGGCAGAATTTGAATGGAGTCCATTCCATCGACTGTGAGGCGGACTGGCGCGGGTAGGCCCGACGGCCTTTCACAAGTTTCCCGATCGAAAAGAGTTTTTGTTATTAACTAGGATACGCGGAGAAAGGGAAATACGCGATCGAAAACAATACCGTCAAGAGTAAGTGGATTGCGCACTTAGGGGAACCGAGAAACGGTGTCGAACCAGAGCGCAGCAATTCACATCGGAACCCGATGGCGGGAAAAAAAATCTAACAATGGAGTCGATGCCCATGCGCACTATCACCGAAAGGAGGAGTCACCTACCTTGTGACTGGAAAGACTTCTTCGAAGAAAAACAACTTGCAAACATCTGGACCCAACACTAGGTGGCAGGAGTATGCTAAGCATGTGATCTACAGCTCACATGCCTCGAACTGTAATGTTACTATTGGGGATAAAGGACTGATATATTTCAGTGATCTTGTGATCCCCGAGGTTGCTCATAAGCAGATTGCCTTCTAGTGGGTTGAATTCCGGGAGAGCCTCTAGGTTTTTAAGATCTGGGGAAAGAGCATGGCGAAATTGTAGATATTTGTTAAACTGGTTACTTGGCAAATTTGCTTTGAAGCTCTTGAAAGGATTTAAGGATCAGACCATGCATGACCTCCCCTAGTAAGGATATGTCAATATTATCCCAGCCTTGGAACCCGGACAGAGTATTCAATTGTGGTAGGAAACCATTGTGCCAGAGCGGGGTCTCCCGTGTGAGACGGCCCCACCACTTCATCCGCCGTAGCGATTGTCTCCACACCTGATTCACCACTTGTGCTGCCGACAACAGAGTCCGAGGTGTTGACAAGCTATTAAGATATGAGTAAAGTGAGTTATCACTCATTACCCAGCGTTCCACCACGTAGGCTGGGTCTTCCCTAGTGCAGTGCCACCAGTCGTTAAGCACCTGTAAGTGCGAAGCCGCGTAATAGGCCTGGATGTCTGCTGCTTCAATGCCGCCACAGTAGGTGGATTGAAAACCGGTACGTATGGCCACCCGGGCTGCTCCCTCCCCCTCTAAAAAGTAACTCTACACTGCAATCACCTGTCGGAACCAGATTGCGGGGATCGGATAGGGATGGTTCTATAAATTATATAAAAGGCGAGGAAGGGAAATCATCTTAAAAATGGCAGATCGTCCGTATAATGACAGAGGCAAATGTGACCGGGATTTGACCTCCGACTTTACCTGCTCAGTCAATGGAGCCGTATTGCGTTCCCAGGAGATAGATTGGGAGGCAGAGAGGAAGACACCCAGGTACCTCATTCCATCCATGGCTATGGTCCGGTCTTCTCTACAAAAGTTATTCTGTCTTTTTTTTTGCCTACATACTTAATATTCCTATGTAGTTTCTCTGATCTTTTCCTCCTTAAGATAGTAATTACTAGATACCAGCTGCTTACTAAATTCTTCCTTTTTTTTTTTAAACGTATAAACTTCTAGTTGTCCACCTTTTATTTTAATTGTATTCAGTTATATTACATGCATCACTGCTCTCCAGTCTAACGAAAAAGATCCTTGAGATGGGCCTAGCAACCAGAAGGGGGCAAGGAACTTATTCTCTTTCAGAAGTTCAAGCTTCACTTAATTCAGACCATTTCGAAACTGATTTGTTAAATGTCTGAAGTTGAGTTTAAAGTGCTTCTCATGCCCCTGTATTTAGAGGGGGGACAGCTTTTTAATAGTTTACAACTTCATTATTTAGTTTTTGTCATGCTGTTTTCCTCTGTTGCAAGTCAAAATGATGCTGTGCTATTAGTTGTTTTCGGTTGTTTTGCCAGTATCCCTGACCTTTGTTTGTTTGCCTTGTAGGACAAAGCGGACAATGGGTTTGGGAAGTTTATATGGTGAGAATGATCTCCTGGACTTAGATGCTGATCCCCAAAAGGAGCGTCAAATCGCAGAGAAACAGATGTCACAGCTTGACGAGATACTGTGAGTCCAGAGACGTTTTTAGACACTTTTAAGCAACTAACTCCAGTGCTTCTCTTAATTATTGAAGATAATCAGTGTAATAGGTACATCTTAAAACAAGCATTGGCAAAGCCTATAAGTTTCGCCTTTGAGACCTATTGGCTTTGCCAATGGTTTTTAGCCATGATGCACTACATCCGTGATGCTGTGCAGAAGGGCTAAAGTTAAGGGGGGAAAAACCTTTGAACAGCCACTTTTTCTTTCGTTTTGGTTACCGGTCATAGTTGGATTGGCAACTAAAAAGAAAATAAAGCGCTCGATAGAGGTTTTAGTTTTTTTAGCTGCCAGGCACCCACCACTATCTTGAAAGTCATCACTGTGTTTTAAGAGGGGGGGTTCTTCTATGTCTAGTTGTACTTTGAAGTTTGAAAAAAAGGCAGTTGGGAACAAAAAAGGTGTTCGAAGAAATCTCTTCTGGAACAGGTCAAAGTCATCCAAAGCATGCATTGTTTTTTGGTTGGTAGAAGTGTAGATTAACAATACAAAATGTAGGACTGGATTGAAGAATAAATCAAATGTTTGATAGAACCTAGCCTACTCTTTCGTCTACAAACACTAATTGTAATGGGAGACAATTCCCTAGGTGGTGAATAGTGACTCAGATGTGTGTGTCCCTCAGTGTTTATTTCCTGCAGTGTATTTATCATTTTAAATTGGGGGTGATAGTTTATACGACATACACAGAGGCGTAACAAAACTTGAGGGTCCCCCCCTGCAAAGTATACGGAGGAGGCCCCTCCTCCCTGACCCACCACCTACCCCTTTTGCTGAGGGGGCCCCCTGGAGCTCGGGGGGCACCCCCACACCACGGGGCCTGCAGGGCATTTGTTACGCCACTGGACGCACACACCAATGCCAGTTAACTTAATGAGACATTACATTTATTACCCTAGAGAAGCTGTATGCAAAAGCCTAAAGAAAGTTAGGATTTAAAAATAAAAAGATAGTACAAACATCTAGAATGTTCTTATTTTTAGAAACATGTTAATCTCATCTTAATCCCGCTTTTCTTTCTTTGCAGGTCGAAGTATGAGGAAGACAGAAGGTAAGTGATTTATTTGTAGCTCTATAGGGATACATAGCTGCATATGAGCATGAAGTAGGGGATGGCTTATGGGGGAGTCTTCATTATGCCATTTTTCTGATTGCTATAAATAATTGTGGGATACATGTACTAACCTATTATGAAGTCACAATGTTCTGATTTACAAAATAAGAACATTTCTGCCGATAAAATGTTTTTCTAATGTATGAATCCCATTTTAGAAGTCAGTTAACTTTTATCAATGCCAATTCGCAATTTGGAAGAGGCCAATTGTAGGCGTCACTTTCAAATTGTGAATAGGTATTCTATGTATCAACTGTATGCAACCAGTCACAAACCATTGTAAAATTACTGATCCCCAAGGTGGGGTGGTAACTCATTAGCAGAAGAGAAAGGAACCCCTTGGCTCCCCTTCCCCTATGTGAATTGAGAAAGTTTCTGGTGGAGTAGGCAATAGTCAAGACAGGGGTCTAGTTTCTCAGATAGAAACATTTTATATTTGATATCTATGTGACTGTGGGCCAGATGTACTATCATACTGGTTGCAATTTGAAACAAGTATTTTTACGAACCCACTTATGTACTAATAGGTAATTCCACAAAATTTCAAATAGGACTGTGTCACAATCTGACCTCCAAGTTAGTATTCCTAAGGTAGGTTGGGAATTTCGACTTGTGGAGGGGATATTTAAATTCTGAGTCTGAACGTCCATGCCAAATACAAGCCCCTTCTGTGCTTCTCCATGCGAAGACCGCACAATCTGAAAGAGACTATTAGTTATAGATTCCTTACCTTAGAATTACCCCCAGGCGTCAGACTGGATCCAGGGAATTTTTTCTCAGCAGTACCCCTACGCGTCGGTAGGTGGCGTCGGTTGACTCCGCGTTCGTCGTCGGCATTGTGATTGCCGGGATGAATTCGCGGTATCTACTTAGACGTCGCCCCTGCGCGCTGACGTCAGTTCTTTCTTTTTCCGCGCCAGCCAGCGCAGATCCGGAGAGATCGTGACCCTTAGTCACTTTTTTACTAACCTTTATTAACTTTTGTCGATCTCTTTTTTGAAGTCGTTTAGACTCCTGGTGCACGAGGGATGTCAAGTTGTCGACCCGGCTTCAAGCCTTGTGACTCCTGTCACAAGCTGATGTCGGTCACAGATCTGCACCTCATGTGCCTTTGGTGCCAGGAGCACGACCATGACCCAAAGTCGTGCTCCTACTGCCGGGTTCTGAATCCTAAGTCTTTCCGGGAGCAGTCCCAAAAGCTTTTGGAAGCCCGGCAGTCGGCTCCGTGCCGTTCGAGGTCCCAGTCGAGGGGTAGGTCGCGGGACCGGTCGGGGAGCCACCACCACCATTCTTCCTCGAAGTCTTTGTCTTCGGGTAAGCCGAAGCACAAAAAGAAGGCGAAGAAGCATCGTCACTCTTCGCCTTCTCCCCATCAGTCAGCCGATGCGACGAGGGACGCGGAGGGTCATCGTTTCCCGGCTCCGCCCTCGGAGCCTGCTGGGACGGCTCCGCGCTTCCCTCCTTTTCCAGGAGCTGGTGCGTCCCATGCCCAGCTTGGTGCATTTTACTAAGCCCTCCATTCCATCTTTGGTTAGCCCGAAACCGCCGGCCGGACTCGGCTGGTGGCCCTAGGCCTTCGATGCCGGCGGCTCTGGCCTCGGCTCTGCAGGGCCCCCAAGGATCCAGGCCTGGATCCGGATCGGTGCCGGTCGACCTCACGGTGCCTTCCCCGGCGCCGATCCTTCTGACGAAGCCTCCGTCGCCTCCAGCGCTGGTTACACCCCGGCCGGTATCGACCCAGGCCTCCTTCCCGACTAGGACACGGAGCTGGACCAGCGTCGACCGACGCCGATACCGGCACCGACCGGTACTTTTGTACCAGTGTTCTACCCTGGTGTTCCTTATCGCCCGGAGTGGCAGCCAGAGGAGGGTGAGGAGGACTGGGAGGGGTCTGTTGACCCTCTAGCAGACCAGCTTGAAGAGCTGGACTGGAGAGAGGAGTTGGGTGAGGACAGCGGTCTGGATATCTCCACAGACCTTGGTATGCTTTCTCCCCTACCTTGGCCACGGAGGAGGGAGCCTCCTACGCTGTGGTGTTGCGTAGGACAGCTGAGGCCTTGGGCCTTGAGCTTCCTACGGCGGCAGACAGGACTAACCTCCTGACTGAGGGTCTTCAGCCGGCAGCGGCCTCTTCGGAGCCCCTGCTGCCGTTCAATGAGGCCCTCACAGACATCCTTCTGGGCATTCGCTCCAAGTCCAGCACAGGGGCTCCTGTGGATAGGATGATTGCCCGACGCCACCTCCCGGCCCCGGGTGACCCAATTTTCCTCTCCCAACACCCTACGCCCGAGCGCTTGGTGGTCCAAGCCTCAACATCCAAAGGCGCGTTGCCTACTTCTCCCCCATATAGGTAATCCAAGAAGATGGGCCATCTTGGGAAGAAGATGTTTTCTTCCGCCAGCTTAGGACTGCGGTCGGTGAACACCGCATGTCTCTTGGGCCGTTACACCCACTCTGTGTGGGACATGGTTGCGCAAGTGCTGCCACAGTGCCCGGAGGAGGCCCGGGCCGTACTCTCCCATGCGGTCGCAGAGGGTAAAGACGCAGCAAAGTTCGCCATTCGATGTGGGGTGGATACCGCCAACTCGCTGGGTAGAACGATTTCTACGTCAGTAGCCTTGAGGCGCTATGCCTGGCTGAGGTCCACTGGCTTCTCCGGGGATGTTCAATCGACCCCTTTGGACATGCCCTTTGATGGGCGTCGCCTGTTTAGCGACAAGGCGGACAATGCGCTCGAGCGCTTCAAGGACTCTAGAGCTACGGCCTGATTCTTGGGCCTCTCTGCCACCTCTCGCCCCGTTCAGTCTGCCTTTCACCCCTTTCGGGGCTACGGAATGGGTGCCCCACCACGTTCCGCCCAGGACCACAGGCCGGCGCAAGCTACCCAGCCTCTGTGCGACTGGGGACGTGGGACCCAGCGCTGTGGGTCTGGGGGCCAGCGGGCGGGCCAGTCCACCAGTGCCCCCTCTGCAGCAGCCTCCAAACCTTCCTAGTCCGACCTTTCAGGGCCACCAGTTGCCAGTGGGCGGCAGGATCCGCTATCACCTCCCCCACTGGCACAACATCACGTTGGACAGGTGGGTTTTGCAGATAGTCTGAAGGGGCTACTCCCTCCTCTTTGAGACTACCCCACCCTCCATGCCACCAACACTCCATCGCATGTCGTAGGATCACTTGGCCCTTCTCCGTCAGGAAGTTACGTCTCTTTTGGCCAAGGGAGATATCCAGCGAGTCCCTGTGCCAGAAGTAGGTCGTGGTTGTTACTCCCACTACTTCCTGGTACCCGAGAAGGACAAAGGCCTGCGTCCTGTCTTCGATCTCAGGGATGTCAACCGCTTCCTCCGGAAGGAGAAGTTCAAAATGTTGACATTAGCTCAGGTCCTGTCTGCCCTCGACCCTGGAGACTGGATGGTAGTGTTGAACTTGCAGGACGCTTACTTCCACATCCCCGTCCTGCCAGGCCACAGGCGTTACCTATGGTTCGCGGTAGGCCACGAGCATTTTCAGTTCACCGTGCTCCCCTTTGGCCTTACCAGCGCCCCTCGGGTGTTCACGAAAGTGATGGTGGTGGTCGCAGCTCATCTGCGCAGATCAGGGGTTCCAGTCTTCCCCTATCTCGACGACTGGCTGTTGAAGGCGGGCTTGCCCCAGGCTGTTGTCTCCAGACTACGGCGGACCTCCTACATTCGCTGGGGTTCACTATCAACATGCCGAAGTCACACCTGATTCCCTCTCAGAAGCTCCTTTTCATCGGAGCAGTTCGGGATAAAGCGCAGTTTCGGACTTATCCTCCCTCGCTGAGAGTCCGGGATATTCGGGCTTTGATACCGATGTTTCAGCCTGTATTCCAGATTTCGGTGAGAATGACCCTGAGATTGCTGGGCCTCATGGCCTCCTACATCCTGCTGGTGGATCATGCCAGGTGGCATATGCGGGCTCTGCAGTGGGACCTGAAGTTCCAGTGGGCGTAGCATCAGGGGAATCTTTCCGATTGCGTCCAGATCTCGGAGGGCACTGCAACCAATCAAATAACTTTAATTGCATTTAGTGAATGCATAAAAGTACAAATAATTATCACAGTGCAATTTGATCGAGATAGAATTAAAAACAATCAATAATTAATTTTATGCTTTATCCTTTTTAAAATAACAATATTTGCAAGTGTCCTCATTTCTAAAACTAACCGCTATTCATTATAAAAAAGAACTTATTACAACAGGCAATTAAGATGGCACCACCCCCACATAAACAATTCATTATTCTTTATCAAATTCTAATTAACACATTTAAAACCTTACAGCAATTCATTTTCAAATATCTGGTAATTGACGGTGGGTTAATAAAAATGGTCAAATAAAACAACACCCCTGTCTGTAGAACTTCTCCTAGTCCGAAGGACTGAGTATAAAAAGTTTGCAATCATGAAACAATATAAGGGGTTTCCAAAGAATTAATAACTGCAAAGGCTAAAGAGTGAGAATATAGGGCACTTCACACCAATTGCAGTGGTGGCTAATGGACCAGGATTGGGTCAACGGCAGATCCCTCTCCCTTCTCCAACCAGAGTTCACAATGGTGACAGATGCATCACTCCTGGGATGGGGCGGCCACATGGAAGAGGCAGAGATCAGAGGTCTCTGGTCTCCAGAGGAGTCCGGGCTCCCCATCAATCTTCTGGAGCTCCGGGCGATTCATCTGGCACTGAAGGCATTCCTTCCTTCTGTCAAAGGAAGGGTAGTGCAGGTGTTCACGGACAACACCACCGCCATGTGGTACTGCAACAAACAGGTCGGGGTGAGGTCGTGGACCCTGTGTCAAGAGGCTGTTCGCCTTTGGACATGGCTGGAACATCAGGGTTTTCCCTGGTGGTTCAACACCTGGCAGGTTCTCTGAACGCCAGGGCGGACGAACTCAGCTGCCGGTGCCTGATGGATCACGATTGCCGTCTTCACTCGGACGTGGTGCAAGGTCTCTTTCAGCAGTGGGGAGAGCCTTGGTTAGATCTGTTCGCCACCGAAGAGAACGCGCAATGTCAGCAGTTCTGCGCAGTGGAATTTCCAAGGCGGCACTCGCTCAGCGATGCTTTTCGTCGCTAGTGGAATTGCGGTCTTCTATACGCCTTTCCGCCTATACCACTTCTGCCCAGAGTGCTGAAGAAGATCAAGCGCGACAGGGCCCAAGTCATTCTTGTGGCTCCGGACTGGGCACGAAGAGTCTGGTATCCTGAGCACTTGAACATGGCCATAGATCCTCCGATCAGACTGCCTCTTCGGGAGGATCTCTGTCGCAGCAGCAGGGGATGGTCCTCCATCCGAACCTGTCCAGCCTCCACCTCCTTGCGTGGAGATTGAGCGGCAACAGTTGACAGCTTTCGACCTTCCTCCCGAAGTCTGTAATGTCATCTTGGCAGCCAGGCGTCCCTCTACTAAGACAGTATACGCCTGTAGATAGAACAAATTTGTGGCATGGTGCGCAGCAAAGGCTGTGGATCCCCTTTCTGCCCCTCTTTCAGAGGTTCTCCTCTTCATTCTTTCTTTGGCCCAGCAGGGCTCTGCTCTGGGCACTCTTAAAGGCTATCTTTCGGCCATTTCGGCCTTTCTTTGCCTTCCTGATCAGCCTTCTCTTTTCAAGTCCCCTATTGTAAATAGATTTCTTAAGGGCATTACTCACCTATTTCCTCCTATTCCTTTCGTAATGCCCCAGTGGGACTTGAATCTGGTCTTAACTTACCTTATGTGTGCTCCTTTCGAGCCACTACATAATTGTCCTATCAGACTCTTGACTTTAAAGACTGCTTTTCTGGTTGCCATCACCTCTGCTCGCAGGGTGAGTGAGCTTCAAGCTCTATCTTCTAAGCCTCCTTTCCTTGCTGTCCATCCAGACAAGGTTGTCCTTCGAACTAAACCTTCTTTCCTACCCAAAGTGGTTACCTCTTTCCACATAGGACAGACCATTACTTTGCCCACCTTCGTCCCGCCCCCGCATCCTTCCAAGGAGGAGGAGAGACCCCACCGTCTGGATCCATAATTGTGCGTTATCATTTTATCTGGATCGCACAAAACAATTCCGGGTGGACGATCAACTCTTTTCAGAAAGAATCACCAGAGCGTCCCACGCCGCGGGGGTCAAGGCAGCGCTTTATAGCGCGATGGTCACGCCTCCCCCCACGGCAGCTGTGGATGATTAGGGCAATGCGATGCACCCTGGGACTCCGAGTCCCACCAGGGCGTTAAAGCAGCAGGGTCCCACACAACAGCAGAACAGGAGAGCAAAAAAGACCGCAAAATAGCCCGTGCCCCTCACAGGAGGTGTCCCAGCAGGAAGAAATGCGCAGGTTCAGAAAGAATCACCAGAGCGTCCCGCGCCGCGGGGGTCAAGGCAGCGCTTTATAGCGCGATGGTCACGCCTCCCCCCACGGCAGCTGTGGATGATTAGGGCAATGCGATGTACCCTGGGACTCCGAGTCCCACCAGGGCGTTAAAGCAGCAGGGTCCCACACAACAGCAGAACAGGAGAGCAAAAAAGACGGCAAAACAGCCCGTGCTCCTCACATAAGGTGTCCCAGCAGGAAGAAATGCGCAGGTTCAGAAAGAATCATCAGAGCGTCAACTCTTTGTTGGCTATGTGCGTGCCAAGAAAGGTCGGGCCGTCCAAAAACGGACCATTTCTCGATGGGTCGTCCTTTGTATTAAGATCTGTTACTCCTTAGCGAAAAAGGAGCCTCCGGTAGGACTGCGCGCCCATTCCACCAGGGCGACGGCAGCCACTACTGCTTTGGGACGTGGAGTCTCTCTCGGTGACATCTGCCAGGCAGCCACGTGGGCATCACTGCACAAGTTTACTAAGCATTACTGCCTGGATAGTCAAGTCCGGAGAGATGGCTTCTTTGGTCGTGCAGTTCTCCAGGACTTTCTGGTGTGAACTTAGTTCGCAGACCCACCTCCAGGGTTGGTATTGCTGGGGTACCTACTCTAAGGTAAGGAATCTATAACTAATAGTCTCTTTCAGATGAACAAGTTACTTGCCTTCGGTAACAATATATCTGTAAGAGACATGTATTAGTTATAGATTCCTTACCGCCCCACCCATCCTCCCCGTTCTGCGAACTGACTTCTAGAGTAAGGGACTTCCTCTCAGGGCCCTAGTTTTGTGCACCAGTGGTCAGTGTCTTGCATGGCTCTGCGCTTCTGGCGTGGAATGTCGTGTAAAAGAACTGGCGTCAGCGCGTAGGGGCGGCGTCCCGGCGATCATGACGCTGACGACGAACGCGGAGTAGACCGACTCCACCTACCGACGCGCAGGGGTACTGCTGAGAAAAAATTCTCCGGATCCAGTCTGACGCCTGGGGGTAATTCTAAAGTAAGGAATCTATAACTAATATGTCTCTTACAGATATATCGTTACCGAAGGTAAGTAACTTGTTCGACTGGCACAAAACACTGTCTGATACGTTATGATTAGAATTTCTGCTAAACTTATGGTATGCTTTGCCTTCCTCTACAACCTCATCTACAGCTTCTATGTTGATGAGCTTACCTCTGAAAGGAGATCTGTTGGAAATGCTGCTGTTTGTCTCCCAACGAACAAACTCGCCTTCATCAAACTGGCACTTAAACAAACATCCTTGGTTGATCTTAAGTGCTGCTCTGAATAATATCCTCTCTATGCGAGATCTTCTCTCTGAAGTCTGATCACTACTTTGATCCTGTCTTTTCTACAAAAACATCACTCCATGAGACCTTTGGCCTGGAATTAGCAACAGCTATTCCTGGAAATACTCTTTCTTTCTTGTAACAGAAGATAAAAGTAGGGTGGTTTGTTGCCTTGCCCTTCGAATCGCTGCCGCTTATTATCATAGACCCTTTTAGGGATTCGGATCTGGACTAGGTGTTGATTGCTCGTTGTTCCCTATTGCCTAATCTCACCTTCCACTTTGTCTTGGTATATCAGCCCCCTAAGCGTCTAAAGATGTTCTAGGTGATAGGATTAACCATGTGGGGGCCTTCTCTACCTCATGTAGGGTGACTTTAATATTTGGCATGACTTTTTTGGCAGCAGAGTAGTTAGAAATCTCGTGGATGCCATGGCATTGTATGGCCTCTCCCAGGTCATCAAGGCTGGCTGGCGATATTTATCAACTTAATTTTATCTCCTCCTAGTTTATCAGAAACTAAAGATACTCTCCATTTGATCTGGACAGACCATTATTACTTCTGTTTGAGAATCTTTGTCAGGCTATTCAAAATTGTCGTCTACCTCATCTGTCGAAACAAATCTCATGTCTCAAGAGCCTAAAGTAAGCTTGATGCAAACCAAGCTTGTGAAGTGTTTAACAGTCACTGGGAGACTGTAGACGCTGGTATTGGTCCAGATTACCAATATCACTATCATTGTCTTATTTAGTAATTCCTAGTACCTTGAAGAGTTATCTGCTGTATGGGAAGATTTTGATTAATCAAATAACTATCCACTTATATTGCCCAGGTCAAATGTAAATTTATCTCACTGCATTTTTTATCGCACTTTAGATACATAATATTGTATGCATAAAATTAGCCATCAAATGAAGTCAGCTCCTGAAAACATGTTCAGAAACTTGGTTGTTTCATTTTTGGGTCTCATCTAATAGACAGGGCATGCGCTGTCTATTGCAAGACATATTGTCAGCTTATAGTGGGCTTAAAGCCTGCCCGTTGAGTACCATTCATTTGTTGTCTGTATTGTCACTCTCATTTGCTCGCATCTTAGTTGGCTTCTGTGGCTTAACTTCCTCATTTTGTGTTTGCCATTCCCTTCGAGCATGACTGAAGTACTTGTGTCTTTCCACTGCTCATGTCTAGAGAGCTGCTTTTTTTTTTTTTTTGCTTATGCATTCTTTGAGAGTACACATGTTTTTAGGCTGTCTCTCTCTCTTGTCCTCCTCTCTCTGCCCCTGTGCTCCTTGTCACAATCTGCTCTTGTTTCCCATCTGTGCTCATGTTGCCTTCTCTCACTCCTGTGCTTCATTGCCACCTCATCTCGTTTGTCTGTGTGCTTCTGTGCTACCCCCAGGTTACGCTTGTCTGTGTATTTCTGTGACCTCCCCACTCTCCATCATGTTGATCTCTGATCTTGCCCATTCATGTGCTTCTGCCCCCTCATCTCAATGTTGCTGCCCTCCTCCCTTCCCGACCCCATTAACATTTATTTTTCAAAAAGCATAATGACACGCCGACATAATTTTGTAGGTGTGCACATGCGTGTTTAACGCATGAAGGCACCTACAAGAAAACACGATCCAGTCGCTGCATAATTGTGCTAATTTGTTATTCTTTTTTTCCCCTCCATGCTTGACAGCATCTACTTTGATGCAGTACTGCATGAAGAAAATACTTTGGGAGAGCAAACAGGTCTCTAAATGAGGCCTATTGACTTTGCCAGTGTTTGATATTGATGTATTGTAGGGGGGTATGCAGAATGCACCCCCTCTGGTATGGCACACATTTATTAATAGGGTTTCCAAAGTTGGAGGTCAGTTGAGTGCCATGTTTGCCTCTCTTAATACACCAGATATATTTACCTGCAGGAGCAACAAAGTGAGATGCTACTGCAAGCAGAGAAGAAACATTTGAATAGAGAGGGTGGTTAGCCATGAAAAGCAGCATGAACTATTTTAAAACTGCACTTAATCTAGGAAAGAACATTTTCCCATCCCTAAACAGCCAAGGAGCTTGTTCCCTTAAGTTGTGCTTTATCAATTGATTGAAAAGCTTTATTTTGATCTCCAGTATCATAAAGCAACATACAATATATAAAAACAAATATAAATACATTCCCTTATAATATACTTAGACTGCACAATCAATTCCTTTCCTATACTGCCCCTTAGTAGGACCAAATGTGTATTTTAAACTTGCATCAATTTCAAAAACAGTTATTATAAAGTGCAATCATAGGCAGTAACATGCTACCATCAAATACAAACAAGTTCATTAAAATTCATACATAAGACATATTACTGTTAAAAAATATGAAAGTTTTGACAGGCCAATTTTATAAAGTGCAAAATGTTAACCCTTTCTTTATCCAGATTGTTCATTGCAAGCAGACACACTCTTCTAAATAGATAAAACAGGGACTCAGTAAGGTGTAACAATTAACAATAGTTTAAAAAGTTTAAAAAGACCAGTAAAACAGCAAAGTGGAGAAATAATATATGAAGGACCTAAATACAGTAAATGTGTCCATATACAGCAAAGTTGTCATCTTATTGGACCAAAAGAAAGAAAAATATGTCACACCTCTTACGTATAAAAAGACCACTTAGCCAATAGCTTTTAGACATTTAGTGCACCAAATCCACACCGACATTAAGAATTTGGCAATAGCAGACACTATAACTTGTTTTGTGTCTGTGCTAAGTATTCTAATGGCCTCCAGGTACTTTCTTGTTCTCAGGGGACCTACAAATGGGTGATATTCATTTATTTCTTTGAATTGCATTCACCGGACAAAAGAATAATATGTGAGTTAAAGTCTCCGGGGCTCCCGTGCAAGCTGGACATAAATCATCTTTAACAACTTTATCTGTCCACTTAATACAAAACACCTTTGTTGGTTCCGCTTTATCTTCCTCCTCCTCTTTCATTAAAAAATACTTAGAGTTTATAGGGCTAGTTCTGAAATGTCTTATTAATAAGAGTTAGCACTTTTCAAACACGAGTAACCTGTTACTCCATGTAAATCATATATAAAAATACAATGGTTCATCAGAAACTTACTCATCTGAATTGAAGGCTAATACTAACCAATAATCCCATTTTGCAGATACAAAAATGCATGCATTTATTCAAAATATCTACAATGACAACAGTTGTGCAGTGCTCAAAGTTGAATACTTTGCAAAATAAGTGAAACAAAGTGTGTAGTGTATGTACACATGGAATGATTAATAAAATTGGCCTCAAGGATCAGAAGGCTGCAACGATTGTCATTTCGGATATTGTACCATTGTATTCTAGAATATTATTATTAATTGTTGTCAATAAGTAACTTTCTGATCTAGATTGTTAGTTTGAGTCTTGCCATGATGCCTTTGTTCAGAATACATTTTGTTAAGAGGGAATAGTACTTCCCAAATTCGTAAAGATGAAGAACTGTTTTATGTTTTTACTTGGGCTTAAAAAAAAAAAAAGCTGGAGTCGATAACAATGATTAGAAAGGAATGCTGTCAAAGGAACATTTTCCCAAAGTCAACGGCTCATACACAAGCGAAGATTAACACTGCATCACTGAATGTCATTACCAGTGCATGTACCTAAATTACATTTCACCTAACAAGAGTTTTGTATTGTTGCTGATTGGTAAGTGCCTGAGCTTGACTTCCCAGAAAGCTTACAATTCTAAATTGTTTGTGTTTCTGGCAGTTCACACATGGCCTTTGCTTTGGGCACCTACATGACGTATGTGGGTATCAGAGCGAGAGATTCCCGTCCTGCCAGTGTCTCGGAGAAGTCTCCTGCCTTGCCAGACAAAGACAAGTGGCTTCCGTTTTTCCCCAAAGCAAAAAAGGTGAGGCTGAATGACTTGACCAGTTCTTATTTTTCTTTTCTTTTTTAAATAGTTTTTGGTCACAGTGGTTGTTTCATCTGGTCACAATTCTACAATGTTACTACCAACAAATCATCACAAATTCTAGGTTGATGGTCACTGTAATTCCTGAATTTTTATCTCGCATCTCTATAAAATAGAATGTGTCCTTGCACTTGACCAGCTGCATAGTGTAATGATGCAGAAAGACTGGCAATGAGCAACTAAGATAATTGGGTTATTTGTTTTCCAAAGCTCATTGGGTTATCCAGCATTCTAAAAATTAGAGCTGAGAAGTATATTCCTCAAACTTTAGGCCTACAGTGTAAACTACTAAGTGTAGATCTTCACAATGAAATATTTAGTAACGAGATGTGGTGTAAAAGCTCATGATTTGTCCGTATTATGCAAAGACAATAATTGTGACATCAGCAATTCATTTTTAAAAATGTGATTCTTGAGAAATCTAATTTTCATCCTTAGCGTCCCGCTGTAAATAAGTGCTGAAAATATGTAAAGGAAAAAAAATCTGTCCTACTTTCTGTCTCCTACTGTCCAAATTAATAATTTCTATGATCCTCGCAAAAACATACTTGTTCCAGTGATCTATTCTCAAGGCATAATCACTCCCTATATTAGTCTAGGTACAGCATCTGATGTTGGGAGTTACTGCTACTAAGATACAAATGTTTTTCTTAAACCACTCTGTTGTCCCTTGGAGCTCCCTCCATCCAGTATGACTGTACCAAAAATAGAAATGTGATGAGCAAAAGCTGCTTGTGAGTCTGTATGTATGGATTGTAGGACAATGAGCCATAGTCAGGGCCACTGTAATTATGCGATTGAGCGGCTGCAGCAATTTTCGCATAATTATTGATTTGCTGCATTTGCCACATAATCCATCATCTTCTGTATATTCTGCATATTTTACCAAAAACATTTGATTTCTAGCTAAAACGGTTCAAAAGTTGCTAAAAATGCAGTGACACGTGTTGTTGCGCGGTGGAAGGCCCTTTGCAAAGCTGTGCTGGTCACCGTTCTGTTCCTTATTGCTATATTTGGGTGTTAAACTGGTACTACTGAGGTGCAGCCAATACCCAGACAGTGCTGCCAAGTTTAACAATGATGAAATATTGAAGTAATACTATTACAAAATGTGCCACGTAATGCAGCATAATTCGTCTTTTCTTGCTGCATAATTTACTCAACCCTGCTGCATAATTTGGTCCTCTCCGCCGCACAGTTCCAGTGGCAATGGGCATAGTGAATAAGTCAGTGATCGAGGCGTGTGGTATTTTACTTAGGAATCTTTGTGATCTAGCAGCCTATTCCGTTTCCAACAGACAGTATCAAGTCTTCCTTGTTGAGGCGTGGCTGGCTCTTGATAGCACTTACGAATAAGAAGTAGGATCTTTGTGGGAAGAATGATGAGGCTAACAAGGTGGGATGGATGAAAATGTATCTTTCAGCTTACTCTCACCCCACCCATTGCTATTTAACTTTTATGGATGGCTGTTTTAAAGTGGAGGATGCTAGCTAACACCGTGCCACTTAGAAATGTGAAGTTGAGTTTTGTTTTTAAATCAGTCATGTCTGATGTCTTCTAATTACGGTGGATTCCTTGCCTTTGAAATATACCCAGGCTCCAGACTGGATCCAGAATTCTTTAAAGCAATTACTCCCAAGTGACCCCAAGAGGCATTTAACTCCTAGATGACCCCCTTGCATCACCCGAAGTGATGGATCAGAGCCAGATATAGGGGCCACCTATGCACGTTGATGTCATTTCCTTTTTCTCTGTCCTTTGATGTGGATCAAGAGTTCTGCACCCAATTTTGCCTATCTACCAACAATTCTAAATATTCCAAATGTGCAAGGGTAGAAATAGGTCTCCCTTAAAATGACTGGATGTAAGCTGTGCTCCAGCTGCAGAAAGCAGATGTCAGTCACAGATCTTAATGACGTGCACCCTTGACCCAAATTTGTGTGACAAGAGTGCTTTGATGCACATGAAGGTGAGGAGCACCTACCAGAGCACAAGAAGAGGTCACCTTTAAAGCAAAGGACTCGCACCAAATCACAGTCACCCACATCAGGCTTATGTCCGGCTATGAGATCACTAAGGTGCGGTCAACCCAAGCTGTCTGAACAGTCTGGGGCTGGCAGCACTGTCCAGCTCAGTTTCAGACTTAGCCCAGTGGCTCCAAAGTGTTTCCCACAATACCAATGATAAGAGGTGGACAATTTACTTCTAATTCAGACATCAATTAAGGAGTCTCTTTGGATCTACACAATTGTAGTGGATTAGATACATGTCCAAAGATTGAGTAGGAATCTACACCTGGTCCACCTACTGAGGAAAGTGCTTCTTTTACAGTGGTAGTTCTCAGGGCAGCAAGAGTCCTTGACCTGCATCTGTTAATTTGCAGACAAAATCTACTTCTTTGGAGACAGTATCTAATTGACTGAAATCCTTAAGCCAGGTCTGTTCATCACCTCCATTAACCTTCAAAGAGGCTCTTATGTAAGGTTTGTCTGCTACATGGGCAAAGCAGTACTCAGCCACGCCAGTCAGTCGAACTGTGGCCAGGCGACACGGACCAGCTCCTTTTGATCTTACATTCCTCACCCAGCTAGAGAAAGCCTTGTGATGCGAGCGTTAGCAAGTAAGATTAACCTAAATGCTTTCTTTTTTGCTTCTCCAGACAGGGTATTCAAGCCTAGCGACACATTTGGAAAGAAGTCATTCTTTTCAGGTAGCCTAGCCGTGCAATCTTTATCTGCAGTCTGTCTTTTGGGCTGCCACGCACATACTGTGTGACATTGCCAGCAAGTCTAGCCTTATGATGTTTAAATGAAGTCTGTATATCGGACCGCTGCTCACTCAGTGTTTGATAAGACCATCAAGAACTTGCAGAGTACCCCAGGGCTATATTATCCCAAACCATCCATCCAAGATGGCAGGATGCAAATTATTATGTTTTATGTATTGGTCTCAACACGATAGACTGTGTGGATTGCTCCGTGGGCACCATCATAGGTGGCACGCCTGGATACATGCAACTGCATCTTCAGGGGATGTTCAAGCGTGTTACGATCAGCTCCCTAGTGTTCCTTTCACCAGCCTACCAGTAACAACAGCAGTACAGGAAATTTAGTGGAGTTTCGCTGGGCCTGGCATATCATCACGGTAAGCCATTGTAACCAGTACAGCTGGTTTAGGCTTTTTATGACTGCAGGGAATGTGGAGATAGCTTCTATCTCCTCTTTCCCGGCCGGAGAGGCCTTCAGGCTGCTATAATGCCCCCCTTGAAGCACCACACTCAACTGGTAGGGGGCAAGATATGATTCCCCCCACCCTGGTGGGCAGTCCATCACTTCGGATCAATGGGGTCTACAGGTTGCTCAAAGGGGCTACTGCCTACCTCTTATTTAATTGCCCCAGGCATCCCACCTGCCACAGCTCAAGTTTCGATAGAACATACTACCATCATAATGCAGGTGTTACATTTATCCTTGGCCAAGGGAGCCATCGAGAGAGTGCTTTACTTGGAAAAAGTCAAGGGGTGTTACTTCCCCTCCTTCCTCATTCCAAAGAAGGATGGAGGGCTTATTAAAATACTGGACCTCTTAGCTTCTTATGGAAGGGCAAAATGAATATTCTCATTCTGCCTCAGGTTCATCTGCTCAAGACCTGGAGAACTGGATGGTGTCCTTGGAATTGCAGGGGGTATATTTTTATGTACAGATCCTGCAGTCACACAGAGTTTACCTGCAGTTCATGGTGAGGTCAAAGAACTTCATATTTGCTGATCTACCATTTAGCCTCACCTCAGCCCCTCAGGTATTTACGAAGGCTGATGACAATGGTCACGGCCCATCCTCACAGGTCGAGAATACATGTATTTCTGAACTTAGACAAGTGGCTGTTCAAGGTGGGCTTGCATGTATAAAAATAAGGAGCAACCCAGTAACCCTGGGACCTTGGTAATCATGTAATGAAGAGAAACAGTGATCCCTAAAGGGGAAATGTGAAACTTTACTTCCTTGGAGAAAAATATATTTTGGCACTCAAAAGATTGGTTCCATGTCTAAACAAGACAGTTGTATTCAGTTTTGTTCAGTAGTAGACAATGATAGAATGATTATGGAAATTTTTCTGAGTGGTACTGATGCATAGGCCGGCACAGTAGTGCCAGGGAATAAATCCCTATCTGTGGTAAAAAGGCAATAATGTTACGACCTGTGAATATATAACTCTACACTCGAGAGGTTGAAGTAGCTTCACCAGACTTGGTAACTAACCTATAGTGTACTGTACCCAGTCAGAACATGTGTGTAACAGTATGGGATTCTGGGTCGGTGCCATTTCTTATGCTGTTGAAATCCCTCTGGGATTGGATTTCTCTAGTAAATAAAGAAAGTAAAAGGATGTGTAAAAATGACACCTCTCTGAAGATGTCTTTATGGTGGTTTGTGACTTGTAAGGAAACTCACCGACAGAAGCAAATGGCGATAAGGGCACCCTGTGGCACAAAGTTGCCTCAACGCGCTGTACTGAATCATCCCTGAATGTAGTAACCTCTGGGAGAGAGGAGCACATGTGGTAAAACATGAAACAGGGGAAGAAGTATCTATGAACAAGCGTTAGTTGACTACCATTATGTTTTACCACATGTGCTCGCAGATCATAACATTATTGTCTTCTTACCACAGATAGGGATTGATTTCCTGCCACTCCTGTGCCGGCACAAGAAAGCACTTTGTGGCACCCCCAAACTTGCGGAGTTGCGGAAACCTATCTTAGACTGAACAAATGCATTAATCGCTAATGTTGTTGGAAAAGTTGAGAGATGGAAATTCTCTACTTAGAACTCTCAATATTTGACAGATCATCAATTGTTGAAAACCCTTCTTTTAGGTGGTGGCCAGTTGAAGTAGCAAGGACAATTCAGGGTCTATTTAGGTGCCCAATTTTCACAAGCCCTGTACTGGTGCTGGTGACAAGTTTATAGAAAGCATCCAAAGACTGCTGTTCTAGATATTTAGATAGTTATGCTTAAGCATAAATTCTAGCTTGGATTGGTTTAACTTTAGGAACTAAATCTGATAGAGACTTCTAGCCGCAGATTCCTTACCTTAGAATTATCCCCATGTATCAGCCTGGATCCAGAATTATTTGGTGAGCAGTACCCCTGTACGCCGGTAGATGGCATAGTTCGGCTCCACTTGACGTCATTTGCACCGGAAGTGACATGCGCAGTGCCTATATACAAGCCACACCACTGCGCTGATTTCAGTTCTTTTTTTTGTGCGCCAGATCCGGAGTGAGCTACCCCCAGTACTTTTTTGTCTGACTCTTTTTAAACTTTTTGTCAACGTTTCTCGAGAACTTTTCTCCTAGTGTGGCAGGTATGTCAACTAGGAAAGCTGGCACTTTCAAGCCCTGCTGCGCCTGTCACCGACAGATGCCGGTGATGGATCCGCATCTTGTTTGCCTCTGGTGCCTTTAGCGCGACAAAAATGCGAAGACCTGCATCGACTACCACGCCATGCACCCCAAGGCGTTGAGGGAGCAGTCCCTCAAGCTCTTCACCACTCGAAGTGCGATGCCGCGATCGTCTCTATCCCGGTCGAGAGGAAGGTCCTGGAATTGGTCACGGAGCCCTCGATCCTTGTCACACTCGAAGTCGTCTTCAGCTAAGTTCCAAAAGAAGAAGAGCAAGAAGTCGAAGGGATCTTCGTCTTCGCCCCATCTGTCGAAGTCTTCCAACGAGATGAGGGAGCGTCCTCATTCAAGGCCTGGCTCTGTGGTTGGGCTGGCTCAGCGTCTCCCCGAGTTTCCGAAAGCCGAAGCAACCCATGCCCAACGTCACAAATTTTATGAGGCCATGAACCTCATATTTGGGCAGCCCAAACTCGCTGGCAAACCTTTGGGTCCTGCGGTTTCAGGAGAGGCGCCTACTGGTTCTTCGCCGGCGGGACTGCTCCCGGCACCAGTTGTCCCCCTTAGATCCACTGATGGATCCGGAGGGTTCTGGTCGTACCACCTCAACGTTTCTCAACACCGGTTCCGGTGTCGACGCTCCTGGCGTCCCTGTTCACCTCCCTGACTCTGACACGGAGCGAGAGAGGCGCTGTCCGGTGCAGACTCTGGCGCCGACTGGAGCCATACCTTCCAGGCTGGAGCCTAAGCCTATTCCTGTGGGTTAGGCCTTGGGGAAGATTGTAAGTGGCAACTGGACTCTCTAGAATACCAGCCTCTAGACCCTAAAATGGACTGGTGTGAGGACTTGGTGGACAGCAGTGGACTGGACACCTCTCTAGATACTGGCATTGTCTTACCTCCTACCGTGGCTACGGAGGACGGAGAGCCTTATGTGTGGTTGTGAGAAGAGCTGGCGAGGTCCTTGACCTTAGCCTTCCCTCAGTGTTAGTCAAGACAAACGTTTTGACAGAGGTGCTTCAGTTGGAAGTGACCCCCTCAGAACCGCTTATCCCTTTTATTGAAGCCCTTTCGGACGTCCTGCTGGAGACCTGGTCCTAGCCAAACACCGGGGCTCCTGTGAAAAGAATAATTGCCTGCCGCCATTGCCCTACCCCAGGGGACATCAGTTTCCTCGCACAACGCCCTACCTTGGAGAGCTTGGTGGTCCAAGCCTCCACATCTCTTGAAGACCCTGGAGTATTCTCTACCACCCCACTGAATAGGGAATCCAAGAGGCTGGACACCTTAGGCAAGAAGATGTTTTCTTCCACCAGCATGGCACTGTAGTCCCTGAACACTGCGTACCTTTTGGGCGATTACTCCCATGGACTGTGGGATTCGGTTGCGCACGTGCTGCCCATGATACCGGAGGAGGCCCGGGCCATACTCTCCCAAGCTATGGCAGACGGAAAAGATGCAGCCAAGTTCACTATTAGATTTGGACTGGACACGATCGACTCGCTGGGCTGATCGGTTTCTTCGTCTGTGGCCTTAGGGCGCCATGCCTGCCTGAGAGCAACTGGCTTTTCAGGGGATGTCCAAGCCTCGCTTATGGACATGCCCTTTGATGGCTCCCTTCTCTTCGGAGACCAGGCCCAGTGGTGTAACAAAGGCCCCCGCAGCTCCCACAGTGTGGGGGTAGGGCCCGAGAGCTTCAGGGGACCCTCTCAGCACAGTACCCTGTCCTGAGAGCTCCCGAGTGAGCACAGGGGGGCCCCCTCTATGTACTTTGCAGGGAGACCCCCTCAAATTTCGTTACGCCAGTGACAAGGCGGACTCAGCACTTCAAGGATAGCACAGCTACGGCCACGTCCTTGAGCCTTTACATGGGTCCCCGCCAACCCCAGTGCGTCTTTCTCTCTTTTCGTGGCCATGAAAGGGGTCTTCCAGCCACATCCTTACCCGCCCAGTCATCACAGCACGCAAGCTCCCCAGCTTCTGCGTGGCCAAGGACGCAGTACTCCCAGCCAGAGGTCGGACCTGTCCACCCCAGGCAGCCACAGCCTCCACCTCTCTTTAGTTTGCCCTCCAAACATCATGGCCAACCTGTGGGAGGCAAGATTCGGCATCACCTGCACCACTGGAGGTCGATAACACCGTTGGGTTCTCCAGATTGTCCGAAGGGGCTACTCTCTCCCCTTCGTGACTAGCCCATCACCCATACCACCCACTTACGACAGAGGACCATCTCTCCTTAGTACGCCAGGAAGTAACAGCTCTCTTTGTTGACGAAGCCATAGAGAGGGTGCAGACGCCTGAAGTAGGTCATGGTTGTTATTCCCGCTACTTTGTGGTGCCCAAAAAGGTTGGCGGTCTTTGTCTTATCCTAGACCTGCCCCCTCTAAATTTCTTCCTTAAGAAGGAAAAACTCAAAATGCTCATGCAAGTCCTGTCTGCTCTGGGTACGGGAGACTGGATGGATGGTAGTGTTGGACTTGCAGGACACATACTTCACATTCCCGTTTTGCCTTCCCACAGGCATTACCTGTGGTTCATGGTCGGGCAACGAGCACTTGCAGTTCGCCAAACTCCCCTTTGACCTTACTAGCACCCCTAGGGTGTTCACTAAGGTGATGCAGTGGTTGCAGCTCCTCTGCGGGGATTAGAGGTACCAGTCTTTCTATATCTCAACGACTGGGTGTTGAAGGCGGGCTCGCCTCAGGCAGTCGTCTCCCACCTCCAGACTATGGCAGACCTCCGGCACTCACTGGGGTTCACTATCAACATGCCGAAGTTACACCTGACTCCCTCTCAGATACTCCGTTTTATAAGAGCTGTTATGGACACAGTGCAGTTTCTGGCCTTTCCTCCCGAACAGCAAGTCCAATATATTTAGGCTATTATACTGATGTTTCAGCTTATACCCTGGGTTTCGGTGAGACTGACAGTGAGGCTGCTGGGCCTCATGGCCTCTTGCATCCTGCTTGTGGCACAAGCCCGCTGGCATATGCGGGCTCTGCAGTGAGACCTGAAGTTACAGTGGGTATTGCATCAAGGGACATTGTCCAGATCTTGATCTCTCTGACATTGTCCAGACCTTGGTGGGAACAGCAAAAGCTCTGCAGTGGTGGTTAACGAACTGCGATTGGATCACTGGCAGACCCCTCTCCCTTCCCATACCATATCTGACAGCGGTGACAAATGCTTCACTCCTGGGATAGGGCGGCCATCTGGGGGAGGTTGAGATCAGGGGCCTCTGGTTTCCAGCAAAATCCAAACTCCACATTAACATACTGGAGCCTTTCTACCCTCCATCAAGTGAAAGCTAGTGCATGCGTTCACGGACAACACCACTGCCATGTGGTACTGCAACAAACAGGGCAGAGTGGGGTTATGAACTCTGCCAAGAGACCCTACACCTCTGGGCATGCCTGGAACGTCAGAGCATATACCTGGTGGTTCAACGCCTAGCGGGCTCCCTAAACGCCAGGGCAGATGAACTCAGCTGAAGATGCCTAGCTGATCACGAATGGCGTCTCCTTCCGGAGGTGGTGTAAGGTCTCTTTTAGCAGTGGGTAAAGCCTTGGTTAGATCTATTCACCACCACCGATAACCTGCAATGTCATCAGTTCTGTGACCTGGATTTTCCAAGGCGGCTCTCGCTCGGAGACACATTTTGTCTTGAGTGGAGCTCAGGCCTCCGGTACGCCTTTCTGCCCATGCCACTCCTGCCCAGCACTCTCAAGAAGATCTGGAAGGACCGGGCCAAAGTCATCTTTATGGTTCCAGACTGGGCTCGGAGAGTTTGGTATCCCGAGCTGTTGAGCATGGCCATCGGTCCTCCGATCATGCTGCACCTTCGGGAGGATCTTCTGTGACAGCAGCAGGGGAGAGTTCTCCACTCGAACCTGTCAGCACTCTGCCTTCGTGCGTGGAGATTGAGCGGCGACGGTTGACAGCTTTTGCACTTCCACCCGAAGTCTGCAATGTTGTCTTGGCAGCTAGGTGTCCATCTACCAAGACAGTATACGCCTTCCATTGGGGCAGGTTTGTGGTATGGTGTGCAGAGGAACAGGTTGGCTCTCCTTGTGCTCCCCTCTCTCAGGTCCTTCTCTTTATTATTTCTGTTGCCGCAGAGGGCTCTGCCTTTGTCAGCTTAAAAGACCATCTTTCTGCCATCTCAGCTTTCTGTCATTGATAGATCAGCCATCCCTGTTCCAATCCCCTATTGCAAATATGTTTTTGAAAGGTCTGCAACACGTTTCCTCCTCCACCCATCATCATGCCTCAGTGGGACCTTAATTTAGTCCTTGTTTTTCTGATGTGCACTCCTTTTGAGCTACTGCACAACTGTCCTCTCAGGCTCCTTACCATCAAGATGGCATTTCTAGTGGCATTAACATCTGCCCGAAGGGTCAGTGAGCCTCGGGCTTTGTCATCCAAGCCCCAGAACCGGAACATCTACACAGCTGGTTATTTGCACTAAAGCCTCCTTCCTGATGAAATTTATCACGCCCTTTCATGTAGACCAGTTCATCACCCTGCCTACTTTTTACACTCCCCCACATCCCTTTAATAGGAGGAGCGACTTCACCGACTGGATCCAAAAAGAGTGTTGTCTTTCTACCTTGACCACACAAAAGAATTCCGGGTGGACAACCAACTCTTCTTGGGGTATGTCAGAGCGAAGAAGGGGAAGGCTGTACAGAAATGGACTATCTCCTGATAGATCGTGCTCTGTAGTAAGATCTGCTGTGCATTGGCCAAGAAGCAACACCCTGAAGACTTGTGTGCTCATTCCACCAGAGCTAAGGCTGCGACCACTGTGCTAGCATGCAGAGTTCCGGTCCTGGACATCTGCCAGGCAGCAACGTGGGCCTCCCTGCATAAGTTCACAGAACACTACTGCCTGGATAGTCAGGTCCATCAGGATGGGCACTTTTCCTGTTCAGTCCTGCAGGACTTTTTGGTGTGAAATGGATTCGCAGACCCACCTCCAGGGAGATATTGCTTGGGTATTTATTCTAAGATAAGGAATCTGTGGCTAGAAATCTCTATCAGATGAACAAGTGACGTACTTTCGGTAATGCTTTATCTGGTAGAGACTCCATCTATCTGCAGATTCCTTACCAACCCACCCATCCTCCCCACTCTACGAACGGATTTCTAGGGACAGGGTTGTTCCCCTCTCAGGGCCGTAGTTTTCCACACCAGTGGTCTGTATTCTTCATGGCTCCACGCTCCTGGCATGGAAAGTCAGAAAAAGAAACTGACGTCAGCACGCTAGGATGGCGCCTATATAGGTACCTTGCACGTCACTGCCAACATGGACTGTGCCACGTGGAGCCAAGCGATTCCACCTACCGGTGCGCAGGGGTTTTGCTCATGAAAAATGTCCTGATCCAGTCTGACTCGTGTGTTAATTCTAAGGTAAGGAATCTGCAGCTAGATAGAGTCTCTACCATATAAGGTATTACCGAAGGTAAGTGACTTTTTAGGTCTCGCCTAGCGTTGCAGCGCGCATGCGCTGCTCGCTCTGCGAGGCATCTTGTAATCGAGGAGATTTCAGAAGTGGAGTTTAAGCCCCGCCCATCGTTCTTATTGGCTTGCGTCATCGTTCATGCTAAACGCTGGCTTTCGATTGTAAATGAGGCTTCTTAGTCCCTCCTTGTTACCGCCCTGTCTCCTTCTGGGACGGCCCATCCGGACTGGATCTTTTGCTTGCGGCGTTACACAGTGTCCTTTAATTACTGGGTAAACACTTTTTTTTTAATCATTCGTGTAATGGCCGTTTAACATCGCGGCAGCTTCAACACTATTAAGGAGACGGAGAGGTAGGCTTTTTTATTATCGTGTGAATGTGCGTTTTTTTTTTTTGGGTATAATCTGCATCCCACCTAGCGTTGCTTGTTAAATTTTGTTTTTTCTTACATTATTTTTTTAATAAAGCGCATATGGCGGACGCGCAACTTTATTATTGCGCGCGCCGCCAAAATGCTTTTCTTTTTAAATGTATTTTGTTTTTATAAAGTGCGGAACGCTAAGCTTAGTATTAATGGCGGCTGCACACCTATCTCCGCTTTGGCGTTAGCCACGCTCTTCCCTTCTACCCCGGCTGATACAGAGGCGGGGACAGCGAGACATACAAACTTCCCCAGCTGCCTGTTCTACCATTCGCAACAGCCCGATAGCAACGCATGATTCGCTCCCAGCAACCATGTGACCATTGTTTACAAGGTTGCTGGGATCGATGCCGCCGACATTGAGTGAAAGCGTGGAGGGCTGCAGGGGTCATGAGCAGCTGCTAAGCGTGCTGCTAGAGGGAGCCACGGGGCAGGGACGGCACACGCATGCATCGGCAGCCAGGCCAGCTCCGGGGTGCCAGTGCTCCGCGTTTCAACATGATTTATAATTGTTATACTTATTTTTTGTGCAATTTCTATTCCTCAATTACCCTTCTTTATTACAATTGAAATGTAGCCTTTGTTGTTGGCCAGGATTTTTGTGACCTATTACTGCTTGCTGTAGCTGTTTTTAAACGCCTGCCTCTAAGCGACAGTTTCTGCTCGTACAGTGAAGGTTTTGCACTGCCCATGCATCCTCTTCCCTAAGGCTGAAGAAGGGCAGCGGCTGCTGTGTGATGACTCACTCTATCTGAAAGAGACACGTTAGTGACAGATTCCTTACCTTAGAATATCCCCAGGCGTCAGGCTGGATCCGGAAAGTTTTGCGTAGCAGTACCCTTGCGCGTCGGTAGGCGGCGTCGTGCGGCTCCGCGTCCGTCGTCGGCGTCGTGATCGCCGGGATGACGTCGCGGGCAGTACTTAGGCGCCGCCCCTGCGCGCTGACGTCAGTTCTTCTTTTTCCGCGCCAGCAAGCGCAGATCCGGGAAGAGCAGTGCCCTGGTCATTTTTTGATCATACTTTTTGGTGATTTTTTCACTGTTTTTCCATCTTTCAAGGTGTCGTAGGGATGCCCGGCTTCAAGCGATGCGGCGCCTGTGCGCGGATGATGTCCGTCACCGACCCGCATTGGGAGTGTCTCTTCTGCCTCGGCCGAGGCCACGACACGGCGTCTTGTACCGACTGCCAGGCCCTCCACCCGAAAGCTTTGCGAGAGCGGTCTCGAAAGCTCCTCGAGGCCCGGCATTCGGCTCCGCGGAAGCCCCGGTCGCGTGAGAGGTCCAGGGGTCGATCGCGGAGTCCACACCGGTCGTCGGCGTCGAAGTCTTCTTCGTCCGGTAAGTCGAAGCACAAAAAGTCCAAAAAGCATCATCGCTCTAGGACTTCGCCTCGCCGGTCTCGCGACTCGGCTGAGGCCCCTCCCGGCACCGTCCCCGCGGCCCCGGACATGCCTGTGGAGTCGCCCCCGCCATACCCGCCCTTCCCGGGTTCGGGGCGGATCCGGCCAAAGTACAGGAATTCCTGTCGGCCATGGCCCGCCTCTTCGGGCCTTCAGGCCCCTCCGGTGCGCCTTCGGGCCCCGCGGGCCCTGATGGGGTTGCTCCGGCGTCGCCGACGGCTCCGGCGTCGCCCGTGCCTCCAGCCTCGATCCCGGCTCCGGCTTCGGCCCCGGCCTCGATCCCGGCTCCACAACCCCCATCGACGCCGGTCGACCTAACGACACCTCCGCCGGCGCCGATGTCTCCGGTGCCGTTCTCGGCGCCGCCCTGGGCTCCGGGCGGCGTCGTCCCCTGTTCCTTCCGGCTCCGGACATGGATCCGGAGCGACGTCGCTCGACGCCGGCTCCGGCGCCGATGGGACCTTGGGTCCCAAATGTCCCTCCTCCTCCTTATTTTGAACCAGAGGAGGACCAGTTGGACTGGGAGGGGTCTGATGACCCTCTGACGCGACACTGTCAGTATGATGAGGACTGGACAGAGAGTCTAGGGGAGGCCAGTGGTCTGGATACTTCCCCTGACACTGGCATGCTGTCTCCTCCCGTGGCTACGGAGGAGGGGGCCAATTTTGGTACGGTGTTGCGTAGGGCAGCTGGGGCCTTACGTCTCCAGCTCCCTACTTTGACGGTCAAGCCTAACATCTTGACAGAGGTGCTTCAGCCGGCAGCCTCCTCTGCGGAGACTGTGCTGCCGTTTAACGACGCCCTCACTGACGTTCTTTTGGGCGCCTGGTCCAAGCCCAACACAGGGGCTCCTGTGGATCGGAACGTGTCACGACGCCATCGCCCAGCTCCGGGCGACCCCCTGTTTCTTTCTGTCCACCCCACTCCTGAGAGCTTGGTTGTCCAAGCCTCCGCTTCCCAAACCGCCTTCCCTACCGCTCCTCCGGATAGGGAATCCAAACACCTGGATCAGTTTGGGAAGAAAGGTTTTTCTTCCTCCAGTGCTGGCTTGCGGTCCGTTAACACCGCTTGTCTTTTGGGCCGATATACCCACTCCCTGTGGGATTCGGTGGCGGATGTTTTGCCCCAGTGCCCTGAGGAGGTCCAGGCACTGCTTTCCCGCGCCATTGCGGAAGGAAGGGATGCGGCCAAATACACTATCCGTTGTGGCCTTGACACCGCCGACTCGCTGGGCAGGTCTATTGCAACGACGGTGGCGCTCCGACGCCACGCCTGGCTGAGAACCACTGGTTTTTCAGGGGATGTCCAGAATACTCTCATGGACATGCCCTTTGATGGAGTTGGTCTTTTTGGGTCCAAAGCAGACTATGCGTTGGAACGCTTTAAGGACTCACGGGCTACTGCCAAGTCCCTGGGCCTTTCTGCTACACGCCCTCCGCTGACTTCTGCTTTTCGCCCCTATCGTGGCCACGGTAGGGGCGCCCCTTCACGTCAGCAGCCCAGCCACCGGCCCGCGCAGCAGGCGTCTACGCGTGGCCGAGGACGTGGATTCTGCCGTGGCGGATCGGGCACCCAGCGTGCGGGTCAGGCCACCACCTCCAACCCGTCCGCGGCCTCCAAGCCCTCCTAGTCCCTCCTTTCAGGTGCACGGCACGCCAGTAGGGGGCAGGGTCCGCCATCACCTTCCCCACTGGCGCACCATCACCTCGGACAGGTGGGTCTTGGACATTGTCCGAAGGGGCTACTCCCTCCCCTTCGAGACCACCCCCCAGCCATGCCACCTCAATTCCGCCGCATGTCAGGGGATCACTTGGTGCTTCTACAGAAGGAAGTCACGGCCCTCTTGACCAAGAGGGCCATCGAGCATGTTCCGACCCCAGAAGTAGGGCGTGGTTGCTACTCCCACTACTTTCTGGTGCCCAAAAAGGACAAGGAGGACATGCGACCTATCTTGGACCTCCGGAACGTCAATCGCTTCCTCCGGAAGGAGAAGTTCAAGATGCTCACCCTAGCTCAGGTCTTGACTGCCCTCGACCCTGGAGACTGGTTGGTAGCGTTGGACTTGCAGGACGCATATTTCCACATCCCCGTCCTGCCGGCCCACCGGCGTTACCTTCGGTTCACGGTAGGCCCCGGGCATTTTCAGTTCACCGTGCTCCCCTTTGGCCTTACCAGTGCCCCTCGGGTGTTCACGAAAGTGATGGCGGTGGTCGCAGCTCATCTGCGCCGGGCAGGGGTTTCAGTCTTCCCCTACCTCGACGACTGGCTGCTGAAGGCGGGCTCGTCCCAGGCAGTCGTCTCCCACCTCCAGACTACGGCCGAACTCCTGCACTCGCTGGGGTTCTCCATCAATGTGCCGAAGTCGCATCTGATTCCTTCTCCACAGCTCCTTTTCATCGGAGCAGTTCTGGACACGACGCAGTTTCGGGCCTATCCTCCCGAACGGCGAGTCCGGGATATTCAGGCTATGATTCCGATCTTTCAGCCTTTATCCTGGGTTTCGGTACGGATGACCCTGAGGCTGCTGGGCCTCATGGCCTCCTGCATCCTGCTGGTCAATCATGCCAGATGGCATATGCGGGCTCTGCAGTGGGACCTGACGTTCCAGTGGGCGCAGCACCAGGGCAACCTGTCCGATCACGTCCAGATCTCGGAGGGGACTGCAAGACAGTTGCAGTGGTGGCTCTCGAACCGGCAATGGGTCATGGGCAGATCCCTCTCCCTTCCCCAGCCAGAGCACACAGTTGTGACGGACGCGTCCCTTCTGGGATGGGGCGGTCACATGGGAGAGGCGGAGATCAGAGGCCTCTGGTCTCCGGCGGAGTCCCGGCTCCATATCAACTTTCTGGAGCTCCGGGCGATCCGGCTTGCACTCAAGGCATTCCTTCCCTCTGTCAAAGGGAAGGTAGTGCAGGTGTTCACGGACAACACCACCGCCATGTGGTACTGCAACAAACAGGGCGGGGTGGGGTCTTGGACCCTTTGTCAGGAGGCTCTGCGCCTCTGGACATGGCTGGAACATCAGGGCATGTTCCTGATGGTTCAACACCTGGCAGGTTCCCTGAACGCCAGGGCGGACGAACTCAGCCGCAGGTGCATGATGGATCACGAATGGCGTCTTCGCTCGGAAGTGGCGCAAGGACTCTTTCTACAATGGGGAGAGCCTTGGTTAGATCTATTCGCCACCGAAGAGAACGCGCAATGTCATCAGTTCTGCGCGTTGGAATTTCCAAGGCGGCACTCGCTCGGCGACGCTTTTCGTCGCGAGTGGAGTTGCGGTCTGTTGTACGCCTTTCCGCCCATACCACTTCTACCCAGAGTGTTGAAGAAGATTCGGCACGACCGGGCCCAAGTCATTCTTGTGGCTCCGGACTGGGCTCGAAGAGTTTGGTATCCCGAGCTACTCAATATGAGCATAGATCCCCCGATCCGTCTGCCTTTTCGGGAGGATCTTCTGTCGCAGCAGCAGGGGACGGTCCTCCACCCGAACCTGTCCAGTCTACACCTGCTTGCGTGGAGATTGAGCGGCGGCAGTTGATTCCTTTCGACTTGCCTCCCGAAGTTTGTGATGTGATTCTGGCAGCCAGGCGTCCCTCCACTAAGGTGGTATACGCCTGCAGGTGGAACAAATTTGTGGCATGGTGCACAGCAAAGGCTGTGAATCCCCTTTCTGCCCCTCTTTCTGAGGTCCTTCTGTTCCTTCTCTCTCTGGCCCAACAGGGTTCTGCCCTGGGTACCATCAAGGGTTATCTCTGTGCTATCTCGGCCTTCCTCAGGCTCCCTGATCAGCCCTCCCTTTTCAAGTCCCCTGTTGTTAACAGGTTTCATAAAGGCATTACACACCTTTTCCCTCCTGTTCCGTTCGTGATGCCTCAGTGGGACTTGAACTTGGTTCTTACCTTTTTAATGTGCGCTCCCTTTGAGCCTCTGCATAACTGTCCTCTTCGTCTTTTGACTCTAAAGACAGCCTTTCTGGTGGCCATCACCTCCGCTCGGCGGGTGAGTGAGCTCCAGGCTTTATCTTGCAAACCTCCCTTTCTGTCTGTTCATCCAGACAAGGTTGTTCTTCGGACGCGTCCGTCCTTCTTGCCAAAGGTGGTTACTGCCTTTCACATTGGGCAGACCATCACTTTGCCTACCTTCTTTCCGCCTCCGCATCCTTCCAGAGAGGAAGAGAGGCTCCACCGTCTGGACCCAAAACGTGCGCTCTCCTTCTATATCGACCGCACAAAACACTTCCGGGTGGATGACCAGCTCTTTGTTGGCTAAGTGGGCGCCAAAAAGGTCGGGCGGTGCACAAACGAACCATCTCCCGCTGGGTTACCTTGTGCATCAAGACCTGCTATTCTTTGGCTAAGAAGGAGCCTCCTGTTGGGCTGCGTGCCCATTCCACCAGGGCAACAGCTGCTACTACGGCCTTGGGCCGCGGTGTTCCGCTGCCCGTTATTTGTCAGGCAGCTACGTGGGCCTCGCTGCACACGTTTACGAAACATTACTGCCTTGACAGTCAGGTCCGGAGGGACGGCTTCTTTGGCCGTTCTGTCCTCCAGGACTTCCTTGTCTGATCTTTGTTCGCAGAACCACCACCGGGGTTGGTATTGCTGGGGTATCTATTCTAAGGTAAGGAATCTGTCACTAACGTGTCTCTTTCAGATGCACAAGTTACTAACTTGTGTAACGATATATCTGTAAGAGACAGTAGTTAGTGACAGATTCCTTACCGCCCCACCCATCCTCCCCGTTCTGCGAACTGATTTCTAGGGTTAAGGACATCCCTTTCAGGGCCCTAGTATTTTTCAGACACCTATGTCAGCTTCTTGCATGGCTCTGCGTTCCTGGCGCGGAAAGTCGTGTACAGAACTGACGTCAGCGCGCGACGTCATCCCGGCGATCACGACGCCGACGACGGACGCGGAGCCGACGCGCAAGGGTACTGCTACGCAAAACTTTCCGGATCCAGCCTGACGCCTGGGGATATTCTAAGGTAAGGAATCTGTCACTAACTACTGTCTCTTACAGATATATCGTTACACAAGTTAGTAACTTGTGCTTTATGCACTAGTAAGCCTCTCCAGCATGTGAAACTTCCTGCTGGTGCTACCCACTAATTCAGTTTTTCTTTTAACACATTCTTGTTTGCTTTTCCATAAACCTGGGTCTCATACACACCACTGTCCCCAAGTGGATGTGCCCCTGGTCTCACTCCTTCGCCTTGTGATTCCAAATGTGTTTAACTCTCTTTCAAACTAGATTGAGCCCTTGGAGCATCCATTTATTCTTTCTTATTGTCTTCCATTAATTGTTTCTTCAGGCCTTGCCAGTCAGTGATTTACTCCGATTTATTGCCTGAATCGGTAAGCTGTGGATAGTCTGATATAATTGGAATTTATCTGTCTGTGGGTCTTTATTACCCTATCATTTTTGCTTACCCAGATACCCCATCAGCTTCACAAATTTGCTATGGTATTCCTTTATTCCATACTTGAGGAGGTACGTCTCCTTCATAACTGGACCCAACTCCAATAGTTCCCACACCCCTTGAATACTTTCACTCATGCCTTCTTTCTCATTCTATAGAGTTGCTAATTTTAAAATGTTGTGGCACCATCCTGATGATGACCCCCTATAAATCATAATGTTGGGATCGACACATCAACATCTTAATTTGGACTGTTTTAACTTCCACCTGTTTATTTCATCTGGAGGCATAGAACTGAATTGGGAATCCAGTATATGCCCTTGTAGTCACTTTAACTGCCACTGCTGTTTTAAATGGGCTGCACTTATATTACAATTGCACTATTTCTTGCACATTTGACTCGCGCCATGACTGTGACTGAGTGACACTTTATAGATCACATGGGCCAAACTTGTTTCACCCTGAATAATTAAACAGCTTGCTACTTATGATACCAAACAGAACCAATGTACTCCTCCGTGAATATATACTCATACCCAGATTCCCAAGATTGTTGCATTAGCCCTTTCATTTTTTTCCAGGTTGGGAGAGGGGGCGGCACTGACGATCACATCTTACACTATGTCGACAACGTGCTTCGCTTACCCTGGTAACCAAGGTGGACCTAGCAAAGCTTCATGGAAATTCTGGATCTTTCCACAGAGGCGATGGGAGTCTTGTTCATTTGGGGCAAATACATCATTGTTCCCATGCTGAAGGGTTACCCTAGCTACTCATTGGTAATTAAAATTGCAGGTCCAAATAGATATTTTTAAATATCTGGGTGTGGATTCCACAACATATCTTCAGTGATGTTGGGAATATAATATGCCCCCCTTCCCCCCTGTAGAGACTGTATAAAAAAAAAAGCAGAAATTTGATCCAATTCTCCTTACAGTCCTTGGTACAGTGCTTTAATCGAAATGACCATGCGCACAAGAATAAACTACACACTCCAGAATTATCTGGAATATGATGCTGCATTTATTTGCATTCTGGGAGTATGAGGAGGGCCTGTCTGGAATATGGCATGGATCTTAAACCCAATGGCGGGTATAATATCCCTGAGGTGGGGTTTCAAACAGGGTTACACATGAGATGCCTGCCTGTCTTACGATGGCTCCACTTCATCAGTAAAGCATGCTTTTTGTCCTTAAATAAACACTCCACTGCAAACAAAAAAAAACATAAATAAAAAACATTGCCATTTACAATGCCAATAGCTCCAACTTCGACAAATGCGAGACCTATTGCATTGCAAATGCTTGTTTCTAATGCATCCAAGAAGAACCATAATTCAAACAGCTAGTGATAATCCTTGGAGAATGTGAAGAGCTTTGGAACTTAAACAAGATCTACATGCTGTCTACATACATGTAAAACTTAATAGAAAATACTTGCAACAGATGAGCAAGATGGCGTAGATCTAGATTAAAAAAGTGGGGGACGATGAATAGGAGTCCATTGTCTCACTCCATAAAATACGGGAGGGAGATGAAGCCTGACTGAATGCAATGCTAGTGTTTGCTCAGAAAGAAAGTGACGAAAGATATGGGAGGTTAGGAGTATGAAGTCAAAGAGTGAAGGTATAACAAATGTATTTATATTTGACACATGGAGCGAGAAAATTAGTTTTTACTGAAGGTGTGTTTTCCTCTCATTGCCTGTGCAGGCAAGTGTTTGTGTAGCTAGCCTTGGTTTTGTGTTTCTTCTTGCATGGATGCTAGGTGCAGGTGAAAGGTGATTTATATGCCCAAAACAAACTTGAAGAGGAATCTCAGTGCAGAACCCATTAAGATGTTATTTGGGTACTAGCAATGGGTACCTCTTAACTCTTCCTACAGTATGTCACACTTCTTTAGTTGCATGTAATTGAAACAGTAAAGTGTAAAAGAGATGATAGATCACTTCAAGATGGTGTGCGAAGTGATTTCTTGAGGTAAGTTGCTGATCGTAAAAGACCATAACTTCACAGAGCATTGGCTGAGGTCTTTACTATGTACTCGAGGTATTATTGTACGTTAGAAGGTTCAAAGGTTTTGAACGTTGCAAATAAATTCTGAGGCAAGGTATAGTTAATCAGTGTAATTTGGCTGATTTAGTGATCTCACCCAACCCGAAGGAGGCAAGTGTATGTGTGATCATTTGAGAAAGGTCTCTGTTGTCTTAGCCAATTAAAATAACTGCCCATTTGTCGAGTTGATGCCAACTCTAACCTCATACTGGTATGAAAATCACAGCTGCCCCAATATCTTCTAGAACGTACCTGCCTATATCATATATTTCTCAACCTCAGTGCTGTAGGGCTAATTTCCATTATTGTAGTGCAAATACCTTGATATCACACTTTTGCAACAAGCATTATCCTTAGCAAACCGTATTCCCGGATGTACCTTTAGACCCTGTACCATTTTGGCATTAACTTTTAAATATTACACTATTAGTGTTGTCTCTCCCCTTCTCCCCTTCTCCTGAAGTTATCAAGTGATCGGAGGCCTGAGGATTTTGTGTGTTGGACTGTAGTCCAATATTTGCAAAACTTGTAAACTGTTTCAGATGAAGAATTTTACTCTGCTTACTCTTAAGTTGTTGGAAAGATAGTTCAGGCTGCATAATTAGAATACCTTGGCCCAGGTTAGCGTTGGTCTTTGGTGGCTGTTTTGAGTGATCGGGGAATTAGCAGAGGCTGGGTACTCTTGATGTTATAGAGGAATGGGCTGTTGTGGTAGCAGAACAGTAGGATATTTTCAGAAAGACTATATGCTATTCTGTTTATATCCTAACCTTCAACCTTCTTTCATCCATATTGTGTAGCTTTTCAGAAGCTTTGGCAAAGCAGACTGATTGCAGAAAAATCTAACTTGCTAAAACACAAATATGATTTTCAATGTTCCCCTTGCATGGGTTGGCTACCATTATAAATTGGAGTGGTTTTGTAGATCACCAACTTTGAAAACAAATCTTTTTGTTAAGATATATTTGACTTGCTGTTTGAACGTAGCATCTGCAGTGGATTTAGTTCCCCTGTTTGTGTTGTATAACCTCGCTCATCTTCTTGTTTAACAGACGAGCAACTCAAAGAAGGATAAAGAATCAGCGGAGGATAAAAAACGAAATCCCATTCTCAAATACATTGGCAAACCCAAAAGTGGATCCCAGAGCAGTGAGTATCTTTACATCCAGCACTTGAGGTTGAGCAAGAAGTTTGAATGCTCCAGTAGGCGACCATAAGGTAACTAAACAGGCTGAATTATACCTGAAGTGGTGAAGAACGTGAAAAATTGCTTTTTGAGTATAACTTTTATTGAGTAATAATATAAAGTAAATGTTTCAACTATCAACAAATTGCTAAAAGTAACAAAATTGTACAGCTTTATAGAATGACAGCGTAAAAGATGAGCATGATGAATAATTTAATAGTTGTAATAGTAAGGCGATAAGGAAAAGAGAAGTATCAAAGAAAGAAGAAGAGAGGGAATTGAGTATACGGTTGTTAAATGTGAATTTGTTTCAATTTTAAAAAAACGTATCTTCAATTACAAACTACTTTTAAACTTTTGCAACCATGGAGCATTGTGTAGAAAATGTCCATTTGTAAAACATGGTCTCAGATTGAGCTCTGACTTTTTCCGAGTTAAAAATTATTTTGCAAACTGACCTATTTAGTAATAGGACAGTTCACAAAACTCCAAATCACAGTTGCAATCCGACCTACCGCATCAATATTAACAAGGTTGGAAGAAAATAGTGACTCGCTATGATTGGATGCTGTCACTGGGATTGTGGCCTACTGGGGTCAGCAGACCACCACGTCTGTGATTTCATTTAAATAAAATATTTTTTTTCTTATAAATCAACTCGTTTTCCTCAAAGGAAACTGCCTGCATTTTAAAGGAAAAGTTTTATTTTTTAAGTTTGAGAGTTGGCAGTAGTCACTTGGACCACTGCCTACTCCTCTAAACGCTTTTTTTCACATTTAAAAAGGTCTAAAGGGGGGCCCTTTCCTTTACCAGATATTTTAGCACCCAACCTCGAGAGTCAGTAACTTTTTAGTGTTTTGGGACTTTTTTCAGCTGCACAACACTGATAAATATTATAACGATTTGCTATTTAAAATGGAGACCTTGAACAAGTCTCTTTCAAATAACTCTGTTATGCTTTTCAAAACCCATTGTGCGATTTGGTAGCCTATTACCGAAGCACAAAATGGGTTTAGTACATTAAAAAAAACGACTGCAGACCCGCTGATTTTGCGAATCTCAAGCTTTGCAACCACAAAATGGATTTACTAGTGATTAATTCACAAATACCAGCTGTGGTTGCCAACACCGCACTACATAAGAGCTTCCCTTTAGTAATGTAAGCATGGTTCAGACCCGTCAGAACCATGATGCAAGATGGTTCTACCTGCTGATGCTTTCTAAAGACATTATAGAATTCATATAAATTGGATTGTCTGGGCTGTACTCACAAAATACAGTACATTTAACTGTTGTTGGAACGCTGTCTACATGTGGAAAGCCCAGCATTGGGGCTTATCAGAGCCTGACATTTTCTTAACCTAAATTTGTAATGTATGTGGTCAAAGAAAATCGGAATCTGAAAAACCAAGTGGTAATGATTGTATATGGCTCATAGGACACTATTTGAATATTGATCTTGATCTTGTGTGAAGGATGTGCGACACTATTATGTCGTGAAACATAGAATCATTAGCCCTAAAGATGTTCCTAAATGATGGAAACAAAACATGTTGGTTGAATTGTGGCTGTTTTGTTAATGAAAAAGTGAAAATTAAATTCTATTGTTTGTTACAAGCTATATATGGATTACATACTTTGAAGATTGAATGTACTGTGATGTAGGGTTTGATATATGGAGAACTGTTGAATTCACTGATTTCTGAGTGCAGTCTCGACAATTTAAAATACACAAATTCTACCAAGAAACATGTGTGAAGACAGCTTTGTGCTTACAATGTCTATTCTTAATTTCACTTTTTTCTCAAGTAGAGAAAAAGACTTGCATTTTTTGGGCTGATCTCTGCAATGCACAAAGTGTTGAAGGTGGATAGAAAACCACCTCACCAGAGAGCAGGACAGATGTGTGACAATAGGTTGCAGGACCTACTGACGGATAAATCATGGTACAGAACAACACAACATTGCTAGCAATACAAGATATAAGCAAGGACATTTTCATTACTTCCACCGCTCATACCCCTTCCAGACAACATAAGATGTACTCAGACAGATCACTGAATTGTCCAAAATGCTGTGAATGTGGGGCCGCATTCCAGCACATGGTGTGGAATTGTAGAACAGTAGCAGAATACAGGGGAGAAGTGGCAAGGCTGCTTTGACAGGTCATAGTAGTCATACTAGACAACAATTAGGCACTGCTTATTGGGGCTCCTACCCAACAGAAAAAAAACATGAAATGCAGCCGTGGGTTTGCAGCGCTAGGATTACTGCTTGTGAAACGCCGTATAATAATATGCTAGATTTTCCATAGATGGCCCACAAAAGGCAAATGGGACAAAAAACTGTTGGAATGCCCTCTAGCCAAAGATTTTCGAACAAGGGAGGTTCAAAAAGATGAAAAGGTAGGTATCTGCTGAGCTGAAATGATAAATGCACTAACAGACACACCAGAGGAGGCCAGTTAGTAAAGAGAAGTAACTAGATAGCATATATTGTGGTATGGCCGCGAAGGCCTTTCCATATGCCAACCTTTATAGGGGAATACTGCACACTGAAGGGGCTTAATTACCTCCATATTGGGAGACAATACCGAAACAGAAGATGAATATTGAATATATTCAAAAAATACTGAGGACATTGTATGGAAACAGTCCCGCCACCCACCGACCACGTACGCAACCTAGGGGTCATCCTCGACCCCACCCTCTCCATGACTAAGCAGGTCAACGCCGTTTCCTCATCCTGCTTCAACATCCTCCGAATGCTCCGCAGGATCTTCAAGTGGATCCCCACCGAAACAAGAAAAACAGTCACCCAGGCCCTCGTCACCAGCAGGCTGGACTACGGAAACGCCCTCTACGCAGGAACGACGGCTAAGCTCCTGAGACGGCTGCAACGCATCCAGAACGCCTCTGCACGTCTTATCCTCGACATCCCCCGACGCAGCCACATCACACCCCACCTGAGAGACCTGCACTGGCTCCCTGTCAACAAGAGGATAACCTTCAAGCTCCTCACCCACGCACACAAAGCACTCCACAACTCCCGGACCAGCCTACCTCAACAGACGACTCAGCTTCTACACCCCCACCCGCCAGCTCCGCTCGACCAGCCTCACCCTCGCCACAGTCCCCCGCATCCGGAAAACGACCGCCGGCGGCAGATCCTTCTCCCACCTCGCCGCCAAGACCTGGAACACCCTCCCCACCAACCTCCGACAGACCCAAGACCTACTGGCCTTCAGAAGACTCCTCAAGACCTGGCTCTTCGATCAGTAGCAGCACCACCCCCCTCTTCCCCCAGCGCCTTGAGACCCTCGCGGGTATGTAGTGCGCTTTATAAGTGACATGATTGATTGATTGATTGATTGATTGAAGAGACAGAAGTGTACATTATATTTATTGCACAGCAAACATACTAGAAATGTATATGAAGTCCCTGATGCTGTGTTATACATTGTTTTCTTTCATTTCAGCAAAAGGAAAATAAAGATAATTATTAACACAAAAAAAAAGTTTACCCAGAGATTTCTGTTGCCATTAGCAGCTCAAATTTTCTAGTGAAAATTCGGGTGGAAAATTAGGAATTGCCAGTGGAATAAAACCTGAATGATCAATTTGCCCTGTGCTTCCTCATTTCTAACTGGATCCCTCAGAATGTCCAGAGTGTCCAACATGTAAAAGGTCATATTTTTACAGGACCCGAGTTTACTAGTATCGGTGACTCTGGGGATAGGGAAAACTGACCCATTCCCCAGCCCACTTGTAATAGGGTCTCCATGTTGATTTCCAACTGCAGAAAATCCCTTAATAAAAATGTACACTTTTGCAACAACAAAAAAACTATTACATTTGGCATCCTACAGGAATTTGCAGACATTTCGGGGCTCCGCGTCAATGTAGATAAATCCTGTCTCTACGCGTTCCGGGAAGGACTACACGATCCAGATTACGAGCTAGGCGGCGTGAGGGTAAAGTGGCAAGAGGACACCTTCCGCTACCTGGGGATCCAGGTATATCGCCAATCACAAGAGCTGCTAGATGGTAATTTGGGGGAGCAGTGACGGCGGTCCGGTCGCAAATGAAGTTCTGGGGGACGCTCCCATTGACGGTAACAGGCAGAGTAGCCCTGACCAAGATGGTGATCCTTCCCAGACTTTTGTACTATTTTGTAAACCTGCCCCTCTACGTACCGGCTGCCTTCTTCACTGCGTTCACTAAAACGCTCAGAGATTTTATATGGGGGCTGCGCGACACAGAGTAGCACTGGCAAAGCTGTGCCTACCGACCGACAAGGGAGGCCTGGCGGTGCCCTGTTTCGAGCACTACTATCTCGCTGCTCAACTACAGTGGATCACCAGATGGCTCGCTGACAGGGACAGAGATGACACGGCGACCACACTACCGCCGCACACATTGGAACAAATAAGTAACCTCTTCCACCCTGCTGCCCGACAAAAAGGCCGAAGCCGCTGCTATTGGCAGTGGCATACAGGTGCTACCGTAGGTGTTTATATCTTACTAGGCACATTATCCCGTATGCGCCTGCAATACCCTTGGAGGGCTCCCCTAGCGGGCTGGGGGTGCTCTCCGCCAATGCCCTAGCGGAGTGGGGGCAGCGGAGGTACAGACCTTGGGGGACTTGTACAGAGACGGGGCGCTAATACCATATGAATCTTTGGTGACGGAGGAAGGGTTGCCGCCAGGGCAGTTCCTCATGCACCGCTCATTACTGGCGACGTTAGTAGCTAGCTGGGGGACATAACCGAGGAACCGCAGCAGCACCTCACAATACAATATCTTCATGTTATGGGGCGGGGAAGACACCTGGTTCGTTGGTTTGCATCGTCACTCCGAATACACGTAGCGATCAGCCTAGATCCGCTCCGCCGAAAGTGGGAACTGGATTTGGGGCGACAACTAGCAGATAAGGAATGGGAGAAGATCCTCAGAAGCCCAGTGTGCATACCCAGGAATATGAGATTCAGACAAATACAACTATTCATTGTCCATAGAGCGTACCTCACACCTGAGCTGATAAATAAATACTTCAACCGAAACGATGCAGCGTGCCCTAGATGCGATGCACTGGGGGCAGGATTGATACATATGCTGTGGAGCTGCCCCAGCATACACACATATTGGCGCGAAATCAGGGACACCCTACAACAATGTACAGGCCGCGACTTACCCCCTGAATGGACTGTAGCCCTGCTCCACCACTTCAGGAGAACCCCAGCCACAAAAGTTACATCCCGGTTCCTCGATCTGGGACTCGTTGTAGCTAAACGGCTTTTGACTAAACGCTGGAAAGCAAGGGACGCACCGCACATACAGGCCTGGCGATACTCCCTACTAGCATGGGCCAAGGCAGAGGGAATTGCAATCCGGAGGGAAGAAACACTGGGACTACGAAGGGAACCCATAGCAGATAGATGGGAGGGACTATACCACAGCTTACAAAATGGGGATGGGGACAATATGGAGAGTCAATCCGAACAGGAGAGACGGGAATAATGACCGGAGATCGATACCCTGTGCAGACCATACCGTAGGGTTCCACACATACACACATAACAGGGGACAAAGATGAGATGGCTAAAAATGCGAAGAAATATAACTGGAGGGATATTTCCAATTGAGGTGCTCGAGAGGGGGAAACACTTAATAGAAGCGAGGGGACTGTGTCGGTCCACAATATGGCTGCTGTTAATGTTGCAATATTGTTTTAACATTGTATCAACTTTAACAACTGTTTCACAGCTCATACGGTATGAACTATAAGAACTATACACAACGATACGTCGGCAAAAATATCTGAACTAATGCACGACCTCTGATCAATTAGATGACACTGAGTAGATGGATCTACTGGGTCGACGGGCTAAAAATGACATAGATATTGAAACTGTGAAATGTTTTAAATTTAATATAGTCTTGTGACCTGTATGCCAACACACAACAGAGAACTGTGTACATAATAGAAAACCGAAAGTATGTTGTCTGTCATACCTATGTTATTCATGTCAAACAAATAAAAACAGATTTAAAAAAAAAAAAAAAACTATTACATTTGGTTTGAACAAAGAAACAAGACGTAATATGACCATCAAGGCTTTGTAGAGCTAACATGACTTCATCAAGGCATTGTAGAGCTTGAGTTTCAGTGCTTTCATACTTTTGCTGGTCATGCTACAGTTACATACAGTAGCACAGAGAATGCCATATGTGTGCATTGAAGCTGAATGGTTGCCTGCTTTTCATTATCCAAAGTTTAGCAATCAACTTGGTCCTTTTATTTAGCTTTGTAGTAAGACTTCTCAGTTTATTATATTTTGATTGACATGTTCACTCTGATTTGGTTTAGTCGCTGTAAAATATTATTTTATATGAAGTACTGAATTGTGTTATTTTCCTAATTGACTTTCTTGGGATGGTTATTGATCTGCTCAGATCAAAGATTTTAAAGTACACCATCAAGTGCTTTGCCATAGACTCAACTTCAAAACTGTCAGCTGTAAAATTAAAAATACATTTTAAAAGTGTACTAAACCACAGATACATATCCTATACAAAACATTAACGTGGCCCCTAAACGGGTGGGTTAACGGAGACACCATTAAGCATTTGCAGTAAAAGTTTATCTTGCCCCAACACCCCGAGACAATTGCGGGAATAATGCTTGTGGATTTTTTATATTAACCCATCTAATAATGGGTGGTTGTGAATGAAGTGATAATTAATGTGATCTGTTGTAGCCATCTTCAGGGCACTGTACCAGACAGCAAAGACCCTCTTCCCAAGGTATAGGCTTCAGCTAAACATCTAGGTCGAAGCAGAAGGGCTATAATGCTATTCAACCATTCTGTTCACAGAGGACAATTATTCTATATTAAAAAGAAATATACATTTTAATGTATAATCAGAAGATGATAGGCTCCTGTGCATACCTAAATGAAGCACTCAACCTTCCAGTATTATAAAATAGCCTTATAGCTCGCTATATTAAAGTCCCACTTCACCATTATATGGCCTATAAAAAGGGAGCTGGAGACCAAGAGAGTCGAATGTCCCAAAAAGAGCCTTCTGGGGAATACACAGGGTTTCAAACCAGCATGGTTCAGAGCCTTCTAAGCCTTTCACAGTGCCTACTGTGTATATAACATTTGCCTCCATGCACCTAGCCACAGCAGTTAGCTGTCAAACATGGGAAGCGGAGCAGTAAAAGTGGGCAGCAGTAAGGCACGATTCTGCTTTGACTGCCTCAGTCAGCTTTTCTGTAGCAAAAGCAAGGCACACTCAGGAGCGGAGGAAAATCCCCTCTTTCCTTCTGCTGCTCCTCTGGCATGTGGAAATTGGGAGGAAGGACGAATGTATGCTGTGTGCCCTTGACCATAGCCTCTGCCTCTCTAGCCACTTATTCTTAGGAAATGCAGGTGGGAGAGAGAAACTTAGGGCATTGTAATGCTGACAGTAGTGGGATTATAACAATGTTTTTTGCCTGCTGCTTCTTCATGTCTTCAATGGATCTGTCAACACTCCAACGTTCTAATGTAGCATTAAAGCCTTCTTTCAAATGCCACACCACAGAGGCCCTCTCCACAAATTATAGTCCTGAACCACATCCAGTGGTTTGAAACAAGAGGTATATAGGAGCTACAATACTATTTGAATATTTCATCTCTTTGGATATAATGTTCTAAAGAAATGGGTAGAAACTGAAAGATAATTTGGAGTCAATCTTCATATATTTGATGCTTATCAAACCTTTCCATGAACCCTCTCCATCTTTTTCTAATTTTTTTCCATCTGTTGCGAAAGGTTGCATATTCTCATTGTTTAAAAGATATTAATTTGACATTTCAATTTTATTCCTTTTCAGCATTTCATGTTCCCTTGTCCCCTGGTGAAGGTAAAAGGCCTCCTTTTATTTATTTTATTAATTTATTTCATTATTGTGTTGGATTGATTCATCATCCAAGTTTATTTAGTGGTCACAGCCTCACAATTAAACATGCAAAATTCGATCAACAATTTTGAAAGCAATATCAATTTTATTTGAAGACATCTTGAAAGAATACAATCAACTGTTGTAAAACTCAAGAGGAAATGAAAACTAGAAAAATATTAACCTGAAATTAAGGGAGGAGAAATTGTGCAAATTTTTGTGAGATAAACAGGATTATGAGTAGAGCAGGTGTGCATGTATTTGCAAGATGCCCTAACCACTTATACAGAGGAGTGGCAAGAGGCTACAGTATTCGAAGACATGATGTGATCTGCAGTGAAACAGTATCTCTCACTATTACTGACTATGAAAGTACTGACTCTGGAAAGTCATGAAGCAAACATAATGAAAGATGCAGGGGAACATTTTGTTAGACTAGTTCTGTGTAATGAAATAAGATCAGCTTCCAGAGCAAAACAGGAGAAGGTGGTGACCTGGTCAAAAGAAAAATCAAAGAGTAAAAGGTGGAGAAAGAAGCCATGTGTGGGCAAAAAGACATGTAGCTAAAACCAAACCCAAGTTGGGGAAAGGAGAAAATGTGATCTCTCATCTGAAACATCAATCAAAAACAGTAACCGATTTATGTGAGCATGTACTAATTGAAACAGAATATGAGTTACTAGATGTGGGGCTAAGCGACTGCCCAGGTAATCATTTTGACTACACAGAAACATAAATTCAGATCTTTAAATTGTTAAGAAAACTAAAATTATCTTAGGCATTTGCAGTGAAACCATGCATAACAAAAGACAATTTAAGTTTTAAAATGATACATCTACAAATTGAATATATTCCAGACTTGGAAACATAATTTGAATTAATATTAGGAAAACATCAGATACTGCTGGTAATTTCTTTAAGAATAAGAAACTGCAGACAATTATGCCATTGAGCCAACTAACTGACCTTAAAAGAAAAGTCAAAATAAGCATCAAAAGCATGACGTAGGTTGTTGATGTTATCCATGACCCTGCGATAACGTATTTTAAAAAACTGAGTCGATGGAATTGTTAATATACCACAGCAATTAAAATCAAGCTGTTGAAAGCCTTAAAATAGATAGTAATTTAGCAATTAAACTGTCGGAGAAAGGAGTCAATATTGTATCTATAAACATTTGTTTACATGAAGCTGAGCGACAGTTGGATGACACAGGTTGTTAGGAAATTTACCTTAGCGAAAAATACTGTGGGGTAATATCATGATATGTTGGTGGAATGGCGCACACACTTATGACAGTATAGTCTGGTATAGGTATAAAGACGACCTGTTTCTTATTTAGAATGAAAATAAATGTCTAGCTTAAAAGTATTGCTCTCAGGCTAGTTTAGCTAAAGAGTTTAATAGAGCACTGACTGAAAAGTTACATTTAAAACTCACAAGATCAGTGAGCAATCAAGGAATCATATTTTAGGGCTTTAAGATCGAGGTGTCAAATACTACTTTGCAAGCTTCCCTGTATTGAAAAAGACAGCCTGTGACATCCCACTAGCTCGCATCCTAATAAGCTTAAGTGGAGCATCCCCTCTGGAAAGTTGTTCAGAACAAAGCATAAAATGCAGAAAAATAATCATAAGAAACACCAGATGTAGTCCGCCGATTCAGAATGAGAGCTTTCCAAATTACATAGATGGCATTGCTGATGTCAAAAATAGAAATATCAACTAGCAGGGTGAAACGAGTAGAGAAGAGCTTTACTGAGCAGATACACATGATCGCTACAAGCAGCACATAATCTAATAAAATCAAAATGATCATGCAAAAACCCCTGGATTATAACGGAATTAACAATTCACTACAAAATAGAATGCTCACTGCTATAACCTACAGATTTACTGTCACTAAGGGATCAATTGGTACGAAGCTTTCTCTCCCTTGAAAGAATCCCAGCTTGGTCACAACAAATGTATGATTTCTATCCATGTAATAAAAATGCATGGATGAACTCTATAGAATGGACCTCCTACTTGGTGCCTAATAAAATAATATCAATCATTATATTTCATTAAAGGCATATTGTGTGTATACATTATGGAATGTATTAGTTGGAAAAGATATGTAGGCAGTAGTTGCTGTGTCCTTACAAAAATAGAACACAATGAATAAAAACACCAGGTTCTCATGGCAAATCATTTCTACCAGTGACTAGAAAGTAATGCTGACTCGCGTGTTATGGAGTGCAAAGCGTATGCAAAAATGTAATGCAGATTAGACTATTATCTTTGCGCAGACCAGAATCATGATATATTGTTAAATAGGAATTTAAGTCCCCAAAACATTTGAAGAGTTGAATGTTCACCTATAATGTAGTAATAACATTTTCTGTCTCATCCAGGAAGGAGACATGGATTTTCAGGTATTCTAAATGAAATGCTATGTTCTTAGCATATGTGGCTGCAGATACACATCCTTTGCATACTTCTAGACTCCGACATTACAAGTTGTTTTTCTTCAAAGAAGCATTGAGTCACAGTATGTTGTGTGGCTCCTCCCTTAGTGTTAAATGAACCTGATCGCCGACTCCACCCATAGATTGTTTTTCTCCACCATTTTTTTCGGACGTATTTTGGAACGGCTCCGAATCGATGGGCACCCCTGGCTTTTCTAGGAGATAGCTGTTGACCGCATTCAACACCCAAGCCTGGAGAACAATCCTTCTGGCTCTGTGATAAAAAGAGAACAATAAGAATCAACTGGAGAATAATCTCTCTGGTGCCGTAGTACATGGGCAGATTTGGTATAGAGGTCTCAGTCAAGTCCTTCTTCACCTGTACTTAAATACTGATAGAAGGTGGGCAAATACAGGGTGATGGATCAAACTCCCATCTCCTTTTGCCCACAGTGCAACACAAAGTATCCTTCTACCGATCACCATAGCATATGCAATCGCTGCCTCTCTCCTAAAAACATCAAGACCTTGTCAGCATCCTGTGCCACATTTAGGTGCAAAAAGACACCATGCAATAGGAAGGAGAGACGTTGGGTGCATCTTAGAATGCATGAACAGTCGGCTGCTGAGACACCAGATGTTTTTGGTGAACGAGAACCCTTGATGCGGAGGCAGAAAAAGCAAGGCCCTTGGTAGTTGCAGCATACCAACAAACACACATACTGAGTCTTCCAGCGTCTCTGAGGGGTGAAGGTCGAGGAAACACCTTTGAGGTCAATGCCATTTAGGCTGAAAATGAAATCTTTTCGCATGGCGACCGTGAGTACTACCCCAGCATGAGCATTGTCCCGATGCCACACACACAGAAACACCATGGTTTTGAGGAAGAGCACCGCTAGCAATTGAGCCGGGCACCCATCCTCAAACCCTCCAGGTGAAAGCTGTCGGTGTCTGGTGCACTTCTGTCCTCTAGCTCCTGTCGATACAGAGATAAGCCTCCAGAGTCAAACACCAAACCCTACAAAGGTCCACGCAGATCCAACTGTGTGGCTTAAGTGTGTGCAGAAATATCAGTTGAGGCCCACGATCAGGCCCTGGAGGCTGACATCAGACATCTCCAAAGCACCTCTCCTTGAAAGATTGACAGAGGAATTGGATGCAAGGCTGAAGAGACTTTTAATGCACCCTGACACCAGGAAGATCTCTGCAAAGGCCCAGGTGAAAATCTCAAGTGTGTTGCTGCTGATAACCAAAAACAAAAGCTCATCTTCAAGGAGAAAATTGCTTTTCCAAGAACCTTTGCATTGAAGTAGCACAAAGGCAATGCCACAAGCTCCATGCCACTGGCAATTTCACCTGGATGTTCGCCTCCACCACCACCACCACCTCCTTCTCCACACTTAGATTGTCCCCCAAGTACACCTCTTCTGCATTCTCTGGAGGGGACAATCCACTCTTATTCTGACACCAGAGTTCACTATGGGGAGGGGTACCCATATAACTAGCTGCAGGACCAGTGGATGACCATGGGACACCAGATGACCAAGACCTTGAGCCGTATCCCATCAAGGCATCTCCTCCCGATGATATACTATGATCACTCAGTGATGAGAGTGGCTTATCACCATAAGGTGGAGATCCACACAATAGAAGAGGAAGAGGATTTCTTGTTGAAACAGTTTCACTGACTGAGTGCACGGTCCAATTTATACCAATGCTTAAAGGTTTGCCTAAAACTTTCCCGAATTTTAAGGAACCAGTTAGGGTAACGGTAGGCGTCTTCCAGTGACCCACTATACATTAGAGGGCAAGTCTCACCGGACTCTCTAGTCATTCACACCGCATGGAAGATGGCGTCTGTCTACGCAATAGGGAATGCCCTCCTAGTCAAGGAATGCAAGAGCCTTGTTGCTGCGGGGAAGAGAGTTACAGTAGGGGCTACTACCCAGTGGTAAATAGCTAACTCATTAGATTTACTGTTGAGCCACGACAGCTATCACTGGGAGGAAGCAGGAGGCCCTCATACAACACCTTCCAGTTCCCTATAATAAGAGTGGTGAGGAATTTGTAGTGGAGGGGAAAACCATCTCCAACTGAACCATCGGGTAGCTCATTGTGCAGCTGAAACTGTGTTCTGTAATGTGAATACTAGTGTTCTCCTGCCGCCAACATGCATAGCTTTGTCTCTCAGGTGTTAAAACAGAGGTACAGCAACATCTTTTCAATATCCCTTTCGATGGGGAACATCTTTGGAACCCAAATCAACACGATATTAGAGAAAATTCAGAAAGACACTGAGAATGCTACGTCCATGGGTGCACCACAACGTTATGTCCTCAAAGATCCTTTCGTAGGCACTAGGCGAGAGGGGGGCAACAAGACAACACCATCTACCCAGGCACAGTCACACAGACAACAGCAGCTGGTCTTCCATGACTCCCTCGCGAGTAGCTGTTACAGGGTGGCTACAGAGGGAACAACAGTAATAGCAGACGAGGTGGCTCAGGCAAGGGAGCATTTAATTCCCATCCATCCCCCACCCAAATCATCCAACACCTGCCGTTGTGTTGCATCGCTGGTTGGAAATCACATCACATCAGTGGGTCCTAGCAATAGCCATTAGGGCTACTGCCTCGAATTCCATACCACCCCACCCAACATAACATCCGGATGCCACTGCCTCTGTCAGGGCTATCTCCCCTTTTGCCAGCGCAGGTCTCATACTTGCTTCAGAAGGACGTAGTGCAGCTATACCAGTATGTAGAGGGAGTCTACGCGCTCTTCTACCTCATTTTAAAGACTAATGGTTCGTTGATCTGAGGCCACTCAATTTATACATCTTCTCATAACATTTCTTTATGACCACTATGCAGCATGTCCTCCCACAACTTTGGTACTTCATGACTGCATTAGATCCCAAAGGCATGCATTTTCTACATCCTCATCAACCCAGCCCATGACAGAGGTACCTACGGTTCATGGTAAGCGGACAGCATTACCAGTTTACAGTGCTACGTTTCGGGCCACCACAGCTTTAAGGGTCTTCAGAAAGTGTTTGGAAGTGGTGGCTGGTCATTTTCGAAGCGCAGACATCCACGTTTTTCTGTAGCTAGTCAATTGGTTGATCTGAAAGAGACACGTTAGTGACAGATTCCTTACCTTAGAATATCCCCAGGCGTCAGGCTGGATCCGGAAAGTTTTTGCGTAGCAGTACCCTTGCGCGTCGGTAGGCGGCGTCGTGCGGCTCCGCGTCCGTCGTCGGCGTCGTGATCGCCGGGATGACGTCACGGGCAGTACTTAGACGCCGCCCCTGCGCGCTGACGTCAGTTCTTCTTTTTCCGCGCCAGCAAGCGCAGATCCGGGAAGAGCAGTGCCCTGGTCATTTTTTGACCATACTTTTTGGTGAATTGTTTCACTGTTTTTTCATCTTTCAAGGTGTCGTAGGGATGCCCGGCTTCAAGCGATGCGGCGCCTGTGCGCGGATGATGTCCGTCACCGACCCGCATTGGGAGTGTCTCTTCTGCCTCGGCCGAGGCCACGACACGGAGTCTTGTACCGACTGCCAGGCCCTCCACCCGAAAGCTTTGCGAGAGCGGTCTCGAAAGCTCCTCGAGGCCCGGCATTCGGCTCCGCGGAAGCCCCGGTCGCGTGAGAGGTCCAGGGGTCGATCGCGGAGTCCACACTGGTCGTCGGCGTCGAAGTCTTCTTCGTCCGGTAAGTCGAAACACAAAAAGTCCAAAAGCATCATCGCTCTAGGACTTCGCCTCGCCGGTCTCGCGACTCGGCTGAGGCCCCTCCCGGCACCGTCCCCGCCCCCGCGGCCCCGGACATGCCTGTGGAGTCGCCCCTCCATACCCGCCCTTCCCGGGTTCGGGGCGGATCCGGCCAAAGTGCAGGAATTCCTGTCGGCCATGGCCCGCCTCTTCGGGCCTTCAGGCCCCTCCGGTGCGCCTTCAGGCCCCGCGGGCCCTGATGGGGTTGCTCCGGCGTCGCCGACGGCTCCGGCCCCGGCGTCGCCCGTGCCTCCAGCCTCGATCCCGGCCCCGGCTTCGGCCCCGGACTCGATCCCGGCTCCACAACCCCCATCGACGCCGGTCGACCTAACGACACCTCCGCCGGCGCCGATGTCTCCGGTGCCGTTCTCGGCGCCGCCCTGGGCTCCGGGCGGCGTCGTCCCCCAGTTCCTTCCGGCTCCGGACATGGATCCGGACCGACGTCGCTCGACGCCGGCTCCGGCGCCGATGGGACCTTGGGTCCCAACTGTCCCTCCTCCTCCTTATTTTGAACCAGAGGAGGACCAGTTGGACTGGGAGGGGTCTGATGACCCTCTGACACGACACTGTCAGTATGATGAGGACTGGACAGAGAGTCTAGGGGAGGCCAGTGGTCTGGATACTTCCCCTGACACTGGCATGCTGTCTCCTCCCGTGGCTACGGAGGAGGGAGCCAATTTTGGTACGGTGTTGCGTAGGGCAGCTGGGGCCTTACGTCTCCAACTTCCTACTTTGACGGTCAAGCCTAACATCTTGACAGAGGTGCTTCAGCCGGCAGCCTCCTCTGCGGAGACTGTGCTGCCGTTTAACGACGCCCTCACTGACGTTCTTTTGGGCGCCTGGTCCAAGCCCAACACAGGGGCTCCTGTGGATCGGAACGTGTCACGACGCCATCGCCCAGCTCCGGGCGACCCCCTGTTTCTCTCTGTCCACCCCACTCCTGAGAGCTTGGTTGTCCAAGCCTCCGCTTCCCAAACCGCCTTCCCTACCGCTCCTCCGGATAGGGAATCCAAACGCCTGGATCAGTTTGGGAAGAAAGGTTTTCTTCCTCCAGTGCTGGCTTGCGGTCCGTTAACACCGCTTGTCTTTTGGGCCGATATACCCACTCCCTGTGGGATTCGGTGGCGGATGTTTTGCCCCAGTGTCCTGAGGAGGTCCAGACACTGCTTTCCCGCGCCATTGCGGAAGGAAGGGATGCGGCTAAATACACAATACGTTGTGGCCTTGACACCGCCGACTCGCTGGGCAGGTCTATTGCAACGACGGTGGCGCTCAGACGCCACGCCTGGCTGAGAACCACTGGTTTTTCAGGGGATGTCCAGAATACTCTCATGGACATGCCCTTTGATGGAGTCGGTCTTTTTGGGTCCAAAGCAGACCATGCGTTGGAGCGCTTTAAGGACTCACGGGCTACTGCCAAGTCCCTGGGCCTTTCTGCTACACGCTCTCCGCTGACTTCTGCTTTTCGCCCCTATCGTGGCCACGGTAGGGGCGCCCCTTCACGTCAGCAGCCCAGCCACCGGCCCGCGCAGCAGGCGTCTTCGCGTGGCCGAGGACGTGGATTCCGCCGTGGCGGATCGGGCAACCAGCGTGCGGGTCAGGCCACCACCTCCAACCCGTCCGCGGCCTCCAAGCCCTCCTAGTCCCTCCTTTCAGGTGCACAGCACGCCAGTAGGGGCAGGGTCCACCATCACCTTCCCCACTGGCGTACCATCACCTCGGACAGGTGGGTCTTGGACATTGTCCGAAGGGGCTACTCCCTCCCCTTCGAGACCACCCCCCAGCCATGCCACCTCAATTCCACCGCATGTCAGGGGATCACTTGGTGCTTCTACAGAAGGAAGTCACAGCCCTCTTGACCAAGAGGGCCATCGAGCGTGTTCCGACCCCAGAAGTAGGGCGTGGTTGCTACTCCCACTACTTTCTGGTGCCCAAAAAGGACAAGGAGGACATGCGTCCTATCTTGGACCTCCGGAACGTCAATCGCTTCCTCCGGAAGGAGAAGTTCAAGATGCTCACCCTAGCTCAGGTCTTGACTGCCCTCGACCCTGGAGACTGGTTGGTAGCGTTGGACTTGCAGGACGCATATTTCCACATCCCCGTCCTGCCGGCCCACCGGCGTTACCTTCGGTTCACGGTAGGCCCCGAGCATTTTCAGTTCACCGTGCTCCCCTTTGGCCTTACAAGTGCCCTCGGGTGTTCACGAAAGTGATGGCGGTGGTCGCAGCTCATCTGCGCCGGGCAGGGGTTTCAGTCTTCCCCTACCTCGACGACTGGCTGCTGAAGGCGGGCTCGTCCCAGGCAGTCGTCTCCCACCTCCAGACTACGGCCGAACTCCTGCACTCGCTGGGGTTCTCCATCAATGTGCCGAAGTCGCATCTGATTCCTTCTCCACAGCTCCTTTTCATCGGAGCGGTTCTGGACACGACGCAGTTTCGGGCCTATCCTCCCGAACGGCGAGTCCGGGATATTCAGGCTATGATTCCGATCTTTCAGCCTTTATCCTGGGTTTCGGTACGGATGACCCTGAGGCTGCTGGGCCTCATGGCCTCCTGCATCCTGCTGGTCAATCATGCCAAATGGCATATGCGGGCTCTGCAGTGGGACCTAAAGTTCCAGTGGGCGCAGCACCAGGGCAACCTGTCCGATCACGTCCAGATCTCGGAGGGGACTGCAAGACAGTTGCAGTGGTGGCTCTCGAACCGGCAATGGGTCATGGGCAGATCCTCTCCCTTCCCCAGCCAGAGCACACAGTTGTGACGGACGCGTCCCTTCTGGGATGGGGCGGTCACATGGGAGAGGCGGAGATCAGAGGCCTCTGGTCTCCGGCGGAGTCCCTGCTCCATATCAACCTTCTGGAGCTCCGGGCGATCCGACTTGCACTCAAGGCATTCCTTCCCTCTGTCAAAGGGAAGGTAGTGCAGGTGTTCACAGACAACACCACCGCCATGTGGTACTGCAACAAACAGGGCGGGGTGGGGTCTTGGACCCTTTGTCAGGAGGCTCTGCGCCTCTGGACATGGCTGGAACATCAGGGCATGTTCCTGATGGTTCAACACCTGGCAGGTTCCCTGAACGCCAGGGCGGACGAACTCAGCCGCAGGTGCATGATGGATCACGAATGGCGTCTTCACTCGGAAGTGGCGCAAGGACTCTTTCTACAATGGGGAGAGCCTTGGTTAGATCTATACGCCACCGAAGAGAACGCGCAATGTCATCAGTTCTGCGCGTTGGAATTTCCAAGGCGGCACTCGCTCGGAGACGCTTTTCGTCACGAGTGGAGTTGCGGTCTGTTGTACGCCTTTCCGCCTATACCACTTCTACCCAGAGTGTTGAAGAAGATTCGGCACGACCGGGCCCAAGTCATTCTTGTGGCTCCGGACTGGGCTCGAAGAGTTTGGTATCCCGAGTTACTCAATATGAGCGTAGATCCCCCAATCCGTCTGCCTCTTCGGGAGGATCTTCTGTCGCAGCAGCAGGGGACGGTCCTCCACCCGAACCTGTCCAGTCTACACCTGCTTGCGTGGAGATTGAGCGGCGGCAGTTGATTACTTTCGACTTGCCTCCCGAAGTTTGTGATGTGATTCTGGCAGCCAGGCGTCCCTCCACTAAGGTGGTATACGCCTGCAGGTGGAACAAATTTGTGGCATGGTGCACAGCAAAGGCTGTAAATCCCCTCTCTGCCCCTCTTTCTGAGGTCCTTCTGTTCCTTCTTTCTCTGGCCCAACAGGGTTCTGCCCTGGGTACCATCAAGGGTTATCTTTGTGCTATCTCGGCCTTCCTCAGGCTTCCTGGTCAGCCCTCCCTTTTCAAGTCCCCTGTTGTTAACAGGTTCTTAAAAGGCATTACTCACCTCTTCCCTCCTGTTCCGTTTGTGATGCCTCAGTGGGACTTGAACTTGGTTCTTACCTTTTTAATGTGCGCTCCCTTTGAGCCTCTACATAACTGTCCTCTTCGTCTTCTGACTCTGAAGACAGCCTTTCTGGTGGCCATCACCTCCGCTCGGCGGGTGAGTGAGCTCCAGGCTCTATCTTGCAAACCTCCCTTTCTGTCTGTTCATCCAGACAAGGTTGTTCTTCGGACGCGTCCGTCCTTCTTGCCAAAGGTGGTTACTGCTTTCCATATTGGGCAGACCATCACTTTGCCCACCTTCTTTCCGCCTCCGCATCCTTCCAGAGAGGAAGAGAGGCTCCACCGTCTGGACCCAAAACGTGCGCTCTCCTTCTATATTGACCGCACAAAACACTTCCGGGTGGATGACCAGCTCTTTGTTGGCTACGTGGGCGCCAAAAAGGTCGGGCGGTGCACAAGAGGACCATCTCCCGCTGGGTTACCTTGTGCATCAAGACCTGCTATTCTTTGGCAAAGAAGGAGCCTCCTGTTGGGCTGCGTGCCCATTCCACAAGGGCAACGGCTGCTACCACGGCCTTGGGCCGCGGTGTTCCGCTGCCGGTTATTTGTCAGGCAGCTACGTGGGCCTCGCTGCACACGTTTACAAAGCATTACTGCCTTGACAGTCAGGTCCGGAGGGACGGCTTCTTTGGCCGTTCTGTCCTCCAGGACTTCCTTGTCTGATCTTTGTTCGCAGACCCACCACCGGGGTTGGTATTGCTGGGGTATCTATTCTAAGGTAAGGAATCTGTCACTAACGTGTCTCTTTCAGATGCACAAGTTACTAACTTGTGTAATGATATATCTGTAAGAGACAGTAGTTAGTGACAGATTCCTTGCCGCCCACCCATCCTCCCCGTTCTGCGAACTGATTTCTAGGGTTAAGGACATCCCTTTCAGGGCCCTAGTATTTTTCAGACACCTATGTCAGCTTCTTGCATGGCTCTGCGTTCCTGGCGCGGAAAGTCGTGTACAGAACTGACGTCAGCGCGCAGGGGCGGCGTCTAAGTACTGCCCGCGACGTCATCCCGGCGATCACGACGCCGACGACGGACGCGGAGCCGCACGACGCCGCCTACCGACGCGCAAGGGTACTGCTACGCAAAAACTTTCCGGATCCAGCCTGACGCCTGGGGATATTCTAAGGTAAGGAATCTGTCACTAACTACTGTCTCTTACAGATATATCGTTACTCAAGTTAGTAACTTGTGCATCAAGAGCAGCAGCAGACAGTAATGTCTAGCACATAGCCAGACATAACAGAACCTACTATACAGTCTATTGCAAAAAATCTCAGCTTCAACCACAGAGGAATTAACCAATCATAGGATTGATTCTTAACACTGTCAGAGGGCGGGCGTACCCAAATCAGCAGGGTGGTATTTTAACAGCACTCCCTCTTTTCCATACCGTTCGTCGCATGACTGTATGTATGGTATTGAAGCTACTAGGAATAAAGACATCATTCATAACAATTGTCTCGCATGCGAGGCTGCACATGCCCCCGCTCCAGCAGCCAGTCAATGGTCACAAGCAGACGGCCAATGAGAAGATCTAGTTTTGATAAAGGCCAGTACTCAGTGCTCTCTGCAGTAGTAAAACAGAAACAATCTGTTGATGGCCAGGCCTTTTGTAGACCCTCTTCTTTATGTGACCATTACAACAGACGTGCCACTTATAGGGTGAGTATATATCGGGTAAGGGATAACGGGGTTATCCTGAGGATCTGGTTAATAAATCAATTATACAACACATTGATCCCCTTGGAGAGAGGACAGAGCCTATCCTCCCTAGACAAAATAAAAAAACGTACAGTAGTTAGTATCAGTACATTATACATAAACAAATGTATTAGTTATACCATGAATCAATTTAGCAAAGCCTTAATAGAAAGTTAATATTGTCAGTGCTCAAAAAAAGCGGCGCAGTGCAAAGTGACATTCGTGAATAAAATACACAAGTGCTTATTTACAGTATATACAATCTAAGGGCTGATATTAAACCAGATGTCAACAAGACTAGAAATCAGAGTTCATTGTGAGAATATATATGAACATCAGTCCACTAGTAAAAAGTTGACGTTTTGACCCCTCACTTAATTATAAAATGGTCATCATCAGGAGCAAAAAGATAGCGTACAATAAAACAAAGAAATGGGTGTTTTAAAAAAGTTAGATGTTTGAAAAAAGTATGATATACTTGTAAGGCAAATAATATAAGGAGATTGCAAGACAAACCCAACAGATCGCAGTGGGTGAAAAAAACCAATTTCTTTGTCAAATTGTGGAAATCAATCTATAGAAAAAGGAGAAGAAAAATTGCTAATTGGTCAATAAACGTAAAAAGAAAGAGAGGTCCCTGTATTATAATCAATGAAGGATTAGGAGAAAACCAACTCACCCTCCTAGGTAGCAGCACCGAGCAGAAATCGATGATGCTGGCCCAAATGATTCTAAAAAGGGCAATAGTGGGGAAAAGCAGTGCTAAATTTGAGGATGAATGCGGGTGCATGCTGCCAAGTGGCTACAGAGCTGTACTTACTCAAAGCTGTGGCCAAAGTACGTTCTGATCGCGCGTGCGATGGCATCTAGAAATAGACAATGGCAATGCGGGAAAGAGTGCACGCTGCATGAAAGGAAAAAAGAAAAAGTCAGAAAGGTTTCCAAAAATGAACTGCACAGGAAACCTAAAAGGCAAAAATTATTTTCTTCAATGAAATGCATTAAGGAAAAAATTGTGAAGGCCGTATAAAAATCCAGGACTAGACTACTATAGCCATAGAAAAAAAGACTTTCATGGGCCAGTGAAAATACTATACTTTCACTAGCCAAAAATGTATGTGAATTAGCACCCGATACATCTGCATTCGTAGATTGGAAAAAATCTGCAAGCAAAGTAAATGAGTAAATCCCATATATAAAAAAACAAAAGGAAAAAGTCCAGAACTCGAAAAAGAGGATGTGAGTGACCTCCGTGGAGAAAAGAAAAATTCTAGAAAAACAACAGTCAACCTAGATAAGGCATACAGAAAAACATAATTAATTATAAAAAGTCATCATGAGTCAATCGCCACATTACATGTTGCAGACAATGTATGAGATCAGCCATATAGTAAATCACAAAAAGGCAGCTTGTTTCCAGTCCTCTAAATTGTTTCAGCCTTTGTTGTGGGATAGGTTGGGTTCTTCTGGGGCAAAATAGGCTCAGGGAGGGGGAGCCGCATGACCCCCCCCCCCATCCCCTTTAAGTAAAATAGTGGCTATGATGGATGAAGTCCCAAGGGCCATAATAGGCTTGGGGAGGGGAGCTGCGCGGCCCCCTCCCCTTTTAAAATATATATCCACCACTCTGCAAATGCGGCTTGTGCTATACTATTGGTTCGGGCATGAAGTCCACTTTACACCTGAGGGACCTTGGGGGCCGAGAAGCCCTCCTGGTACCTCCTGTAAGTCCTACACATCGCGATTCCTGCGAGCTGGTCGGAGGCCCAGCCCCCTTTCTCCCCCACTCTGCTAATGTGACTACTAGTTAAAAAACCATAGAAATTCACTGAAAAAAACAAAGGTTACCGGGACATTATAGATAGAAATTAGCATTTAAAAACATTTAGAAATTCACTGAAAAAAACAAAGGTTATAGGGACGTCATAGTAAGGAAATGGATTTTTAAAAAAGCCTTAGAAATCCACTGAAAAAACAAAAGGCTACAGAGACGTTATATTTAGGTTCAGATGTGTGACTGACTTATACAGTCAGTCGTGCACCGACTAAATCATCTATATAGGCACTCATACACCCACTGATTCACCAATACACCTTGGTATATATATTTTAACACTCATACCCCCCTATTCTCTATGTATCTTTTCGTGTTCATAAGATACAAATGCCATTCATGTTTTCATATTATTGTTACTGGCTATTGTATTTAGTTAGCAGATGTTGACTTTTCATGATGGATATTTCTATGATTCTTTAATAAAATTAAAAATTGCATCACAAAAAAACACTCAAACTTTTTAAAAACACTCAGTCACTGGATGATGTTATTAGTGACGTCATTTGATATGTCATGAGTGATGTCACTGACCATGTCATGAGTGATGTAAGATGTGTTGTCATAAGCAGTGCATTGTGGAGGCGCGAGTAATAGCTCAGCTAACTATAAGTGCTGAATTTCTCTGGTTTTGTACGAGTAAAACCTGAAACCTGTTTGGGTGACAAAAAAGGAAAGCCAAAACGGAAAAAAAAACACTTACTAAAGAAAGCCTAAAGAAAAAAAATCACTTACCTGAAACGGCCGCCGCCTCCGAGCTTCGTCCTTTGTCCCTCCGAAATCTTTCTGCACTCCCGGCCAGCAGCAGGAAGCACCCAGCCTCCCCATAGCCAATCACAACGCTGCAATGCAGCGTTGTGATTGGTCTGAGCGCTGTGGATCGGCGCTCAGACGGGGACTGGGAGGGTTTGCTTGTTCCTCACCAGGCTGTACAATGCAGCCTGGTGGGGGACATGCAAAGTGCACAGGAATGATAGTAACAATAGTTATTATCATTTTATTTTAATTTTTTTTCAGTGGGGCAACGCTCATCCGCCTTTGCGGAGAAGCCGCCACTGTGTGTGATCATAGTCAAATGATTCCCAATGCCTTTCATCTGTTTATCTTCAAGAATATGGTGAAAGTGGGGATCAAACCTCTATTATTGAGCGTCATAAAAATATTGAACCCTGTACTGTTTCTTCTATTTTACCAATTCAGCTTGTTCAGTCATGCCAGGCTCATTTACATTGAAATGAAGCGTCCACTGTCAGATTTTCTCGCAATAGTCCGCTTTCTGGACAATGCAAATCAGGGGTTTATAAATGTGGTTCATAAAAGTGAGCTTTACTATTTAGACAATGACCCCAGATTGTACACCCTGAATTGGGGTTAGAAAGCTTTTCAAGGAGAAGCATAATTCTGTATTTACCTCCATCTATTAGGTTCTCATCATTTCATATTTATATCTACCAAGCATCTGCTGCTGAACAAATTTGAGACATTTTAAGACTTTAGTCACATTTGTCCTTTAGTACATGAAACACCCTAAAAATTAATTCTGTTGCTAAAGGGGACTCTAAAACCCATATAAAGCTAAAAACATTAAGTGATTAAAATAATGGAATAAAATGGAAGTGAAAAACCAAACTTATTTCATGGTGCATGAAACTTCTGCTAATGATCAATTAAGGTTTGTGTGATACCTCACTCTCCGATCGGTTTAAGATTTTTACACATCGCATTCCAGTCTGCATTCATCACTGAATGAAAACTGACCCATCTTTCTTGAGCCACCATTGCATCCTTAGTTGACCTTTCTAATTCACTAGACTTGTCGAATGGAATACTCTCCCTGGCCCATAGCAAGCTAGCCTCCCTCGCTTCCCTTTCTTCAAAAGTTTTACACAAACCCGCACCGACTTAAACTAACTCTTATCGCACCATTGCACCTTTTCTTTATATGCGGTATTCTTCTACCCCCCTCTGGCTCGCATGTCTAAATACATATAACATGAACATATTCTATAAATGTAGTATTTCATCTAGTGGATTGTTCCACCACTCATAATTCTCTATAACACATTTCCCACAGTGTAACCACCCCTAGCAATTAGTGTCATATGGTTTCTAAGACTTTTTATCTAGTTTAAGGGCTTCCAATTTTTAATAAATGAGAATAAACTGTAGGAGCATAAAAGGTGTATTTATAACAGTGATTCTTCTTTTCATTCCCTTATTGTTTTTTACACTGTGTGATTTTTATACAGTATTTGTGGCTTCTCCTCATAACATATTCCAGCTGCCATAGTTGTGTTTATAAAAAGTGCATCAGGAAAAGTTTCCTTTTCTGGCTTGTCAATGAGTCTCAAAAAACAAGCATGGCAGTCAAGCATACATTCGAATTATCTACACACCATTTAAACTAGTTGGCCGGCTTTCTGGGCCATGCACCACGCACTCTGATGCATTTAGTCCACAAGCAATGACCAAGTTAGTATACAGCCAGACTTGTAATATAGGTAACATTAGAAAAATACATATGCAAGTCTCGCAACACAGTGCACGGGAGACCCTTTTATACAAAGGGTGGAAATGAACTCTGTCTCTCTTTCTGTGATTAAAGATCTCGTTCGACTGCCTCGAAGAGCACCCTTTATTTTCAAGATTGAGACCATAGTTGCATAAATGCATAAAACACAAACGTAGTTTATAATGGCTGAAAACTTGAGCCCAAAGCAGTTCACATATTTCTCCATCATGCATTGATATAAATATAGATGATGACCAGCAGTTGCAGCTAGATCATTTGTCAGTGCTTTAGTTGTCAGATACACAAGTGGTCATAACATGAAGGGTTGTCTTGAGAATATGTATGGTCACTATGGGCACACACAACATTTTGTCCTCTTGTTTGACACCTAGTTAAACCTGGGAATGTGAGGAATATAATTCTGCACTTTGAGAACAACCAGCACTATGACCCCCAAGAGCTGGTGTTGCAGCGGCTGTCAACGGGAAGCATTCATGAAGAGCTTCTGGACTCTGAAAGGTAGGCGAATGCTTCTGCTGTAGCAGTCTATTCTAAAATCTATAATGTGACTACAGTTGTATGAATTCACAGCCCAATAGGATAACTGTCTCAATGCATTTGTCACCATACCCCTTCTGTGGGAATCCATGCTTGCTTCCACGGTCACCTACACATTACACGAGAAAATCTTTTCCATGAACTATAAATGTTCAAAATGTATTTACAATGATTAAAGACTATATCAGGTTTTCATGTTTTTGAATTTGTGAGTTTATTATTATCCCTGATTTCTGCATGTGTCCAGTTATTAAGTATTCTATTTATAATTTTGAAAGTGAACTGTTTATCAGGGCAGAAATAACAGTTGTGTAAACTTGCACATTCCTCAGAACGTTAGTGTGCATTGCGTATATTTTTTATGTTGGATTTTTTTGGCCCATTGTCTGTTTGTATTGACATGTGCGTTCAGTTTGTGGTGCAGAATGACAAAAGTGCTAACCTCTTTAGCAATATAATGTTGCATTTATTTTCTAGATGGAATCAAAACATAGTGGTTTGTTTTATACGCTATTGTTTACTCTATTTTAAAACCACGAATATCTGCATTCCCTTAAATTTTCTCTATGTACAGTATTCTTTGAGATTCTGCTAGCATGGAAAGTTACTTGGCTTCACTCCTTTATTAATATTAGATGGATTTCAATTAAAATTAATTTCTGATACAGATTTCTAACCGCAGATTTCTTCACCTTTAAAAATACTACCCAGGAGGTGCTGTGGTTGGCATGGAATCCTGATTGCGAGGTGTCAAGTAGGTGGTTGAGTTCCAGGTATTCAGTGAGCTGTTGGTTGATGGCTTTCTTGAGAACTTTGGCTGGGTAGGGGAGCAGGGAGATCAGTCGGACTTTTTTTATGACGCTGGGGTTGCGTGGATATCCTTTTTAATGGTTCACGATTCCCTCCTTTTCAGGGATAAAGCAGATTCAGCCCAGGAGTGCTTCAAAGATAGCAGGGCTTCAGCTCTCCCTGGGCCCTCCTTCTCCTATCCGCCAGCTGCATCCGCCAGCTGTTCAGCCATTTCACCCTCTCTGAGGCTATTGTAGGGGCTTCCAATATCGCCCGAAAACCCAACCAGAACAGCAATCCCTCCAACCTTTTTGTGGCTGCGTATCCCCAAGCCTCGTTAGTGTGCCCCTGCTGGGACACAGTCACCCTGTCGGAGGCCGAATCAGACATTTTCTGCCAGGGTGGCAGGCAATAACTTTGGACAAGTGAGCCCTGCAAATCATTCTACGGGGTTGCATCTTACCATTTTTTGAAAATCCCCCCACCCTCCCCAGACCGGCTGACGGAGAACCACCTGTCTTTCTTGTATCAGGAAGTGCAGGCTGTTGGCCAAAGGAGCCATAGAGAGGATACCAGTGACAGAAGTAAGGCATGGTTGTTATTCCTGTTAATTCCTGGTGCCAAAAAAAGACGGTTGCCTCAGTATCTTTGTAGACCTTCGCCCTCTCAATGCTGTTCTGTTATCCTCAAACAAACAGAAATGCCCAGACTTGTAAAAAGCTTGCTTAAAGGGATAAAAGGGTGAAATTCTCCGGACAATCCTGGGGGCTCCCAGGGCATCCTCAAAACAAAGAGACTTTCCTGCAGCTAAAAAGCTGCAAAAAACACATTTGCTGCTAAAATCTACCCTTTAAAGAACAGTCTTATTAATTAGTACCAGCGTATTAATAAACAAAACTTGTCCCTCATCGGCTCAGTCAACCAAAACAACATTAGCAATTACCCTGTCAGTGAATGCACTCGCTTGTCATTGAGGATCTCCTCATTAATATCCTCAATTACAACTTATTCCTTATTAAAACCTACTTAGTTGTCAAACCCAGCACCGAAACCCTTACGGGTGACGCACTCTCTTACGGAGCTCTCTTATCAATGTAACAATATATGTTGTTTATTTGAGGGCTTAGGTTGTTCTGGTAAGGTGAATAGCTTACAAACTGAAATTTTACATGTAATTAAAAGGCAAATGCTGACTCGAACATTTAAGTTGACATACTTGGTTGCATTTGATTGTTGATTATTGGGTATTCTTTGTGCCTGCTTTCCTGTAAGAGAGGCTTTCAACCTGCTCTTGCTGGTAGCTGTTATGTTGCATCTCACATGGAACAGTGACCAATTGCAGAGTATGTGTGTGCAAGCTTGTGTGTAGGAGGAATGACATCTGCAAGAACTGTTTCGAGATACGCCTTGATATATTGTTCCGAGTATTTCTTTTAGGAAAACACAAGGTTTTGGGCTGTAGGATGGTGAGAGAGATGGTGTTGTGGTCATTCCCAGCATGAATATGTGGCTCAGTGATGCATTATGGTGCCAGGATGGCTTCAAGTGTGTGTTCTCTTGAGTGTGCTGTTAAGAAGTGGCACTAAAGCGACTGTTTTGGTTGCTACTAATTTTGTCAAGCCAGAGATTGAAGTATCCAAACATGATTGTTGTGGGGTATTTTGTACGGATTTAGAGATAGTGAAGGCTTCAGAAGAGAAGGGTTTTTAAGCAAGAGGTCCATAAATGAAGAACCGGGAATACTGGATATGCTTTCCTGTGAACTACGGACTAAGTATGAGCACATTTATTTTGGTGATCTGATGTGATTTTCTTATGTAGGATAGGATCAGCATTGTTCCTAGACAGTTTTTTATGAAAAGGCAATCATGTTTCAGTTCTAAAAGCAAATTCCAGATGTGGCATTGATATTTTGATGCAGATCTTGAAATGTTGAGAATACATTTTACAGGATCCAAGGAAAGAAAAATAGAAAGTGTGAGCCTTAAAGGTATTTTGGAAGAACGGGGAAATGCTGAAGGTCAGGAAAGAGACAGAGGGCCTGAGAGGTAGAGGGTGAGAGGAACAAGTAGAGTATGCACCCTTCACCACACATTATTTCCGGGCTCTGGTTGGCACTGAAGCAAGGTGTCCAGCCAAAATCCTTGACCCCTAGTGGCCCATGAGTCCAAGACTACGTGTCGGCACCAAAGTCTCGATGCGGACGCCTCTGTCGAGTCCAAAACCAATGTCAGCGCTGAAAACTCAGTCAGCTCCGAGACCATTGACAGGGGACTCCAAGGAGAGGCCTATCCTTAAAACGTTCCAACAAGAGCTCGATGAAAGGCAGCAGTGCACCATCATCTACCCATGCTCAGGCAAGATCTCCATCCCAGAGAAGGCTATGCCTAAAAAGCACAGGCTCGCCTTTGCGTGAGTTCCATCTTCAGACATTCCTCTATGGCCCTAAAACCCTCCCAAGGCCTTGGTCAAAGCTGTTGCCCCTGTTCCACCTACTCTCACTCCACTCCCTCCTCCTCCACCAGCATCACTTCCACCCCTTCACCAGCACCTCCTGCAACTTCCCCTCTGGGTTCACCATAATCGTACTCAGACACAGGCAGCCCAAGCCCCTACTGTTCAGCAAAGGATTTTGCCAATCAATTCTACCCGCACTCCACTGACGATCCTAGGGAGGATTAAAATGTAAAATGTAAATCCAGTATTTGTAATGCGCGAACAGCTACCTGGAGGCATCCCGGCGCTGGGGGCCGTCGGGAAGATTAAGCAAGCTATTGCCCAGAGTCACATGGTGCTGGGCTGACCTGCCGCCGGTGCCGGGGATCGAACTGTGAGCCCCAGATTCCAGCGTCAGTCGCCCTGGCCGCGGCGCCACACCTCTTCTTATTATGACGTGGATTCTCCAGGGAACCCTGACCATGACCGTGTCCCTGTTAGCGCATCTCCTCCAGATGACACCACAGCATACCATAGCGTTATTAAATGCACAGCTGCCCATCACAAGGTGGAAATGTATGTCACCCCAGAGGATGATGACTTCTTTGTGGAGACATTCTCCAGAACCGAGCTCTCCCTCCAATATTTGGAGGCAGTCATGACTAATTTCTTCCCCTGCCTAGATGACTAGTTTATAAAGAATGCAAGCAAACAGGACTGCCTAGCCCACACCCAAGCCAAAATCTCTCTACTACAGAGCTTATGGTTTACAGTAAATGGCACCTCAAGCCACTTCAAGTCTAACTCTTCCTGGGGTTAGTCCTAAATACAGTGTCGGCCAAAGCTTACAGCAGCGCTCAAACGGTAGTGGCATTCCAGCAGCTTCTGCCTCTTTTTTCAGCCACTCTGTCTTCTCTGAGTTTTAACTGTAATGCGCCCCCTCTATATGATGGCCTCATGAATAGCCATAGTCCCTCATTCAAGGCTCCATATGCACCTACTTCAAGAGCGCCTTTCAGATCAGTGGTCAAAAGCGGAGGGTCATTAGGAAGATGTAGTGTTGATAGGGGCCACCATCCATCACTTTCTGCAGTGGTGGAACAGCAACAATCTGTTGCGGGGCAGGCTGTCCACACACTCCGTTCTGCAGGTGACCATCACTATGGACGTAGCACTTGCTGGCTGTAGGGGCGCATCTCAACAACATGACAGTCCAGGATCTGTGGCCACTTCATCAACGTGGTCTCAAAAAGAACCATCTGTAAATTTTAGCCATTCACCTAGATCTCAAAGACTCTCTCCATTCATGGCAAAGTGGATCTGGTGCAGATAGACAACATGACTGCCATGTTTTACCTACAAAGCAAGGCAGCACACTGTCCCCTTAGTTTTCAGCACCAACACAGTGACTTTGGCTTTGGGCAATTCATCACCAAGTACACCTCCTTGTGGATTATCTCCCAGGGGTAGACAACGACTTTGCAGAGATGCGCAGCAGGGCACACCAACAAATCCACAAATGGGAACTACACCCACAAATCTTACTCCCTTACTTTCGTCGGTGGAACATCCCCTACATAGACTTTTTCACCAAGTGCGAAAACACAAAATGCCCAAACTTTGTCTCCAGGATTCCACACCTCCAGTCCTTTAACAATGTTCTCTCTATGAACTAGTCCGAGATCTTTGCAAACACCTTTTCTTAACTCCCACTTCTACCATACATAGTGAGGAAACTATTGTGAACCTCCTTCACCCCCATCCTGGTGGTTCCCAAGCAGGACAGACTACAATGGTTCTCGACCCTTGTAGAGATGTTGCTTGCCCCACACAACAAGCTCCCCAACAAGCTGGACCTTCTTAAACAAAATCAATGCAGGGTCAGACACCTGGACCTCAGGCTGCTCAACCTAGTGATATGGCTCCTGTGGTCCTGGAGTTTGCTTACTTTACCTTAACTCAGGAGTGTATGTACATACTGAAGGAAGACTGTAGACCTACCACACTTACCTGACATGCTGCCAAGTAGAAACAGTTTGCCCACTACACATAAACCCTATCAAGCCTACAGTATGAGACATTATTTGCCACATCCTACAACTGCAAAAGTCAGGATTAGCTTACACCTCCATTCATCTGCACCCAGCTGCTATTGCCGCATACATGCAGACAGGGAACACACCTCACTCTTAAAAAATCTCTGTTGTTAGGGCCTTTATGGAGGGCCTTAAACATGTCATCCCACAAATAGTGCAAACTGCCCCAGTCTGGAATCTGAATATCTTCCTCACCAGACTCATGGGACCTCCCTTCAAATCACTGCATTCTTGCGCTTTGCAGTTTCTCTCCTTTCTGGTAGCCATAACATCCCTTAGACATATTTTTGAGCTACAGACACTCACATTACAGGAACCTTTCTTCCCGGTCCATATTGACAGGCTGGTTCTTAGTACCAACCCCAAGTTCCTACCTTTGGTTGTCTCCCCATTCCTCCTTAACCAAACAATTGAGCTCCCAGTCTTCTGTCCACATCCTGACTCAGGAGCTGAGAAAGCACTTCGCACACCTGACTTCAAGCATGCTCTCATTATTATATAGATGGGACCTAACCTTTCTGTAAAACACAGCAGCTTTTTGTTTCCTTTGCACTGCCTCATAAAGTACACCTCACAGGTATTGCCGAGTGGATCATTAAATGGATCGAACCCTGTTACCTTAACGCCAAAAGCACTCTACCTACCAGTCCAGGCTGCTCTCCATCCGCAAGCTGGGTGATACTATGGCTTTTCTTGGGGACATGCCCATAGGTGACATCTGTAAAGCTGCCGCATGGTCCACTCCAAACACCTTGACAAAGCATTATTGTTTGGATATTCTTGCAAGGTAACAAGATAGAGTTCGTCAAATTCGAAGGAGCAATAGAGACCGTCCCAAAAGCCCAAAGAAATCAGGGATTTTATTTGAGATTCTTTCTGATAAGGAAGAAAACGGAACAATGGAAACGTATTATGGACTTCAGGGTGCTAAACGAGTTCCTGAATAAACAAACCTTTCACACGGTAGCACTTCAGGAAGTCCTCCTGATGCTCCAGGGTAACGATTATATGGCGTCCATGGATCTTCAGGATGCATATTTCCACATCCCAAAACATTGGAAGCAGAGAAAGTACCTCTGCTTTGAAGTGGCAGGCCAGCACTACCAATTCAAAGTGCTACCTTTGGCCTCAAGGCAGCACGTTGGATATTTATCAGGTGCCTAGCACCAGTGACTACTTACCTCGGGTGCTAGGGTCACCAGGTATACCTGTACTTGAACAACTGGCTTGTCAAGGCTCCATTAAAGAGAAGAGGCAAAGCCTTCTATGATCGCTTGCATCACTGTATTATACATACTAAGAGTATCACTGAACGTCAACAAGTCTGCCACAGAACCTTATACAAACAGCAGCTATTGGGAACAATACTGGACACACAACTGGGAAAAGCGTTTTCCTCCACAGAAAGGTTACTAAAACTTCAGTCCATGGCAAAGACCTTCTTTGTCAAACAGTAGGTCACAGTGAGGCAGTACAAATCTGCAGGACAAAGGCCTCATGCATAGGTCTTATACCCTATTGCAGGTTTCGGATGAGCCCTCTCCAAAAGGAACTGGACCTCCCTTTGGAAGCAAGTTCATGACCCATTGGATGACACGGTCTAAGGCGTGAGAAGTCTGCAGCAAGCACTGGTATGGTGGAGGATCCCTATGAAACCCAGCACAGGGCTTCTATTCCACTCTTCATAGTCCAACGACTTTGTGTACACCTTTCCACTGTTTCCCCAAATCCCCAGGGTCCTAGGAAAAGTGAAAGCAGACAATTGTACCCTGATTCTTAATGCCCCCGCCTAGTCTCGTCAGTACTGGTTCACATAGCTCCTGTATGTCCATCAATACCATTTAAGATAGATGTATCCGAAACTTCTCTCCAGGCTCATCTGAGACATTCTGCGCAACAAGGTCCAGCTGCTGAGCCTGACAGCATGGTACCCGAAGAGTATTGTGATCTGGATCTCACATTAGACTGTAGAGACTTCCTGGCACAAACTCCAGCACCAGCTATCACAAGAACCTTAAACGCCAAATGGGAGCATTTCTGTGTCTAGTGCAAGGCTAAAGGATTCATTTAATAGAGATTTCTAACCACAGATTCCTCTACCTATAATATTCCCCAGGCATCAGACTGGATCCGGAAACTCTTGAGCAGTACCTCTGCGTGCAGGTCAGTAGCATTGATCTGCTCTGCGTTGGTGTCATCAGCATTGGAAATGACCTTGCAGTGCCCCTATAAGCACCACCTCATCGTGCTGACATCAGTTCCTTTCTTTCTGCGCCAACGGCGTGTATCAGGAGACCTACCTCTGTCATCTTTTGACCATTTTTTCGACACTTTTGTTGATGATTTTTTTAACTGTTTCTCCCAGTATGCTAGGAACAAGTCCCATGCAAATCCTACAGGGTTTAAACCGTGCGTGGTGTGTCACAGACAGATGTCCATGTCTGATCCCCACTTTGTCTGTCTATGATGCTTTATTTGTCTCTGAGGTCGGGCCACGACCTGCTCCAAATTGTGAAGAGAGGGTACACCCTTCCATTTGTGAAAACCTCTCTCCCTTTGCCACCATCCCCAGACCAGCTGACGGAGGACCATCTCAATTTGCTCCGTCAGGAAGTTCAGCCTCTGTTAGCCAAAGGAGCCATTGCGAGAGCGCCAGAAGTAGAGTGTGGTTTTCCTGCTACTTTCTTGTGCCGATAAAGGATAGAGCACTTTATTCTACACTACAGCTTCGTCCTCTGAACTCCTTTCTATGTAAAGAGCAATTGAAGATGCTGACCTTGGCTCACATCAGGTCTTTTCTGACTTGGACCCTGGAGACTGAACTGCAGCATTAGATTTGCAGGGTGCTTATTTTCACATCCCCGTCCTGCAAGCCCACAGACGTTACCTACAGTTCACAGTGGGCCATGAGCATTTCAGTTTGGTCTGCTCCCCTTTGTGCTTATCAAGGTCCCCCGGGTTTTCACGAACGTGATGGCGTGGATTGTAGCTTATCTTTAGAGGTCAGGGATTCCAGTCTTCCTCTACCTCAACGATGGACTTTCTAGCGGTGTGCTCGCCCTAGGCAATCCTCACCCACCTCCAGACTACGGCGAACCTCCTGTATTTGCTGGGGTTCACTATCATCCTGGCTAAGGCACACCTGAATCTGTCCCAGATGCTCCCTTTTATTCTGGATACAGTGCAATTTTGCTCTTTCCCTCTGAAGCAGAGAGTCTAGGACATTCAGGCTGTGATCTAGATGTTTCAACCTCCGTCCTGGATTTTGGTGGCACTGACTCTGAGGCTGCTGCACATAATGCCCTTCTGCATCCTGCTGATGAAGTAAGCCCGGTTGTACATGCGGACTCTGCAGTGGAACCTGAAATCACAGTGGGTGCAGCATCAGGGGAATCTTTCCGACCTGGTCCAGATGTTGGCAGAGACTCCTAAATATCTGCAGTGGTGGCCTAACGGACCATTATTGGCTCTGCAGCAGACTTCTCTCCCTACCCCAGTCTGAGCTGACGGTGATGACCGATGCAGCACCTCTTGGTTGAGGCAGCCAACTGGGAGAGGTGGAGTTCAGAGGGCTCTGGTTGCCTGTGCAGTCCTAGCTCTACATCAACCTTGAAGGCAATTCTTTCAGCATTGAAAGAATTACTCCCATCTATCAAATGAAGGTTGGTTCAGGTGTTCATGGGCAACACCACTGCCATGTGGTATTGCAACAAACAGGGTGGGGTCATGGACCCTGAACCAGGAGGCCCTGCAGCTCTGGACCTGACTGGAGCGACAGGCCTTCTTCTCTGTGAATGCCAGGGTGGACAAGCCCAGCCACTAACCCCTTGTGGATCATGAATGGTGTCTACATCCGGAAGTGGCGCAAGATCTCTTCAGAGGGTGGGGAGAACCTTGGCTCTATCTGTTCACCACCACTGGGAGTCTCCAAAGTGGTTCTCTCTCAGTTTCGAGTGGAGCATGTTACTCCTGTACTCCTTCCTACCAATATCGCTCCTGCCTTGAGTTCTCAAGAATTTTAGGACCAGCTTTGCCCAAATCACCAAGACTGGGCGAGGGCAGTATGATATCTCAAACTCTTGAGCATGAGCAAATGTCCTCTGATCAGACTGCCCCTTAGGGAGCATCTTCTATTGCAGCTGCAGGGCAGAGTTCTACCCCTGAACGTTAGCATGCTCCAACTTCATGCATGGAGATTGAACAGCGACGGTTAAAGGCCTTTGATTGGTCTCCCGAGATCTGTGACGTTATCTTGGCAGCCAAGCGTCCCTCGACGAAGACTTTATACACTTGCCAGGTTGACCCTCTTTCTGCCCCTTTGACGGAGGTATCTGAAAGAGACCATTAGTTATAGATTCCTTACCTTAGAATTACCCCCAGGCGTCAAACTGGTTTCGGAGAATTTTCCTCTTAGCAGTACCCCTGCGTGTCGGTAGGTGGCGTTGGTCGACTCCGCGTCCGTTGTCGGCTTCGTGGTCGCCGGGATGACGTCGCAATGTCTATTTAGACACCGCCCCTGCGCTCTGATGTCAGTTCTTTCTTTTTCTGCGCCAGCCATAGCACAGATCCGGAGAGAGCTACCTCTTAGTCACTTTTTGACTAACTTTTTCTCGACTTTTTGTCGACTTCTTTTTGAGTCTTCGAAGTTGGGCTCCGACTGCCGGGGCAGGAATCAAAAGTCTTTGCAGGAGCGTCCCGAAAGCTCTTGGAGGCCCGACAGTCGGCTCCGCTTTGCGCGAGGTCCCGGTTGAGAGGAAGGTCTCTGGAACGGTCGCGGAGCCACCATCACCACTCGTCATCCAAGTCTTCGAGATCCTCGGGTAAGTCGAAGCACAAGAAGAAGGCGAAGAAACACCGTCACTCTTCGCCTTCTCCCCGTTGGTCAGCTGACGCGCCGCGGGACCCGGAGCGCCGACGCGCTCCAGCTCCGTCTTCAGAGCCTGCTCCAGGGACGGCTCAGAGTTTCCCTCCTTTTCCCGGTGCCGGAGCGTCCCCTGCCCAGCTTCGAGCTGTCTACGAAGCGCTTCGTAGCATCTTTGGGCAGCCGGACTCTGCCGGCGCGCCTTCGGGCCCTGCGGACTCGGCTGGGGGCCCTGGGCCTTCGATGCTGGCGGCTCCGGCGCAAGAGGGCCCCAGAGGATCCAGGTCTGGATCCGGATCGACACTGGTCGACCTCACGGTACCTTCGCCGGCGCCGATCCTAGTGACGACGCCCCCGGTGCCGGTCATGCCCCCGACTGGTGCTATCCCCAGCCTCACTCCGTACTTGGACATGACGCCTGACCAACGTTGCTCGACGTTGGTACTGGTGCCAGAAGGTACGTTTGTGCCTCTGTACATTCCTGGTGTTCCTTTCAGGCCTGAATGGCAACAAGAGGAGGCCCGGAAGGGGTCTGTGGACCCTTCGGCTGATCAACTTGAAGAGCCGGACTGGCGAGAGGACCTGGGTGACGCCAGTGGTTTGGATACCTCCCCAGACCTTGGCATGCTCTCCCCCCCCTACCGTGGCTCATACGTAGTGGTGTTGCGTAGGGCGGCTGAGGCCTTGGGCTTGGAGCTCCCTACGGTGGCAGTCAGGACTAACCTCCTGACAGAGGTGCTTCAAACTGAGCAGAACGGTTTCCACGTCAGTAGACCCGAGGCGCTACACCTGGTTGAGGATGTCTGGTTTTTCATGACTCTGCAATGCTGCTGTGGAAAGTCGTGTTAAGAACTGACGTCGGGGCGCGCTTGGGCGGCGTCTATATAGCTCCCGCTACGTCATCCGGCACCGACGACAGACGCAGGGGTACTGCTAAAGGAAAAATCTCTGGATCAAGACTGATGCCTGAGGGAAATTCAAAAGGTAAGGAATCTACAATTAATATATGTCTCTACGAGATACATGGTTACCGAAGGTAAGTTACTTGTTCCTAAATACGAATCCATCTGGCAGCAATCTCATGATCTCAGAGAACACTAGACAACTAATGAGCCAGCTCATGTTGCTGCTATTCAAGCAGATCCTTACAGCACGTCTGAAGTTCCTTTCATGGAAAACAGCACCTCTCTTGCTACTTACATCGGCACACAGTGTAGGGAAAATGCATGAATTTATGGTGAAGGAACCCTTTCTCTTTTTTACTACGGTCAAAGTCACCTCACTGACCAATCCTAAGTTTATACCTATGATCCCTACTGATTTCCATCTGAATGAACTGATCATTCTGTGGTCCATTTTTCCAAATCCCACAATTTCAGCAGAGAAGTCATTGCACTTACTTGATGTGCGGAGGTGTATTAAGTTTTACATGGCTAAGAAGAAAGACATTCGGTCTTCTGACCAATTGTGTGTATTCTGCTGCCGCCCAAAAATATGCCAACCCCTATGCAAACAGGGAATAGCATATCTGCTGTCAGCTTGCATCAACTTCTGCCACAACAAGGTGAAGCTTCAACTCCAGGGACGAGTGATGGCACATTCCATCAGGAGCAGGGGGATGACTGCAGCACTTTACACTGGTGTACCTCTACGAGACACCTGCTGTACAGCTATCTTGGGGCGCAGAGACTTGTTCACCAAGCACTACTGCTTGGATGTGAATGTAGCAGCCAGCACTGCAGTGGTAGAAGCGGTCCACCGCAGCCTGCTTCAATGAAGGTGAGCCTACTTCCCGCTTTATTATGTTTATATTATATATTATATTATATATATTTTAAAAGCCTGCTTAATTACATTAGTTGACTGGATGAGACACAGTCATCTTAAATGTAACTCAGCTAAAAGAGAGATTCTGCTTTTTGGCAGTACACAGTACTTATGGTCTAAGGATGGTCGCCTTTGGACTGAAGAGATCCTCTGCCTCCTGCGACTATTGCAAAAAAATGTAAATGAAGTTTGACAGAGCTCCCTTTTCGTCCCAAAGTTCTGTTGGTTCCACAGCCCTGTTTCCCTTATGCTGTTTGAAGAAAATGTTGGAGTTTAACCAATGGAGATATGGGAAGCGGTAGTACATGCCTTGATTACTGCTAGGTGGACTACACAAATGTGCTCAAACTGGGATACCCGAAGTATCTGATCGATCGACTTCAGATTGTTCAAAATGCACTGGCCATTTTGATCTTAAAGATGCTAAGTCTGTATTCAATTTCAAAACGTCTAGCACAACTACTTTGGCTGCCAATGCTAAAAAAGATTTTTTGTTTAAAACACTGGGGTGTGGCGTGTGTTCTCTTATCTAGTGGCCAAGGCATGGAATAGTATTCCCCTTGTCCTACCCCAAATGCAGATTAAATTCACTTCCACAAGCAATTGAAACCTTGGTTTTTCACCATGTTTTAATCTGGTGTTAGCTGTTCTCCTGGCTCCCTTTCTGTCAGCGAAGGGACGCTTATTGGGGCAGCAATTGCGCTTTATAAATGATCTCATTCATTCAGAATTATTATGTGCAGCTCTCTTAGCTGATTCAGGCATGTAATAAAAAAATGATCTAATGCTGGAGAAGAAGTTACTTACCTGTAACTCCTGTTCTCCAGTGTTAATATCTTTTGTAAATTCCACTGCGATCTTCCCTCCTCGCAAGCCAGAGGCCCACTTATTATATACTCTTTTCTCATTTTGTGCTAAGAAATTTGAGCTCTGGTGGCCTCTAGAGGAAGTAAGAGAGATAGCATTTCTACCTCATAGCTGTTGTTTGGGTTGTTTCAAATGAGGTGGATTTGCTACTAAACAAAAACTGTTGTTGAGGCCGTGGCCATTTTAACACTGCCGTTTGAAATTACCAAATATTCTCATCCTGACGACAGGGCATGATTCAAGCATGTGAATACATGAAAGGTGGAGAATTGGAGTTACAGGTAAATAACTACTTCCTTTTAGGGTGAACCCTGGGGAGTCCTTGAGGAGTACCGGACGGAGAGAAGGCGAGTTTAAATTACTGTGTACGATGCACATGAGCAAAATAGTCGCAAGAGGCTAGGTCCAGTTTGGAGCAGTATGTAGGGTGCCACAGAGCTATTCTGAATTTTCCATGTCGTGTTTGACGAGTTCCAGTGGGTTACCAGATAGGATCTACGCGCGAGTGTCAGAAAAAAACTAGCTGAGATATCCATGTGCCAGCTAATACCCACTAAGGCGTTTAGTTAATCACCAAGTACGGTACAGTCAATAGTGTGGCAGCAAAGAAACCAGTGGTGCATTGTTCATACCTATAGGTTTGGGTTATGTGCTGTCTGAAGCCCCAGTATGGTTGAGTGCGCGGTGGGAATGGCTTGGAGTAGTCTCGCGATCTAGCCTGCACAGCTTGAGGTAGATGTCCAGGGAAGGAACAAAAAAATGACAGAGGTCTAGGGTACGTGATCCATGTAGCCAGGCCACATCACATGCCCCCAAACGGCATCGCATCTAAGATCCACTCTCGCACAGGAACTGGTGACTCCACTGAGCAAAAAGGTTAATGGAGAAATTAATTACGGTGCCATCCAAACCACGTGAGACCAAAGAGCATTATTCCTTCGAGTGTATGCCTTGACATCAGAAACTCAAAGAAAAATAAAAGAAAGCGAAAGTAGGAAACAAAAAACTTGTCTTGGTGTCTTCTCATTATTGTAGGGCAGTGGAGACTCTAGCTCCACGGACATCAAGGACTGTACGGAAGAGCCATGCTGCCTTCAGTTTGTTCACCTCAGAGTACTGGCCTTCGAAGCGGGTGACTCGTGTGTGTGATCCGAACTGGGGATCGGGCGGCCTTCCCTTCAGTGATGTATGCCAGTTATATCTTGTGAACTTTAAGACACTGGTGCTCCGCTGGGCATCTACATGGAGTCCAGGCTGTTAAAAGCAGGTGTTCCATGGTTGCCCTTAGCAACTGCATCGCAAGGATGGAGGAAGGTGGCCAGAGACCTGCCACAAATCCGCTCTCGTTCACATCTTCTCTGGATGCAAAAGTATATTTTGGAGCAAGTTCCAGCAATTACACCCACCTGTTTCTGTGTTAAAAATGTTGGCGTCTTATTACCATCTTTCGTAATCTTGCCACCTTATCAGCATCAAGACTTGATTTGTCTTTACTGGTCTGAAGGCAGTGCCGCACCTGCTTTTGACCTCTTCTCCCCTCCCCTATAGTTGACCGAAAACAGTAAGATTTCCGTTTGCTTTCCCTCTGAATCTCACGAAGCGATAAGGTAGATGTTGAGCCGCAGTCGGATGTTGAATAATTAACCACAAGATGGCAGTGTGGCTCCATGTTTTATCTACTAAAGACCCCGGTGGCAACGAATTTTCTGTCCAACTCCCTTATATCCCTCCAGAAACACCAGCCAGCCCACCATCTCCAACTGGACACCGATCACGGCCGAAGACACCGCCTCGACCATGAAAAGCATCCACTCGGGGGGGGGGGGCCCCCACCGACCCCTGCCCCCTCACATCTACCACAGAGCTGCGGCCGCCATCGCATCCGAACTACAACGCACCATCAACACCACCTTCAAAACAGGCACCTTCCCAGATGACTGGAAGCGCGCAGAAGTCAGACCCCTGCTCAAGAAGCCCACAGCTGACCCCACCGACCTCTAGAACTATCGGCCCATCTCGCTCCTCCCCTCCGCAGCCAAAGTTGCAGAGAAAATAGTCAACAGGAAACTGACACGATTCATTGAAGAGAACGCCGTCCTCGACCCGTCCCAATCCGGATTCCGAAGCAACCACAGCACAGAGACCGCCCTACTCGCCGCCACAGACGACATCCGCACCCTCCTGGACCAAGGCCACTCTGCAGCCCTCATCCTACTCGACCTATCAGCGGCCTTCGACACCGTCTCCCATCACACACTAGTCGCCAGACTACACGACGCAGGCATATAAGGAACAGCCCTGGACTGGATCCGATCATTCCTCACCAGAAGAATCCAAAGGATCGGACTCCCACCCTTCCTTTCCGACCCCACGAAAACCACCTGCGGAGTCCCACTGGGTTCATCACTGAGCCCCACCCTCTTCAACATCTACATGGCCCCCCTTGCAGCCATCGTCCGACAACACGCCCTCAACATCGTATCCTACGCCGACGACACCCAGCTCATCCTCTCCCTCACCAAAGGCCCCACCACTGCCAAACTCAACTTCCAGAAAGGAATGCAAGACATCGCAGTCTGGATGACCAACAGCTGCCTGAAGCTCAATGCCGAGAAGACAGAAGTCCTCGTCCTCGGTACCACCCCTTCTGCATGGGACAGCACCTGGTGGCGGACCGACCTTGGAAGCCCACCTACCCCCTCAGACCACTCCAAGAACCTCGGCATCGTACTCGACTCATCACTCACCATGAACCGACAGGTCAACGCCGTCACCTCCAGCTGCTTCAACACCCTCCGCATCCTCCGCAAGACCTTCAAGTGGATCCCCCCTGAGTCAAGGAAGACAGTCACCCACGCACTCATCACCAGCAGACTGGACTATGGAAACACACTCTACGCCGGCATCAACAAGTCTCTACTCTGCAAACTCCAAACAATACCGAACACCGCCGCCAGACTCGTCCTCGGCATCCCCCGACACAAACACATCAGCCAACACCTACAAAGTCTCCACTGGCTCCCCGTGGAGAAAAGAGTAACTTTCAAAATCTTCACTCACGCCTACAAATGCCTACACAACAACGGACCCAAATACCTCAATGACAGAATCAACTTCCACGTACCCAAAAGAAACCTCCAATCTTCCAACCTCGCACTGGCCGAAACCCCGCGCAATCCCAGAGCCAGAGCAGGCGGAAGATCCTTCTCTCACATTGCAGCCAAGACCTGGAACGAGCTACCGGCAGACATCAGATGTGCCCCCTCCCTGAACACCTTCAGGAAGACCCTCAAGACCTGGCTCTTCGGCTAAACAGATCTGCGGACCCCCCCCCCCCTCCCCCCCCAGCGCCTTGAGACTCTCGCGGGTGAGTAGCGCGCGTACAATTCCCTGATTGATTATATTTGGTTGGCTCGCCTGTATAAAACCAACCACGCATCTTTACAACAATAGCTAATTTTAGGAAAGGGACATTGATTTCCTCGGGCTGACCAGAAGATGACGATGTGTTTTTTTTTTTTCCGTGGGGGCTGATGACATTTGAAAGTGATAAGGCAGAAAGAACCAACATGTATTTCTCTGTGTGAGAAAGCAAGTTCGTTTCTTCTAAGAGGTTTATAATTCTAACTTGACCATATGAGCATCAATGGTAGTAGAACAGCTAGAATTAATAACCTGGTAAAAACAGATCAGTAAAAGATAATAATGGAAATACACAGGTGGCGGATAAGTGAATGTCTGCCAAAGAGTTGTGCCTAGTATTGCCACTGGCCGGTTTTATACATGACGAATATTTCAATGTCCCTGGTGCTACAAAACTAAGTAAAATTACCTAGAGCCTTTATTTTTCCCCGTATTAGTACATACTTTAAACTAAATTTAAGAAAAAAAGCTTTAAATTGTGTTCCACAGCTGCCTTAAAGATCCCTGACTGACAAAGTATGCAAAGACAGAAAAGCCGTGTAAAAATGAATACAAACCATTTCATATAAAGTTATATTTAAGTATCATGTCTGGGCAAATGCAGAATCTTAAAACGCGAACAAATGGCCTGTGGTTTTTTCTGGGATAGGTGCAATCCTATTCTCTCACACAGTAAACGTCAGTCAACCCTCACTCATCCGATGTACCCCTGGAAGACCCCACCACCTACTGAACCATCCAAATACTGTACTCTATTCCTCCCTCCACGCCCCCCTCTCCTGCACCCACTCATGAAGTTCAAAATCATGCGAGTTACCAAAAACACATAACCGATCCGAAATCTCTGCCTGATTTCAGTCTCCTCGAGTTTTGTGGGAGATGCCTCCTTTATAAGCACTTGCTCACACACCATCCTCTAAACTTGGAAACTGCAGATAAAAAGAGGAACCACCCACTTTGGGCCCTCTAATTCCTGAGGCTTCCACCACATCTACTGCCACAGGGACCCATATCAAAGGGTCGAACCAGAAGAGTTACTTCCACTTACTGACACTTAACAGTTGGATTCAGGGTTAGTAATAAATGAGGGGAATGTGGAATGTTGGTAATCTGCTGGAATAAAGTTTCCAAATTACTACTTGCTAGTGATTAATCTCATGATTTATCCATTTAGTACAAATAAATCCATGCTATAAATTCAGTGCTTTATGTGTTCGCTTGACAATTGCAGGTAGAAATGCAGATGAAAAAACTGGATTGTTTTCCTTGAGTTTAGATTGTACTACAGTTCAAATATTCCTGAAAGATGTTATATAATCACATTACTTCAATCCTGTAACAGTTTTCTGAAATACGCATTTGTGTGAGAAACACAATAACTACTTACCAGATATGAATGACGCTCTACACTGCCACCGTCCCCTAAAATATCATTATTCAAGGCAGTCCTGTATTTTTCACTAGTAAAAAAGTAGAGCTGTATTTAACTTAAAAGCTTAATTTGTAAGTACGGAGTACGTCTCCTGTGATTAATCTACATCATGTGGTTGAGAGGCCTTTATGGAAGTTTCAAATTCACGTACAATGATCAGCTGCGCCAAAATACATCCACTGGTGGGCAGTTGCTGTTCAAGTAAACATTAAAAATGAACACATGTAAATGTGAGGATTTGCTAGGATGGTTTGCGTTAGAAGACTGACCTCTTCATCATGCAGGGCTTCACCCTGGGGGAAGAAGTTTATCATCTGGAGACCATTTCTTATAGAGACTTCTAGCCGCAGATTCCTCACCATAGAATATTTCCCAGGCGTCAGACTGCATCCAGAAAATCTCTGCGTACTGGTAGGTAGCATCAAACAGTTCTTCGTTGGTGTTGTCTGTGTCGGAGTTGTCCACGTTGGATGTGCTATCGCGATGCCCATATAAGCATCACCCCAGCGAGCAGACATCAGTTCCATGCCAACACCGCAGACTCAGACAGCTACCTCGGTCATTGTTTGACCAACCTTTTCAACCCTTTTGTTGACTATTTTTAAGCTATTGTTACCAGTGTGTTAGGACATGTCCTCAGCAAAATCTACAGGGTTTAAACCTGGCAGGGAATGTCACAGACCGGGTTGGACAAAATTACACAGCATGCTTTTACCATGTATACCATTTGCGTGGTAAAGGCCTGCGTTGTAAAACAATGTGTGGCACATTGTTTTACAATGCAGGCCTTTACCACGCAAATGCCTTTACCACGCAGGTAGGTATAAAGAAAGTGAAATAAATGCTTGTGTGTGTGTATATATATACATACATATATATTGTGCGACTTGCCTTGGGACATATATTGTGTGTAGCTGTGGGACATACATTAGTGTGTAGTTAAAAATTATATATATATATATATATCACCAACAGAAGTCGTGGGTCTCTCTGCCACTTTGCGGCGGCGGGCTCGAGCGACCGTGACCAAGGTGCGGCTGCACCGAAACGCGTCGGGCATTGTGCTTGCTTCATGTTTGAATACATTTTCACGTTTCATGGATTTGGGCTCGAGTTGATTTTTACGAATGGAGTAAAATCGAGTGGAATATATATATATATATATATATATATATATATATATACTTTTATTTTTTTGGGGGTTGAAGACCCCTAAACCTACCCATAAATATATGATTTGAATTTTTATTTTTAATGGGGGCAACAGCAAGCCACACTATATATATATATATATATATATATATATATATCTATATTATGCCAACACACCCAATACCCTATTATCCCCTAAAAACACCCTTTCAACCCAATACCCTTACCCACCCCTAAACCCTAAAAATACCCTTACCACCCCATGGCCCCTCCCCACCCCTAACTCCTAAAAATACCCCTACCCACCCCTAAATGCTAAAATTCTTTAACCACCCTATGCCCCTACCCACCCCGACTCCTAAATATACCCTTAGCACCAAAAACCATTACCCAACCAAACCCTAAAAACACCCATACAACACAATACTCTGAGGCACCCCTAAACCCTTAAAAAACACCCTTATCACCCTATACCCATACATGTATATATATATGTATATATATATATATATATATATATATATGGGAGATTGTATTGTTTGCCTGTTTTGCACTTCTAATTATTGTTACTTTTGGAAACTTTATGCAATGATGAAAAATAAAGAACGGTAAAACTCACGGAGGACGATGTTTGACGAGTTCTGTGCCGCCGTATCGCAAGTGTATGTAGTCACTGAAAAAAACAAAGGGTACAGGGATGTTATAGTTAGTCTCAGATTTCACTCGTACAAAACTAGTGAAATTTAGCAGCTATAGTAAGCTGAGCTAACTATAACTTACAGCCCCACAATGCACTGCTTATGATCTCACATATTACATCACTAAAGACATGGTCAATGACATCACTGAAGACATCTCAAATGACATGATTGATGACATAATCTAGTGATTGTAAGTATTTTCTAAGTGTTTATGATTGTTAAATATATACTAAGTTACTGCAAAAGTTAAATTGGTGTATGAGGTGTACTACTAATGAGTGATACTAATTCTAACATATATTATGTTAGTGGCTGTGTAACTGTGTGTATCCGTGTGTTAATGGGTGCCTGAGTGGCAGTATTGGTGAGTCAGTGTGTCAGTGGCTGTATGGGTGAGTGGCTGGCTGTGTCAGTGGCTGTATGGGTGGGTGAGTGGGTTTGTGAGTGACTGTATGGCTGAGTTTGTGGGTGTCTGAATGGCTGTATGAGTGAGTGACTGGGTGTGTAAGTGGCTGTATGGTTGAGCGAGTGGCTGTTTGAGTGGGTATTTGGTTAAGTGAGTTGGTGTGTGAGTGACTGTATTGGAGAGTGAGTATCTGTGAATGGCTGTATGGAAGAGTGATCAGATGTTTGAGTGCCTGTATGGTTATGTGAGTGGGTGTGAGAGTGAGTGTGTGAGTGCTTGTATGGGTGAGTGGTTGTGTTGAGAGGCTGTATGGGTGAGTGAGTGGGTGCATGAGTGGCTCTATAGGTGAATAAGTGGGTGTGTGAGTAGCTGTATGGGTGAGTGTGTGGTTATGTGAGTGGCTGTATGGGTGATTGGTTGTATGAGTGGCTGTATGGATGAGTGAGTGGTTGTGTGAGTACTTGTATGGGTCTGTGAAAGGGTATGTGAGTGGTTGTGTGGGTGTGTGAGTAGTTCTGTGGATGATGCCATCAGTGATGTCATTTGAGATGTCATCAGTGATGTCACCCACCATGTCATGAGTGATGTAATTTGTGAGGTCATGAGCAGTGCATTGCGGGGGCATAAGTTATAGTTAGCTCAGGTAACTATAACTGCTGAATTTCCCTGGTTTTGTACGAGTGAAATCGGAGCACAACTATAACGTTTCTGTAACTTTGTTTTTTTCAGTGAATTTCTAAGGTGTTTTTTTAATGTTTTTTTCCTAACTATAACCTGTAACCTTTGAGAGTGAGTGTTCCCATGGACAATTGTTTTCGTGTTCCAAGACCTCTTCGTACAGGTTTGGTAAGTCCAAGAAGCAGAAGAGGTCGTTGAAGCGTTCTTTGGCTTCTCCATCCAAACACTGATATTCTAGGCCCGCTCCCGCATGCCATCTGCGTAGCCAGCGTCCAGGCTCACTCTGCACTACCCAAAGTTTCCCAGAGTCAGAGCGATGCCCGCCTAACCAAAAGAATTTCACAGCACCATGCATGCCATCATTGGGCCAATGAATTCTCCTGGTGGGACTTAGGGCCTCATGGAGCTGTGAGGTTCCCATGTGGGGGTAGCACTGGCGGGTTCGTTCCTCACGACAGCTGAGCCCTCTGGATTCCCCTCCAGATCCAGCTTGATGCCAACATGGGTGCCTATACCACTCCGGCTCCAGTTCTCCCGGCACCGACCACAACACCACCGGCGCTGCTGGGCGACAAAGCTATCCCAATTTCCGACTCCAAGCCGGTTCTGCCTCAACACCACTCGACATTGACCCCGGTGCCATCCAGACTGTATCAACCTCTGGGTTTGCCGACTTTGGAAGGCCCTTTACCCACGAGGAGGGCGATGAGGAAGAAGTGTTTGATATGGTTTGGTGTGGTTCTTTTGAGGACGACCCTAACCAGAAAGAAAGCTGATACGAGGAGCTGGGTGACACCAGCGGCCTAGACACCTCCCCAGACATTGGCATGCATTCCCTTCTGGGCCTTATTTCAGAGGAAGGCACATCCTTTGCAGCAGTGATGCGCAGGGCAGCAGAGGTCTGTTACATAAAACGGTCTGCGATCAAGGTCAAGACCAACGTCTTGACAGATGTGCTTCACCCAGGGGTGAGCTCTGCGGAACCTGTGCTCACCTTTAATGAGACCCTCGCTGATGTTCTCCTGAGGGCTTGGGCTAAATCTTGCCTTGGGGCTCCTGTGCACCACATGGTTGCCCTTCGCCATGGTCTCTCCCCAGGAGAACTGGCCTTCCTCTTTCAGCATCCCTACCCTGAGGGCCTGGTGGAACAAGCCTCAGCAGCCAAATTTAGCCTCCACACATTCCCTTCTACTCAATCTGGATAGGGAATCCAAGAGGGTGGATACTTTTGGGAAGCAAATTTTATCTTCCGACAGCTTGACCTTGCAGTCGGTGAGGACCGCATGCCTTTTGGGCCAATACTCCAGTGCATTATGGGACTCGGGTGCACAGCTGCTTCTCTTGTTCCCTGAAAAGGGGCGCACCTCCTGAACCAGGCCTTGGTGTACGACCGGGATTCAGTTAAGTTTGCCATCAGGTGTGGTCTGGACACCACAGACTCCAAAGGCAGGGCCGTGGCCTCTACAGTGGCTCTCCGTTGCCATGCCTGGTTGCACATCACTGGGTTTTCCAGAGATGTGCAGTCACTCCTGAATGACATGCCATTCGATGGGTCCCGATTGCTTGGCGACAAAACCAGCTTGGCACTTGACCGTTTGCGGGAAACCGAGCCACCACCAGGTCTCTGGGCCTTTCTCTGGCTTCCCAATCACAGCAGCAGTCCTGTTGCCCCTTCCGCGGCTGCAGTTGGGGCACCTATGGGCTTCCACAGTATGCACTTTACCCTAAGCCTCCTGCATCCTGCTGGTGAAACAAGCTCGATGGCATATGCGTGTTCTGCAGTGGGACCTCAAGTGCCATTGGGCACAGTATTAGGGCAATCTCTCCAACCTGTTCCAGATTTCGACGGAGACTGAAAAAGATCTCTCAGCTCTACATCAACCTTTTAGGGCTGATGAAAGTTTGCTTGGCATTGAAAAGCCTTCCTCCCATTCATCAACGGAAGTTTGGTTCAGGAGTTCAAGGACCACACCACAGATATGTGGTATTGCAACAAACAGGGTGGGGGGTCCTGGACCCTGTGCCAAAAGGCATAATTCCTTTGGACCCAGATGGTGTAACAGGATATCTTCCTGGTTGTGAAGCACCTAGCTGGATCTCTGAACTCCACGGTAGTTGAGCTCAGTCACTGATACCTTGTGGATCGCAAATGGTGTCTACATCCGGAGGTGACACAAGGTCTCCATGCATAATGGGGAGAACCTCTGCTTGATCCATTCATGGCCATCAAGAGTTTCCAAAAAGATTCTCACTCGGAGAATCGTTCTGTTTAGATTGGAACCTGGGTTTCCTCTACGGCTTCCCACCGATACTGCTCCTGACCCGAGTTCTCATGAAGCCCAGAACCGACCCAGCCCAAGTCATCCCATTGGCTCCGGACTGGGCAAGGAGAGTTTGGAACCACAAACTACTGAGCATCTGTTCTTTGATCTTGTTCCTTTGGGAGGATCTTCTGTCCCAGCAACAAGGCAGGGTTCTACACCCGAACCTATGCACTCTCCACCATCATGCGTGGAGATTGCACACAGTTAAATGTCTTTGATCTGCCTCCCGAGATCTGTGACGTCATCTTGGTAGCCAGGTGTCCATTGCCAAAGATTGTATTCGCCTGTCGTTGGAATTAATTTGTGGCTTGGTGTTCCTCTAGCAAAGTTGACCCTCTCTCGGCCCCCTTGTTCCTAGGTCTATAGTTTGTGTTTTCTTTAGCCTCGCAAGGCCTTTCCCCGACACTGTTAAGGGTTGTCTTTCAGCCATAAGGCTTTTTTGCGGTTGCCTGATCAGCCCTCACTATTTAGGTCACCTGTTGTCACTCGTTTACATAAGGGATTGCAACGCTTGTCCCCCCTTACCCCTTTCATCATGGTTCAATGGGACCTTAATTTGGTCCTTGCATAGCTGTCCAATCAGACTCCTAACTCTCAAGATGGCTTTCTTGTTGGCCATTATATCGGCCAGGAGGGTCAGCGAGCTTCAAGCTGTGTCAGTTAACCCTCCATACACCAGCTACAAACCAGACAGACTGGTTCTTCCGATAAATTCCTATTTTCTGCTGAAAGTGGTCACTCTTTCACATCAGCCAGACCATCACACTGCTAACATTTTTCAGTTCGAAAGAGGAGAGTAGACTACCACCGAGACCCAAAGAGAGCTCTTTCTTTTAACATTGATCACACCAAAGTACAACATGTGGACGATCCGCTCTTCTTTGAGTTCACTAGAGCAAAAAAGGGCAAGGTGGTGCTGAAACAGACAATCTCTTGTTGGCTTGTACTCTATCAAGAACAGCTACGCATTAGCTAAAAAGCAGCCTGAAGGCTTGAGGGCCCATTCCACCAGGGCCATGGCCGCCACTAGCACGTGGGTTACCTGTGCTGGACATCTGCCAAGCAGCCACTTGGTGTCTCTCAGTCCAAACTTTCAAAAGGCACTACTGCTTGCAAAGTTAGGTCTGTCTAGAAGGGCATTTCGTCCACTCGGTCCACAGCATATTTTGGTTTGAACCAGTTTGCAGACCCACCTCCAGGGAGGTATGGCTTGGGTATCTATTTAAAGGTGAGGGATCTGCGGTTAGAAGTCTCATACAGAAGAACCACTTCCTTACCTTTGATATCACTTTTACTGGTAGAGACTCTATTTAGCTGCAAATTCCTCAATGACCCTCACATCCTCCACGCTATGCAAACTGGGCTCTTCACCCTAAAAATCCCATTAGACACTGAACACTCCTCAAACATTGGCTTTTACATGGCTCAGCATTTTTGGTGTGGAAATAATCCTGTTCAGCTTGCCGTGGTGGGGCTTATATGGGCAACGTGACATCACTACCAACGCGTTACCAATTGACGCTACCTACTGGCGAGAAGAGGTACTGCTGAAGATTTTCCAGATCCAGTCTACCACCTGGGGAATATTCTAACATGAGCATTCTGCAGTTAGATAGTCTCTACCAGGAAAAGCGTTATCGAAGGCAAGTAACTTGTTTGTCACTGTTGCAGTACCTTAATTTTGAAAATCAATGGCTGTAAAAAGGTAACCCTTATTGAAAGAAACCAACACGTGCATTGGGTGTCCTGTCATTGCTTGGGTGCCTGTCGTTTCTTAAAGCGAGTGTGAAGCAGCCTTCCACTTAAGATATTGCATAAGAAGTGCAGGATTCTGGACAGCTTTTTTAAAGACCAGGAAAAAGGATAGATGGAGCCCCATATCCCAGTACAGAAACCAACAACAAAATGGATTGCCCCTTGGGCACTCTAAATTTACAGTGTGCATGGATGCATCACGAGAATAAATCATCAAATCTCAAAAAGTACAAAAGAAGAAGAAGAGAAAACACTGAGGGCATATACCAACTCAACATTAATTTTGTTTGTTGGAAATCAGCTAATCGGAATGTCTGGTGGTACCCTCCTGCCCTATATAGAAGCTTTCCATTTTAGTCCTATTTTGCTCCTAAAATTCCTATTCTGCTCAGCACACTCCACCCTGTCATTCAGCACAAAACTGGTACTGTGATCAGTGAGTCCACATATCACATTCTTAAGAGTCACAATCTAGAGAACAGCATTTGTTTACCTTCACGTTCAGTGTTTTGACATGTAGGACAACAAACACTGATGCTGTATCCTGTATATGCATATTTTTTTCAATTCCTGCGATTGTTTACTATTGTTCTTACCATAATCTATATCTCAAATGTCTGTTATTTCTCTACATGGACAGCAGATTGTTTTTGGGTGAAGAAGTTATTCATATCTGGTAGGTACATCACGGAAGCAATGCCAAAGTCACATTGAACTACGCATCATATATCAAAAGCCAGAGGGGCTGCATGTTTCATATTAAGCCATGCAAGATCATCTCGTCAGTTAGAACGGTTTCTTGCATCTTTCAACCCTTACCATTTTATTGCCCTACCTTTTTTCTTTAAACCATTCTACTAAATTCACAACAAAATAAAGTGACTAGTACCCCAAAGCAAAGAAAGCAAAGAAAGAAATTCCATCCACAACATTTATTTTTAACAGGATCATCTATGTTACATCTGTGAAAGAGGACCTTGGATTAAACAATACTGCTCTAAGAATCAAACGGTCCCGCCAAGGATAAGACTTGGGAAGCATACTTCATCTGCTATTATGTTCCCTTTTGAACACTTTGCAGCATCATGGTGAAAGAAGAACAAAAGGGGAATATGTTCATAAATGATACCGGAATCTAAATTATCAAAATAGTTCATACTGCAACTATGAATTGATACCTCACATTCTGTGAAGCAGAATCACTGCATGTTATAGGTCAGGCGTTTTCTACAATTGAAGTCTAGCATTACTGTGAAATCTCCCTCTCTTGCATCTTCAAAACTTTGACAACATTTTCTCCTACTGCAAAGTAGTGTTTATTGTTATTAGTTAATAAAAACCGTCACAATATTTTACAATTGATACAAGGTAAAATGTGTTTGAAATAAAATACATTGCCTTTCTAATTGATCCCCATACATTAGTTTGTAATTAATACTGAATAATGGAACATGTTTAAATAAAATACTTTGGTTTTAAAATTAATCAGTTTTCTAAAATGCGCAAGTTGATATTACAAGAATACAAGATAAAACGTTCTGCATCTCAGCATGTTATTATTACATTTCCTTTGATTGTACTGCAAAGAAGTCAAGCTACCTATATTTTTCTGGGACAGCATAATTACTTTCCTAGCTGCGAAAGCCGTGGTAACTCTCACCTGTTTTTCATGTTTAAGACTTCTATGAAAGTAATGCCATTCCTGGGCATCCTTAAGCAAGGGAGACATAGTGATAATGTTTAAAAACAAACTATTGATTCAGGACAGTACTATTTGATTAAACCACCGCAGGCATGAGCCAGGAATACATGCTGACGTGTGATAGTACTTTCAAAAGTGTGTGCAGGAATGGCGCTGCTCTATCCTTAAAGCAGCAGCCTTTAAGTGAAATGTCAAATCCTAAATGAAACATTCCAAGCTGTGAACTTTCAAAACTGTGAGGTCATGATTCCGGGTTAAAGAGGAATACTACATCCTCCCCTCTTTTAAAGAGCTGCATGCATAGAAGTTATGACGATAATAAAAAAGAGAAACAAAAAGAAGAGCAGGTGACAGTGAGCATAAGCAAAACCAAAGGGGATGATGGACGGAGTGTTGAACATTGCAAGCACTCACCCCCAGTCAACTGATCTGGGTTTAATCCATCATCATTCTTTAGCTCACTCCGCCACCCCAGTTCAGACATGGCCATATGCAAATCAGTCTGACCCTGTGCCTCATGGGAACAGTCCAGCCCGAACTGCCAAGCCATGTCTTCCCTGGACCGGAAACAAGCATCCTGGGACCGGTTTCTGGCTTACAGCCGTCATCAGCCAGGCTATCTTGAATCCAGTGGCAAAGTGAGCAAGGGACCCACGTCTGGGCATACCCTGCCAACTTAGGGCGAACATAGCAAAACCAAAGGGGATGATGGACGGAGTGTTGAACATTGCAAGCACTCACCCCCAGTCAACTGATCTGGGTTTAATCCATCATCATTCTTTTCTTTAGCTCACTCCGCCACCCCAGTTCAGACATGGCCATATGCAAATCAGTCTGACCCTGTGCCTCATGGGAACAGTCCAGCCCGAACTGCCAAGCCATGTCTTCCCTGGACCGGAAACAAGCATCCTGGGACCGGTTTCTGGCTTACAGCCGTCATCAGCCAGGCTATCTTGAATCCAGTGGCAAAGTGAGCATAAGGTCATACTAGAATGCTGGAAAGGATAACTGGTAAGGTCTGGAGTACAATGTGAGAAGTGCCATGCAGTAGGGCTCCCTGGACAGACTCTTGGGGCTTTATTTACTTTCTGTGAGTTGGAATGCTACCCAGAGCGAATGCCAGTGGTTAACGTAATGCAAGCCTTCCTCCCATCACCTTTTGTGTGTTTTATTTAATTTCTATTGCACCAAATGGAGAATTCAATCACTGGATCATTGTGAACAGCATTTGGGGTGTCAAATGTCTGAGCTAAGGATACTGTTTGCTTTTTGTGAATTTTAAAAGTCTTTTTACTTATTACTTAGCCTTTAATATATTTTCACCCACAAGTTAGTAGCTCCATGCACTTCGAGAAGCCTGTGCTTCCATGAGTTTGACCTCCTTTAGAACACAGAGTTTGATTACTGCTGTGCTGTCCGCTTGCAAATTAACTTGCAAAGAGCAATCGGACCCATTGAAAGAGATGCATTAGTTCAAATGTAGTGTTTATGTATAGGGCATTTATACTCACACTTAAGCGAAAAGGGATAATGGTAAAGCTTGGGCGGGGTGTGAATGATGTCGGTAAGGAGTTCAAAGCTACTCTCATATAGATTAATTGTTTTGGGAATTTAGATAGAGTATAGAATTTCATGGTTATCGTTAACAAACCGGGAGTGACTGTTAAAGAAGAGTGTTCCATTCCCTTGAATGGCATGATCACATACTGAGTTAAATTGACCTTCCAGCTAGATATTGGATATAGCTGCTTTTTTTTGGGTGTGTGAATGTATGCTGACTGCAGTAAATCGCAGCAAGGCTGTCTGTGTCATTCACTTTCTTGGATTTAAGCTCTTGTGGCTTGTTGGTAAATGAGGTAGCGTACACATCAAGTATATGATCTGATTTGTCTTTGGGGCATATGACCCTGACGAGCACAGATAATTTTACTTCTACACGCAGCCTTTTTTTACTACCATCCACTACAAAGCACTCTCAGAATTAAAACTATTGATTTTTAAGAAATTCTGTGTATATGCTCACTTATGAACAGTAAGGGCCAGTAATTGCTGGAAGCCATGACATTTATCACCAAAGAAAGCCACCATTTTTCTGTGTTGTATACAAAGTTGTTCTATGAACTCTTGGGTTTCCAAAAAGATCAAAGCAGCGTAGAGCATAATTAAATATTCAATTTTGCCAATTAAATAAAATATATCTTTTTGAGGCATTGTGACTGTAGATACATATGCTCTGCATACTTCCGCCATCTAGTTTTGGGGTCCGGATGTGTACAGATTGTTTTTCTTCAAAGAAGTCTTTTGAGTCATGAGACATGCGACTCCTCCTCTTGGTGGCCTCCATTGTTAGATTGTTTTCTTTCATTCGTCTGGTTCGGACGTGTTGTGTGGCGCTCCGGGTCGAGACCATCTCCGGCTCACTTCGGTTTGCTATCCAAATTCCACCCTTGTCGTTATTGTTTTTGATTGTGTTTTTCATACTCGCGTATTGTGAATAGAAACCTTTTGCTTGCTGGTTCGCCGTGCTCCACTTGCAGCCTTCATGCCTAGCCCTGTTTGGGCCTACATTCATACTCGTCTTCCACCGAGAATGTGCTGCTAGTGGATCAGACTCCATTTTGATTCTGTCCCAGGTGCCAAGCAAAGTACCCCAGAACAGACCTCCATCAGGTTTGCAACTTATGTCGGTCCCCAGATCATCAGGAGGCAGACTGTGAAGCTTGTTGATCCTTCCCATCGAAGAAGACTTTGAGGTACCATCGGATGCGGCGTCGAGAGATGCAACGCAGAGAGATAGAGGAAACTCCTGACATCCTTGAACAACAAGATGTTGGACAAGAAGAGTAAGAACTTCCGGAGGCTTCAGTAGAGGAGGAAGAAGCCTTCTCCATTCATGACTCAGGACCGACTCTGACCCTAAAGCCAAACTACAAATCCAAGACTTTCCTTCCAGACAGCATACCGTGAGAACACATAACCCTGTTCCATTGGCCAAAAACGTTCTGTCTCCACCAACCATATGGCTCCTGGGCCACCACTGCCATCATGCCATGGTAGGCAACAACTGGCTGCTTCAGAGGCCCCCACCTTCGGGTTTGGCACCGAAAGCTAAGCCGAAATGGACCCATGGGTCATTGCTTCAGCTCCTATCACTTCGGTTTCCAAAAAGAAATCCATTTCAGAACCGAAACCTTCAGCATCAACTTCAAGGTTGCCACCTGAACCAATCCTTCTACTTATGCAGTAACGGGTCGATCCTAAACAGTAAAAACTGCATATACAGCCACAATCTGGGCTTTTTTTTAGCTCAACCACTGCCCGAACCATCTAAACGACAACTTTCTTTTGAAGAGGCCATAGATCTTCTAGTGCCATTTAAAAGGAAGAAAAAGGGCATTGCAACAAGCCCACTTCGTGCTCCTCTTCCTTCTTCTCCACCACCTCCCCCACCACCTTCACCACCTCATTCTCATGGGGCATTACCCCATAAGGGTCTCCACAGTCTCCCACTGATGATTATGCAGGAAGGAGATGACTCTCATCCACAGTCAGATCCCTGGTATAATTACGACATCGACACCCCCAGGTGACACTGACCCAGATCTCTATCCAGCTAAACCTTCACCCCTGATGATACTTCCTCATATCAGGACCTAATTGCTAGAGTAGCAACACACCACCAGGTTCCATTACACAAAGACCCTGTGGAGGATGATTTCCTTTTTGAAACTTTAGCTAGTACTCATAGATCATGCCAATATTTCGCTATGTTGAAAGGCAGGCTGCGTCACTCTGACGATATCTTAAAGACCCAGTAAGAGCACATATCATAACACCCATAGTGGACAAAAAATACAAACCGGCTCCACCAGACCCTATTTACATTAGAGGTCAGCTTCCCCAGACTCACTAGTGGTGTCTAATGCCTGTAAAAGGGCTAATTCACAAACATCAGCAGACACCCCTCAACCTGATAAAGAGTCTAAACTCATTGATGCTACGGTGAAACGGGTAGCGGCACAGTCCTCCAATCACTGGCAAATTGCCAACAACAAGCTTTATTGGCACGATACGATAGGGCACATTAGGATGAGATGGAGGAACTTCTCCAACATGTTCGCGGAGGAATATAAAAAAATGAGATTGTTAATGAGGGCAAATTGATTTCTAACAACTCTACATTGTGTGCCCTAGATTCAGCAGTCACAGCAGCCAGGGGCATTAATATCAGTGTACTGTTGAGGAGACATGCCTGGATCCGTATAGCAGGTTTTAAACCAGAGGCACAACAAACATTACTCAATGTACCTTTTGCGAAGTAACATCTTTTTGGTCCCCAAGTGGGCCAAGCGTTAGAGAAGATGAAAAAGGATTCTGAAGTAGCTAAGTCTAAGAGGGCGCTTCAAACCCCTGCTTCACGTGGTTCCTTTTACCGTCCTTCTTTCAAACATGGTTCAAAAACAACAACATCTGATGCTTCTATCTCATCCTGTAGGCAGCACCATCAAAACTCTCTCTCACGAGGGTACTACAAAGGCACATATAGGGGGAATAATTCCAAAGGTTGTGGTAGAGGGCCATCAACACGATCTGCACCCTCTCCCTCAAAACAGTGACTCACTTCTCATTCCTCCTGACCATTTAACACCTGTCTGAGGCAGACTACAAAACTTTCTATACTTTCTAATTCCCCAAAAAGACAAATCACTAAGACCCATCTTAGATCTCAGGCCATTAAATCATTACATTCTATCAGACCACTTGCACATGGTCACTCTACAGGACGTGATCCCACTGCTTCAACAAGGCAACGTTATGCCAGCAGTAAACTTGAAGGACGCCTATTTTCTCATTCCAATACATCTAGCTCTTCCCAAATACCTCAGATTTGTCGTCGCTAATAAGCATTACCAATTCAAAGTATTCCCATTCAGAGTCACTACAACACCATGGGTGTTTACCAATTGTCAAGCAGTAGTAGCAGCACATCTACGCAGACAAAACATGCATGTCTTCCCATATCTGGACGACTGGCTTATCAAAGTCAAAACATTTATGCGTCTCTTGGGCATGGTGGCATCTTGCATCACAATAGTACCACAAGAATAACTAAATATGCACCTGCTGCAAGAATGTCTGGCACAGCAATGGTCTCAGTCACAGGGTCATTTACTGATTCTACTGTTGGTAGACAGACGCACTTATCGCTCGCTTCAGTGGTGTAACGCACAAAACCTGTCAAAAGGGTGACCATTTCACGAGCCTGTTACCCAGATCATTCATCCCTTACAGGATTGGGCACTCACCTACAGAATCTTACAGTGCAGGGTCTCTGGGATGCCAAACCCCAGAGTCTCCACATCATCTACCATGTTCACCTAGCATTGAAAGCGTTCCTAACTCACCTAATAGGAAAAATTGTCTTGATTCGGACAAACAACATGACAACAATGTACTATATACAAAAACAAGGGGGAACACACTCGCTACAGCTATCACGCCTATCTCAGACAATTTGGCTTTGGGCAATACGTCACAGCATCCATCTGCTAGCCGAACACCTCCCAGGGATGGACAACCACTTTGCTGACCTCTTCTGCAGGATGCAGCAACAAATCCACGAGTGGGAACTCCACCCTCAAGTCCTACTCCCCTCCAAAAGTGGGGGTTTTCACAAATAGACCTTTTTGCAACTGTAAACAATGCAAAATCCCCAAACTTTGCCACCAGGTTCCCACACCCACTATCCAGAGGCAATGCTCTATGGATGAACTGGTCATGGATATTTGCCTACGCTTTTCCACCTCTCCCACTTCCGTTTGTGGTTCGGAGACTCAGGCAAACGCCTCTCACCCTAATTCTAGTAGCTCCCACTTGGGCTCATCAACCATGGTTCACTACACATGCCCAAATTCTCAGTACTTCCTCATGAGAAGCTTCCTCTCAACCTGAACCTTCTCACTCAGAACCATGGAGAAATCAGACACCCAAATCCTTAGGAGCTCAACTTTGCGATTTGACTCCTGAAATCATAGAATTTGGATATCTTAATCTCACACCTGAATGTATGACTATTCTTAAAGAAGCTCATAAGCCTACGACTAGAGCTTTCTATGCAGCAAAGTGAAAACAATTTGTCTTTCTATTTGCAGAACAGACATCTGTCTTTGTGCAAAGTACCAGTTATTAAAGCGTTCATGGAAGGCCTTAAAAGAATAATTTTACCTAGAGTTCCACCTGCACCTGCATGGAATCTTAATTTTATACTTACCAGGCTTATGGGTCCACCATTTGAACCATTACATAAATGTCCTCTACAATTTTTATCTTGGGAAGTTCCATTCTTAATAGCCATTTACTCACTTAGAAGTTTCAGTTAGCTCCGGGCTTTAACATTGGAAAACCTTTCTTTCAAATACACAAGGATAGGGTGGCTCTTAGAACCAACCCTAAATTTCTTCCACAAGTGATTTCATCTTTCCACCTGAATCAATCAGTTGAGTTATCTGTTTTCTTCCCACAACCAGATTCAGTTGCAGAGAGGGCACATCATACATTAGATGTGAAAAGAGCTCTAATGTACTATATTGACAGGACTTATGAATTTCGAAAAACGAAACAATTCTTTGTAGCGTTTTCACCCCCTCACAAAGGAAATCCCATATCCAAGTCAATCATTTCTAGATGGATAACTAAATGCATTCAAATATGCAATGCTAAAGCTAAAAGAGCTTTTCCTACATCCCCTTGAGCACTTTCTACTCCTAAAATGGGTGCTTCCATGGCTTTCCTGGGTAATATTCCAATAGCTGACATTTGTAGAGTAGCTACATGGTCTACACCACACACTTTCACTAAGCATTATTGTGTGGATGTCTTGGCACGCCAACAAGCCAATGTAGGGCAGGCAGTGCTGCATACTCTCTTTCAAACAACTGCAACACCCTCATATTCGCCACCGCTTTGGAAGAGGGACTGCTTTACAGTCTATGCAGAGCATGTGCATCTACAGCTATACATGCCTCGAACGGATTGTTACTTACCCTGTAAGCATCTGTTCGTGGCATGTAGTGCTGTAGATGCACATGCGCCCACCATCCGCCCCGGACACCTGTGGCCTTTGCAGTTTCTTTACACTATTCCATTTGCATGGACATCTCTTTACTGATTCTTACTCACTCAATTCTCACCCGCCTGCGGGAAAACAATCTAACAATGGAGTTGATGCCCATGCTCATTACCAAGAGAAGGAGTCACTTGTCTTGTGACTCGAAAGACTTCTTCGAAGAAAAATAACTTGTACCCATCTGGACCCAACACTACATTGTTGGAAGTATGCAGAGCATGTGAAACTACAGGACTACATGCCACGAACAGATACTTACAGGGTAAGTAACATAATCCTCTATAGTCTTCCTTCTCCAAGAATATGGATTTGATTTTTACTTGTACTCTTTTCTGGTGCACTTCCAAGGTGAAACTAGTGAGCTGCTCAATAAAACAGCCATCAAGGAAAAGCATGAATAACAGAGGCATGATGAAGGGGACACTGGTGTAGTTTGGATCCTAGCACATACAGCAGTGTTCTAGTAGCTTAATTTATAGCAAGAGTAGTTTGGGTAGGAAAGGGCACCTTAATTTCAAGATCTTTAGATAACAAGCACTTGCATAGGCCCTAAGCATCCCTCACTGGACGGTGTTTGAAGGTAAGGTTACATTATTGCATTCAGTATTTGAGAATGTGCTGCCTGAATGTGTCATGCAGTTTTTGATTATTTGTAGTTTTATATTGCACGCACAAGAAACAAAGGTAATGTGGTGTTTTACATACACATTCTTTTGTGCTGGAAGATTAGTTTCCATGAACAATTTCTCATTAAGATCACATGCGAATAGTTGCAATATGGACAGGAGGCGTTTGTTAAAGAATACTTCATATGAACCTGCAGAAAAGAACAGTATCATATTACATAATTGCTTCTTTTCATAACAGGATTAGCTTTATGTTTTGTGAGATTAGGACAGATCAAAGAAGAGCCACGTTGAGCAGTGCTTGACCATTCTTGGTTTGTATCTAATGGCATAATTACTCACCAAAGATGGCAGCCTGAAGACCTGGGGACTGTCTTTTTGGTTGTCTATCCATAAGGATGAATGACAGACATGTCAGGCCTCCATTTACATGAATGGCAATGTTTATCAAGCACATGATGGTGTATCTTAACATAGAAGAGTAGGCAAGCGCAGGCGGTGGATGGTTTGACTTTGGGTCAGGCTCAGCATTGCAAGCCTTGTGAATGGTCAATATAGTGATGACTACTCAACAAACTGGAAACTGATCCTCAGTCCCATGCTGCACACAGCACAGAGATCATTGGTAACAATGGCACCCGTGTAATCTCCATCCCACACCTGTAGGAATGAAGGTGCACTGGAATCCCCAAAACTGAAATTGGACAGATGAACATTAGTGCCCTGTGCCTGAATTCAACTTAATTTGTAGAGTGCATTTAATATGGCCTCTTGTTATAAAGCTTCATTTCGTGAATTATCTTGAACCATTGCCTTGATATCTGCAATGTAAGCCATTAATAATACAGGTGCGTCAACTGCAACACTTGGGATACTTTCGGCAATGTGGTTGATTTAGATCCGTAGCCAGTCGCTTTGAGAAATAATGTTATGAGGGCAATGATCAGATGCATTGATGGCTTTTTTGGGATAGTCATGGTGATTAACAGATTTGAACCTGTTAAATGGCAGAAAATCCTTGACACATTTGCCCAGATCTAGCATCTGTTAAAAATTGCATTGCGAGCCTTGATTAAGGCAACAGAAGAGATCAGAGAAACTCTAGATTAAGGAGGTACGGCTGCTCTCATACTATTCGGCCTGTCAGCAGCTTTTGACACAATCAATCATGAGCTGCTGAAAGGTCGATTAGCTGACATTGGTATTAGAGGAGATGCACTTGCTCTCCTAAAATCTTTTTTGACCAGACGGAAACAATATTTTTCACTAAACAAATTCACATCTGAACTTTTTTCTCTGCCATGCGGAGTACCACAGGGCTCATCACTGAGCCAGACCCTGTTTAATGTCTGTTTCCAAATTAGCTACCTTGATTAGACAGTTTGGTTTCTCGTTGATCTCCTACGCAGATGACACAAATTGTTGTCTCCTTAACTGAGAACGATCTCGACATAGACTCTAGATTTAGAGAATGTATGCTGGCAGTCAACACATGGATGGCAGCCAACTGCCTTAAGTTGAACTCTAGTAAAACTGAGGTCATTGTTTTTGGGAAATTACCCCCTTCTGGTCCCACTCTTGGTGGCCTCCAGAGTTAGGTACTCCTATCACAGTCAAATCAGCCTGCAATCTTGGAGTGATTATTAACAAGAGACTTGCCTATAAGGAACAGGTCAATGTGGTCTCTTCCTCAGTCTTTTACACCATCAAAACCATCTAAAAAAATCCTACCTTTTCTCCCTTCCTCCTTACAAAAAACAGTAGTTACTTTGATGGTGCTTTCGAAACTTAACTACTGTAATGAGCTTGTCTTGAACATACAACAGCAATATCTGAATAAACTTCAGATTATACAAAACACAGCCACTCAGCTGTTAATAGGCATTGCCAAATTCAAATCTTTAGCAGGTGGTCTCTAAAAAAGCTTCACTGGTTGCCAATAAGACATAGAGTGGCATTCAAGTCTGTCTGCACTGTTTTAAGGCACTGCATGGGATGGTACCTGACTACCTGAAGAAAACATTCAAGTGGTACAAGCCATCAAGAACCCTGAGATCTTCCACAGCATAAAATGTCCTGATTCACAAATATAAGCACGCCTCTTGGGGAGGAAGAAGCTTCATTACATTCTTGGAATGCCCTACCTATTCATTTAAAAATGCTGGAAAATGTCTTGGCTTTTAGCAAAGCCTTAAAAACCTGACTTTTTAACTCTCTATAAAGTATACCTTATGATGCTGTCATAGTTAAGTAGGTCTGTTACGAGCTAGCGCCAAGACACCTCCGAGTAATCGCTGCACTTTACAAATAAATTAACATAACATTAAATGGCAAAAGATGCACTTTACAAATCACCCAAAATTACAGTGTTTAGGATCCGAGTATATTTTATGCTGCAGAATTTCATTACATACTCTTGCTTTTGTGTATAGGTAGCTGTTTATGTGGCGAGAGAAGTTGCCAGCACAATGTCTCTAATAATAGATGTCAAGTTGCATCTCTTATCAGTCCTTGCTTTATGTTCTCATCACTTCTCTCGTTACTATCGCTGGTGCATGCATACGCATTAAGGTGTATTTTGAGAGGGCTCTTAAAGTGGGAAGCCTTTTCTCTACGCAGTGAATACATTGGTTTCCAGACTACACGGTTCCAGTAGCAGCAGACTGTGCCTTTCATTTGTGCGATGGCGACTCTTCAGTCCCTTGTAATGCCTTATTGATTTTTATAGCATGTGCTATAAAAAAAAAAAGACCGGAGAGGAAAAAATCTATTTTGGTTCAGCTGGTGCAGAATGGGAGCTGCAGAACAGAGGCCTGTTTGCTGGCCAGGACTGCTGATTAGTGCATTAGAATTAAGGGTCAGCGGCAACATTAATGCATAATAATGGCACAAATGTGCAAAAAACAGTAAATGGATAGGGATAGGAGTGAGAGCTGAAAATCATGGATAAGAGGAGGAAGATGGAGATGAATTTATGCAAGAGGTAAGAAAACCAAGGAATAGTGAAAAACCTTGCAAAATTATCTGACAAAATGTTAGCAATTTTGAAGCTCTCTGTTGATGGGAAAAAAATAGTGAACAGAGATGACATTTTTTTGCATTTATTGTTTGACTTGCTTTATTGTTTAAAGTCACTTTGTATAATGGTAAAGCTGTCAATACAAAATGGAAAGACTCTTTAAAAGGCATTCTTGTACACTGTGTTTAATTACTAAATCTTTTCTCGAAAGAGGTAAATCTTTTCTCAGAATAGATAAAGCTCATTATTTTAGTTTTGCTGAAAGTATGAGTACCCTGTCTCTGAGTTAAAGCTTTAGATATTTTAAGGAAGCTTCTTTTAACCAAAAACAATGAAAATTTGTGTTTCCATCTTGATTAAGCCAAGTGAGTTCAAATGTTTCCATTTAGTTACTTTCATATGGTGTTTTAGAGTCACTAAGAAAGTAGCCAACGACTTATACTCTGCATATTTGCTAGGTTATGCAGAAGAACGAGGGATAAATAGTCGGAGACATAATTCTGGTCTTGACACATTGGTAGAGTTGAGAAAGAATGGAGCCTTAAAGGCGATACATTTTCAGGGCAGGATAGCAGTGCATTGCATAGATGTTTGAGGTATGAGATTTGTAATAGCTAGAAAGAAGCAGTTCTTTTTCTTGGGAAGCATTAGCCTAAATAAAATTAATATTTAGGCGTGCTGACGATCTGTAACTATTTGACTACATAAAAGGCAGGGTAATGGAGGTGAGTAGTGAATGTTTGAAACTGAAGTGATTGTGCTCTCCATTATGGTACATCAGATTTCAAGTTTGAATTATATTATTTGCACTCTAGGTGAGATTGAGAAGTGTAGTATAAAAACATGTAATCTAGCTATTTATGAGATGCATTGTAAGAGGTATGCCATGAAAGGAACATAGCAGCAAATAGAGGCTTTCTTGTCACAGTTAAACTCTCTGGCTTTGCAGTGGTGTAGACTTTATTTATGAAGTGTGGATTATAACAGCATTTTTTATTTGGTTCCAGGTCAGAGGTGAAGCTTGGTCGATCAGAGAGCCTCAAAGGCAGGGATGAGATGAAGAAGTCTCGGAAGTCTGACAATGTTCCTAGATCTCGGAGTGATGTCGACATGGATGCTGCAGCTGAGGCAACACGGCTCCACCAGTCAGCCTCCTCATCTGCATCCAGTCTTTCTACCAGGTAAAAGGCTGGGGTTCATAACTTCAGCAAAGATGACCTTCTTCACCTGAGTAGTTCTTTGCTAAAAAATACATTGTAATTCAGTTTATGCCAGTGTTTTAAATCGGTTTGGTAGACAAAACCCCTTTATGTCGTCCAACAGCAGCTCACACATTTGACCAGTGGGTTTAAAAATGTTTTGTAAAAGGGATTCTTGGTTAACAAATTTAAGTTGGCTTCTGTAATGGCACCGGCACTAGGAGTATGCTATCTATGTTTATTTCTGTCAACTTTTTTGAAATCCTGAAAGTTGTAAATCTGCACTAGTGCAAGGACATATTCCAGCCAGTGCACCTTTCTCACTTTCTTCAGGAATCTATCCCCCAATGTATTTCTATGTTGCCCATAATGGTTGAACACCAATTATCCATTATCAATCTTTTTTTCAAATATTGGCATGTATCAAGCTCATTTTTCTAAATGATGCCTCAGAAAAATGGTACTTAAAGGTGCACAGCTGATCTGAAAGGGACTATTAGTTATAGATTCCTTACCTTAGAATTACCCCCAGGCGTCAGACTGGATCCGGAGTATTTTTTCTCAGCAGTACCCCTGCGCGTCGGTAGGTGGCGTCGGTCGACTCCGCGTTCGGCGTCGTGATCGCCGGGATGACGTCGTGGTATCTACTTAGACGCCGCCCCTGTGCGCTGACGTCAGTTCTTTCTTGTTCTGCGCCAGCCAGCGCAGATCCGGAGAGAGCGGTACCCTTATCCTTTTTTGACGAACACTTTTTAGGTCGAACCTAGCGCAGCGCGCATGGCCTGCTCTAGGAAAACGACCTCTTGGAATCACTCCGGGCTTTCCACATGTTCGTGCGTGTGTTTTCTTTTCTGCTCACACGCTATTGGCCTTTGTGTGCGTCTTTCTAAAAAAGACAGCACGCAATTGGGCAAAGGCGAGTGCATGTCCCACCTTTGCCAGCAATTGTAGCCGCCTACGGCTTGCGGTTGCGCACATCGGCGCGCAGAGTGGCATCTGTTTTTCGCGTGCAGCGGCGGGCACAAGCGCGCGCACCACTCCCGGGCTTGTTTTCTCTTTGGAGTCCAGTTATTCAGCGTCTCCGAGTGTGCGTTAATTATGGTAATAAATGGATTGCTTTTACAGCGGCATGGAAGGAGGGGTGGGGGACGTGCTGGTGCAAGTGACCTGCCCCTCTCCCAGCACACAAGTACCGATGCACGGGGCCGTCGCTGCAGGCAGAGAAAGAGCTGCGTGCACGGCTCCTGGATCATGAACACCGAGCGAGGGAGGTCCATCATTCAGCCCGAGCTTAAACTAAAATGGAGCTTCTGTTATGTAATCACGTCTATGCTGCCAAGATTTGGTTGCAGTTTGTGTTACATGATTATTTAAAAATCTGTGGGTTCAAATTGTAAAATGTACCTGGTACTTGACTCTCATAATATTTGGGGCGATGGCAGACCCCCGTCTCCCCACCCCACCCTCGGGGCTCTACGAGAACGACCCCTTCCCTTCCTTGCCTCGTCTAACCTCTGCAGACACGCTGCTCAGCACATGGTTCTTCATTCTCCAACAACATACTTCAGTCAGTTTAGGCTCATTGGGGGGGGGGGGGGTCATTCTTGGGGCCATTCCCGCGTGTGAGTGTGGGGTGGGCACCGTCTGGGGGAGCATCCCTACAGGTGTCAGGGAGCTGTGGACTGTCTCCGAGCCAGCAGCTGTTGGGGGGCTTGTTAAGCACTGGGGGAGATCGGGGACCTTGTTAAGCAGGAAACTATCCCTCCCCTCCCCGGCGGCGTGTCCGGCGCTCCGTCGTTACCTGCTGCCCTGGTGTCTCTCTGCTCGGTACCTCCGACGGCCCCTCTCTGCCCTGCAAGCCCAGCGTTTCGGGAGAGGGCGGGTCTGCCTCGGAGCAGTTCTCGGTGCCAGCCCGGCCTTAAAGAGGAACGGGCTCCACATAGCTGCCAAGGTTTCCGATTGCTTATGTGTGACATTGTCAGAATTTCAGTGTAAATATGAGTGACATTCAACGACTATGAGTGACACTTTCTTGCAAGCAAAATCAAGCGATGAAGATGAGGGAAACAATTCAGAAATTACACATAATTGAGCAACACGAAGCTCTAAGATCATCTTCATACTGCTGTAAAGCACCAGAAATGGAAGGCACTGTGAGACCAGACTGTACCAAAGAGGATGGGAGAGGCCCCAGCGCAGATGATCTCAGCTGCCTGCTGATAAATGATCATAGTTACTCAGGTTCACTAGCGCGAGTTTCATAGACGGAGGCACTTGAATACACAAGGAACCTTGAAGCAGCTAAAAATGTGATTCTCTGCTGGCCCTGCCCAATGAGTTAAAAGCTGCGGGTAACTTGCGGTAAATAACAGGACCGAGCCATCACTGCGGGCGGGGGCAGTAGACACAGTAAGCACAAATAGTACATGCACAAGGGAGACTACATACAACGTGCCACTGCCAATAACAGACAGGTCCCGAACCTGCATACAGCCTGAACAACAGCAAGAGAAAGAAACCAAGTTGGAACTTTGGGTAAAGGGTTGCAGAAGAGGGCTCACACATGACCCAGCAAGAGCTTAACAGTGGGCATAAAAGTTCTAAAATCGCAAACGCTAGAAGCGGGAAAATTGGACATGTACAGGCAGAACCAGGGCCGAGCATAGACAAGTTAAGGGTTCAGTCCTGGTCCTGGAACAGTGAATTGTCAGTGAAGTCTAGGACCAGAGGGTGTAGTGAATAAGTTGGGAACGGAGGAGCACGCTTTACAGATGGCTCTAACAGAAAAGGAAGTTGAACGGTCCAGATTGACTGGAAAGTGTACAGTGTTGGATATGTCCCCTTCGAGCTAACAAAGGTTTAATTGATCTTTTTCATTCATGAGGGAGGGGGGGCTCCTTACAGTTTATTGACACTTTCTAAGCTGATGAAGAGACTTTCATAACAATGATTCGACTGGGAGGGGGGCGATGGGGTGCAGTTGCAGACGGCTGAGATCAAGGTGTGTCAGAGGAAACGGAGTTTCAGGCAGCCCTTTTCTCCTCGCATTAACGGGGTAAAAATAGTTGTTTTTCCCTCCACTTAGAAAAGTGAACTTTCTAAAAATTAAGTCATTGGAAATGTAATTTGTTTAATTTTATGACCCAGGCACACATTCGGGTGGTGGTGGCAAGTGGCTGGCAAACATTAACAACGTACAACTTACTACTTACTGTTCAGTTTTTGATCTTCAGCCAGGCAGCGTGACTGGAGCGTCGGTGACAGCTCAGCTGGCTTGCTCAGCCCGTGAGCGAGCTACCCTCGCGGCAATCCACCTTAGTCGGTCCTGCTGCCCGGTGCACCATGCGGCAGCCGGCTTTTCATTCCTCAGTGAGTCCTGGCGGCCGCTGCAATCGACAGTGACGGTCAGTGAGTCACTCATTGACTCCATAACGCCCCGTCCACTGCACTCTCCCTCGGCCAGGCGGGCTCGGAAATTATTTTATAAAATTCGCCGACGTGCAACGGCCGGTATTGTAAGCAAAACACAACTATTGGCCCACACAGCGCGGGCGACCCGGCCGGTGCGAGCAGCAGCGCTGCGGACCGGGTCACGATTCATTTGCGGCCAGAGCTACACGCAAACTGCCTCTCTCATACTCCCTGATCTAATGCAACAGGATGTGAAGTCCCAGGGCGCCAAGTCCACAAATTGTGTCACACAATCTGACTGGGCCACGGCTCTCGCGGTAGTAGCTATTGAGCACTACTCTGCAGTGGCGCCAGGCAGACTGACACACTGACTCAGGGCTGCGCGGCACCGCGGGATCAATCACAAGAAGATACACTGTAGCACTGCCCTCCAGGCCTGAACTAACTCAGCTGGGAGCGCCCCAAAGACTGCGGCAGCAGCGCGCACAGGCAGGTCACAGGCAGCGCACTGCACTGACAGCTGAGGCACACACAGATTGTAGGCAGCACTTAACAGGCAACTCAGTCACTATGCATTATGCGTGACAATGCATTTCAGTGCGGTGATGCGGAGCACCACACTGAAATGCGTTAGCGTCACGCCTGATGCGTGATACTTGGCAGGACTGGCTCCAGAGACCCAGCCAGAGAGCGTGGGGGAGAGAGAGGGCGAGCGAGGCACGGGTCTGTGCTGGAACAAGTCCTGTTCAGAGGTGCTGGAGTCTGCACCCCCCTTTAATAAACAGAAGACCCCCTTTATACATTTCTGCTGCTGTGCATTTAAATGCCTAGGTGGGCACCTCCGCGAGGGGCTCCCGCCCAGATTAACACGCGATGGCTGCCCTCGCCCTGCCTGTTAGCTATGCACCGTTACGAATGTCTCCGCTTGCTGGCACAGCCATTTAGGGGTGGGCAGGAAGTCGGTCCACTCCGGTGAAGCTCTCGCGGCGCTCCTTCCAAGCTGAGCGGCAATGCCAGCGACACCGAGCGCCAAGCTGGGGCCGGAGAGGGCCCTTGTACCCAGAGCCTCCCGGCGTGGCTGAACTGGGCCCTAGTTCAGCTTCTAGGCGCTAGTGTGGGCTGGAGCCCTGAAGGTGCAAGCATGGGAGACTCAGAGGAGCGAGGTAGGAGTCTGTGGTCAAAAGAAACAACTTCTGAAACGCTAACTTCCTCCTCGCTTCTCTTCATATAAATCTCTGTATTTCTGTTTTCTTTCCTGCACTTTCAGGTAAAAGGACCTACCCGCACTCTATTAGCTGGCCCAGTAGCATTTTAGCAGTGTATGAAACATAACATAGAGAAGCAGAATAAAAAGTCACTGTTATGGTTGGGTTTAGAACGTTTTAAGGTCAATAGAATGCATTTATCTGACGGGTAGAATGCGCCATGAGTCGGCTGCCGAGGAGCTGTGCTGTGGAAGGGTCTTGGTTGTGTTCCTCTCTTGGTTTAAGGAAGCGCTCCATCAACTGGACTCCGACCTCCTTACTGCAGCAACATAAACAACATAATACCAAAACATATCCTAGCTCCTTCTTTGCTCACATGCACTCCTCATCCAGGTGTACAGATGCTGCATCGCCCCTCTCACTTCCAGACACTTTGGTAACCTTTATTCCCTGCCCTCATTCGCTCTGGGACAACTGGTATCTGCAATGGTGGTGTAAACTCCTTTTTCGGCCGTTAAGTCCTTTTTTTTTGGCCCTCGCCTTTCATGTAACCCTTCTTTGCAGTCACCCTCTGTAAACCCCTGGCCATGCACACATTATAATAGCTCTTTGACAGCTCCGTAACTTACTCCATCTGCACTCATTCTCTGCAGAGTCACTCTCTTTGTCACTTCATTTCCAGGCCTGTGTAACATGCCTTTCTCTACCCTCACTCTCTGTAACCTCATGTCTCTGTCCTCACTCTCTATGACCTTTCTGAGCCCTGCCTCGCTTTGCACCTTCCTGTCTCTGCTCTCTCCTTCTCTGAAATGTCTTATCCCTGTAATCACCCTCTCTGTAACAAACATTTCTGCCCCCACTTGCTCTGTAACCTCCTGTCTCTGCTAATATTCTTTCTTTAACCTCTATTCTGCCCTCATGTTGCTCTCTACCCATCTGTGGCCCTTTCTCCCTCTACGAACCCGCTTGTCTCTGCCCTCACTTATCAAAACATATCGTTGCTGCTTGGAACTTAGTCTGAAACTTTCTGGGTCAGCACTTCCTCTCTGCAGCCTTTCGGCACTGCTCACACTCTTTTTATAACCTTCATTCACTACCATCACCAAGAATGTAACTGCTTGTTTTTTCCCTCCTTTTCTCTCTGTCATTTCTGCTTTCACCCTATGTAACTTCGGTGTCTTCCCTCACATAGTGACCTCCTGTCTTTGACCGCTATTCCCTCTGTAACTTGCTGTGTCTGACCCCACTCTCTGATACCTTTTTGTGATGCCCCAAGTCTCTGTAAACTCTTGCCCCTGGCCTCACAATCTCTGTAGCCCCTGTGTTTACCATCACTTGCTCTGTAACCCCATGCCTCTGCCCCCATTCTCTATATCCTTTTGTGCCCTCCCCTCCCCAGTGTGTCCTACACTTGCTGTGACCTCTTATATCTGTCCTCACACACGCTCTATTAGCCTTAAGTCCCTGACCTCACTTTCAGGGAAATAGTTTCATTTGGCGCAGCCGGTGCAGTGCACTGCGGACCTGAATTCTGAGGGGCATATTCAGTCCTCATCATTGTTCTATTTTACAATTCAAACAGCAGCTAGGGCCCATGACACACTGGCCACACTTCTGCTCACATTTCTGCCTATGTTTTCTTGCTCGGACCCCCACCCCTCCCTGGATTCCTCTGCAGCTGTCACTGTCCTGCCCGCCCTTGTTTAAAGCCCCGGAGCAGAGCCGCATTGCTCTGCACTTAAGTGCCTGTTACATAATGCACAAACAACTCTCACTTCCTCCTCCCTCCTTGTATGTAAGATCGGGCGTGTCCTAACCCTCTTGTCGCCGGCTCTGTCTGCTTGCGTTGTGCTGCCAGGGAGGCAGTGCATGGCTGTTTATGTAGTGCTGCCTCCTAGACTGAATCGCATCTAAGCGCTTACAGCTGGAACAGTTCCCTAAGACTTCTTTAAAACATGCACTTGCGATTGTGTGCGCCTCAATTTTGCACTCAATACCACACAATTACTATCAACATATTTCCACTGCATACTATGCCACATAATTCCACTACACAAATCCACTTCACACCACAAAATTCTACACCACACAATTGCCAAACTAATAATTCCTATCCAACCCACATAATTCCATTACACACCACATACATAACACATAGGTAAAAAAATTGTAATTTACAGCGCCAATAGCTCTAACTCAAGCAAATGCAAAACCTATTGCATTTCTAATGCTTGTTTAATAGAGTGGTTCAGTTGTACTTAATGCCTTCCTGGTTATATACAAGGTAACAAAAATGCTTATAACACTTTTCTATTATAACTTTCCAACATGCTGCACAGCAGGCACACTGCTCTACACCATGGCTTAAAGACATTGGCAAAGCCAATAGCTCCGGCTAAACACTTACAAGGTCCCAAAGGCAAGACCTATTGGCTATGCCAATGCTTGTTCAACTTTTGTCGACATCTTTTTCGAGTCGTTCGACTCCTGGTGCACGTAGGGATGTCAGATCGTCGGACCGGCTTCAAGCCTTGACTCCTGTCACAAAATGATGTCGTTCACGGACCCACACCTCGTGTGCCTCTGGAAGCCCGGCAGTCGGCTCCGTGCTGCTAGAGGTCCCAGTCAAGAGGGAGGTCGCGGGACCGGTCGCGGAGTCACCACCATCATTCCTCCTCGAAGTCTTCGTCATCAGGTAAGTCGAAGCACAAGAAGAAGGCGAAGAAGCACCGTTGCTCTTCGCCTTCTCCCCGTCTGTCGGCTGACGGGACGCGGCAGGTGATTGTCCTTCGGTGCCGCCCGCAGAGCCTGCTGGGATGGCTCCGAGCCTCCCTCCCTACCCGGGAGCCGGTGCGTCCCCTGCCCAGCTTTGTGCATTTTACAAAGCCCCCCACTCCATCTTTGGCCAGCCCGACTCCGTTGGCGCGCCTTCGGGCCCCGCGGACTCGGCTGAGGGCTCTAGGCCTTCGATGCCAGCGGCTCCGGCCTAGGCACCGCAAGGCCCCCAGGGATCCAGGCCTGGATCTGGATCGGGGTCGGTTGACCTCACAACACCTCCCCCAGCGCGGATTCCTCTGACGACTCCTCCGCCGCCAGTTGTATCCCCGGCCGGCGTGAACCCCGGCCTCCCCCTCGACTTGGACACGGAGCCGGACCGGCGTAGATCGGCGCCGGACGGTACTTTTGTACCACTGTTCTACCCTGGCATTCCTTTTCGCCCTGGGTGGCAGCCAGAGGAGGGTGAGGAGGACTCGGAGGGGTCTGTTGACCCTCTGGCAGACCAGCTGGAAGAGCTGGACTGGAGAGAGGAGTTGGGTGAGGCCAGTGGTATGGATACCTCCCCAGACCTTGGTATGCTTTCCCCCCTACTGTGGCCACGGAGGAGGGAGCCTCCTACGCTGTGGTGTTGCGTAGGGCGGCTGAGGCCTTGGGCCTTGAGCTTCCTACGGTGGCAGTCAGGACTAACCTCCTGACTGAGGTGCTTCAGCCGGCAGCGGCCTCTTCGGAGCCCCTGCTGCCATTCAATGAGGTCCTCACAGACATCCTTCTGGGCACTTGGTCCAAGCCCAGCACAGGGGCTCCGGTGGATAGGATGATTGCCCGACGCCACCGCCCGGCTGACCCAATTTTCCTCTCCCAACACCCTACCCCAGAGAGCTTGGTGGTCCAAGCCTCAACATCCAAAGGCACGTTACCTTCTGCTCCCCCACAAAGGGAATCCAAGAAGCTGGACCATCTTGGGAAGAAGATGTTTTCTTTCGCCAGTTTAGGACTGCGGTCGGTGAACACCGCATGTCTCCTGGGCCGCTACACCCACTCTGTGTGGGACACGGTTGCGCAAGTGCTGCCACAGTTCCCGGAGGAGGCCCTGACTGTACTCTACCGTGCGGTTGCAGAGGGTAGAGACGCAGCGAAGTTCGCCATTCGATGTGGGCTAGATACCTCTGACTCGCTAAGTAGAACGATTTCTATGTCAGTAGCCTTGAGACGCTACGCCTGGCTGAGGTCCACTAGCTTTTCCGGGGATGTCCAATCGACCCTTTTGGACATGCCTCTTGATGGCCGTCGCCTGTTTGGCGACAAGGCAGACAATGCGCTCGAGTGCTTCAAGGACTCTAGGGCTACGGCCAGACCCTTGGGCCTCGCTGCCACCTTTCGCCCCAGTCAGTCCGCCTTTCGCCCCTTTCGTGGCTACGGAAGGGGTGCCCCACCACGTTCCACCCAGGGTGGCGCAAGCTACTCGGCCTCTGCGCGGCCAGGGACGTGGGACCCAGCGCCGTGGGTCTGGGGGCCAGCGGGTAGTTCAGTCCACCAGTGCCCCCTCTGCATATGCTTCCAAACCTTCCTAGTCCGACCTTCCAGTGCCACAAGTTGCAAGTGGGCAGCAGGATCCGCCATCACCTTCCCCACTGGCACAATATTACGTCAGACAGGTGAGTTTTGCAGATAGTCTGAAGGGGCTACTCCCTCCCCTTCGAGACTACCCCTCCCTCCATGCCACCAACACTACATCGTATGTCGAAGGATCACTTGGCTCTTCTCCGTCAGGAAGTTATGGCTCTCTTGGCCAAGGGAGCTATCGAGGGAGTCCCTGTGCCAGAAGTAGGTCATGGTTGTTATTTCCACTACTTCCTGGTACCTAAGAAGGACAAAGGCCTGCGTCCTATCTTGGATCTCAGGGACATCAACCGCTTCCTCCGGAAGGAGAAGTTCAAAATGTTGACATTAGCTCAGGTCCTGTCTGCCCTCGACCCTGGAGACTGGATGGTAGGGTTGGACTTGCAGGATGCTTATTTCCACATCCCCGTCCTGCCAGCCCACAGGCGTTACCTACGGTTCAGGGTAGGCCACGAGCATTTTAGTTTGCCGTGCTCCCCTTTGGCCTTACCAGCGCCCCTCGGGTGTTCACGAAAGTGATGGCGGTGGTCGCAGCTCATCTGGGCAGATCAGGGGTTCCAGTCTTCCCCTATCTCCACGACTGGCTGGTGAAGGGGAGCTCGCCCCAGGCTGTCGTCTCCCACCTCCAGACTACGGTGGACCTCTTGCACTCGCTGGGGTTCACTATCAACGTGCCGAAGTCACACCTGATTCCCTCTGAGAAGCTCCTTTTCATCAGAGCAGTTCTGGATACATCGCAGTTTCAGTCTTATCCTCCCGAGCAGCGAGTCCCGGATATTTGGGCCATGATACCGATGTTTCAGCCTCTATCCCGGATTTTGGTGAGACTGACCCTGAGGCTGCTGGGCCTCATGACCTCCTGCATCCTGCTGGTGGATCATGCCAGGTGGCATATACGGGCTCTTCAGTGGGACCTGAAGTTCCAGTGGGCGCAGCATCAGGGAAATCTTTCCGATTGCGTCCAGATCTCGTAGGGCACTGCACGCCAATTGCAGTGGTGGCTAACGAACCAGGATTCGGTCAACGGCAGATCCCTCTCCCTTCCCCAACCAGAGTTCACAGTGGTGACAGATGCGTCTCTCCTGGGATGGGGCGGCCACATGGGGGAGGCGGAGATCAGAGGCTTCTGGTCTCCAGCGGAGTCTAGAATCCATATCAACCTTCTGGAGCTCCGGGCGATTCGTCTTGTACTGAAGGCATTCCTTCCTTCTGTCTGAGGAAGGGTGGCGCAGGTGTTCACGGACAACACCATCGCCATGTGGTACTGCAACAAACAGTGCGGGGTGGGGTCGTGGACCCTATGTCAGGAGACTCTATGCCTTTGGATGTGGCTAGAACATCAGGGCATGTCCCTGGTGGTTCAACACCTGGCAGGTTCTTTGAACGCCAGGGGGGACGAACTCAGTTGCCGGTGCATGATGGATCACGAATGGTGACTTCACTCGGAGGTGATGCAAGGTCTCTTTCAGCAGTGGGGAGAGCCTTGGTTAGATCTGTTCGCCACCAAAGAGATTGCGCAATGTCAGCAGTTCTGCGCGTTGGAATTTCCAAGGTGGCACTCACTCGGCGACGCTTTTCGTCGCGAGTTGAATTGCGGTCTTCTATACGCCTTTTTGCCTATACCACTTCTGCCCAGAGTGCTGAAGAAGATCAAGCGCGACTGGGCCCAAGTCATTCTTGTGGCTCCGGATTGGGCACGACGAGTCTGGTATCCCGAGCTCTTGAACATGGCCATTGATCCTCCGATGAGACTGCCTCTTCGGGAGGATCTTCTGTCGCAGCAGCAGGGGACGGTCCTCCACCCGAACCTGTCCAGCCTCCACCTCCTTGCGTGGAGATTGAGCGGCGACAATTGACAGCTTTCAACCTTCCTCCCAAAGTCTGTAATGTTATGTTGGCAGCCAGGCGTCCCTCCACCAAAACTGTATACGCCTGTAAATATGAAAAAATTTGTGGCATGGTGCACAGCAAAGGCTATGGATCCCCTTTCTGCCCTATTTCAGAGGATCTCCTCTTCATTCTTTCCTTGGCCCAGCAGAGCTCTGCTCTGGGCACGCTTAGGCCATGTTTCGGCCATTGCGGCCTTTTTTCACCTTCCTGATCTGCCTTCTCTTTTCAAGTCCCCTATTGTAAATAGGTTTCTTAGGGCATTACTCACCTTTTTCCTCCTATTCCTTTCGTAATGCCCCTGTGGGACTTGAATCTTGTCTTTGCTGACCTTATGTGTGCTCCTTTCGAGCCACTACATAATTGTCCTCTCAGACTCTTGACTTTAATGACTGCTTTTCTGGTTGCCATCACCTCTGCTCGCAGGGTGAGTGAGCTTCAGGCTTTATCTTCTAAACCTCGTTTCCTTGCTGTCCATCCGGACAAGGTTGTCCTCCGAACTAGACCTTCTTTTCTTCCCAAAGTGGTTACCTCTTTCCACATAGGACAGACCATCACTTTGCCCACCTTCTTCCGGCCCCTGCATCCTTCCAAGGAGGTGGAGAGACTCCACCGTGTGGATCCAAAACGTGTGCTATCATTTTATCTGGATTGCACAAAACAATTCCGGGTAGGCAATCAACTCTTTGTTGGCTATGTGGGCGCCAAGAAAGGTCGGGCTGTGCAAAAACGGACCATCTCTCGATGGGTCGTCCTTTGCATTAAAATCTGTTATTCCCTGGCGAAAAAGGAGACTCCTGTAGGACTGCGCACCATTCCACCAGGGCAACGGCAGCCACTACTGCTTTGGAACGTGGAGTCCCCCTCAGTGACATCTGCCAGGCAGCCACGTGGGCATCTCTGCACACGTTTACTAAACATTACTGTCTGGATAGTCAAGTCTGGAGAGACGGCTTCTTTGGCCGTTCAGTTCTCCAGGACTCTCTGGTGTGAACTTGGTTCGCAGACCCACCTCCGGGGTTGGTATTGCTGGGGTATCTATTCTAAGGTAAGTACTCTATAACTAATAGTCTCTTTCAGATAAACAAGTTACTCACCTTCGGTAACAATATATCTGTAAGAGACATATATTGGTTATAGATTCCTTACCGCCCCACCCATCCTCCCCGTTCTGCGAACTGACTTCTAGAGTAAGGGACTCCCTTTTCAGGGCCCTAGTTTTGTGCCCCAGTAGTCAGTGTCTTGCATGGCTCTGTGCTTCTGGCGAGGAATGTCGTGTAAAGAACTGACGTCAGCGCGCATGGGCGGCGTCTAAGTAGATACCGCAACGTCATCCCTGCAATCACGACGACGAACGCGGAGTCGACCTACGCTACCTACTGACACGCAGGAGTACTGCTGAGAAAAAATTCTCCGGATCCAGTCTGACGCCTGGGAGTCATTCTAAGTTAAGGAATCTATAACTAATATATGTCTCTTACAGATATATCTTTACCGAAGGTAAGTAACTTGTTCTTCAGCAATACATTTTTTCAAGTTGTACATTTTTTAGGGGTGACAAATGCGAAAACAACAATTGATGGACAGAATGCAGAACAATGTCATACATTCACCCCAGTACAGGGATCTGAGCCTAAATCCATCGTTTTTTTGCTCACCATGCCATTCCAGTTTGGACCCAGCCATATGCAAATCAGTCTTGACCCTGCGCCCAATGGGAACAGTCCAGCCCAAACTGCCAGGCCAGGTCCTCCCTAGACTGGAAACAAGCATCCTAGGACTGGTTTCGGACTTTCAGCCCTCATCAGCCAGGATAGCTTGACTCCAGTGGCATGGAGAGCACGGGACCCACGTCTGGGCATACCCGTCCCACTCGAGGTGACAAATGCAAAAACAATTGATGGACAGAATGCAGAACAATGTCATACATTCACCCCAGTACAGGGATCTGGGCCTAAATCCATCGTTTTTTTGCTCACCATGCCATTCCAGTTTGGACCCAGCCATATGCAAATCAGTCTTGACCCTGCGCCCAATGGGAACAGTCCAGCCCGAACTGCCAGGCCAGGTACATTTTATTTTGAAAGCAGTCAATTACCTAACCATATTTCATGCTTCTGCAGGTATCTGCATATAATCAGGAAGCATCTGGAAGCATTAGAAATGTCCTCAAGTTATTACATTTTGTAAACGTGTACCCTTTTTATTTTTTATTTTTTAACTGGAACCTGCTTTAGTGATGAAAGATGAACTCACAGCTAACTGCATTTCCTTAGAGCACTTGCTCTAATAGTAAAGGCTTTTTCCATTAATGACTCGCATGGAAATTTTTAACATATGTGTACAAACCTTGCCTTAGTGGCAGACTATCCTCTTTCGTAGATGTATGTAAGCTAGAAGCCACAGGATTTGTGCTGCACATTGTTGGACCTTCTTGTTCAGTGAGCCAAATAAACATGAAAACGTGTTCTTGACCCCAGTGTCAGGGCCGGAATTCCACACCCCTTTTTACTGTGTGTGATACGTGGTCAACTTGTCCTGGAAGAATGAGCTTTTGATATTTAATGAAGTGTTTTTAAGTTGGCGTTTTGAAGCTGAATCTATCAGATTGAACAGTCACATTGACCTTGTTTCATAAGCGGTGCTTTTTTATCACGTTATGGATGACTTTGTTTTGTGCAGTAGTTTTGGGGATCAGTTTTATCTTTAGAACCTTTTCTTCTTTGAAATGTGTATATATTAAATATTTTGGTCTGACACTGTAAGCGATTAAACAGGAAATATATGTTGTATTTGTATCCTTTTAAACTGATTCAATTCTATTAGTGTAGCTAGCGTAAGTCCTGTAATGGTTTGGGTCTAAAGACTTGGTCCATTTATGCCCAGTTTCTTATTAATGGAGTTCCTTTGGTTTCATTAATGTATTATCTAGCATTTCAAGGCTTTATAGCAGTATATTGGGAATACATTCTGCCCGCCTGGCGCCTCTAAGAGTTTCTGTGAGAGACTTGATTTATGCTTCCAAGACACATTTTTAGTAGCAAGTCATAGTATTAGTATGTGGGGGCTTTAATCCACAAAGTTCAACCTGATATCTTAATGATAACAGTATGATTATTTTGACCACCTCTATTCAGTAAAACCATGAAATGAAACGTTGAATTCACTTTATCAGGTTAAATGTAATTTTTTCAAATAAAAGGTGAATAATATATAATGCATTGATTGTGTAAATTTAGAGGCCAGAAATTAGACAAAAAAAGATTTAACACTGATGCGCAGCATCGAAGTTTGATAGCGACTTTGACAAGACATGTTTTTCTGCAATCTCCGATCAAGTGGGAGCATGATTGTTGGAGGGGGAGGGATGGGTTGCATTTGCGCCTCTTAGACACCAATTAGAGAATAGTTATGGAAAATAATCTGTTCAAATGTGGCCCTAATTGTCTAAAATTTGCCATGAAAAACAAGCATCCAATGTATATGCTTTTCTATTGTGTTATCAGTGTTTGCATAGTTGTGATGCATGCGCATCTTTTAAACCAATGACTTCAGAGTAGGGAGAAGCAAAGATTAGCATGTTGTGCTAAAATGAAAATCCTGAAACAAGCTGAGTTTTAGACTGGAATAAAATGAACTGTCTATGTCTGAAATGGACTTGTCAGAATATGAGGATGTACAGGCAGCAGAGAGACTGGAAGGGGGAACAAGGTTGCAACTCTGATGTTAGATATCGAGACACAAAATATGTAAGGTTCCAGCCCACTTTCTGGAATTTTTTTTAGACAAAACTATAGTGTCTCCTCTTTGGAGCCAAACAATAAAAAGACACTCAAACTTAAACAGATGTTCTCAAAGTTGAAAAACTCCCTCTCAAGCTGCCATTACAACATAAAGATTACGATCCCTCTGGGTCAGAATCGCACAACACCAACAGGGACAACTGAGAAACATAGAACTAACTTCAAACACGATTGGATTTAAACACCAGTTAGAGTGGAAGACTCCAAAAGAATAGATTTCAAAAGTGTTCAAATTAATGCAAAAGAAACAGCAGTCTGTTATTCTCTGCAAAAGCACAAAGAACCTAGACCCCTATGGTTAAAGAGACCTAAAGACGACACAGGCGGCATTAGATTAAATAGAGACATGCAGACCACTTCCTCCAACCATACACGATGGCTGAGAGGAGAAGATGCCTGCTTTATTGAAGAAGAGGGAATTCAGTTGGCAAGTAATGTAGAGGAAGATAATCCTCACTTGCAGGAAGAGGAGGATCTAACGTGTCAAGTTGTAGAAACTGATTCACCTCAGGAAGAGGTAGAACTCTACCTTTCAAGAGCATCCCCACTAGGTCACTTGACAATGTGTCATGGAGTTGTTAAAAGGGCTGCCTAAACCTGGCGAGTAAAATTTCAAGAAATGCTTAAAGATTCTTGTTTTCCTTTAGAGCCCTATACTACGTAAAAGTCAGCTTACATAAATGACATGTGGAAGTGGATTCATTAACATTTAGAACTGCGAGAAGGATGTATAATAATCTCTGCATCGAGAATACCCCAGAGAAGGACAGCAAGAGGCTGGAAGCGGTAGGGAGGAAAATTGAGAGAGCAGCAGCCATACAATGACTCAAACCAAATGCAATGCCTTCCTGAACAGAAATACACATTAACAGACGGAATAAATAGAGGACTCATTATGGAAAAAATACAAAAAGAGGACAAAGGCAGTTATTGAAGAGTGAAAGGTATATCAAAAACATGTTTAATATTGTACCTGAACTCAACAGAGACTGATTTCATTCACTTCATCAAGAAGGGCTAGAAGGTTACACACCTTAACAGAGCAAGAACCATATTGAATCGTACACAAAGACAAAGTGGTAAGGAGAGCAAATGCACAATTCATACCCATGGTAGTTTCCCAGTTTCACTTTAATCAAACAATTCAGTTATCAGCCTTTTTCCAAAATCCTTTTGGTTCAGCTGAAAGGCCTCTGCACACAGTAGTTGTAAGAAGAGCAGTAATGTATTACTTAGAGGCAAGAAATGGTGCTATAGTGCGGTGGATTATACCGACTGTTGAAATGTGCTGTACTTTATCAACCAAAAGATTATCTTGTAAGCCAAAGCTCATTCAACTCGAAAAAAAGGGCCACACTGGTGTTTATGGTTAATGTTTACTAAATGACATTTGTGTATCAGTCAGGTGGGCCTCAAAACATATTTTACATACCATCATAGAAGTAAGCCAAAGTAGGTTAGACAGTATTAAACACTTGTTTAAAGTACTTACTCTTCAAACCCTTCTCCACAGCACATAGACAATACTGATACATAATCTATGTACAGCATGTAAATCTAGAAGAGGTTCATGCTGAAAAAGAACTAGTTTACCTAAATATAATAGCAGTTTTGCAGCTCGAAGCTTTTCTGGATTCACAAGTGGCCCTCACACCTCCATGGTGAAAAAGAGTAGCAAGTGAAAAATACCAAATCTAAAATGGAAGTCACATATTAGAGCATAGTTAGCTTACAAACAACGTCATAATGAGTGATCATGGCTCCGCCTATTTAAATACATCATACAAAATGTGGGCCCAACCACCAGATATCAGAATAATGCATGGCATGTGAATCTAAAAGAGTTAAAAGCTGTAGAACTATTTGTAAAAGTAAGTAACCTGTTTCTTTTTGTTCACCCATATAAAAGGGTAGACAATTTTAACTTGTGAAGCAGTTTACAGTTTATATTGGCAAGGAAACCTGATTTATACATAGATAGCCAGACACTTTTCATATATTTCCAGTTCCTTTGTTAGCAAAGGTAACCAATTCTCTAGATGACATCATTCACAAATACGTTCAATTTAAATGCCTTCATCCGAAAATTGATTTTGTTGTATCTCATCGTTCGCATGAGTGTTTTAGGAGAGGTGACAAGATGACAAGTAAAAGGGGAAACCGGGGACAACCTTGTTGCATCACTCTCCGAGGCTGGATTTTTTTTTTTTTTACCTTTTACTTATCTTCGCTTACATTTTTTTAAATTGTAGATTGTAGTAGTTTATAGTTGGCTTGAGCGAGTGTGGGATTATTCCCTGGTCTACTTACTCTACCAAATGATGTTTCCTTATTAAGTTCAGTTAGAAGCTTTACTTCACTTCTATTATCTTTTTCTATCAACTCAGTAAGGCTTTGTACATTTCTAAATTGCTGTTCTTGCATCAGGAGGCCTGATTTGTCCAACTCTATTTAGGTTGTCAACTGATACTCCATTCGAGATGCCAGGATTCTTTTATAAATGTTTGTGTCTAGGTTTAACAATTTATCAATGCTGTTGGCTTTAAGACACACTGTTAAAATCTTTCTCAGTTTTGATGACAGAGAAATGGTCTCCATGGGCATCTTTGATCAAAAAAAAAGTTCATTAGTTATGAATCATGATATACCCAGAATGCTCTAAAAGCTTGGTAAAAGCTTCGTGTTAACCTTTCTAGGCATGGTATTTTTTTTAATTTTAAATGTTTAATCACCTCCAAGACTACAATGTTGAAAATGTCACACCCTTTTCATATCAGAGTTTGCACTTTAGGCAAATTAATCTCTTCTAAATATTTTCTCTGCTCTTTGGTTTATTCTTAGCAACAAGTGTAAAGATCTTGATTTCACTTGTGGCCCTCCTCCCTTTTACCTCACCTCATAAAATTCTGTTATGCTCATCTATGAATGCTCAGATAATGCCTGCCATTATTCTTTAAATATCAGTGCTAATATTTTACCTGATGGAATCCCTTTCTTGTAAAATTTTAATGTTTAGTTACGAACTGTCTGCATGGGTTTGAGTGGCTTTGCGCTGCTACCAATGTTTTGTGGCTCACTTATGGTTTTGCATTATTTTCCCATTATTTTGTTGCTTCTGCATCTTTGTTTCTCCTTGGTCAGGGTGCTTGGCTCATATTTGATATTCGTTCTATAAATTGTACCATTAAAAGTACATCAAAAGCATGACATGTTTATGCCAACTCTCTACTATCATAGTCTTCTGTTTACTCCTTTTCTATGCTAGGTCTTCTGGTATTTGGTCGTTATATTTTCAACTGCCCTGTGCGTCTACACCTAGTCTCTTTAAATCACCATTGTCCTTAGTTATTGTGTGTGTTCTATATCTGTTGCTGTACAATTCTGTCCTTTTTATCTTCCTCGTCAGTTACTAGTCTGAAAGCAGTGTGTGAGGCAGAGCAACAAATAATTTTTGGTGTGGGGATGAAATGTTTTTCATGTACCGACCAGCTCGAGCTGTCGAAATCTTGGCTTCAGGCTCTTGTGCCCTCATAACGAGAGACGAAGTTTAACCCAATAAAAAGTTACTACAGACCTGGACTTATTAGGCTTGCAAACTCTGGAGCCAGTATTTTGGGGCCCAGAGACCGGACCCTTTCAGAGGCTGTGTGTTTGTCAGCATCACAGCACTGCTTCCCCCACCTCTAAAGAGCAAGAAGAAAGAAAATGTATGCAGTTTTCTCCCTGGAATCGGGAGAAAACACATGGAAAAGGACCCAGTATCTCCAGGTATCTGTCATTAATCTTCATTCTAAGGAGAAACCCCATCAGTGGGTTTTAGTGCAGGAATACTGTCTGGAATCAAGAATTCCAGCCGATGACATCCCATCAGCAAAATCTACCAAACTTGTAATGAAGGCCTTAATTGCTTATGTTGTTGTGAGGTACTAAATAGGGTTCCTAAGGACTGCAGCACAAATTGTGCCACTCTAAGGGACCCATCACCAAGCACATGCACGACTGCCATTGCAGTCTAAGTGTCTTGGGGCAGACAAAAGTCAAAACACGACTTGTCACACATCCCTGTGTGCCATGTCCCCTACCACTGCATATGATATTTGTAAGTCACCGCTAGAACAGACCTGACAGCTCTAAGGCAGGGTGCTTAATATTATATGCAAGGACACTTCTGCCTGAGCAGATATGCCCGTGTGCTGTTCAGTCCTATTGCTGCCAGTGCAAGTGACCAGGGAAGCCATCTCAAACCATGTACTGGACACTGGTGAAAACACGTTGCCCAGCTACATGATGGCTTCATTGAAAATAGGGATGTTTGGTACCGAACAACTCTTCTTGATAAACCTACACTGGTGCCAGTGTTGGATTTATCAAAACATGCACTCAGAGGGCATCTTAGAGGTGCCCCCTGAAAATCTACCAGCCTTTGGTGAGCTTGCTGGCTGGATTCTGCCAGCCTGCCACCCAAGACAGGTTTCTGACATCTTATTGTCAAAGTCTTTTGCTCTCAGGAGGTAAGGACCAAAAGCCTGTCTGGAAGAGTGTGTAACACCCCCTTCCACAGGATGACCTGCTGATTATCCTCCTTGGGCTGGCAAGCTTCAAAGGAGCCGCCGCCTTTGGAAGGCACGTCTGACTCCCCTCACAGTAGAGGAAGCCACCCAAAGCCCACTTAACACCTGGACAGGCGGGAAAATTAGCTAGTCAGGTAGGCATGACACCCTCAGGCTAGTACCACCCCTAAGGTGGGCTAACTGTGAGGTGGGCACGATTTTTTAGAGGTAACCATCTTTGTGATGGCATACCTAGGAATTCTGGGACAGGGTTATGAATGCTTCCACAGGAAGTGGTCACATAGGGGTGTAGTGAACCCAAGTGGCAGTAACGCATTGGCTACTACCCTACACTCCTCTAACGCCCCTAAACTCAGTATTTAGGGGAGTCTCTGGCACCAGAGAAGTAGATCCTGATGACCGAAGAAGAGAGAGGACACCAAAGAGCAGCAAACGCAGACTGAAGAGAGCACCTGACTTGGCCCTAGCCCCACCGGCCTGTCTGCAGCCCTCGTCGAAAATTGCACCAAAATAGACTTGTCCTTCAGCTGTGACTCCGGCAACTTTGGAAGATGGTCTGCCTTTGATAAAGACTCAAAACCTCTTGTGAACTGCTGCCTGTTCAGCAGAATCTCCAAACCACCAAAACCCGGCACATGGAGCAGCAACTGCAGAGTGGGCCAACGGTGCCAACAAGGTTCCCCAGCCCTCCAGAGCTCGAGTCCATTGTGATTTCACCCATCATGGACTCTGACGTCTCCTGCAGCCTCTCCACGCCGGCCCTCTCTATCGTGACTGCTCCGGTAAGGAAAAACCCACTGCCTAAAGACACCTCTGCACCAGTTGCCCCTGGGCCTTGGAGAAGAGGACCAAGGATAGCATAAGAAGCTAAACTCCTGGCCATAGAAAAAGAGAGAGCTGAGATGGGCCTATGACCCATCTCCGGTGGCAGCAAAATTATATATAGGAAAACTCAGACCCTAAAATCTCCAAAGGGATTGTCCCTAAATATACAGAAAATGATGACATCACAAAATGGTTCACAGCCTTTGAGAGAGCCTGTAGGGCAAGAAAGGTCAGTCAGAAGTATTGGGGTTCTCTTCTTTGGGAACTACTCTCAGGCAAATGCAGGGATAGACTCCTGACATTGAATGAGGCAGATGCTGAGTCCTATGACCACATGAAGGGTACCCTGATTGAGGGCTTTGGACTCGCCACTGAGGAGTATAGGATCAAGTTCAGGGAGACTCGAAAAACCCGAAGTCCGTCCTGAGTAGATTTTGTAGACTTTTCAGTGAAAACACCAGGTGGCTGGTTGAAAGGTAACAATGTGCATGATTATGATGGGCTTTACAATATATTGATGAAAGAGCATCTGTTGAGTAATTGTTATCAAGAGAAATTACATCAGTACCTGGTAGACCTCAGTCCACTTTCTCCTCAAAAGTTGGGGAAGAAGGCAGACCACTGGGTTAAAACAAGGGTGACCAAAACTACGACAGGTGGGTGTGACCATAACAAAGCGGCCAAAAAGCCCCCCTGCCCCAAGGTAAAGAAGTTGATCAAGCAAAAGATAAAAACAAAGAGTCTTTTCAAGACCCCCAAAAACCTGCTCAGGAGGATGGCCCGAAACTCTTCACAGTCTAAGGGTGGGTACCACTGTAAGAACTGGGATCCCAAAAGGGCATGGTGTCATGACTGTAAAGTCCTTGGACACCAAACTGGAGACCTTAGCTGTAAAAGCAAAAAGAATGCCTCTAGTACTCGTGCAGTAAATGCAGTGGCTGATCTCCAGATGGGATCCCTGGTGAGCCCTGACAATGTCAAGAAGCTCACTGAGGGGACTCTATTCTCAGAGGGTGGGGTAGATATAGCTACCTTGGCTGCCTGGCCAACTAACATGAACAAATACAGACAGCAACCTTTAATCAATGTGGTTAGAGTGTAGGGACTGAGAGACACTGGTGTCAGTGTCACCATGGTGACTGAGCAGCAAGTGTCCTCAGAGCAATACTTGATTGGGAAAAATCTATCCAGTCACCAACGTTGACAGTGTAACAAAGGTCCATCCCATGGCGATGGTTGCTTGACGAAAAAGAGGTGGTTGTGTCTTCATCCTTTCCTGTCGACTTCTTGGAAATGATTTGGAGACCTCAGCCTGGGCTGAGGTAGAACTGAGGACTCATGCAGGAATGTGTGTGTAGTGAAAACCTGAGCACAGTGCAAATTCCATGGTGAAAAAGAGGTGCTGGAGTCTGGAATAATGGTCCAGCCCTCCAAGAGAAAAGATAAGAAGTCTGAGAAGCCAGATCAGGACCCTTCTCCTCAGGGAGAAGACCCATAAGTCCCAGAAGGAACTGAGCCCCAGGAGCTTGGGCCTTACAGCCCAGAGCTCTTGTGCCCAGGGGACCCTCTAAGAAGATCTGTGCCAGGGGCAGAGGACCTGTCCCACTCTTGAAAGCCTAAGACAGCAGGCTGCTGATCAGGAAAAGGGAGATGTCTGTGGCTCCCACAGGAACTTTTGGGAGGAGGGACTCCTTAACACTGAGGCCAGAGACCCGAAACCTGGTGCCACTATGAGAGTGGTAGTGTCTCAGCAGTTTAGAGAGTTTCTCCTCACATTGTCCCATGACATCCCCCTAGCTGGGCATCTTGGCCAGACCAAAACATGGAGTAGGTTGTTGAGCCACTTCTGCTGGCCATGTATGTCCCAGAAGGTGAAGAAGTGTTGCAGCTACCGTGTCGCCTGTCAAGCCAGTGGCAAGACAGGTGCCCACCCAAAGGCCCCCTTAATTCCACTTCTGGTTGCAAGGGTTCCCTTTGAAAGGGTGGGGATTGACATTGTTTGTCCCCTTGACCCTCAAATAGCCTCAGGAAACCAACTTATACTGGTAGTAGAGGATCATGCTACCAGGTATCCTGAAGCAATTCCCCCAAGGACTACTACTGCTCCTGCAGTAGCTAGGGCCCTCATTGGTATCTTTACCAGAGTGGGGTTTCCAAAGGAGGTGGTGTGGGACAGAGGTACAAACTTCATGTCTGGTTACCTGAAACACATGTGGGCTGAATGTGGAGTGACCTATAAGTTTGCTACCACCTACAAACCAATGGCCTTTTTGAGAGGTTCAGCAAGACATTGAAAGGTATGATTGGTGGACTCCCTGAAACACTCAGGAGATGATGGAATGTCTTACTCCCATGCCTGCTTTTTGCCTACAGTGAAGTGCCACAGAAGGGAGTGGGGTTTTCACCCTATGAACTTCTGTTTGGTCATCCTGTCAGAGGACCATCGTGTCTTGTAAAGGAAGGATGCGAGGGGCCTCTCAGAGAGCCTAAACAGGACATTGTGGATTATGTGCTTGGCCTTCGTTCCAGAATGGCTGAGTCCATGAAAAAAGCAAATGAAAACCTTAAGGACAGACAGGAGCTCCAGAAGCTCTGGTATGACCAAAAGGCTATCATGATGGAGCTCCAACCAGGGCAGAAGGTATGTGTTTTGGAGCCTGTGGCTCCCAGGGCTCTCCAGGACAAATGGAGTGGACCCTATCCTATCCTGGAAAGCAAAGGGGAGGTCAGCTATTTGGTGGACTTAGGCAGTTGCAGGAACCCCAATAGCGTCATCCATGTTAACCGCCTTAAACCCTATCATGACAGGGTGAAAGTGACCATGGTGATGGTCACAAATGAGGATCAGGAAGCAGAGAGTGAACCTCTCCCTGACCTCCTCTCAAACAACCCTAAAGATGGGTTAGTGGAAGGAGTGGTCTTGACAGACACCCTCACTGACCAACAGCAGACTGATTGCAGGGAAGTCCTACATCAGTATGTTAAGCTCTTCTCTTTGACCCTTGGTCGGACCAACTGGTGCACACATGATGTGGACACTGGAGACAGCCAACCTGTCACAAACAAAATTTACAGGTAGTCTGATCATGTCAGAGAGCATCAAAGCTGGAATAAGCAAGATGCTAGAATTGGGTGCCATTGAGCCCTGTGAAATCCCCTGGGCAGCCCAGTTGTCTTAGTCCCCAAACCTCACACCCAGGGTGGGATGAAAGAGTTGAGGTTTTGTATGGACTATAGGGGCCTCAGTGCTGTAACCAAGACTGATGTACACCCAATTCCTAGGACTGGTGAATTAATTGACAGGTTAGGGGCAGCCAACTATCTCAGTACTTTTGATCTGACATCAGGGTCATGGCAGATAGGTCTGACCCCTGGAGCAAAAGAAAAATTAGCATTCTGTACCCCAGATGGGCATGCCCTTTGGACTAAAGAATGCCCCTGCCACCTTACAAAGGTTGGTGTATAAAGTCCTTGCTGGGTTGGAATCCTTAAGTGTAGCTTATCTTGATGATATTGCTGTCTTTAGTTCCACCTGACAGGATTACCTGGTTCCCCCTTGGTAAGATTCTTGAGGCTCTGAGAAGCGCAGGCCTCACTATCAAGGCAAGCAAGTCCCAGATAGGGCAGGGCATGCTTGTATACTTGGGCCACCGTGTAGGTGGAGGCCAAGTTCAACCCTTACAACCCAAGATCCAGACAATTCTGGACTGGGTAGCTCCAACCACCCAGACTCAAGTCAGTGCCTTCCGTTGCTTGACTTAGTACTAAAGGAGGTTTGTGAGGGGATATGGGTCCATTGAGACCGCCCTCACAGGTCTGACCTCCAAGGGGATGCCCAAAAAGTTGGAAAGTGCCCCTTATTGACATGGTTGCATCACTTTTTGCCTGGTACATGTTGTGATTTTGACTGAAAGTGCACTGGGTTCCTGCTAACCAGGTCTCCAGTGCCAGAGCTTTTTCTCAAAACGGTGCAATTGTTCCCCAAATTGGCAAACCTTTAGCACCCTCTGTAAGTACCTAGTAAATGGTACTGTGGTACCTAGGGCCTGAGGTACTTAGCACAAACTGTGCCACCCTAAGGGACCCCTCACCATGCACATGCAATACAGCCATTGCAGGCTGTGTGTCTTGGTGCAGACAAAAGTGAAAACACGACATGTCACTCGTCCCTGTGTGCCTTATCCCTTACCACTGCATATGATATTTGTAAGTCACCCCCACAACAGACCTGACAGCCCTAAGGCAGGGTGCTTAATATTATATGTGAGAACATATCTGCCTGAGCAGATATGCCCCTGTGCTGGTCAGTCCTATTGCCGCCAGTGCAAGTGACCAGGGAAGCCATCTTAAACCATGTACTGGACACTGGTAAAAACGAGTTCCCCAGCTACAGGATGGCTTGAGTTAAAATAGGGATGTTTGGTACCAAACATCTCGTCTTGATAAACCCACACTGGGTGAGAGCTTTTTGCTCTCAGGAGGTCAGTTACAAAAGCCTGCCTGGGAAGAGGGTGTAACACCCCCTCCCACAGGATGACCTGCTGATTAGCCTCCTTGGGCAGGCAAGCTTCAAAAGAGCCACCACCTTTGGAGTGCAAATCTGGCTCCTCTCACAACTTGCCCCCCTATCCAGAGCCTCCTTGGCACCCGGACAGGTGGAAAAATAGCTAGTCAGGTAGGCGTGTCACCTCCAGGCTAGTACCACCCTTAAGGTGGGCTACTCACATGGTGGACACGATTTTTCAGAGGTAGCCATCTTTGTGTTGGCATACCTAGGAATTCTGGGAGGTTATGCCCACGTCCCACAGGACATGGTCATAGAGGGGGAGTAGTGACCTTAAGGGTCAGTAGCCCATTGGCTACTACCCTACACTCCCCTAACCTCCCTAAATTCAGTATTTAGGGTAGTCCCTGGCACCAGAGAAGCAGATCCTGACGACCTAAGAAGAGAGAGGACACAGAAGAACCGCAAAAGCAGAGAAGACCGACTTGGCCCCAGCCCTGCCAGCCTGCCTGCATCCCTCGTCGAAAACTGCTCCAAAGTCAACTCGTCCTGCAGCTGTGACTCCGGAAACTTGGAGTTGTGCCTGCCTTCGAAAAAGACTCAAGACCTCTCATGAACAGTGGACCTGTTCAGCAGAATCTCCAAAAAGAAAGACTCTCAGGCTTTCAGAACCACCAGAACCCACCCTCAGAAGGAGCCACTGCACCCGTTGCCTCAGGCCCAAGTTGAAGTGGGCCTATGGTTCCAACAAGGCTCCCCAGTCCTCCAGAGCTCGAGTCCATCGTGGTTTCACCCCTCCTGGACTCCCCGAAGTCACCTGAAGCCTCTACATGCGACTTCTCCAGTAAGGAAAAACCAGATGCCTAAAAACAGCTCTGCACCCGTCGGCCCTGGGCCTTGGAGAAGAGGACCAAAGGTGTCCCCTCGTCCATGACCATCGCAAGGCCTGAGCCCATTTGCTGGTTCAGCCAACTGGTATCCTAGCCAGAACCTGCAGCATCTTTTTACAGAGATCGATCCCCATAGAAAAGCATTGGGCTCCCAACGCTTATTTGCACCCTGCATGGGGCCGCCCTTATGCCGCTGGTGGTGTACTGTTGGTGCTGCCTTAGACCTTGCCCACCACTCACCATATCTCCTGTAGATTGGTCTTGTAAGTCGCTGTACTACACCTGTTAGCAGAACTTGTTCTTCCTTCTGTAGGATAACATTGCAGAACTCAGAAATTGCAAGTGAAAATAAGTTATATTTAAAACGTACTTACCTGAACGATTTTTCCCTGATGCCTAAACATATATAAAGATACTTGCTATTTTTATAAATTGGTGTGGATCTCCTTCTTGAATCGTGTTGGCATTTATTATTAAATGTGTATTTGCAAATGTCTTACACTCCTCTGTGTTAAGCCTAAGACTGCTCGACCACACTACCCTCTAATAGAGCACTTTCGGATTGAATAGCAAGCCCTGTCCACTAGTAAGGGAACCCCTGGACTCTTTAAATGGAATATCATATTCTTGATATATCCCATAAAGGGCCAGCTTCCTACAGCAGATTTATTTGTTCTGTGTCTAAAATATCTAACAGATATTTTTGCCATGTGAGTTGAGGGCATATATTCTTACAATTGGTATTTGTATACTGTGTAATTTTCTTTCAGTGTGGTGTATATTCTTTTTCCTTATTCCTAAGTATTTCAGTACGCAAAAAGGATACATCTTTGTATATGGTTACCGCTAGCCATCCAGGTTTTGTTCTGCTCTTTGATTGAATGGCGTCTTACTGCGTTAGTACAACTTCAGGTGAATCAAATATACTTCCCTTCCATTGCCTTCTCTTCTTGTGCACCTTGGCCTTACATTGAGTTTCTCCTCCTCCCTCCCACACCCACATTTCTTATTCCCTTTAAAAGAACATGTTTAACTGAGTCAATGCCTGTTATTTAATGGAAAATTAATTTAACCTGTGGTGATGCACAGAAGCCTAGGTTTGGTAATTTTGTCTAACACAACAAACTCAGAAAAAGAAATATACAATAAGATTGGAGTGTGCAATTTCAGATAAGAAATTAGTTCTTTTATAAAATGGTCATTCGAGAGAAGATTGTGATGCGTAAAATTCATAAATAATTAAAGCGGTTTCATTTTTAGTAAGGATTCTATAATTGTCACTCATATTCTTAAAGGTCTGAATGTATCAGATTCTGGGTTCCCATTTTTTCAGTTTTTTGTATAGGACAGTGCCTTTGTGGAAATAATCAGAATTTCAGATAACTGCACACATTGATAGGTTACCTATTTTGAAAAACAGCAGTGGCTTGTTTGAATTATGAAACCCAGTCAACTGTAGAGCATTTTTTAAATTTAATTTGCAATGGTATTTTTTCATTTTATTCTTTCATGACCTTGTAATTTTGCTTCAAGAGGGAACTCTGTGTGTGTGTGTGTGTGTGTGTGTATATAACTTAAACTAAAATTGGTTTTCATTGCAGCGTGTTCTTTTGTAAACTGTCTTGTACCTTCTTTTGTTATGATTTGAGTTCAAAATCATCAATGTATCCATGTCTAAAGTAATTGTCTTTACTTAATTTGGAAAGTGGTATTGTACTAGTACCCACATTTGATTAGTTCTGTTTGTTTTTATCTTCAGAGATCATGGGTGCCCCATCACATAGGCTTTTATTGTGTTGTGCAGAATTATATTGTAGTTGTTTTTATTCAGTCTTCTTATTGATTTTCTTGTTTGTTTTGAGTAGGGACTTGGTAACTCAGGCTTCCAGGAAGGAGATCATGATGAGTGTGCAAGAATGCCAGATAAGAAAATGACTGGCCCTTGCGCAAGGCCTGTTGTAGAGCTTGAGCACTTTTACATACTTTGTGTAGTCATTTGTTAGATTATGAATCAATAGTGCAAAATTCAATAAAGTGAAGTATTTCAATAGCATTAGTCTTTCATGATGGCCGACTAGAAGTCTGCTTAAATGGTGGGGCAGGAAGAGCTTAGCTCAGTTCTATGAATTGGGAAGAGGTTTGTTTTTAATGACACCAATTTCCTAATAGAGAGCCAGTGCAAATAATTTCAGGTCTGCATTATTGCCCAGCCATTTCAGGCTGAAGATGGAGGCGGTTTTCTGATTTTCTGCTCATAATTAGGCCAGTGGTTTGACGTACGGATACTGTTGACGTCACTAAAATATCTATACCCATAGGATGAATTGATAAGTCAGGATGAAAGAGGCAGTAGAGGAAAGATCAAGTGTATTAACTGCAAGTGAAAGAATATTATTTTTCACGGTGTCAGAGTGTTTGGCTCAAGCGGCAGACTCATGTGGTACTTGAATTGCATATTGCAAACCTTCTTGGAGCAGTAGCCTGACAGCCCCTGGCTGATGGTCATTCAAGCAATAGAGGTTACCACATCATAGAACCTCCATGTTTGACCTATTAACCTGTAACCACGTGTTGACTCGCGTGTGGCGGTCATTGTCCCTTCGTGAATTCTCATAAGTATCTAGGGATCATAGATGTACGTATGGTAGCATAAGTTCAGGTTGTTGAACCTAAAGCTACCTGATGATGCAGTATAGATGCTGAAGAGAACTAGCAATAGGTGTAATCCCTTAGGCACACCTTAGTTAATGTTTGTGGTCATGAAGATATAAGATGGACACCATTTGCCAGAAAGAATTACAACCACCCAAAATTCAATTCTCTCAATTTACTTGATTTTTGCGGTGAAAGAATACATTTATTTGGTTATTTTTGGTAATGATCAAGAAGGTTCTGGGATAGGTACTTCACCTTTGATTTTGGAGGTGTCTCTTTTCAATATTAAATAAGACAGTTTGCGCTCCAAGGGCAAAAATTTATTGATTAAAGTCAATAAAAAGGACATTTTTTAAATTTAAGAAGAGTGTTCGAACGTTCCAACAGATTTTGCTACTTTTCAACACGTAATAGAGGCCAGCATCTGTCTATTACGGTTTGGCAGTTTGCCTATAAATGTTGGGTTTTTGCTTGGAGATTGGATGGCCACTTGAGGAACATATGGGCAACTTTTCTTAAGGTTAAGGAAATGTTGATTAGATTTTTCTGAGAAGTGGTAAGATGGCCATATCAAACATGTTTCTTCCATATCCAGCACCTGTCATTTGTGGCAGATTCCAAACTTTTGGATATTAATTACTGGCAGATGGGAATACCAAAGTGATCTCTCATAATGCTACAGAGAAAGACTTCTCCCATATGTTGTCTTCGGAGGTCAGTCCGTCAACACGATGTTAGCCTAAAGGGTTTGGTTTTTGGACAACATGAGCATTCACAAGAGATGCTAAAGCTTGCTAATATTGTGGAGGTGCAATTGTTGTTGCACCTTTTTTTTCCAAAACAGAAAAGCCGATCTGCTCCGTTATAAGGTATTTTGTGTGTTGGTGCCGCTGTGGTTCAAATGCAGACATCCCATTTCCTTTTTGGCCACTTCCAACGCTGTACTGTAACTGACTGCTTTAACAAAACCATGGTGTAATTACTCACTGTTTGTGGAATGTTTAGGCTGATGCAGATGCTTAATTGCTTGCATTTTGCTTTCTCTGTGAACTTTCTTGTTTTGCTCAAGTACACCCTTAACCACTGATGCATTAACCTCTTACTTCTTCTCTGTCATTCTGTGTTTTCCGGAACGGTAATGTACTTTTTCCTTGTGTTTTTGTGGTTTCTCTTGTGTAGTCATATGGATTGTCACTACAAAGCCTATCGACACACAGGCAAATTTTTCCTTGGTGCACATATGGAGCACGCTTCACCTTTCACTTGCAGCATTATAGTCCATAGTTTGAATGCTGCTATTGTTAACTTATTTTGAGCACTCGGAGTTGACCCACCAATAACATTCACTGTACTGTGTTGCTTCTTTATCACCCACTATTTTAACTTAAAAATGTTGACTTTATGTATTTAAGGAACTTATTTCAATATGCTACACATAACAGAGTAGCTCAGGATTATTCAGCTTTTTACAGTAAAGTCACAGATTCACATTTAAAAACATTGATGGTTGGCAGTTACAAGTGATCACCATATTTGATAGAGACGTCTAGCCACAGATTCTCTACCTTAGAATATTTCTCAGGCGTTGGACTCGATCCATAAAATCTTGAGCATTTCTTCTGGGCGCCGGTAGGTGGCGTTGTCCACCTTGGAACTGACATGCACAGTGCCTATATAGGGGCCTCCCCAGCGTGCTAACTTCAGTTCTTTTCTTTAAGCGCCATCAGCACAGACCTGGAGAGAGCTGCCTCAGTCATTTTTTGGACTACCTTTTCCAACCTTTTGCCGAAATTCTTTTTCAGGATACGCTCCCAGTGTGTGTTAGGGATGTCCCCTGAAAAAACTGTGGGGTTTAAACTGTGTGGATCCTTTCGCATGCAGATGTGTGTAACAGACCACCTGGTTTGCTTGTAGTGCATGGGGCTAGGCCACGACTCCAAGGCGTACCAAGACTTAGAAGTAATGAACCCAGAGGCAGTCCGGGAGCATGCCCTGAAGCTCCTTGTCGCCCACACTAGACTAGTCTGCACTGCTCCGGCTCCAGTTGGGTCCTTGGGATCTGTTTCTGGACCCGAATTGCCTCGGGACGTGAGTCTGTGACCTTCCCCGGATTCTGTTCCACTGAAGCCGTTCCCGACGCTTTTGTTATACTGACTCCGATACGGAGTCCGATACTGGTATGAGGAACTGGTGGATGTTAGTGGTCTGGACATTTCTCCCGGACCCTGGCCTAGTCTGTCATCCTAATGTGCCTATGGAGGAAGGGGTTTAATTTGCTGTGGTGGTGAGGAGGGCGGGTGAGGTCCTGGATCTTAAGCTGGACTTGGTGGGCAGTCAAGAATACATTCTTGACAGAGGTGCTCCATCTAGGGTAGGCACCACAGGGCCTCTACTCCCTTTTAATAAAGCCCTCACTGATGTCCTGCTCAGGGCCTTGGCCAAACCCTGCACATTCGCTCCTGTGCACAGGACAATTGCCTCCTGCCATCACCCTGTGCCCGGGGAAGCAACTTTCCTCACCCATCACGGCACACCGGAGAGCCTGGTCGTCCACTTAAGGCTTGACGATGGGCCTGTAAATGAAGGTAATACAGTTAATTTCCTTTGTGCCTTGAAGTCTTGGATGAGAGTAAATAGCCTATGTAGAAAAATCTAGATCTATTTGGTCAGTTGTTCTCTTGTCAACGGTAAATCTTCTAATTGGTCCATGTCTCTCTGAAATCTTCTGGCCCCAGTCAAAGCGCTCCAAACCCTGTGGGTTGTATTTGCACCAGTGGTCTCTTTTTAATCTGTGATAAATGCAATTGTAAAATAATACCTTGTAGTAATATGTAGTTGATTAGAAGTTCGGACACCGCCATCATACTGCGGTAAAGCTGATCAAGTACTGTTGTTTATTATTTTGTGGATAGGCTACTGAAATAGCACCTACTCTGAGTTTCTATTTTAAGAACGCTACGACAGTACTGCTTATTCTAGCCGTTTTGCACTGTATGTTAATGTGCAATTTTTATGTAACTCTTCTCTTACTCGAGAGGGTGTCAGTGCTCCTTACTATTTACAGTGAATAACAAACCCAAATCTCTAGAGTACGTTTCAAAAATAAATCAACAAGAAAGTTAATAAGTTCAAATGTAAGATACATGAAAGTGAGTCATAACAGTAATCTCAGTTTTTTTGAGTTTGGATCCCAGTAGACTGAAAAGTTTAAATTAAGAAAATATTCCCTGTGCACAAAACATTAGAAGAGAGGACACCTAAATATATTTGTCGTCGTTGTCTTACTCAAACATATCTCCGAATAATTACCACTGTCGTCTGTGATCTGACTGGCCATAAATCCGTCATTGAGTGAAACCCCCTGGTTGATTTTGTTTGCAATAATATATTGTGAATATATTTAAAAACAACTGTTTAACAGGGCATTGATGTCATTAAAATACACCAGTAGTTGTCCGTTCTTTAAAAAAAAATATATTTATGGTTTCAAATTTCTTGTTTTATCTACTTTCAGAAATGTTTTGCTCTCTTGGTGTTCTCATAGTAGTTCAGATAAGCATTCCAAAGAGATGGGGGGTTTATAAAAACATGTTTCCCTTTTGGAAATCTGATGCAAACCATTGAGGCTTGATTCACCTTTGAGGTGAAATAAATTTCCCCTTTCATTGTAAAAGTCTTTCACAATTAGGGCGGCTCGTACAAGCATTGAGCTCTCGGAGGCCTCACACAGCAGCTCTAGTGACTTTGTGCATGATTCAACTTCAGTGTCTCTTGTCCATTATTGATGTAAGACTCATACCATTGAAGGTATTGAGTGCCTAAAACAGATAATGTATGCAGCATGCTTATTGCTATCATTTGGATTTCAATACTATGATGTATTCTGGTAAAGCATAAGTATTTTTACCATTAAAACATGACTGATCCAAAGATTTTCACCAACAGGTCTCTGGAGAACCCCACCCCACCATATACCCCTAAGATGGGACGCAGGTAAGGAAGATCATAGAGGATGTTCTGTAAGTGAGCTGACATGAGCAAGACCTATTGATTTGTGTACTATCTGTCAGTTGTCGACCATTAGAAAGTGGTTCAATCATGGAAGGTGTACATTCACAAAGAAGGCTTTGCTGGCTTAGGTTTTGTCTTCTTCACAGATGCTCTCGGATATTGAAGTATTTATTTGCTTTTAAAATCATTTAGACAAAGAGCTCAGGACATTCGCTAATAGGCTAATTGATGCTACAATCAAAACCAAAACAGTAAAGGGCCATAAGTAGCTGTGAGCACAGATATTGCTCATAAATATGGTCCAAAAAGTGTGAGTAGTACTATGTTGTACACTTTCTGGTTTGTTCTATTCAATTGATGGAATTCTGCAGCTAGAGGACATAAGTCTTTAGAAATATTGTATGATATTCAGAATCTAGCTTAATGGTATTTATGATTAGTGACTTCCTTCAACTCTGTTGATCTTGACTGCTAAGTTTTTGGGACCATGCTTGTAAAATACTTCAGCTGACAGGTTTTGCTAAGACAACATAACTTAGAAATGTACAGAATTTCTTCATGTTTGCATTAAGTACTTGTTTTTTGTTTGAACAGTGCTTTAAACAGAATTGTTTTAGAATGTGTTGATGATTGTGCATGACTTAAAATTCATCAAACGGCCAAGGATATCAAGAGGGACATCCCATTCTTCTTGAACTCCTTCACAATCACCTTCCTCTTCCCACTTTCTCAACAGTGGCGTTATGTGATCCTTAGCCGTAATGTTATCTGAGGCAGTGATACATTTATTTTACTCTTCATTAAAAATGCTTCTGCCAAAATGTACCTTTTGCACCAGACACAAAAGTAAAAACATTTATGAAGCAGTCGCTTACATAGATACACAGGAGGAAAAGACAGGAGAAAGAAGAGAATATAGGGAGGGAGAATAGAGCAAAAGGTTCCACTGAAGTGAAGGAAAACTGAAAGGTTGATAAACTAACAAAAAAGTTAGTCAAGCAGAAAATATATGAACTTCGACACCTCCAGGGAACACCAAGAACGTGGCATTCACCTACTCGGGTACAGTCAGCGTATGCCTAAAAAAAGGTTCAAATGTCCAATTATGGCCAGCCTATCCCTAGGTGAATGTCCAGGGAGACCATCGTCAGGCACAGTGTTTGGTAGCCAGCCATAGCTTCAGATGCCAGTTGAGAATAAAAGGAAAAAGCCAAGGAACTCTTTCGAGTGGCCCTGCAGCGGCTTAACGCCACTGGTTAGGAACTCAACCAGTGTCAACGTAAAATAAATGTAAACTACTGTAGAGTAATCTTTTTAGTGGGAACCATCCCATTGGAACTATAAAAGTTCTATAAACAATTAAGATACCCAGTGGATGAAAAGTTAAATCATACTAATCTTTAATCTATTTATAAAACTTGACAAAATAGTCTCATAATTATATAGGAATTCTTTTTTATGTGGCCAACAAATACAGTTATCTAACAAATATCTTTTTTAGAATTGGATAATATCAGTACCGTTTCAACCCCTTTTTTAAAACTGCCAATATCTATATGAAAACAGTGTTATTGGACTTCTCATGTCTTCCATTTTCACAAAGAATACAGCCTTCATACATTCAACATGTGTTTTGTGTATAAGGAATCCCGCTTCCTCAAGGCTCTATGGTTGAATTCATTAAATGTGTCCTCCTGTATCATTTTCCAGTAAGCTCTCCTTATACTTCTTCACTTCAGAGCATTCCATATTATGAAACTTTCAGTAATTTCCAAAGTTGCAAGATTGAACATCAACTCCATGTGTAGTTCAATGGCACTTAATTTCTTCTCTAATCGCTAGCTTTATGTAAAAGTTTCACACTTCTCATCAATACTTAAAAACAATAAGCCTATAATATGGCAGTCACAATTGCCCGCCGATATTCCCTCACTAACAGGCAATAACTCTCATGTGGTTAGTCATAAGTACAAAACCAAAGGTACACATTCTATGTTGAGTTGCAGCCTCCAATTCCATGTCACTCTTTCAGAGGAGGACGTGCCTCTAAATGCCCAGTTGAAGCATAAAAAAATCTAAAACAGCCCTGAATGGCCAGGGTGAGATGTAAATACTTTTGCAGTTCTCAGGTGCCCTGGCACCAGCAAAGCATGTCCGGACACAAAAATCAGTTGCCATTGAATAGCCATATACTCGGGTAAGGTCATGTATATTGATGTGTAGCCATGTAGGTCCAGTTCAGCCTCATAGGCACATACACATTGTCCCACACGCCCATGCCCAATTTTGTTTTTGAATGTTCTAATATAGCCTTGACTATCCAGTACAGTCTTGGCCTCAAATTTTCTGGCAAAATATTAGCTTCAGATGCTCATTGCAGCTCCCACTGCGCAGTATGGCTTCAAATACCCAATGAAGCCATCTGCATGCATTTGCTAGTTGCTGAAGTCCAGTGCAGCCTTTCCAAATGTAACCTGGCCTCAGTGCAAACTTCTATTGAGCATGCTTACTTCAAATGCACCGTGTAGCCTTTCTATCATCATATTTGGTCTCCATGCCTAGTGTAACCTCCACATGCCCAAGTTGAGCCATAGGGACCCAATACAGCCTCACCGTTTGCTGGTATGGGTCCAATTACGCATTATCTCTTAATTCCCTAATATAGTCTTGAATGCTGCCTCACTATACATGTGCAGGTGCTTAAAATGTGGTGTCTTTTCTCCCGATGCAGAGATATAGTCTTGTGCAGGTTTAGCCTCGAATGTCCAGTGTCATGGCCAAGGTGTAGTTTTACCATTAAATGCTCAGTGCAGCATTGCAGCTTTAGCTTCTAGGTGTACATCCCAGCTGCCCAGTGCTGACTCCCAGTGTTGTTTTGCCTGACGAAAGATGCCTCCATGTGTGTAAATTTGACGTTTAATTCCAGCTAGTTACTTTTAGCAACCAGGACCAGTACAGGAGATCCACATGGTGCTGGGGTTCTAAACTCCGCCTCATATTTCTTGATTGAAGGCAACGTACGGACCTTGTTGGAGGAACGCTGATCCCATCTTACTTTCTTCTTGTGCTACTTGAGCTCTCTTATTGGCTCACTTTAATTTCTTCCCTGATGCTTCCGTTTGGAGGCTGCTGGATGGAAGTTTTGGGAGTTCTTATACCTAGTTCCAACCCGGAGACTCCCAGCAGCTTCCTCTTTGTGCTGAGGGACTAGAAGGTGGGATAAGGGATAGGAAATCAAGAAGGCAGTCCTAGCTCACAATGCTATATTTACTTTCTTTTGTATGCTATCCATGATACCTCAGAGACCAGGAGAATGGCAAACTGCTAACTGGCTACTTCGCTTGTTACCCGCTAAATGATGTACGTCATATGCATTCCATATGTTGTGTACTTTCATGCAAAGTTGTAGTTCTGTGTTTTGTTCCAGAGAGCAATGCAAATAACAGTGGTGGCAATTTGATGATACACTAGAAAGTACAAACTAGCCTGGTTGTTCATCATAGCCTCAGTCATCAATTGTGAACATGCATTTAGTATAATGTGGTTGTAAATAGTGTAACCTTGGTTTTTAAAATAGTTTTCCATGTATTTATACCCCTTTCAGAAGCATCGAATCCCCTAATTTAGGGTTTGCTGGTGGTGATTCCCTTCTTCCTAATCTGTTAGAGGATGAGCTGTGCCATCTCTCAGACCTGGAGCCTGAGCCAGACTCTCAGAACTGGCAGCATACAGTTGGACGCGATGTTGCACCCCATCTACCACAGAAGGAGAGAGCTAGACAGGAAGTCATACATGGTGAGCAGTCTAATTCATTGTCTGATTTCTGATTTAGGCTTGTTTTTTTCTGGAATGTTACAAAGCATTGTTTGAATCTTATTTGTTTTCTAATGAGCATCCACAGCTGCAAAACATATGTTAAAGAATAGGGGGCATATGTACAAGAATTGCTTTTTCCGAATTCTGATTCTTACTGAATCGCAATCAGGAATTCACAGTCCCTAATCCCTGGTTGGTTGCAAATCGGCCTTCCTCATGAATATTAATGAGGTAAGTCACAATTTGTGAACCATTAGGAATGATAGCCTTCACAGGGATGGTGGCCTGCTGGGGTTAACAGACCACCATGCTTGTGATGGCTTTTTAATAAAGAAATATTTGTGTTTTTTTCTAAATGCAGCCAGTTTCCTTCAAGTAAAATAGAAAATTAAACTATTAAGTTTCGTGGGACCACTGCCTGCTCTTAAAAAATATTTTTGTTCACATTCTCAAAGGGGATGGGGATCCTTGGGGACCCCTTCGCGAATGGTTACCACTACCTTTTAGTACTCGGTAAACAAATTTATATTTAGCTGTAACTTGGTTGCAAAACATTAGTACATACCACTGCAAATTGATAGTTGAAAGGGACGACCTAAGTACGCCCCTTCCAAATACAGATTCGCTAAATCAAATTGCAATTCGGCAGTTACAGAATCGCAGTTTGGCATTTGTACTTTAAAAAATGTTTTTTGCGGTCGCAAATGAGCTGATTCTGTGATTCAGCCAATTGTTGACCTCAAAAAAGTTTTGAACATATGGCCCAAGACCACCATTTGCATTACATTGCCTCAAATGCACGGGAGCCCATTTATTTTGGTCACTGGTATAGCGAGTTTAATCCTAAAGGAAATGCCGTTTTTGCCAGTGCATAATTTGCCTTACTCGAGAGATGTGCCTCAGTAATAAGGCCGACTGGTTTCCCACCTCAACTTTACTAGTAGGCCCTTGTTCTTTAAATGCGAACTAGGTAAAGCTTGGTATAGAAGAAAGGTTTATATTAAAAATAAATAGCCTAACATCTTGAAAATATTGATTCAGGCTTGCACGGTATCTGGTAAACAAACTTTACTCCACTCTATACAAAAATAAATCAAGAAGAGAAAGGGAAATGTGGAATCTGAAGTAAATGGCTGACTTCATGACTTCCATTTGGTCTTACCTCATATGTGACACGTTCAGTCAGTTCAAGCTGTTGAGTTCATAGCACGTTGCATTCTGAGACTCACTATTTTAAGTATGGGCCCAACTCAGGAGGCACCCTACCATTGGCTAATAAGACAGGACTGTGGTTTTACCCTTTACTCTATCTAAGTGGTGAGTAAAGTAATTAGCCAGTCACTGCGTCCCTTTGAACTTAATGTATTTCTTCCGCCCTGCGAGCCAGATAACTGTGACCTGGGTCTGATCTCTTCAGCGTGTTAGTTTGTCATGTGCTGAGAAGAAATAAAATCACTCCATGGATCTTAACACAGAAATGCGATGCTCATAGTTGGCATTTGTATCTTCATCCTTGTTAATTAGGGATTACTTGTGTGACCTGTTACCTGAGAATAATTATAATTTGTTTTTACTACACCGGTGATTCTCCCTAAGCTGCCTCTGAATTATTGGTAGTTCTAGGGAGCATTCAGTTACACATGCTTAATGGCCCATGTCAGGTACTAAACCCTAAGCAAGTTCAGGCATAGGAGCAAACAGCACTTATCACGTGGAGATGCTAGAGCCATCACTTTTAAAAGAAAAGAAAGCAGTTTGTGGTGCTTTTCAAATCAGAAGCATTTTTATTCGGCAGGGAAACCTGCCATAAAAGCAATTTAAAATACATGCAAGGGAGAATAAATTAAACATCAACGGCAACCAACATGTGTCATATAGAGCTTGAATAAAAGCATGCCATGCATAATAAATAGACTAAAAGAGTATAAGATCTTAGTCAAAGTGCATGGTGCTTCTTGAACGTACAGCTGCCTTAAGAAACAAACTTATACAACAGGTTTTTGTCAGTTAAATCTTTTAGACCCCTAAAAGCCTGTTGACATTTGCGATAATTTCTAAGTCTTAAAAAAGTTACTAAATACTTTCTCCTCATAAATAATTGGTAGTACCCACTGAAAAAAGTAAAATGAATCATGGTTTGCTTAGATACATTGTTGCACGAGCAAACTTGTGAGCTCAAATTGTGCTGGAAACCTAGTGGGAAACAGAGGGAATATTTCAGGGTCCCTGCTCTAAATCGAAATAGGAGCAAGCACACCCAGCTCCCGGTTGTATTCACCAGGTAATCGGTTGACACAGCACCAAAGTTGGCAAGGAAGCAATCCCCAATGCTGGATTTCTGTGATTCTTCATGTAACCCAATACCCTGCAATTTTTCGAACAGCAGGGCCTGTGCATGCTTTCTGCTGAGTAGTGCAACTATAGCTGACTCAGAAACAGCAAATCTTAGACCAATCCCTTCCAATTACTTTTTTTACGTGGGACAGCCAGGGAATAGAGAGCCCTTTGACACAGGCCAGGCAGTCAAAATGTATCTTTCTAGTGAGTGAGGCTTCCTCCACATTGCTCATAACAGAGAGCCACAACAGCACAGGACGAGTACGTATTTGGTCACTTAAATAATTTAGTGCTAACTCCTTATGGCAAATAAAATGTGAGGTCGATGCGGGCACCATTAATAATTGCCTGCAAAAGCGTTTTTCTTCCATTTGAAGTGGCTGCGGGTCACTAATGCCCCATATTCCTACCCTGTAGGTAGCAATGGGTACACACTGAGCTGAATATATTTGTAACAATGGGGCAAGGACTCTGCCTCCTGGTGGTGATGGTAAGCTAAGGAGGGAGCCTACAGCCTTCGACCATTTCATTCTATTTTGCACGATTTGGGATGCCCATGAGCTAGAAGCACTAAATAAAATCCCTAAATATGTTAAAGTGCTAGTGTGCAGTAATGTATTTGACCCTACTGTGATGGACGATGAGCGTATGTGCTTCGTGCCACAGGACATAGTGAACGATTTTGAGAAATTGGTCCTTAGATCTACTTTCTCCTTAAAATCCACAAAATAATTGACTAAAATACGTAAGGCTTTCGTGGTGCGGGCCATTAGTACAGCGTCATCCGCATATAAATGTACAGGAATGGGTGCGCAGTTTGCCATGGGGACATCAGTGGTGCTATTTATAAGGTCCAAACTGAGGTTATTTATATATAAAATAAATGACAAAGGGGCAAGCACACACCCTTGGTGCACACCCCGTTCAACATTAAAAACATCAGATACTTCCCTACCAGTCCCAAACCTAACACATGCTTTTGTCTCATCGTGTAAAGATATTAAAGTGTGCACCAGTGTTGGGTCCATCTTGATTAACATTTGCCATAACTTAGCTCTGTTTACACAGTCGAAGGCCATCGTCAGGTCCATGAAAGCAAGATACAAGTTAGATTGCTTCGCCACAGTGTATTTACCTATAATAAGGTGTAAGTTCAAACATTATTCCACCGTACCTATTCCATTTCGAAAACCAAGCTGACACTCATTTAATACATTGTTTTCGTTGACCCATGTTAGTATCCTATTGTATAGGACTCTTCCAAAGAACTTAACAGGGATGTCTAGCAGGGATATAGGGTGATAATTTTTAGTCTCAGAGCGACTCCCCTTTTTAAAGATCGGCACTATGATTGAAAGGGCGCATGATTTTGGAATTGTGTGATGTCTCATGGAATTGAAGACATTTGTTAATAATGGTGCCCGTAAAACTCACACTTAATCAAATCAATGGGAACGCCATCAGCGCCGGGGGACTTTCCACCCTTACTCTCCTGAATGGCAGCCATAACTTCTGATAAGGATACAAATAGGAAAGTGGAAGTGAAAATTTTGACAACGTTAATGTTAGTTTGGTTGCTGGCAGCATAGATGGCTTTAAAGTGCGCTGCCCAATCCTCACCCCTTATGTGGCAGCTATTAGTGGTGTCAGTTTTATCATTTGCCTCATACATGATACTGTTCTCCAAAAAACCTTACTATCCTTTGTCTTAGCAGTGTCTGTAAGAGTAGCCCACTGGTCAGTTATAATTTCCTTTCTGCGCTGTCTGGTCACAGACTTGTACTCCCTGCGCAGAAAGGCCACAAGATCTTTTTCTCGAGGTCGGACAGTGTGGTGCTCTTAAAATAGGAGACTGAAGGAAAGTGCCACGCGGAACATGGGTCAACACTGCAGTCACCTAGAAGGATCATCTCTAAAAAAGTGTACAGGCTTAGAGCGGAGTTTAATTGATAACATTAGGGTTGGCAGACTGTCGGAATTGGGGAATAGTTGGTCACAGGCCAATCGGGATGGGTGGGTAAGAGTCAGTTGCATGTTAGATTTGTTTCTGAAATGTATTTTTACATTGCTGCCACATTCTGATAACTCTTTTGACAGCACTTCTTTTGTGCCCAAAACACTCTTGTTTGCTCCTAAAAGGCATCCTAACTTTTTAAGACTCAGTCCTATCGAGAGAGGTGCTATTTTCCAGGATTTTTGTTGTTCACTGGTATCAGGACCCGTGGCTGACTTTCCTGGGCACACTCTCCTCAACCAGTAAATGCAGTAAATAATCTGGACATTATTGATACTAATCCTACTTTGGAGCTGTGGGTTGCACAATTGTCAAGCATAATGTTTCTCAAACTGTGGGTCTGAGGGTCGCAAGCCGGTTTTTTCTGGGTCATGAAAGTCTAAGCAATAAATTAAAATGCCTTTAAATTCAATATTTCTCTTGTCACATTTGCTGCACTTCAAAGACAGGTCAAATGTCAACCTTTGCCTTCTGAAAAATTGCTGCTTATTTTTTTTAAATGGAGGTTGGTGTTTAAAAGCTCCTCTCACGTTGAAGTCAGTGAAAGAAAAAGTACAGTGAATTATGTGACAATCTTGATGGGGTACTGGGAATGTGACAGGAAAGGCTATAGGATGTCATTTTATTTGTAACACAACAAAATGTAAATATATGTAAATGAACTGTATACATTCAGCAGTTCGAAAAGCAAAACCGAAGTACATGTTTTATAATTCTGTAGTGTGATGGAAACAATCATTTGAATGGGATTGAAACAAATCAAGACACTTTTCTTGGTGATGCACAAATGATATATATTCATTGAAACCCGATTTCCACACATTTGTTTTGTGTTCAAAATTGTTTTATCATTAAAACTGTATGTCTGTGCAAATTTAGTGGTCATTTCAACAGAAAATGTGCTGTGTTAATGGCCACACGATGCTAAATTTTTTTTTTTTTTTTTTGCCTTATAGCAAGTATATATATATATTTTTTAATTTTAATTTATTGAACTTTTCATCAATGACATACATTCGAGATATCAGCAATTGCAGTGAGTATACAGCCTCATCATGAACAGTAATGAAGTATCATGAAACAGATGATATCTGTTGCAATAAAAATAATGGACAGCATTAAGGAGGACAAATATACGTTACAGAGAACAATAAGGAGATGAGTAGTAAGGCGAAGGCACCATTCACATATTCACCATGACGAACGCCAGTGCGGGTGGGTTGCTAGAGGGGTCTACCATAGGATACCAGGGCCAGCAGGATATAGGGCGTTGAAAACGGAAGCGATGCAAGAGAGGGCTGTATTGTGTATAAATTTGAGTACGGCCAGGGGTAGTCTGTGTAGGTCTCACGGTCCATCGGTAGTGTCGATGGGATTCTCCAGTAGGTATGTCTGCAGTGGGCCCCAAATGTCACGTGGACGTGAGGAGTGGGGGAGTAATTCAGCGTAAGTGCAGAGTTGGCCTTGCCAGAGGATCATGTCTCCCAGCCACTCCTTAAACTTGGGTGCCCGGCCCCACCTACAGGCCACCCGCCGCTTAGCCAGCACAAGGCAAAAGGACACAAATTTCCGATGTTTGACGGGGATGTGTTCCGTGTATCCCAGTAGGGTAATGAGCGGCGATCGGGAGATGGGCGCGGAAGTCATAGAGTCCAGGGCTGTAAGGACTTGTCGCCAATAGGTAAGCACCTCTGGACAGCTCCACAAAAGGTGTAGGAAGTCAGCTTGTTCCGCCCTACATCTGTCACATCTACTTGTGTCACGCAGCCCAAACCTGTGAAGTCGAACCGGAGTGTAATAGCTGCGGTGTAAAAATCTATAGTGGATTATACGGAGCCTGCTATTTGAAGAGACCTGTTCCGTCTGTTTGCAGCAGAATGCCCATTGCTCGTCAGTGAGTTCATGACCAAGTTCCGCTTCCCATTTAGCTCGAGCTGTGCATGGAGGATAGGCAGTATCGGTATATAAAGTATGATAGAGTATGGACACTAAGTGTGAGGCAGAGGATGCGCGCAAGAGCTTGTGCAATGAGGCTGTTGTCGCAGGTTCAGAGGGAAACGTAGGATGACACGCTTGAATGCCATGCCGAAGGCGAGCATATAAAAATGTTTCCATAGTGGACGGTGGGGGGTCGTGACACAGTTGTTGGAGGGTACGAAATTTGCCATTTATATGTCTCCCCAGCAACGGAGATTGCGTTCACGAGCGGCTTTCTTAAATATTCCTTCTTGTAGTAACGACACCTCTGGATGGTAGGTGAGAGGTAGAAGGGGGGAGTATAAGTGGGGCTCAGGAATGCGGTCCGAAATGCGGGACCATGCTTTGATCGTACATTCTACAGAAGTGGGGTACCGTCCACGGGGCTCGACTTTGGAGAGGAGGACCCCGTCTAGTGGGATTGGATCCGCCAGCCAGTGTTCGGTGGCGACGTGTGGAGTATAGCAGGGCGCATTAAACCAGAAATGAGCAAAGTGTGCCTGAGCACTTATGTAATATAGTTCAAAGTTAGGCACATCATAACCTCCATGGGCATATGGCCGCGTGAGTGTGTCCCACGGAATACATGGCTGTTTACCACCCCACACTAGTCTAATCAGTTCAGATCCGAGGGAGGTGAAAAAATGTCGGCCAAGGTCGTACGGAATGTTTAGGAATAAATAAAAGAATTTGGGAAGAATGACCATTTTTATGAGGAATATGCGACCAGCCATAGTTAAAGGGAGTGCTATCCACCGATTGATGCAATTTTTGACATGTTCCACCGCACACCCATAATTGAGTCTCATTAGCTCCTCTCGGTCCGTCGTGATGCAAATCCCCAGGTATCCAACATCGTCATCACACCAGACAATGGGATAATCCGGTTCGAAAGGAGTGGCAGCACTGGTTAACGGGAATATTTGTGATTTGGACCAGTTTATATGAATGCCGGACTGACCGCCAAATTTAACAAATTCGCGCAGCAGTGGGTTTAGATTGTGACGAGGGTTCTTAATATAGAGGGTAACATCGTCTGCATAAAGGGAGATGAGAACTGGGCGGAGGAGGCAGCGTAGGCCTACGTGATTGTAGTGTTGTCTAATCTTGGCCACCAGTGGTTCCATCACTAAGGCAAATAGGATGGGGGAGAGTGGACATCCCTGACTGGTACCACGAGATAGAGAGATGGAGGGTGAGATGAGCCCGTTTATCAACACTTTCGCCATGGGCGAGGCGTACAAAAGTCGGACCCATGATAAAAAACCTATAGGGAGACCCATGCATTGCAAGACTGTGAAGAGATAGTCCCATTCCACCGAATCAAAGGCCTTAGAGGCGTCTAGAAACACGGCTACCAGCGCCAATTTGGGATCCACCGCCTGTAAGATGGAGAACAGTGTCCGAAGGTTATGTAATGTTGCCCGCCCGGGAATGAAACCGGCCTGATCGGGGAGAACCAACTTGTCCATCAGAAGGCTAAGTCGATTCACCAGCAATTTAGCGAGTATTTTTGCATCTGTGTTTGAGGGAGAGGGGCCTGTAGGACTCGCAGCGGTCTGCAGACTTACAAGGCTTTAATAATGATGTGATTAGTGCCTCTCTCATCGAGGCGGGCAGGATTTGCGTCTCCTGAGCTTCAAGAAAGACCTCCTTTAAGACTGGGAGTAGCTGGTCAATGTAAGTCTTGTAAAAATCGATGGGGAGTCCATCGGACCCTGGCGCCTTTCCAGATTTCATCTGCATGATTGCTTCCCTTAATTCGTCGTCTTCGAATGGCGCTGCTAAGAATTCACGCTGTGAGTCTCCCAGCCACCCAAGAGCTATGTCCTCGAAATATGGAGCGAAGTTGGGGGGAGAGGTGCGGTGGGAGCTATACAATTCTGTATAATAATCGGTAAATGTGTTTAGTATGTCCAGGCTATCTCTATGTCGAGTCCCTGCATTATCAATCGCGTCTAGCACATAATTGGAGAAACGAGGTTGTTTAATAGTGTTTGCCAAAGCGCGTCCGGGTCTCTCACCCTCCCCATAACGACGGGCAACAAAATATTTGCCTCTGAACCTCGCCTCTCGGTCTGCAGTGGAAGTATATTCTGTGAGTTTTTCGCGCAACAGGGCACGGTAGGCACCAGAATCGGTAGTCCACATGTCAGCTTCTAGCTTTTTGATCTCAGTCTCTAAGCATCGCAGGTTTCGTCGTATATCTCGGAGCACCCCAAAGCTTTTGGACATACCTATGCCTCGGACGGTGACCTTGAAGGCCTCCCACAATGTGCTCATCTGGTCAACAGAGCCTTTGTTCCTAGCAAACAAATCTGTAATCTCTTCCCCCAGTTCGGCTTGGAAGACAGTATCTAACAGTGTTTCAGGCACTAGTCTCCAGCAGCGTGGGGCGGTGATGGAGTTGGGGAGTATTATTTCTAGAGAAACCGGCGCATGGTCAGAGTATGTGCGGGCCAAATGCTTGACGGAATGAATCCACGGGGTCACTCCACGGGAGCAGATCCAATAGTCTAGTCGAGACCACGCGGTATGTCCTGCGGTATAAAAAGTACCTTCCCTGTCAGTTGGATGGGTATACTGCCATGCATCCACCAGGCTATGCTCCGCGATTATCCCCGATATGGCCTCGCGAGTGTTAGTATAGTGATGAGGAAGGGGATTAGAACGGTCCAGTGTAGGGTTTAGAGCCGTGTTAAAATCACCTCCCCATATAACATGCGTAGAACCTATTTTAAGTATGTGCCCCCAGAGCGAGGTAAAATAGTCTGGATCGTCCAGGTTCAGACCGTAGCTGCAAACAAAGGTGATCGACTGTGTGCCTAATGTACCCCAGAGCAGGCAGCTGCGGCCAGTAGTGTCACTGTATGTGCCGCCTATTACAAATGGCGTATTTCTCTTAATTAGTATGAGTGTGCCTCGTCAATATGTCGAGTAGGAGGAGAATATGCGTGTGGAGGCCCATTTGCTACCATAGCATGAAGGGTGGCGAGGGTCGATATGAGTCTCCTGAAGCATCGCGATTTGTACATGGTGTCTGTCTAGATACGCTAATATTTGTCTCCGTTTACGAGGGTCACGAAGACCCCTGACATTCCATGTAAGCATGTGAATGGAGGGGCGATCAATAGGTGCTGTCATAGTATCAGGGAAGGTGTGACTTGGTGAGTATGATGGCGTTGAAGGACATTGTGTCCATCTACATAGGCTGCGATATGGTGAGCAACGGCTGATAGGCGTGCATACAAACAATAAAGAACATTCCCATCTCTTCCCACCCTCCCACTAAAAGAAACCCACATCAAGCTGACATCAGAACACATGTCTAGCTTCGAAACCTCCCCCACCCACAACGGCACCCCAATCGTGCCGGTAGTCCCTTTCCCACCCAATACCACCCAGTAGGGTAACAAGCTTACTTGAGCCTGATAAGGCCAAAGAAGCATCAGAAAAGTCCAACAAAGAACAACACAATGATAAAGAAAGTATGGGGATCTCCCATAGGGGGGGCGCCAAGAGGGCATTAATCCCTTCCCATGTCCCGACTCAGTCCCCTGGGTGTCTGCCCATTAGGGGGAATAGAGTGCTTCAGGGGGGAGGGGTGCTCGGCGGTGCAGTTATAAAATCTACCAATTATGTATGCAGGTAAGTAAAAACATATACTGATTGCACAGTCAAAGGTCAATCTGTTCATGTCAATTCTGAAGGAGCTGAGGACCATCCGGAATTGAAGTAGAATGATCTAGCAATAGTCTCGAGGGCCTTTATTTGTCCATGACAGTTCTGCAGAAACATGGGACTCTCTAGAGGAGGATGACAAGGAAGGTTGCCAGAAAGCGATGTGGGAGGTAGGAGATGTCCGCCGTCCGCAACAGGTAGGTGCAGTCATTTTGCAGACCAGTGAACAATGTAATTTTCTTCCCCGTGCATATCTTCCTGGTGCCTTTCAGTCCTTAGATGGTGAAGGGGATCTGGAGGTGCGACCTTGGCGTGGCGAGCGTCTCAGAAGAGTTTTTAGGAAGTCCTCCGCTTGCTGCGGACTTGTACAAAAAACATGTTTTTCCTCGTGTGTGATCCGGAGTTTTGCTGGATAACGGAGAGCATATTCCACCTGAGCTTTGCGTAGTTTTTGCTTGACTGCGAGGAATTTCCGGCGAGCCTCCTGAACCGCTAGGGTGAAGTCTGGGTAGATGGTGAAAGTGTTCCCCTCAAATTGCAATGGCCGCAGTTCATGGGCCTTCTGGAGACCGGCATCCCGGTCCCGATAATTGAGAAGCCTTGCAATGATGGGCCTTGGAGTTTCGCCCGGTGGAGGCCGCGGTCCCAGAGATCGGTGTGCGCGCTCAACAGCTAGATGGGGCGAGAAGGATTCCGCACCAAGGGAGCCTTTCAGGAGACGTTCGACGTAGTCCTCCATGCGTCCTGTGTTGGTGCTCTCCGGTATACCTACTAAGCAGATGTTGTTGCGGCGGCTCCGAGCTTCAATGTCCTCATTTTTCGCCGCAATGACTTTCAGAAGCTTGTCCATTTGCGCTACGTGGGCTTGCAGCTGAGAGGTGGTGTCTTCATTGTCCGATATTCGGCGTTCCGCTTCCTTCAATTGCCCATCATGTTTGTCCACTTTTTGTACGAGGAATCCAGTCGGTTGTTCATTGTGTCCATCTTCCCCGACAGGTCTGATAGACTATGTTGCACAGCCATGAGCATTGTCTTAACATCAGCGTCAGCAGAGTGGGAGGGTGCCTGGGCTTGCTCCATAGTGGTGAGATCAGTGTCTACAGAGGATGAGCGCGTCGTGGCTTTTTTTGCATCGAAGGTCAGCCTTGGTTGGCGGTTATCGGGCTTACCCATCTCTCCGCGCCGCGTGTCCAACCTGTGGGACGGGGTGTGCTAGCAGGGATCCCACAGTCCCCCCAAATGCTCAGTTTGGAGGCGCTATCGGTCCAGGCAAGAGTGCCAGAGGCCTAGCAGAAGTGAGGCTGACACAAGGAGGCCTGTGGCTGTGGAATACTCCAGCGATGGAGGAGAAGAGGAAGGGGGGCCCCTCCAGCCGATCGGTATCAGCGGTCCGTATTCCCGCCCCGTGCGCTTGGTAGTGTTGGAGCTTCAGCGTGGTGGTTGAAAAGGTGCGGGCGCAACTGCCTCAGAGGATAATTAGAGAGCAGGAGTTACAGGCCCGTGGTCAGCGCCAGGCCTTGCAGAAACGGGCACTGTAAAGGGCAGCCGAAATGTGGCAGACAGGACCAGCGCGTCAGTGTCTGTAGAGGAGCATAAGCTGGCGGAGACGTCTTGGGATTCACAGCATTACCAAGTCTCCCCAGGCAGAGTGAAGGCAGGTTGCAGAGGTGCTGAGGAAGTATAAGCAGGGTATGTGCCCAAGAGCAGAGGCCTCAGCGCGGTTATAGGCTGCGTGGGTACGCTACGCCCACGCTTGGGGAGTGAGTCCAGTGTCTTTTGCCGGGGCAGATGGCTAGAGTAATGCAGCGCTCAGCGAGCCTCCATCGCACTATGTTGAGTTGGTCCCAGGGGGTAAGTTCAGCGCGGACGTGCAGGTCTAGAAAATGGCGCGCAACTCACCAGGGAGAGGCAAGCGTCGCAGCAGGCAGCCTCACCTTCCTCGCGGTGCACACAAGAACCAGGAGCTCCGTAAGTGTGTACGAGTGGCACGGGGAGGCAGGCCGCAGAGTCCCGGGAGTCAGCACGCCGGAGGGGGTCCGCAGCCGATCTTATGGCCTGGCCCCACGCGGGATCCCCGTGGCAGCAGCCAGATAGGGCTCCAGCAGCGGCACCCACCTTCCTGCCCGCTGCACTTAAAGTCTTGCCGTCGGGCACTGGAGCGTGCGGGAGCCTCGAGATTCAGTCCAATGTAGCCGGAGGATCTTGGCTGTAAGTAGGGAGGCTTAAAGTTCCATTATTGCAGGCAGATGTGCGGAGAAATGCCGGATTTTGGCACCGAGCGTCCGGAGCCTCACTAGCGTGCGGCCATCACGGATGTGCGCCACCTAGAGCCCCCACACGATGCTATAGTTGCATCGAAAAATCGTCCACTTCATGTCCATTAAAGCTACGTGGGTTGCGAATGTTTGTTGTTCAAAAAATTGGGTTGTCATTCTAAAACATTTGGGAAGCACTGCTCTAACACGTTTCTGGCACTTGAAATGCCTCAAAAGAATGTTGCCCTTTATCCTTAGCTCAGTCCCATAAACTAGTTATTACCACATTCATTCAGTTATGTCTAAATTATACCAATCCATATTACCTGCACCTCTTAAAAGAATTATCCAGGGCCTCCAGTTCATCGAAAATGCTGCAGCCAGGTCAACTTGTCACTCCTAGCTCAGAGATAACATTTCACCTGTTCTTTATTCTCTTCTTTGGCTACCAGTTGTATTTTTTGTATTATCGTCAAGACCGTGGTCATTATGCACAAATGTGCTCATATCCACTCACCTGAGTTTTTGGCCAATATAGTTTGTTCTTGAGCTCCTGGTCACGCCCTTCTGTCCAGCGGCACCTTTCTGTTTACAGTCCAAGGTGAGAACCGCTACTTGGGGCAAGAAAGCTTTTTCGATTTCCACAACCTACTAACAACTTTTGTTTCCCTTTGCTGTGACATTTTAGGGGTCGATTGCGATGCCGTCCGGAAAGGCTCCGAACGGGATTCGGATCCGGCACCTATGTTTCCAACCGAATCGGACACCTTTCCGGACGACCGATTACAATGCAAGGAAACCGTTCAGGCTGTCCGAATCGATTCTGAACGGCATTCGGACAGCCCCAGTCGTTCGGAGCCGAATCATACAGCTCTATGGACACAGTTTCCGAACGAGCGATTATGATGACCGATTCGGCCAGCCGTTCCGATTTGGTCTGCCCGACATGAAACGGCTGTCGAAATCTGACTTTGGGGGCCCGTAGCAGGCCCCCCTTCACCCGTAGGCCTCCGGTTGGGGCCCGTGAGGGTACCCAAGAGACCCCTCTTACCAACCATGCACAGTGTGGCAGGCACCATGGGGTGCCCGTCACAGGGTGCATTGTTTTCCCAAACCAGCCCTTTTTTTGCAATGGGAGCCTGTGTTCTCATTCGGAACACAGGCTTCCATTGAAGTCAAGGCGAGTCCGATCGAACGATGTACGGAAGCATCGTAATCGGTCGGTTGGACTCGCAGAACCCGAGAACTCGGGGAGTCCACCTCCCAAGCCTCCCTGCAAGGGAGAAGGGTGCAAAACCTTGGTAAGCGAGCATCCTGCGGGGAAGCAAAGCGATCCACCCAGGGTCTTCCGAACCTCGCCGAAATCTCCCAGAAGATCAGAGGAGACGGGGACAAAAACACAGAGGAAGGGAGTAGGCGACTCTGCTGATCCACATGCCCATTCTCCCTCTCCGGCAGATAGATCGCAGTCAGACCCAACAGGTTGGCGTCTGCCCAAGCCCCAATCTGATCTTTCAGGAGAGCCAAAAGAGGAGAATGAGTCCCCCAAAGGGCTCAGATGAGCCCATGGCCACCTGATTTTATGTCCGGACCTGAACCAACTTATCCTTGAGAAGAGGGACAAAGTGCAGAAGAGCTTTGAAAACCGCATCTAGTTCCTTCCAATTCAAAGACATCCAGCTCTCCATGGGTGACCAAGGACCTTGAGTCGAAAGAGTTCCGAGGGTAGACCCCCAACTCCAAGGGCTCACATAGTTTGTCAGGGGACAGGGCATGGGAGACTCCAAGGGCACCCTCTTCACCAGGCCTTACCAGTGTCCCTTGGTGTTCACAAAAGTGATTGTAGTGGTCACTGCTCATTTGCAGAGATTGGGGATGCCAGTTTTCCTCTAACTAGACAACTGGCTGGTGAAAGTGGGCTTACCTCCAACTGCAATCCTGTTGACATTGTTGGGGTTCTCGATCAATGAGCGGAAGTCACACTGGACTCTTGCAGAGAGGCTTCCTTTTAAAGGAGCTATTCTGGACACAGTGTAGTTCAGGGCCTTCCCTCTGTTGCAGCGAGTCTAGGACATTCAAGCTGGTGCACCGATGTTTCAGCCTCAGTTCTGGATCTCAGAGCAGCATCTGGGCTTCATGCATCCTGCTTATCCACTTTGCCAGGTGCATATGTAGGGTCTCCAGTGGGATCTGAAGTCTTGGTGGGTTCAGCACCAAGGGAACCTCTACAGTGGGATCTGAAGTCTCAGTGGTAAGTCATCCAGGTTTCTGAGGCAACTGCAAAAGGTCTTCAGTTGGGTCTTGACCAGCAATAGACCCCTCTCCCATCCAGAGCTGACTGTGGTGACGGGTGCATCACTGCTGGCTTGAGGAGGTCATCTGGGAAAGGTGGAGATCAGAGGACTCGGGTCTCTGGCAGAAATCCAGCTCCACATAAGGCGCTGAAGGCCTTTCTTTAGGGGGAAGACTGGTGCAGGTTCTCATGGACAACACCACCGCCAAGTGGTACTACAGCAAGGATGGAGTGGGGTACTGGGTCCTGTGCTAAGAGCCTCTACCCACCTGGAGTTGACTGGAGTGTCAGGGTATTTCCCGAGTCATGAAACTCTTGGCAGGATCTTCAAGTGCCAGGCTGACCAGCATACCGGCAATGCCTGGTATATCATGAATGGCAGTTGCACCCTGAGGTGGGAAAGGACATCTTCTGACAGTGGGTAGAACCCCGGCTTATATCTTTTTGCCACAGTTGAGAATGTACAGTCTCAACATTTCTGCTGCACATTGGAGTTTCCCAAGAATGCTCTCTCTAGGAGTTGCATTCTGGCTAAAATGAAGCACTGACTCTCATACACATTTCTGCTACTGCCTTTCTTGCCTCGCGTTCTAAAGAAGCTCAGGAACAACCGCTCCCAAGTCATCCTGGTGGCTCTGTATTGCACAGAACTTCTGGACATAAGCATCTGTCCTCTGGACAAAAGCATCTGTCCTCTGATAGGCTCTTCTGTTGCAGCAGTAAGGAATTCTGCATCCGAACCTGCACAATCTACACTTCCATGCGCAGAGATTGAGCAGCAGCTGTTTTCTGTGTTCGATCTGCCACTGTTGCGGGGATTCTGCACATATACAGAACTATGCGCAGGAAAACAGGATCTCGGTTTATAGTGGTGTACCAACCATCCACCTTAGTGCCCAAAATCCCAATCCGACTAGCTATAGTGTCTCATTCGTTCTCCGTACTACAGCGAAGCTACCAATGATTAGACATCCCAGAACACAGACTCTTTCAGGAATCGCGGGAGCAAGAACACTCTTTCATTACTCACTCATACTTGTCCACAACGTGCGTATTAAGAGACACTGTGTAGTTTAAAATGTTTATTTCAACTAACGTGCTCTAAGACACAGTACACGTGCCAGTACTAGCAGCATAATGCATAAAGACAAAATAGTAAGCATCGTTCCAATTCCATGGAATACAAACGGGGACAGCATTTTATGAAGACAGGGGATGAAGGACTATAATGCCTTGCCACCCTCCCCGTGTTAGTAACTAGTTTATTATAAAAATAGAAGACCTCTGGGCTTTGTCAGGGGGACCCCCATACCTCAAGAACTAGATGCAAGGTTTACATCTTCAGACAGGCACAGCTCTTCTCCCTGGAAAGGTTTTTCTCCAAGTGCTACCAACAGGGAGATCACAATATTAAAAGCACACGAATTTCTCCAGTGCAGCTGTATTTCATGTTATGTCTAAGTGCAAGGGGCTGACCAGAACAGCAACAACAAGGGACGTTGTTTTTCGACCTTGTACATTGTGTGCAGACGAAAACCACAGAGAACATCAGAAAAGGTGAAAGGCAGAAATGCAGACAGTTCTAATGTGAACGGTCACAAGCAGAGTCGGGAAAAACAAAGTCACGGAGTAACGTGTGCAAAGGAGGCATCATGGCAACTAGGCCTAAGCTAACTTAGCAATGTCGACCATGAGGCCACAATCCACACTACACCCTCCCCTGGTCAGTCCATAGGTCAAGACATAGGACGAAAACAGAGTTCAAATAGATGGAGCAGAATGTAAACGTCTATTGGTGGGAAATGTCTTTTTGAAGAAAGAAAGAAAAAAACGTGGAAAAAAAGTTCTAGATAGGGCCAGGAAATAGGTCACTCAAAGAGAATAAAAAAATCCAGTTATGCAGTTCATTGAGAGTCAATGCAACTAATCCATTAGAGTGTATGCGCAGAAAACTGCAACACCTTCCAAAAAGACATCATTGTCATCGTCTGAAAAAAGAGATGCCATCCAGTTCAACAAATCAAAACTGCATTCATGCTCCTCACAATAGGGAGCAGCGATCAGCATTGCGGGACAACTTGCGTGATACTCGATATAACTTTGTTGTAGGAGATTCTGAGCAGCCGCCCAGATATCCCATTGCGCCAAGACTCCAAGTGCAGCCGCACGCGCAATCAATCCTTCACCGGAACATTCCCGTTCATGGGCCACTGAGGGGCCCATCAACTGGTCGAAATCCGGGTCAGAACAAGACGTATTGCAGAGGCAAACATCCAAGGACCAAGAGAACGGACATCGTAAGCAGGACATCACAGGTTGCACGCAAGTGAAATACGCAAAGCGAAAAGATAGACCATAAGCCACGCTGAGTGTCGCCAGCGGCAGGACGCCGAAGCTGTCAATCATGCGGTTACGGAGCATCCGCAGTCGACCTGGGTTGTGTTGGCCCACAAGAGGTGCAGCCATTGCGCAACAGACAAAGTAAAAGCAATATTCCAGTAGCTAAGGCAAGGATCAATGGGAAGCCACCAAAGAAGCTGGAAAAAATAGAATGAATAAAAGCCGGAATTACACCAAATATAGTCTGAAAGGAGGTCAAAAGGCCAGAGCCCACAACTTTAAAAAAGTGTACAAGACCTTCGGTATTAGATGCATTAAATATACGGTGAATCAGTTCACCGAAATGTTGGGGGAGGTTTGTGTTCAAAAGGGCCTGTATTTCACTGTGGGTGCTGGCCACCTGGAGGACGAAGGTCTCCCGTGCGGAAGTTAGCATGACCTCCTGGTTTAATAATAGCGCCTTCATTCTGCTCAATTTATTGAAATCCGCCTTCAAAGTAGGTATGTAAGGCCAAATGGAACTATCTAACTTCCCTCGCGGGGGTGGAAAAAGCACATTTTTGCAGCACACTACGCGTTGTGAAACTGTTACAATGTAGGGTATGCCTGCCTGCAACCCACAGCAGTCTTTTTTTTTTTTTATAAATATTTTTATTAGTAACATTTCGTGGCGTACAAATATACAGCGCTTGTTACATTTTCCGTAGGCTATAAACATCTCCATACATGTTACATATGATGAGGCAGCAGATATGTTAAATAGTTACATCTCTGTCCGTATTTCTCCGCATGTCCAATTCCACCATGGGTGATTCACAGATCTCTCCTCTATGCTTATTCCATTTCATCCATTTCTTATCCCACTTCTTTGGGCATCCTCTAGTTATGAAGAACGCTTTCTCCGCGATCATGCACCTATCAAGCTCTTTCAGCCACACCGACACCTTAGGCGGTGCCACTCCACCCCATCCCTTCGCCAGTTCCCTTTTTACTAGTGTGTATCCCAGCGTCACCAGCTGTTGTTCTATGTCAGTCAGGTCCGTGTCCTCCCATATATTGAGCAAACCCAGTCTGGGTGTCAGGTTCACTTTCTTCCCTAATGTAGATTGCATATGGTTCGTGGCCCTCTCCCAGAGATCCCGCACCAGCGGGCATTCCCACAGTATATGATAGAAAGTAGCTGGCTGCCTACAACCCCTCAAACACTGGTCATCTGGCCGAGACCCTATCTTGGCCAGCGTTATCCCCTGTCATATAAGAGCGATGCAGAATCCTGAGCTGTATTAGTCTGAATCTAAGCACTATGGCCGCCTCTCTGGGTGACATAAGAGCCTGTCGCCAATCCTCCTCATCGATCGGTCCCAGGTCTTTCTCCCATTGCTCCTTGAGCTTGCCAAAGGCATCTGGCAAATTATTACTAAGTTTTTTATAAGTCAATGATATCGCCTTAGACTGCAGCGGCCCATCCAGCAGGCGATCCTCCAGAGGCGAGGAGTCCGGTATATTTTCGCAGCTCGGGAAGGCCGCCTGCAGGGCGTGTCTGATTTGCAGATACCTGTAAACCTCTCCCGGCGCCAACTGATAGCTCTTCTGGAGCTCCTCAAATTTGAGTATTGCGCCCTTTTTAACCAAATCGTTCACTGTCGAAATACCAATGACATCCCATCTGTCAAATCCTGGTTGATAGCACAGCATGCCTAGTTTCTGAGCATACCATAGTGGCGTTGCCTGAGTGAGGACGCCCGCCCATCCCAGCCGCGAATTCACCAAACGCCAGATTTGCACCGTGTGCAGTGTTGGGCCAATATAGCTTTGTTTCTGTGTGCGGGAATATAGGGCACCCAAATAGCCCGAGCGGTCCATCTGGTACCTATCTAGGGCAAAGGCCGGATCCGTTGGCGGGGCATACATCCAATAGTTTACGACCACCAACTGGGAAGCCCAGTAATACAACCTGATGTCGGGCAGCGCTATTCCCCATCATACCACCCCTTCGTTAGCTTCTGAAGCGAGATTCTAGGGGCCTTGCCATCCCATAACAGAGTGCGTATCTCCCCTTCAACCGCTACAAAATACGCGTCTGGAATTCGGTGTGGGCAGTTTTGGAGAATATACAAAAATCGCGGGAGCGCCAACATTTTGAAAAGAGCAGCGCGCCCACCAAAGACAGAGGCAGCGACCGCCAATGCTTAACATCCGTTTTCAATCTAGCTAACGGGGCGCCAAATTGCGGCTGTAAAAGAGAGCTGGGTCAAACGTGATAAAAACTCCTAGATACTTAAAGCCTTCTTCCGCTACCACTAACGCACAATCTCTCGGGAGACGGGGAGTTTTCCCATGTAAAACAAACAATACAGATTTACCCCAGTTTATTGCGTACCCTGAGTATTTCCCGAAGTTTGTGAAAATGTTCAGAACAGTGTGTATAGACTCGTATGGGGAGGCCAGGTAAAGCAAGATGTCGTCCGCATATAAGGATATTCTGTCCTCACACTCCAACGACCATCGGAGACCTCTCACCCTCACATCCCGGCGGATCCATGCCGCGAGGGGCTCCAACATCAGGGAAAACAGCATCGGGGACAGTGGACATCCCTGTCTGGTGCCCCTTCTTAGCGTAAACGTATGCGACGTGTAGTTGTTAACTCTCACCTGCCCCTGGATGTCGGTATATAGCAGCTTCACCCAGCTTATAAATTTAGGGCCCAACCCAGCCCTCACCAGCACTTCGAAGAGATATGGCCACTCGATCGAATCGAATGCCATTGAGGCATCCAAGGACAGTATAGCAGCATCTTCTCTCAAAAATTCCCTTCGGGCCATCACGTTTTGCAATCGGCGTATATTAAGAGCCGTATTTCTCCTGGGCATGAAGCCAGATTGATCTGGGTGCACTAAGGAGGAAATTACAGTTCCAAGCCGTGTGGCAAGTACTTTGGCTAAGATCTTTGCCTCTACATTTATCAGCGAGATGGGCCTGTACGAGCTACAATCATCCACAGTCTTTCCTGCTTTATGAATAACAACTATGCTAGCCAGACGCTGGTCTACTGGCAGAACTCCCTTCTCACAACTTTCCTCATACATTGCCCGCAGATGTGGGACAGCCCGAGAGGCCATAACCTTAAGGAACTCAATGGGGGTGCCATTTGGCCCCATCGCCTTCCCTGACTTAATTTGTCCAATAGCTTTCTGGATTTCACCGTTTGTCAGATCTTCCTCCAGCGCATCCCTATCCAGCTTCGAGAGAGTCGGAATGTCACTTTCTGCCAAGAGCTGGCGCGAGTCTTCTGCGGTATACTTAGTGGAGGGAGAATAAACTCCCTCAAAGTAGCCTGCAAATGCTTCCGCTATATCCTTGGGGTGATAGAGCACCTCTCCGCTAGGCGATGTTAATCGGGGCACCCACCTCGTACCCTGTTCTCTCCTTTCCAGCCAAGCTAATGTCTTCCCCGCCCTATCTCCCAGCTCGTACAACCTATGCTGGGCAGCCCCAAGCTTAGCCATCATGTGTTCACGCGCCTTAAGTCTATACTCGTCTTGTTTCAGCGTCAAACTATGTAGTGTATCTTCTGAGGGATTCCGTGCATGTTCAGCCTCAAGTCCCCGAAGCTCCTCCTCTAGTTGGACTAGGAGCTTGCGCCTATTTGCAATATATTTCGTTTTCAGTGAGAGAGCATATCCCTTTAGGACCACCTTATATGTTTCCCATATCGTTTGTGCCGAGTCCACCGACCCCAGATTCTCGGTGAAAAAATTCCCAGTTTGCACACAGAGCTCTTCCTTGATATCAGGTATTTTCAACAGCCACGGGTTAATCACTATAGTATGTCTCAGCTGTCGTTCCCCGTGAGTAAATTCAACCCCAACAGGGGAATGATCCGAGATACCTCTGGGTAGCGTCCGGGGGAGCCTAAAGTTGCCTACAGAGGCCGTATATGTTAGAAAATAATCAATTCGGGAAAGACTACCATGCACACTTGAAAAGTACGTATATTTGGAATCTGCTGCTTGCAACTCCCGCCCCACATCTGAGAGGCCCATTGCCGCGGTGAACTCTGCCATAAGTTCGTTTGGTCTGGCCCCCTGTCTCTGCGGGTATCTGTCAACCGTATCATCCATTGTCATATTGTAATCTCCGCCCATTATCAAGGTGCCGTCAGGAGTCTAGTCAATGCTTTGCCCAGATCTGCTAAGGCATCTCTACCCAGTGCCGGTGGCAAATAGACAGAAACTACATTAAGCGCCCTCCCTTCCCATTGGGCTTCGGCCACAGCAAACCGTCCCCCGGGTCTGTCCATGTCTTGTGTACTATCAAGGGTATGCCTTTTTTAATCAGAATACACGTTCCCCTGGAACCAGTGGTATAGTCGGCATGCACCAAGAGCCGGTACCCCCACCTGTTTAGAGCCCTACTTTTGTTGCCCACTAAGTGGGTTTCTTGCAGTAGAACAAGATCTGGGGACTGTCTCTTCAGATATTGTTGGACCGTCCCTCTCTTTATTTTATCACCCAATCCGCGGACATTCCAGGATAGGACAGAGAGCACTAATTCCTTGTCACCCCCCATCACATAGCACGGTTACATCTACTATCTGACAAGTCCGCATTATAGCAAAGAAATCCTGACTCATCCCTCCGATAAGAGTAACACTTTCCCACCTATGTCTGCCATTGTCGAAGCTAGCCTGAAAGTCGCTGCATGGCCAAACATTACATTGATATTGTGACTTGTCACAGAAGCGCCTACTTGTCAGTGTGTCCATCTCTTGCCTGAGGATCGCACAACCACTTTGTAGTTCAAGAAAACAATAAAGAACTCCGAAACACCCCCCTCCCCAGCCCCCCATCCCGACCCCCTCAACTCCCACCCCCTCCCTGCCCCCCTGCCCGTGGATTTAAAACTACCCACCCCCAAACATGGCAGAGTGCCTCTCTCCCCCAAAATGCTGAAAATGCACGGGGTAAACTGATCCCCCTTCCCGCAGGTACACATCACAGTTGACTTGTATCTTAGCCATCCACACTTAATGATAACTTATCCCTTTCAGATCACATCAATGAAACCCATCAGCCTGTCTCATTACGTTAGCTCCACTCAGTTACACAGTCTCGTATCGATGGGTATTTCCACCCCTCCCCAATTCCCCTACTTGCGCCCCCAGCGGCTCCAGGACTCTCCAGTCTCGCAGCCCCGGTCCATCAGTCCTGCTCCTTCAGCTGACTGTCTGCTTCTGCGGAGCCAGTATTCGCCCCCTCCGTGCGGACCCCTCTGTGTTGGCCACGGCCACCAGGTCGATCTCTCCTGTGGCTTCCCACCGTGCTCCAGCCTTCCATCCATTCCCAGACTGCCTCTGGTGAGTCAAAGAACCACGACTTGCCCTCGGACTCCACTCTCAGCCGCGCAGGAAAGAGCATTGCATATTTCACCTCCCGATCTCGCAGTTCCTTCTTCACCGCCTGAAAGCTGCGACGTTGAGCTTGAACCTTGGCCGTAAAATCAGGAAAGAAAGCCACTTCATAGTTATCTATCTTCAGGGGTGGATTAGAGCGTGCAGTCTGCAGGATAGTGTCCCTATCTCGAAAGTTGAACACCCGAGCAATAAGGGGCCTCGGAGGCGCGCCTGGTCTCGGTCTACCTCCTGGTACCCTGTGGGCTCTTTCAATGGAGAAATAGCTGGACAAGGTCTTAGGTTTAAGGTGCTTCGTAATGAGATCTTCCACGTACAGGTCAGCAGCCGGCCCCTCCGTTTTCTCCGGAACCCCTAAGATACGAATGTTATTGCGGCGGGCACGGCCTTCATAATCATCGAGCTGTTGCGACATTCTATCCTGCTTCTTCTGCATTTCAAGCATTTGCATTTGAAGTTCCGAGGTATCTGTCTGCAGGGCGCTTGTTACTATCTTGAGCTCTTTGACCTTCTCGTCCATCTTTTTGAGGTCGGCTCTGATTAGAGAGACCTCCACGGTGACCGAGTCCACTGACGCACGCACACCATTTATTGCCTCCATGACATCGTGGAGAGTCGGCTCCGGGCCTTTTGTAGAGGCGGCTGCCCCCCCTTCCTTCTCCGATTGCGGCGATTCACCGTTTTTGGACCATGCAAATTTCGCTAGCTGCTTTTGGGTGCTGGCCTTGGGACCCCTTCCCCCCGTCGCCATGGCTGCGCACCTCCTGATAGTCCACCGGGTGAGGGCACCAGGTGGCCCCGCAGGGGCAGCCCTGTGGTGAGATGGACCAAGCCCGCACGTAGTATTTTGGGCGCAACCGCTTCTTTGCCTCTTCCCTCAAAGCACGTGTTACTCCGAGCAGGACCACTGCCACCTGCACGCGGCGTCCTCGACCACTGTCCACGCCACCTAAGCTCAATATTCTCTTGTGTATGAGCTACGGCGTCCAACCCTTTTCCTCCTCAATATATGTTGAGTGTCAAACACTCTCCTGGCCCCCACACCTGCACTCGGATAGGTCGTCTTCCTTCAGGCGGATTGGGGCCTCCCCCCACCTCAGTAGCAGCCCCGCACTACACACTTTGCCGCTCTCGTGGTCGCGCAGGAGGGGCTTGTGCCCTCTGCACCTCTCCGGTGCAAATACCGGGAATCTTTAGGGTCACTCTCCCTCAGTCCAGAACGCCCCTTGCAATTAGGACCTCAGCGTGCCCAGTCTCTGCTCCAAGTCTGCACCTCCAGAGTCTCTCACTCGCAGCCACTCCTGCCCTGCCCACACGTCAGGTGCCTTCCACAGGGCCCAGCTTTCAGCTCGTCGTTGAAAGGCCTATCCAGTCCCGGCCTCAGCGTGAGATAATTGCTCAGGGGCCAGCTACACGCACTGTGTTCGTCTACCCTTGTGCCCCCGGATCGCAGGTACAGCAGGGCAGTCGGGCATCACTTTGCCAGGACGGAGGCTTCTGCCTACTTTCCCCTCCAGGCACCAGCAAGCAGTAGGTCTTTCCGAGGACCGCCCCCTTAGGAAAGGTCAAAGGCCCGGGCGAGGCCTCCTCCACTCACAGGCCCCAAGCCGGGACCTCGATTTGCCACTGTCGCGTCTGCCGGGCCCCGCCAGATCCACGCTCAGCCAGCTCAGTCAGTTGGGGCCTCTGACGCATCGGTTGCAACTCTGTACCCTCACCTCCAATCCGCCGATGTCCGCCCAGTGCGACCCGTTGTTCAGGCCGCAGCGCCGGGGCCTCCGGCCGTAGGACGCTCGCTGGGGCTTCCCTTCTCCGTCCGCTCTGTCGGGCCGTTTTCCGTTTTTTCGCCGCCTCGGGCCCCCCCGCTTACTCCGTCTGCGCTGGGAATACCTTGCCAGTGGCCTCCGGGCCCACAGGGTGCAGTCCCCGTCCCGTCCAGAGGACACCGTCTACCTCACTCTGCACCCGGGAGCCTCCGTTGTCGCCCAGCACGGACCGCCGGAGAGGGCTATATCGCCCAGTGCACTCTTCACCAGGAGCCCCAGAGTCGCCCAGGGGGTCCGGGGGTGGAGCACTCACGCTGCAATTTACGGTTTATTTGTGGATGGCACAAGTTAAGACAGGATAAACGCCGGGAAGGAAGGAGCTCGTTCAGGCTGCGGCCATTCTCGACGGCTGCTAAGCCACGCCCCCCAACCCACAGCAGTCTTGATTATTTAAAAGCAGATAAATACCATTAGCAAGCATAGTGAAAGTAGGTGATATAACCGGAACAGGAATGCCCTTTAAAACACAAGCAAGATTCGGGGCAGAAACATTACAAGCCCCGTGCAATTTAATGTTTTTACAAACAAGGGAATGACCCACTGTAGAATCGCAAGACTCTCCTGTGAGAAATACCTCCTTGTCATCCCTAAGGCATCTGTATGTGAAAGGTAGGGACCAAACTTCATGCAAAAAGGCACTGCCTAAAGGCTCAAAACGGCCAACAGGATAATGTTTCATGCAAGAACTAAATTCAAATAAAGAAAAAGGCAAGGTGATAACCCCGTGTACTAGCCACACTACAGAGTCAGTCTCCGCCACAGAGAATGGTAAAGGATCTATTTTTTCGATATGCAGGAGAGTGTATGTTGCATCTTTCATGGACATGAACTGCTGTTTCTCAGTTAAATGGCAAGAACAAGGCAGATGTGTTTAAGAAATGGCATGGAACTTTCCCCATTATCAGTGTCTGCAAAGTCCATGCAAACTGCATTACTGAACGCAATTGATTTTGACCATGATATAAGACAGACACGTCATCCTGTACAATATCAACAACAGACGAAACAATATTCTCTAATGTGTAAATGTGGGAAGACAGGGTGTTAATATTATTGTCGACAACAGCAAGCACTTTTTCTAGATTCGCTTGATCTATTTCCCGTAAACGGGAAGCAGCTTCTATTTGTGAAAGCTTCCAGATTTCATTATAAGTCGCATAAACAAATCTTTTAGATCACGGACCTCTAGGTCCTAGAACAAAGTCGGCCAGGTCGATGTTGCTGGAGAGCAGGGACAAATGTTGTTTTACGGATTCCAAGGTAGAGTGCTGCAACCACTGTTTACATAATTTACCAACAGAATACGTTGTGATTGAATGTGAATCAGAAAAACGTGGATCTGGTCTATCCTGTTTGTAACCAGGAGCAGAGTTATGAAAACGCAGTTGGCAGGCATTAGAAGTTATGGGCCACACCAACCAGGCTGAGCGATCTAGTGTAGAGACATTAAATGAGTTATTTTGAAACAACGCTTGCAAACTTTCAAGGGAAATATTTAAATGCAAGCTTCTGTTCGGCCAGGAAGACAACGCAGGAGTGGAAGGTGCATTTAATTGTTTGGAAGTCGCCAAACCAAAACAAGTTGTTTGATATATAGTACTGTTTAAAAATAATATTTGTGTGGGGATAAGGCAAGCACGGTGCAAGGCTTCTGTACCGCGTACCTGCCACGATTTAGTGCCCCAAATAGATTTCAAGTCAATGGTGTTTTTCCAGTGTTCATAGCCACCAACAGCTAATGCGTCCATAAAGGAACTGGAATATAGCAATTTGGTGTGGGTCAACATCACCTTTGGATTTGAAGAAATGTTCAATTTAAAATAATAGGACCCTGGGTTTGATCTGTCAAAGTCTGTAAAGTAAGTAAACTTATCTAACACTGTTTGGGAGCTACCTTGCAGAGGGGTCAGGCAATGTTCCCACTGGGTATAATTGAAACTACCTCGAAGTGTACTTGGTTTATGAAGAAAATGGTGACTGTAATGCTGGTAACAATACAAATCGGCATAATTAGCAGAATTTAAGTACAAATCCTCAGCATTAAAAGCAGCATAATAATTTTAAATCAGAAAATAATGATTCAATCGCATGCACGTCCCAATCATCTGAATGAATATTCCTTTTTACCACATCACCCATGAAAACACGAAGCACATTTGGAACATTAATAATTTCTGTCGGTCCATGAATTTGGAAATTCACCGCATCCCATACGATGCCATCTGCAACTGGAAAGGTGGAAATGTTCACAAATGTGTGGCCACGCTTCATAGTGTGTGAAGAAGAATGCGGAGCCAAAGTTCCAGCCACAGAGTTCACCGCAGAGCGTTCTGGCAAGTAGTGACCATTGATGAGCAAGAAAAAAACTGTCACAAAGCCAATGGACATGAACAGGAAAATCAGAAATAGCACCAACCAGATGTATGTCCAGGGAGGGACCAAAAAGTTGTCTCTGAACCATGATACAAAAATACTGAATTTGGTTGGGACAAATGATGAGGTGGAAGACGAATCAAAGGAAAAACGAGTCGGGTTCAGAGGTGTTGTAGGTAAATGAGCCACTGACTCACTTGCGGGGTATGTATACTCGGTTTCCTCGTTGCAGGAGGAAGCCGGGAGGTTGAGCAGGCGATCTGGCAAAGCGACCATCCCAATGGCAACATCAGCGTCTGTGGAGACTGGAGGGCCACAAACAGGATTTCTTGAAATTGCTGGACATGATACCGCAGGTGTTACACTATTCAGAATCGGCCAGATGTTGTAGCTTGACATTGTCCACTGAGATGTATCTATTGCCTTTGCGACCAGGAAGCGGTGGTAAGATGACTGTACGAGTACCCTTCAAGCCAAGAACTGGAACCGGTGCACGATAAGAGGGGCCAAATTCTTTTTTGTTCTCCACCTTCTCTCGGACCAGATCTAAAATCTTTGGAAGCCAGCCGGCAACCGGAATCTGCAGCGCTGCGTCTGTGGCTGAAGGTAAGTGTTCACTTGCAAGTCTGTCACGGGTCTCTTGTAAGTCCTGTAACATAGTAGAATGATTATCTACATCAAAGATTGCGGCGGTTGCCGCCATGTCTAGACCATCAAGGTCTGGCACAAACATCTGTATGCCAAAGAGCATTTCGTATGGGGTCCGCCCACCCAGAGATCTTCTAGGGAGATTATTAAGTGCACATTGCAGGCTATATAAGTGGGCCAGCCAGTTCCTGCCGGAACCTATGACTCTAGATGTCAAGGATTGCTTTAAGTCACGGTTCATTTGCTCCACAATTGAGTTGCCCTCAGGCCTGTATGAAGACGAAAATTGCACCATCACCCCCATAGACCTCATCGCGTCCTTGTACGCCTTAGAGGCGAACGCTGGACCTTGGTCGGAATGGAAGGTGCCACAGGTAAAAATTCCCACAAAGACACGCAAATCCCTGATGACATTTCGAGCGTCAGCACTGCGTTGTGGCCAAACCCAGATGAAACGTGTGCACGAATCAACTTCAACTAAGATATATTTATATGCAGTATCAGAAGAAAATGGACCGCAGTGATCAAGGTATACACAACGAAAAGGTTTATTAGAAATGCAGAGCTGTGTTTGTGGCGGACGTGTAACCGTAGAGGGCTTAATCTGCTGACAAATGTCACAAGAAAGGACATAATTACGGGTATGTTTATATAAACCACGCCACCAGTAACGCTGCTGCAAGAGTGAAACAGTTGCAGACATGCCAGCATGGGCCGAAGCCAAGCCTTCGTGTGCAGCTGTTATCAACGAATTCCTGCGGTCCGCGTTGGCAATCAGCCGATCACCAACGTCTGGAATTCTTACATAAGGAACATGGTCGGGACTTAAGTGATAGGAGTACTTGGAAGGGCAACCCTGTGGGTAATTAGAACCTTCCTTGGTTGCAGCAATAGCTGCCAAAATCTCATTATCTATTTTTGTCATGGATCTTGTAACGGCTGCTACTGAGCACGTGGCTACTGCTGATTTGGCAGCCTCATCCGCCAAACTGTTACCAACCGCGTGTGCGTCCACACTCTGGTGGGCAAGAGTGTGAATCACCTGTGTGAGAGGCAGACATTGTTTAAGATCTGCTACTCGAACCCAAAGCATTTTATGCTTATTTGCGCTGCCTTTAGAATCTCTATAGTCGTTCTGAGATTAAAAGACTGTACACAGTAGTAAGAATCGCATACAATAAGTGTAGTCACATCCGGGTCCGCAAACTCAAGTGTGAGCACCAATGCACGCAGCTCAGCTAATTGGGCGGTACTGTCTCCCAGTGCCTGCGTGTGCACAACACTCGATTTGAACTCACCGTTCACCATGGTACCTGCCACAATAGCACATGCTGCTGAATATGCATGCTTAGAACCCGTGGCCGGTTGCGCCGAACCATCGGTGTAAATGATACATTTGTACTCCTCAAGCGGCAGCAAAGACAGAGGAGGAGGATGAACAAATTCATACTGCAGGAACTCCTGTCTCTGAAGAGAGGAATCAAAGATAAAGGTGACATCCGGAGACGTCAAAGAAGTAGCCCATTGTATCCAACGGGGGTGCAAAGCCTTAGAGTTTGGCACACTTGCCTTTGTCACTGCCTCCAGGGCAGGATAGGGTGTGACAACCAAGATGCGTTTTCCCTGTGCCAGTGCGCGTTCTTTAAGAATCGCCATTTGCACTGCAGTCAAAACTTTCTCCACAGTTGAAAAGCGCAACTCGCCCGAAGTGTAAAGATGCGACTTGTAGGCAATAGGTACTGTGTCACCTTCGTTAAACGTCAAGTACGTGAAACCCACTGCCCCTTCCACAATTCTAATCACCAGGTTCGTGTGGTTATCACGAGTCAACAAGAACTTAGATTCAAGGAGATCAGACTGCAAAGATTGCAGTATAGTTGAGTGTTCCGGAAGCCAGCAAGACTTCGAAAAGGTTGGTTGTATCAAGGCATAAAGAGGCTTGATACGCTGGGCATATTCGGGAATGTAAGAACGCCCGAAGTTCAAAAATTCCAGTAAAGACTGAAGTTTTTTCAGGGTCGTTGGAGGGCGCAGAAGTGCGCACTTCTCCAGGAAGTGGGGAGCTAAGCCCCTACCTTCATTGTTGAGCTCATAGCCCAAAAACAACACAGTGTATTCTGCGATGTGAGATTTGGCAAAATTAAATTTGTAACCGAAGACCGCGAACTCGAGAATAATGCGGTCTACTCTGGAAAGATGCGGCCATAGTTCGTCGTCTGTCAGATATATATCATCCACGTACGAATACGCATCTGGGTCTATGCTGTCTAACAAAGAGACAACACGGGCGGCGCAGACCGCCCGGGCTGTTCTTGCAGCCCATTGGCAAACGCCGGAATTTTAAATGTTTTCCACCGGAAGTGAACGCGGTCTATTGACTGCAGTCTGGGGACAAATTGTGAGTGTAAAAACCATTGGCAAGGTCAAGTGTCGTTTTATGTTCTTTACGAACAAGACTGTCTACGAGCGCAGAACTATGGGTATTCTGTACCGCAAAGGTTCGACAATGAGAGTTCAAATGCCGGTAGTCTAAAACCAAGCGGTAAGACCCATCGGGTTTAGAAACCGCGAAAAGGGGATTATTCATTGGTGACACGCATGTTTCAATCACTCCTTGATATTCTAACTGTGTCAGGATGTCGGAAACGGGACCCTTAGCTTCCTGCCGGAGAGGATATTGGGGTTGAGGCTGTGGCAGAGACCGCAATGGCATATCATGGGGGGGAGAATCCTCATCCCAGCCCACGTGATTACGGTACAGTGCCGTGGCCTGGGCCACAGCCCGTTCAGCTGCTAAAGCCTCAGCTCTATCCTTGGGGACATGATGCGAAAAGCTCGGAAGGATTACTTCCTCCCCTCTAGGAGCAGCAAGAACAGATGGGGGCGGCCAATCTGCCTCCGCCAACAAAATGTCGTAAGAAGAGGTCCAATTTTCCCCAAAAATCCCTTTAACGACACGCTCAATGTCACCTTCAATTTGAAGGACAATATTAAATAGTCTGTCAGGGGGTGCCACTCGGGTGTCAGCTGTCTCGACAGTAATGAAAGTGTCAGTTGCTGTCGCCTCCACATGAGGACATAGTGCCTCCCGCACTATGGTAACTTCCGCGGCGCTGTCTAGCAGTGTCACTGCTCACGTCCAATTCAGGAGTCTCGTTCTCACCATCTGTGGCATATCTCGCTGTTAAAGCTGCAACTTTTTTCTTCTGAAACTGTGGGCGAGAACGTGAAAATTCTTCTTGTTTTGCTCTGCCAGGTTGTCGAGGTTGGTCTCGTCCCTGTGGGGCGTCACGACCCCTGCCTCTTTCCTGGCGATCTCCTCCACCAGCCTGTGAGGTCGATGGTGCCTGTGAAGAACGAGGAGAACACTGGTCAGGGACCTGAAATCTATCAGGAGACTTAATTCTCGCTCGGTCGCGCAAATCATAAGTGCGTTCAAAAGATACAGAAACTGGTGACGCAGCACGCGACCCTGGTTTTGGTTGTTGCTTTCCCTGTTTCTTTAACTTCCAGTTCTTTTTAGAAAAGAATGGTTTCTCGTCTTTACCAGACTGAGATGTTGGTTGTGGTTGAGTTTGCGTTTTAGCAAAAGGCTTAACTCCCAAACTATTGCGGCCAATGGTTTTATAAGCCTGTGCAATAAATTTCGGTAATTCGCAAGGCTTGTCCAGTTCTGGGACTAAAGCCAAAGCATTAGCGACTTGAAAGTTAACTGCCTCACCCTTGCCATTCGCAAGGATTAGATCAGCCACTACATCGAACACTCCCACCAGTCTCATCCCCAATTCCACAGCCGCTTCAGGGCCATGTTCGTCTTGTACATGCTTAATTACGGTGGGGAGGACCGTCATGGATGGAGTGCCGAAACACTTCGCATACACTGCCGCGAATACCTTGCCCCAGTTGTTGCATTCTGTCAACTCGGGAATTAAGTCTTTTGGCAAACTAATAGTCAAAATCCTGTTTTTTTCCACAGGAGAGGTATTCGGAAACACCGCCTCCAGCTGGTCAAATTTTTCAGCAAGCCAATAAGGCAAATCATCCTTATTCTGTGGGCGCTTGTCCATCACCGAATTAACCATGACGGGACTTATAGTCACACCGCCAAGTCCAGCTGGATGCGCCGCAACTCCAGGAGGGGCCATCTGGACGTTGCCTGTGACATATATTGTACTAAAGCTCTGTGCACACGGATTAAAGACGTATGCAACACGCGCAGTTCATCTACTGGAACCGCTAAATAACGTGGATGGGGGTATATACGGCCAAAACAGGCCAAGCGGCCCCATCTATCGATAAGGGGCCTAAACGAATCGGGGTGACCGGGTGTGGGAGGGCGCCATTAAACCAAACACGGTGTTGCCAAGCCGTGAGCGGTACTTCAAGAGCCTGATAAGGCTGATAAACATTAGGAAGGTGCGGTGGGAGCGTAAGCGTGGAACAAATTGTCAGCTCCTTCCACTGACCGGAAAAGTAACCCATGAGTAAAATACTTCAAAGTGGTAAGCCGGATCAGCTTGGACCACAAAGATGAGGGCGACACCCGCGTCGGGTACTCCATAGGTCGTTAAATGAGCACGCGGCGTGGCTATGTGCCGGGATATTGACATTCACAGCCATCAAGACTAAGAATGTAGAACAACCTAGTGCGTGGCAGCGCAATAGAGGGTTAACATAAAAGAGAACACCTTTTAATAACTTCAAGCTTGAAAGAACCTATAAAAACATCAATATAGGAGGTTACACCCTCACATATGTTTCCGGAAACATAAGTGATGGGAATGGTGGACAAGCACAAGTACTACTCAAGCGTCTCGCAGATAAGAAGCCCAACACACGTTGGTGGCGCCATGTTGCGGGGATTCTGCACATATACAGAACTATGCGCAGGAAAACAGGAACTCAGTGTATAGTGGTGTACCAACCATCCACCTTAGTGCCCAAAATCCCAATCCGACTAGCTATAGTGTCTCATTCGTTCTCCGTACTACAGCGAAGCTACCAATGATTAGACATCCCAGAACACAGACTCTTTCAGGAATTGCGGGAGCAAGAACACTCTTTCATTACTCACTCATACTTGTCCACAATGTGCGTATTAAGATACACAGTATAGTTCAAAAATTTTATTTCAGCTAACGTGCTCTAAGACACAGTACACGTGCCAGTACTAGCAGCATAATGCATAAAGACAAAATAGTAAGCATCATTACAATTCCATAGAATACAAACGGGGACAGCATTTTATAAAGACAGGGGATGAAGGACTATAATGCCTTGCCACCCTGCCCGTGCTAGTAACTAGTTTATTATAAAAATAGAAGACCTCTGGGCTTTTTCAAGGGGACCCCCATACCTCAAGAACTAGATGCAAGGTTTACATCATCAGACAGGCACAGCTCTTCTCCCTGGAAAGGTTTTTCTCCAAGTGCTACCAACAGGGAGATCACAATATTAAAAGAACACAAATTTCTCCAGTGCAGCTGTATTTTCATGTTATGTCTAAGTGCGAGGGGCTGACCAGAACAGCAACAACAAGGGACATTGTTTTTCGACCTTGTACATTGTGTGCAGATGAAAACCACAGAGAACATCAGAAAAGGTGAAAGGCAGAGATGCAGACAGTTCTAATGTGAACGGTCACAAGCAGAGTCGGGAAAAACAAAGTCACGGAGTAACGTGTGCAAAGGAGGCATCATGGCAGCTAGGCCTAAGCTAACTTAGCAATGTCGCCCATGAGGCCACAACCCACACTACACCACCTGAGGTTGTGAATATCATCCTTGCTTCCAGGTGGGCGCCTATGAAATCTCTTTACAAAATAGTAATTTTTCAAGGCAGATTGTTGGATGTTTTATTGTTTGTTTTATCTGAAAGAGACACGTTAGTGATAGATTCCTTACCTTAGACTATCCCCAGGCGTCAGACTGGATCCGGAAAGTTTTGTCAGCAGTACCCCTGCGCGTCGGTAGGTGGTGTCGTGCGGCTCCGCGTTCGTCGCTGGCGTCGTAGGCGCCGAGATGACGTCACGGAGACTACTTAGGCGCCACCCATGCGCGCTGACGTCAGTTATTTCTTTTTCCACGCCAGCAAGCGCAGATCCGGTTAAGAACACGTACCCTAGTCATTTTTTGACTAATTTCTTTTTCGGACTTTGTCCTACTTCTTTTGAGTCTTGACTCCTGGTGCCACGTAGGGATGCCTCAGTTTCAATCTTGCGGGGCCTGCCGCCGTCCGAGGTCGGTGGCTGCCCCCATAGCGTCTGTTTCTACTGTCTGGAGCGCGACCATGACTTCCGGTCATGTTCCGACTGTCTGGCCATGGCTCCGAAGACTTTGCGGGAGCGGTTACAAAAGCTGCTGGAGGCCCAACAGTCGTCTCCGCGCCGTTCGATGCCCAGGGGTGGGTCGAGGGACCGACCGCGGAGCCATCATCATCGCTCCTCGGGGTCCGCGTCTTCGCCCTCGGAATCGGGTAAGAGACTTCACAAGTACCAGTCGAAGAAGCGCGTATGCTCTCCGACCTCCCCCCCCCCCGTCGGTCTCCGGACGCAGACGAGGGGGCCAGGGGTCCTTCCCCCACGGCTCCGTTGGAGCCTGTGAGTCCCGCGGTCTACCCACCCTACCGGGTCCGTCGGAGGCTCCGGCCTAGGTGCAAGAGTTTCTTGCCACCATGGGCTGCCTTTTCAGGCCTAGGGCTCCCGCCGGCGCGCCTTCGGGCCCCGCGGTCCCTATTGAGGGCCCTTGCTTGCCACCGGCTCCGGCCCTGGCGCCCCTTGCGGCTCCATTCCCGGCGCTGCACTGAGTTCCGTCGTCCCACCTCCTACTTGGGACATGGAGCCGGATTGGCGCCGACCGGCACCGTTCCCGGCGCCGTTCCCTGCGCCATTCTTGGTGCCGTTCGAGCAGAAGACTGAGGATGCAGGTGGCCTTGGCCTCTCCTCTGCGCCTGGGTTTGTGTCTCCTCTCACTGTTACCCTCAAACCTAACCTCCTTACTGCAGTGCTTCAGCCGGCGGCAAGTTCTGTGGAATCTCTGCTTCCGTTCAATGAGGCCTTAACGGATGTTTTGATGGGTACCTGGTCTAGGCCAGCCACAGGGGTCCCTGTGGATAAAAATGTGGCCACACGTCACCGCCCGGCACCGGGTGACCCTGCCTTTTTGACGACTCCTCCGACACCGGAGAGCCTGGTCATTCTGGCTTCCACTTCCCAAACAGAGCTTGGCAAAAGGTTGTTTTCCTCTGCCAGCCTGGGGCTGCGGTCGGTCAACACCGCATGCCTCTTGGGCCGCTATTCTCACGCTGTGTGGGACATGGTGGCTCAAACTCTGCCCCAGTGCCCCGAAGAGGTTCGGGCTGTGCTTTCCCAAGCTGTTGCAGAGGGGAAAGATGCCGCGAAGTTCGCAATTCGGTGTGGGATGACACCGCGGACTCTTTGGGAAGAGCCATCTCCACAACAGTGGCCTTGCGGCGACATGCCTGGCTGCGGTCCACGGGGTTTTCAGGGGATGTTCAGAGTTCCCTCATGGACATGCCTTTTGATGGTACTCGCCTTTTTGGCGATAAGGCAGACAGTGCTCTGGAGCATTTTAAGGACTCTCGGGCTACAGTCAAGTCCTTGGGTCTCTCCACCACCCGCCTGGCCACGTCTACTTTTCGTTCCTTTCATGGCCGCGGCAGGGGCTCCTCTACACGTCCGTTCAGCCAAAGGCCTGCGCAAAACCAGCCTCAGCGCGGGCGTGGTGGACGCCGTGGCGGCACAGGGGGCCAGCGTGCGGGTCAGCCCACCTCCGCTCCCGCAGCATCCGCCTCAAAGCCTTCCTATTCCGTGCTTTGCGGTGCACCCCACGCCGGTGGGCGGCAGGATTCAACATCACCTCCCCCACTGGCGCTCTGTCACTTCGGGCAGCTGGGTGCTACAAATCGTCCGAAGGGGCTATTCCCTCCCCTTAGAGTCTGCCCCCCGTCCATGCCACCTCAGTTCCACCGCATGTTGGGGGATCACTTAGCGCTTCTCCGACAGGAAGTCGCAGCCCTCTTGGCCAAGGGGGCCATCGGGCGCGTTCCTGGGCCACACATAGGACATGGTTGTTATTCCCACAACTTTCTGGTCCCCCAAAAAGGACAAGGGGGGCTTGCGCCCCATCTTACACCTCCGGAACGTCAATCGCTTCCTCCGGACAGAGAAGTTCAAGATGTTGACTCTGGCTCAGGTCTTGGCTGCCCTCGACCCTGGATGGTAGCGTTGGACTTGCAGGACGCATATTTTCACATTCCCGTCCTGCCGGCCCACCGGCGTTAACTGCAGTTCACGGTAGGCCAGGAGCATTTTCAGCTTACCGTGCTCCCCTTCGGCCTTACAAGCGCCCCTCGGATGTTCACGAAAGTCATGGCGGTGGTTGCAGCTCATCTGCGCAGGTCAGGGGTGTCAGTCTTCCCCTACCTCGACGACTGGTTGTTGACGTCGGGCTCGCCCCAGGTAGTCGTCACCCACCTTCAGACTACGGCGACCTCCGGCAGTTGCTGGGGTTCTCCATCAGCATGCCAAAGTCGCACCTGAGTCCTTCTCAGAAGCTCCCCTTCATCGGAGCGGTTCTGGATTCAACGCAGTTTCGGGTTTATCCTCCCGAGCAGCGAGACCGGGATATTCAGGCTATGATTCCGATCTTTCAGCCTCTATCCCGGGTTTCAGTCAGGATGACCCTCCGGCTCCTGGGCCTGATGACCTCCTGCATTCTGCTAGTGCAACATGCCAGGTGGCATATGCGGGCTCTGCAGTGGGACCTGAAGTTCCAGTGGGCACAGCATCAGGGCAACCTGTCCGATCTTGTCCAGATCTGTGAGGGCACTGCACAACAATTGCAGTGATGGCTCATGAATCGCGATTAGTTCAATGGCAGATCCCTCTCCCTTCCCCAACCGGAGCACACAGTGGTGACGGATTCGTCCCTCCTGGGATGGGGCGGCCACTTGGGAGAGGCGGAGATCAGAGGCCTCTGGTCTCCGGCGGAGTCCCGGCTCCATATCAATCTTTTGGAGCTTCGGGCGATCCGACTTGCACTAAAGGCATTCCTTCCCTCTGTCCGGGGAGGTGTAGTGCAGGTGTTCACGGACAACACCACCGCCATGTGGTATTGCAACAAACAGGGCGGGGTGGGGTCGTGGACCCTATGTCAGGAGGCTCTGCGCCTCTGGACATGGCTGGTACATCAAGGCATTACCTTGGTGGTTCAACACCTGGCAGGTTCTCTGAACGCCAGGGCCGACGAACTCAGCCGCCGGTGCTTGATGGACATCTGAACTTGGACGTGACGCAAGGTCTCTTTCTGCAGTGGGGAGAGCCTTGGTTAGATCTATTCCCCACCGAAAAGAACGCGCAATGTCATCAGTTCTGCGCATTGGAATTTTCAAGGCGGCACTCGCTCGGCAACGCTTTTCGTCGCGAGTGGAGCTGCGGTCTGTTGTACGCCTTTCCGCCTATACCACTTCTGCCCAGAGTGCTGAAGAAGATTCGGCGCGACCGGGCCCAAGTCATCCTTGTGGCTCCGGATTGGGCACAAAGATACTGGTATGACGAGCTACTCAACATGGCGATCGATCCCCCTATCCAACTGCCTCTTCGGGAGGATCTTCTGTCGCAGCAGCAGGGGACTGTCCTCCACCCGAACCTGTCCAGCCTCCACCTCCATGCGTGGATATTGAGCGGCGACAGTTCACAGCTTTCGATCTTCCTCCCGAAGTCTGTGATGTCATTTGGCAGCAGGGTGTCCCTCCACTAACATGGTATACGCCTGCCGGTGGAACATGTTTGTGGCATGGTGCACAGCGAAGTCTGTCTATCCCCTTTCTGCCCCCCTTTCTGAGGTCCTTCTGTTCCTACTATCCTTGGCCCAGCAGGGCTCTTCTCTGGGCACTGTCAAAGGTTATCTTTCGGCCATCTCCGCCTTTCTCCGGCTTCCAGATCAGCCGTCTCTCTTTAAGTCCCCGGTTGTTAACCGTTTCCTGAAAGGCATTACACACACGTTTCCTCCCGTGCCTTTCATAATGCCTCAATGGGACTTAAATCTTGTCTTGACCTATCTGATGTGCGCGCCCTTCGAGCCCCTTCATAACTGTCCTTTACGTCTTCTTACTCTAAAGACGGCTTTCCTGGTAGCTATCACCTCTGCCAGAACAGTGAGTGAGCTCCAGGCTCTTTCTTCTAAACCTTCTTTCCTTTCTGTTCATCCGGACAAGGTGGTTTTAAGGACCCGTCCTTCTTTCTTGCCAAAGGTTGTCACGCCCTTCCACGTCGGGCAGACCATCACTTTGCCCACCTTCTTTTTCGCCTCCGCTTCCTTCAAAAGAGGAAGAGAGGCTCCATCGTCTGGACCCAAAACGTGCGCTCTCGTTCTACCTAAAGCGCACACAACAGTTCCGGGTGGATGACCAGCTCTTTGTTGGCTACGTGGGCGCCAAAAAGATCGGGCCGTACATAAACGCACCATTTCTCGGTGGGTCGTTTTGTGCATCAAAGCATGTGGCTCGTTGGCTAAAAAGGAGCCTCCTGTGGGGCTGCGTGCCCATTCAACCAGGGCAACAGCAGCCACTACTGCCTTGGGACGCGGCGTTCCCTTGCAGGATATTTGTCAGGCAGCCATGTGGGCCTCGCTGCACACATTTACCAAGCATTACTGCCTTAACAGTCAAGTCCGGAGAGACGGCTTCTTTGGCCGTTCTGTTCTCCGTGACTTTCTGGTGTAATCTATTCGCAGACCCACCACCGGGGTTGGTATTGCTGGGGTATCTATTCTAAGGTAAGGAATCTATCACTAACGTGTCTCTTTCAGATGCACAAGTTACTACTTGTGTAACGATATATCTGTAAGAGACATTAGTTAGTGATAGATTCCTTACCGCCCCACCCATCCTCCCCGTTCTGCGAACTGATTCTAGGGTTAAGGTCATCCCTTTCAGGGCCCTAGTTTCATGGCACCAGTGGTCAGTTTCTTGCATGGCTCTGCGTTCCTGGCGCGGAAAGTCGTGTACAGAACTGACGTCAGCGCGCATGGGTGGTGCCTAAGTAGTCTCCGTGACGTCATCTCGGTGCCTATGACGCCAGCGACGAACGCGGAGCCGCACGACGCCACCTACCGACACGCAGGGGTACTGCTGACGAAAAACTTTCCGGATCCAGTCTGACTCCTGGGGATATTCTAAGGTAAGGAATCTATCACTAACTAATGTCTCTTACAGATATATCGTTACACAAGTAGTAACTTGTGCGTCTTTGGCGCAGCAGAATTCTTGAAGTTGACACATTGGTTAGTTGGCCATTTAAGACTTTGTGTTTTTCTGGCCAGCTGTCAAAACGTTTTCTAAGTCACCTCTTGTGATTTGTTTTATTAACGGTTTGACACACGTGTCCTCCCAAACAGTTTGTGATGCCACAGTGGGATCTCTATTTGGTCCTGATGCTCCTCATGTGCATCACCTTCGACCTAATTTATAGCTGCTTTGTGCCTCTGCAACTCTCACAACTATCCTCCTCCTGCAATCACTTCAGCTTGTTTCATGAGTGAGCACCTGGATCTTTTGTTGCAGCGACTCTACTCCACCTTTTTTGCCAGACAAACTAGTGTTGAGAACCAAACGTTGTGACTCCTTTTCACTCCCATCTTTAATCCACCTCACCCTTTGAAAGAGGCGGAGAGGCTCCATTGACTGGACTGCAAAAGAGCCTTAAGCTTTTACATTGATCTACCTAGGACCATTGTGTGGATGCTCAGCTTTTTGTGGGGGTCTCTGAGGCGAAGAAAGGAAAGAAAGTGCATTAAGATGTGCTACGCAATAGCCAAAAGGCAGCCCCTGGAAGGTTTGAGAGCCCCCTTCCACCAGGGAGGGATAAGGCAGCCATGACTGTGTCGTCATGATGAGTGCCTGTCCTTGACATTTGTCAGACCTTGACATGGTCAATGCACATGTTCATGAAGCACTAATGCCTTGTTCGGACAGACGGGAATAGCATTTTGCCTGTTCGGTCTTTCAGGACTTTTTGGTCTGAGCCCACTCCAGAGAGCCTCCACCTGGGGAGTTGCTGCTTTGATATTTGCTCTAAACTTGAAGGATCTGTGGTTAGAAGTATCCATAAGAAGAACAAATTACTTACCTTCGGGAACACTATGTTCGAGGCATGTGTGCTGTTGATGCACATGCTTTGCATACTCCTGCCATCTAGTATTGGGTCCTGATGTTTGCAAGATGTTTTAGATCCTAACTGCAGACTCCTCACAACCCCCCCCCCCTCCTTTTCTGTGTAGTAGTATTGTTTTTTACCATCTGAAAGGGACCCATATTAGAGATCTGCATGCTGGCACCTCCAGTTTTTATGTACGCTGCACTCAAGGGCATGGAGAGAGTGAAACAATAAAATGATGTTGGAGTGCAGGTGTGGCACATATATGCGGTTCCACTCTGTCACTTTCAGGGTGAAGGAAGTTAACACTGAGTCACTAAGCGGCCAACGGGACCACTGCTATGAAAATGTCTGGAACCTGTCAGGTGCCTAAGTGCTATTCTAAAGGTGAGAATCTGAGAATATCCACCAGAAAGAGCACAACCGAGGGTAAATCTTTTATTCACTGTGCATACTGAAGTGTTGTTCCCCCTCCCACCCTCACTTTGTTATGTTTCCTGGCTGTTTTCACATCAAAAGATGTGTGGTACTTTCCTGCAGTAATGCCCTAATGCGAACAAGAACAAAGGGCCCCCATAGCCCTCTACTGGGAAGTGAAAACATCAAAATTAAGATGCAGTGTGCCCCTCACAGCTTTGGGTCCCGGAGCCTCTGCATCTGCTGCACTAAAGGTAGCTACGCCCCTGCTTTCATGTAGAATGTGCCGAATAACTTGATGCAAGTATCGTAGTAATTTGAAAGAATTGCTCACTTAAAAAAAGTAAAAAATGAGTACTCAAATTGGCCCTTGTGTGCTATGTTTACCTAGAAAATGACTTTTTGTGTTGCTAATAACTTTAGTGCAGTTTGATCGAATCTCCACAAAACTTTCTAAAAAGTTCTCTTCTTTTGCTTAGTTTGTGCATAGAAAGTTTCGGGGTGATCCATCAAGCGGGGTCCCAAAACGCAAAATCCCTGTGCATTTTCCATAGACTTTTTTAGACAGCCCTACTGCAAATATTGCTGAACGGAATTATGCTAAATTTGTCAGGAAGCTAGATCGTAGTTCTCAGATTATGCCTTTTGTGATTTGGTGTATATCCGTTCAGTAGTTCTTAAGATATTAAGGTTTAAAAATATTTGTATTTCTGGACAGTTTAGTTGGTCCCTCGAGCCCAATTTTTTTAAAATGGAGTGTTCGTACTGGCCTAAGTAGCTTTTTTAGGTCTCGCCTAGCGTTGCAGCGCGCATGCGTTGCTCGCTCTGCGAGACATATTGTGGTAGAGGAGATTTCAGAAGGGGACTTGAAGCCCCGCCCATCATTTTCATTGGCTGGCGTCATCGTTTATGGTAAACTGTGGCCTCCGATTGAAAATGAGGCTTCTTTGTTACCGCCCTGTCTCCTTTTGGGAGGGCCCATCCGGACTGGATCGTTTGCTTAACAGCTGTCGTGAGGGTATTTCTTATCTATAGGAGGCGTGTAGTGACGGATCATGTTTCTGAAGTCTTGTTTTCCCATTAGCCTTATGTGTTATTTAGCCCTGGCCAATAGGACAGCAGTGGCGCGCTTTAATTACCTGGTGCCGCACGTCACAGGGAGCCGCGCGGACCGGGAGCAGCTGCAGCGGATAGAGTCCGGTATTGTTTTTCCATTAGCGTTGTGTTATTTTGCCCTGGCCAATAGAACAGCAGTGGCGCGCTTGTTTATTTAATTACCTGGTGCCGCTCATAACGGGGAGCCGCGCGGACCCGGAGCAGCTGCAGCAGATCGAGTCCGGTATCTCGGAGATGGCTGTCAGCGTGACACAGACAGGTAGAGATTAACGACTCTATCACTTCACCACCCCCTCCCCATCTCCCTGTGTACACCCCGCCTCCCCCGGCCCGTCTCTCTCTAATGCGGTGACTTCATTTATCTCTGCACAGAATCTGTTCACATTTGCAAATGAAGACGCTGTCATTTCGGTTTAATTTGAAATTGCTTGTTTACTGTCGCTGCGGCCTCAATTAATTATGTTTTCAGGGAAAGGCTCCCATCCCCAGAATATTAATCAGGGGTCTGCGATGACAGACTCGCAAAGGCCGGAAAGTTCACTTCTCATTTCTGTCGAGATGAGGTTTCCGGCGCGTTTTCGCATTTCTGCTACCAAGGGGGTCAAGAGAGCCCATAAGTACTGTGGCTAATCCGACGCCTGACCCCCTACACTGTCATAGGCTCCGCGACTGTCCTGCGGGCCTTCGCCCCCTCAGTACGTCAGGACTAGGCCCTGCCGCTTGTCATGAGCGCGGTGCGTTTTAGGAGGGGGTGTGAAGAGCGCACTTTGAGACTAGGCTCCCGTGGTGGTAGGGTTCGAAATGTCCTTCATTCCCGAGACCACCTCAGCTCTCTACCTCACAGCCTTACCCTTATAGAGATGACGAAACGTTAAAACGGGGGTTACTGGCAGGAGGGGCGAGGTTGGTATCGTTGAGGGCCTTTCAGCAGGGCGGAGTTGCCATTCTGGCATTTGGATGTAGGCTGCAAGCGAGGGGCTGCTTTCAGGGCCGGGCACAGGCTTGAAAGTGCTCAAACATAGTTTTCAATTTATATTTTTTAAGTGCTGTAATTTGCACCGTATGAACTTTTTTTTCCTTTGGTGGTGGCGGATGAGGTAGGGCAATCCTCATGGCCCAGCCAGGACGGACAACCTGGCTTTGCTCGCTGGTGCGCTGCAGTACGGGCTGATTTGAATATGTTTGCCAGGGCTAGTAGGTTACTAGCCCAGTCCTGCTACTCTGCGGGCCTGGATAATCTCAGTGTAATGAATGACAAGTTAACCACGTCGAGGCCCTCCCGATCTTTTATGGTTGGTTGTATGTCACAATATTGCAGTCAAACTATAAACCTAAAGGTACATTGTGACCATATAATAGCCAGCCATCAGTATGGTTGATTTTTTAGTGTTATATTTTAGTACAGCACCTTGTGGTTAGGTGACTACTGTTGCAGACATTTCTTTTAATATTTTTCTCGTTTCTGTTCAGCCGATTTCACTCTGGCCTTAAAAAAATGGCCTATCTAACCGAACCCTCTGGACACCTAACACTACATGCAAGGTAGCATTCCCTGAAGCATATACCAGTGAATATGGCATGCATACTAGCAAAGTTTAATGTCAAACATAACATTACACACCCATCTGATTCTGGAGAATGGCAATTTTCTGACTAAGCACCTAATCTCACCAGAAAACCCACTGGTAAATGAGTTCCCCAGTCCCCTTTCTGCGTGGAAGGGATTGTGCTATGGAAGATCGAGCAGCACCAGCAGAGGGGTATGTCTTCCCTATGCGCTATTAGTATTGTAAATAACAATGCCTTGTATTTATGTTTTAAAACCCAAAACATAAATAGAAGGCATTGTCATTTACAATGCCAATAGCTCAAAATCGTGTGAATGCGAGACCTGTTGCATTGCAAATGCTTGTTTTCTCTTGGTCCAATTCGCTCCCTTGGGAGCGAGCGCTCTGATTGGCTGCCAGCAACATGAGAGTACGGTTCGCGAGTTATAGTTACTTGAGATTACTATAACTGGTGATTTTCTGTGGTTTTCGGAGTTGAAAACATTACGTTGTTACTGAACATTTCACCTAACTATAACGTTACTTTAACCTTTTATCAGCCAGCCCTCTTAACCCATCCTTCTGTTGTTGTCACTCCCATTTTTCTTCTACCCACTGCAGGATATGGCAGTGCATCTTCCCAATCCAGCTAATGGCTATCTTCAGTGTGTGTCACGGGATTCTGCTCTTTCACAAGTAGCACGTCCACACACAGTAGGTCCCTTCAGTGCCTGGGACTAAACGTCAATGTCTTTTTTGATATCAAAGTATATTTTTGCTTTTAGTCAATGTTTGTTTTTTGTTTCTATTGGTGAGCTCCCAGCAGCTGCCCAACAATATTTTTTTTCAAAAACATGACAAAACAAGCATTGACAAAGCCAAAAGATTGGCAGGCAAACCTTACTTGCTAGTGCTTTTTCTGTTAATACTATGCGTAAATTTATACATGTAGTGTTTATTTAATTTTTTGCAGTTTGAGGTCCGACCGGAGAAATACTTATTTGCAGTTATTTCGGTACTAAGTAATCTATTGGGTGGCGGTTGATTTATGCCCATTTTGAATGTGTGACCTTGGACAAGCTGCCTATTGTTCAGTTAAAATGCGTGGGTTCAGGTGGTTCTACTTAGTACATTGCCATAATGAAAGGTGAATTGCATTCTGGGTATTCTGTCATTGCTACATTTGGATTCCAATGGCCTCTTACTAGATATGTACAATCTTAATCTTTTTTTATCATGTTGCAGAGCTGTTTGTGACTGAGGTGTCTCACTCAAGGATCCTCCGAGTGCTTGATCTCATTTTCTACCAGCGTATGAGGAAAGAGAATCTTCTGTCTCAGGACGACTTGTTGCTGCTGTTTCCCAATCTCCCTGTGTTGATTGAAATACATAGTAAGAGGCTGCTGGGGGGTTGATATTTATTACAATCATTATTTATTGACAATCTTTAATGTCTGTACTTGACGTAGTTCAGTTCTTAGTGTACAATGATTGTGGGGCAGAGTTGGGTTTGCAGGCTTTGTTTACAATACAGTTGCAAATATTTGGCACCTGCCTATGTTACTGATGGGGTTGCTGAACACGTTGTTCTTCTTGATCCTGAATATTACACCTCTTGGGTTACACAGCAAAGGATAGTAAATTCAGCATTGAGTCATGTGTGTCGTTACTGTATGAGGTGAATTGAGATTGCACGCTAATAAGTTTTGCAAAAAGAAGCTTGTGGCTGGGTTTCAGAGAAAAGGTGAAGATAACTTCAGACCAGGCTTGTGGATGGTTGATAATTCCAGGCAGAGAATATGCTGATTTCAAATGGACATTTCGAACTGCAGTTTCCGCTTGAGAATAATCCTAGGCACTAATGACCAAACAACAATTCCTCCCATTCACCGAAGGGTGGCGCTCTTCATCGGTTGTTCTGACCCCAGAATTCAGCGACCATAGCATGCCATAGAAAATGGCCCTTCTTCAAAACGGAAGGTTTCAAACCATGTGCCAACTTCAGAAAGTAGATGTTGATCATGGATCCACATAACATTTGCTTGTAGTTCTTCAGAATTGGTCTTTATTCTGAGTCAAGCGACAAGCGCTCTCTGAACTATCTGACTGTGATCAGGGAGTGGGACGTGAAACGCTACTTTACAGAATACAGGAAGAGGTCACACTTGAAGCAATGTTCTCAATCTTGCTAGTAGTCTCGGAAATGTTCCTGCACCAAATCGCTAGGTCACTCCTAAGGCAAATATTTACCCCAATCCATGTCCTTGGGTAAGTCCAAATCGCACTACAAATACAAGAAGGCCAAGTGGGATACATCCACCTCTTTCTGCTCCAGATCAGGCAAGAAACTGTGTAGTCAACACTCCATTGGCATGACTTGCCGACATCTTTTGACTCCAAGAACGTCCTGAGGCTGGCCCGACGTACACAGATTTTCCCAGGCCGTTGCCGACCAAGCAACAGAAAAAGGCCTTTAAAAAGGCCATAAAGTAAATCTTTAAGTCGATACCAGCCCCCTTTGAAATTCCTTCAGACCTCATGGTGCCACAAAGGGCCTCCAGTCATAATTTTGCCGTCAGGTCTTTCCCTAGAGCTGGCTGACCTTTCTGGGCCTACTTTAAGTTTCCTGTTTGTGCTGGTCTATATCTCCTCTCCAAATCCTGGGGCCACGCCAGTCCCACCCGCACCAACGCCAACCCCAAACTCCATAGACTCCTATGATGGATCTGATGTGGCCAGGGTCAGACCTATGTCACGTTACAAATTTACCAAAGTGCAGCCTCCAGCTTTAGAATGCAATCCCTTGTCTCTCTTGGCACCAGTACCATAGGAGGCTGGAGGCCCTGTTCATCTCCGATTCAGTCACAGTACAAGGACTTCAGTGCACTGGTGTCATGTGGTCATGACTGTGATGATGAAGAGGAGAGGGCAACCTGCTACCTTCTTGCTATACTGATGCTGGATTGTACGTGGACATACACACTGCAGGTAGATTGGACAATTCTTGTGAGAATGTGTTAGAATCAACACAAAGTCCCCCCAGAGAAAAAAGTACCTCTTTTGCGTTTGTTGTCCACAGAGCAGTCTAAGTTCTGGAGTTACAGTTGCCTACAATAAAAAAAGATGTCTAATTTGTTGATAAACATCTTACAGCCCCCAAATATCTGGGTCTGTCACCGATGTTGCAACACTTGGAGGCCTTTAGGGAGTCCATGCTGTCCATTTTCAGCACTTTACTGGTTCCCTTTGGTGTGCCTTCGGGCCCCAAGGATCCGCTCTTGCCTCTAGTCGGACTTTTGCAAAAAGGTTACCCTTTGCGCCATCTGAACCCCTGGAATCTAAAAGTTTAGCACGAGCTCAGGTGTCGACTTCGGCACCACCACCTGCTCCGGGTTCCTTAGCATCAATGCCAGCGGCCAACGCCAGTGGAGGATTTGCAACCCAGTATGCTTTCTGACTTAGAGCAGAATACACTACAACCTTCACTGAGAACGTATCCAACTTCCATCGGAGCACAGCCAACTGGCAACCATTCTGATGCCTTTCTGTTACCACAAGGTAGGGCTCAAACTTTACTTTATTCTTTTCGGCACTGATTCAGACAGTGACATTTTCAAAGAAGGGAATTATTTTGTTATCCAATATGATGCGGAAAATTGGTATGAAGAATTACAAGATGCCAGTGGCCTGGATACTTCTCCAGATACTGGCCTCGGTTCTCCTCCCAGTCCTGCCAAGAAAGCACCTCCTTCGCTAGACCCACAACTCCCTACCATTGATGTGAAGACTGATGTTCTGACAGAGGTACTCAATCTTGGTCAGGATTGAGTATCTCTATTACCATTTAATCAGGCCCTCATGGATATCTTCTAATGGACTTGGGCGAAATCTTGTTCAGGACATCAGTTAATACGCTGGTTGTTTGGCACTTTTGACCAGCACCAGGCGACCCTGACTTTCTCACACAATATCCTACACCATAGAGCTTCGTAAAAGAATACATTCTTTCTTTCACAAATCATGCTCTGCATTCGGTGAGTGCCAGCTGCCTTCTGGGCCACTACTCCAATGACTAATAGAACTCGATGGCTCAAGTATTTCTTGCAGTTGCAGATGATCTCAGGGCTTCCCTGACCCAAGCTATCCAGGATGACTGCGACACAGCCAAGTTTGTTAACAAAATCCAGAGCTCTACATAAGTATTGTATTTTTGGTCTGCCAAAGATGTAGCAGTTCCGACATTTAATTTTCAAAGAATCCAAAGTTTATGGACACGCAGATCAGTATCAGATAAGAACGAACAACCGACACGTGTTTCATCGAAAAGACAACTTTTTCAAGGCTGTCAATTTAAAAAGCAATTGTTACATAGTTTGTAATACGGTCTGGTTGGGACACGAAGACTGCCTAGATCGAGCAATGTTTCACATGTGTGGCACTAGGGTGCCACACCTGGATGAGGTCTTGTGGCTTCTCAAGGGATATCCAGACATCTTTGGTGAATATGCTGCTCATTGCCTCTTGTCTTTCTGATAACAAGGCAGATTTGTCCCTGAAATGTTTAAAGAAAGCAGTGCCGTAGCACATTCCTTGGATTTTTCTGCCCTCACCAAACAATTTCACCCACTTCGTAGCAATATTAGGGTGTTCCAGATTCTCCAGCATCTGGCCGCTCTACTAGCACAACAGGCCTTTCAGCCTTTTCTTGGCGGATGCTGTGGTTTCACAAAAACCTCAGGAACAAAACGCAACTTAGTCCCACGCCAATCCAACGTCTACAGCCTCAAAACTTCTTTAGTGTTTCCCTGACAGCACACAGCTAGCCTGATGGATGCAAGATTCGCTATTTCCTCCAAAGATGGCAAGCCATTACTTTAGACAAGTGGGTCCTCCAAATTGTACAACACGGCTGTGCCCTTCCATTTCTTTCTATTCCGCTGCACCTTCCACCACAATCAGGGCAGTTGACCGAAGACCACCTGTTTCCCTTTCAGCAGTAAGTGCTGACTGTTCTGTCTAAGGGGGGCATACAATGGGATCAGGCATCAGAGGTAAGAACTGGATGTTTCTCCCACTATATCCTTGTGCTGAAAGACCGAGACCTTCCTCTAATTTTAGATCTTTACCCTCTCAATGCCTCCCTGTGGAAGGACATATTCAGGATGCTCATGCTAGCCCAGGACCTGCCTGCCCTAGACCCCGGAGTCTGAATGGTGGCATTGAAGCGGCAGGAGTCTAATTTCCATATCCTCGTCTGACTTTAATTTAAGGATCATTTTGATAAAAAACGTCAATGTCTGGTGTCTTCCATAAGGTCCATAGGCGCTTCCTGCAGTTCACAGCGGGCCATGAGCATTTTCAGTTTGCAGTGCTCCCCTTTGGCCTCACCATTGCCCCTCGGGTGTTTGTGAAAGTGATGACAGTGGTTGCAGCACACCTTTGCAAATTGCCAGTTCTATTGTTTCCCTACCTCGATAACTGACTGTTGGAGGTGGGCTTGCCCTAAGCAGCTGCCAACTACCTCCTGACATTGTTGAAGTTCACTATCAACGGGCTGTAGTCACATCTTACTCCCTCGCAAATGCTCCTGTTCATTAGAGCCATTCTGGATACGGTGCAGTTTTGCGCCTTTTCCCTGGAGCGGAGAGTCCAGGATATTATGACTATGATCGTAATGTTTCAGACTCCATCCTGGTCACTGAACCCACGCACAAAGCTGGACACACACTCGACCCAATGTTCACCTCCAGCGACCGGGTCATATTCAACCACGTCACAGAACTCACTCGGTCCACCCACACCTTCGTTCACTCCACATTCTCCAGCGCACAGCATACCACCACCAAGCATCACAGCTGCTCCCACCGCAGCTGGGGCAAGGTAACAGAGCCACAGTGGACTCGGGCCCTCATCACCACCCAACCCAAAGCTTCATCAGACCTAGATCAGGCTGTCCACAGCTTCTTCACCTGGATCACCAAATGCATCGACCGAGTCTCCCTGATAAAACCAGCAAGAACCAACAAGACCTCAAGACAAGTCAGCAGATACACCCCAGAGCTCAGAACCACCAAGCGCAAGTGCTACCGACTCGAGAAACTATGATGCTTCACCAGTAACCCCTCCGACAAAGCCGCTCACAGAGCAGCCCTCATCAGTTACCGCCTGCGCATCAAGAAAGCCAAGAGAGCAGCGATATCAGCCTGCATCTATTCAGCAGCAAACCACATGAAGGAATTATTTAAAACTGTCAAGGAGTATTCCAACCCTGCAGCCACAGAGAACACAATCCACCATTCCCAAGAACTCTGTGACACCCTCACGGACTACTTCCACAGCAAGATTGCCACCAACATCTACAACAACTTCGACCCCCAACCCACAGTTTTCAACCTCAACAGCCTTGACCACACTAGCCAAACGCACACCAGCCGAACTATCACCGCATAGACCTCGCTCACCACACAGACAACAATGCCCATCATTTTTTTTTAATCTGTTTTATTAGTTTTTAAAGAAGCATGAACGTGGTTAGAGCATCAACAGTTCAGGACCAGAGACATTGCCAATTATACATCAACATCACATGCAGTACATATGGGGGCAGCATAGGAGCACAAAAGGTGTTGCATGGAGCAAAGAACAGGCTAAAGACATGGACTTCTCAATGCACGGGAGACATTACTGAGCGTTTGTGGGTTTCTTACTGCAGGGTTCACAACATGTGGCGTTGGCAGAGGTGGAAGTCCGTATCAAAATCATCATCAACAAAAGGAGACATCAAGGAGAAGAAAAGAGGGGGGGGGGGAACATTGGGACTAATCGGCCAAACTAGGGTCTGACCAGCCCTCCCCTATCCCCCAAATGCAACAACATTGTACACATTTCCTATCAACGAACCCATCAGATCCTAATTTGTTTTAGGTGCTAGCATGGCTGTATCAACTTGCATGGCTTTTGTGGAGTGGTAGGTTAGGACTCTGCATCCGGTTTATCTGCTCTCGCTATAGCTTCTGCATGGTCTGAGTGTTGCTAATTTTGGAAGTCATGTAGTATAGTGTCCCAGTTTGCGGCTATAAGAATCTTGCATAACTCTAAAGTGTCTTCTTTGTGTAACGCAATAGTCTTGGCTTGGGCCCAACCACAATGGCCATCATGTCATCCATCCACTCTGGAGCACCCCAACGACCCATGCCCACACCATTTTTTAAACCTCTGAACCATTCAAATCAGCACAGAACTCACCAGCATCCTCAACACCTTCATCACCACGGCAGCCTTCCTGGACAGATGGAAACACGCAGACATCAGACCCCTCCTAAAGAGATCCTCCTCCGATCTCAGCGAACTCAACAATTATTGACCGATCTCTCTGCTCCCTTACCCTGCCAAAGTACTTGAGAAGGCCATCAACCAACAGCTCAACGAATATCTGGAACAAAACAACCTGCCTGACGTCTTGACTTCCGGGATTCCGAGCCAACCACAGCACGGAGACCGCACTGATCGCAGCCACAGATGACATCAGAACCCTCGTTGACCGCAGCGAGATTGCAGCCCTGATCCACCTCGACCTCTCAGCTACATTCGACACCGTATCCCACCACACCCTCATCAACAGACTACAGCATTGGCATACAGCAAAACGCCCTTAAGTGGATCGCCTCCTTCCTTACAGTTCTCCCACAGAGCATACGGCTGCCTCCCTTCACCTCCGAACCCAAGAATATCATTTTTGGCGTAAACCAACGAACATCCCTCAGCCCCACATTGTTCAACACCTACATGACTCCCCTCACGGACATTGTCAGATCCCATGGTCTCAACATCATATATATGCTAATGACACACAACTTATCCTCTCGCTCACCAAAGACCCCTGTCCCCCAACCAGAAAAACTTCTGCGACGCCATGACCAATGTAGCCAACTGGATGAGAGCTGTAGGAAAGTGCCCTTTTTTGACATGGTCACCCCCACTTTTTGCCTGGTAGTTGATCTGATTTTGACTGGACGTGCACTAGGTTCCTGCTAACCAGGTCCCCCGTGCCAGTTCTCTTTCCCAAAACTGTGCAATTGTGTCCCCAATTGGCAATTACTTTAGCAGTGCCTGTAAGTCCTTAGTTAACGGTACCCCTGGTACCTAGGGCAAGGAAGCTAAAGAGGGTCCTTAAGGGCTGCAGCCCAAATTGTGCCACCCTAAGGGTCCCCTCACCAAACACATACAGACTGCCACTGCAGGCTGCCTGTCTTGCTGGAGACAAAAGTGAAAACACAACATGATGCACATCCCTGTGTGCCATGCCCCCAGACTCTGCATGCAGTATAGGTAAGTCACCCCTGTGCTGATCAGTTTCATTAATGCCAGTACAAGTGACCAAGAAAGCCATTTAAGTACATGTGCTGGATACTGATGAAAACGAGCTCCCCAGGTCATGATGGCTTCACTGAAACCAGAGATGTTTTGTATCAAACATCTCGTATTCATAACTCCACACTGATTCCAGAATCTTCAAATGAATCCCAGTCATCATCAGAAAGACCGTCACCCAGGCCCTCTTCACCAGGCGCCTCGACTACGGCAACACACTCTACTTCGCCATCCCCACCCAGCTCCTCATAAAAGACCCCAGACTATAGAGAACGCTGCAGTCAAACTCATCCTGGACGCCCGCAAACGGACCCACATCAACTCCACTGGCTCCCCATCTAGAAGAGATGCCAGCTCAAGATCTTCACGCATGCCTCCAAAAGCTCTACTCGATCACGGACCGGCTTGAATCAACCACCGACTGAACTTCTATCAACCCACCAGATACCTGCGCTCCACCTCACTAGCGCTTGAGGAAACCCTCCCACATCTGTTGTAGCCTCAGCAGTGGCAGTTCCTTCTCCTACATCGCCGCTAACACCTGGGACGATCTGTCCCATCACCTCCGAACAGCAGCCTTCCTTGCGGACTTCAGAAAGAAACTCAAGACTTGGCTTTTCGACGGAGACCTTGCACCCAGTGCCCAGATACCCTCAGGGTGACAGTGCTGCGCTGTACAAATGCTGATTGATTGATCTCAGTCTGAAAAACTCTGGGATTGTTGTTTGCTACCTCCTCCTGATCAGACATACCAGGTGGCAAATGTGGGCTCTGCAGTGGGACCTCAAGTCCAAGTTAGCACAGTACCAGGGGAATCTGTCAGACTGCATCTAGATTTCGGTGGCAACTGCAAAATACCTTCAGTGTTGGTTAATCAACCGCGATTGGGTCAGTAGCAGACTCCTCTCCCTGTCCGACCCAAAGTTGTCAATGGTGACGGATGCATCAGTTCTAGATGCGGGACGCCATCTGGGAGAGGTGGAGATCAGAGGCCTCAGGTCTCTGGTGGAGACTTGACCCCACATCAGTTTGTTGGACTTGAAAGCGATTCGCTTGGTGATGAAGGCCTTCCTGCCCACCATCTGAGGAAGGCTGATGTAAGTGCTTATGGACAACACCATCACCATGTGATACTGCAACAGGTAGGGTAAGGTGGGGTCCTGTGCAAAGAGGCTCTACTTCTCTCAAAGTGGCTGTACCACTCAGGAATTTCTTTGGGGGTTAACAAATTCCTGGGCAGACTAACTCAGCCGCTGACCCTTAACGGATCATGAATGATAGTTACTCATGGAGGTGGCGCAGATTGTTTTCCAGCAATGGGGAGAGCTCTGGCTTTATCTTTTCACCAGAGCTCAATGTCAGCTTTTTAGTACGATGGACTTGACAAGGCTGCTCTCACTTAGAGGCACTCCATCTGTAGTGGAGCTTGGGACTCCTGTGTGCCTTTCCGCCGCTGCCTCTTCTGCCTGGAATTAAGAGGGAGATCGTGAATATCCAGGCCCAAGTTATCGTGTTAGCACCAAATTGGGCAAGGAGAGGACAGTGTAGTACCCAGAACTCTTGAACATGACCATCTGTCCTCCGATCAAGCTGCCCCTTTGGCAGGATCTTCAGTCACAGCAGCAGGGCAGGGTGATGCACCCGATCCTGCACAATTTGCATCTCCATGTTTGGGTCTTGGCGGTGAGTAGTCCCTCTACAAAATCGATGTGCACCAGCCTTTGGGACAAGTTTGTGGCTAAGTGTTTACCCTGATAAAATGATCCAGTACAAGTCAATTTGATGTTTTATTGTTTGTTTTGTGTTTAGCCCGGGAAGGACTTGTTTTGAGCACTGTTAAGGCTATGCGTCAGCCCTTTTGGATTTTTGTAGATACCAGATCTGCCGCCTTCATATATGTTAACTGTTCGTTGATTAGTTTTTTGAAATGATGCAACATTTGTTTCTGTCAACATTGTGATGCCACAGTGGAACTTGAAACTGGTTTTCACCTTTTTGATATGCACTCCTTTTGAACCGCTGCACAATTGATGTTAAAAACTGTCATTATCATCCCCAAATCATCAGCTAGGCATTTGAGTGAGCTGCAGGCTCTTTCTGTCAACCCAGTTTATACAAATAAAATTCCAGATAAGTTGCTGTTTAAGATCAGAGGTTCCTTCCTATGCATGACATTTGTGCAGAGCCGCTCGCTCCACCTATTGGCGTGCAGTAGTAAAATCCTGCGTTGAAGTTTCCGAACCCAGTCTGGTACTTGGATGATATTCACAAGGGGAAGCATCTGTGGTTAGGTAGGGTATTCTCCAGTCAATTCATTACCAAAGCTAACTGACTTTTTCTATGGGCTGGTCTTGATGCAGCGGACCATTTTGGCCATGCCATAGGCACTATTGTAGTGAGCAGTATCATGCTTGTATGCACTGCTGTGTTTTGCAGTGACGACAGAGCGTTTCTAATGGACATGCCCTTCAGTGGATCCAGGCACTTTGTGGAAAAGGACAAATCGGCCCGAGAACACTTCAAAGCCAGCCCCGCGCACTGATTTCTCTTACTGGTTCACCAGTTTCACCAGCAGTACAAAACGTTCCGAGGCCTATCAACAGCTACCCTTGTAATCAGTTCACCAGCTGGCCCAGAATCTTTGCAGCTCCAGAGGCCGTGGGCATGATCAAATGCAGCAACCTTACATCACCTCCTAATCCGCCTAATCAGCCACTTCAATTTTACCTTTCAGGACCAATCTCATTCGGTAGGCAGCAGAGTTCGAATTTTTCCTAACCTGCTGGAATTCCATCATTTCATATTGGTGGTACTCAAGTTGCTACCTGATTGGCGGCAGATCACGCAGCTGGAGGTCTGTAGGGATCAAGTTTTTTTTGGGCTATTCGGAGCCATCAAAAGGGTACTGGGCTCAGAAACGGATGAGGATGGTTAGTCCCACTTCTTCCTGGTGTCCAAGAAGGACGGATGTCTCAGATTGATTTTTGATCTTAACCCTCCAAATTCAGAATTCTCAATCTAGCTCAAGTTCTCACTGGCTTGGATCTGGGTGTTTGGCTGTTATCCTCTGATTTGCAGGACACATACCTCCATGTGCTTTCCTGCAGGCTTATAGATGCTGCCTTCTGTTCGTGGTAGGGGCAGAGCAGTTTGCTGTTCTACTGTTTGGCCTCGCCTCCATCACCCGGTTTTACGAGGGTGATGGTGGTGGTGGCTGCCCACAATCTCAGGTTGTGAACACATTTATTACCATAACTTCGAGACTGACTGCTAGGGATGTGTTGCGCAGCAGCAGTTCCAGGGAGACTGCAGGCTGTGATGCAAGGTTTGGCACCAGGGATATGTCGCACTGTGGCATTCTGATGCAGCTGCGGAGATATGCGTCACACTTCATCAGTTCTGTTCAAAGAACCACAGCTGGGCTGGCAGAGCACCAACAGGCCCACTTCCAAGCGTACTGGACTAGGGTGGCATCGCTTGGGGAAGGGGGCAATGGGGGGTAGGATTCCCAGATGACAGAGTCCAGGTGCTGGATTTGATGAGGTTGGAGACTTTTCTGTCCCTGAGGCTCTGATCAGAAGGCTAGCCAACTAGCCCTTGGTGTCACTCTGGTGGTCTTGGGTTCAAGGAGCATGTCTAGTCCTTTCACTTAGGCAGCAGGACAACAGAGTAGCAGTCTTTCTTGCAGAGCGGCACAGCAGTCCTGAGTCTTCCACAGGTCCAGAGGTACACTGAAGGGTTGTGTCTGAGGGTCTAATAGTTATACCTGGTGCTCATTTTGAAGTAGGAGAAAGATCTGGATGTTTTCACGCCAAGAGCTACTTGGAATTTCCTGCCTCTCAGCCCTGGTCCCAGAATGTCTGGGGTCACAATAGATTTGTGCCAAAACCCTTTGTGAGTGTGCGATGGCAGAGCCTTTGTGATGTCAAGTGTGGTGTGGTAGGTGACAGCTCCTCCCCCTCATCAAGACAGTGATGGCCCATCCTGCCAACAGCTTTGCTCCTTTGTCTCACTGTCTGGGAGCAATATACAAAGACCAACTGCCAGCTACACTAGTCATGTGATCCAGGAAACAGGCTGTAGGCACCAAATGCTTATAACAAGAAAATTCCAACTTTCTAAAAGTGGCATTTTAGAATTGTGACTTAAAATCTGCCTTTGCCATTAAAGAGGGTTTAAATTGCAATTCGTTAGACAGCAAACTCGATCTTCCTACCTACTACCAATTGAAGTTACTAAATGTAATAAGTTAAACCAATGTTATCCTGTGGGAGAGGTAGGCCTTGCAGTAGTGAAAAACAAATGTTCGAGGCATATGAGCTGCAGATCACACACTATGCATAGATCGCCATCTGGTGTTGGGCCCGGATGTTTGCACTTTGTTGTTGTATTGTGTAGGAGAGTAGGATCTGCCTCTTATGTTGCCCCCACTTTTTTTCTGAGGTTTACACTGGTTTCTGGCTATAGTCAGGCTGGGACCCTGCCAATCAGGGCCCCAGCCTCTCTGTTCTCTCTAAACGACTTGGAGTGCACTCTAGGTGCACTAGTGATTGGATACTGTGGTACCTTATGAGTCCCTAGTATATGGTACCTTAGGTACCAAGGGCATCGGTACTTCACAGGCCTACCAGGGGCTGAAGCATGTATTATGCCACCCCTGGGAAGCAGACTAAATCTGACACCACAGGTCTGCTACTGCAGCCTGGGTAAGGTGGTGCATGCACCCCTTACTGTGATATAGGCTACCTATATCACTACATAGATACACACATATAAACCTATAAGTCACTCCTATGGCAGGCCTTATCAATCCTGAAGGCAGAGTGCTTGGTTCCTATGTGAGAGGGTGCCCCTGCATGAGCAGAGCCCCTCTGCAGCATTCGGAGACCCTTCTCTGAGGCTGTTTGTAGTGCAGCCTGACCATATACTCTTAAGCGCATTATAACCTCGCGTTAAATGCTAACTTTGGGATGGCTGCACGGAAACATGTTGTGTTTGCTGTCAAACATCTTGGAATACTACCCCCCCGCCAGTTCTGGCGGCGGGGGTAGCATGCCACCCTTCTAGAGGGATAGACATGTACCTACTGTGGAAACGCGGTAGAATCCTGAAGAGCCCTGGCATCACAAAATGGATGCCACCAGTCACAGACACTGGGCTGCCCTCCTGCTGATGACCAACACTCGCAGTGGAGGAGGCCCAACAATAGGTATCCTGTCCCAAGGGGGTGTGACCACCTCCCAGACAGGGTTTAGTGTATTGGGGCTGGGTGGGTGCACTCCTAGAGTGCTTTGAAGTCCTGCACTGGGGGAGCAGAAGGCTCCTCTGTGCATACCCCAGTTCAAACCGGCTCAGGGGCTACCTGCCCCTGCTCTGGCGCGAAACTGGACAAAGGGAAGTGGGTGTAGCCACCCCCTCCCCTGACCCTCCCATAGGTGGGGTCATAGAGCTAGTCCCTCCCTTCTTTTTAGTATAAGAGGGGGAACCTGTGCATTGCAACCCAGATCTCCCTGGACGACGCTCTTAAGAAGAATCCTGGACCTTCGACGTTCCACTACCTCTGGAAGACTGAAGAATCTCCCTTGGAGTCAAGGAGTGACTCCCCTGCTTGGCAGGCACCAAAAACTACAACGACGGTCGCAAACTACGCCGCTCCCGCCGGAGCCCGAAGTCCCTGCAGCCCAGGAAGAGGATTTCCTGACTTCTCCAAGGCCATCGTGAGTCCCCAGCGAAGCTGAGGCAAGTGGACCCCACGAGCGACGAGGAACCGCAGCCCCTGGGTACTGTGCACTATTGTCGAGTGCAACCCCTTCACGACGTTCTACGAACTTGTGCTTTGGACCACGTGTGGTCCCAGCGGCTAGCAGGAATCCCTCCGAAGATCAGAGGCCTACACCGTCCCGAGTGACCGTGGGCCCCTGTTGAGTGAATCCTCCCGAGGCGTCTTCGCGATCCCTTGCCAGCCGGCTTGTGGGTCCCCAGAAGACTTGTCAACGAAACCAAAGGGCTCCCCTGGTTGCTCCAGGCCTGCCCTGACCTACCCTTGCTGGGTAAGTCCCCCAGACCTTGCTGGTCTGCACCATTGACTTCTTACGCTTTCCACGAGACTTGCTGCTACCAAGGCTTGTTGGCTCCAATCGAGTCGCCGACACCTCAGTAAGCTGCAGACGTCGTGGGACACACCGAATCCAGCTCCTGGTCATCATCATCGACGCTGCCTGGACCACGTGGTCGAAGAGTCAAGACACCCGTGAACGACCCAAAGCTGTCGACGACGGTGGGCATTCATCTTCCTTGCCCAGAGTCACTGCCAAGTGACTGTGAACACTGTCCCCTCTGCTTTCAGGTCTTCCTCCTTCCGAATCCAGGCTTGGATTCCAACGGACACTTCTTCTGTCGTCGCAAGCAGCAAGTCTTCACTGGCTCCCATTGAAAACGACGCTGCGACCCGACACCAAAGGACACCTATGCACCCGGCTCCCCTGGGTGAGGTAACTTCAGCACTACGGTGCTCCTGTGGGTGTGGGCCCTAGAACTACTTACCCTGTAAGTGGCTTGCTTGTAGCTACCCTAGAAGTGCCCTAAAACTACTATTTTCCCCGTGCGATTCTCGCACTGGCTCGTACAGGGCTCGCGTCTGTGTTAGACACATTGCGTCCAACTCCCTTGTAAATCTATCAGTATCCGCGTCCTTCGACTCGTACTGACCGATCGGTGTGTTCGCCTCGAACACGCCAAGGACCTGTAACATTGATAACTCAATCGCGTTCTCTCGCATAGACTCGTACAGGACTCGCACCAGTGTCTGAACACCGCGTCCGTCCCCTGTGGGTCTCCTACAACTACCTGGGGTGGTTCCTTGGGGTCCCTCGATTCTATGTGCTCTAGACCACGGTCTAGCCAAGATAAGATTGTGATATTTACTTGTGCTAACTTATTTTGATAAAACATTGACTTGTACATATGTTCCTGACTTCTAATCTCATAAAGAGATTAGTAGAGAGTTGTTTAGTAATAAATACATATATATTTGATATATATACCTGTGTGGTGTCTTCATTTGGTGATTCAAGAGATTGTGTGGTAAAACAAGTTGCTTTACATTCCTCCAAGACTTAGCCTGAAGGCTGCTCTCCACAGCTACCACTAGGATAGCTTTCTATAAAGGTTGTCTTAAACCTACCTACCATAAGAGTCTAATTGTACTGGTGCAAGGTGTCCACTTTAACTAGTGAACAGCATATACCAGGCCAACTTCTCACATATTGGAATAAGTCTTTGGAAGTCACGAGATAGGTGACTCCTCCTTTGGACAATAGTGCGCATGGGCATCGACTCCATCTTCAGATTGTTTTTTTCCGCCATCGGGCTCGGATGTGTTCGTCGCGCTCCAGTTCGGTGTCGCTACCGTTCTAACTTTTAGCGCGCAATCCTTCACCCTTTCTTCGGTATTGTTTTCGATCGCGTTTCCCTTCTCGACGCGCATCTCTACAAACTCCAATTCTTCGATTCCGGTCGACGCAGGCCTTCGGGCCTAGCTGCGCCATCAGGCCTTTTGGCTCATGGAAAGGACTCCTTTCAAAAAGTGTCCTCAATGTGGATCCAAGTTTCCCCACGCCGATCTTCATGAGGTGTGTAACCTCTGCCTTTCGCCCGAGCACGAGGCCAAAGACTGTCAAGCTTGTGCCTCTTTCCGCTCCAAGAAAACCATACGGGATCGTCGAGCTCGAAGAAGCATGGCTCGATCTTCCACATCCATACCGGACGATATCTTCCAGGATGGCATCAACGTACCGGAGCAGGAACAACTCGAAGAGGGCATCATCAGCACCTCCGAAGCAGACGATTCCGACGTTGAAGACATCACTCCTGGGCAACGGGTCGTAAGTACTGACGTCGACCCCTCCCCCCCCCATCCATTCCTACAAAGGCTTCGGTAACACCTTCACCTTCGGGCCTAGGTGCACACCGGGACAACTTCCCACGCCCCGCCTTCTGGCTCGGCAAAGAAGTCAACACACAAGCCTTCAGGCCGCTCGAGCCAGCCTACCCTCGGTACCGAAACCCCATCCCCGGCACCGAGGCCAAAAGACAAACCCAGAGACAAACCACTGTCTTAGCCCGCACCGAGACCGGGCTCCACATCGGCCCATTCGGCACCAAAACCCAAGGGCACCGAACCTTCGGATCCGAAAAAACCATTGGAACCGAACAAACAACCGGTTCCAAAAACCGCGGGCGCTCAACCTTCGGAGCTGAGAAAATTATCGGAACCGATTCCAAAGACCTCAATGGAACCAAAGAAAACTCCTGTTTCCAAACCTAAGGAGCATAAAACAACTCCAAAACCGGTGCCACAAAAATACTCGGACCCGAAAAAAATCGGCACCGAAACCACACACTACAGAGGAGGAGCTTTTCCAACCTGATCCAACCCAAAAAAACTCTGGAAATAGACCCAAATACAGGTCGGCTTATAGTTAGCCCTTCCAGGAAAAGGAAATTGGACAGACCTGCACCAGCTCCACTCCCTCTAAAGAAAAGAGACATTGCCACTTCTCCTTTCAGAATTCCTTCTCCACCTCCTCCTCCACACCACATCTCCCCTATTCCATCTCCAATACCCTCACAATCTCCTCCACCTCAAGATGAGGAGGACCCTTCTGAGTACGAGGGCGATGATCAACCTTTAGGAAAACCTAGCCCTCCTAATATCCCAACTGACCCATGGGACAATTATGGCACACCAGATGTTCCTGACACACCACAAGATGATGTCTACCCATCTAGACCATCCCCTCCAGAGGACACTATAGGGTTCACCCAGCTCATACACAGAGCCGCAGAATACCACGGTGTAGATTTACACACAGACCCTATAGAAGAAGACTTCCTTATGGACACTTTCGCACCATCTCAAAGGTCCACTTCTATTCTCCCAATGTTAAAAGGGGTAATCAAACACGCTTCTGAAGTCTTTAAAGATCCTGTAAGGGCTAGAGTCATTAACCCCAGGGTAGAAAAGAAATATGTCTGCCCCAGCTGACCCTGTTTACATTAAAGGGCAACTTCCCTTAGATTCCTTGGTAGTTTCCAACGCCAGGAAAAGGGCTAACTCCCAAACCTCAGGCGATGCTCCACCTCCTGATAAGGAGTCAATTCTCTTGGACGCATCTGGTAAAAGAACAGCGTCCCAGGCAGCTAACATTTGGAGAATTGCCAACACACAAGCTTTGCTGGCTAGGTACGATAGGGCACACTATGACGAACTAGAGACCCTACTACAACACCTTCCAGATCAATACAAAACAAGAGCCAATGATCTCATCCAGGAAGGCAAGATTATAACAAATACCTCCATTCGATGTGCTCTGGATGCTGCAGACACAGCCTCACGAGCTATTAATACCAGTGTCCTTCTGCGTAGACATGCATGGCTCCGTATTTCAGGGTTTAAACCCGAGGTTCAAACTGCCATACTAAATCAGCCGTTTGACCAAGAACATTTATTTGGACCTAGTGTGGATTCATCTTTAGAAAAGATGAAAAAAGACACTGACACAGCCAAATCAATGGGAGCTTTGCAATCGCAAACTCCCAGAAGTTCCCTTCGTCGCTCCTCTTATAGGGGCGCCTCTAGAGGTTTTACCACGGATAACTCCTCCACGTCCTATAAAAGTCCCACCCAGACCTCATCTACCAGAGGTTATTACAGAGGAGGCTACAGGGGCAATAACAACAAGGGTAGAGGCAAAACCGTCAATACTCGTACTGCCTCCACCTCCAAACAATGACTTCCCTCCACTCCCCCCAGACCATTCCACTCCGGGGGAAGATTACTACAGTTCCTACCTGTCTGGAACACCATTACCACGGACAGGTGGGTGAGACAAATCATCCAATCCGGTTATTGCCTGGAACTCCCTTCAACTCCCCCAAACATACCACCCAAACAGCGTCCAATGTCAACAGACCATTTAACGCTTCTCAAACAAGAGGTACTTTACCTCCTACAAAAACATGCAATAGAACCAGTTCCCCTGCATCAGCAAAACACAGGGGTCTACTCACTGTATTTTCTCATTCCAAAGAAGGACCGAACCCTCAGGCCCATCCTCAACCTCAGACCATTAAACCTCTACATACAGTCAGACCATTTTCATATGGTCACTCTTCAACAACTCCTTCCTCTACTCAAACAAGGCGATTTCCTTGCCACCTTAGATCTCAAGGACGCCTACTTCCACATTCCCATTCACCCTGCTCACAAAAAATACCTTTGATTTGTAGTGGAAGGTCAACATTATCAGTTCAAGGTTCTCCCATTCGGAGTCACCACAGCACCCAGAGTCTTCACAAAATGTCTGGCAGTCGTAGCAGCCCACTTAAGAAGACAACAAATTCACGTCTTCCCATACTTGGACGACTGGCTCATAAAAGCCAGGTCGCATACCCAGTGTGTAAATCACACACACCACAATCCAACTGCTTCACAACTTAGGGTTCACAATAAACCTCACAAAGTCTCACCTCCAACCGTCCCACATCCAACAATATCTAGGTGCCACAATAGACACCTCAAAAGGCCTTGCAAAAACAAATTTACGTGTTTTTCACTACTGGGACATATAAAACTTAAAAGTACATGTCCAACTTTTTGAATACACTGCACCCTACCATAAGGTTGTTTAGGGCCTAGCCTAGGGGTAACTTATATATATTAAAAGGAAAGATTTAGGCATGACAAAAGTTTTATTTTGCCAGGTCGAAATGGCAGTTTAAAACTGCACACCCAGGCTACAATGGCATCCCTGAGATATGTTTAAAAGGATATTTAAGTGGATGGCACAATGAAAGCTGCAGGACCATTAGTAGCATTTAATTTACTGGCCCTGGTTACATTTAGTTCCACTTTAGGGATTTCAAGTAAATTAAATATGCCATCTGGTTGTAAGACAGTTTTACCATGTTTAAAGGAAAGAACACAAGCACTTTAGCACTGGTTAGCAATGGTAAAGTGTGCAGAGTCCTAAAGCCAGCAAAAACGAAGTCTGCAAAAACAGGAGGCTGGAAGGTAAAAAGTTGGGTTAAAATCACACCAAGGATGTCCGGTCCAACATGAGCACTCACCCAGCTGAAAGCAGGGAGAACTATCCACCTTCAAGAGGGTTCTCATCACTAAGGCGGCAGAACCTTGAGAGGCCATCAGCATTGATGTGGTCAGTTCCAGGCCGATGCGCCACAGTAAAGTCTGTTCCCTGTAAGGAGGTCGACTATCTCAACAGTTAGGAATTCTCACCCCTCATCTGCATTAGCCATCAGAGGGGTCTGCGGTCTGTCTGAATCTGGAAGTGAGCCCCATACAGGTTTGGTCCCAACTTCTTTAGTGCCCAGACCACTACAAATGCTTCCCTTTCTATTACACACCACCTCTTCTCCCTGGTAAGTAACCTTCTAATAATGAAGGCTACTGGTTGATTTAAGCCATCTTTGTTTAGCTGTACGAGCACTGCTCCTATGCCATGCTCTGAGGCATCAATGGTGCCACTCCCAGTATCGAATCTCCTGTAGCACCCAGTGAGGCCCAGAAAGGCCCTCACCTCTGTCTGGGTCTTGGGGAGGGGGGTGGCTGGAGGGGCTGCACCTTGTCTTCTCTCACTTGGAGTCCCAAGGAGACCACGTAACCCTGCCCTATCTGGTCTGGCACTTACTGACCTTGATAGTCAGGCTTGCTCTCTGCAGAGCCTGAATCACTTCTCTGGAGTGGCACAGGTGATAATTCCATCTAGAACCGAAGACCGCTGTGCCGCCTCGGTAGGGGGAACTGAAGTTCTCCAACCCAGTCACGAAACTGACCAACCTCTTGAAGGTGGCGGGGGCATTCTTCAATCCGAAGGGCATCACCCGAAACTGGAAGTGACCTTCTGTGGTAGAGAACCCAGACCTGTCTTTGGCCCCCTTAGTTACTGTGATCTGCCAGTACCCAGATGTCAGATCAAACGTACTGAGGAATTTAGCAGTGGAATTGGGTGTGCGTCAGTCTTAGTGTCTTCATTGAGCCCCGGGAAATCCACGCAGGACCTGAGTTCAAGGGTGGTACCTGGAGGTTCAGCCTTGGGGACCAGCACCACCGGACTGGACCAAGGACTGCTTGAGTACCTAATTGCCCCTAGCTACCAACATTTTGGAGCCTTCCTTTATTCTGGCTCTCATCTTGTCAGGTTGCCTGTAGATCTTATTCTTCACAGGCATACTGTCCCCAGTGCCAATATCGTGGCTACACCATGTAGTGAGCCCTGGAGTTGGGGAGACGAGAGAGCTGAACTGCCCCAACACTTGGCAACAGTCCCTCTGTTTCTCTATGGTCAATGTATGGTAGAGGTGGACACCCAAAACTGACCCATCCTACTCCTTCGAAGAAAGGGGGTCGGGGAGAGGTTCACTCTCCTCCTCCACTCCCATCAACGTGACCAGGAGCATGGTAACCTTGGACCTCCCGAAGTGAGGATTTTAGGGATTGACCTGCAGGACCTGTAAAGAGTTCCTGGGAGTCTTGAGGTCCACCAGATAGGTGACATCCCACTTACGTTCTTTTACTTCATAAGGTTCCAGATCATCAGTCTTGTAGGGCCCTAGACTCCACAGTCTCCATCATCCACCCTTTTTGGCCAGGCACAAACTCGACCAGAGTGACCTTCTGGTCATGCCATGTTTCATAACCTCCTGGCTTGCTTCCAGATTCCTCTTTGCCTTCTTCCAGAAGCTCTTCATCTGGGTGTGGAGCACCAGCATGTAGCAGACCACATCCTGAGGGACTTTGGTGGAAGCTTGCTCCCAAAACTGCTTCACCATACTGAGACGACCTCTAACAAGGTGCCCATATAGAAGTTCAACGGGTCTGAATCCATCCCCCTCCTACGGTACCTCCCTGTACGCAAACAGGCATGGCAGGAGGACGTCCCACTTTCACCTCAGAGGCTCTGATAGGCCTATAATCATGCCTTTAATGGTCTTGTTGAATCTGTCAACAAGCCCATTGGTTTGGGCGTGATCATGTGTCTATCTGTTCTGGGCGTGGGGAGAACTTTTTGCCCTGGTTTTGGGAGCACCAGCTTGATTCCACCTGCATGCCATGTTATCTAATGTTTTCTTGTTTGTTTTATCTTTGGCCCAGCAAGGCTTTGTGGTGGTCACAGTTAAAGGCTGTATTTTAATCCTATAGAAAACAGAAGATCCGCGGGTCTATAGAGCTCAAAACAGAGCTCTAGAGCACCATCAGTACAAGCTTATACCTCCTACTCAAACATAAGGGGAGTCCTATTAAAAGGACGGAGTACCATCACCCACCGAGGTGGCATGCTTCATCATCTGGGATCTCCTCTTGGTCACAAAACCTAGTGCAACCAAGGGCTACAACCCCCTCACTGTGAGGGAGGAGCACAGGGATATTTTATTGATCAGTTGATCGGATATCCTAAAATCCGTTTGATGTGAAGCATAAAGATGTAAAGGGTGATGGTTGCAGTGCAGATAGTGGTGATGTGATAAGTGATATAAAATTGGCTACCAAGAGAAAAAGGAAGAATGTATTGAATTAACTCTTGGTGTCAAGGTTAAAAAACAGTGCAAGCGCAGTCTGAAATTTTTTTTGACTGCGATGATCTAAACAACAGGTCTACATGTTTCAGCCATGGTGATCAATACTTGATTGTGGCATTCCTCAGGACCTATAAAGTGATTGCTACTGCATACTCTGTGTGACAAATTTAGAAAACGATACTGTATTCAAAGATACACCCTACAGAACCTGTGTTCTCGTTTTTGTAGAATCCACAGGACATCTGTTGTCACCTGTGGAAAACAAAACACAATGGCAGAAAAAATACATAATAAAGTGGGGAAAAACATTTAAAAACAAGCTTGTACTGAACAAAGTGCTCAATGTGGATCATTATCCTTTTTATAATACCTTACGTGTATGTAGTTTTTTTAGAAATTTTTAATTAATTGTATCCTTACCCGTAGGTGTACGGGTGGACGCCTCGCCTCACCTGGCAACAGCTCAGGACGTGAGGCACCGTTCTGTTTAAAAGGAAAGACTGTGATTATAGACACTGAAAGTATTCCATAAACCAGTTTTGCAGCGTGAATCTTTCTGGATTCACTATGCTGTGCATTATTCCGCCATCTAGTGGTTGGGTCCGGAATTGTAGTCTTTTTTTCTCTCTTTTTTTTTTTTTTCGTGGCCCAGGTGGGCGTCGACATACCACCATTTGGTGTCCTTCATGACGTCGACGTGCTTCCTCCGGAAGCTCCCACCTTTGGCCGCCATCTTCAGATTCTTTTTTCCGCCGTTGGGTCTGGATCGTTGCCGAAGAGTTCCAGAATTTTTAGAAGAGGAATCGATGGAAAATCGTAGGAAAGCGACGAAAATCAAGTTTTCAGCTACACCGGACTACAGGTCAGGTAACCGGGACGACGAGGAGAAGGTTTACGACCAAGACCTCGACGTTCTACGGAGAATGCGCTCGCAGGGGGCTCCCTGAGCGCGGGGATGGACAAAACACCGTTCAAGTTTTGCACCTATTGCCACCACAAATACGCCCAGAAGGACCAGCATCCAGTCTGCAACCTCTGCCTGCCGCTCGACCACAGCAGCGAAGTCTGCAACGCGTGCTCAGCGTTTACACCCAAGACCCTCAGAGTTAGGGAGAGGCAGAGAAGGGCGAACCACAACATGCAGGGACCACCTCCATCGCTCCGAGACTTGGGCCACTCCAGTGGAGAAGAGGACAACATCGCCGAAGGACCGGAGGACTGCATGGTCGTCGAGGTCCATAAGAAGACGTCGAAGGAGGTAAGGGAGTCGTCGACCCCTAAACACTCGAGCGACACTCGGAAGGGTGAAGCTAAAGCCCCGAGCGACACTCGCAGAAGTGAAGCTAAGTCCTCGAAGGGAGCATTGCCGCTGAAACACTCGACGAAGGCAACAGCAACCAAGGACAGCCATCCGAGCGGATCCTTCGTAAAGGACTCCCAATCGGCGAAAGCCCTCGAAAAACCAAGATCGTCGAAGGTTGCCCTCGAAAAGGACACCTCGGCGCCGAGAAAGGTAGGGCCGACATCGTCGCCGACGTCGATGGCCCCGAAGAGGGGCGCTCCAATCCTCGACACCGAACAGGCCGCCGAGATGGAGAGGAAGAAGAGGAGGCTCGAGGCCGAAATGGCGAGCATCCTGCAGCGGAGAAGGGACTTCGACGAGAAGATGAGCCAATACACCATCCCGCCGAAACCCGCGCTCGGAGTCGAAAGAGACGACGAGGACGCCGAACCGCCGAAAACGCCCGAACCAGTCGAGGAACAGGGGGACGAAGACCATTATTTCGAGGGAGAAGGCGGCGAAGATCTGCAATCCTACCGGGACTCGACGTCCTCGGAGGCACAAGACCTAGAATGGCAAGATCTTGACGCAGAATCGCCGGAAGAAGGGGTAGATACTTACCCTTCGAGGCCCTCGCCGCCAGACGACATGGGGATCTACAACATGGTCGTCCAAAAGGCTGCACAGACGTATGGAGTGAAAATGGAAGAGGAGAAGCCCAAGGTATGTTTTCTCCTGGAGACTCTACTGCCTCAACAAACTAGGAGCCAATTCCTGCCCATGCTCCCTAGTGTGCTGGATCAAGGAAGAGAGGCCTTTAAGGAACCAGCAGTATGCAAGGCTGTGACGCCAAGAACGGAGAAGAAGTACAAACATTCTTCAAAGGACCCTGCGTACATCCAAGGGTCAGTACCAGCCGACTCCATAATTGCAGCAACGGCTAGGAACAGGGCCAATGTTCCCACTAATGCCGGACCACCTCCAGACAAGGAGAGTAGGAGGCTGGATCTCACAGGGAGAAAGGTGGAGAGAAATGCGGCAATCCATTGGCGCATCGCAAACTCCAACGCCCTGATCAACAGGCACGCATACCAACACTGGGATGAAGTGGGGCAGCTCCTAAAGCACCTACCAGAACAGTACCAACAAAGAGCAGCTCACCTGGTAGAAGAAGGCAAAAGCATGGCGAACACATGCCTAAAATCAGCATTGGATGCTGCAGAAACATCGAGCAGACTAATGATAGGGGTGACCGAGAGGAGACACGCATGGCTCAGAATTTCGGGATTCAAGCCAGAGGTGCAAAGCAACATCCTGAATACACCTTTTAACGGAGAGCAACTGTTCGGCACACCAGTGGACGACAAGTTGACGCAGCTCAAGAAGGACAACGAGACAGCAAGGTCCATGAAAGCTGTGCAGTTCAGAGGGATGAGAAGGGGCACACCCAGGAGAAGGCCAGGTGGGAGAGGAGGCAACGTGCCTACCACATCGCACCAGACATTCCAGCAAGGCTACCAAGGGAACAACCAAGGCCAGCAGCAGCAGGGACAGCAGCAGCAGAACTGGCAGTACCAGCCCCGGGGACAGTCCTTTCGAGGGCGCAGAAACGGACGAGGACAAACACGAAGGGGAGGCCAGCAGCCCTCATCCAAGTGACTTCACCAGGAAACAGACCCCCACCCTAGCAACACCTCGGGGTGGGCGGAAAGACATAAAGGAAAACTGCAGCTGGGCGTTCAACAACAAACAGTACCTCGAACACTCAAGACCGGTTGGGGGAAGAATAAAAAACTTCATCCAGGAATGGAGGAAGGTCACATCAGACAAATGGATACTAAACATCATACAATACGGATACTGTATAGAGTTAGAAAAACAACCTCCGAACAGAAAACCAAGAAGCAAGGCACACTCAGCGAAGGAGCTCTCGCTCTTGCAACTAGAGGCGCAAGAACTGCTCAGGAAGGAGGCAATAGAGGTGGTGCCAAAAAACCAAAGGAACAAAGGGGTTTACTCAACTTACTTCCTGGTGCCAAAGGTGGACGAAACACTAAGACCTATCCTGGATCTAAGGTTCCTAAACAAATTCATAAAAACTCAAAGATTCAAGATGACTTCCCTACAAGAGGTAATACCACAAATACAACAAGGGGACTACATGGCTACTATAGATTTAAAGGACGCGTACTTGCACATCCCCATCAACCACAAACACAAGCACCTGCTAAGGTTTGTGATCAACCAAAGCCACTACCAATTCCCAGTACTGGCATTCGGCCTAAAATCCGCACCAAGGGTGTTTACAAAATGCCTAGCAGCTGTCGCAGCACACCTATGAAGGCAAGGAATACACGTATACCCCTATCTCGACGACTGGCTCGTGAAGGCAAGTTCGTACAGCCAATGCAAACTACACATCCAGCAGATCATACTAACGCTGACACGACTGGGTTTCTCGATCCATTGGGAGAAATCGTCAACAGAACCAGAGCAAATCAAGATATTCTTAGGGGCGGAGACCGACACCATACAGGCCAAAGTGTTCCCCAGCAGGAAGAGAACATTGGCGATACTGAAGGAAACACGTCATTACCGCAAGGGGCAAGTTCTGACAGTGAGGACGGTGAGCAAGCTGATGGGAATGATGGCATCCTGCATTCACCTAGTCCAAAATATTCGACTGCACATGAGGCCATTCCAGGAATGGATACAGCAGCAATGGTCACAGGCAACTGGGAGTTGGGAAGATCTAGTGGTTGTCACACACGCAGTGCATCAGGAAATAGCGTGGTGGAACGAACAAAACATATCACAGGGGAAACCATTCACACAACCAACTCCAACAGTGACCATCACAACGGGCGCCTCCCAGCTGGGGTGGGGCGAACACATGAACAAGCTCAAGGTGAGGGGGCTATGGTCGCAACAGGATGCGGTCAAGCACATCAATTACCTGGAACTAAAAACAGTGTTCCTAGCCTTAAAAGCTTTTCAGAAGGAGCTGTACGGAAACAGGGTGTTGATCCAAACAGACAACACCACGACCATGTTCTACATCAAACAAGGAGGAACACAGTCAGTAGCGCTATCAGGGCTAGCACAGGAGATATGGACATGGGCTATTCCACTGAGGATAGACCTACTAGCAATACATCTCCCAGGGAAGGACAATGTGGAAGCAGATAGACCCAGCAGGCAGACGTCAGCATCCCACGAATGGGAGATCAACCAACAGGAATTACAGAAAGTATTCCAGAAGTGGGGTACACCAAAAATAGACTTATTTGCAACACACCAAAATGCCAACACTTCGCATCCAGACAACCAGACCATCGGTCACAAGGGAATGCGCTATGGATAAGTTGGTCAAAGACATTTGCATACGCTTTTCCCCCGATACCACTGATACACAGGGTACTCAACAAATGCAGGATCAGCAACATGTTACTGATACTAATAGCACCTCAGTGGGCCAGACAGTCATGGTTCTCACAAATATTGGAGATGGCGCAAGCACCAGCACACAGATTCCCAAGACGAAGGGTCCTGTTAACAATGCAGAACGGGAGGGTGCTACACCCAGAGCCAGAGAGCCTCAGTCTGGTGGCATGGCTCCTGAAGACCTAGAGTTCGCACACCTGAAGCTACCGGCGAGCACAATGGCAGTGCTCAGGGAGGCAAGAAGGCCTACCACAAGGAAATGCTACGTAGCAAAGTGGAAAAGGTTCTCAGAATGGTGCATTAGAGAAAGGTTGCAAAGAAAGATCGCAAGGGAGTCAACAGTACTGAAATATTTAACACACCTACTGCAAAGTAAACTAAGCTACACATCCCTAAGGGTACACTTAGCAGCGATTGTGGCTTACACAAGAGGAGAAACCGGGAAGAGTTTCTTCACCTCACAAGTAGTAAAAAGATTCCTAGAAGGGGCAACGAGAATCGCACCTCCAAACAGAATGCCGGCACCAGCATGGAACCTCAACGTAGTGCTGACCCAATTGATGAAGGCACCATTCGAGCCGATGCACAAGGCTACACTGCACATGCTCACACTAAAGACGGCCTTCTTAGTGGCTATCACATCACTACGAAGAGTAAGTGAGTTGCAGGCGCTAACACTTCAAGAGCCCTACCTGCAGATACACAGTGATAGGATTGTAATGAGAACAGACCCACACTTAATGCCAAAGGTGGTGTCCCGGTTCCACATCAACCAAACAATCCAAATACCTAGTTTTTTCCAAAAACCGACCACACACTGGACGCCAGGAGGGCGGTGATGCACTATATAGAAAGGACAAAAGAGTGCAGAAAGACAAAACAACTCTGTTTCCTTCGCAAGCAGTTTTTTGGGACGGCCAGTTAACAAAAATACCATTGCACGATGGATTGCACAAACCATACAACTATGCCACAAACAAGCTGGGCAACTGTTACAAAGATCAGCTCATGCTCACTCAACAAGGAAGAAAGGAGCAACGATTGCGTTTCTGGCCAACACACCGATTCAAGACATTTGCCAAGCTGCAACATGGTCTTCAGTGCACACGTTCACTAAACACTACTGTGTGGATATCCAAATGAACAAAGAAGCGCAAGTGGGACAGAAGGTCTTACAACACATATTCAGTAACCAGTGCTCATCTTCCACCCAGCCACCACAATAAGGACAAACCGCTACAAAGTCTATGCACAGCATAGTGAATCCAGAAAGATTTAGGCTGCAAAACGTATAGTTTCTTACCTGTCGGTGTAGTTTTGCAGCTTGAAGACTTTCTGGATTCACTAGCGAACCCACCCTCCTCCGCCAAAAGATGAGACAGGAGGAAAGGGATTAAACACAAACAAGACTTTAGAAAATAAGAGGAAAAACAAGAATAACACAAGACAAGAAAAAAGAATCCGAAGATGGCAGCCAAAGGTGGGAGCTTCCGGAGGAAGCACGTCGACGTCACGAAGGACACCAAATGGTGGTATGTCGACGCCCACCTGGGCCACGAAAAAAAAAAAAAGACTACAATTCCGGACCCAACCACTAGATGGCGGAATAATGCACAGCATAGTGAATCCAGAAAGTCTTCAAGCTGCAAAACTACACCGACAGGTAAAAAACGATATGTTATCCAAAAGATTTTACTTGTCAACTCAGTCATCTCATGTAAAACACCCATTCATGAAATGAGAACCAAATTCTATGGGCTTTGTTGGATCTAAACGCATTGTCTCAAGATGCATATTAAAGCATTATTTGGAAAGCATGCTAAAAGGAACCGTGGTCATAACTCTTTGGCCATAAACTGCCATTATGAGTAGAGAGAGAAAAAGAAAAGATCACATTCTCAACTCTACTCTGGATATGTTAAAAGCTAATGTCTGAGTTTCAGAGTAAGCAAAACAGAAGAAGAAAGCAAGGGGGATCCACCCATAAGCTGGATCATATTGAAGCCATTTGGTCAATGACTAGCGGAAAAATCAACCCCTTGTTTATAGGTTACTGCGTGATCTTGTCAAGAATTAAAGATGGCATGTAAAGAATATTGTATGCCCAGAAACACTGACATCTCTATGAGAGAGAGAAAAAAAAAAAAAAAAGTTTCTTCTTTAACTAATCATTAAGGCGCTAAACCTCCCCACACTCGCATTTAACAAAACCGGACGCGCTGCACTCACCTCTCCGTCGGTACCCCGGACCTTCAACAGGCTGCCACTGGAGGTAACTGACCGTAGGGGAGTGTGCCTTTTTATACCTGTTTTGAGTGGTTAATTGGAACCTACTGTGTCTCGTTTAGACTGGCAGTATGTCGCATGCTGATTACATCATATATTAAAAGGACTACAAAAACGGGCCAGTAATCATGGGTAATGTAGTTAGTGAAGGGCTGACACTAACAAGACTACAAAAACGGACCAATAATCATGGGAAGTGTAGTCTTAATAAGAAGTAAGACGTTGCCGAACTAAGTTTGCACAACTTACCTTCTTTATTCAGATCACCTATTATGGTGAGGTTTAATACGTTTCCACTAAAGCCTTTAAATATGCCTCAGTGGTACCTCAACTTGATCTGCACAGTTCTGATGTACATGCAGTTCCGGTCTATGCACATCTATTAATCCATTCTCTTCACTTACTTTTTTTCTCTTCGCTCCATTCATGAAAGAAGGAGGCTAGAGAGGCTCTACCTGCGTGCCATAAGAAGAACCTTTAATTTTATCGGGGTACTGTGTAGACAACAAACTCTTTGTGGGCTTTGCTGGTACCAAGACATGGAAGGTGGTGCAGAAAATTACCCTGTCCATGTGGATCGTCCCTTGCATACAGGAATGCCCACACCAAAAAAGAACCCCTTTGAGGACCCACAGGCTCACTTCTCCCAAACTAAAGGTACCTCTATGGTGAGGGGTGTTTGCATCCTAGACATCTGCCAGCTTGCTGCAACATGAGCGTCCTTGTATACATTCACCAAACACTACTGCCTCGACAGTGAAGTCTGTAGAGAGGGCCATTTTGCCTGCTCAGTTTTGCTTGACTTTTTGGTGTGAGTCCAGTTCACAGACTCTCCCCCTTTTTTGGACATATTGCCTGGGTATCTACTCTATAGGTGAGGAATCTGGAATTAGAAGAATTCAGAAGGAATATGTTAAATATCATCAGTAACACTCTTTCTTTTTAATTTTTTTTACAGAGTTTTATATAGCGCGAACTTGACCCGAATCGGGTATCAGAGCGCTTTACATAGTACCAGTTGCATTACATGAAGACACATTCATTTTTGTTAGGCACGGGGAGAGTAAGTGATTTGCCCAGAATCACAGGATGTTCAGCGTCATTGCCGAGACTCGAACCCAGTTCCCCAGATTCGAGGTCGACCGCCCTAGCCGTTAGGCCAACTCCTCTCTATCTGATCACAGATTCTTCACTGCCTTCCCTCCTTCACTGTCTTTGCATTGAACTACTGTGTCTTTTAAAAGGTTTCAAGTTAGTTTTGGCAAACTGTCATGACTGATCCAAGTCTGAGGGTGGCCAAGAGTGAAAGACAAAACTGATGTTAGCGTGCAGGTGAAGCGACTACATAGGGCTCTGTACCATCATTTTTGGAACCGAGTGAGGCCTTAGTGGAGACCGACAGCACCACTTACCAACATGTGCGAACAATTACTGTTATAATTTTGGTTCAGTATGGCACTTGGATTTATTATAAAGGTGAGAAAACTGTGGTTAGGCAGAGCCTTTCTGAAGGGAAGTAACTTGTTCTTCTAGTTTTTCAGAAGCTGCCATGGATGATTAATTTTCCTAACCAGCAGGCTGGTTGCTTCATGTGTTTTCATTGAGGCAGATGTTAGCATGTCTTGTAAACTACGTGAACATCAAATGGTGGGCAGTATATTGCAATGATGGTAGTGGTTTTGTTGCCAAACTTTGATTGCCAGTAAAAGTGTTTCTGCAATAAAGGATGAGGTGACCATTTCAGGTGACACACAGAAAACCATGTTACCTCACAAGTAAATTTTAGTGTTGCGGGCTGGCATGTGGTAACGTGAGTCTTGGTGTAGAATTTAAATGAGCACTCACAACTCCATTTGTTGAACTTTGGCACAGGTGGAACATCAGTAAATTTGGTCATTTTATGCATTGCCTTTTTGATCACTTTAGTCTTTGTAAAAGTTGAATGCAATGGGAAACAAATATACTCAGCTCTTTTCCAAAGTTATTAATTTGATAAACATGAAAAGAATTTGTTTCACAGTGTCAGCCGCTGCCAAAACTAAATCTCTGATTATTCTCTGTCTCTATCCTACCCCAAATTACTCCTCTCATCACCGTCACTTATATCAGATTCTCTGGCAGAGTCCATGAAGAAGCTAAGAGAAGAAGGACCAATCATCCAAGAGATCGGTGACCTCATGCTATCCAGGGTATGAATTCATTTGAGAGTTTACACCTCTTGGGTCTGATTCTGCGGCTCATAATTAAATGTTGTTACTTTGTGCAAGAGACTGAAGTTACTTGTACCATCTGCTCAGTGGAGCATTAGGTGTCACTGCTGTTTAATTTGGCGTTTGGTCCAGGTGTTGCTGAAACATTTAAACCTCAATTCCTTTGAAGCCTGACACTGGTAGGGGTCAATGCAGAAGAATAACTATTGGAGAAAGGATATGGTGACATAAAAACCACACCATCATTGAGCACTAGCAACATTTAAGACCTCTTGTAATCGAGGGAAACCTTAGTTAATACATAGTGGAGGCCTAGTGGGACAGAAGTGTGCAGTGTTGTCTGTTTGATCCACATGGGAAAGGAGCTATAGTAGTTGGAGTTTAACATCTTTAGGTAGTGCACTAGAAGAACACTTTTAACACTTACACATTTTCACAGATTATATCTGACAAGCTGTAGAGACACGATTTGAAGTATTCATTACTGGTAGTAATGCATATGTTTCCAAGATGTTAATATTATCCCACGTAGTGTCTGTCAGTAGAAGTGCAGGATACAATTCACTGTCATCTGGGAAGGCATAACAAGCATTGAGATGCTCATAATTCCTATTCGCTTAGTCCAACAATACATATCATACATGGTGCACTTTCTTTGAAAACTCAGTTTACATTTAACACAGTAAAAAAAGCATCTTTATTCCCCAACATTTATCAGTTTCATCCTCTGTGCTAGAGGAGATCTCTTTGCTGGCACTCAGTGTGTGCAGCCGAACATTGAAAATGGAGCATAGTGTCTAGGGATTGTCCGAGTCACCCAACTGAAATGTTTCCAGTTATTCTAGTGCAACATATCAGGCAGCCTACAGCAGAGTAGAAAACAAATGTAGGCATGTCTTGTTTCCCCCCCCCCCCTCTAATATAAACAATCATGGGTCCAAGGGAAGGGTGATATCTCTAAAGTGCCCATGGATTTCCTTCAAAAGAAAATAACTTTCCTTCCATTTCAGCCAATAGGGAACATAGCCTTTGCTGTATTACACTCACACTACCTTCTATCACACTGCCTAAGGTTGGTTCTTTGCAACCTACATGACGTCAATGAACATAGGACTTTGCTGCAATTTTCGTAGTCAGTTTCTGTACTTTCGTCTCTCACATTTGTATGGGTCCAAACATTTTAACTACCTTTTGTGTCTTTGAACTCCCACCCATCAACCTAGTTGGTGGCATGCTTCATCATCGCGTTCCCACCAAAGATGCTGAATGCATCTTAGGTGTGCTGCGACGCCAAATTACAGCAGAGCTGGGGTTTTTTTCCTTGTGATGAGGTGAATTTGTGAGAAAAATCGTTAAATTTACCTTCAGGATATCCGCCCTTGAGGGATAAATTTTAATAATGGACTTCTGGGGTAGGATTAAAATCAGTGGTGGATGTGCTCTTACAAGTTAGTGGTCTCTCACATCCTAGTGTTTGGTCAACAGTGTTCAGCCAATGGTGCGTGCAGAGAGGTCATAGTGGCTTTCTTCAGGACCAAGGTGTTTAGGGCCAGAATACCGTAAATAGTGAACATGTACTCACTAATGTATGCGTATATTTGATGCTCTTTTCGTAACATATGCTTTTTCACCCTACTTCTTGTAATATCTGCAAAAGATCAAACACATTGTGACCGACATAATGCATCATGACATGGTAGAATTGACGAGCATTGATGAAGATAATGCAGTGCTGGTGCAGCAGGCGTGTGTCATGCAACATGCTCATCATGCATCTGGACGATTGCATCCTGCGTCTCATGCAGTTATGTAATAAGTTATCTCTCATAACATTGCAGAGACTATAGGTGCTGCATCTCCCCGGGATCCATGTTGCCCTAGTTATTAGCAACACAAGTAGGAGGCATACGAAAATATTGCCACCCGTTCTTCTGGGTTTCCTTTCATTGACACCTAATACCATGCTGTATAGTGATTTTCTTGCAGCATGCACCTTCTTACTATAAAATAAATTTCATAGAGAAGCAATGTCATAGTCGATTACTTTTTGAGGTCAAAAGCTCTTCTTACCAGCCCAAGGAAGGAATACACTTTCACATCTGATGTGTTCTATGTGGGAGGTGCAGATATTACTATATGAGAAGATATTACTGCTATATCATTGAAATCTACAGATATTTTAGAAAATACAGCTAATGTCCTGATTAGGAATACGTTATTTCAAAATAGTGTCACTAACTACCCTTGCAGGTTTCAAATCTTTTTGATGCCTGTAGTTCTGCACCCAGTCAGTTGTGTGGCCACACCTGCATTTAAACAATAGTAATCTGGGGCTGACCATTGTTAAATCATGAATAATCCTCATCTGCCCAGGTAACTATGATGTTAAGAGGCTGTTGGAGGTATGGCTGAGCTGAAAGGGAGTTCATACTGTCCCCCTCTTTACCACTGATGTTGTGATAGCCTCAATCCAGATCCTTGACAGGCCATTGGCAAGATGCCCATTAGCTTCCTCCCTGGCAGACTCTGCCCACTGGAAGCTTGTGGAAAAGATGAGAAGCAGTTTTGGTTTGGAAACCAAGGGTTGAATAGGGGAATTGCAACTCTCCTTGTTAACACTTAGCAAAAATTAATAAACAGTATGCATAGAGCGCAGTTCTCAAAGTTTTCGGATTAATCATTTTCTGGTAAACATTGATTTGCAGATCAATTTTGTCACTTTTTTGTTTACATTCCTCATTTTAGGTACTTGCTTTTTATTCGGATATTTTTACATAGATGCATTCATCTTCTATTGGGAGAGCAAGCTCAGTTGACCTCCAGCTGTATCATGAAAAGTAATGGGCTAGATATCTGGATCCCTCAGATGCCTGAGATGTAAACATGGTTTGGGGGCCGGGGAGGTGATAGTTCTCTCTGCCTTGGGTGTGAAATGTTTTTAATGCATCTTTGTTTTGTAGCCTTTACTCATTTTGAGTTCAACTTTTAATTGGTTTGCACACATTTAAGATCAGTTGCCTCTTGCTTAATGAGGCCATATGGAGTTATTTTTAAACTTAATTTGTATTCCAGCTGTGCTTAATTTACTTCAAGCAATTACATTTCATTTCTAGCTAACATGCACAATGTTTGCACTTGCTTTATTTGTATCAATTCTGCATTAGGGTGCTGGATGTGTAGGTTTAGTTTTTACATTGCACTTGGAAACACATACAAAGTAATTGTTATATGTGGTTTGATTTTTTTATATTGTCATGCATGAACCCTTGATCTGTTTGTTAAATTTGTTTTTAGAAGAATGTGCTGTGGTACACTTCCATACAATTTAATCCGCTAAAACACTTGGGTAGGCAGAAAACTTTGAGCATGACACTGGGAAGCATTTGCTAAATATCTGGTTTATGACATTTTTTGGGAATCGATCTAGTTTGATGGGTCTGCTGGTGAGGAGATAAAGGAGGAAGCTTCAAGGTTTTGCTGTTTTCAGTCTTTTGCCCTGGAGTTCATCAAAACCAAACAACGGAAGGAGCCCCGATTTAACCTATTCATGCAGGTATGTCTTTCTGCTTATAGTCCATATCTTGCCCAACAGAATATCTGTTTAAATCAATGAAATTTGTTCAGGGTTCGGAAGGTCTTTGGGTAAGATAAGAAGTGATTGTATCCTGTAGGCCTTTTTTTTGCGTTACTATTTGAGGTCCAAAATGAATGTAAGGTTTTCTCTTTGATGCATACTTTTTCGACATTAGATCATTCATAGATCCACGCAATTGTGATACTTTTAACATACCTGCCTTTCTTCATTTTGGGTGACCACAATTGCACCAATGAGCTGAAAATGCTTCAGCACTGTCTCAGTAGGCTATTTCCAAAATGTTTTCTGCACGTTTTATGACACGAGTCCTCGAAGTGATATGTGCTCTTTGTAGAGCATTATGTTAATGTTGCTGATATTTTTCCAAGTTTCAGGTGCTGTAACTTTGTTCAAACGTTTGCTAGGTTCATTTTAGATCCATTTTGCAGCACTTCGGCTCTGTAGCTGACCGTAACATAGACATTTCAGTGTTCTTTTGTTTAAGTTTTGGAATGCACTGCTTGCTACTGTAACTGAAGAGCAGGTAAATCTATGAACGTTACAATACTGGAGAAAAGTAGTGTGCTCCATTTGCAGTTCTCCAGCGGTAGTATATTTGAGAGATTTACATGTAACACCTTCTCCTCTCTGACAGTGTATGAACGACGCAAATACTTGGAAGTCAGAGGATCTCTGTAGAATGGGTGGGATGATGAGTGGAGGTTTAAGCTCTAGCAAACCCATGGTGCTCTATTGGGGTAGTGTGGTCGAGCAGCCTTAGGCTTAACCTAGAGGAGTGCAAGACATTTGCAAATACAATGATCAATAAATGACGCACACAACTCAAGAAGGAGATGCACACTAATTTATAAAAATAGCAAGTATATATATGTTTAGGCATCAGAGAGAAATCGTTCAGGTTAGTACGTTTTGAAATATAAATTCTTTTCTGTTCAAGAAGTGGACGCTGCAGTTTTGAGGTCGGCAATGCTGTCCTATGGAAGGAAGAACAAGTATTGCAAACAGGTATAGTACAGCGACTTAAAGGACCAATCTTCAGGCGTTAGGGTGAGTGGTGGGCAAGGTCAAAGGCAGCAGCACGAGGCCAGCCAGGTGCAGGCTGGAAAACCCCGTCTGGCCCAGTGTTATTCTATGGAGATCGGTCACTGCAAAAAGAGGCTGCAGGTTCTGGCTGGAAGACCAGTCGGGCTGAACCAACAAGGCGGCTCAGGCCAAGCGATGCTCTGGGACGTAGGGACACCTCCTCCTCTTCATGGCCCGGGGGCGACAGATACAGAGGTGACTTTAGGCGTCTGGTTTTCTTATCGGGAGCAGTGAGGGGGCCTGCATGGAGAGGCTGCAGGCAACGTTGGTGAGTCCACAAGGGGTGAAACCATGATGGACTCGGGCTCTGGAGCGTTGGGGGACCTTGATGACACTGTTGCCCTACCTCGATTTGGGCTGAGAGTGACTGGTGCAGTGGAGGCTTCAGTTGTCTGATTTTGGCATTTCCGGATTCATCAGAGTCTATTGTTTTGGAGTTTCTGCAGGATGCAGGGAACAGTTCCGCTGTTCTTCATGAGGACTTGGTCTTTATTGAAGGCAGGCCGGCCTCCCAGGTTTTGAAGGCACACAGCTGCAGGACAAGATGTCTTTGGCGCAGTTCAGATGGAGAGCGGCAGACGGGTCAGCTGGGCTGGGACCAAGTCAGGTGCTCTCTTCGGCGGCTCTAAATGTCGTCCTTCTTCGTAGGTTGTCAGGATCTGTTCTTCTGGTGCCAGGGGCTCCCCTAAATACTGAATTGAGGGGCATTAGGGGAGTGTAGGGCAGTAGGCAATGGGCTACTGACCCTTGGGGTCACAGCGCCCCCTATATGACCACTCCTTGTTGGAAGTGGGCATAACCCTGTCCCAAAATTCCTAAGTATGCCATCGTAAAGATGGCTACTTCTGAAAAATCATGTTCACCTCAGTGTAGCCCACCTTAGGGGTGGTACTAGCCTGGAGGTGGCACGCCAACATGACTAGCTAATTTTCCCACCTGTCCAGGTGTCAAGGGGTCCTGGACAAAGGGGGGGCAGCTTCCTCTCCTGTGAGGGGAGCCAGACTCGCATTCCAAAGGCGTCAGCTCTTTGAAGCTGCTGGCCTGGGGAGGCCAATCAGCAGGTCATCCTGTGGGAGGGGGTGTTACACCCTCTTCCCGGACATGCTTTTGTTCTGGGCTCCTGAGTGCAGAGGCTCTCACCCTAGGAGGTCAGAGCAGTGGCAGGCTGGCAGAAGACAGTCAGGGAGCACACCAGAGGCTGGTAGGTTTTCAGGGGGCACCTGTAAGGTGCTCTCTGTACGCATGTATTGGTAAATCCATCACTGGAATCAGTGTGGGTTTATAAATATGAGATGTTTTATACCAAGCATTCCTATCTTCAGTGAAGCCATCATTTAGCTGTGGAAGTCGTTTTCACCAGTGTCCAGCACATGTTTTAAAATGGCTTCCCCTGTCACTTGTACTGGCAGTAATAGGACTGACCAGCACATTGGCATGTCTGCTCATGCAGGTATGCCCTCACGTAATATTCAGCACCCTGCCTTAGGGCTGTCAGGCCTGCTGTAGGGGTGACTTACAAATATTATATGCAGTGTTGGGGGATATGGCACACAGGGATGTGCCTTGCATATGCCTGGTGAGGGGCCCCTTAGGGTAGCACAATTTGTGCTGCTGCCCTTAGGGACCATTTTGAGTACCTCGGGCCCCAAGTACCAGGGGTACCATTTACTAGGGACTCACAGAGGGTGCTAAAGGTTTTGCCAATTGCGGGAACAGTTGTAAAGTTTTTGGAAAGAACTCTGGCACTGGGGACCTAGTTAGCAGGAACCCAGTGCACTTCCAGTCGCAATCACTTCAGTTACCAGTCAGAAAGTGGGGGTGACCATGTCAAAAGGGCTACTTTCCTACAGGGGTCTTTCCTGTCGCTAGCAATAGGCCCACCCACACACATATGATATTGATGTTTATCAGGAATCATATGGGAGTACAGAATAGTAGAGCACTAATTATTATCAATTGAATTACTCTCCAACTGTTGGCTGCTAAATGTAAGCCATTGTTCAAGAAAGAACATATTTTGCAAAATGCCTTAATCACATTATAGTAAGGGTACCCCAAAGTAAAAGTTGGACAAATTACCACTAATCCTATACTCAGTTTTATTTTATACCCATTTTTCATTCATTAGATTTTAGCATGTTAATTGAAGCATAGTTCGTACACAACTTATTAGAACCTTCAGTTGACACATCAGCTCAAGGAAGCATGTGTTTTCGGATAACCAGCAAATGCTGTATATTCCTGCGAACGAAAAAGTTACATTACTTTTGTAACTCGGCTCCAGGGTAGAAAATTGAAGATGAAAAGTCACTTGTTTCTGTTACTTCCCTTGTTTTTTTACATGATTTTTCATTTCAGGGATTAGTTTGTTTAGGAGAAACGTGAGCAATCTAGGGAAATTACTCTTGCTGAATTCCAAATTGCACCGAAAGAAAGGGGTAGACCAAAGGAATTCCTATAGAGGCCCGTCCTCCTAAATGCGTAAATATGAAAAATCGAAGGCCTACACTGAACTAGAAAACAAAAGCTAAACCTCTCAGAGTTTGCAAAAGCACACTGACTTTGTTAGTGTAACCCTCACCCACCAGGGTTTCCCCTAGGGTGGCATGCTTCATCATAGGGTTCTTACCGTTCCGCTTCGGAACGGTCTGTGCTTCTCCCAGTGAGACATATGGGAGCACTTGAGCGGTAAATACCCAATGAATGATGGAATGGGAGTAGGAAGGGTTGGAGGTGCAGAATTAAAAATACCTGACTAATAGGGAAAACTGTGTTTAATTCTGCCATGCAAGCAGTAGGATTAAAAAGGGCAAGAATGTATTTATTTATTTATTTAGTGTTTTATAGCGCGCGAACGTGACCCGTTAGGGTATCAGAGCGCTTTACAGGGATAACACGTTGTATACAAGTATGAAATAGTCAAAGAAAGAAAGAAAAAAAAAGTAGGAGTAGAAGGAGGTGAAACATTTGGGAATAACAGGGTGTATACAATGTTCAGATCATAATGCAGAGAAATCCAGCAAATACGTTTGTGAGAGTACAAGGTCAGTACAAGATGGATAGCAGCCAGTCAGTCCAAACTCTAGCGCCAACAAAAATAAGCAAAGCCACTGAGCGGTGTGTGCAATGCATGATTTATGGGAGAAACTTGCCCATTAGGAAGGTTTTGGCTTCCTTTTAAATATTGACAGAGAGGGAATTTTTCTGATGACAGATGGCAGCGAGTTCCAGATTCTTGGTGCGGCCCCAGAGAAAGCACGATTGTAAATTTTTTTCTTTTGGAAGCGGGGTGGCTGGAGCACAAAGTCTCTGGCGGACCTGGAGTTTCTGGCTCCTCCAGAAACCATGATTTTCTGGGCGAGATATGCTGGGGATTTCGTGTGTAGTGCTTTGTGGGTGATACATGCCAGTTTGAGTTGGATTCTGGCTTCAAGAGGAAGCCAGTTCAGCGCCTTCAGATGCGGTGAAATGTGGTTGAATTTTTTTGAGCCTGTTAAGAGTCTGGCAGCGGCGTTGAGGCAAGCTTTTAGGGGGGCCGTGGAGATCTTGGGCAGGCCTGAAAGGGTTGAGCATCCGTATTAGATTCTGGAGATAACTAATGCTTGGACTGCCATTTTTAGGTCCGATGCATCAAGGAAAGGTTTTAGTTTCCTCAGGTAGCTCAGGTGAAACCTGGCAGTTTTAGCCATCGAGTTGATGTGGTCTCGCATATTCAGGTTGCTGTCCAGGGTTATGCCGAGAGATTTGGCAGATTCCACTATGGTCGGTGTGCAGTTTAGTGCTGTGATCGACTTGGTCCATTCCTGGATGTCAGTGTTACTTTTAGGGGGGGAGATTAGAAGGAACTCCGTTTTTTGTGCATTTAGTTTGAGCTCTTTGCAGGCGAACCATTGAACAGTCAGCTTTAGGGCCTCATTCAAAGAGTAGAGCTCCTCTAGAGATGAGATTTTGATGTAGATCTGGGTATCATCGGCATACATATGGAAGGAGATGTTGGCGGTACGTAGTAATTCAGCTAACGGTTCAAAGTAGAGATTGAAGAGGGTTGGGGAAAGAGTTGATCCTTGGGGGACTCCGATCATTATCGGGGAAGGAACAGATAGATTACTGTTGACTAAGAATCTCTGGGTGCGGTTCCGGAGGAAGGATCTAAACCATTTGAGAATGGTTCCCCTCACTCCCATCCTGAATTTGAGGCGTTCAAGTAGTTTCTCGTGGTTGACTGTGTCGAATGCCGAGGATAAATCCAGTAGAATTAGGAGACATGTTTTGCCTTGGTCAAGGGCTTGGAGAGCATCATCCACAATATGGAGAATAGTAGTTTCCGTGCTGTGCCCAGGCCTGAACCCGGATTGGAATTCATCTAGCAGATTAAAGTTGGTGATATGTTGACTCGGTTGAAGTTGCACACATTTCCCCAGAGCTTTCGCTAGAAGTGGGATATTGGATATTGGTCTGAAATTGTCTGGAGTAGCAGGATTCAAGGTGGGCTTTTTTAAGATGGGGACGACTTGACCGGCTTTTAGAGAGTCCGGTATGGACCCCTGTAGTAGGGAAGCATTGATTATTGTAGTTCAAATGGGAATGATAAATTGGGAGGTCGCGGCCCCCCAAAATACAGAACACAATGTTCTAATGCCCCAGGTTTCTGTATGGTCCAGTTCCACATTGTGTCTACTTTTCAGAAATGTATAGTTTTCCATGTTTACACATGGGTTTCAATCGGTTTCCACCACGCATATTAAGAAAGTAGAAACCACCACCACAACAACAACAAAAATATGAAAAAATTGCTGCGCTTATTAAAATGCAAAACTGTGTTTAAAAATTATTTTTTCCAAACCTGAAAGCTGTATATATAGGGATGTTAGCAGAGCAAACCTTTTGATGCCATTTTTAGAAGGAAAAAGCATACGCTTTTTTGCAGAGCACTGTTCTCCCAGTTTTCCCATACAAACAAACCTTTAGTTAGGTTATTTTCTTGGTTTAACTCGGGGGACCCTACACACCCTGGGAACCTTTTGAATTTCCAAAATGTGGCAAAGAAACATGAATTTGGCTTGGATCCGTTTTGTAGAAAAAAAGTTGTGAAGGCTTAAGCGCAAAGTGCCCAAACAGCAACTCAAAAGGCTCAGGACTAGAGATATGGGTTGCCTCAGCAGGTAAAGATTGAAGCTTCTGGATGTGGTTATTGAACTAGGGCAGTGGTCTTAACCTTTTCACTTCTGTGAACCCCCACTGAGTCATTACTGGAAACCTTGAACCCTGGCACAAGCACTTTTGCTGGCTTGAACATCAAAACAATACACAAAAATACACAAACAACCATTCATCAAACTAACACAAATGATGAAATATTTTATTTAATTCACTGATGAATATAAAAAAATTAAAAAAATTAATTTTAATTGGAAAGTTTGGACTTTTGCAAATTCAACTGAGGCCACCCATCTTCCATACTACATTCTGTTTGATCCATTTGCACCTTGCTTGTGAATCAAACTTTGGACACCAACTTAATTTTTAGCCTCCAATTTCAAATTCCTTCCCTGTTACGGAACATTTTAAATTTTTCACTTTTACATTTTGCATCTTTATTTATATACACTTTATTAATCTGTTAATAATATTTAATTTTCTAAGCAGTCGCGGACCACCACTGGTCCCTGGACCTCAGTTTAAGAACCATTAAACTAGGGCACCCATGCTGTCTGTGCCCACGTTTTAGGGGCTGGTAACATGGTAAAGACTCAAGTATTTAGATTTTTCCAACCTTGCATCTGTACAATTCTTAATCAGTAAATCTAATTCTTAATGTAAATGAATATGCAGGCAATATTACTTTCCTTCAGCTAGGGAACATTAAGATAAACATGTTCATGCAAACACTTCAAACCTGGGTTTGTCTTCTGTTGCACAGCTTCCTTAGATGCCTGAGGGCATTGTTTTTAAACATCAAGATTTAAATACCTGTTCAATACAAGATTAATGAAATAAAGAATTGTGGTTTGAACTACAAAGTGAATTGATACATTCCATAAAGCACTTAAATGCCGTAAAGTGGCAAAACTGGCCTCACCACTCCTTCCATAAGTGCCATAAATAAAATAGAAAGACTCCAATATGTTCAACCTGCTCCCACTCCTGAACCACAAATGTTGATGGTATGAATCCAGAATGAGGTTCGTTGTTTTCTTCCCAAAAGTAATGTCTGTCTTGTCAACTTCTTGAGGCAGTTCTTCTTCCTCCTCTGCCATTCTCAGTGGTGATTTTGTTCATTCAGGCATCCCAGATCTGGGCAGATGTTCCTAATTGCCCTCATGTAAGGCTGGTAGCTCTGGTTATCTGATCATATTATCTTGACCAAGTCCAAATATTTGCATCTTCCTCTGGAAGTTAACATAGTCTCTTTGTGAATTCTAGTCTGTGGTCTCCACTCTCTCTTTTGCACTGAAAGGTTGTGACTCTGACTATTTATTTCCCAAATTTTAAAGCAGTTGATCGTGTTTCTCTATTAATCAATTTGTCTGTGAATGCATTGTCTCCAAGATGTCTCGTAAACCTGTTTGAGTATACCCACAGCAACTGTTCAATTCTGCAAAGATTCAGGTTCCGATCTCAGTCTGTCAGATTATGCTCTTCCCAGTATCTGGAATTTCTTGCACATCAGAGTTTGCTTTTAGTGGAGCACCAGTGGTGACATATTTAAGGAAATGTTTTCATCCTAGCATATTTCTTGTACTCAGGCTCTTGAGAGGGACTTTTTGTCTTGTAGCTCCAGTCATCTGAAACTCTTTTCTTCAGAAATGTTTTTTAGTCCCTCTTTCCTCTGCTGTCAAAGTTGTTGAGCTTCAGTTTTTGGTAGTAACCCTCATTAAAATGGGTTCTCAGGGGGGGTAACAGTGCCTAAAACAAACCCTTGCTTAATGATAACTTGAATTTTCCATCCATCAGTCCGTTTTGCAAGGCTTAGGTTCCTTATCTTGCTCCATCACTTGAAAAGAGAAATGTGCTTTGGGGTCTTGAGGGTAATGCTTTGTGTGATGTGTAGTATATCTGATCCGAGTGTGTAATGTAGTCATTTTATATGTATTGTCTCAATATGTGTCATTTCTTTGCCACAGGAAGCAGAAAGCAGCCCTCAGTGTCGAAGACTTCAGCTCAAAGACCTCATTGTCTCAGAGATGCAGCGCCTGACAAAGTATCCCCTTCTTCTGGATAACATAATCAAGCACACAAATGGTATGGTTACCAAAGTGTTTACTTGGAAAATCCTAAGTACCAATCACAGAATTCCTTTCTGAGTGTGGCCTATTTTAATAACTGTAGATTTGACGAGTGCTACAGAATCACTATTACTGTTGCTATGCAAAAAAGATGTTTATTGCCCTCCCTATGTACAGGTCGAAAGGAGAGTAAAGCCTCATAGCCCACCACTGAGGGCTATGCCAGTTGGTAAAGGCTCTGATCCCGAGTTACAGCCTATAGTGGTGAGGGAGTGCCTTTAACAACCGGTATAGCTTGAGGCAGAAGGGCTTTAAGGCTATTAGAACATTCTACCCGCTAAGGATAGAATGTTTTAAAATAAAACGAGGGAAACATAAAGACAAACATTGCAATGTTGGAGCAGAAGGCTTATACCAGCCATTATAAGCCCGGAGCTACTCTATTGTCTTCAGTGGAGCTCTCAACATTCTCGTGTTCTAATACACATTACAGCCTTCACAACACTTTTTGTGTTATTTCATTGATGTGTTTCATGCACCTCTAACCATTGCTTGAAGGTGTGTCTCACAATAATGAATTTCGTCACTATGGTGGCTCTTATTGACTATCAAGTGGAGTTATTAAAGAGCTGATCTAAGAACTTGGTTTTCAAGTCGCACTTGCGTTTAAGGTTTTATTCAGCCCATCTCTTTTCTATTTGGGTTGCAAAGCTACGCCTCCTTTGAATGCCACTCTGTACTCCTACTCCCCTTCTGTCTGATTATTTGGCCACTAATTGAATGGGAATTGTGGAGCCTAGGTTTTTCCTGGGTCTGTATTTTGGGAACATGTTGGTGTGCTCTGGCTACCCCAGACTGTAGTAACATATTGCATACTCAGAAAGAGCACATGGTATACTTTTTTGTCAAATAGTGATGTCTTGATATGTTGTGTGGTTACTTGTAGTAATGATTTCAGCACATTTATGGTTGTGTCTCATAACCCACTCATTTTTTCGGGCTTTTTTTAAAAACCAGTACACGATCCACTTACCAAAGACAACTTGCAAGTCTAAAAATACAACTGGTATAAATCCTGATTCTCAGATCTGTAGTAACTCTCCCTCACATCGTTCAATGTTTTTTTCTTTGCTGTGGATTATTTTAATGCCCAACTGATTGGCATCTAATCAGCTGGTTGGGTCAACGTGATATTGTAGTTCATGAAGGACTACAGTTGTCAATGGCTGTTGCAAAGTGGCTGAAATACTTAAGTAATTTTGATACTGTCTTAGATCTTTTACAAAATCAGTCCACTATTGTAGTGATTAGCAAAGTGTTTATGCAGAGATTAGAACAATTGCCCACAGTTTACAGTGGCTTTTCCTCCAAAATAGATCGAGTATGGCAGAAAACTAGGTTTTCAACGCATCAGTGACCCCCCTTTAGAGGATAAGAAGGGTTGATCAAGTTGGGCGGGCCCTAACTACTGTTTCAGATGGGGAAGGGTATGACTCTCAACTAGGCCATCAGCACATTGGTAAGATCTGTATAGAGGTCAATAACGGTTGACTAATTAAGCCTTATTGGTCCTTCGCCTGCAAATTCATATATTTGGTTTATTTAGTCATGAAATTGTGCTCATAAAGGGCAAGGACCCTCCTAATTTTTCCCTAATTCATACAGTGGAAGAATTTTATGGATAAATCTTAGGCAGGTACTACAGTCTTTCTTAATGATAGGTAAGAACATATTCTGGTTTCTTCATTCCACTCCATGTCTGTAGAGCAGTCAGCTGCCTACCTCATTTACAGGTTCGACCAAGCCCTAGTTTCAGCTGCAGCTAGAACCCTTGACCCTTCTGAGGCTGAGACCTGCCTATGGGATTCAGATTTCTACAATATCTGTACATATTGGTGGGGCTGCTTTCCCAGCATTATTTCCACTAACAATTCAAATATTGGTTCAACACTTCAGCAGTCAGTTTAACCACAGATGCAGTCATTCTCTCTCTCTTCCACAGCCACCTGCTCTTTACCAGGCCTCCAGGATAATGCTGTCACAAGTGCTGTCTACTTTTAAGAAGATAAAATGGCTGTTTTGTTGTGTACACCTTATTACAACTTGTCCATAGAAAATAAAAACACGACATAACCACTACCAGAAACACAGGTGGATTTTTGAGCCCTGCATTACAGCCTTTTTAGTAAGAGATGTATCACCACTGGAATCTATAAGAAAGTGCCCTCTTTTTGCATGGTTGCCCCCACTTTTTGCCAAACTGCTGATGTACTTTGACTGAGTGTGCCCTGGGTTCCTGCCAAACAGGTACTCAGGGCCTATGTTCTTACTCTAAACTCCATTGAGACAAAACCCAATTGGCACTCTTTGGCCACATGTCAGTCCCTTGTAAATGGTACCACAGGTGCCAAGGGCACTGTGGCCAGGGGAGGCCTCCAAGGGCTGCAGCACTTATTGTGCCACCCTTAGAGACCCTGTACCTTTACACACACTCACACACACACACACACACACTGCCATTGCAGGCTGCGTGTTCTGGTGCAGAACAAAGTGAAGAGTCGACATGGCACACATCCATCCATGGCACCCTATTTTTGTGTCATCCCTGTGTGCCATGCCTACAACCCACTGCCCTGGCATAGGTCAGCCACCCCTCTAGCTGGGTGCACTATACCAGTGGTGACGGTACAGGTGCATGAGCCCTGTACCCCTACAGTGTCTAAACCAATTCTTAGACATTGTAAGTGGAGTAATGCCTTTAAGAGTATATGGTGGTGGGAGGTTGTCAGTACGAACTCTACAACCCCATAATGGCATTACTTAAAACTGGGAAGTTTGGTATCAAACTTCTCAGCACATTAAACCCACATTAAACCCACTGATGCCAGTGTGGGATTTAATGAAAAATGCACTGAAAAACGACCTAATTCTAGTGTCCTGGCTGAGTGGCTGCTTGCCAGCTGCCACCACCAGACATGTTTCTGGACCCCTGGGTCGAGAGCCTGCTGCTCTCGGGGGTCTGAAACAATGCACATTCTGGGACGAGGTGCCAAGCCTCCTCCCCCAGGATGGGCAGGGTCCACGTAGGGGAAGCTTCAAAGGCTTGCCGCCTTTGGAGCTACCCCAGCCCTTTGCTGCTTCCAGCAACTGGCTCCCACCGGTTCTGACCCCCACTTTGGGTGGGAGAATCGGCAGGAAAACCAAGTGAGGAAGGGAGGTGTGCCCACCTTTGCCAACCCCACCCCTCAGGTGGGGCAGGCGAGGTGAAGCACAACTCTCAGTCCCCGCCATCTTGCAGATGGGGGGACCCAGCCAACCAGAGAAAGGATATGCCCCCCTCCCACTGGAGGGTGGCATAATAGGGGGTGTACCCACCCCTAAGGAAGGGACCGTTGGTCCCAACGTTTACTTACCTGTAACACCCCTAAATCTAGTATTTTGGGGCAACCCTGAACCTTGCTTCCTCAGAGAAGAACCGACCAGAAGAAGAACCGAAATAGCCGTGCTGAACTAAGAAGAGGAGGACGCCCACTGACTTGGCCCCAACCCTACCGGCCTGTCCTCACCTCGAACCTGCTCCAGCGAAATCCCGGTGTGTCCTGCAGCCAGCAGCCTCAAGAACCCGAAGGACCTGCCCTGCCTTCCAAGACCTTGTTTCCCGTGAGCACAGGATTTGCTCACCCACAGACTCTGGCTCCAGCCAAATCGGTGAGTCTGCACCGTTCTGCACCCGATGCCCACGGCCCGAGTTCAAGTGGCAAAACACCACAAGGAGGTCTCCCCGGCGATCCTGACCTGAGATCTGGTGATCTCTGACCTGCCTCGAATCTCCAATCGAAGCCTGCAGCCCCTTTCTGGAGGATCCCCCCCGACCGCGACTGGAGCTGGTAAGAGAAACCTGACGCCTAAAGACACCCCTGCACCCGACGTCCCACGGCCTTGGGTGGCCCAACTGACGGTGTCCCAGCATCCCCAGGCATCCCAACTTAGCTCTACAACCAGTGGTCACATCCAGAAGATCTTCATCCCCGAGCCTGCAGTCTTTGTTGCAACTGGAGAATCAAAATATCAATGGGGAATGGATCACTTGTACCTGAGTAACCAGGGTTCAATGTTCTTGCCGTCTTTCAATAAAACCCTCATTCACTTACACAGGCCGTTAGGCGGTATATCTTGGTTATCCGCCTTGTTAAAAACGTGACCGCATCATCATTGGGTTTTTATGTATGCTTTGTCCACCAGGAGGAGAAACCACGGGTTAGTGCAGTAGTGATCAGTGATGAAAAAGTGAAAGTGCTCAGATGAGGTGAGTTAAAGACCTTGCGTTACCTAAACTGTACCTTAATTCAGTTCGGAACGGAGGCAGATAAAAACAGTGATGTGCGTGGGAAGACGTGTTATCAGTCTAACGCACTGGTATGTCCATGTGAGCGGTCGACATGTTTCAGCCCCATAGAATTGCCCTTACGGGTCAGGGGGCCTTCTCCAGGACCTAGAAAAGTGTAGGTTGCGAGTTGTCACTGCCTAGGTGAGTACGATATTAGTTCACCTGATTAGACAGAGGCCAAAAAGTACCTTTCAGTTCCTTACTAAGGACTCCCTCGGGGTGCCGGCGGGCGTGTTTGCCTTGTTTGGATGCAACGCACGACTTGTGCTCGCTCTCCTTACGGTGACCCGCCCATATTGGGATTGCAATTTAAAACATATTCGCCAAACAGTAGTGATTAATATTGAAATATCCTTCCAAACATAACATCTCTAAACAAGAAGATGCAATAATTTGCTTAACTCTTGTACATTTACCCAAATGTCACTATTCACGTTAGACCATGGGTACTCACAAACTTTCTCTCGGGGCCAAATTTACAGTGTGGTTTGTGGCCGAGGGGTGCACTTGTGGGGGCGGGGTCAATTGGGGGGGGGGGGGGCTAGAGCAAAAATAAACCTGTGACCATGAGGTTGAACACAGGCCCCTGCAGGGGACGCATTAGTCCACTGAGCCACCAGACCCGGCATACACATCTATCCATCTCTCGCTCTCTCTCTCGCTCTCTCTCTCTCGCTCTCTCTCGCTCTCGCTCACTCTCTCTCTATATCTATCTTTATCTATCTCTGTCTCTATCTCTGTCTGTATCGATCTGTATTTGTCTCTATCTGTCTCTGTCCCCGTCTCTGTCTGTCCTCGTCTGTCTGTCTCTGTCTGTCCCTGTCTGTCTGTCCCCGTCTCTCTCTGTCTGTCTCTCTGTGTCTATCTGTCTCTATCTGTGTCTCTCTGTCTGTTTCTGTTTGTCTGTCTCTATCTGTCTGTTTCTGTTTGTCTATCTCTGTCTCTCTCTCGCTCTCTCTCTCTCTGACTGTCTCTGTCTGTATCTCTGAGTCTCTGTCTGTCTCTGTCTCTATCTGTCTCTGTCCAAACAGGAAGCTTCCCAAAAGGCCCTTTAAAAGTCAGCTGTGAAAGCGCTTACAGCTGACTTTTAAAGGGCCTTTTGGGAAGCTTTCCGACGGTGCCATGATGTCACAGAGGCCTGGCAGTAAACACAGAAGATGGCCAGGAGCATACGTAGTGAATACCTATTTAATAGGTATTCACTACGTATGCTCCTGCGGTCATCTTCTGTGTTTACTGCCGACCTCATTGGAAACGTAGAATCTGATAGAGACATCTAGCCGCAGATTCCTTAACTTAGAATATCCCCAGGCGTCAGACTGGATCCGGAAAAATGTTTGCTCAGCAATACCTTTGCGCGCCGGGGGGCGGCGCCGCCTGGCTCCGCCCTGACGTCGTCCCCGGACATGACGTCAGTGGAGCTACATAGGTCCCCCCCGGCGCGCTGACGTCAGTTTCCTTCTTTTCCGCATTCCAACGCGGATCCGGGATTCAGCTGTTCCTCTGGCCTGTTTTTGTTCAGGCCCTTTTTTCGACGTCCTTTGGCGTCTGGGAACAGTGTGTGATGCCTTCGGGCTTTAAATTGTGTGAGACTTGTTCGCGTCAGATGTCGGCGTCGGACCCGCACGCCATTTGTATGTGGTGTCTTGATTCGCACCACGACTCCGTGGAGTGTGCCGCCTGCCGGCAGATGCGCCCGACGTCCCTATGGGAGCGTCGGATGAAGCTCTTGGCCGCCCGGATTTCCCGCACGGCGTCTCCCCGACGTTCTCCGGTTGGTTCTTCTCTCCGCGTCCGCTCCCGGAGTCGATCCTACGAACGTCGCTCTACAGGTAAGTTGAAGAAAAAGTAACGGAAGTCGAAGTCCTCGCTTCCACGTGACGATGGGGGCCATGGTTCCCGTTCCCTCACGGAGCCGTGCGCCCCGGAGTCAGCCTCCCTTTACCCACCCTTTCCGGGTACTGGTGCGACTCGGCCCCAGATGGAAGCCTACTACAAGGCTCTGCACTCCATCTTCGGGTCACCTCCTCTCCCTGGCGCGCCTTCGGGTCCCATAGTGGAGGTATGCATTCAGGTTGGATCTCCGCCGGCGGGTTCGCCCTCGGCGCCGACCGAGTGCCTCGACTCCGGCTCCGGAGTCGTGCCGGCTTCGGGTCCTAACCCCGATGGGTGTTCCAGCCCCCCGCCGAGCCATTCTGCCTTGTCTCCGCATAGCCCCTGGCGGCTCCCTGCGTCGACATCGACATTAGCGGCGCCGCCGGCGCCGTGCCTGTCGCCACCTGGTCCTCAGGCTCTGCCTCCGTGCCTCTCCATGGTGGGTTCCACGCCTTTGCGGCGTCGTTCCACGCCGGAGCGGTCGCCGGCACCTGTCGGTTCTCCGCTTCCGGAGGACACAGGCCGGGTATGCCCGGACTTGTCTCCACGCCAGTTGCCTCCAATGCCATGGGGGCAGTGGGCCCTTGTTCCTCCTCCTGTGGGACGTGTCAGCTTGCAACCGTCCCCTACAGATGGGCTATTGTCACCCCCCACCACACCCACTGAAGCTGGTGCTTTGTTTTTGAGGGGTGTTCGTAGGGCTGCAGCTGTTTTACATTTCCACCCTCCTTCGGTCTCCTTGTCCTCCGACCCCTTATTGGATCTCCTCCACCAGGGTGCGGTAGATATTGAGCCCTTGCTGCCTTTTAGCGGCTTATTGTTCAACGCCCTTCTTGGGACATGGGCACGGCCCTCTTCAGGAGATGCTGTCGACCGGGCTGTGGCGCATCGGCACCGTCCGGCCCCTGAGAGCCCAGCCTGTTTGTCCCTTCAGCCTGGGGCTTACGGCCTCGTAGTGCAGGTGTCTTTGGCCACGCAACCTTCCTCTCCACCTCTTATGCAGCCTCCTACTAGGGAGTCTCGTTGGTTGGAGGCATGTGGACGCAGCATTTTTGCGTCCTCTAGTTCAGCCTTACGTGCTCTAAACACGGCTTGCGTCTTTGCCCGGGCTTCTTCTGCCCTATGGGACTCGTTGGAGTGTCTTTTGCCTGCCCTCCCCAAGTGTACTCGCGCTGACGTAGCTCGTCTTCTTCACGAAGGCCGAGAGATGGCGCGCTTTACCGTTCGGTCCGCCGTTGACACTACCGATTCGGTGGGTCGGGCAATGGCGAGGTCCGTTGCTTTGCGTCGCCATGCTTGGCTGCGCGACGGGGGTTTCCCCGAAAATGTCCGTGACAGTCTCCGGGACTTACCATTTGATGGTGTGTCCCTGTTTGACGCACATGCGGACTCTGCGGTTCACCGCCTTCTGTCTACCCTTCCGTAGTGTGTCTTGCTTCATGTTGGCCCTGGGTTCATGCTGTAATACCTGAACGGCCTAAGCGGCTTCTCGCCGTATTTGCTTTCTTTCATGCAGCAGGTCAGCTGCTTATTTTTCTGAGTCACTATGGCCTAGTGGTTCAGGTTGCACGCCCTTACCCCAAGGGATATGTGTTCGGAACCTGTGGTTTCTGTGTTCCCAATTTACGTCCTCTGTCTATGAGCTCACGCTCAAGAGGTGCCCCTTGTTCGGGTTGATGCTTACCCTATGTGGGGTATTTGTTAGCTATTGTAAGCTGGTGCTTTCTCACCCATTTTCTTTTTATTCGCACACTGTTCCCATACTCGCACAGTTTTGCTGGGGGCTCCGCGTTGTGGCGCGGAAAAGTTTCTCCGAAGAAAACTGACGTCAGCGCGCCGGGGGGGTCCTATGTAGCTCCACTGACGTCATGTCCGGGGACGACGTCAGGGCGGAGCCAGGCGGCGCCGCCCCCCGGCGCGCAGAGGTACTGCTGCGCAAAATATTTCCGGATCCAGTCTGACGCCTGGGGATATTCCAAGTTAAGGAATCTGCGGCTAGACAACGTCTCTACCAGATACATCGTTACCGAAGGTAAGTAACTCGTACAACGGCAAGCCAAACTCCGTGGGCCGCCAATTAAGGCCTGCCGGGCCGCTGGCGGCCCGCTTGCCGTACTATGAGTACCACGGCGTTAGACGATGACTCTGTAGCATGTACATCAGCACATCTTCAAAATTCATCTCGGTCACATGATCAGGCCCAGATATTGATTTCATCGCATTTTTATGGATCCTAAGCCATGTACTCCTTTTCTTCTACAGGAGGCCCATTGTTTGTAGCTACAACTTCTTGTACTTCTTAGAGTGTAAATAATATTTAGATCCCAATCAAACTTTCTTTTATTGACTTTTTTAGGGTTCAGTCTTGGAAAGAGTCTTTTGGTGATCAGAAGTCACAGTGCCCTCTGCTAGATCGCTCTTGAAATCCTCTCCTTGTCCATTGAATACGTAATTTTAAGATTGGACCCCCTTCTTCTAACCTCACTAGCTTTTCTTGATTTAATTCTTTAGAATTTGTTAATTACGGTGAATGTTATCAATGTTTGGTCCAACAAATTACTTATCATTTACAAATGAAGCAAGCACTTGAGATTCATTCGTTTCAGTTCATTTTGTGCTCCTCATTTGTATTTACTATTTCCCTGAAACTGTTCAATTTATCCTCCAATGCCGCGACTCGGTCATTTAGTTTACCAAACATTCATTCCATATGAGAAATAGCTAGTTCAAACCAACCTTGTATCGCAAGTTTTCACTGTGGTGAATTTTCAGATAAGCAGACGTGTTTGTATTCCGAAAGGATTTGAATTGTATCAACCCAAGTTGCCAGTTCCTTTCCTTTGTAAAGTACACTGCTCCCTCATGGAAAAGATAGCCATCCCATGACTCCACTAACGTTACATTAAACTTTTCCTAGTTTCTTTTTCACCAAGACCCACATACCCGGGCCTACAGCTCAGCAACAGTGATCTCTAGGTATCTCAAGGCATTGTTTTTCCAATCGCTGTCTCACTATTGCTCATGTTTCATGCCCACGTTAGGTTTTCCCTGCTTCTTTGCATCACCATTGGCTGCCTCTGTAATATTCCCCAATCCTTTGCATCACCATTTGCTTGCTCTGTTACATTCCCTGCTCCTGTGCATCACTATTGGCTACTTTTGTACCCATTCCCTCTTGAAGGTTTCTCTGCCCATTTGCATTCAAATCCTCTCTGAAACACTGGAAACCTTTTTCCAGCTGCTTTCTCCTCCCCAATGAAGCTGCACCATTTCCAGGGGAATCTATTGTCTCCACTCCCACTACTCCAGTTGGAGTCTTACCATCTGATGCATGCCTTTCCGGTTGATACTTCTAACCACAGATTCCTCACTTCGTGAATACCCCCCAGGTGCCAACTGGATCTGTAAGATTTTACAGCATAGCCCTTAACACTGGTAGGTGGCTCCATTTGGCTCCTCGTCAACCTCATTCTTCCCCGGAAGGGATAGCCAAAGCTGCGTCGAAGCACCACCTTTGTTCACCTGATGCCAGTTCCTTTTTTTCCACACCTTCGTACATGGGCCGTGAAGCTAGCTCCCAACTTTTTGCTCAGTTTACAAGCTTTTCCCCAAACTTCTTACTTTCCACATTGCAAGAGATTACGGCCCATGCTAAAACAACAACGTTTATTCCTTGTAGGAACTTCCTCAAACAGAGGTCTATGACAAATCCCCATGAGATGTGTCTCTGGTGTTTGGATTTGGGTCACAACTTCAAGTCGTGTTAGGAGTGTGCCCTTATGAATCCGCACTGTTTATATTCTTCTCAAACAAGAGCGGCCCAAATGTCTGTGAACCTGGGTAAACAATGTAAATTGCATCACAGTCGTTCACACGGAACTTATTTATGCCAAAATAATTAATATAAGGAACAGCAAAAATGACTGTAATTAATATGATTTTCAAAACATAAAAGTACATACAACAACAAGCTCCAGTTGTGAGAATTGGTTTAGTCACAGCGTAAATGTTATCTTCAAGTAGGTACTATAAATGCATAGGCCAAAGTTACCCCCCATGTGAGAAAACCACAACCAAAATTGTGAATAGGCAGTGTGTAAAAGTTCCAAGGTATGTTGGTATATAAACAACAGCATATTGGTTAGTCCATTAAAACAGGCCCTTAGATGCCTGTGTACAAGTGTATCATGAGAGGGCAAGCACTTTGTAAGATATTGGCAACTTTTTGACTCTTCCGAAAGAGGACAAAAAACCATAGGGCAAGCTGTGTCTTACAGTATGCCGAGTGTGGTACACACTACTGTAAAGCTAAACACAGCTACCCACAAGGATATCAGATAGATACCCATGAGAGTGGAGCAAGATGGTCTAAAAACCTCAATGGTGCTGTGGAAACCAAGGATCAACCCCACAACAAAGTCTCTATGATCAGAGACAATAGAGTGCAATAACAGTGTGCAGTGTACCGTCGGTCCTCATTGTGGGCCTGATCCTTGGTCCCCATGACCCAATTTGGTATAAATTAGTTCTGTGTGAACCACTGTAATTTGATTTACTCATGAATCTGGAGGCTGTCCAGGAACGTGACGCTAAGCTGTACATTTTTGAACACCGGAAGAAAGTTGCGTAAGTTCCGTTATCGCTTAGAGTAGAGGGCACAGTCCTCTTCCCGTTCTCGGGACTGTTCCCACAACAGGACATCTGTGGTCCAAGTCTTCAAGTAAGTCGAAAAGGAAGCCCAGGAACTCCAAATGGGTTTCACCAGACTTTTTCCTGAAAGTCATGAGTACATCAAGGTGACCCCTAGTCTCACTACTTGTTTTCCTGCAGAGGAGCTGATTCTGAAGCTGATTCCGACTCAACCTCCGGGGGTGAATCACACGCACTATAAGTTAAATTAACATAACCTTAATTTCCAGTTCGTTAGCGAAGTTGTAACAGTTCAAGGCTTTCGAAGAAGCCATGTTACAAATCTTTTGGGAGCTTTCCAGCTCCTGCTGGCGTGCCTTTGGGCCCCCATAGATCCACAGAGGCCTTCATTTGGGTTACTACTGGTGGATCCTTCCTGAGCGCCGTCTGTGCCTCCTGAGCCCGTTTCAGGTTCAGCTCCGACTCCTGAGCTGACTTTATATCTGACACCAAGATCTATGCCAGTTCCTGCCATGTCGATTCTGGCCCCGACGCTCAACACCATTCCTATTGTTCTGTCTGACCTCGAACTGAATTAGTCTTGACCAAAGTCAGGCCCCAGCATAGTTCCGTTTCACCCAGTTTATTCAGACTCTGACAAAGCTTTACCCAGCCGCGGCTCCTCTGCTATGGCAGAGGAGCGTCACCCACCCCGCCAGCTGCCTCAAAACAGCAGGAAAGGAAAAATAAAACAATAATAAACACTTTTTTATTATCGTTTTATTTTTCCTTTCCTGACGAGCCTTCGGGCGAGGCCATGGGGACGACGGGGCAAGAGGAATGGTAGTGCACTGCCTTCAGTGTGCATGACGATTTGGCTAGCCGTCTCAGGCTCTCTCCAACCCAGCTGCGTTGCTGGGTTTGATACAGCAGGCACAGGCTCCCAGTCTCCCTGGGAGTGCAAATCCTCGGCGCTCAGGCCAATTCTGACACTGCTCTCATGACATGAGAGCAGCGTCAGGAATGACCATAGTGGAGTCTGGGAGCCTGTGCCTGCAGGAAGAGGAGTAGAAGAGTGCGACGGTGCTCGCTGCAGATACGGTTTTTAAAAATCATTTAATTAATTCATTTTATTTCTCTCCCCCCTCCCCAATGGACCCCTTCCCACCCCCTCATACCTCTTCTGCCCCCCTCCCACACACCCCTCAGCCCGCCACTCTTCCACAACACCAGCCGTTACTGGCATTACTTTTTACTTAGGAGCTGTCCTTCAGTGCTTCAACAACTTTTTGGATCACACTCTCACCAAAGTCAACCAGCTTTCAGAGATGATGGGGAGGAATTGCTCCCACACTATGATGATGACAATTTCTACTTTAACCTAAAAGAAGCCAGTGGGTTGGGCACTTCCCATGAAACTCTGTTGGGTTCTTGCCCAGCCACCTCAATGGAACAAACAGCCTCCTTTGCTGTGGTCGTCAGATGCACGACTGAAGTCCTAGACTTGGGGATACCTGCTTTTGAAGTAAAAACCAATGTTGTCACAGACGTTCTACAACCTGGGCAGGTTTTGTCTGAGCACTTGTTATTATTTAGTGATGCCCTGACTGACACTCTAATGGGTACCTGGGCTAAGCCTTTCCTTTGCCCACCTGTGAAAAGGCAGGTAGCCACGCAACAGGTCTGCTTCAGGTAATCATGCTTTCCTGACGCAACCTCCTACACCTGAGAGCCTGATAGTTCAGGCATCTATCAGCAGAGTTAACTCCTACTTATTTCTTACACCCCCACAGACCGAGTCAAAATGAGTGGTGGCATACTGGACACAAACGTTCTCCTCTGCCATCTTAGCTCTGCTGTCAGCCAACGCCAGTTGTTTAGGTATTCCCATGGATTATAGGCATGGTCACTGAGATCTTGCCAACAGTCCCGGGGGAGTTCCTTGCCAACCTGGTGCAAACTATTTAAGATGACCAGGATGCACCAAAATGCATCATCAGATCAGAACTGGATCATTATGGTGCTTCGGTGCTAGACATGGATGTTATGCATGGGCTTCTCTGGTGACATCCAAACATCATTTATGGATATCCCTTTTGATCAGTCCCACCGGTTAACCGAAAAGGTATATTCTGCACTGGAGACCTTTAAAGAAAGCAGAGCCATAGCGCACTCCTAGTGCTTCTCTGTGCCCTCGAGGCAGTATCCCTAATAGCTTTGCCATTTTCGAGGCCTCACCAGGGGGTTGGCATACAGGCAATGTACAGGCCCACTGCCCCAGCAAAAGGCACAGCAGTCCTCTCAGTGCCTGGATTAAGATCCAGGTCCTCAGGGACAGTGAACCTCCCAGTACCCTGCCATCTGCCACCAAGTCGCTTAAGTTTGCCCTTAGCAGAACACGATTGTCTTGTGGGAGTCTGGATCAGTTATTTCCTCCTTGGGTGGCAGCACATTACATCCGAAAGGTCTTTTGATAAAGTCCTTATCTCCTAGCTTTGCTGTCAGTAGGACTTGTTCAGTAGACCTGGAATTCAGTGCAATCCCTTGATGTCCCTGATGCCTACATTCTAATAAATTCTCCTCTTGCTTAGCAGCCTACACTTTCACACTGTTTCTCTGTCATTGAATTATCATCACTATATCTCCCAATGGGTCAATTTTGAGGCCACCAGAGTCACCTGATTTAATGTCAAGGGCTAGCAATTATCCAAAATATGTTTTCCCAATTTTATTCTTGGATCAGCATGTATGGGGAGTCAGTTAATACTGTGACCATATTTCCTGCAATGTTTACCTCACATTCCGTGGTACTCATCAGCCAACATCAACCTCTCCATTCTCTTCATTTACTTCACTCACCTGAGTAATTATTTTCTTAACTTCTTCACTCTCTTTCGCTACTGCAGGAAAGTGGCCCTTTTTGCATGGTTACCCCCCTAAAATTTTGCCAGATACATGATGCCAACTTGACTGAGTGTGCCCTGGGTCCCTGCCAATCATGTTCCTACGGCCTGTGTTCTTTCCCAAAAATGTACCTTTGTCTCCACAATTGGCACACCTCTTGTCCACATGTAAGTCCCTTGTAAAAGGTGGCCCTGGTACCAAGGGCACTGTGGCAAGAGAGCGCCTTTGAGGGCTGCAGCATGTTTTATGCCACCCTCAAAGACCCCTCACCTTAACACCCACACACTGCCATTGCAGGCTGCGTGTTCTGGTGCAGACCAAACTAAAGAGTCGACAAGACACATCCCTATGTGCCATGCCCACCAACACTGCCTGTGGCATGGGTAAGACACCCCTCTACTAGGCCTTACAGTCCTAAAGGCAGGGTGCACCATACCACCGGTGAGGGCATGGCTGCCTGAGCACCATGCCCCTACAGTGTCTCAAAGGTCGGCCTCAAAGACGCTGTTGGTGCCAAAACCCACACTAGCCTATAGACCACCCTCCACCAATTATTTGTAGGATTGTTAATGGCCAATCCTAGAGTGGTTACGGGAATAGATCAATAATCAACGTCTAATCGCTATTTAAACACACGCACAGGGAAGTTTCATTACAAGGACCCTAAAGCTTAGGAACCCATACCAAAATAAAGGAGGCTGACTTTTGAGTAGGAACCCATGCTGGACTCTTCATTGGATGCTCAACCACAGCCAAAGCGTTTGATGCAACCACTAGCCCTCCTCCTTAACTACCTGCTTCCACTCCACTACCTCCAAGGAAGTGACTCCACCATGAACCACCATTCATTCTCCACTAGGGTGTCCACAGTCAGATTCAGACACAGGCAACCCCAGTTCTTACGCCCCTCCTGAGGCGTATGATGCACCCTTTTATCCTCATCCAACAGAAGATCTGTGTGAGTATTATGATGTAGAACCCCCCACCCCCCCCAGTAGACGCATACTTTGAGCCTATTCTACTTAGCGCCTCTCCCCCTGATTAGATCACATACCACAGGATCATTCAAAGCGCTGCACTGTATCATAGATAGAACATGCATACTACTGCAGAGGAGGATTTCCTTGTGGAAACATGGTCTAGGGCTGAGTTCTCCATGCAGTCCCTCCCAATGATGAAAGGGATGCTCAAATCTGCCCAGATATTTCAAGAAATCTATCAGGACCCGTGTTGTTACCTCTTGGGTCGAAAAGTAATAAAAGCCTTCTCCCTCAGACCCAATTTACACCTCTGTGGTGGGGCCTGCACCCGTAAACGGGCCTCTGTGCAAGCTATAGCGGCAGCTCCACCACCAAGTAAGATAGTAGAAGAATTGATGAGGGAAAAAGGTCACAATGGGGCCCACTACATACTGGCGTATCACTAACTCGCTGGACCTACTCTTGAGATACAATAAGGTCCAATGGGAGGAGATGGAGAGTCTGCTACAGCACCTCCCAAATAATTTAGGTAGAGGAAATTGTATTTGCTGGTGAGGTAATTTCCAACGCTACTTTACATGCGCCCTGGATGCCGCAGATGCAGCTGTCAGAGAGGTTAACACCTCAGCCATCCTACAGAGGCATTCATGGCTGCATATTTCCAGCTTCAAACCAGAGGTGCAACAGCTCCCTGTTTACCTACCTTTTGATTGGGGGCACTCCTTTGGTCCACAAGTAGACCAAATGCTTGAAAAGGTCAAGAAAGATACGGACATAGTGAAAAGCTTGGGCGGTCTCCACACGCCATTCTCCAGGGGCCCCTTTCAAAGGCAGCTTGTATAGTGGTGCAGCAAAGCCCCTTCATTAGAACAGCCTCAGTCTTACCAACAGCAGCAACAATCCTGTCTGTAAATCAAATCAACGGCGAGAGAACCCATTGGTTGGTCGAGTCACTTTCCCTCGACTGCTAGACTCATCCCACAACCCATCCAAAGGGGAGTCCTTACTCCATTTGAAAAATGACTCTCATTCACTAGGAATTCTCAGTGGCATGCTTTATTATTGAGTCCTCACCCAGACACCTATTGTATCCGGACAGGCTCAACATTGTGAACCAAGGGTGCTCCTATTAATCTGATAGTGGGATCTGACAATTAAAAATTGTCTTTTGGTCCCTAGGCTTCATTTTTTATTAATTACAGGGTGCCCAGGCAAGGTTAAAAAAAACACGTGATACTGATGATGAGAATAAGTGTTCCCCTGCATCTAAAATCGGGTATACATGTTGCAGCCACCTATTTCAGCCCTATGGGTCTAGTGGCTTTTATCAGGAGCGAAGCTCAGACCCCTGTAGGTTTTCTTAAGATAGTTTCCTCTTGGGTTGTAATTGTTCAAGTTTAATATTCCTACAAACTCACTTTCATTCATGCATTCCAAACATAGAAACCATTTGGGTACATCTACCCATTCAGTCTCTGGTTTGGGAAGAGAAAACATTAGTCATGGTCATAGCCATAAACCTGCTATGACTCCCTCTGTGAGCACTGCAAACTCTATTCGTGTTGTGTGACTTGCAACAACAGACAACATGCACTTCCTTCGCAATCAAGTGTCCAAGGGTGAAAATGAACATTAGCCGAAGTCCATCCTAACTTTTAACACAACCATTCATGTTTATATGTAAATAGTTCTTCAAAATTAGGATTGGTAGGGATTGTCATACTTGGGAGACAGACTTCCTGTGCGGATTTCAGCATAAGTGTTTGAGTCTTGTGAAGTCGCTCTATTTTGTTATTTGACAAATTGGACAAGGAAACAAGTCATGGATCCAGAATCATAAGTTATCATTGGAATCAAATCTTGAACAGGTTTAAATCGGGACATACCTTGTTTCCTCTCAATATTTATACTACTGTGGACTGACCCTCATTAAATTATTGATAAGGCAACCAGAGTTTCGAAACTGCTTCCGTCTAGCCTCCCTGTATGAGATTATAGTGTACACATGTGAGAAAGGTGCCTCCCTGTGCGATCAGTGTGGATATCATACACCGAGAAATAATCTACATATATGATCTTGGTCTTACTGTATAAATACCCTGTATATTTCTTACTTGTCATTATGTCGGGTCAATTCAAGTCATAGTCTGTCTATTTGTTGAATACTGTCCCCGGGATATTGTCATTCAGCATGTTAATGTGTGTTGCCAGGCGATAAACCCACCATTGTTCCTTTTCAAGAAGTCTGTTCCACCTTTTTATTTGCATCATCTATTTGCTGCAAAATTACTCATTTGAGGTCCTTCAGTGTGTGGCCCTTGGAGATATAATGGTTATTCATTTTTGTTGTTTTTCCTGCATCGTATATAGCTACGGTACTCACAGATCCAGATATTGACCTTTCTGCACGTCATACCAATGTACCTCAGGTGTTACGAACAAGTGATCATGTAGCTCACAATAAGAAAATTACAGTTGGTGTGTCTTATCAGGACCCATGGTTTTGTTATTCTAAGGTCAACAGTTTTGTCTGAGTTGTGAGGTGGCATACACTTCACGATCCACAAGGGTAATGCCCTATTACCTGGAGGAAACCCCAAAGTTGTAATATTGGGGTTACTTCCCTTCTCTGGGCCTTGTGTGCACAAAGCAGTCCTTCAAATTAGTGCCCCTTGTGTGCGTGAACATGGATTTTTCGAAATGCAAATTCCCTTTGAGTTAGGTGGCAGTTCTTATTGATGACACTTTTGAAATAGTTTTATGACACATTGTATGTGGTCACACAGATAAGTGTGTTCACTTTTTCTACTTTTTTGTGTTTTCTATTAATATCTCCCAGTTCTGGTTTCTGACTCTCTTCTTGTATCCTGATATGTTTGTTTCTTGGTATCCCTTAGTTCTTTAAAAAAAAAAATGTTTATTAGTTTTTATTAATGATACACGTATAAATTTAGTAGATGCAGTGGACAATCAGCAAAGAGACAACCAAAGATGAAAACAGTGAATCAGATAGCATATGGATCGACTTAATAAGCAATACATTCATGCACATAACGCAGTTATTTTCCCTTTAAAAATTGGCTACCCACCAGGGCCACATCATAGTGCTACACGTGGCATTAACCGCTCAGTCCCAGAAGGTACAAGCAGACAAGTAGGTCTCACGGGGGAGTGGTCATAAAGGAATCATGCAGTGTAATGAGCAGGGCAAACATATCTAGGGAAGTGAACATATCAGGACTCCTGGTCAGTATGAACCGGATGCTCTAACAGGTACGACTGTAATGGGCCCCATATGTCCCGAGGGCGTGAAGCAAGTGGGATAAGCTGAGCATACGCATGTGTTTGGTCTTGCCATAATATCAGATCCCCCAGCCATTCCTTAAATCTGGGGGCGCGACCCCGTCCCCATCTACAAGCCACACGACGTTTGGCCAGCACTAAGCTAAAGGACATAAATTTGCGATATTGAGCCGGAATCTGCTCAGTGTATCCCAGGAGAGCCACAATAGGGGTTCTCTGAATGGGTACAGGGATCATGGAGTCTAGTGCAGAGAAAACCTGTTGCCAGTATGTGTGAACAGCTGGACAGTCCCAGGCTAGATGAAGGAAGTCAGCTGCCCCTGTCTTACATCTATCACACCTATTTGTGTCTCGCAAGCCAAATCTATGGAGCTTTACCGGGGTATAGTAGCTTCGGTGAAGAAATTTATAATGAAGGATCCGTAACCGACTGTTGGAGGATATCTCCTCCGTTTGTTTACAACAGAAGGACCATTGTGCGTCGGTGATGTCGTGCTCCAGTTCAGTCGACCATTTAGCTCGGGCCGTGCATTGGGGATATTCAGTGGCGACATATAAGCTGTGATAGAGTGTGGATACTAAATGTGACGCAGAGAGTGCGCTGAGGACCAGGTGCAAAGGGGCCACCACCGCAGGTTCTAGTGGGAACGCCGGAGTGCAATCCCTAATCCCATGGCGAAGACAGGCATACAAGAAGGTTTCCATAGTAGACGGCGGGGGGTCTGGAAAGAGTTGTTGAAGAGTGCGAAACTTGCCATTAATGTATAAGTCACCCCAACAGCGGATTCGACGGACAGTTGCTGCTCTCCTAAAAATACCCTCTTGTAGTAACGACAAGTCTGGATGATAGACGAGCGGGAGTAATGGGGAGTAGAGGTAGGGTGCCTGTAAACGGTCGGCGATGCGGGACCAGGCTTTAATCGCGTTGTCCATTGAGGACGGCTGAGGGCCACTGGCCTCGCCCCTGGATAATATGACACCCTCCAACGGAATAGGGTCTGCAAGCCAGTGTTCAGTAGCAACGTGAGGCGTGTATCGAGGGGGGTGAAACCAGAAATGAGCATAATGTGCCTGGGCACATATATAGTATAATTCAAAATTGGGAATATCAAAGCCCCACTGCGAGTATGGGCGCACGAGCGTATCCCATTGTATGCGAGGCTGCTTACCACCCCACACCAAGCGAATCAACTCAGAGCGTATAGAGAGGTAAAAAAATGTCGGCCTGGGTCATACGGGATATTAAGAAATAGATACAAAAATTTAGGAAGGATTATCATTTTAATTAAAGAGATGCGACCAGCCATGGTTAAGGGAAGCGCAATCCATCTAGTGATGCACCCAGTAACCTGGTCCATTGCACGACCATAGTTAAGTTGCAGCAGTTCTTCACGGCCTGCCGTGACACGGATCCCCAAGTATTTCGCGTCATCAGAGCACCACTCGATGGGAAAGTCTGTTTTGAATGGCTTGGCTGCAGCGGTGAGTGGGAAGATCTGGGATTTAGCCCAGTTAATATGAATACCGGATTGACCACCAAATTAAACGAATTCCCTAAGTAGCGGATTAAGATTTTGGAGCGGTTCTTTAACATATAGAGTGACATCATCAGCATAAAGGGAGATAAGGATAGGGCGGAGGAAGCAACGAAGGCCTTTATCATGATGATGCTGCCGGACCTTTGCTGCAAGGGGTTCCATGGCGAGGGCAAAAAGAAGGGGGGCAAGTGGGCACCCCCAACGAGTGCCCCGAGAAAGAGGAATTGAGGGAGAGACATGTCCATTTATCAAAACCTTCGCTGTCGGTGAGGCGTAGAGTAGTCGGATCCAGGCCAAAAAACCCACGGGGAGCCCCATGCATTGCAATATAGTAAACAGGTAGTCCCATTCCACAGAATCAAAGGCTTTGGTGGCGTCAAGAAATACCGCCACCAGCGCCAATTGCGGATCAACAGTTTGTAGGATCGAAAAAAGCGTCCTGAGATTGTGGGAAGTCGCCCTTCCCGGGATAAACCCCGCTTGATCTGGTAGAACGAGTTTCTCCATTAGAAGAGTGAGACGATTAGCTAGGAGCTTCGCTAGGATTTTTGCATCAGAGTTTATTAGCGATAGGGGCCGATAGGACTCACACCGGTCAGCAGGTTTGCCCGGCTTCAAAAGGGAGGTAATCAGTGCTTCCCTCAACGAAGCAGGCAAAAGTTGGGTCTCATGCGCCTCTAGAAACACCTCTTTGAGCACTGGGATGAGTTGGTCAATATAGGTTTTATAAAAATCTATGGGGAGGCCATCGGACCCGGGCGCCTTGCCAGATTTCATTTGCATGATGGCCGCGCGAAACTCGTCGTCCTCAAAAAGGGCTGCCAAAAACTCCCGATGATGATCGCTCAACCACCCCAGTGCTATATCATTGAGGTAGTGCGAGAAATCAGGGGGGGAGGTACGGCGCGAGCTATATAAATCAGCATAGTATGTGGTGAAGGAATTTAAAATAGCGGGACCGTCCCTATGTCGTACCCCATCGTCGTCCACAACATCCAAGATATAACTAGAAAAGCGGGGTTGTCTGATATCTGTCGCCAAGGCACGACCAGGACGTTCGCCCTCTCCGTACCGACGGGCGACAAAATACTTGCCCCTGAACTTGACTTCCCGTTCCGCGGTGGTAGTGTAATCTGTGAGTTTTTCCCGGAGTGTGGCTCTCTGAGCTCCAGACCCTGCACCCCACATGTCCGTTTCCAGAAGCTTTATTTCAGTTTCCAGGCGCCCCAGATTTCTCCGAATATCCTTGAGGACCCCAAAGCTCTTTGACATGCACGATCCGCGTATAGTGACTTTGAAGGCCTCCCAGATTGTACCCACGTGGATAACAGAGCCCTTATTTCTAACTAAGAAATCAGCAATTTCCTCACCAATCTCAGACTGAAAGACAGTGTCCAGTAAAGCCTCCGGCACTAGCCTCCAGCAGCGTGGGGTGGCAATTAAATTTGGGGGAGCCAATTCTAGACAAACAGGCGCATGGTCAGAGTATGTGCGGGCCAAATGCTCCACCGAGTGAATCCAAGGACCCACCCCCCGGGAACACACCCAGTAATCCAGCCGCGACCAGGTCGAGTGACCAGCCGTGTAATAGGTGCCTTTCGTATCAGCGGGGTGTACATACCGCTACGCATCAATAAGTCCGTGGTCAAGAAATAAGCCAGAGAGGGTATCTTGGGCGTTGGTGTAGTGATGGGGGAGAGGATTGGATCGATCTACAGATGGGCGCAGGGCAATGTTGAAATCTCCACCCCATATGACGTGAGTAGACCCCACCTTAAGTATCTGCCCCCAAAGAGCAGTGAAATAGTCTGGGCCATCCGTGTTGGGACCGTAGCAACAAGCTAGGGTGACAGACTGCGTGCCCAGTGTACCCCAGAGCAAACAACTTCGACCAGAAGGGTCGCTAAATGTACCTCCCAATATAAAAGGCGTATTTTTCTTTACAAGTATAAGTGTACCCCGGGTGTACGTCGAATAGGAGGAGAACACCCTAGCCGAGGCCCATCTACTACCAAAACAGCTAGGGCGTCGGGGGTCAATGTGCGTTTCATGAAGCATTGCAATTTGTATATGGTGTCTGTCAAGATAAGCAAGTATTTGCCGCCGTTTCCGCGGATCACGGAGGCCCCTTACGTTCCACGTGAGCAGCTTAATGCGAAGTTGTTCAGTGTGGGTTGCCATTACAGTTGTGATGGAGAATTATGAAAATTATGCCTCTGCGTATAGGCAATGTGTCGATGCCTATGATTACTGACATGTCGGTCTGCAGTTGTCCAAAATCATAACAAAAAACCCCTAACAGTCTCAGCTCCCCCCACCCCCCCAAAAACAATCCCAGTGCGAGAACAATATAGAATCTAGCAAACCACTTGACCACGCCCACCCACAACAGCACCCCAAACGTGCCGGTATTAAGTCGCCCACCCATCCCAATTAAACCACAAGGTAGCTTCATCTTAGTCAAAAAAGGCCAACAAAGCGTTAAACAAAACAAAAAAGAAAAAACAAACCCAGAGTAGTTGAAACAGTATGGGGGATCTCCCATAAGGGGGGGGACGCCGGTGGGCTAAACAACCTTCCCGTTCCCAACCTCTAACTGCATTGCAGTACCCAAAAGCCCCCGAGTGTCAGGGGGGGTATAGTGCTATGGGGGGGGGGGGGGAAGGGTGCCCGGCGATGCATAGTACAAGTCTACCGATATCAACTTAGATAATGAATTAAAAGCCACATATTTTGTTCCAAGCCTAAAAGGCACTTAGCTGTCCATGTCCAATCCGCCGAAGCATAGATCCATCGTAAGAGGGCAGCAGGACCTCCATCATGAAGGGGGGGACAGACGCCACAAGTACTGAGCATCACAGCCATATAGCCCAGCCAAACCTCAAGTATGAGAGAACTAGTATCAGGTCACCACAGCAATGTTTGCAGAGTCCAATCAGCCCAAGGATGGAGAAGAGGACCTGGAAGTGCAGTCCCGTGGCGATGAGCGTCGTTGGTTAGTCTTTAGAAAGTCCTCCACCTGTTGCGGGTTCGTGCAGAAGATGTGTTTGCCTTGACTGGTGATCCGAAGTCTTGCCGGGTACAGGAGGGCATATTCTATCTGCGCCTTGTGCAATTTCTGCTTGACAGGAAGGAATTTGCGGCGCGCCTCCTGCACTGCCATGGTAAAATCAGGGTAGATGGTGAATGTGTTCCCCTCGAACTGCAGTGGCCTTTTCTCTCGAGCATTCTTCAGTGCTGCCTCCAGATCGCGGTAATTCAGGAGACGGGCTACAATAGGCCGCGGAGTTTCACCCGGCGGAGGGCAGGGGCCCAGGGAGCGATGGGCACGCTCCACCACCAGCTGCGGCGAGAAAGAGTCCACACCAAAGGTTCCAGTCAAAAGGCGTTCGATGTATTCCTCCATGTATTGGTACTTTCAGGAATACCTAAAATACGAATATTGTTTCGCCGGCTCCTCGCTTCTATGTCCTCATTTTTTGCCGCTATTACTTTTAGCAGTTTGTCCATTTGCGACACCTGCTGTTGCAGCTGTGAGGTGGCATCTTCGTTCTCGGATATGCGACGTTCAGCTTCCTTCAGCTGCCCATCGTGTTTATCCACTTTCTGGACAAGGAAATCCAACCTGCTGTTCATCGTGTCCATCTTGCCGGAGAGATCAGTGAGGCTATGTTGGACAGCCAGGAGTAGTGTCTTGACATCATCCTCCGGGGCCGGCGAGGAGGCCTGCATCTGATCAGTGCTGGTTTGACCCGAGTCGGCTGACGTGGATCGCGTAGCGGCTTTTTTGTTTTCAAAAGTGAGCCGAGGTTGGCGCCCGTCTGGCTTCCCCATTGCCCTCCGCAGTATAGTTGGAGTCCACAGTAGTAGAGAGGAGTGAGCGCTGTCTAGCCGGCAGTCGCAGAAGTGTATGTGCAGTGGCGCCGATCAGGAGTGCGAGGACCAGTCGCGGGCAGTATCCTCCAGTACACCAACTCACAATAGCGCCGCGACAGCACCTCCCTCCTTCGAGTCTCAGTGGCAGCGTCTGTTGGCGCAGTTGCTTTCACGCTGCACTACAGCCTCTTCCAGGCGTTCCCACCTCGTGCAGACGATCAGGGGTTTGATGTGTGAGTATATATGGGCACTAGAGACATCCGAGCCCGCCGCCGCAAATAAGCCCAATCCGGAATAATCACAGCCCCCACAGCGCCTTCAGACCCTGCAATGGGCATACATCTGCAAGAGGCGGCCCCCCGTTAACACTCAGGTAAGCTCAGGTGAAGACTCTAGGCCCAAGGCAGACGGATAGAGGATAGCTACGGGCGCTGGATTATGCACCATGGGCCATAGGCAAGGCCAAACCGCAGTGTCTCCGCAGCAGCAGCGATATCCAACCACTCAGCCAAAATGGCGCCACCCTTAAGGTATAGCGGAGGGGACATCAGCAGCCTCCATCCCCCGCAGCGACGCATGTACCGGTTTGCAGTAGAAGGCCACAGAGGGGCTGGCACAATGGTCCACAGCAGTCCCGCGGCAAGCGAGTGGTCTCATCAATGTGGCGCCGCCCGCACCATGCGACAGAGGGAGAAAGGAAAAAATGGCGCGTTTCTCTTATCAGCGGCTTCGCCCCGGACCCAGGCTCCTCACCGTATCTCCCTCAGCATATGTGGTCCTCAGCGCCGTGGGCTGCGGCAGCAATTACATTAGGAAGCGGGCTGAAGTGGTGGTAGCAGCCCCGTGCAGCATGAGGCAGAAGACGGGCCTGCCGCAAACAGGGCCTGCAGCCACGTGGAATCCCCGGGGCTCGAGTGGCGGCGGCTCCCGTCTAGGCCTCCAGGCACTCCACCCCAGGAGGTCCCCCGCAGCGCCGTCGGCAGGTTTCAATGCCGCCCAGGATCGCGGGAGCCGCGAATTTCGCCACAGAGGTTCCGGGTGCGTTAGGGAACAAGCGGGTGGCAGAACAGCGCGGTATCGGCGGTCAAAGTGAGGATTATTGAAGGATATGGTCGCCAGGCTTCCCGAGCCTCACAGGTGTGTGGCCATCTTGGATGTGCGCCACCTAGTGCCCCCCTGGTATCCCTTAGTTCTCCATTGATTGAACAGTACTTCTGCTCGATCTTTAAAGTCTGTTAGGCTACTGCAGTTCCTTCTCAGTCAAAAGTATTGGCCGTAAAAGAGTAAATTCTCCCTCAATGGTCTGGGGTGAAAGCTGTTGAAATGTAGTAAGCTATTCCTGTTAGTTGGTTTGTAGTATATGTTTATCCTTAAGCCACTTGTTCCCGGACGATCACAATATCTAGGAAAGGTTGGTTTCCTGTATTCGCAGTATGGGCGAACTTTAAGTTTCTGTCACAGGTGTTTAACGAAGTGAAAAAGGTGGGTCACAGATTCCGGATTACCTTTCCATATCATCAGTAGGTCCTCAATGAATACGTTCAACGTCTTGATGTGTGTTCTGAAGGGGTTGCAGTCATTGAGAATGGACTTAGTCTCAAAATGATGTATGCAGGGGCCTGCTGTACTTGGTGCAAAAGTACTGCCCATGAAAGATCCATGGACTTGCAAGCCTAGTGTCTCCTCAAGCTCGAAAAAATCTTTGTGAGTGCTATTTTTATGCACGCTTGTATAAAATGACGGAAAGTATTGTAATTCCAATCCTCATGGTAAAGGATTTCTTCTATATTATGATTCCTTCTGGGATAAACTAGTGTAAAGGCTTTGAGTGTTTATGCGCACTTATAGATTGTTGAGTCAAAAGTTGCATCTTTCAAGAGGACAAGTAGAGCTTTTGTTTCCCTCAAATATGTGGACGTTTTCTGTATAATAGGTCTCAAGAAGGAGTCGCTGAGGGTTGATAAAGAGTCAAAATAGCACTTATTTCCTGACTCTACAGGACGTACTAGTAGAATATTTTATTTTTGTGTATTTTGAGAAGCGTATAAAAGTATGGAATGAGCCTCTCTTTTCCAGATCCATCCTCCTATTACTGCTTCTTCCACCATGTTGTTGATCACCTCCAAATTTTTGGGTTGACTTTTCCGTGATCACCCTATAGTTCTTCTTATCGCTCAAGAGCCGAAAGCATTCTGTGTTGTAGTCACTTGTGGTCTGTAATACAATGCCTTCCCCTTTTCAGCAGGTTTGAAGAGCCAACTAAAGATATTCTTATATAACATGGATCCAGTCACCCCATACTTTTATAAGCTTCCAAAAATACACAAAGATTTGAACTCTCTACGAGGACACTCTAAATATCAGTTTTGATAGCAACTTCTAGCCGCAGATTCCTCACCTTTTGTATATTCCCTAGGCATCAGACTGGATCTGGAAATGTTTCCATGGTACGTCTGCATGTCGGAAGGTGAGGTAATGTGGCTCCACGCTGACGACGTTCCGCTCCAGAAGTGACGTGCTGGGTCCATATAGATGCCACTCCTGCACGCTGATGTCAGTATCTTTCTTTCAGCGACACTAGACATGGATCTGGAGCTTTTCCCAAAAACACTTTTCAGTGTGCAGGGGATGACACCCACAAGATAATGTGTTTTAAACCCTGTAAGGACTGTCTTAAACAAAGGTCTGTGACAGACCCTCACCAAGTATGCCTGGGGTGTCTGGGGTCAGCGTACGACTCCAAGACCTGCCGAGACAGCACGTTGATGAACCCAATGCCATCAGGGAACATGAGGTGAAATTTTATGTTGCTAAGCACAAGAAGGTGCAACCTCAGGACCGCTCCAAGTCCAAGATTCGATCCCGGTCCCCCTCCCATTCCCGATGGAGCTGCTCTTCTTAGCATTCCAAGCCCTCCAGCAGGCATAAAAAAACACAAGAAGTTGAAGCGTAGTTATGCTCCTTTGCGCCATTCCCCCCTCCTATGACGAAGTGCATGGGCAGCACCAACCATCTTGTTCTCTAAATCGTCCAACTTCAGATTCGATTCCTCAGCTGGTTACGGCACAGCCAGAATTTCCGGGACCTTCAGCCATGCCACGCCACGCTAGATCGAAGAATTCTACCCACCTATGATTCTCTCCAGGTTGGCAAGCGATCCCGTGGGATAGGTGAGTCTTGTAGATTGTCCACAAAGGTTATGCTTTACCCTTCGTTTCATCCCTGCCGCACCTTCCACCATCCACTCAGCGACTGACAGAGGACCTTTTCTCCATTTTACGATGGGTAGTGCAATCCCTTTTGCCCAAAAGGGGCTATTGAGAGGCTGCCTACACCATAAGTAGGGCGTGGTCCTGCCCAAGATAGACGGTCGAAGTAGATTGGTGCCCTCTCAGAGCCTTGTTTCAGAAGGGGAAATTCAAAATGCTGGCTCTGGTCTTGTCTGCCATCAACACAGGAGACTGGATGGTGGTTTTGGACCTCCACATACCCGTCCTGCTGGCCCATCGACACTATCTGCCTATTGTAGCACTTTTAGTTCGCTGAGCTCCCCTTTGGTCTCAGAAGCACCCCTCGGATGTTCAAATGATAGAGGTAGTGGCAGCACAACTTCGGAGCAAGACGGGTGCCTACCTTGACGACTGGCTGTTGAAGTCAGGCTGGCCAGCAGAGTACAACGAACCTCCAGTTATCTTTGGCATGTTGATATTGAACCCCAAAGTCACAGCTGACTTCTTCTCAGACGCTCTTCATCAGAGCCATTCTGTACATGGTCTGGGTTTGTGCCTTTCCCCCCGGAAAGAGAGTCCTAGACATTCAGGCTATGATACTGATCTTTCAGCCTTGGTCCTTGATTTCAGTGAGGTAGATTCTGAGGCTGCAGGGACTGATGGCCTCCTGCTTTCTGTTGGTCTAGCACGCCAAGTGGCATATGCAGGCTCTGCACTGGTATCTGAATTCCCATTGGGCCCAATATCAAGGGGACCTCTCCAACCAAGTTCAGATTTCGGAGGTGACTTCGAAAGTTCAGCACTGGTGGTTACTGGACCGCATTTGGGTCAGCAGCAGACCAATCTCCTTTCCCCACCCTTAGCTGACAGTGTTGACAGATGCGTCTGTCTGCCGATCAGGCTGCCCCTTCGCGAGGATCTGCTGTTGCAGCAGTAGGGCCGGGTTCTTTACCCCAGCCTTCACAATCTCCACCTTTATGCATCGAGATTGAGCAGCACCAGGGTGGCAAGGCCTTGCTTTGGGCACGGTTAAAGGTAATCTTTCAGCCATTTCTTCCTTTCTGTGATGGCCTGATTAACCTTCCTTGTGTAAATCACTGATTATGATGAGTTTTTTTAAAAAGGTTGCAACATCTGTTCCCCACTACCCCTTTTGTGATGCTCAAGTGGAACCTCAGTCTCATCCTTACTTATTTAATGTGTAGTCCATTTGAGCTGCTTCACAGCTGCTCTCTATGGCTCCTCACCATCAAAACCGTGTTCCTAGTTGCCTTAACCTCAGCATGGTTTATGAGTGAGCTTCAGACTGTGTGTTGATCCACAGTACAGTTGTGATGCTGTTCCACATAGGTCAGACTATCACCCTGCTGGCGCTCTCTGCTCCGCCTCAGGGAGAATTGCTTGGACACTAAAAGAATGCTCAGTTTCTACATCAATCATACCAAAATCTACCGGGTGAACTTTCAGCTCTTTGTGGAGTCTGCCGAAGCGAAAACAGGCAAGGCTGTACAGAAGTGTACCGAATAGCTCTGGATCTCTCTCTGCATTAAGATCTGCTCCGCATTGGTTTCAAAGTAGGCTCCTGAAGGAAGGACTGTGTGCTCATTCTACCAGGGCCAGAGCTGCTACCACTGCATTAGCACGCGTAGTCCCTCCCCCAGACATTTGCCATGCGGCTACGTGGGCGTCCCTCCATACGTTAACAAAGCATTATTGCCTGGACAGTCAAGTCTGCCAAGAAGGGCACTTTGCCCTTCTGGTTTGAGTCCATTCACAGCCTACCTCCAATCAGGTACTGCTTCGGTATCTATTCAGAAGGTGAGAAACCTGCAGCCAGAAGTCTCTATGAAAAGATCATGTTTCTTAACTTTGGTAACACTCTATCTGGCAGAGACTCTATATAGCCACAGATTGCTCATTCCCTTCCCATCCTCCCTGTTCTGTGATTGGACTCAACCTTTTAATAAGATCGGAAATATAGGAATCTGCACACTGGTGTGTTAGTTTGCCTTTGGGGCTCTATGTCTGGGGTCGTGGACAGTCTCAAAAGCAACTGACGTCCGCGCACCGGAGTGGCGCCTATATAGTCCCCACAGTTCAACTCCATAGTGGAATGTTTTCATTGCGGAGGCACACTGCTTCACCTTCTGGCATAGAGAGAAGTTTCCGGATCCAGTCTGATGCCTGGGGATTATTCAAAAGTGAGGAACCTGCAGAGTCTCTACCACACAGAGCATTACCAAAGGTAAGTAACTGGTTCTTATAAGTTCCATTTTGGAACCTTTATCAGGTTTCAGTGACTCCTTTCTGAGACCTGTTGTACAGAAAACGTCCACATATTTGACACAGAAGATCTACTTGTCCTCTTAAAAGATGTAAATTTTGACCCAAAACACAATCGTTTAATAGGCCTAGATATTGAAAACCTGTACAGCAGTTTGCCCCAGGAGAAAACATTGAATGCTTATCTGTGTGACCACATACAATGTGGCATCAAATTATGTCAAAAAGGTAATCCGTAAGAACTGGTAGCTACTCAATACAGGGAATATGCATTATAAAAACTGTTTTTGCACAAAAGGGGCACTAATTTCAAGGACTGCTTTGTGCACACATGAACTAATTGTGTAGTGTATGTCACCTCACCATTCGGACAAAAACCATTGAGCTCGGAATGACAAAACCATAGGTCCTGGTAGGACAAACCGACTGTATCTCTCTCAACGTGATTTACATGATAACTTGTTTGTGCCACATGAGATACATCGGTATGACAAGGAGAAAGGTCAGGATCCAATTTTGTGAGCACCGTATCAATATTTGTAGCAGGAAAAAAACAAACGGATAACCATTACATCTGGATTGGCCACACAGTGAATGACCATAAAAGGATCATTTGTGATCAACTAGATGGCACAAATAAAAGGGTGGAACAGAAACTCTTCGAAAAGGAACAATAGTGGCTTTACTGCCTGACAATACAGCAGATTAACGGGCTAAATGACGAGATCTCATGGTCAGTATTCAACAACTAGCTAGACTCACTCCTATGACTTGAATTGACTCAACATAATGGCAATGAAAAAATAACCAGGGTATTTACACTCCAAGACCAAGATCATATATGTAGATGATATCTATAGGGTGCTGGACACAGCCTGTTTCAAAACTATGATTGACATGTCATCAATGATTTGATCAGGATCAGTCCACAATAGTACAAATAATGGAGGGAAACAAGGTATGTACTGACTTAAATCTTTGCAAGATTTGATTCGTATGGTGACTTACAATCCTGTATCCATAACATGTTTTCTCATTTAATTTGTCAAATAACCAAATGGAGAGACTACTCGAGATTCATGCCATTAGACTGACTTCCAAACACAAAGGGGCAGAGTCAAGTATACATGCAGCATGACAGCAGGACGGCTGCTGGATCTCAAACAACCGGTCCCTGTACACCACACTAACGTGCAAGATTTAGAGGACGAAATAGGTGCACCGCTGGGTGATGACCCTCGATAAAGTAAGTGCAGGGATTCTGGGGGCAAATGAAATTATATATCATACGCAGATGAAAGAAGTGAAAGAAGGGGGGGCTTTGTTTGACAATATCTTCTTTCCTCCCTATCTGGTATGTGACTACAGGGTCCTACCTCCTCTAAAAGTCCTAAGGCGCACAGCAAGTTGGTCTCCTAAGTATGACACTCTACCATTCCTAATTTTGAGATCTATTTACACTTGAACTCAAGTGGTTGTTTTAACAGTTAGGAAGGCCTTTATGGCTAATGGTCTTTTTCAACTTTGCCCACTTGAAAATGAAAGAAAGCGCATGTTGTCTGCGATTGCCAATCAAACAATGCGAACGTTCTTTGACTTGCACTGTTTACAAATGGTGTCATGTTTATGGTATGGCCAATTTATGGTTATGATCATTACTAATGTCTCTTTATTTCTTTTCTCTTCGCAAACTACAGAGACTGAATTGGTCTATGTAGCCTAATAGTTTGTATGTCTTGCATTCTTGAATGAATGTGAGTTTGTAGGATTATTAAGCTCCAACGATTAAAAGGTTAAGAGAGGAAATTATCTCAAGAAAGCCTATTAGGGGTCTGATCTTCGGTCCCGGTGAAAGCCACAAGACCCATGGGGCTGAAATAGGTGGCTGAAACACATATATTCGATTTTAGAGGCAGTGTAATGCTCGTTTTCTCATCAACATCTCATGTGTTTTAACTAATTAATTCAAATTAAGCTGAAGGACTACGAGGTAATTCTACATTCTGAGATCCCACCATTAGATCAACAATAGCTCCCTTGGATTGCAAGGTTGAGCCCACCCAGACACAAAAGAGGTCCATGATGCATAACACTGAAAATTCCTAGTGGGTCAGAGTTCTCTTTAAGTAGAGTAAGGGCTCCCCTTTGAATAGGTTTTGTGATGAGTCTGGCATTTATGGACAAAAGCTGACCTCTGGGTTTCTCTCTGTTAATTTGATATACAGATTTACAGTTGGAAGTGGAGTAACCACATATAAACTACATCTATCTCCCTCCTATTTTTACATAGTCCCAATCCTATCATTAGCAAGCAGGCAGCAGATACACATGTGATTCTTGCAGGCCAACTTCAACAGAGACAAGGGTAGAGGTACTCCCAGTAAGCGAGTCCCCACCGCAAAGCACTGACTTAGCACGTATTCCTCCTGATCATACCACACCTTTCAGGTGAAGGCTGCAGTAGTTTCTTCCTTTTTGGGAAGAAAGCAACTCAGATCGCTGAGTTCTAAGCTTTGACTAGAACTTCTTTCTACTCTACCAACATTTCACCCTGTGTACACATCCCTAAACGCAGTACGCCTCCACCTTCTCCAAGAGGAGGGAAGTACAAGCGCTCCTACTCAAAGGGACCATACAACCGATGCCCTTCCACCACCTGGGCAAAGGGGCGTACTTCCTGAGCTCTCTAATCCCGAAACTGGACGGCTCTCTAAGGCCAATCCTCAATCTCCTCAGCAGATGCATCCTATACGAATATTGCTATGACCGCTCTTCAGGATGTTATCCTACTGCTGCAGCAAAGGCGATTTCCTGAACACTCTGGAACTGAAGGACGCCTCCTTTCACATATCCATCTAGCTCACCTGTGCTACCTTTGCTTCATGGTAAGTGGATAGCACTACCAGTACGAAGTGCTACCCTATAGGGTTACAACAGCGCAAAGGGTGTTTACAAACTGCCTTGCAGTTGTAGCCACCCTCTTCAGGAGGGGAGGCCCACATATCTTCTCCTATCTAGATGATTGCCTGATCAAGAGTGTGGACAGACAGCAGTGCCTAGCATACACTCAGGCTGCCATCTCCCTCCTTTTCAGTTTGGTATTTACAGTAAATGCCACCAAGTCCCACCTCTAGCCTCTTCAAGTTTATCCCTTCCTCTGCTCAATTCTAAATGCAGTCACTGATGTGGCTTACCCTAACCCGCAAAGAGTGCTAACTTACCAGCAGATATTGTCTCTTTTTCAGTCAAATCGTCAGTCAAAACAGTAGTGCATCTCTTAGGAATTATGGTTTCTTGCATTGCCATAGTTCCCCATGACAGATTGCACGTGCACCCGTTTCTGGAGTGTCTCTCAACACAGTGTTCAAAAGCGGAAGGTTATCTACAAGATCTAGTGTTGGTAAGGCCGTTGCTCATCGCTCCCAGCAGTTATGGAATAACCGCAATTTGCTGTAGTGGCAGGGCCTCTGCAGACCCCACTCTGCCAGAGATGACTATGGCAGTCTCCCTCTCTGGTTGTAGGGGCGCATCCTCCACACCATGGCGGTATTGGATCTCTGGTCATCCCAGCAGCAGGGGTTTCCCATCAACTACCTCAAACGTCTAACCATCCACCTGCCCCTCAGATCCTTCTTTTAGAACATTTGGGCAGGGTGCTACTCATCAAAACCAACATATTGCCACCATGTATTATCTACAGAAACAGGGGAGTACTGGCGGACCTGTCAGTACTGGCGCAAACAAATTGGCATTGGTAAATTCGCCATCAGATACACCACCTAGCGGACTAACTCCCAGGAGTGTATGACTTTGCAGACCTGCTCAAAAGGAATAATCAACAAGTTCACGAGAGGGCACTCCACCCACAAATACTACTTCCCGACTTTCGTGATGATAGAACAATTTGCCACTTAAATAAGCATTTTCAATGCAATAGGTCTCGCATTTGCAAGAGTTGGAGCTATAAGCAGTGTAAAAGCAGTGTAAAAGTATCACACATCATAACTGTTGTCACTGCCCTTTTACGCTGGAGTCAACCCTTAAAAAAAAAAGAACCATAGGTCAGAAGGTTAGCCTCTGTCTGATCAACTGCAGATCTCTGAGGAGACATAAACAGGAAATCTATGATCTTCTGGTTGATGATCAGATAGATGTGCTATTTCTTACAGAAACGTGGCTAAATATGGACTCCACTCCTGAAATTCTTGAGGCAGTCCCTAATGGTTTTGGAATAGTCAGAATTGATCGACCAACCAATAGGGGAGGAGGGATTGCTATAATTTATAAGCTAGCTATCCAATGTACTCTTGAGTCAGTAGACATTGTGGATAGCGAAGCTGGGTTTTTTTCGATTATGGTTTCCCCGAATTATGTTATTAAAGGGTTCTTAATTTACAGACCCCCGGCCCTTTCATGCAGTTTACATCTAGCATCATGGAACAACTGATGCAGCCTGCTTTGCGTTATGAGAAATTCCTGGTGTTAGGGGATTTGAATCTTCATTTGGATGAGATGGCAAATACTGGGGTACAAGAATTCCGCCAGGAAATGGCAGCTCTTCAATTGACTCTTAAATCGGTGTACCCCACCCATCAACTGGGCCAACTACTGGACCCAATCTTTGCTAATTGGGAGGCCTTAGATATTGGGCTCCCGGTTCCGGTCCTCTGGTCGGATCATTTTTTGATATCTTTTTCTGCCTGGATGCCTCATTCTTACTCTCAGGAGATACTGGGCAGCAGGAAGAAGTTGAGGAAGTGGGCTGGGTTCTCTAAAGAGAAGTTTAATTCGGCCCTCCAAAAGGGTGGGCCACCGGGAGGCTTAAATATTGACTTAGCCTGTGAAGCCCTGGATAAACGTATCACGGAGGCATTAGACAGTAACGCTCCATGGTCCTTGAGAGCACCTGGGAGACGATGTAAAGCTGCACCCTGGTTTGGCAGCGAGCTTAGAATAGCTAAATCTGCCTGTAAACACCTAGAGAGAGTTTGGAAGAGAGATTTCTCGGTTCTTAGGAGAGGGGAATATAGAGCTAACCTGAAGATCTATCACTCTCTTATAAGGAAGACTCGGGCTGCTTATTACAGTGAGAGGATTGAAATAGCTGAGAACTCCTCTAAGGAACTTTATACGATTTTTAAGGAGATCTCGTCTCTCGCTAGAACCTCAGCCTCGACGAACAACTCTTTGGACTCTTGCAATAGGGTGGCTGATTTCTTTGCGGAGAAAGTAGAGAAGATCTACTCAACCTTCCCTGGTGCAGCACGTAATGGGTGCCAGGAGGATGAGGGGAGGACTGACTTAGGGGAGGCAGAATGTCTTCGTAAATTTGTGGTCCCCCCCTTGTGACTCGCTCACTGGTGTAGCCTCTAGCATGAAGTCTGGATCTCCTAGAGACCCCGCGCCCCCTAAGGTGCTAAAGGGGAGTCTTGAAATTTTGGAGCCTTATATTAGGCACCTTCTCGAGCTCTCCTTTAGCACTGGAACGGTCCCAACTAGATGGAAAGAGGCGATCGTCCTTCCATTAAAAAAGAAGATTGATGTTAGTTCAAGCCAATTGGAGAACCTACGTCCAATTTCCCTGCTGCCTTATTTTGCTAAGGTTGCAGAGAAGGTAGTTAATACACAACTGACTGCTCACATTAGCAAACATAGCCTGCTTCACCCCTCGCAATCGGGGTTCCGGACATCATATTCCACCGAATCGGCGCTGCTGCTCTCCACCGAAATTATCCGCAAATTTGTGGATGCGGGACAAACAGTGGCGTTAGTCCTACTTGACCTCAGCGCCGCATTTGATACGGTGGCTCACCCTACCTTACTTCAACGCTTGAGGAAAGGAGGTTTGGTGGACCGAGCCATTGAATGGCTTGAGTCCTTCCTGCACGAGCGCAGTTTCCAGGTGTCGCAGGAACCTCATTACTCTAAAAGTATTAAGCTGAACCAAGGGGTCCCTCAGGGTTCTATTTTAAGCCCCACCCTCTTTAATCTCTACATTGCCCCTCTGGCAGAGATTATTGAAAAATTTGGGATTAATGTTGTGTCCTACGCTGACGACACACAATTGGTGGTGTCCCTAACACAGGAGCCTGAGAAGGCTGCCATCAATTTCTCGACTTGCCTTCAAGAACTGGCAGTTTGGATGGCGGACAACTGCCTTAAACTTAATGGCAGCAAAACTGAGGTTCTTGTGTTGGGTAGAGCCCCCACTGTTTGGTCGTCAGCGTGGTGGCCACAGACACTGGGTCCTACCCCGCCCCCATGTGATCAGGTGAAGAATCTTGGGGTATGGCTGGACTCCAAGCTCTCTTTCGATAATCATATAAGGCGTGTGGCTGGGAAATGTTTTGGGGTTATGAGAGGTCTTTGGAAGACCTTAGATGTATTGCCAGTTGCAGCAAGGAAAACTATGGTCCATGCCCTGGTGACGTCACGCTTGGATTATGGGAATGTCCTGTATTTGGGAGCCAGTTCCAAGTGTGTGCAAAGACTCCAGCGTATTCAGAATGCTGCGGCTCGTCTTGTTTTAATGCTACCGAGGAGAGCCTCCTCCAATAAGGCCCTGGTTTCCCTTCACTGGCTCCCGGTAAGGGAACGCATCCTGTTTAAGGCTATGTGTGTGAGCCATCGTATCTTACAGAGAAAGGGCCCCACCTACCTGCATGATTTCCTTACCCCATACTCTCCTTCCCGTCAGTTGAGATCTAGCGGGACAGGGCAGGTCTGTATTCCTAGCATTAGAAGAGCGAGGATGGGTGGCCGCTCTTTCCGTTTTCTAGCTGCCAAACACTGGAATAAACTCCCCCCGGGGCTCCGTGTGGAGTCTGTGGAGACACTTTTTCGGAAAAGACTCAAGACTTGGCTTTTTCCTTCTCTGAGCTCTCTGGTTTAAATTTCGTGCCTTCTCTCTGCCAGCGTTTCTGAATTTGTGCCGCAGCGCGGGACACACTGGTTAGTGTAACCATGCGCTTTATAAGTTTGTTATTATTATTATTAAATGACAATTTCTTTTACCTAAGTGCTGTGCAGTGCATTGGCCTTTGAGACCTTAAAAGTATTTAACAATGCAATATATTTTCCTGGGTGCTGTGCCGCCAGGGATTGATAGCTATACAATTACTATACACTGGGACATGCAGTCTATGTATTCCCCACAGGCATAAATGAAGACAATGTCACGCATAAACATATAAGTGGAGTAACATAAAATGTAACACTAAACACCCAGGGGCTTATTTAAAAGCCCCCTGCGCCGAAGGTACGACACTTTTTTCCATGTTAAAAGTGACGCACCTGCGGCGTAAGGGTCTTGTAAATAAGCCCACTAGTATATGCACTTCGGTTTTACGTTGGTAATTTTCGGGGGTAGTGGAGTGAGCTAGAGTTGATGGGTCAGTGAGGGCTTTATTTTACCAGCACCGACAGTTAGCAAGCACAGTCAGCCGGTGTACAGCGCGCAGAAGTCAATAGTGCAAGGTGGAAGTCAGCAGAATAAGGCGATTGTTTTGTCAGGGTGTTGGAAGCCAAAACAAGCCGGTATGCGTGACAAGACATGAATGTGACAAAATCAGAAATAAAGGGGGTTGGGTACAACCATGTGAGAAAGGAATGCCTACATAAAGCAGCACACAACATTGAATGCAAATTATGATGACAACTGCAGCAAACCCGTACCTCATACCACCTCGGGCGTTAAATCTGACCAGCGGTGACCTCCGTGCTCAGTGGAAGTTCGTATCTCATCCACCAGCGCAATAAATATAAAAGTGCCTGCCTGTACCAGCACCAGGGTGGCTGCTCACCGAAGTGAAATGTCACCGGCTGCAGGCTGTCATTATTTCTTTCAGCCATGCTATGGCAGATGTAATAACAATGTCGTTGTAGGCGCTGTTGCCAAGCGCTACAGTTGACTCCCAATTCAATGCACATGTGTGCAGTGTCAGCAGAGGTCCAGTTGTTCTCACAATGCACACAACAATTTTACACTGCCGAAGTCAGCCGCACGAGAAATCCGGAAGTCGCATACAAACATTTACTGCGAGCTTAAAAGACTCTCGGGCACAGGATTCAGGCTACGGCAACATTTTCAAATCTACACGGTCCTTGGAGGTTATTAATGTTAGTGTCTTGCACGTGCCGCTTCTACGGGGAGATTAAGTGATTTGGGCAGAATCACAGGATGCTGTGCCAATGCCAAGGTTCGAACCCGGTTCCCCAGCTCCAAAAGTCGGCAGCTCTAGCCGTGAGGCTACATCCTCTCCCCATTTAGGAGTTTCTCACTGTTTGTTTAAGGATGCATGCCCTGGAGGTGACAACACACATTACAGTACACCGCGTGTGTTCAGTGTTTAAGACGTTCAGGCCTTTTGTCAATGTACTATTGAAAAACCAACTCATCCTTTGACCAGTGTGACAACAGATAGTAAACGGATGAGTCCATATTTTCCTGGAATCCTTTTAAATCCCTTTATGTGTTGGATGTATTTTGCAAGTGCCGCGTGTGCTGTGGAAAGAATGTGAGTGGCCTTATGATTAAAAATCTCAAATGGTGGACGTGATCATTTGCGAAAGGCTGAAAGCTCGAACTCTGCAGAGGAGCACCGGTAGGTTGAGTGCTGCACACAGTCGCCAGATGCGCGGAACCGGCCTGCCTGGACTTGTGTGGATTTGCTGCAGCCATTGTGAGCTTCAAGTCGATAATCTGTCAGCGTCAGCCTATCACAATATGGATATGTTTGCATGTGTTGCTGGCCTTTCCCTCCCTTCCCCCCAACCCTGCCTGCTTCTTTTTGCAATTATTAAGGGCACACAAAGGCAATTCCGCTGATGGCGGCTGTGCAACCCTGTGAATTAATGAAAGCGGGTGCCATGCTGTAACGTGAAAGCGGCGCCCGTGTAAATAAAAGTTAGTCACAATGTGTAGGAAAGTGGCTCTATATATACTGCACCAAAGTAAGGTACAGTGTGTATAGGGTCCACAGTTCCCCAATGGTAAGGCAGAGGCTAAAGTTAGATATAACCTTACTCTCTAAAGGGTAGCTTGGTCGAGCAGTAAGGCAGTATCAGAGGACAGTGTAAAGCATTTGTTGTACACACACAGTCAGCAAAGGGTCTCACACACTCAAGAACTGAACTCTAGGCCAATTGTTTGTATAAAAATATAGTTGTTTTATTTTAGAACCACAATATGTATCAAAATATACTTTCTCAGAATGGGTTACCTTAGTTAAACACTTTTCAGATAGGCAATAGACTTTTTGATTACAGTAGTCACAGTTGTTGCAAAAGGCAACACAATGTCAAACACAATGCAACATTGAGCTCAATGGAAAGTTTTAGTTAAATGCAATTAATTACTTTGTGGATTACTTTTCTAACCACAGGACTGGATCTTGGATTCAGTCCCGGGACACTTCCTCTAAACAGTTAAGTAAAAGCGTTTTGGTTACAGTAGTGATTTTTAAGGAATATTATTGTATTTTAAAAGTTGACACTTAGAAACTTTTCTAGGTAAAATTACCAATGTTATCCTATGGAAGGAAATTCAGTTTGCAGGTAAAGTATGTTTACGTTACTTTTGTAATCCAGTGCTGGGCTCTCAGGTTCAGCACTGGGATATCTATCTAAAACAGGCAAGTAATTACGTTTGTATCGTTGGCACGATTTTTAAAGAATATTTGTAAGATTCAGAAATTGACACTTAGAAACTTTTTCAGCAAAAAGCAGGCAATGATATCCTATGGAAGGAATTTCAAGTTACTGGTAAGTACGGTTAAAATTACTTTTCAGGGTCAGTACTGGACTAAAAGATGCAGCTCTGAGGTCTCTCCTGATAACAGGTGAGTAAATCGGAATTCGTTACTGTTGTGATTTTTAAGCAATATTTTGGTATTTCAAAAGTGGACACTTAGAAGAAATTTCACAGAAAACCAGTCAATGGATCCCTATGGAAGAAAATTGAGTTAGCGGTAAGTAACGTTGTGATTACTTTTCAGGGTCAGTGCTGGGCACCAAGATCCAGCACTGGGATCTCTCCTAATAGCAGGTGAGTATTTCCGTTTTCGTTACTCGGTTGATTTTAGGTGAATATTTTAAAGTTGAGAAACTCCACACTTAGAAGAATTTTCCGGTGATGTCAGCCAATGTTACCCTATGGAATAAAAGTGAGTTATCGGTTTTTGGGTAAGTACTTGGCTGGCAAAGTTAAGATTTTGGGCATAGACTCAGGGGTCTCTCAAGGTCAGGTAAGTACAGTTGTTTCACCCCCAGCGGCACAGGGGCGGCTGGGTGTAGAGCGAGTTAGGCCCAATGTTATCCTATGGCAGGCAGGGGGCCCTTGGTTGGTGTCTGCTGGCTAGCAGGCCACGCGGCTGTGGGAGCTGGGCTCCGGGTCACTTGCTCAGGGTAAATGGGGAAGTAGATTAGGACAAAGGTTGCACTACCAGGGGCACTCGGGCGGCTGGGTGCAGGGTGCTTTTGAGCCTTCGGGCGCTTAATGGATTGCAATGGAGAAGCTCAAGAACAAACACAGGCTGCAAGCTCGGGGACGAAGATTCTTCAGGTGCCCCCACCACTTCGAGAGGTAAGTTGGGTAGTTGGAGGATAGGTAGGTACCCCGGAATTGGGCACAGGGGGCCGCAGGGCGCCGGGTGCAGGGGTGCCTTTTGGTGTCGGGAAATCTTACCCTCTGTTGATCGCGGTTGGGGGGGTCCCTGGTTCCGAGGCTGCAGGCGTCGTCAGGAGCGTCAAGGTGGGTCCTTGGGGGCCGGATTCGGGATTACAGTCGCCGGGGGGACGTCCTCGGGGTCTTTGTCCACACCCACACAGGCCAGGCTTGGCGGGTGCAGAGTGTGCAAGGTTCGCGGTTCCTGGCTGCTGCCAGGGGTCAGTTACTTGCTTTGAGCAGAGCCACTGCTCGTGGGAGTCCCACATGCTCAGAGTCACAAGGTAGCCAGGTCCTCCGGGGTTGGTGAGGTTGCTGGCCACAGGAGGTGCCGAGATTCAGCAGGAGCAGGGTCGACAGGCCTGTAGGGCTGGGGCCAAAGCAGTTGGTGTCTTCCTCTTCTTAGCAGCTGCGCGGCAGGTCTTCTTTCTTCTTGATCTTCTTTGCTGTTTCGGAATCTGGAATCTGAGGAAGGAAGGTTCAGGGAGCCCCTAAATACTGAATTTAGGGGTGGTTACAGGTAGGTAAGGGCAGGGACCAATGGGTCCCGTCCCAGGGGTGGGTACACCCCCTATTCTGCCACTCTCCAGTGGGAGGGGGCAGGAGCCTGTCCCTGGTTGGCTGGGTCCCCCCATCCTCAAGATGGCGGGGACTCGAGTTTGTGCTTCACCTCGCCTCCCCCACCTTAGGGGTGGAGTTGGCAGAGGTGGGCACAACCCATTTCCTGCCTCTGGTTTTCCTGCCGGTTCTCCCGCCAGAAGTGGGTGTAGAACCCGTGGGGACCAGTTTGCTGGGAGCAGCAAATGGTCTGGGGAAGCTCAAAAGGCGGCAGGCCTTTGAAGCTTCCCCTGCCCATCCTGGAGGAGGAGGCTTTGGCACCTCGCCCCAGGATGCGCATTGTTTCAGGCCCCTGAGTGCAGAGGCTCTCGACCCAGGGGTCCAGAAACATGTCTGGTGGTGGCAGCCTGGGCAGCCACTCAGTCCGGACACTGGAGGTCGGGTTGGTTTCAGGGGGCATCTCTAAGATGCCCTTTGGAGTGCGTTTTACATTAAATCCCACACTGGCATCAGTGTGGGTTTAATGTGCTGAGAAGTTTGATAACAAACTTCTCAGTTTTCAGTGGGGCCATTATGGTGCTGTGGCGTTCGTAATGACAGACTCCCAGCACCATATACTCTTAATGGCAGCACTGCACTTACAATGCCCAAGAATGGACTTGGGCACTGTAGGGGCACAGGGCTCATGCCTCTGTGCCCTCACCACTGGCATAGTGCACCCAGCTAGAGGGGTGGCTGACCTAGGCCAGGGCAGTGGTTTGTAGGCATGGCACACAGGGATGTGTGCCATGTTGACTCTTCACTTTTGTTCTGCACCAAGACACGCAGCCTGCAAAGGCAGTGTGTGTGTGTGTGTGTGTAAAGGTACAGAGTCCCTAAGGGTGGCACAACAAGTGCTGCAGCCCTTAGGGGCCTTCCCTGGTCACAGTGCCCTGGGTACCCATGGTACCATTTACCAGGGGCTGACCTGTGGCCAGGGATGCCAATTGGGTGTAGGCATCAATGCAGTTTTAGGGAAGGAACACAGGCCCTGGGTACCTGGTTGGCAGGACCCCAGGGCACACTCAAAGCACATCAGCAATTCAGCAAAAAGTGGGGGCATACCATGCAAGAAAGATGGCACTTTCTCACACAATGTAAAGCAGGACCACATCCCGAGCCAATCACATCCAGCCTGGCCCTGACGAGGGTGGGAGGGCATATGGAGGCAGAAAGAGGACTGAAAACCCATTGGAACGGTGAAAGATGGCGGCTGCCGCAACCCTGTGAAGGAAAGCGGCGCTCGTGTAAATGAAAGTTTGGCCGACATGATGAAACCTTATTACAATGGCGGCACTTGCGCTTTAGATTTAAACATGTAAAGCTAAAGCGTGGTGCCGCGATTGCTTCAAAAGTAAAGCAATAGAAAAAAAATGTAATTTTTTTTCTCTATTTCTTTACTTGAAGCAATGGCGGCACAGCGCTTTAGCTTTACATGTTTAAATCTAAAGCGCAAGTGCCACCATTGTAAGCTAAGTAAAAAATAAACAGAACAAAAGGCATGCGTATGAAGGAGCGAGTCCTGCCTTGATTACTGATTAGCAATGGCGCTGCTGGGTGAAGCGTGTGAGTGTATCTGCACAAGGAACAGTTTAAGGAAAGTAGCGGCTGGGGGCACGTGAAGAGAATATGCTCGCTGACGCTTAGTGCTGCTGCCTGATGTGCGCGAACGTGCCGGCTTGTGTAATGGCTTACGGAGAAAAGTGGGGGTAGGCACGATATTCCTTGCTGGCAGTTCCTTGTCTCTACCAAGTTTGCACATAGCTAATTAGATAAAAATAGTTCCCTCAAACAACACATCATGAATTGCAGCGAAAGGAAACTGAAGTTAGGCGGTGCTGCTCTGCCAAAAACGGAAGTGACGTTCCGTTCTGTGAACCACTTAGGATGCTGCAACCAAGACAGACACTGCAGTGAACCAATCCCAAGCAGCAGGCGGGATTACACCCCGTACAGTGTTTACTTCAGGTCTTCCAGACAGCGCATGCGTGCTGCCTAGGCTCGACCTAAAAAGAGCAGAATGCCAAAGCTTTGCCTCCAGAGTTCCACACTCCTTTAACAATGCCCTGTGGATGAACTGTTTGGGATATTTGACTACACTTTACCCCCTCTGCAGCTCATTCCATACGTGTTGAGGAAGCTACTGCAAACATCCTTCACCCTCATCCTGGTAGCTCCCACATAGACTAGATGAAAATTGTTTTCAACCCCACTCATGGACTCTGTTGCCCCGCACAAGAATTTCCCAAGCATGCTGGACCTTATCACTCAGAAACTGGGCAAAATTAGACATTGAGACCCAAAGTAGCTCAGTTGAGCCATGTGGCACCTGAGGCCATAGTTTGGTTATCTATATCCAGGTCTTCCACAAGAATGTATGTATATTCTAAAGGAAGCTCACAGACCTACTACTAGGGCTTGTTAGGCAGTAAAGTGGAAGAGATGTGTCCACTATTGTAGCTCCAAGATTCTAGATCCTCTTAAAATCAGTGTGCAAGACATTATTTGTTCACCTGTGTTCCTATAGAAATCAAGGGTGAGCTTATACTTCCATAGACCTATCTCTTGCAACCATTACCCCACACATGAAACAGAGGACATTCTTCGATGTTAGGAATTCCAGTCATGTAATGCCTATATGGAAGGTCTACAAAGAGTGATTCCACCTATGGTGCCACCTGCCCCTCTAAGAACCTCAGTATGGTACTCACAAGACTAATGGGTCCCCCCTTTGAGCAATTGCCTTCCTGTCTTGTGTAATTCTTTTCTTGAAGGTAGCTTTCCTTCTAGACTTTACATTGCTAATGCGCATAAATGAGTTCCAAGCCGTCCCTTGACAGGAACCTTTTATCCAGGATCATGCTGACATGGTTGTCCTGAGAACTGACACGAAATTCCTTCCCAAGGTGGGTTCACTTTTCTACCGTAATCAAACTATTGAACTACCAGTCTTTTTCCCTAACACAGACTCTGTGGCTAAGAGAGCTCTTCACGCTCTAGACGTCAAAAGAGCCTTAACAGACCATATTGACAGAACCAAACCTTTTTATAAAACTCAACAGCATTTTGTTGCTTTTGCTAAACCTTGTAAAGGCTACCCTATATCAAAATCTGGCATAGCTAGATGCATTGTTAAATGTATCCAAAAATTCTAATCTAAAGCAATGAGGGTTCTGCCTCCTAGGCCACATTCTACTAGGAAAAAGGGGGCAACCATGGAAATTCAAGTGGATATTCCAATAGCTGACATTTCAAAGAAGCTACATGGTCAACTAAGCACACATTTACTAAGCATTACTGTGTGGATATCTCATCTGTCAACAGGCTAGGGTGGCCAAACAGTATTAATAACTTGATTTCAGACATATGCATCATCCACTGGCTAGCCACTGCTCTTGGGGAGTACTGCTTTACAGCGTGTGCAGAGAATGTGTATCTATGGCCACATGTGCTGCGAACAGAGTATGCTACTTACCCAGTAAGCATCTCTTTGTAACTGTTAGTGCTGTAGATTCACATGCGGCTACCCTCCTGCCCAGAGTCAGTGTCTTGTTTGCTTATCTCTGTAACTTTAAGTGCTAGCCTTACTTAATACAACATTTGTATGATCACATTCTCACTACTAGCCACTCCATACTTGCACTCCTGTACAGAAAACAATCTAACAATGGAGTCTGTGCCCATGCACATTCCCTATTAAGGGAGGAATCACAGGAGACCTTGTGATTTGAAGAGACTTTTTCTAACAAAAACAACTTTCAAAGTCTGAGCACAACATTAGATGGCAGAAGTATGCAGAACATGTACAATCTACAGCACTACAAGCTACAAAGAGATGATTAAAGGTTGAATAACATATTCCTTAAACTCACCTTGCAACAATGCACTGGAATTCACTAGTAGCAGCAGGGTTTATGAGTCTGTGCTCTACTTCAACTTGTATCAAAACAATGGGATATTTTGTTTGTGTCGTAGCTCCTCTTTTACCATTTTTTTTTTTTTAATCAAGGGCACATACTCACAGGTTTACTGCATTCTTGTGGTGCTGACTTCCCTTCTTGCATTCATTTACACCTTATTGCAGCCAAAATGGCCTATGAAGTGAAGCATGCATGATCACATGTGAATTCTGATGTAATCTCCCTAAGTGCATGTCAAGCATCTCCAGACGGTGCAATGTTGTGGACAAGATACACCTCTCCTGTCACGAATGCAAGATGGATATTCGCATTTGTCCCTTGAGCCAGGAGATGATTGTACATCTCCTCCACAGAATTCGAAATTGAAAGCAACAGCAGAATGCGAGGTGAGTCTTAAGGTCCACCTAGACTACAGGAACTTTGCACTCACTTCATGGACTTCCCACTATCTGCTTTTCTCCACGTTTGTACGTTCCATTCTGTAAAAAGGCACCGCGATGATTTCAATAGCAGCCAGTTTTGTTTTTCAATGAGGCAAAACCACGAAGGTGCAGTCAACCCGACAACCTCACAGCAACTACCTTGAAGTAGAGTACAACAATTCTGCCCCTTAAACTGTGGCATACTAACATGCCTTTAACAAAGAAGTGAATTATAGTGCACAACATTCGTCATCCCAAAGCTGTAGGGTATCCACATCTACGTAGAGTACTGACTGATGCTTGATCTCCATCTCAGGTTTATGGGCTTTGTTTATCAAATACCTTCCTCATGTTTGGGCAGGACCTTGCAGTGAACAAGTCAATGGCTTATCAGTTCCTCACCCATTACCTAGCATTAGTTGTGGCTTTTTTGGCTCTGAGAATATTCCCTTTCCTCCGCTGCCTACCCCATCAGAAGGACATTTTACAACAATAAAGGAAGGAACTGTTCATGTTTGGCTCAGATTTCACACCATAGCCTGCACCTAAGGTGTTTCTCAGCTTGCCTTGTGATTCACCAGAGCCAGATGCAGTTATCTTAGTACTGGAAGAAGACCCGGATGCTCCAAGAGGACCCAGAGTCACTTGTTTCCTCTCCTTGAGTTGTTACCTGAAATGGTGGCTTTCCAAGGACCTTTGTTTTTCTACAACCAGATTCATTCATAGCATTCAAGTTTTCCTCATAAGGGGCAATGTTTAGTTCCACGCGGAAAGGGACCTTCATGTTACCATTCTAAAACTAAGCCCACCTTTTAGTGTGTTTCTTCCATAATCACAGAGCTAAAAAGTGCTAGTGTATACCGAAAACCCCATTGTAATTTCACATCAATAAGCACATGATACTTGTCAAAGCTGATTTAGAGTTTGGTGGGCGGAGGGAGAGTTTACTCCAGCCATACCAAGGGTTCACTGCCTGCCAAATTTATAGTTGTCCTCTAACTCTGTGCACAGCTCTAAACATAGGCAGGAACCACTGTCGGGGCGGTCCCTGTATTAAAAGTCTGACTGACGATACCGTCCAAATGATGGTTCCATCTGTCAGACTTTTAAAATGTTTGTTTTTTCCTTCAAAAAGAAAATCCCAAAGGGAGATTTTGTTTTTGAAAAAACTAATGACCCTGACACCATGGGAATTTTCTACCATGATATGGGTGTTTAAACGTGTTTTACTGTACGTTTGGGCATGCAGTCGGGGTGTATGTCAGCGATGGAGACGAAGAAGTCTCTGTCGTTGACATGCTTAAGGTCCACCAGTTGGTATATCAGGTGGCGGACCTTCAGTTTGGTGGAGAGGGTCCTTCATCACCATTGCGACGGAGTAACTTCTCAGCAAACTCTAAATCAGCCCCTAAGTTGTAAGTTACCGTAGCTTGAGCAGCTGATGCTTAAAGTTCATAAGTCCTTTCCAGTCTTGGAGCAGCTTTTGAAAATACATATTTGTTTCACTTTTGCTTCTTTTTGCTGAAATCCTGAAATTCCAATTGAAATAAACCTAAAGCTGTCTTGCCGCCAGCATTAACGTTTAAGGATCCAAAATGGCGTATGACAACTAACTTCTAGATAAGTGAAATGGTGACTGCAAGGATCACCATCTGGAATGTGTGAGCTGTATGCCCTGCACGCCTTAAATCAAATCCTAAATGGCTTAATGATTTTTAAAAAGTTTAAGTAGGAGTCCATCAGGATCAAAATGAAAGTAATTTGGAAGTCGTGTCCGCTGTAAAAGTACTCACCAAGGAAAATCTGCTAGCTTAGTCTTATCCATTCTTGCTGAGAACAGTCTACGATGGAGAATTCTGGACTTGGGGATGATGAACAAGGTGTGCTGGATAGGCAGGGCCATGAATTCTCCTGGGCTAATGCCACTGTGATAAGTACTGTGGCCACTTTAGCATGCAAGAAAGAATACCCATTCAGTGATTTACCTCTACTCACTCAGTCGCTTGCCATGTCGTTTTGCACTTAAATGTTTTTTTTACAACAAGGCCTACATACATAAAATATCTACACAAGCTTACCTTGTAGACCCCCAGGACTATTATACATGATTATCACAGATTTGCTTTTGGATCATTGGTTAGAGTCCTTTACTCAATGCTCTGAAAGGAATGGAGAGTGAAACAACTCTAGAGTTCTTGGGGGTTGTGAAATATTACAGCATGCAGACACCTTTACATCAGTAAAACTTAGTGAAATGTAAAGAGCAGTCATAGGATGGCCAAAATGGTGAGAAACCTGACTAATGTTATTTTAGTTTGTTCGAAGGATAAAGAATAGTGATGTAGCTTGGTAAGAATATCTTACGGACTCTTATTTAACTATTGAAGTCTGCTCTTGGTGTGCATTTAAGTTGATTTTGACATAGTTGTGTTTAGGCCTGAGAATTTTCACACAGCCCTGTATCAAGGCACAGACTACAGATGAGTAATACAATTTCCACATTGCACTGTATTCACAAGTCTTTCAGAATGAGCTTATTTTGTATGTTTGTAGCTGCCAGCCCAGAAAAGCTGTAATTCAGTTTATGCACAAGGCATGCATGGTGTTAAATGTATGTTGAATGTAATCTCTGCTTCTTTCTTGGTTGTTTCTCAGTAATGGTGCTGAGCAGCTCTTTGATGGAACTTGAGTGTTTCCAGACTTCAGTGCTTCTGCCAAACCTAATGCTTTTAAGTGTTGAAAAAGCCCCAAGATGTCCTGCTTTGTCCTGCAGGTGGCAGCTCGGAGCAGGAGAAACTGTACCGATGTAGGGACCGATGTCGGACGATTCTCAAGTACGTGAATGAAGGAGTGAAGCAAACCGAGAACCAGCACCGGCTTAAGATGCATCAGAAGCAGCTTGACACCACTGCACTAGAAAGGACCATAAATAACCCTCTTGCTGCAGAGTTTAAGGTAAACTTTTTTTTGGCTTCTTTGAGCATTTGACTGATTTCCTAACTTATTTTTCAATATCATTGCATGGAATTGATTGATGTCCATTTTCTTTATAATAGAACCTCGATTTGACCACGAGGCGAATGATCCATGAGGGACCCCTAAACTGGAAGATAACAAAGGACAAAACTGTTGGTATGCACGCTTCTCAACTGTCAGACCCCTGTAGTTACCATCTGTCTTAGGCCACATTTCCACAGAAAAAGAAGTTTTTTGTTTGAATATAACTTTGGTGCAGTTTGACAAATTTCCACAAAACTTTCCAAAAAACATGTTCCTCCACCTCAACTCCATCCTAGAAAATGTCAACGTGACCCGTCAAGTCAGGCCGAGAAAAGGGCAGTAGCTCCCAAAACACGTTTTCCCCATTCATTTTTCCATAGGAAATTTAAACACAGCTACAGCCAAAACGGCTGAACTTAATGTCCCCAAATTTGGCAGAAACATAGATCTTGGTCCTGAAACAGTGCTTTTTGTGAGTTGGTGTAAATCCGTTCGATAGTTCTTGCAAAATTAAAGTTCGAAACGTATATTTCACGCCGCTCAGGATCTGCAGAGCCAACAGATCTTGTGATAAGATCGGAATAACTGACACCACATCAACAAAGATGTGGCGACAGCCATTTTAGAATTCGGAGACTCAGTCCTACATCCTTCAAAAAGTAAAAGTAAAAAAAAAAAACTTATGGGGCAAAAACGGCAACACTGCAACATCTGAATGGAATGAATAATGACAACACTGTGCATGGCGTGAGTTATAGTTGTTGGAGATAGCTATAACTGGTGAATTTCAGTGATTTTGTTTGGTTTAAACTGTATGTTTTAACTGACATTTTCAAATAACTATTACGTTTCTTTAACTTTTCGTTTTTTTTGTGTGAATTTCTGAGGATTTATTTTATATAACCTATTACAATTTCAAACTATAACCTCACTTTAAACTTTAACCCTTTGTTTTTTTCAGTGAAAAAAAAATATATATATATTTTTTTGTGTGTTCATAAGATGATGTCTGTTGACTTAGATGTTCGGGATACAACTGCTATCTAGTGTTGGGCTTGGACTGTTGCAACTTCGTTTTCATCGAAGAAGTTATTAGAGTCACAAGGTTTCTGCAACATCTCCTCTAGTAGTGAACGCGCATGGGTACCGGACCATTGTTAGATTGTTTTTTTACTCCATTGGGTTAAGTCATGTATGGCAGAGACAGTTGACTCCACGGAGAGGACTATCCTTGAAGTTTCTTGTGGAACATGTCGAAAGGCAGCGTCGGATCATTATTTACTCTGGCACAGGCAAGATCTCTGCCACTGGGAATACTTTGCCCAAAAAGTGAAAACTCACCTACAAGAATACTCCAGGCCCAGATTCTTCTCTCCAGTCTGCACCTCCCAGGAGGCCTAAGGACACCGCTCTTACCCCTCCTCCTCTTTCACCACATCCACCTGTCCCGCCTCACTTTTTATGATTTCTTCTCAGTGGTCACTGGAGTCTTATTCAGACACAGGTAGCTCTACCCTGAACTCTCCAGCAGAAGACTTTGGTGTGCCACTTTACCTTCACACTATGGACAATCCTTGGGGGGACTATGACGTGGATCCACTGGGGGATCCTGACCGTGACAGTGTACCTGTCGCCAATTCAGTAGGCCTCCTGACTTGTTATGACAGGGCCCAGTAAGAAGAGGTTTAGGCCTTACTCCAAAATCTCCCTGACGAATACTGGAAGATGGGAGAAGAGATCTTTGAGGGTGAGAAGGCCATATCCAACTCTTACCATTCAGTGTGCATTAGATTCGGCTGATAAAGCTGCCAATGAGCTAAATACCTCAGTGATCCTCAGCTGCCACTCTTGGATTCATGTCTCCGGCCTCAGAAGTGAGAAGTCCGACAACATCTCATTAAGCTGCCCTTTGCAGGAGAACACCTTGACGGTCCCCAGGTTGGTGAGATGTTGGAAAAGATGAAGAATGGCACTGCTAAGGCCAGGGGTGCCCTTCAAGTTCCTTTAGCCGGAGCTCCTTTCTGCAACAGAAAATGAGCAGGTCCAAAGCAACTTTTACTGACTTCACAAACAGGGAGGTATGGGTTCTGCACCGAAGCGTTCAGGGCTCACAACTCCAAAGTTCGAGGCAGAGGCACTCCCTCCAGGGGAGCCTCTATCTTCAGGTATTGACTTTCCTTGAATATCCCCACCCCCAATCACACTACACCTGTTTGGTGGAAACCTTAGGGATTTCTTCCTCTTTGGGGACCACAGACTGGTGTGTGCGATCTATCATCGAGTACGACTACTACCCTGAACTCATGTCAAACCCACCAAACATCCCACCCCGCACACACACACACACCATCTATCCAGAACGCTTTGCCCTACTCAAACGAGCCATAGAGCCAGTGCCCCTCATCATCGATCAAAGGCGTTTGATCCCTGTATTTTCTCATCCCCCAAAACGGCGGCTCCCTCAGGCCAGTATTTGAGCTCAGGCATCACAACAGAAACATCCTCTCAGAACATTTCTACATGATCACCCTACAGGATGTAACCCCCCTGCTTCAGCCAGGGAACTTCATGGCCACACTAGACCCGAAGGGCACCTACTTTCACATCCCCATCCCTCTGACCCATCAATGCTACCTATGCTTCATAGTAAGTGGTCAGCACTACCAGTTCAAGGTGTTGCCCTTTGGAGTCTCCACGGCCCCAAGGCTTTTCACCAAATGTCCATCAGTGGTAGCTGCATCTCAGAAGGGAGGGAACTCACTTCTTCCTCTACTTAGACGACTGGTTGATCAAGACTGCAAGCAGACAAGACTGCTGAGTCTGCACCCAAACTGCGATCTACCTGCTACACAAATGAGGTTTTACAGTCTATATCACCAAGTCCCACCTCCTATCACTTCAGGTCCAGCCCTTCCTAGGGTGAATCCTCAATGAAGCCTTGGGTAAAGCCTACCCAAGCGAGCAAAGGGTGGTTGTGTTCCAACAGCTACTGCCTCTTGTTCAGCCACTCTGACTTTTCACAGTGCAGATAAGTGATGCACCGCAAATCATAAACGAAACCATGTGGATGTCAGTGGGAAGTCTAAATGGGCTTGTGCATGTTGCACGAAGACTGAGGAAGAAGTGGTGAGATGTGACATCGGAAGGAGTGCCTACACAACTCTCACCTCCTCCTACGGGTTGAAAGAAACCGTACAAGCTAATCAAAGCCAAGAGAAATGTGGAGAAGAGCACACACTGAGACAGACCAAAATGTCTTCAGGTACAAAGAACAAGGTCACTGTGCTTTTGTAGTTAATCTTGGCAATAAGTGTTGCATGTCATCTTCCATTTATACAGGATCTTGGATATTTTCTTTTCCCCAGAATGTGTGTACAAGGTCTGTGTAAACAATCTCAAATCCTGATAACTAGGAAGAAATTGGCTTTCTCTCTCAAAGTGAAAATCATTTCTTTATCATGCCCATCCTGCACTTACCTCTCACATTGATGGATGTTTTTGCCCTGTGTCTTTCTCTGCAAAGTGAACATCTATATTTTAATTTCTTGAAGGCATACCTATTCATTTAAATTAACAATATGATTGAGTGTTGTGTGCGCTATAGAAATAGCCAATCAAGGTAAATGTACAAATCTGTATCTTTCCAGGTTTGCTGTTTTATTGTCCCAGATCTGATGACAAACTATTGTTTCGTCTCTGTGTCTCTATTGTCTCTCCATCTTTAGATGTGCATGTGCTGCTATTGGAGGATCTTTTAGTGCTGCTGCAGAAACAGGATGAAAAGCTTATTCTCAAGTGTCACAGTAAAACCGCTCTGGGTTCATCGGACACTAAACAGACTTTCAGCCCTGTTATAAAACTGAACTCTGTGCTTGTCCGTGCCGTCGCTACAGGTATGTTGGGCATTCAGAACTCTTGTCTACAGTGTCTGACATCCACACACGCACACAAAAAGACACACCCAGCCTCTCATCCGCCTGTCGTCAGCTCAACGTCATGCAGTAATTATCAGTGACACAGCCAATAGATCTTGATTTAGTGTGCTAACACATTAAACATGCATACAATAAAACCAAAAAGAGAAACAAAAAGCTCTCTACATTGAAGGCTCCTTGCTTTTGATACAATCCTCTTTTGGTTTAGTGTGTCAAATAAATGTTGATTGGCAATGGGTTCGTCATTATAGCCCATCTTTAGTGTCTGTGACCAGAAAGCAAGGAGAACTGTAATGAAGGCTCTCTTGCCAGCCTTCATAGACAAAGAAACCAAAAGAGGTTTACTTTGAAGGCGAGACAGTCTTTAATATAGATGGGTTTTTCTTTTTTATGAACCCCCCTTAAAAATTCCCATCTCAGCTGCACTAATAAGAAGCTACTGGGATGAAAAAACTGGGGCTAAGCAAGCAACACACAGAGGAAGAAGGGCAGGGCCAGAAGGAGAAATTTAAGAGTGACTGGCAGTGCATGTACAAGGAACACATGGAAAAGAAAGAATAGCGGAAGGTGGAGCAAGATGGAAAGAGGGAGGTGCATGACGAAGCCACCAGTAATGGACAGAGATCTGTAGTTGCAATGCATCCGTACAATGCAAGTTCAGGAAAAATGTAGCCTAATAGTCAGTAGCATCAGATAATACAGAGAAATAGGCTTCTAGGCTGCGCCTAGGTGTTATAGACTCCACCTCAAGCCTATGGCTCAAAGAGGCTTGTCAAAACAAGCCAGTGGGTAAAGATGGTGGACTTAAAGCCCCCTGTAAGTATATTGGAAGCAAAAGGTCTCTTTAACTGACATAAAAAGGAGGGCAACTACTACTCTCACATTAATACCCTTGATGTAGTAATCATTGTAAAATCATGTACTTCTTAGTCCTTTGCACAGACGAGGATGCAATTCTCCAGTCCCACCTCTGTTCACTGTCTGCACCTGGCACAAGCACAGTCAAGTCTCCAATTCAGTAAAAAGAAAAGAGCTGTGCATAGATATTTACATTATTTTAGCAATACAAAGATGCACCACACTGAGTATAAAATGACCAACTTCAACTTTGATCATCCATAATGTATAAATTGTTTGCAATGGTATCAAATCTATGTTGAATGACAACTTCCCTAGTCTGACATTAGGGCACTGAAAGCTGTGTTGATGTTCTCACACTAGCAGCCAGAGAGAACATTCAAAAGTCACAACAAGCAGGAAGCTTGCTTCAATGAAGAACATTATCATTACCATTAAGTGTATACCAGGACTTTATCAGCTCAAACCACTTTAATGTTGTGCTGTTTGGATTTGTTTGACTTTGTTAATTCTGTAATTTGAGTTATGCCTCCTCTTCTGATTTGTCAAAAACCCAGCAGTTATCCAGTATTGGGGTATCTTTCATAGATTCACATGCTTGAATCATTCCCCGTCGTTGAAGTGGGAGTCCCAGGGTACTATAAACAAGCAGTAATATATATACTATCATAGGCTAGAATGTCTGTAGGCCATATGTATAAGAGTCTATCTATGTCCTTTTTACAAAAAAAGAACTAAACTTGAACTTGTAATCAATCAGCTACTAGCACCCTCTAGAACACTCCCAAGAGAGGCTGAGTCCCTCAGATTTTCACTGCATGTCGTGTGTGAATGGAGTCTCCCTGAGCTCTGCTCAGTTTTCTCATTTCAAAGCTTGTTTCTTCTGCATATTGCAAATATGTCAGACCAAAAAAGACCTTTTCCGTGTAAGACCTGTGGAAAGAAGAGGGTCCATGTGGATAATCCACATAAGAACAACATTTACTGCCTCTATTCAAAGCATGAGGTGAAGGAGTGCAAAATTTGATGCACTTTCTCTTCAAAAACCCTGAGAGACAGGGAAGGGTGGCTACTATTGTGGCTACAGGTGACCAATACTCAGAAAACATCTTCTGAGGAGGACAGTGATTCCTCTGCCAGGTCTCATAAAAGGACTAGATCTTTGGAAGGAGCTTCAGAGGTGTCCAGAAAATCTCTCAAGACTTCCCATCAGCCTCACAGCTTAAAGAAGAGTGACCAGGTACGTCATGTCTCTTCAGATTAATCTTTACCTGGCCCATCCTCATCTTCTAAATCCAGGGATAAAGATCACCCATCTGACTCTGAGGTACAAAACCACGTCAACATCTACATCAACGACGACCTCGCCGTTGACTCCATGATCATCGACCACCAGCACTACTATCTCGTCATCGAGACCATCGAAGACGACGACGGCAGCCATCAGTGCCTCTAACTGGTCGTCTAAGATTCAGCCACCTGCTAAGGTTGCGTTGCCACCTCCATCGACAACAGCACCGTCTACACCTCTTTCGTCGATAATGATTCCAGCAATGTTTCCGTTGACGATGGCCCCGTCTACGATAATCCTGTCGACGATTACTCCGTCGACGATGCTGTCGACGACAATACCGTCGACGCCTCCATCGATGACTATCAAGATTTCCAGAATCCCTAGCACATCCATCCGCCCTGAGATCACCTCGCCAAGCAAGGTTTCACCTTTGCCTCCAACCCATCTTCTAGCTGTTGAGGACTCTGATGATGAGGGGGGGGGGGTCTGTTTGCCCCAGCTCACAGCCCTTCTGAACTGAATGTGAAATATCAGGAGGAATATGAAGAGGGACAATACTTCCAGCAATATTATCCTCTACCTCCAAGCTACTATGAGTCACGGGGTTGCTACTCCGACCCCCCCACCGACACAGCATCTTTCCACGTCGTCTGTGCAGAATCTTCAGGCCATGCTTTCTGACTTTAGGCGTATTCCTCAGTCTACTGAAAAGCAACCTGATAATGCAGCACCTCCACCACCGGCTACACCTATAGCTTCACCAAGTACGCCTAGGATTAGGATGACTCCTCGGTCCCAGGCAGCGGCGCCACCCAGAGATGATCCTTCATCCTCGGAGGAGGAAAGGGAAGAAGGAGAAATGCCGAATACTCATACACCTTTGAATGAATGGAACAACTATGTAATCCCGACTCAGTCTCCACCTCATCACACCGATTCACCTCCAAAGGACACCGGGGGTTTCCATAACCTCATGGAGAGAGCCACAGCCAGATTTCACCTTCCTATGGAGGTAAAGCAGTCCGACTGCTTCCTTTATGATTTCAAGGAACAGGCCAGAAAATCAGTATGTTCCAATGCAGAAGTTGATTACATTTGGCAGGAAGGGGTAAAAATAAGGAAAAACCCAGCCATTCTCCCAGCTGTCCTCCTACAGAAAGATAAGAAGTACAGAGCGCCTGAGGACTCACCGTCATGTTTGACAGGTCACCCCAAACCGGACTCTGTAATGTCTCAGGCAGCGCAGAGGAGGTCAAAGAACCCGTGCACGCCTATGTCTACTCCTCCGGACAAAGACAGACACCGTCTTGATACCGTAGAGAAAAGATTCTCCTTCATGCCTAATATAATGGTGAGAGCAGCCAAATCCCTTGCCATTCTCGGCTGCTATGACCGCCCGCCAGATGATGTGTGATATAGGAGATATATTAGACCTCATCCCTGAACACAAAAGATCAGAGGCAAAGCAAATCTTGCTAGAAGGAGAACAGACATCGTCCGAGATTATAGATTGTGCTATGGACATTGCCTCCACAGTCTTTAGTCAATTGGCTGGCGCAGCCGTTCTACGATGCCAAGGGTAGCTGAAGGCGACCTCATTTTGCCCCAAAGTACAATCAGAAATTTTGGGCATGCCTTATGATGGCGACACGCTGGTTGGCAGGCACATTGAAACTTTTCTTGCCATAAAGACAGACATCGAAACGGCGAAATCTTTGGGTTCCCTTCAGTACTGTAAGGTGCCTTTCAGGGAAGCTCGCAGCCGTGAGTTTTTCTCATGCAAGGGCGGATATCAGCGATCACAATCCTACCAATCATATCTGAAAGAGTGACAGATTCCTTACCTTAGAATATCCCCAGGCGTCAGGCTGGATGCGGAAAGTTTTGCCTAGCAGTACCCCTGCGCGTCGGTAGGCGGCATCGTGCGGCTCCGCGTCCGTCGTCGGCGTCGTGATCGCCGGGATGACGTCGCGGCCAGTACTTAGACGCCGCCCATGCACGCTGGCGTCAGTTCTTTATTTTTCCGCGCCAGTGAGCGCAGATCCGGATTGAGCAGTGCCCCCAGTCATTTTTGACTGAGTATTTTTTGAGACTTTTTTGTCCAAGTTTTCGAGTCGCTTCGACTCCAAGGTGTCAGTAGGGATGCCCGGCTTCAAGCCATGCGAGATAGATCTGTAATCGCATGATGTCGATTACGGATCCGCACCGAGAGTGTCTCTTCTGCCTGGGGCGCGGCCACGACCCCAAGTCGTGCCCCGAGTGTCGGTCCCTCGCCCCGAAAGGCTTTGCGAGAGCGGTCTCGAAAGCTCCTCGAGGCCCGGCACTCGGCTCCGCGCCGCTCGAGGTCCCGGTCCCGGGAGAGGTCGAGGGGCCGGTCGCGGAGCCGTCGTCCTTCGTCGGGGTCGAAGTCTTCGTCTTCAGGTAAGGCGAAGCACGACAGGTCTAAGAAGCGTCGCTCTAAGACCTCCCCTCGCCGGTCTCACGACCCGGCCGAGAGTCCAGATTGTACCGCCCCCGCGGCTCCTGGGGTACCCGAACAGCCGATGCCGGCCTACCCGCCTGTCCCGGGTCCGACGTCGACTCCGGCCGAGATACAGGACTTCCTGTCGGCCATGGCTCGCATCTTCGGGCCTAAAGGTTACCCCGGTGCGCCTTCGGGCCCCGCGGGCCCCAGTGGGAGTCCTCCTTCGGCACCACCGGCGGCTCCGACCCCGATGTCTCCGGCGGCTCCCGCCCCGGCACCGCAGGACCCCCTCGGATCCAGGCCTGGATCCCGGTTGACGCAGGTTGACCTAATAACACCTCCACCGGCGCCGACCTCCCCGGTACCGTTCACGGCGCCGTCCGAGGCCCCGGGCGGCGCCGTCCCCAGGTTCTCCCCGGAACCGGACACAGAGCCGGATCGACGTCGCTCGACGCCGATTCCGACGCCGATGGGACCTTTCTTCCCTCATGTCCCTCCTCCATACTTTTCACCTGTTTGAGGACTGGGAGGGGTCAGAAGACCCTCTCACAGCTCAATGTGAGCCTTATCAGGACTGGGCTGAGGAACTAGGTGATGCCAGTGGTCTGGACTCCTGACCTTGGCATGCTGTCCCCTCCTTCCGTGGCTACGGAAGAGGGAGCAAGTTATGCAACGGTGTTGCGCCTCGAGCTCCCTACAGTGGCTGTCAGGACTAACCTCCTGACGGAAGTGCTTCAGCCGGCGGCTACCTCTTCGGAGCCACTGCTGCCGTTCAACGACGCACTTTCTGACGTTCTTTTGGGCACCTGGTCCAGGCCCACCACAGGGGCTCCTGTGGACAGGAACGTAGCCCGACGCCATCGCCCGGCCCCGGGCGACCCTCTGTTCCTCTCCCAACACCCCACCCCCGAGAGCTTGGTTGTCCAAGCCTCTACCTCTCAAACCGCCTTCCCTACGGCTCCGCCGGATAGGGAATACAAAAAACTGAAGCAATTTGGGAAGAAGATTTTTTTCTTCCTCCAGTGCTGGCTTGCGGTCCGTGAACACCGCTTGCCTTTTGGGCCGTTACTCCCACTCTCTGTGGGATTCGGTGGCGCAGGTGCTGCCCAAGTGTCCTGAGGAGGTCCAGGCACTTCTCTCCCGTGCTATTGCGGACGGGAGAGACGCAGCGAAGTTCACTATCCGATGTGACCTAGATACCGCTGACTCGCTAGGCAGATCGCTTGCTACGACAGTGGCGCTGCGCCGTCACGCCTGGCTGAGGACCACTGGTTTTTCGGGCGATGTCCAAAACACCCTTATGGACATGCCCTTTGATGGTATCCGCCTTTTTGGCAATAAGGCAGACAGCGCGCTGGAGCGCTTTAAGGACTCGCGGGCTACGGCCAAGTCCTTGGGCCTTTCCGCCCGCGCCCTCCACAGCAGTCTGCTTTTCGCCCCTTTCGTGGCCACGGAAGGGGCGCCCAGTCACGTCCACTGCCCAGCCACCGGCCTGCGCAGCAGGCGCCTTCGCGCGGCCGAGGCCGTGGCTCCCGCCGAGGCGGGTCGGGTAACCAGCGTGCGGGTCAGGCCACCACCTCCGCCCCATCCGCGGCCTCCAAACCCTCCTAGTCCTTCCTTTCCAGTCCACAGCACACCAGTGGGGGGCAGGGTCCGCCATCACCTTCCCCACTGGCGCACCATCACATCGGACAGGTGGGTTTTGGACATTGTCCGAAGGGGCTACTCCCTCCCCTTCGAGACTACCCCCCCAGCCATGCCACCTCAATACCACCGCATGTCAGGGGATCACTTGGTGCTTCTTCAGCAGGAAGTTGCGGCCCTCTTGGCCAAGGGGGCCATCGAGCGCGTTCCGACCCCAGAAGTAGGGCGTGGTTGCTATTCCCACTACTTTCTGGTGCCCAAAAAGGACAAGGAGGACATGCGTCCTATCTTTGACCTCCGGAACGTAAATCGCTTACTCCGGAAGGAGAAGTTCAAGATGCTCACCCTAGCTCAGGTCTCGACTGCCCTCGACCTGGAGACTGGATGGTAGCGTTGGACTTGCAGGACGCATATTTTCACATCCCCGTCCTGCCGGCCCACCGGCGTTACCTTTGGTTCACGGAAGGCCTCGAGCACTTTCAGTTCACCGTGCTTCCCTTTGGCCTTACCAGCGCCCCTCGGGTGTTCACGAAAGTGATGGCGGTGGTCGCAGCTCATCTGCGCCGGGCAGGGGTTCCAGTCTTCCCCTACCTCGACGACTGGCTGCTGAAGGCGGGCTCGTCCCAGGCAGTCGTCTCCCACCTCCAGACTACGGCCGAACTCCTGCACTCGCTGGGGTTCTCCATCAACGTGCCGAAGTCGCACCTGATTCCTTCTCCACAGCTCCTTTTCATCGGAGCAGTTCTGGACACAACGCAGTTTCGGGCCTATCCTCCCGAACGGCGAGTCCAGAATATTCAGGCTATGATTCCGATCTTTCAGCCTCTATCCTGGGTTTCGGTACGGATGACCCTGAGGCTGCTGGGCCTCATGGCCTCCTGCATCCTGCTGGTCGATCATGCCAGATGGCATATGCGGGCTCTGCAGTGGGACCTGAAGTTCCAGTGGGCGCAGCATCAGGGGAACCTGTCCGATTACCTCCAGATCTCGGAGGGGACTGCACAACAGTTGCAGTGGTGGCTTTCGAACCTGCAATGGGTCACGGGCAGATCCCTCTCCCTTCCCCAGCCAGAGCACACAGTTGTGACGGATGCGTCCCTTCTGGGATGGGGCGGTCACATGGGAGAGGCGGAGATCAGAGGCCTCTGGTCTCCGGCGGAGTCCCGGCTCCATATCAACCTTCTGGAGCTCCGGGCGATCCGACTTGCACTAAAGGCATTCCTTCCCTCTGTCAAGGGGAAGGTAGTGCAGGTGTTCACAGACAACACCACCGCCATGTGGTACTGCAACAAACAAGGCGGGGTGGGGTCGTGGACCCTATGTCAGGAGGCTCTGCGTCTCTGGACATGGCTGGAACATCAGGGCATTTTCCTGATGGTTCAACACCTGGCAGGATCCCTGAACGCCAGGGCGGACGAACTCAGCCGCAGGTGCATGATGGATCACGAATGGCGTCTTCACTCGGAGGTGGCGCAAGGACTCTTTCTACAGTGGGGAGAGCCTTGGTTAGATCTATTCGCCACCGAAGAGAACGCGCAATGCCATCAGTTCTGCGCTTTGGAATTTCCAAGGCGGCACTCGCTCGGCGACGCTTTTCGTCGCGAGTGGAGTTGCGGTCTGTTGTACGCCTTTCCGCCTATACCACTTCTACCCAGAGTGTTGAAGAAGATTCGGCACGACCGGGCCCAAGTCATTCTTGTGGCTCCGGACTGGGCTCGAAGAGTTTGGTATCCCGAGCTACTCAGTATGAGCATCGATCCCCCGATCCGTCTGCCTCTTCGGGAGGATCTTCTGTCGCAGCAGCAGGGGACGGTCCTCCACCCGAACCTGTCCAGTCTCCACCTCCTTGCGTGGAGATTGAGCGGCGGCAGTTGATTCCTTTCGACTTGCCTCCCGAAGTTTGTGATGTGATTCTGGCAGCCAGGCGTCCCTCCACTAAGGTGGTATACCCCTGCAGGTGGAACAAGTTTGTGGCATGGTGCGCAGCAAAGGCTGTGAATCCCCTTTCTGCCCCTCTTTCTGAGGTTCTTCTGTTCCTTCTTTCTCTGGCCCAACAGGGTTCTGCCCTGGGTACCATCAAGGGCTACCTTTGTGCAATCTCGGCCTTTCTCAGGCTTCCTGATCAGCCCTCCCTTTTCAAGTCCCCTGTTGTTAACAGGTTTCTTAAAGGCATTACACACCTTTTCCCTCCTGTTCCGTTTGTGATGCCTCAGTGGGACTTGAACTTGGTTCTTACCTTTTAATGTGCGCTCCCTTTGAGCCTCTCCATAACTGTCCTCTTCGTCTTCTCACTCTGAAGACAGCCTTTCTGGTGGCTATCGCCTCCGCTCGGCGGGTGAGTGAGCTCCAGGCTCTTTCTTGCAAGCCCCCCTTTCTGTCTGTTCATCCAGACAAGGTTGTTCTTAGGACGCGTCCGTCCTTCTTGCCAAAGGTGGTTACTGCCTTCCACATTGGGCAGACCATCACTTTGCCCACCTTCTTTCCGCCTCTGCATCCTTACAGAGAGGAAGAGAGGCTCCACCGTCTGGACCCAAAACGTGCGATTTCCTTCTATCTGAACCGCACACAACAGTTCCGGGTGGACGACCAGCTCTTTGGCTACGTGGGCGCCAAAAAAGGTCGGGCGGTACACAAGCGGACCATCTCCCGCTGGGTTGTCTTGTGTATCAAAGCCTGCTATTCTTTGGCTAAGAAGGAGCCCCCTGTTGGGCTACGTGCCCATTCCACCAGGGCGACAGCCGCCACCACGGCTTTGGGACGTGGTGTCCCATTGCAGGACATTTGTCAGGCAGCTACGTGGGCCTCGCTGCACATGTTTACCAAGCATTACTGCCTTGATAGCCAAGTCCGGAGAGACGGCTTCTTTGGCCGTTCTGTTCTCCGAGACTTCCTCGTCTGATCTTTGTTCGCAGACCCACCACCGGGGTTGGTATTGCTGGGGTATCTATTCTAAGGTAAAGAATCTGTCACTAACGTGTCTCTTTCAGATGCACAAGTTACTAACTTGTGTAACGATATATCTGTAAGAGACAGTAGTTAGTGACAGATTCCTTACCGCCCCACCCATCCTCCCCGTTCTGCGAACTGATTTCTAGGGTTAAGGTCATCCCTTTCAGGGCCCTAGTTTTCAGACACCAGTGTCAGTTTCTTGCATGGCTCTGCGCTTCTGGCGCGGAAAGTCGTGTACAGAACTGACGCCAGCGCGCATGGGTGGCGTCTAAGTACTGGCTGCGACGTCATCCCGGCGATCACGACGCCGACGACGGACGCGGAGCCGCACGACGCCGCCTACCGACGCGCAGGGGTACTGCTACGCAAAACTTTCCGGATCCAGCCTGACGCCTGAGGATATTCTAAGGTAAGGAATCTGTCACTAACTACTGTCTCTTACAGATATATCGTTACACAAGTTAGTAACTTGTGCATCAGCCACAACACAGGACAGGATACCAGCAGCAATAATATAGGTAACCCACTTCAGCTGGTTGCTACAAACAAAGGACAACCTCCCTCCTAGAGCCGAGACACCGGTCGCAAACAGTTACCTTCTCTGGGTACCAGCTGCAACATCCGGTCATCCCAAGATTTCCCACTCCCTCCCTCATTGGCAAACCATCACCTCAGACAGATGGGTTTTGGAACTTGTCACCTATGGCCATACCCTGGAGTTTACACTGAGACCACCACCTACTCCGCCAAAGGGAGCCCCTCCCCCTCGTCTTCACTTACTGCTGAAAGAGATTCGATTAATGCTCTCAAATGGGGCAATACAGAAGGTCCCAACAACCCAGAAAGGAAAAGGATTCTATTCCCGTTTTTTCCTCATCTGCAAGTGGATCTAGGATTGGTGGAGACCGATTCTTGATCTCAGAAAACTAAACAAATTCCTCTGCAAACAAACCTCCCGGATTATTTCTCTCTTCGACATTCTTCATGGCCTCAACAGTGGAGATTTGATGACATCCTTAGATCTGGAAGATGCCTACTTCCATATTCCCATCCACCCCAAGCACTGCCAATATCTTCGCTTCACAGTAGCTTGAATCTATCACCAATTCAAAGTTCTACCCTTCGGTCTCAGATCTGCACTTCAGATTTTTACCAAATGCATGTCACCTGTAGCAGCAGTCCTCGGAAAGCAAGGACATCAGGTATTCCCTTACCTAGACGACTGGCCAATAAAAGCCCCAACGCCAGGTCAAGCTACCAGGGCAACAGAAGCTTGCCTCTCTTTGTTTCGCAAGCTAGGCCTCTCTGTCAACTGGCCGAAGTCCTCCTCCACACCCAGTGAGACCAGGACATTCCTGGGAGCCCATCTCGACACCATACGTAACAAAACCTTCCTCTCCCAAGAAAAGCAAACAGAATTGCTGCGTCTGTCTCGAAGCATTGCAAAAAGACAGTGCTTTTCTGTGAGACTGTTCAAATCGCTCCTAGGCATGACCTCTTCAGCTATAAGCTTGGTTCCCTTGGCACGTCTCAAGATGAGACCATTGCAAGAAGAATTGCAACTCCAGTTGGCCTAGTCAGAAGGGTCCTTCAACAACTTGATCTCTATCTCCCTTCGGATGTTACCCATACTGGCATGGTGGTCTCATATACCACATCTCTCCCAGGGCCTCACGTTCCTGCCGTTAGTGCCGGATTTTGGATTTTATAGTCCCTACGAATGCTTCCCTGGAGGGTTGGGATGGTTACATGCAGGACCTGCAGGTCCAGGGAAGATGGTCGGCAAGTCAGAGGTCTTTGCACATCAAAGCCTTTTTTCTCTCTCTTTACAGGCTTTCCTCTCAAGTATCGCAAACTCCTCTGTGCTGGTTCGTCTCTCCTTGTAGTCATGGTTTTGTATATCTCTACAGGGGTGGCATCTATCTCTACACCTGTTATTCCTGGCATTCACTGTGGTGCATACTCATTTGTTATGTTCTGACTCTGTTATGCTATTTTGTCCTTCTCTGGGACTTTCTTTGTTTTTGCAGATCCATGGGATCCTGCACACAGTTTGGCTTTGAATTCTCATTACAGAGGCTTATGGATTTTCTTCCATTGTGCACTGACCATTCTGGTTTCTGATTTCCCTTTGCCCTTTCCTGGACGAGGGACGACTTGCACTGTCCTCTGATGGGCTGTGTTGCCATTGCCTTTCCTTGTTACTGCTCCTTTACAGGGCTTCATGGGTCTGGTGTCCGCCACGCTTGCACTTGCTGTCCCCACCTGTTTTAGTCAATCCTATTGACGGATTAGTTCTCATTTGGAACTTGGTGGGTTTCAGTCGCAGACCCTCCTCCAATGGGGTATAGCTTTGGTATCTATTCTAAGTTAAGGCATCTGCGGCTAGATGTCTCTATCAGATGAACAAGTTACTTAACTTTGGTAACGATGTATCTGGTAGAGACACAGTCTAGCCGCAGATTCCTTAACACCCACCCATCCTCCCGGCTCTGGGAGGATCTTTTCAGGTTGGGTTCTTACCCACTGATTTTTTTACCAGTGGTCTCTGTCTTCATGCGTGTTAGTCTACTTCACATCTTTCCTAGGTCAGGATGTCTTAATCTGTTTTACATGTTGCTTGCTCCACCCATTCTCACAATTGGGTGGTGGGCTCATTTATCCATCCACGCGCTTGCACCCTGGTTCTTTTCCAGTGTGGAGATTGGTTATGTCCTTCTTCCCTCTCTCCCCCCTGTTACTTTTTCTCCATTAGTTTGGGGTCTATTTGACTGTGATACAGTCAATTGGTCATATATAGTGTGTATGGTTGCACATTCTCTGTTGTTGCTGAAATGTTGTCAATTGCCATAACAGTCATGTTGTTACAGTCTTGTTATCCATTACCATAACATTTATGTGGTTGCAGACTGCTTGTCGTTTACCATAACATTCATTTCCATTGCTGTTTTTCCCTCATAGGAGGGTATGGTTCTTCCCTTATGCAAGACTGTTTCTAGGGGCGAGCACTCTGCTCTCTCCTTTCAGTCCCTTACAGTCTGAAGTGTTTTTCTCTATCATGCATTGTGATGTTTCTCATCATTTTTATCCTTTATTGTCATTTTGTTTCAAAGATTTTTAATCTTTTTGACACACTGTTCCCACACTCTCACAGTTTAAGTAGTGGCTCCGCGTTGTGGCAGGGAAATGTTTCACAGTAGAAAACCGATGTCAGTGCGCCGGGAGGGACTTATATGGCTCCACTGACATCAAATCCGTGGACGACGTCAGGGCGGAGCCATGCAACACCGTCCCCCGGCGTGCAGAGGTACTGCTAAAAAATCTCCGTATCCAGACTGGCACCTGGAGGATATTCTAAGTTAAGGAATCTGCAGCTAGACTGTCTCTCTACCAGTACATCGTTACCGAAGGTAGGTAACTTGTTCTTTATTACACTAACCTCCCTAACCCCCCCCCCCACCCCGGTATTTCATCTTCTGCCTATTTTACCCTTTGCTATATTCAGCATGGAGCCTCCTGCAACTGATATTTCTTTTTAGTGCTAGGCTTTGTGGCTAGTGGGATCTATTAAAGCAGGACTCACTGTACAAATGATTTGTCCATTTCCTTTATAGCACCTTTTTTAAAGCACCACAATGGCACCTTTATTGTTTGCTATTCATAAATTAAAGCCATTTGATCTGAATAGCTCATATCTTTGGAGGAACAATTGTGTTACAGGTCTCATGGTTACTTCTAACCAGAGATTCCTCACCTTTTGAATTCCCCTAGGTGCCAAACTAAATCTAGAAAGGTTTTAGCAGTTACTCCTGCACGCTGATAGGTGGCGACATTAGACTCCGTAGTGACTTCATCCTACCTCCGTAAGTGACAGTTCATTGCCATATATAGGTGCCATCACTATGTTCTGACAGTTAACTTTTTTCTGCAACCTTTGATGCAGATTTGGAATGCCACTGAAATTCTTTTATTGTTTTTTCACTGTATTCCAAAACTGTTCTTCAAAGAGTGTGCTAGGCTCATGTTTCCCGCGAAGACTACGGGTTTTTAGCCATGCTGCTCTTGTAGGAAGTGGATGTTGATTACGGACCCGCATTATCTCTGCCCTTGGTGTCTCGGATCCAAGTGTGATTTGAAGCCATGCATCAAATGCGACCCGATGCATCTAACAACCATCAGGGAGTGACAGCACAGGAAACAAGACCTGTCGCGCACCCACAGATCATGGTTAACAGTATCAAAGATGGCAGAATAATCCAGAAGGACTACAGGACTAAGATCCCTGGTGTCAGTAGTTGTCAAGAGACTTTCTATTACCTTGACCAGAGTGGCCTCCGAGCCATCTCCAATGCGAAAGACTAGTTACATCCTGTCCAGCAGTTGAAAGCGATCATGGTGTGCCTGATGCGGGCCCTTTAATAGTTTCTTCAGTGTCTTATTCACAATGGGAATGCCACCTATTAATCTGTGGAATGATTTATCTTGGTATGCAAGGTGAGATGGTTATGTGCTTAAGGGAAGCTGGAACAATACTCTCCAACCTTGAATAAATTAATGATTTTTTAAATAAGAGGCAGCATGATTTGGAAAATGGCAAAGAACCTTCCTGGGGCTGATTGATAAACCCACTTCAAGCTTTTTATTTGTCTTTAAAAAGAGCAATTTTGGCTTTGTAGCTTGTGACAAACATGACAACAGTTATGACACATTAACATAGCAAACACAAGGAGATGATGGACGGAGTGCTGAAACTTTTCAGACACTCACCCCCAGTCACAGTTCTGGGTTCAATCCATCATCGTTCTTTAGCTCACTTCGCCACCCCAGTTCAGACACAGCTATATGCAAATCAGTCTTGACCCTGTGCCTCATGGGAACAGTCCAGACCGAACTGCCAAGCCATGTCTTCCCTGGACCGGAAACAAGCATCCTGGGACCGGTTTCGTGCTAAAAGCCCTCATCAGCCAGGCTAGCTTGAATCCAGTGGCCCGAAACCAGTCCCAGGATGCTTGTTTCCGGTCCAGGGAAGACATGGCTTGGCAGTTCGGTCTGGACTGTTCCCATGAGGCACAGGGTCAAGACTGATTTGCATATAGCTGTGTCTGAACTGGGGTGGCGAAGTGAGCTAAAGAACGATGATGGATTCAACCCAGATCTGTGACTGGGGATGAGTGTCTGAAAAGTTTCAGCGCTCCGTCCATCATCTTGTGTTTGCTTTGTTCGCCCTAAGTTGGCAGGGTATGCCCAGACGTGGGTCCCTTGCTCACTTTGCCACTGGATTCAAGCTAGCCTGGCTGATGAGGGCTGTTATCTCGAAACCGGTCCCAGGATGCTTGTTTCCGGTCCAGGGAAGACATGGCTTGGCAGTTAGGGCTGGACTGTTCCCATGAGGCACAGGGTCAACACTGATTTGCATATAGCTGTGTCTGAACAAGGGTGGCGAAGTGAGCTAAAGAACGATGATGGATTCAACCCAGATCTGTGACTGGGGGTGAGTGTCTGAAAAGTTTCAGCGCTCCGTCCATCATCTCTTTGTGTTTGCTTTGTTCGCCCTAAGTTGGCAGGGTATGCCCAGACGTGGGTCCCATGCTCACTTTGCCACTGGATTCTAGCTAGCCTGGCTGATGAGGGCTGTTAGCCCGACACCGGTCCTAGGGTGCTTGTTTCCAGTCCAGGGAAGACATGGTTTGGCAGTTCGGGCTGGACTGTTCCCATGAGGCACAGGGTCAAGACTGATTTGCATATAGCTGTGTCTGAACTGGGTTGGCGAAGTGAGCTAAAGAACGATGATGGATTCAACCCAGATCTGTGACTAGGGGTGAGTGTCTGAAAAGTTTCAGCGCTCCGTCCATCATCTCCTTGTGTTTGCTTTGTTCGCCCTAAGTTGGCAGGGTATGCCCAGACGTAGGTCCCTTGCTCACTTTGCCACTGGATTCAAGCTAGCCTGGCTGATGAGGGCTGTTAGCCCGAAACCAGTCCCAGGATGCTTGTTTCCGGTCCAGGGAAGACTTGGCTTGGCAGTTCGGGCTGGACTGTTCCCATGAGGCACAGGGTCAAGACTGATTTGCATATATCTGTGTCTGAACTGGGGTGGAGAAGCGAGCTAAAGAACGATGATGAATTCAACCCAGATCTGTGACTGGGGGTGAGTGTCTAAAAAGTTTCAGCGCTCCGTCCATCATCTCCTTGTGTTTGCCATGACGCATTAACATACCATACTAGATCTACAGTCCTGAAGCAGCATTAGGCATAGGCTGCTGGGTTCATGTACAGAATGGATAACGTGGAAGACAAACAGAAACTCCAACATTACCACAAAGTATAGGCATGGGTGGCGAGAAGCATTGGGGAAGACTTGGCAAAACTCTAGTATGGAACCTCGTTGTCACTCAAACTCTAATCTTCCTGAATAACCCACATTCTCATGGATACTTCTAACCACAAATTCCTCACCTTGCAACTGTTCCCTGGTGTATGCTGGATCAGAAGTTTTTTTCTCAGCACTTCCCTCCCACGCCAGAAGTGGTGTTGTGTGGCTCCAAGTCGGGTTCCCCCTTCCCAGGAAGTTACATTGGAACCGCCATATAAACACCACCATTATGTGTTGATGTCTGTTGCTTTTTTTCTGTGCCCTATGACATGGATCTGGAGTTTGCTTCTTCGATTTCGGTCAACTGACACAGTTGTTTTTCAAGATTTCCTCAACATTTCGAGTGTGCAAATGACCCCCTCTCCCCCCCCAAAGAACCAATACGTTTTAAACCTTGCAGAGATTGGCACAAAAGCGTGCCACAGCTGTGCTCGGATGAACCTAATGCTACCTGGAACAACAAGGCCAAGCTCTACTTTGCTGAGTATCGCAGAGAGGCTTGGAAGGCCCGATTCCTGTCAAAGTTGAGGACGCAGAAGTGTTCTGCTGCTTCCTGAGGCTTTTCCAGCGAGAGACCATCATTGCACTCCAAGTCCACAGAAAAGTCGAAGGAAAAGAAGTGCAATAAGTCAAAAGATAGCTCCCCTTTTTTCCACCACTCTCCTCACAAGATGTTGCGCTGACACCACAGTACCTCGAAGTCACACTTTCGGTCTCCCACCTGGAAACTGATCCCGGCACTAGTTCTGATCCAACCCAATGTCATGGGTCCATCAGCTATGATACAGCAGATCCAGGTCTTCAAAGATGCTATGCTGTTTTTGGTACCCTACCAGATCGCTATGGAGCACCTTTGGGCCCCATGAACATGAGTCCTCAGTTGGGATATCACTGGCAGATTTGCTCCTGATCCTGACTGTGCCTCTCAGCCCCATTCCTGGGTCTGCCCGACTCCAGGGCCAACTCCCCATACAGTATCAAAACCTGAGCACCATGTGTCGACGGCAACACCACTAATGGTTGAGGAAGAGTCAATGCTTATTTCGAACTCTGAAGCAAATCGGATGTGACTTCTCTTGAAGTTGCACCTACCTCGACCTTTAACTTGACTCCAATACACTTCCTCTATATTGCAGATTTTAAGATCTAGAGCAGCAAGACGACCTATCAATTATATGATGATTAAAACCAGTTTCTTGACCTGCAAGAGGCGAATGGCTTTGATACCTTGCCTGACACTGGCCTAAATTCTCCCCCTGGCCCCTCTACAGTGGAGTGTGCCTTATTGCCATGGTAATGAGCAGCAGAAGTACTTGACATCCATCTTCCCACAGTGGAGTTAAAGACTAACATACTCCTGAAGGTACTGCAGCCAGGGCAGCTCTCCGTTCAACCTCTCCTCCACCTTTAATGAACCTCTGACGGACACACTTTTGGGCACCTGGGCAAAGCCAGGATCTTCCTCTACTCTCAATCACTGAATAGCCAGGAGACCCTGACCCACTCCCGGGGACCTCTCTTTCCTCCTGCAGCATCCAACACTTGAAAGTCTCGTAGTTCAAGCCTCCACCAATAGGGTGAACCATAATGTGTTCCTAACCACAAGGCAAAAAAAAATAAAAAATTGAAGCACAAGGAGTAATTTGGAAAGCACATGATCTGAAAGAGACAATTAGTTATGGATTCCTCACCTTGGAATTACCGCCGGCATTAGACTGGATCCGGAGAATTTGTTCCTCAGTAGTACCTCTGCGCCGGCCGACTCAGCGTTCGTAGTTGGCATCGTGGTCGCCGGAATGACGTCGCGGTATCTACTTAGACGCCGCCCTCGTGCGCTGACGTCAGGTAGTCCGGCTCCGCCCGTGGAGCCTGTTGGGTCGACTCCGGCCTTCCCGCCCTTTCCAGGACCCGGAGCGACCCCTGCCCAGCTTCGGAGCTTTTACGAAGCCTTACATTCCATCTTCGGACAGCCCGACTCCGCCGGCGCGCCCTCGGGCCCTGGGACTCGGTTGGGGGCTCTAGGCCTTCGATGTCGGCAGCTTCGGCGCTGCAGGACCCCAAGGATCCAGGCCTGTATCCCGATCGGCGCCGGTCGACCTCGTGATACCTCCGGCGCCGAATCCAGTGACGACACCCCGCCGCCTCCGACGCCAGTTATGTCCCCAGCCGGCGTCGACCCCGGCCTCCCCCTCGATGAGGACACGGAGCCGTACCGCCCGGCCCCGGGTGACCCCATTTTCCTCTCTTCCCATCCTACCCCTGAGAGCTTGGTAGTCCAAGCCTCAACATCCAAAGGCGCATTCCATAACGCACCACCTGATAGGGAATCCAAGAAGCTGGACCACCTTGGGAAGAAGATGTTTTCTTCCTCCAGCTTGGGACTGCGGTCAGTGAACACCGCATGTCTATTGGGCCGTTACTCCGACTCGGTGTGGGACACGGTTGCACAGGTGCTGCCACAGTGCCCGGAGGAGGCCCAGGCCGTGCTCTCCCGTGCTGTTGCCGAAGGGAGAGACGCAGCGAAGTTCACCATCTGGTGTGGGCTGGACACCGCTGACAAACTGGGCAGGACGATTTCCACGTCGGTAGCACTGAGACGCTACGCCTGGTTGAGGTCCACTGACTTTTCGGGGAATGTCCAAGCAACGCTTTTGGACATGCCTTTTGATGGCCGTCACCTGTTTGTAGACAAGGCAGACAACGCGCTCGAGCGCTTCAAGGATTCTAGCGCTACGGCCAGATCCTTAGGCCTCGCTTCCACTTCCCGCCCAGCGCAGTCTGCTTTTCGCCCCTTTCGTGGCTACGGAAGGGATGCCCCGCCACGTTCCGCCCAGAGCCACAGGCCTGCGCAAGCTGTCCAGCCTCTGCGCAGCCGGGGACGTGGAGCCCAGCACCGTGGGTCAGGGGGCCAGCGGGCGTCCCAGTCCACCAGTGCTCCCTCTGCAACAACCTCCAAACCCTCCTAGTCCGGACTTTCAGGCCCATCATTCAGTCTTGCTCTCAGGTTCTTAAATTCAAATTGCCTCTTGGGGCGTGATGCGCATTCAGTATGGGACTTGGTGGGCAACGTCTTGTCAGCAGTAACATACGACCTTTATGTAAACCTTCAACAACTCATTCAGGATGGCAAAGACGCAGTGAAGTACGTAATTAGGTTGGGTCTGGACACTACAAACTAATTGTCTGCGTAGGGCATTTGATTCCAGCATTGTGCTTCCGCACACACCAGAATACATTCTACAGGATTCTTGAGTGATGGACATGTCTATTGACGGCACCCCTCTCTTCGGAGCCAATGTGGACTCTGTGTTGGAGTGCTTTAAAGAGAGCAAGGCAACACTGAGCTCGCTCGGGCGAGCACCACCCACACAGTAGTTTCCCCAGTGCCCCCTTCAAGGTTTCTGAAGACACTTACAGAAGAAGCCACGTCAGACCTTGCCTCCGCAACAACAAACCTTTCGAGGCAGAGGTGGGGATTCTGGCCAGCAGCATCCAGGGCCAACAAAATAAAAATTCCCCTGCTCTGCACCCCTCCAAAGCCACATTAGTTTGCCCTCAGCAGGGCGTAGTCACCCAGTTAGAAGCCGGATAAGTCATTACAGCCATCGAACAGATGGGTGATCCAAATTGCTCCACATTGCTACGTGCTACCCTTTGTTTCCACTCCTCCAAACATGCCACATGCATCTGAAAGAGACACGTTAGTGACAGATTCCTTACCTTAGAATATCCCCAGGCGTCAGGCTGGATCCGGAAAGTTTTTGCGTAGCAGTACCCTTGCGCGTCGGTAGGCGGCGTCGTGCGGCTCCGCGTTCGTCATCGGCGTCGTGATCGCCGGGATGACGTCGCGGGCAGTACTTAGACGCCGCCCCTGCGCGCTGACGTCCGTTCTTCTTTTTCCGCGCCAGTAAGCGCAGATCCGGGAAGAGCAGTGCCCTAGTCAATGTTTGACTAAATTTTTGGTGATTTTTTCACTGTTTCTTTTCGAGTCTTCTCGACTCCTAGGTGTCGGTAGGGATGCCCGGCTTCAAGCCATGCGACGTCTGTGGTCGAATGATGTCGATCACAGACCCGCACTTAGAGTGCCTCTACTGTCTCGGCCGAGACCACGACACAAAGTCGTGCCCTGACTGCCGGGCCTTACACCCGAAGGCTTTGCGAGAGCGGTCTCGAAAGCTCCTCGAGGTCCGGCAGTCGGCTCCGCGCCGCACCAAGCCCCGGTCCCGTGAGAGGTCGAGGGGCCGGTCACGGAGCCCCCGCCGGTCGTCGGAGTCCAAGTCTTCGCACTCCTCGGGTAAGTCGAAGCACAAGAAGTCTAAGACGCACCATCGCTCTAAGACTTCGCCTCGCCGGTCTCGTGACTCGGCTGAGGCCCCTGTCGGCACCGTCCCCGCGGCTCCGGATGTGCCTGTGGCGCCGCCCCCGCATTACCCGTCCTTCCCGGGTTCGGGGGCGACTCCGGCCGAGATACAGGAATTCCTGTCGGCCATGGCCCGCCTCTTCCGGCCTCAAGGTCCCTCCGGTGCGCCTTCGGGCCCCGCGGGCCCTGATGGGGTTGCTCCGGCGTTGCCGACGACTCCGGTCCCGGCGTCGTCTGTCCCGCCAGCCTTGATCCCGGCCTCGGCCCCGGCCTCGATCCCGGCTCCGGTGGTACCGCAACCCCGATCGACGCCGGTTGACCTAACCACGCCGGCGCCGATGTCCCCGGTGCCGTTCCTGACGCCGCCCGGGGCTCCGGGCGGCGTCGTTCCCCGGTTCTCTCCGGTTCCGGACATGGAGCCGGACCGACGTCGCTCGACGCCGGCTCCGGCGCCGATGAGACCTTGGGTCCCAGATGTCCCTCCTCCATATTTTGAACCAGAGGAGGACCAGGAGAGCTGGGAGGGGTCGGAAGACCCTCTCACACAGCAGTGTGAGTATGATCAGGACTGGGCAGAGGAACTTGGGGATGCCAGTGGTCTAGACACTTCCCCTGACCCTGGCATGCTGTCTCCTCCCATGGCTACGGAGGAGGGAGCAAATTTCGCAACGGTGTTGCGTAGAGCAGCTGGAGCCTTGCACCTCCAATTGCCTACTGTGGCTGTCAGGACTAATCTCCTGACGGAAGTGCTTCAGCCGGCAGCTTCCTCCTCGGAGACTGTGCTGCCGTTTAATGATGCACTGTCTGACGTTCTTTTGGGCACCTGGTCCAAGCCCACCACAGGGGCTCCTGTGGATAGGAACGTGGCCCGACGCCATCGCCCTGCTCCAGGCGACCCCTTGTTTCTCTCTCAACATCCCACCCCGAGAGCTTGGTTGTCCAAGCCTCTGCCTCCCAAACCGCCTTCCCTACCGCCCCTCCGGATAGGGAATCTAAACGCCTGGACCAGTTTGGGAAGAAGGCTTTTTCTTCCTCCAGTGCTGGCTTGCGGTCCGTCAACACCTCTTGCCTTTTGTGCCGATATACCCACTCCCTGTGGGATTCGGTGGCGGCTGTTTTGCCCCAGTGTTCTGAGGAGGTCCAGACACTGCTTACCCGCACCATTGCGAAAGGTAGGGATGCGGCAAAGTTCACCATACGTTGTGGCCTTGATACCGCCGACTCGCTGGGCAGATCGCTTGCAACGACGGTGGCGCTGCGTCGTCACGCCTGGCTGAGAACAACTGGTTTCTCGGGTGATGTCCAGAATACACTCATGGACATGCCCTTTGATGGAGTCGGTCTTTTTGGTTCCAAAGCAGACCATGCGCTGGAGCGTTTTAAGGACTCACGGGCTACTGCCAAGTCCCTGGGCCTTTCTGTTGTGCGCCCTCCGCTAACCTCTGCTTTTCGCCCCTTTCGTGGCCACGGAAGGGGCGCCCAGTCACGTCCGCTGCCCAGCCACTGGCCCGCGCAGCAAGCGTCTTCGCGTGGCCGAGGACGTGGGTACCGCCGTGGCGGTTCGGGCAACCAGCGTGCGGGTCAGGCCACCAACTCCGCCCCGTCCGCGGCCTCCAAGCCCTCCTAGTCCTTCCTTTCAGGTGCACAGCACGCCAGTAGGGGGCAGGGTCCGCCATCACCTTCACCACTGGCGTGCCATCACCTCGGACAGGTGGGTCTTGGACATTGTCCGAAGGGGCTACTCCCTCCCCTTCGAGACCACCCCCCAGCCGTGCCACCTCAATTCCACCGCATGTCAGGGGATCACTTGGTGCTTCTGCAGAAGGAAGTCACGGCCCTCTTGGCCAAGAGGGCCATCGAGCATGTTCCGACCCCAGAAGTAGGACGTGGTTGCTACTCCCACTACTTTCTGGTGCTCAAAAGGACAAGGAGGACATGCGTCCTATCTTGGACCTCCGGAACGTCAATCGCTTCCTCCGGAAGGAGAAGTTCAAGATGCTCACCCTAGCTCAGGTCTTGACTGCCCTCGACCCTGGAGACTGGTTGGTAGCGTTGGACTTGCAGGACGCTTATTTTCACATCCCCGTCCTGCTGGCCCACCGGCGTTACCTGCGGTTCACGGTAGGCCTCGAGCATTTTCAGTTCACCGTGCTCCCCTTTGGCCTTACAAGTGCCCCTCGGGTGTTCACGAAACTGATGGCGGTGGTCGCAGCTCATCTGCACCGGGCAGGGGTTCCAGTCTTCCCCTACCTAGACGACTGGCTGCTGAAGGCGGGCTCGTCCCAGGCAGTCGTCTCCCACCTCCAGACTACGGCCGAACTCCTGCACTCGCTGGGGTTCTCCATCAATGTGCCGAAGTCGCATCTGATTCCTTCTCCACAGCTCCTTTTCATCGGAGCAGTTCTGGACATGACGCAGTTTCGGGCCTATCCTCCCCAACGGCGAGTCCGGGATATTCAGGCTATGATTCCGATCTTTCAGCCTTTATCCTGGGTTTCGGTACGGATGACCCTGAGGCTGCTGGGCCTCATGGCCTCCTGCATCCTGCTGGTCGATCATGCCAGATGGCATATGCGGGCTCTGCAGTGGGACCTGAAGTTCCAGTGGGCGCAGCACCAGGGCAACCTGTCCGATCACGTCCAGATCTCGGAGGGGACTGCAAAACAGTTGCAGTGGTGGCTCTCGAACCGGCAATGGGTCATGGGCAGATCCCTCTCCCTTCCCCAGCCAGAGCACACAGTTGTGACTGACGCGTCCCTTCTGGGATGGAGCGGTCACATGGGAGAGGCGGAGATCAGAGGCCTCTGGTCTCCGGCGGAGTCCCGGCTCCATATCAACCTTCTGGAGCTCCGGGCGATCCGACTTGCACTCAAGGCATTCCTTCCCTCTGTCAAAGGGACGGTAGTGCAGGTGTTCACAGACAACACCACCGCCATGTGGTATTGCAACAAACAGGGCGGGGTGGGGTCGTGGACCCTATGTCAGGAAGCTCTGCGCCTTTGGACATGGCTGGAACATCAGGGCATATTCCTGATGGTTCAACACCTGGCAGGTTCCCTGAACGCCAGGGCAGACGAACTCAGCCGCAGGTGCATGATGGATCACGAATGGCGTCTTTACTCGGAGGTGGCGCAAGGTCTCTTTCAGCAGTGGGGAGAGCCTTGGTTAGATCTGTTCGCCACCGAAGAGAACGCGCAATGTCAGCAGTTCTGCGCGTTGGAATTTCCAAGGCGGCACTCGCTCGGAGACGCTTTTTGTCGCGAGTGGAGTTGCGGTCTGTTGTACGCCTTTCCGCCTATACCACTTCTACCCAGAGTGTTGAAGAAGATTCGGCGCGACCGGGCCCAAGTCATCCTTGTGGCTCCGGACTGGGCTCGAAGAGTTTGGTATCCCGAGCTACTCAGTATGAGCGTCGATCCCCCGATCCGTCTGCCTCTTCTGGAGGATCTTCTGTCGCAGCAGCAGGGGACGGTCCTCCACCCGAACCTGTCCAGTCTCCACCTGCTTGCGTGGAGATTGAGCGGCGGCAGTTGATTCCTTTCGACTTGCGTCCTGAAGTTTGTGATGTGATTCTGGCAGCCAGGCGTCCCTCCACTAAGGTGGTATACGCCTGCAGGTGGAACAAGTTTGTGGCATGGTGCACAGCAAAGGCTGTGAATCCCCTCTCTGCCCCTCTTTCTGAGGTTCTTCTGTTCCTTCTTTCTCTGGCCCAACAGGGTTCTGCCCTGGGTACCATCAAGGGCTATCTTTGTGCTATCTCGGCCTTCCTCAGGCTTCCTGATCAGCCCTCCCTTTTCAAGTCCCCTGTTGTTAACAGGTTCCTAAAAGGCATTACACACCTCTTCCCTCCTGTTCCGTTTGTAATGCCTCAATGGGACTTGAACTTGGTTCTTACTTTTCTCATGTGCGCTCCCTTTGAGCCTCTACATAACTGTCCTCTTCGTCTTCTGACTCTGAAGACAGCCTTTCTGGTCGCCATCACCTCCGCTCGGCGGGTGAGTGAGCTCCAGGCTCTATCATGCAAACCTCCCTTTCTGTCTGTCCATCCAGACAAGGTTGTTCTTCGGACGCGTCCGTCCTTCTTGCCAAAGGTGGTTACAGCCTTCCACATTGGGCAGACCATCACTTTGCCCACCTTCTTTCCGCCTCCGCATCCTTCCAGAGAGGAAGAGAGGCTCCACCGTCTGGACCCAAAACGTGCGCTTTCCTTCTATATTAACCGCACACAACACTTCCGGGTGGATGACCAGCTCTTTGTTGGCTACGTGGGCGCCAAAAAAGGTCGGGCGGTGCATAAGAGAACCATTTCCCGCTGGGTAACCTTGTGTATCAAAGCCTGCTATTCTTTGGCTAAGAAGGAACCTCCTGTTGGGCTGCGTGCCCATTCCACCAGGGCAACGGCTGCTACCACGGCCTTAGGCCGCGGTGTTCCGCTGCAGGATATCTGTCAGGCAGCTACGTGGGCCTCGCTGCACACATTTACCAAGCATTACTGCCTTGACAGTCAGGTCCGGAGGGACGGCTTCTTTGGCCGTTCTGTCCTCCGGGACTTCCTTGTCTGATCTTTGTTCGCAGACCCACCACCGGGGTTGGTATTGCTGGGGTATCTATTCTAAGGTAAGGAATCTGTCACTAACGTGTCTCTTTCAGATGCACAAGTTACTAACTTGTGTAACGATATATCTGTAAGAGACAGTAGTTAGTGACAGATTCCTTACCGCCCCACCCATCCTCCCCGTTCTGCGAACTGATTTCTAGGGTTAAGGACATCCCTTTCAGGGCCCTAGTATTTTTCAGACACCTATGTCAGCTTCTTGCATGGCTCTGCGTTCCTGGCGCGGAAAGTCGTGTACAGAACTGACGTCAGCGCGCAGGGGCGGCGTCTAAGTACTGCCCGCGACGTCATCCCAGCGATCACGACGCCGACGACGGACGCGGAGCCGCACGACGCCGCCTACCGACGCGCAAGGGTACTGCTACGCAAAAACTTTCCGGATCCAGCCTGACGCCTGGGGATATTCTAAGGTAAGGAATCTGTCACTAACTACTGTCTCTTACAGATATATCGTTACACAAGTTAGTAACTTGTGCATCACAGCGACTTCCGGAGGACCACTTGTCCATTCAGACTAGATGGTCAAGCTCTCTTGGAGAAGGGAGCTATATAGAGTGTGCCGGCATCAAAAGTCAGGGTGGTTGCTACTTTTACTTTCTGCTGCCAAAGAAGGATGAAAGACGTTGTCTTAGTCCAGATCTCCACCATCTGAACTTCTTACTTAAAAAGACAAGCTCATGCTGCTCACTTTGGTCCAAGTTCTGCATGGCATGGATCCAGGTGACTGTATAGTGACATTGGCTCTCCAGATCTCATATTTTCATATAGCCATCCTGCCCATAGTCGCTACCAGCAGTTCTATGTAGGTTACAATCACTTTCGGCTCTTGGTGCTCCCCATTAGCTTTATGAGCACCCCTAGTGTGTTCATCTAGGAGAGGTGGAGATCAGAGGACTCTGGTTTTCAGCTGAAACCTGCCTCCACGTCAACCTGCTTTAGTTGCGGGCGATTCTGGCAAACATCCGGGCCTAACACTAGATGGCAGGAGTATGCAAAACATGTGAATCTAAAGCTCTACATGCTAGAACTGATGCTTGCTGGGTGTAGGAAGCTGGCTCTGTATATACTATACCAAAGTGAGGTATAGTGTGCAGAGAGTCCAATGGAACCCCAAAGGTAGGCAGAGGTAAAGTTAGATAGAACCTTACTCTCTATTTTTGGTAGTGTGGTCGAGCAGTAAGGCAGTAACAGAGGACGGTGTTAAGCATTTGTTGTTCACACTCGTCAGCAAATGAATTCACACACTCAAAGACTGAACTTCAGACCAATTGTTTTTGTATAAAAATATTCTTTTAGTTATTTTATTTTCTAGAACCAAGCAAGCCTGGCACAGGTAAGCAATAAATACTTTACAGTAGTAATGCAATTGAAATACAGTTTGAATGATGGTATATGCACTTTGGTTTGATTTACAGTATGGATGCAGAGAAATGCAATACTTAGTAAATGCAGTACATAGAACTGAATATGTTTTTTAGTAAAATAGCAGGTAAGTAACTTTTGAGATTACTAGGCTTACGTAGAGTAGTATACCTAGATACTACTCTGGCACATTTCATGAAAACAGGTAAGTAAAATCGTTTCTGTTAGGTTATGCAATTTTAAAGAATTTCTTTAGGTTCTCAAACTCCACACTTAGAAACTTTTCACAGAAAAACAGTCAATGTTATCCTATGGAGGAAAATAGTGTTATCGGTTTTGAGGTAAGTGTTTGGTAGTGGGGTTGAGGTTCTGGGGGTAGACTCGGGGGTCCCCCAGGGTCAAGAATGCACCCTTGTTACACCCTCAGCAGCACTAGGGCGGCCGGGTGCAGAGTGCTGATGCCCAATGTTATCCAATGGGGGATAGGGGGCCTCCGGTTGGTGGCTGCTGACTAGCAGGCCACTTGGCTGTGGGAGCAAAGCTCCTGGACTTTAGCTCAGGGCAAATGGGGAAACAAAGTAGCACCAAAGGTGCACCCTCAGCGGCACTAGGGCGGCCGGGTGCAGAGTGCTGTTTCGACATCGGACGCCCTGTTGTTTTCAATGGAGAACCTCTGGTTTGGAAAGACACTGCAGGCTTGGGGACGAAGGTCTTCTGGGTGCGACCACCACTTCGAGAGGTAAGTTGGGAAGATAGGGGTTGGTTAGGCACCGTCGGTTTCTGCACACAAGGCCGTAGGGCGTTGGGTGCAGGAGTGCCTTTTGGGGTCGGATCTTCTTACCCGGCCCTGGTCGCGGTTAAGGGGGGCTTCTGGATTTAGACTGCAGGTGTCGGCTGGAGGCTTGAGGCAGGTCAGGGGTCGCCGGATCTCGGGTCAGGATCGCCGGCGTGACCACCTCGTGGTGTTTGCCCACTCGAGCTCGGGCCGTGGACGGCGGGTGCAGAGTGGGGCGGATTCGCGGTGTCCGGCCGGAGCTAGAGGTGTCAGGTGAACAAATCCGGTGTTCACGGGAGACATAGTCTTTGTAGTTGAAGGCAGGTAGGTCCTCCGGGGTTTTCGAGGTTGCTGGCTGCAGGACACACCGGGATTTCGCAGGAGCAGGTTCGAGGGGGAGACAAGCCGGTAGGGCTGGGGCCAAGTCAGTGGGCGTCTTCCTCTTGTTAGCTGCTGCACGGCTGTTCGGTCCTTCTTCTTCTTCTTGCAGGTTCTTGTCTGAGGAAGCAAGGTTCAGGGGTGCCCCTAAATACTAGATTTAGGGGTGTTACAGGTAGGTAAAAGGCAGGGAACAATGGGTCCCTTCCCTGGGGTGGATACACCCCCTATCATGCCACCCTCCGGTGGGAGGGGGGCATGTGCCTGTCCCTGGTTGGCTTAGTCCCCCCATCTTCAAGATGGCGTGGACTGAGAGTTGTGCTTCACCTCGCCTCCCCCACCTGAGGGGTGGAGTTGGCAGAGGTGGGCACACCTCTCTTCCTCACTTGTTTTTCCCACCGGTTCTCCCGCCCAAAGTGGGGGTCACACCCAGTGGGGACCAGTTGCTGAAAGCAGGAAGTGGCCTGGGGAAGCTCACAAAGGCGGCAAGCCTTTGAAGCTTCCCCTTCGTGAATCCTGCCCATCCTGGGGGAGGAGGCTTGGCACCTCGTCCCAGGATGTGCATTGTTTCAGGCCTCAGAGAGCAGCAGGCTCTCGACCCAGGGGTCCAGAAACATGTCTGGTGTTGGCAGCTTAAACAGCCACTCAGCCTGGACACTAGTGGTAGGTTAGTTTTCAGGGGGCATCTCTAAGATGCCCTCTGTGTGCATTTTTCATTAAATCCCACACTGGCATCAGTGTGGGTTTAATGTGCTGAGAAGTTTGATACCAAACTTCTCAGATTTCAGTGTAGCCATTATGGTGCTGTGGAGTTCGTAATGACAAACTCCCAGCACCATATACTCTTAATGGCAGCACTGCACTTACATTGTCTAAGAATGGACTTAGACCCTGTAGGGGTACAGGGCTCATGCACCTGTACCCTCACCACTGGTATAGTACACCCAGCTAGAGGGGTGACTGACCTATGCCAGGGCAGTGGGTTGTAGGCATGGCACACAGAGATGTGTGCCATATCGACTCTTCACTTTGTTTTGCACCAAAACATGCAGCCTGCAAAGGCAGTGTGTGAGTGTAGTGGTACAGGACCTCTAGGGTGGCACAATAAGTGCTGCAGCCCTTAGAGGCCTTCTCTGGTCACAGTGTCCTGGGTACCTGTGGTACCATTTACCAGGGACTGACGTGTGGCCAGAGATGCCAATTGGGTTTAGGCCTCAATGCAGTTTTAGGGAAAGAACATAGGCCCTGGGTACCTGATTAGCAGGAGCCCAGGGCACAATCAGTCAAAGTACATCAGCAATTCAGCAAAAAGTGGGGGCAACCATGCAGAAAGAGGGCACTTTCTCACACTCGGTAAGTAACATTATCCTTTCTGCACTTTTTTATGTTGTGCAACGAATACCTAAGCAATTAATAAGCAAATCAAAGTTTTGTATCTCAACTTGAATCCTTTCCTAAACGAGGAAGCCTGAAAGGACTAGTTTGCATACTTGTATTCCGTTTCTGGGTTTTAAAACCTGCTTACCTGAAAAACAATGGCTTCCCCCACAGATTTTATTTGAATTCTCACCAGGCACCGCATGATGTTCGGTAGGTTGATTGGAGATTTGGGAGGACTAGTTAAACCTAAATGTCCCTACCAAAGACTGGCTGTCTAAATATTAACTACAGTTTTGCTGCCTCATATGTAGGCTCTGAATCTAAAAGGGTATATTGTTGGCAAGCACAACCGTGAAAAAGCACTGAAGATTAAACCCCAGTCGCTTGCAAATAGATGCCGACGAGGCCTACTGGTCAATATATTTTTGTACAGGAATGTCCCATCCTGGGTTTTACTATTATAGTTCATATATACTTAAGGCAAAACAGAGACCTGTTTCAGGACAGAAATATATAAGCACAATTTGTAACAATGGAAACCTACTCACAAAATTCCAGTTTTAAGCAATGAGTGATCCCATACCCCCGGTTTTCTTCCGATAGCAATTCCAGCAGTTTCCCTGTGTTGTACATGGAAGGTCAGGAAGACATTTTGTGTGCATACAGTCATATTCTAGTGCTTATTTCTGGAGTGTTTCTTTGTGTTTGTAAGGATGAATAAGGTTCATTTAAAGACAAGTCAGCACCCTTCTTTGTTATTTTTTTTTAATGCCTTTATTCAAGTTTCATTATACAGACATTTCACAAATGGATATTTTTCCACTCAACCGTATCACTATACATTGCATCAATGACAACTAATAACAACACTCATAAATAGTAAATAAAACTGTAAAAATTCTCAACGTTCCCACCCTTCCCTCTAAACTGCCAAATTGAAAAGGGTCTAAGATTCCCATTATTCCTTTCCTCTGTATCCTTCGTCCTCTGTGTTTTGTTTTATTTCCTTGGTGTGTGTTGTATACGTGCAAACAATGGCCCCAGCTATGGGTTGTTTTGCTATTGCATCTATCAGACTGAAGTGTTTCTAGTCTCACTCTCACCACTTTACAGCCTATCTCCCCCGAGTGTTCCATGCTGTTCAGACGCGGGACCCTGGCACCCAGTCGGGTTCAACAATTCCATCATCATTGTCCCCCATGCGAGAAGCATCTCTGGCAGCCTGTCGTCTATTCTTGCCTTTTGTATATGTTCCTCTTCTGCTCTGGCCCACTCCCAAAGGTCTTTCTCCCACTTCTCTCTAGTGGGGGGCCTATCGCTCATCCAATGGAACGCTATGCAATGTTTTGCCACTGTGAGACCGAGCACTCCGAAACGTCTGCTTAGTTTGTGCTTCGGGTCGTCTGGTAGTAGGCCCAACAAGCACTGATTAATCACCAATGGTATGCCCCAACCCATCGGATAGATAGCATGCAAGCGCTTGGGGGACAGGTAGGGTCATATGGATTATGTTAAATTGAACTTGCTTAAACCTGGCACTCACTGATACCCTTTGGACCACTGCATGTATCCTAGACCAATCACTGGGTGATAGGGGTTCATCACTGAGAGATTGCCATCTCTCTTCCGCTCGTAATGGCTCAAGCCGCTTATCCTTAGGCAGTGCTCGGTACAGATATGTGACCAGCCACGGCCTCCAGCCATGGACAACAAAGTCACCATTATGTGGGTGGGCGCTCGGGCCTCCTGGAAGGTTGGCCACAATTGGAGCGCTATAGCAGCTATTTTGCATATTGTAGAAATTATTCCGGCCCCAGAGCAAATGTAGTCATAGCATCTTGAATTGTTATAAACATCCCTCCTGGGTACAGATCAGCTAGGGTCAGGCACCCTCTCTCTTTCCATTTTTCCATAGACATCAAATCAATTGAGCCACTCTTTCAAAGGCTTGTATGATCCAGACATCCAGGTCCGGGGCACAAGGGGCTCTCTTCAGTATCCTCTGGGCCGTCCTCTCCCAGAGTCTTGTAATCAGTCGGACCAGGTGGAGGAAAGTCCAAGGTATTTGTCTGCGTTCCCAGCTGATGACCATCACACTCGCCAGCCCGCAGGGATTTCTTCCAGCTTGGTTCAGCATCCAACCATTGGATTGCATGCTGTTGTTGTGTGGCTAAATAGTCCAACTCTAGATCTGGGGCCTCCAGAGCCCCTTTCTCCCATTCCTGTCGCAGCGTGTCAAGATCTACTCGCCACATCCCACCGCTCCAGAGAAGTTCCACCAGGAGTGCTTCCAGCTCTTTGAATACACTTCGTGGGATTTCGTAAAAGGTTCCCTGCATAACATAGAGACAGCAGGGCACCACTACCATTTTTATAAGGGCTATCTTGCACATCAAAGACAGTCGTAATGTATTCCAGAACCGTATGGACTGATGCAGAACGTCTATCACTCTCCCCATATTATTAAGATAAAACTGCTTCTCATCATGGGTGATATATATTCCCAAATATCGAACCTTGTCCACCATCCAGGGTAGCTCCACTCGTGGAGGCTGGTCTTTTGGTATGTCTCATAGCCATCCAAACAGGAACAGCAGAGACTTAGCTCTGTTAATGCGTAAACCAGATACCTCCCAAAACTCTTCCAAGACTCCCAGCATCAGTGGGACCGACAAGTTTGGTTGTCTTAAGTATACCAAGGCATCATCGGCATACAACGAGAAACAATATGCTCCATTGTGCCTTATCTCACTCTCCAACCCCTCAGAGCCTGTCTCTTCCGGCAAGCCAGTGGTTCCATAGCTAAGGTAAAGGTCAGGGGGGGGAGTGGACATACTTGTCTGGTGCCTCGCTGTAGGGCTATTGTGTCTGAAACGGATCTTCTTGTGCACACTCTGGCCTGTGTGTTTGTATATAGCAAGGTAATCCATTTTATAAAGGGGAGCCCAAACCCATTTTGTGGAGTACCCGCCATACTTATTCTCGTCTTACAGAATCGAAGGCCTGCTCCACCTCAAGAAAGACCAGGGCGTAACAATCTTTCTGTAGCCATAGTGTCTGCATAACGTGCCAGTCGGCGGAGGATAAAACCTGCGGGGGATAAAACCTGAAGCTGTGGAGAAAAGGCAAAAGCCTAGCTGCTAAAACCTGACTTAGGAGTTTGAGATCCACGTTTAACATAGAGAGGGGTCTGTAAGACCCCGTCTCCATGGGGTGTTTACCGAGTTTCGGTATAACTACTATTAGTGTCTCTCTCATTGGCTGTGGTAGCTCCTGTTTTTAAAGGCCTTTGCAAAGACCGCGAGCAGTTTGTCGGTGAGGAGGTCTGGAAAATGTCAATAAAATTTGGCTGGGAGGCCATCCACCTCCGGAGATTTAGCTGAGTTCAGGGCCTTCATGGCTCATAGCAATTCCTAGCCCCCAAAGCCTCAGTCTTCTGCGGTGAGACATGGGAGCGGAAAGCCCGCCAGGTAGGCGTCCACTTCTCCTGTGCCATCTGTGGCTCCGAATACACCCTCCGGAGGTGTTCCGCAAACACTTCATTAATCAGTTGTTGGTGTAAAACAGGTTACTATCCCTATTGCCGGACCGGCAGGACTAGCTGCAATGCAGCCTCTGAATCGATCAAGCACGCCAGTAAGCGCCCAGATTTATTTCCCTCCATATACCATCGTCGACGGCCAGCCCTCATAACATGTTTTTCCAACTGATCCCATAAGTCCGCGACCTTTTGTCATTGGTTGTTCCAGTTCATTTCCCCTGCAGTAGACATTGGCAGGAACTTCTCTAAGGACTCTAATATGGATTCTTGTTTTTGAGATCATTCTCTAATATGCATTGTATTCTGACCAATGTGGACATGCACACCCCCCTGGATGACCACCTTCATGGCCTCCCACTTCATGGCCCTGCCGTCTGTGGATTCCCAATTAAGTTCAAAATGTTGTTCTAACTCTCTATTCACTGTGTCCAGGAATATCGGATTAGTGAGTGCCTGTGTGTGTAGCCACCATAACCTGGGGACTGGTCTATGAAGGGCGTATGTGATTATTAGTGGGGAGTGATCCGAAAGGTAGCTAGCCGCATACTGAGCAAACTATTGCTAATCATTCATCACAAATTAGCTGAGTAAAATTGATGTGAAAGGGACTTATCTTACATAGATTCATTCTTAAAAATACCGATTCCTTAGCTCAAACTGCACCTTCTTCTTTGATAACCGCCGGCTCCTCTTGTTGAGTCTCTCAAAAACCTGCACTTTCTCCGAGCCTCATCAAAGTTTTTTTAGTGTTTTTTTAAATAAAACATTTTATTGAGTTTCATTAGACCAAAATATTAACAATATTCCACGTGAAGATATGAAGGCATTTACAATGACATAATGTATCTGAAAGAGACATGTTAGTGATGGATTCCTTACCTTAGAATATCCCCAGGCGTCAGACTGGATCCGGAAAGTTTTTCGTCAGCAGTATCCCTGCGCGTCGGTAGGTGACGTCGTGCGGCTCCGCGTCCGTCGCTGGCGTCATAAGCGCCAAGATGACGTCACGGAGACTACTTAGGCGCCACCCATGCGCGCTGACGTCAGTTCTTTCTTTTTCCGCGCCAGCAAGCGCAGATCCGGTTAGAGCACGTACCCTAGTCACTTTTTGACTAATTTTTTGGGGGGACTTTGTCTCTACTTCTTTTGAGTCTTTGACTCCTGGTGCCACGTAGGGATACCTGGGTTTAAATCCTGCGGGGCCTGCCGCCGTACGATGTCGGTGGCCAACCCCCATGACGTCTGTCTCTACTGTCTGGAGCGCGACCATGACTCCCGGTCATGTTCCGACTGTCTGGCCATGGCTCCTAAGGCTTTGCGGGAGCGGTCCCAAAAGCTGCTGGAGGCCCGACAGTTGTCTCCGCGACGTTCGAGGTCCCGGGGTCGCTCGAGGGACCCACCGCGGAGCCATCATCATCGCTCCTCGGGGTCCAAGTCTTCACCCTCGGAATCGGGTAAGAGACGTCACAAGAAAGTCAAAGAAGCGCGTACGCTCTCCGACCTCCCCCCGTCAGTCTCCGGACGCGGACGAGGAGGCCAGGGGTCCTTCCCCCACGCCTCCGATGGAGCCTGAGAGTCCCGCGGCCTACCCGCCCTACCCGGGTCCGTCGGCGACTCCGGCCCAGGTGCAAGAGTTTCTTGCCGCAATGGACCGCCTTTTCAGGCCTAGGGCTCCCGCCGGCGCGCCTTCGGGCCCCGCGGTCTTTATTGAGGGCCCTTGCTTGCCACCGGCTCTGCCGCCGGCGGCTCACTGGGTTCGGTTCGTCCCACCTCCGCCCTTGCCCGAGTTTCCGGGCAATTTTGCTCCGGCTTGGGACCCTAATTGGGACATGGAGCCGGATCGGTGCCGTTCCCAGCGCCGTTGGATCATTTGTTTTCCCCTGTGCCTCCATGGAGGAAGGCGCCACATACACTGTGGTGCTCCGTAGAGCAGCTGAGGCTCTTGACCTGCCTACTGTTACCCTCAAGATGAACGTCCTTACTGAAGTGCTTCAGCCGGCGGCAAGTTCTATGGAACCTCTGCTTCCGTTCAATGAGGCCTTGATGGATGTTTTGATGGGCACCTGGTCTAGGCCAGCCACAGGGGTTCCTGTGGATAAAAACGTGGCCAGGCGTCACCGCCCGGCACCGGGTGACCCTGCCTTTTGATAAATCATCCGAAACCGGAGAGCCTGGTCATTCAGGCCTCCACTTCCCAAAGTGCATACCCTACCGCTCCGCCGGATAAGGAATCGAAAAAGCTGGAGCAGTTTGGCAAGAAGTTGTTTTCCTCTGCCAGCCTGGGGCGGCAGTCAGTCAACACCGCATGCCTCTTGGGCCGCTACTCTCACGCTGTGTGGGACACGGTGGCGCAAACTCTGCCCCAGTGCCCGGAGGAGGTTCGGGCTGTACTTTCCCAAGCTGTTGCGGAGGGGAAGGATGCCGCGAAGTTTGCCATTCGGTGTGGGTTGGACACCGCGGACTCTTTGGGGAGAGCCATCTCCACGACGGTGGCCTTGCGTCGCCACGCCTGGCTGCGGTCCACGGGGTTTTCGGGGGATGTCCAGAGTCCTCTCATGGACATGCCTTTTGATGGTACTCGCCTGTTTGGCGATAAGGCAGACAGTGCGCTGGAGCGTTTTAAGGAGACTCGGGCTACAGCCAAGTCCTTGGGTCTCTCCACCACACGCCCGGCCACGTCTACCTTTCGTGGCCACGGAAGGGGCACCCCTACATGTTTGTTCAGCCAGAGGCCTGCACAGAACCAACCTCAGCACGGCCGCGGGCATGGTAGCCGCCGTGGCGGCACAGGGGGCCAGCGTGCGGGTCAGTCCACCTCCGCTCCCGCAGCATCCGCCTTAAAGCCTTCCTAGTCCAAGCTTTGGGGTGCACCCCACGCCAGTGGACGGCAGAATACAACATCAACTCCCCCACTGGCACTCTGTCCCTTCGGACAGGTGGGTGCTGCAAATCGTCCGAAGGGGCTACTCCCTCCCCTTCGAGTCTGCCCCCCCCGGCCATGCCACCTCAGTTCCACCGCATGTCGGAGGATCACTTGGCGCTTCTCCGACAGGACGTCACGGCCCTCTTGGCTAAGGGGGCCATCCAGCGCGTTCCTGGGCCAGAAGTAGGACATGGTTGTTATTCCCACTACTTTCTGGTCCCCAAGAAGGAGAAAGGGGGCCTGCGCCCCATCTTGGACCTCAGGAACGTCAATCGCTTCCTCCGGAAGGAGAAGTTCAAGATGTTGACTCTGGCTCAGGTCTTGGCTGCCCTCGACCCTGGAGACTGGATGGTAGCGTTGGACTTGCAGGACGCATATTTTCACATTCCCGTCCTGCCGGCCCACCGGCGTTACCTGCGGTTCAAGGTAGGCCAGGAGCATTTTCAGTTTGCCGTGCTCCCCTTCGGCCTTACCAGCGCCCCTCGGGTGTTCACGAAAGTGATGGCGGTGGTCGCAGCTCATCTGCGCATGTCCGGGGTGTCAGTCTTCCCCTACCTCGACGACTGGTTGTTGAAGGCGGGCTCGCCCCAGACAGTCGTCGCCCACCTTCAGACTACGGCCGACCTCCTGCATTTGCTGGGGTTCTCCATCAACGTGCCGAAGTCGCACCTGAGTCCATCTCAGAAGCTCCCCTTCATCGGAGCGGTTCTGGATTCGACGCAGTTTCGGGTTTATCCTCCCGAGCAGCGAGTCCGGGATATTCAGGCTATGATTCCGATCTTTCAGCCTCTATCCCGGGTTTCAGTCAGGATAACCCTCCGGCTCCTGTGCCTGATGGCCTCCTGCATTCTGCTAGTGCAACATGCCAGGTGGCATATGCGGGCTCTGCAGTGGGACCGGAAGTTCTAGTGGGCACAGCATCAGGGCAACCTGTCCGATCATGTCCAGATCTCGGAGGGCACTGCACGACAATTGCAGTGGTGGCTCACGAATCGCGATTGGGTCAATGGCAGATCCCTTTCCCTTCCCCAACCGGAGCACACAGTGGTGACAGATGCGCCCCTCCTGGGATGGGGCGGCCACTTGGGAGAGGCGGAGATCAGAGGCCTCTGGTCTCCGGCGGAGTCCTGGCTCCATATCAATCTTTTCGAGCTTTGGGCGATCCGACTTGCACTGAAGGCATTCCTTCCCTCCGTCCGGGGAAGTGTAGTGCAGGTGTTCACGGACAACACCACCGCCATGTGGTATTGCAACAAACAGGGCGGGGTGGGGTCGTGGACCCTATGTCAGGAGGCTCTGCGCCTCTGGACATGGCTGGAACATCAAGGCATTACCTTGGTGGTTCAACACCTGGCAGGTTCTCTGAACGCCAGGGCGGACAAACTCAGCCGCCGGTGCTTGATGGATCACGAATGGCGTCTGAACTCGGACCTGGCGCAAGGTCTCTTTCTGCAGTGGGGAGAGCCTTGGTTAGATCTATTCGCCACCAAAGAGAACGCGCAATGTCATCAGTTCTGCGCGTTGGAATTTCCAAGGCGGCACTCGCTCGGCGACGCTTTTCGTCGCGAGTGGAGCTGCGGTCTGTTGTACGCCTTTCCGCCTATACCACTTCTGCCCAGAGTGCTGAAGAAGATTCGGCGCGACCGGGCCCAAGTCATTCTTGTGGCTCCGGATTGGGCATGAAGATACTGGTATCCCGAGCTACTCAACATGGCGATCGATCCCCCGATCCGACTGCCTCTTCGGGAGGATCTTCTGTCGCAGCAGCAGGGGACGGTCCTCCACCCGAACCTGTCCAGACTCCACCTCCAGGCGTGGAGATTGAGCGGCGACAGTTGACAGCTTTCGATCTTCCTCCCCAAGTCTGTGATGTCATTCTGGCAGCCAGGCGTCCCTCCACTAAGACGGTATACGCCTGCAGGTGGAACAAGTTTGTGGCATGGTGCACAGCAAAGTCTGTGGATCCCCTTTCTGCCCCTCTTTCTGAGGTCCTTCTGTTCCTACTATCCTTGGCCCAGCAGGGCTCTGCTCTTGGCACTATCAAAGGTTATCTTTCGGCCATCTCCGCCTTTCTCAGGCTACCAGATCAGCCTTCTCTCTTTAAGTCCCCAGTTGTTAACCGTTTCCTGAAAGGTATTACACACACGTTTCCTCCCGTGCCTTTCATAATGCCTCAATGGGACTTAAATCTTGTCTTGACCTATCTGATGTGCGCTCCTTTTGAGACCCTTCATAACTGTCCTTTACGTCTTCTTACTCTAAAGACGGCTTTCCTGGTAGCTATCACCTCTGCCAGAAGAGTGAGTGAGCTCCAGGCTCTTTCTTCTAAACCTCCTTTCCTTACTGTTCATCCGGACAAGGTGGTTTTAAGGACCCATCCTTCTTTCTTGCCAAAGGTTGTCATGCCCTTCCACATCGGGCAGACCATCACTTTGCCCACCTTCTTTCCGCATCCTTCAAAAGAGGAAGAGAGGCTCCACCGTCTGGACCCAAAACGTGCGCTCTCGTTCTATCTGAAGCGCACACAACAGTTCCGGGTGGATGACCAGTGCTTTGTTGGCTACGCGGGCGCCAAAAAAGGTCGGGCCGTGCACAAACGAACCATCTCTCAGTGGGTCGTTCTGTGCATCAAAGCGTGTTACTCGTTGGCTAAGAAGGAGCCTCCTGTGGGGCTACGTGCCCATTCTACCAGGCAACGGCAGCCACTACTGCCTTGGGACGCTTCGTTCCCTTGCAGAATATTTGTCAGGCAGCTACGTGGGCCTCGCTGCACACGTTTACCAAGCATTGCTGCCTTGACAGTCAAGTCCGGAGAGACGGCTTCTTTGGCTGTTCTGTTCTCTGTGACTTTCTAATGTAATCTATTCGCAGACCCACCACCGGGGTTTGTATTGCTGGGGTATCTATTCTAAGGTAAGGAATCTATCACTAACGTGTCTCTTTCAGATGCACAAGTTACTACTTGTGTAACGATATATCTGTAAGAGACATTAGTTAGTGATAGATTCCTTACCGCCCCACCCATCCTCCCCGTTCTGCGAACTGATTCTAGGGTTAAGGTCATCCCTTTCAGGGCCCTAGTTTCATGGCACCAGTGGTCAGTTTCTTGCATGGCTGTGCGTTCCTGGTGCGGAAAGTCGTGTGCAGAAGTGACGTCAGCGCGCATGGGTGGCGCCTAAGCAGTCTCCGTGACGTCATCTCGGTGCTTACGACGCCAGCGACTGACGCGGAGCCGCACGACGCCACCTACCGACGCGCAGGGGTACTGCTGACGAAAACTTTCCAGATCCAGTCATTTCTAAGGTAAGGAATCTATCACTAACTAATGTCTCTTACAGATATATCGTTACACAAGTAGTAACTTGTGCATTATGCAATATAACGAGTTCTTCAAATTTACTGATATAAATCAGCTTGCAAACTCTTGCTTACATCAAAAATCTTGATAACAGCAGATTGGGGCTGTGGTACACCCAGATCCGATGAGATCCACCAATATGAGACTTGCCATTAATGATATTCCATATGATTAAAGCTCATAGTGTCTGAAACCACATGTATGCAGAGGACACGCGGACCCAGATCAACCTGAAAGAAAAAACTTCTGAAAGCAGCATGCAGATTACAGCAAATCCAGACCTGGGGGCAACAAATCTGCCTATATCTCAGCAGCCAAAAATATCTTTGAATCACTGCTTTTCTTAGCCAGACCCCTAGGCTACCTTACCCCACTGCTGCTAAGGATCTTATTTAGTAATTGTTGTCCAACATCTCTCACCAAGTGAATATTGTCATCAAAGATGTGTTTCAACATCTGCACAGAATACTTCCTCTTCTACTTCCCCCCCCCGAAAGAATTTCCTTAATTCTAGTTTTGGTCTTATCCTGCCTGGATTACTGCAACGACCTGTACACTGACTTCAATAAGAAGCCTCTGTCCAAAACAGCAATAAAAAAATTAAAAAACGCTTAGTGCATGACTCATACTCTGGCTAAAACAGAATGACCATATTACACCCACCCTTATAATATTCCTGTGGCTCGAAATTGAGGAGAGATAACAATTCAAAACCCAGTGCTTAATCTACAAATCTCTCCATGGTTACGCTCCATCATACCTCAAAGGTAATCTTCATCTGTACTAATCTTCCAGGTTCTTGAGATTGGTCTCAATCTACTGTTTTGTCCTTACAAAGGCTCATGTTTTGGTGATATTATCTCCTGTTCAGTGCTCAAATTTCTGATGGACACTTCTCACCACAGATTCCACACCTTTAAAATATCCCCAAGTTTCGGACTGGATCCAGAAAACTTTAACAGTAGTGCTCCAGCGTGCTGGCAGGTGGCATTGTGTTCGTCCGCATAGGCATCTTACTACACAGGACATGATGGAAAGGATCTTGTATCAAAGAAAAATGGGGAGTCAGAAGTACAAATGATGGGTCCACTCAGCTTCCAACATTTTAGCAACCAATATCATTGGAGAGAGCTCTTGTGACTGAACCTCTCCAGTCCCTCTTTTACATGAGAATGTAGGTGAGGATACCTGGTTGGTTTTATAAAACGATCATCACCCACCAGTACCACTGGTGGCATGCTTCGTCCTTGGGTCCTCACCCAATACCCCTAATGTGTTTGGGTGGGCTCAACACTGTTGACTAGCGAAGCTCTTTTTGAAGGTACAACAGGATCTCAAGTTAAAATTGCCTGCAGGTTTTCCCTATTCTTCTGGTACTTGTCTTTATTCGGGGTACCTTTGGCAAAGTTAAAAACAGAAAAAGATTTCCTCCGATCATAAAATGTACTCGCAACATCTAAGGCCGACATGTTTCAGCCAATAATAGTCATCTAACAAGGTCATATGGCTTTCTTCACGACTGAGGTAGAAGATCCCTTTTCTCTTCGAGACACTGATTGTGTAGGCTAATCGCCTGTGATAATTTCACATGCTATACATAATGCATGCCTATACAAATCATACAAAGGGGACTTCTCTCAGTATTGTATATTAATTTGATATGTTTAGGGCCCCATAAGGTTTTAGAGGTGGGCGGACCCTGTAGTCACACTTTCATCAAAGGTTCGCTCCCCACCAGAGTACCTACAAGGGTCCTCTAAACCTGCATGGGAATGGGTGAGGACCCAAGGATGAAGCATGTCACCAGTGGTACGGGTGGGTGAGGGTACTTGATGAAAACGGCTAGGTATGCCCCACCCCATTCTGATCTAAAAGCAGCAGAAGAGGGGTTCAATCACTTGATGGAAAGGAGCAACATATAAGCCACCCCTGCGTGCAGACGTTAGCACCTTTCTTTCTGTGCCACCCTATGCAGATTCGGAACACTGTTCCCAACTTTTGTTGTTATTACGACGACTCCAAAGCTTGTAGACAGTGTGCTAGGGAATCATGTCACCTCTGGAAACTACAGGCTTCAAACCTGCGCCAAGACTGCAGGAAGCAGCTGTCGGTCATGGTCCTGCATGAGGTATGCCTTCGGTGCCTGAGATCCGGTCATGACTCTTAAGCCGGGCGACATGTGCGCCCTTATGCACTCGAAGGCGATCCTGCACAGGGAGGCAAAACTTTATATCGTCAAACACAAGAAGAGGCCACAGTCAAAGCTCAGTTCTCATTCCTGCTCCAAGAGGCAGCCACTCTTGGTCCCGGTTATGAGGCCATTCCTGTGAATGACCACTTCCTGCTCAAAGTCTTCGAGCAACTCAGAGTTGAAGTCCAAGCGAAATCATAAAAAGAAAAAGCGAGACATGACCCTAACCCGCCACTCTAGCTCTAAAAGAAAAGGCGCACGGGCATCAAGATAAACATTGCACTCCCTCAAAGTGCCCAGCTTCAGAACCGATTCCTTAGCTGGTCCTGATGTACACACAGTGAGTTCCCTGTCCTGTCATCGACCCCGCAGCAGATAGCAGCCTTCAAGGAGGTCATTGTGCATATCTTTGGGGGGACTCCAGTCAGATTACTCTCAGCAGACAGATCTTTGAAGGGTTTCCTGAATGCCAGAGCAGACTCACTGAGTAGGCGTCAACTGACAGATAACAAGTGGCGTCTCCATCCTGAAGTGGGGCAGGGGGTCTTCTAATACTGGGGGAAGACCTGGCTAAATCTATTTGCCACCGTAGGGAATGCAACATGTCAGCAATTTTGCCTGCTGGATTTTCCTCCATGGCACACTTTAGTAAACGTGTTCCCGCTGTAGTGGAGCAAGGGACTGCTTTTCACTTTTTCACAGATACCTCTCCAACCCAGATACCAATGATCAGGGACAACCGTCTCCCTGTTGCATCATGTTTCAGACCCATAGAATAATTTCATTGATTACCAGCGAACATTCAGAACGTTATGATCTGCTTACATGCCTTTATTTGATATGCTTTTCTCCCTTGCACTTTTAGTTGCCTTTTATATTGTGTGCTGCGTCTTAAAAAAAACCAGAATAAATCAATATACATGTAGCTATGTATTATAATTATATAGCGCAAACCTACCCTTGAAGCAATGATGTACACTTTAAAGTTGGAGAGGTTAGACATCTTCCTGAGGCCTGGTAGTACCAGAGGAGAGACACTTTTCAGATGATGTCCTGTAATGGGGATGTAGACTATGTTGCTGCTTGCAGTGGAGACATTTGTTCTATAGAGGTGGGGAGAGATGATGATAATTGTTGTTGGGATGCTTTTCCAGATTCTTAGTGAGTACCAGCAGAAGGCTCATCTTCTTGGTCAAACCTTCTTAGTATTTCTTACTCTCTTGTTTGGCATTGTCAAGGCTGGGCATGTTTCTATGGGTGACAGCCTTTTGTTTTTTTCTGTCGGGAAGGGTTGCATGTTGAAGATATCTGCCTTGAAGAGAATACAAAAAAAATGTTTTAAGTTATGCAGGTGGGCAGCATTAGCAAGCGGAGTTCATGGAGCTTTGGGAGTGTGCCAGTTTTACTTTCTCAGTCCTTTGAGTCTGGCTGCCACCTGAAGGACCTTTTTCACTGGCACCAAATAGGTATCTGGGATGCCAATGAGTAGTGCATTAACTCTGTGCAGGTGAGACTGGATTCGTTTTGTAACTGCATTTCTGGCGCCAGTTACCTGAAGGTATGTCTTCATTCGGTGTAGAAATGAGAGCAGGGTGTCCGAATCTTACTAGGTATTTGTAGCTTATGGGTGAGGTTGCCATTTGTGCTGAAGCCGAGTGGTTGGGCGCTGCCCGCTATTTGTGGTGTGATTTTGTCTAGCTTTACAGTTGGGAGCCATACTTGCATCTCCTCCTCCCTTTTTACATTTGGAATAATGCAAAACTCTATTTTCAGGGGGTTCAGCTTCAAGTAGCGTTTGATATTTTCATGAAGAGCATGAAAACGGAAATGATGCTTCTTGTTTTCAACTCATCTTCATGTAGCTTTGGACTGCAGTCGAAGGTATTGGACTGGGACCTGTACTGCATTGCATCACTAGCTGACCCTCATTGCTGTAAGCTTAAACTTTCTTACAGTCTGAAGTGATGAAGAGTGATAAGAGTTTGATACGTTGTTTTATCTAGAGGCAGAAGGTCACTGTTGATGGCATTTTAGACCGCAGGCAAGTGGTTGCAACCTCTTTCAATTGCACCGCTTTAACTATACTTTGTCACCTTTTAGTATTTCCTTTATTTTATGTATTAGCGACGTTTGATGAAGCTTTTTAAAATTACTTTTACTGTTTTCACATCGCTCTCCGTTCCATCGTGGATTTCTCCAATTGACGTGGTGAAAGCGGGCGAACCTCCTCACTTCCGGTTTTATGGCTTGAACCAAGGGGATTAGCAGTCTAGCTGCGCTCTCTCGTTCCTACTTAAGGAAGATGTCAGCACTGAGGTGCAGCGGGCATGCCAAAGGCAAGCCAGTCTTTGCCCGACCATCGCCGGGACTCCTGCTCCTTTTGCCCCAGAAACTAGCAGTATACCTAAAATTGCATATTCTGCGGAGGAACTCATCCGTATAGGCAACCAAGCTAAGAGCTCCACTACTGATGAACCCTGCTAAATACGTAGTTTTCCATCTCTCCCTGAAGGCCCTCTAACTTGTTTAAATTGTCACGTTCTAAGTCCCAATCTGAATCATGGAGGAAAACTCCCCTGACCCTAACCAATGAGTCCCTAACCCCTGGGGATGATCCATCTCTAGTGGCCCTTACCAGCCCTCTCTCTCTGTCCTCAGTCATCCGGAAGGGCTTTCTGTGCAATGTTTGATCATTACCTAAACATGCAATTGAAATCTGGGACACGATTATCGCCACCTCGCCCGATCTGGGATTTCTTACAGCGACCTGGATAAAACCCTCCACTGTTCCCTCCATTTCGATCGCACTTCCAAATAATTACTGTATCTTGAGATTGGATAGGGAGGGAAGAATAGGTGGGGAATTAGCAATTATTTTTAAAGATTCTCTGAAAATCTCTTTCATTGAAACCTTCTCTGAAGATTAGTTAGAGATATGTGTCTTTAAGGTACAATTTTCTCCCCAGAACAGCTGGAATTGGAGCCCTAGTATATCGCCCAAGGTCCCACAGGAAATTGTAGTCATAAACTCATGGATCTTATTGCGATTCATGCGCTGGCATCTAAAAACTTCATTTTACTTGGAGACTTCAATGTGCATATGGAATACCCCTCAAATACAGAGGCAATGCAACTTTACGCTGACCTATCAACATTAGGCCTCAAACAAATTATCAAAGGTCCCAGACATACTGCAGGCCACACCTTGGATTTATTTTTTTACTAACTCCCCCCTGATGTCCTGTGATTTCCCTTGCCCCCTCTTGTGAACTGATCATTCACTAATTGGTTTTCGAATCACGTCGGCATATGTACTTCCAAAAAATAAACCTAAGCCTAATCTCAGGAGACAATGGCGTAAAGTCACACGCTTTTACCAAATAATTTACTACTCCAAACATAGAGGAGGCTGTAGATGTGGAAGAGGCACTAGTGGAGTTTCACGCGTCTTTAAATACACAAATATTAACAACCTAGCCCCGATGAAAAACCATTCTTCCCCCGACATGGTCTTCATGCCCCTTGGTATACTCCAGAATTATGCAGGGAAAAAAACCCAGTGCAGAAAATTGGAGAGACGGTGGGGACTAGCCCACAACCCCGGTGATGAAGAGATTTATGGAAAAAAAACCTTAGCACAGTACCATGGCAACATTAGGAAAGCATGCAAAACATATATTTCACTGCAACTCGGACTGGCTGGAAACTCCTCTAAGGAGATATATAAAATCCTATACTCTTTCATCAACTCACAGGCTTGCTCAACTGATACCTCACCTTCACAGGCTTTGTGCGATGCCATCGCAGACCACCAGGAAGGCAAAGTAAATCAGATTTACAATAATTTGCCGAACCCGCTTAACTTTGTAAGTTCAGATTCCTTACTCTCTCTTGCAAAGGCCTCCAACACTTGCACCTTAGAGAAGCAGGTTCCTCTTAGGCCTGAGTCTGTTTGCAAAGCCTTGAAGGCAGCGAAATCAGGGTCCCCACTAGATACTATTCCAGCCAAGATAGCAGCTACTTTGTCTAATCAGCTTGCTCCGGCCATCTGCTCGCTACTAAATCTTTCGATAAGCTTGGGCAAGATTCCGGTAGACTGGAAAGCTGCTCATGTCATTCCTATTCGTAAGACAAACCTTCCATTAGACATATCATATAATCCCCCCACTTCGCTACTCCCCTTGCTGAGTAAACTATTGGAAGGTCACATTAATAGACATCTTGTGGAGTATCTTGAGTCCAACAGGATCCTAGACCCATCCCAGTCTGGGTTTAGACCTATGCAGAGCACTGAAACTGCGCTTATAGCAGTCACAGACTACATTAGATGCTATCAGGATGAAAATCAGCCAGCAATGCTAGTGCTGCTTGACTTAGCAGCAGCCTTTGATACGGTATCTCACCCCAGACTGATAGAGAGACCAGAGGAGATAGGCATCCGGGGCACAGCTCTACAGTGGCTCCTGAGTTTCCTGTCTCAACGTACCCAGACCATCAATCTGGGTCCTTTCAGATTGCACACCGTGGAGATCAACAAGGGGGTGCCTCAGGGCTCTTGTCTCAGCCCTACTTTATACAACATATATGTAGCCTCCCTTGCACAAACTATCAGAGCCTATGGATTTACAACTCTCTCCTATGCAGAGGTACTCATCTTCTGATCTCCTTTGATAGAGACCTCTCCGCAATGAGATACCGCTTTGCTAACAGGATGAACGCCATCTCGGCTTGGATGGCTGAGAATTGTCTTCAGCTAAATGTTATGTTATGTTATAGCAATTTATATAGCGCACTAATACCCTTAGGTGTCTAGGCGCTTATGGTCCGATGCTGTTAGAGGGAAGCTAATTTTTAAAAAGCCAAGTTTTAAGGTGTTTCTTAAATTCAAACAGGGATGAAATCTTCCTGAGAAAAAGCGGAAGAGAGTTCCATGTCCTGATAGTACTATGTCTGAAACTCCTCCCTCCCCAGTTCATCTTTTTGACTACCAGCAAAACAGAAATCATTCTCTTTGGTATAGCTTGTGTAACATAAAATAATGTCTCATGGGGTATTATTTGTCAGACAATTTCAAAGGGAGCACAAGTAGTTGCTATGAGCACAGAGGGAGAACAGGGAGACAATAATTTGCAAATGCAAAGAAAAACTTTTGTATATAGTACCATATATTTAATGGTAAAGAAAGCACTGTTACATTAAATGGCATGTAACCTGTGTTATACTGTGCACAAGTGCTCGTGAAATGGCGAACAGCGCAAGTGACACGTGAGGAAGTATGTACAGCGGGCAGGGGGCGCACAACAAAACAAATTATATACAAGGTGTATTCGTAGTAATACCCATACAGTAAATGCAAGTAAATACAGAGTAATTTGAATGGGTAAACACGAGAAAGGCGCGGTAAATTTCGCTGTAAAAAGTCAACGGCGTTTCGGCCTACTTGCAATGTAAGGCCATCAGCAGGACCAGGTGACAGATAATTACATGACAGTGAGGTAGCGAGTGAATCACGGCGGAAATGGAGCGGTCTCAGGCGGAGGAATGGGGAAATCCGGAGATAGTACACCGATTGGGTCCACTGGATGTGGTAGGTCCAGGTGGAAAAACTGCTATAAGGGCAGCAGAAGGATAGGGAGCGTCAGGGTATGTCCATTGGAGGTAAATAATTCCTGAATGGAAGGTAAATAAATCTTGATAGGAGGGTCCAGTTACTGCAGGCCAAACTGGGCGCATGGGGTAAGATCCTCCGGTGTGAAGAGCTGCGGACCAAGCAGCGAAGAATTTGGAGGCGTCAAGGCGCGTTAATTGAGTAGGTGCAGGGCGCTGAATAAGCGGGGATCCTGTTGCTGCCGGCGATACGGGCGAGGGGATTCAATCCAAAGGATGCATGGATACAGGCGGCGTGAGCAAGTTGGTATAGCTCAACAGCTCCGGTCCCCAGACTGGTGGCCATCAGAATTGGGAGCTGCACCTACCCCTAAATCCTCAGTAAAAATCCTGGGTGTTCGCTTGGACCAGACTCTTGCTACGAAAGTTCAGGTAGTGGCTATCCCTGGTATCTGATTTCATGCAATGAGTTTGTTGTGCAAAGTCTTTCCTTTACTCCCACTTTGAGTACCCAAGACCTTAGTCCAGGCTTTGGTGATCAGTCGCCTGGACTATTGTAATGCTCTTCTAGCCGCTGTTAACTAGCCTCTATTGGACAAACTCCAAGTGGTCCAAAATACAGCGGCCCGCATAATCTGTAATATACCGGCCAGATCTGCCCCCAATCCATTGTTGCGCTCACTCCATTGGCTTCCTGTGCACAGAAGAATTACTTTTAAAATCTACTGTTTAGTGCATAAGGCGCTAAACGGCAAGGGACCCAGATACCTAGAGGAGAAACTCATCCCTTACCTGCCAGGCAGGCCTCTAGGACCAATGAACAAGTCATTTCTTACTGCACCACGATTTAGGAAAACTCGTTCTGGGGATAGAGCCTTCTCTTATCTGGCCCCTTGCTACTGTAACAAACTTCCTACTCACATACGAATGTGCACTGATCACTGTCTTTTCAGGAAACTTCTCAGAACTGAACTATTGTAACACTATTGCTATCCTGCTTGTTGGTCTTGGCTGCGCTGATACACTCCTTTGGGGGTGATTCATGCGCATTACAAGCTAATTTACATATTTAACATGGAACCATCAGGTATGCTGTTGGTCACCGGAGTGGGTGCTCATCTGGAAACCTTCATGTGGACAAACTGGAAAACATCGATTTAGGTTTGATGATGAGTAGTGTTAAATGCATCATAGAGGGTAAAGAGGCAGGGTTCGCTTTGTTGCTAACTTGAAAGTGGAGGACATTGTTAACCACCTAGATGGTTGCTGTCTCTGTACCGCACGGTAGAAGTTGACCCCTGACCTGTGTCTTGTTAAAGACATGCTTGATCCACTTGTGTAGCTGGAGAGTGGCTTGTTTTTTGTTGGTCTTTCAAAGGCATGGAAGTTGTGTGATTAAGTGTTAGTTAGTGAAGGGGTTTGAGACAAAGTTGAACTTCATAAGTGAGATGATCTGACTGGTCTGGAGAATGCCCAGATTGGTGCCTTGAAAGAGGAAGGTGATGATTGTGTTCATCAAAGGCTTAGATGTATTATTGGAGATGGATTTCAGCATTGACTGTAGGGATGATGCCATCTTGATACGGAGTGGTTTGAAAGAGGAGAGGAAGTTTGAGAGGTCAATGAGGGTGAGAGGGGTGAAGTATGTCTTTTGGATGCTTCATTTGGTGGTTTCTTCAGAAAGCAGTCATTGTTGCTGCTCCGAGAGTGTACCTCCTGATTTTGCAAATCAGCCTTGGTGCCACATCAAAAAAGAAAGTCCAATTTGAACTGCTCGAATCTTTCTCCTCTGAATGGTATCACAAGCAGTCACAGACTTTATTGTCCTCATCAGCAAGATGCAGCTTAAGCCACTACGCCACAGTGAACTATATAACTCATGTTTGGAAATAACCGTGACACTTCTGTTGAATGGCTTGGCTATCGTTGTGCTCTGTGTTGATGAGACATGATATGTTCTTAAATGTATGATTGTTCTTTACACTTTTCCCACTTTTTAACTGAATGTTGTTTCAGATTTTCATCTTAGACGGCCTTGCCTGTCCTTTTACTAAAATCCCCTACTACTGTTGACTAAGGCTACAGGATCTGGGTGAATAGTAAGACTTATAAAATGAGTTTTTCAAAACGTAACATCCACTCAAGGCAGTGCATATAGGTCAAGCTGGAACCATGTGGAATCTTGATGGATGACATTTGAAGATGGTTGGCATTACTAATCTCTATTCTGTTAACAATTGGACAACTTTGATTCCAGAAGAATCTTTTAGGGCCATTCATGTTCTTCCAAGCAACTTACCAGCAATATAGGTACACTCATATGGTTACCTTTGGTGCAGTGGTTTTACATTCTTGTCTAGGTTGTGTCCCACACCTTTTGCCAAATCTCCAAAATTGTACAAAATATAAGTATTGTGTTGAAATGGTCAGTTCTGGCTAGTAAGCTCATGGAGCCTGTACAGTGGAACCTTCTGTCCTCGGCACAATTACTTCAAACAGTAAAGGGATTGGCACATCTTAGTTGTGCACCAACGATACAGTGTTTAAGAATCGGACTTCAAAAAAGCAAATTGGTTGTGATGCTACCTCAACACTTCTATGCTTGCGTTTAATTATACCTAAGCAGGAAAACTTTGTGTAATTAGGTCTGTCAGTCAAAATAATCTTTATTCAGCCAAAAGGCCATAAAAGCCCAAAAAAGAATAAGACAAAGTACAATAAAATCCCAAAGAATATTACATAATTTGTGAATTATACTTGTTTTCTAAAAAACGGAAGCAGAGGCCCATTTACATATAATTTGATAAAACAAAATTCCATTATCTAGCCCATGAGCCATAGCAGAGAAACTCATTCACGCAATAAAAGTCTCATTTAAGTTCAATTTTAATTAGGAAAGATAAAAATCTTGAGTATTAAACAATTTGCAAAATTCATAAATATCAAAACATGTAGGAGCTCCCTTTAAGATCCATATCGTCTCCTAATGGAAAGAGCTGATTTGATTAAATTATGCATTGCATTACACATTTCTGGTGATCCTAAAGACTGCAGAAATATTAATCCTTCCTTATGCTGTCTTAAGTTTGCCTGACGCAGGAACAGGACTAAGAAAGAAAATCCCGACCCTTTATACAAAGGGCAAAACAAAATTAAGTGACTTGTGCTTTGTTTTGAAGTGTTATCGCACCGACAAGGCGATAGATCCTGATTCCAAACCTCTGGAGTGGGGAAGGCAAATTTAAGGTGTAAAGTTAAATCCGGGTCACCACTTGATTCCTGTCCTCACTTTATCTTCTCTCGGATTATATCGACCTTATGCCTTCACGTAACTCGTATATTCAACAAATCCCTGGACACTGCTGTTTTCCCAGAGATCTGGAAAAAGCCACTGTAGTCCCAATACTAAAAAAAAAAGCAGGCACGGACGGCCATAACCCGGCAAACTACCGACCATTCTCTGAGCTTCCATATCTGTCTAAAGTGATGGAGAAGCTGGTTAACAAACAACTGTCTAACTATCTTGAAACCAACGAGCTCCTGGATCCATCCCAAACTGGCTTCAGAGCCACCAACAGCACAGAAGCCACCCTCTTGGCAGTCCTAGATAATATCAGATCCTTAATTGATCAGGGCAAGGCCGCCGCCCTGATCCTATTGGACCTGTCGGCGGCATTCGACATGGTCTCGCATGGCCTATTACTGAGCACCCTACATGAAAAGGGTATACATTCTTAGGCCCTTCAGTGGTTCTGCTCCTTCCTAAGCAACAGAACACAAACAGTACAAATGGGACCTTTCACCTCCAACCCAAAAACCATCAACTATGGCGTCCCACAGGGAGCCTCCTTGAGCCCCACCCTCTTTAATGCCTATGTATCGTCTCTGGCTAAAATCAGCAAAAAATGGGGATTCAGTATCTGCTCTTATGCGGACGACACACAACTGTTGATAGCCCTTGAAGAAGGACACGAGGACACCAGAATTAAACTAACTGTCTCTCCGAAATGGCGGCTTGGATGTCAGATCACTGTCTGAAATTAAACGCTGATAAGTCAGAGATCCTACTCTTTGGAGGAGCCCACTTAATTTGGGATGCAACCTGGTGGCCCAAATCATTAGGAACTGCACCCGCGCCCAAGCAGGTTGCAAAAAACCTGGGCATTCTTATCGACAATGCACTAACCATGCAGGACCACGTCCGCGCATTGTACATGAGAAGCTTCGCTACATTAAAACTCCTAAAAAGACTCTTCTTATGGATCCCCCTGGAATGTAGGAAAACCATCATTCAGGCCTTGCTCATAAGCAAACTGGATTACAGGAATGCGCTCTATGTGGGCATGGCAGACTACCTCTTCTCTCGTCTGCAGTTAATCCAGAATGCGGCTGCCAAGTTGGTGTGCAACAAAAGCAAGTACAGCTCAGCATCAGAATGCATGAGGGAGCTCCATTGGTTGCCTGTGCACCAAAGGGCTAGATTCAAGCTCCTGGGCCATGCACACAAAGCCCTACACCATTACGGCCCCAGAATTCTACAAGATAAAATCAAATTCTATGCTCCTACACGGAATTTAAGGTCTTGCAATCAGGCACGGGCAAAAACAAAAGCATTAAGAAGGGCATGGGGACGCTCTTTCTCCCATCTGGCAGCAACTCACTGGAATGAACTGCCTCTAGAACTTCGTCTTACCGACGACTATATGTAATTTAGAAAGAAGCTGAAAACCCATCTGTTCCCCAGGGTCTAACTATTTACACAGAGGCCTCTAACATCACCTCACCCTCACTCAGGTTTTCGCTCTCCTAGCGCCGTGATATCCACCTGGATGAATGTTGAGCTTATAAATCAATAAATAAAGTGCTCAATCTAAAAAGAGTAAGCCAATAACGATATGTAGGGTTCGTGATCCACCCTAGATAGGGCTCTATGCTACGATTTGTTGATACTTGGGCATAGTTAACAATTGATTCTTCAGCCTAGGCCAAATCTAAGCGGTTTTTTTAATGCGATGTTCCAGGTACAATTCTATAACACAAAGCTTATGGTTTGGGCCAATTGTGTGTGGATATTCATATAGATCTAATCGGCCCAAGTTATCAAAAGTATCCTTCAGATAATTTAACCATTGTTTTTTGTCTGCCCTCTCTAATGACACACAATTGGAAATAGAAATTCTAGTCTGGGTCACCTCAGGGGATTCACAGATTTTAACCCACAATAGTAAAGGGGCTAGCCCAATCAGGTCTTCTAAATATGGCTCCCCAAGCTTCTAGTGTCAAATTAAGTTGGCTGTACATCCTGGGACTGACAGTAATCTGCGCATAAATTGATTTTCTTCCCTTTGTAGTATTTCAGCGTTATTGTAACACCAGAGCCCACTCCCAACACACCAGCTGAAATACACTTACTCTTATAGAGATTCAGCAATTCTGGGAGGGGTTTATTTTGTAGCTTACAGGCAAACCTGAAGATAGCCTCAATTTTCTGCTAAAAGTCTGGGATCTGAGTGTTAAAAGCGGTGTCCAACTTGATGACTGATTAAAAAGGATTCCTAGATAATTAAAAATGTTCACCTTTGTTAAAAGTGCATCCCCCATATTAACAGGCTTTGTCTTTGTGCTGGGGCGACTACATGTCATAATATACGACTTTCAAAAATTTACTTGAAGGTCTAAATCCTGCATGTGATCTAAAAACAAATCTAAAAGGGAGTGATGGCTATTTGCAGTGCTTGCAATCAGAACTGCGTTATCCGCATATAATAAAATGGGAATTTGTATTTTTGTATTTGTATTTGAAAAGTTTTATATAGCGCTGGCTAGACCCGGAGGTATCGGAGCGCTGTACAAGAGGATCAGCAAGTTACAGGTTACATAGTTACATCAATTAAATCAAAGAATCACGGAGGGAGGGGGAGGGAAGGAAACACAACGAGGAAACGAGGAAAACAATGTCAGATGACCGGCTGGGTAGGTGACGGCCGAGGGGGTGAAACCAGGGCCCGACTCCTCTATAGCTGCATATGACCGCTCCACCGGGCATCGGCCAAGGTTGCTCGTGCACCGAGGTAAGTACAAACAGTATTGGTATCTGCCCAGGGGGCATCGTCAAAGGTCCATCGAAAGTTCCACCAGGTGAGGGCCCTCATGGGACATCCTTACAAATTTCAACCAAATGGTTACTGGTTCCGTTTATATACAGCAAGAAGAGAAATGGAACCAGAATGCACCCCTGCCTAACCTCCCTGGTAGAACTAATATAAGGGGAACATTTGCCTAAGTGGCCATAACAATGTAATTAGGTCTCAATTAGTATTATTCCGAATGTGTGCATTATATGCCTGGATGAATTTACACAGTATATATTGCACATCAGCTTTCAGGAAGAAATACTGCTGAAACCACATTGTTGACATATTCTGTGGCATAGCTGTTAGAAATATTTTAATTCAGAGAACTGTTTATGCAGTATATTTGTGCACTCTGGCCTGCTTCTTTCGATGTATAGGGTTGTTCGCCTTGTGTGATTGTGAGTGGTTGAAGATGCATGACTGGTGTATAAGCATTGTGTCCATCAGGTGATCCCTGATATATACGTAGCCTGCTGTGCTTGTATCTGTGTTTGCATTTCTATGATGTTCTTGTTTTTGAGGAGGATGGATCTGATTTCCGTAAAGCGTATTTTTGTCTGTTTTTTTCATTTTCCGTGTACTTTCGTGTGATACAAATTATGTCAGGAAAATACTGGTTACAGGAGTGATTGCATTAAATGAATGAGTTGGGAAATGAGCCTCAGCTGGTTAAAATCTGATCGTTGGGGAAAAAAAAATGATTTCGTTTTTATATTTCACTGGTTAGGGTTCCCTCTGCCTTTTTGGCAGTTGTTTCTGAGCCTTTCGACGTTTGCTTCGTAGCATTTCCACATTTGTTCCATCAAATGTGATACTTCAGTCTGGATGGCATCAGCGCTTTTATGACCAGTGGGACATTACCATGGCTTGTAAAATGGTGGTTACTACATGATATCAACTGACCTTAAAAAATAATTCTGGATATGATGTAATCTACCATTTGTAAAAATATGAGTTTGACTGTAATTAGGAATTTGTAACTTTTTGTCTGCTGTGAAGAGGTTTTATTAAGTATGCCATATTCATTCTTTATGCTGTTGATGTGATTGAATATTTTGCTCTTCAAATTAGTGGTACCTTTAAAAGTTACTGTCAAAAGATTTCATAACTGTTACTTATGCAAACTATTGTCTTTATTTTTAGCAAGATAGAATATAGGTAAATAGGAATTCCTTCATTGTTGTGTCTGTTAACTTTTCAGTTTCAGCCATGGTGGTTTCTGGTATAGTCTTAATTTTGTTCTGTTTTTCAGATAAGCGAGCCCTTTTCATCATTTGCACATCCGAGCTTGGACCTCAGATCTACGAGCTTGTGGCACTCACTTCACTGGAGAAAAACATGTAAGAATTTCAGCTGACACCTTAATAAACTAACAGTGAAGCAACAGGACTCTCTCCTAAGGGTCATATTTTGTAGAGGCTCCAAACAAAGTACCCTGGTGAATATAGTCAGTGTATCCTCATACAGGCTGGAACAGCTTCCATAGTCACAGTCTAGCTGTTTTCTGTAAGGGTAGCCTGTGGGAGAAGTCTAAAAGAAGTTCTGATCTCTAAACCTGTTGCTTTTCTCCAGACAACCTGTGTAGAGTCCTCAAAGCCACTCTTCTAAGGATAAAGGGAAATGACTGGTCCAGTACTAATGTTACCAGCAGCCATTTCTGCAATAATTTGATTTTGTCTGAACATTTTGAGGATTTAAACGGCAGAAGCATGCTTTGTGACTCACATTAACACGTTTTTGTCACAAATTACTAACGGAGGCATGTTAGAGATACTATTTAAACATCGCCCAGTATTACCGCTGTGGCTCCTGCATATTACTGGATACATTTGTGATGCTTTGGAGAGAAGAAAAATAGTTATTTGCATGTTTCCTTTGCAAAGCATTGCCAACATCTTTAACGCAACCCAGTTTGTCTGTTCTAGGAGCGTTGGCCACCAATCACTTAAAAAAAAAATCTACTTTTTCTTATTTTTGTGGCCTTTTTGTGACTGTTCTTTTCCTTTTATTTTATTTGTATATCCTTCTTGCATCCTATGTAGGCATATTTTGCTTTTGAGGCTGGTTTTTGCCATATGTATTAACATTAGTTCCTGGGTTTTCTGGAGACCACAATTCTTTGAAGGCCCTTAAAGTGCCTAAAATAGCTCAGCACACAACACTGATTACACAGTTATTGATTCACGCTCATTTTTATGGAATATTGTACATTGGTGCCCAGTAATTTTAGATATTATAACAATGAAGGTTACTGCAGATCAGCATCTGCTATAGCCTGCACTTTAGTCTCACTAACAAACCATTTAATAGAAACATTAATTAGGCTAGAAGAGGAGAGCCAAGTCGACCCAGAACCCCCTGCGCGTTTCACAATACCCAGCGGAAGAGCAGGGGGAGTTTTATGATGAGGATGAGTAATATGACCAACTAATCTTAGAGGAATCCCAAGGGGATGAGGATATATGGCAGGACTTAGACACTGACTCTCCCGAGTATAGGTCTCACTCCCTCCGTTCTCTGCCAACCCATCTGGAGGACATTTTTCTGTACGATGCTGTCATTAAAAGGAGAGTAAACACTTAAAAGTACAGCTAGAGTGTTTCCTCCCGAAAATAGTGCTATCACTGAAGAAAAATTAGTTCTTGCCCCTGCTACCTGGTTGAATGGCAGAGGCATGCATGACTAAACCATGCATGCCTCTACAGCGCAGCCCAAAATACGAATGCGTCCGTACCATGCATGACTTTACCACGCGTTTTCGTGGTAAAGGCATGATTGGTATAGGGTAAAGATCCCACCCTATGTCACCTGCCCTTAGCCCTAGCAACTACTCTGACCCCGCCCCCCTGAGCCCTAAAAGGTACCTCGACCCCCACCCTTAGCTCTAAAAACTAACCCGACCGCCCCAAAACCCTAAAAACTAACCAGACCCCCTCCGAGCCCTAAAAACGACCGACCTCCCCTAAGCCCTAACTACCTGACCCCCCCCCCCATTGAGCCCTAAAAAGTGCCCCCAAACCCACCCTGAGCCCTAAAAACTACCCTTACCAACTACGCCTAGCCCTAAAAAGTAAACCGGCCCCACCCTGAGCCCTAAAAACTAACCCAAGCCTTTCTAAGCCCTAAAAACTACCCTGACCCCAGAACCCTAAAACTACCCTGTCCCCCCAGCCCTGAAAACGACCCGACCCCTTCCTGTGCACTAAAAGCAACCTGACCCCGCCAGCCTTAAAAACAACCCTGCCTCCCCCCAGCCCTGTAAGCAACCCTAACCCTAAAGACTACCCCCAATCCTTAAAAACTACCCCCACCCCAAAACCTGGCTCCAGACCCTACCCCACTTACCTCACCGCGTCCTCTCCCGATCCTTCATCTTCGTAGGCCTGCCCATCTCAGCGTCTAGACTGCGCATATGCCTTAACTACGCATATGTGTGGTTAAGGCATATGTGTAGTTCAGGCAAGCGTGGTTGCGCTTGCGTGGAAACGGCACGTCTGGCTCTGCCCACGTTGTTCAGGCCGGTTCCCCTGTTACCTAGAATCATGGACCAGAGGAAATAAGTATTTAAAGAGGCAGCTTCTTCTAAAGTAGTAACACCAAGGATAGAGAAGAAATATAAACGCTCCATCCAAGACCCAGTATGCAGCAAGCAATGTGCTTGCAGACTCCATTACAGACTCCACAGAAGGAAAATAAGCTGCTTGAGATGGAAGTAAGAAAGATGAGGCAATCAGTCACCACACAGTGACGCACCACACATTGTAGTGCTGTCAAGAGTAGAATGAGAAGGAAGAACTAATGCAACATGTCCCATAACAATACAAAAAGAGAGCAAGGGCAATAATACAAGCAGGAAAGACCATCTCAAACAACTGCCTCAAGTCAGCCCTTGAAGCTGCTGAGGCAACCAGCAGACCCATGTGCATGGACACTACACTAAGAATACATGCCTTGATAAGAGTATCCGGCTTTAAACAATAAGTCCAAGTTTCTTTTATAAGTATTCATTTTACAGGGGAAAACCTCACTGAGCTGCAGTGGATGACTCTCTCCAGCAAATAAAAAAATACAATCATATGGAAAAGGCACTCCTCTTACCAGGAGATCATTTTAAAGAGGGAATTCCCAGCCCATTCCACAACAAACACAGTGCACCCAAGGGGTCAGTGTGTAGAGACCTAGTATTCCATGGCATACCCATTGCAGCAGTCACTTCTTTTGAGTCACAGCCTTTGGAGGTGGCGGATTAGCCACAGATAGCAAGTGACTTACAAAGACAAACCCTCTGCATTAAACAAATTTGGGGAGTGGACTGGGAGGTTTCCTCCAGGAATTGAGGAACATCACCTATCACAAATGGGTGTGAACATCTTAAAACTCAGTTACTGCGTAGAGTTAGAAATTATAAAATCAGCTGTCAAGCCAAACCGGGGTGCTTGCAAAGGAGAGGAAATTACACTGTTACTACAGGAAATGCAGAACCTCATACAGACGGACGCAATAGTGTAGGTACCAAAAGAGTAACAAAACTAATGACTGTACTTACTCATCCCCAAACAAAATTTGATATTGAGACCCATCATAGACCTGAGATTACCCAAGAAATTCATCAGACACAAAATTTCAAGATAACTTCACTGCCGGAAGTCATTCCATTGCTAAAAGAAGAGGATTGCATAGCAACTATAGACCTCAAGGGACACATATTTGTACACCCAGATGAACTCCAAGCACAAGAAATCCCTCTCGTTTCACATTACTAATTCAGAGTTTTACCCTTTGGGATAAAGTCGACACCAAGTGTGTTTACAAATGTCTTGCAGAAGTAGCAGCTCACTTAAGAAAGCAGTTTTTTTGTTACGAAGTTTTATATAGCGCATACTTGACCCGAAGGTATCGGGTATCAGAGCGCTTTACATAGCACCAGTTGCGTTACATGAGGCGTTACTAGTGTACCCCTACCGAGATGATTGGATGGTAAAAGGCACACTCACAAGACCTCCAGAATAGTATTCAAATACTGATGGAAGTAGTGGGCATATAGATGGGGCAGACTCAGTTGCGATAAAGGCATGCCTGATTCAAAAGAGAGTGCAGTCATTGACATAGCGGGTTTGCTGCTGCAGGAAGAGACCGTCTGAGAGAGAGGACATGAAATTGGTGAAAATGATGGCTTCAAGCATTAAATGAATCCCACCTGCCAGACTCCATAGGAGACCCATCAAAGAATGGCTGCTGAGCCAATGGTTACTATCAGTGGGGGACTGGGATGATCTAGTGCAAAACTAAATACAGTAATAGATAGCAGAAAACATCATAATAGACAGACCAAACAAACAACCAGTTCTCTCAGTGACCATCACAACAGTCTCATCCTACAATGGGTGGGGTGCATACAGGAGAATCAAAAGATCAGGGGCCAATGGAACCCACAGAGAGCTGAAAAACTCATACAAATATTACAACTCACAACAGACTTCTTTGACTTTAAGGCCTTTCACAAACATATCAGAGGGATAGTAGTACAGATCCAAACAGACGACCCAACACCAATATTCTTCGTGAACAGGGGAGGGTGGATGGTTGGGGGGATGTCAGGAGGGCCTACAACGATATGTGCTATCTAAACTAGCACAGGAGAGCTGAATATGGACACTCCAAAGAAAGATTTCACTGACAGCGATACACATGCTGGGGTAGCAAAACAGATGCAGACATAATAGGCAGAAAGAAGGTATCACGCAGGAGTGGGAACTAGATTAGGGAGAGGTACAAAAGAATCTTTAAAAAATGGGGGGGCGCTACAGATAGACCAGTTAGCTACAAACAAAAATACAAAAATGCCAGAACTTTGCATTGTGTCCAAGTACCCACATGAAATCTAGCTTATGCTTCAATTAAGGTATGCCTATGAGCGATTGAAGAATATGCACTGGTGAATTGCACGCTTATATGTAACGTCCTAAAGGGATGGTACTTCCCACCTTCTGGTCAATGCCAAAGATGGGGTAACAAATAAGGACAATTATGGACCCAGAAATTCTATGGCGCAATAATGCGTAGCATGTGAATCTACAAAAGTAGTCTAGTTTCAAAACTTTTGGTACAGATAAGTACATATTTGTTTATATAGTTTCATAATCTCATGTTATCCACCCACAATCAGTCAAGCGGTCCAATTGCTCTCCAAATAGATGTACCAGAAATGTATCATTTTTTGTGCTACTACTTTTCTGGATGAGGTCATTTCTTTCTGTAATTTGTTTTGCTTTTGTCACTCCTCTTGAATTTCGTTGGATTTTACCATTTTGGGGATATTGTGAAAGGGCTATTTTATCTTGCACTCTCTTGCTTAACTGTTAATATTAATGACCTTATTGAAACAAATAAAAAGTACAATTTGTGTGAAAGTTAGAATTAGAGGTTCTACTAATCTGGACTTCAGGAATTTTAATTCATGTTTCAGACTTTTTGAACAGGCTTTGTGTATTATTGGCCTTCTGGCATGCGTACAATGAATGTTTACTAATAATTTTTTTTATACAGTCGTGCATGTTTATAACACAAGAAGTATAGAGAAGCAGAATTTGGTTGTTTACAAAAATTGTCTTGGGAATTTCGATAGTGGGGTTAACAGATAGATGCAAACATTTGTACAAACTCTGACCTGGTAGAAGTGGGTTTAATAAAACAAAGTGATGTTTTTGGGAGAAACATATGGTTCTCCATTCCTTCTAAATAAGAAAGGAGGGCTCAATCTCTAATAAAGATAAATGTTATAAATGAGTGTTCATGCATTGAAGGAGAAGGCCTCACTTTTTGTCTTTCCTTGCCGCTGGAATCTCGAGCCCACTAGTATTGTTTCGGATGGTATGGCCAGAGAAGGTTGTGTTGCCGTCCTGTAGTTCAATATACTGGTGGGAATAACTTTACAAATGGCGCACAGTGAGGAGGGTGCTGATTATATACAGGTGGTTGTTTTTCCTGTTATCGTTGAGTGGTGGGTGTTTGCATGGTAGACAGCCTTTTGCTCAATGGTAAAAGTTGAATCCAGGAGAAACTTGGAAACCGGGATTGTATGTATCAAATTTTATTAATCATATGCTATGTAGCATTATAACCGAGGAGCACCCTAATTATGGCACACCCTTGTCTGACTATCTAGTGGCCCCACATCACTGAACCTGCAGTCAGTAGGCTCCTGCATGAGAATTTTAGTGTATACCCACACCCCATAGCGAGTTGAGGATATTTTAGAGTATTAGACAGCGCTTTACTGAAGATCAAAATAAAAATAAAAAAGTCTGAATGCCCACATTGTGTTAAAAAAAAGAAAGAACATGTTGAACACTTGTGTGTGTGTGTGTGTGTGTGTGTGTGTGTAATCCTTTAGTCACTCATTAAACCAGGAATCACTTCTAATGAGATAGCAGCTCTGAATGTCCTTCATTTTGAACATGTACGTGTTAAAAAATGTATCTTGGTTCAAGCTGAGTGAGGTTTTTTTCTTCAGTTTATTTCCCCTTTGAACTTTATTTTGCTGCATAACAGAACTGCTAGTTTTGTTGCTCCTTTTCATCAAAATAATGGCTTTCTGTTACACAACCCGTCTCCCTTGTTTTCTTGTTGTCAGTCAGACATTGATGTTTTAATTGGATAATTTACATTGCCTTATGCCTATTTCTATGGGACTTATTTCTTCATTTAAAGGTGGAAAGATCGAATTGAAGAAGCAGTGAAAGGTGCAATGAGGAACTCCTGTAGCCCGAAGCAGGAACTGGTCAATCACACTCCTCCTCCTGTCAGGTGAAGTGAACAGTTGTATTCTGTGGATTTACCAATCCCTTGGCAGAAGTTGAATTCTGTGCGGTGTCGGCTATTGTCAGTATGTTGAAATGACTAACAAAATATCCAACACAAGCATACTTATAGCCATGAGTGGCAAAATGGTTATTTGAATTTAGGTTCTATTATGCATTCACATTGTAGTTAGTTTTTCAGGGAGCCCCGATTCATTTTGGAGCAAGGTTCCGTTTTTATTTTACAAGATGAGTGAATGCCAAGACCTCAAAAATGGGTAGATCCGTAGGCAGGAGAGCACGTTGTTTAGTTACCTAAATCAGTGCCCTAGAAAAATAAGCAAACATCTGATTGCACAATTATGCTATTTTAGACTGCAGGTTTCAGTCGGTACCGCACCTGCAGAAAGCAGATGTCTGGCACAGACCCGCATGGCCTCTGTTTTTGGTGTTTTGGATGTAGGCATGATTCAGAGTCATTGAACAAATGCTCCCTTATGCGTCCAAAGGCCTTTAGGGAGCAGATAACAAAATTGTAGTTCACAGAGCACAAAAAACTGTACTGCTATAAGTCGAGGTCCCCATCCTCTGGCAAGTCTAAGTGGAAGGCTGTTACAAATCTCATTGTAAACACAGGAAGTGCAGATGGTAGGCCTCCCCACATTACTCATGGCCGATTTCAACCCCGTTCCACAGATAGAGCCCATGCTCTCCAAATTTCTCTGGCAATCCTAGTCTCCACAGCAGGTGGATGCCTTTTAGGAGGCACTGCTGCAGCTTCTATGGTGAATTCTGGATTCTCCTGAAGTACCTTTGGCCACTGGATCTGCAGGAACCTAAGTCAGCCTTCCACTTGTAGCTCCTGCTCTGGCACCAACTGTGAACCCATTAGACCTCTGTATGTGCCCTCACCAATGCTGAGCCACACCTTCACTTAATTGCTGGAGGCCATTCTGGTTCCAGCAATGCCGGCGCCTACCCCTTCCCCACCTCCAGCTTCAGTGGCACAAATTCTGCATCCAACCCTGACGTGTGGTCTCCGACCGAGCTCAGCTAGATCTCAGCCAATGTCTTTTTATGAGATTACCAAGGCATAGCCAGTTGTGTTAGAAGACCGTCTTTGGAAGTGCCTTAGTCTTGGCATCAGTATTTTCTGAGACTTAAGACATTATTTGGACAGACACCAATGGCATAGGGGACCCTCAGGATATTCCACATGATGGAGATGATGAGGCAGACTGTTTGTTTCCTTCTCAGTATACCGATTATGGACTATACATAGATTTCCAAATTGCTTGTTGGCTCCTTTCCTGTGGTGGGAGGTATTGTTGCATGGAAGATCCAGAACATGGAGAAGTGAATTACTTTATTTTGTAAGCAGCCTGAAGTATAGATTGCAGCAGCCAACATCACCAACGTTCTTCTCCACCATTTCCCCACTGTCGTCTCTCCAGTGTTCTGTGCATAATCACACAACCCTCACTACATTGCAGGGTCTGCACATGGAACCAATGACCTTACCAACAAGCCCACAACACACCCCCCTCTTCAAAAGATATATATATATATTTTTAAACACCTCAAAACTTCAAGTTGGAAACTGAAACACAGACTCAAAGATAACCCTACAACCTAAATAAAAATAAGAAAAACTAAAATAAACCACAAAATGCACATGCACATAATCTTGTAAACATTTTAACGGTTTCCTAATTCTTTTGTCAACGTCCTGTCCACCATCATGTTCATTCATTTCTTTCATTACTAGCCCTAGAAGTGACTCCAGACTTCTCACCACTCCCACCATTAGCTTCTTCCAACACCACTTCCTTCTCTCAGAACATAACCACTCTCCTCCAGAAAATCCGAATGTCCAGGTACCTCGTGTTCCCTTCCATTGCCGACCATCTTTCCATCATCTAAAAATCCTCCAACAAGTCAGCATCAAACGAATTTGACTACTCATGAACTCTCTTCCATGTCTTATTTGAAGCCACAGGCACTCGATTAGGATTTCCTACCAAACCATTACTCAACCTCACTGAATTACACACAACTTCAAAAGCTTCCTCCAATTCATAAAACTGACACTCCCCTTTAGGTCTAAAACCCGGTTTCTTAATCCAAACCCAGTCACCCACTTTAACCTCACCTGTTTTGAACCTCTCTTAGTATCATAATACAACTTACTTTTATCATGACTTTTATTTTTTCCCACATTCCTTCAACCGATCACTGTTTCACACCTATACGAAATAACCATCCAAGTATAAACTTGGTCCTAGGATTCCTGCCTCTCATCATGAATGGAGATACTCCAGTCGATTCATTATTAGTAACTCTTTAAGCCCAAACCATTTTACTCAGTTGAGTAATCCAGTCCTCGTTACCTGCCGTAGTTAACTGTATGATACCTTTGATCACACAGTTAAATCTGTCTACCATACATACTCTTACATATCTTTTCACAGGAAGATCCATACATGGTCACCAAAACATCTTCTTCACAATAGACTTGGTTCTAGTAATTCCAGAATGTTCCTCATGCCCCAAACTGATAACCATTTTTCGCAAAGGTTGCAGTGCAGCTACTCTTTATCTGCTCAAAATTGTGCCATTTTCAACAGTCAAGTCCGACCTTACCTCCCAGAATAGTTTCATAGATTGATCTATACCCTCTTTCCTTGGCCAACCGTCACTTAAGTAAGTCATAACTGCGTGTAAAGCTTTATCTTCTTATATTCCTCACTCCATTTTTCTCCTCTGAAAGAAGGTATGCCACTATCATGCACCAACGTGACTTAAAATTCATTCCACCGCTCATCCTCACATTCTTCCATGTCTTTCAGCATTCTAAATAAATAAAATCAGCCACTACATTATCCTTACCCAGAACATACATCAGATTGTAGTAGTAATCTTGCATGTGCATGGATAAGTGGACTAACCTAGTAGACTCATTCACAGTCCCTTCAGTCTTCAAACTCTTAAATAATGTGATCACAATGGATGGTGCAAGGTTTACCGCACACAAAAGCTCTAAAGTGATCTAAAGCCCAAGCACACACCAATGTTTAACGCTCAGTAACAGGGTATTTCTGCTTGGTAGATGACAAAGTACTGGAGGCATAAGCAATCACACATTTGTTACCAAACTTATCCAACTGAGTTAAACCGGCAGCAAGCCCTTTACTGCTTGCATCTGTTGTGATAATGCTATCTGCATTTGGGTCAAAACTTCAAACTCTGAGGCATTGGTAATATCTAATTTTACCATGCGAAAATCTTCACATTGGATAGATCATTCAAATGTATTTTTCCCGTATGTAACTGTCTAATGTAATAAGTTTTCTCTGCAAATTTAGGAATGCATTTAGCTCAATATTCTGCTAACCCAAGGAGGAATGACCTTACATCATCTTTGCTGGTTGGGACAGGTGCTTCCACTAAAGCTTACCAAGAGACGGTTTGGGTTTAATGCCCTTTTCACTTCTCATGGGACCAAGATAAGAAACACTGTTTTCGGCAAACTTGCACTTGGAAATTTCTACTGTTAAACCCTTGGATTCTAAAATATTCAATACCTTCGCCAACCTGTTATCATGTTTTTCCCTGGTTGGACCAAAAACTAAAATATCATCTTGGTAAAATGTTACACCTTTTTCTTTGCCCAAAAAGTTGAAACATTAATCATTGACAGACTGCAGCTGCCGACGCTAGGCAAAACTGAATCCGCTTAAATTGTAAAACATCCCTCAGGGGTGACAAAAGATGTAATTTTCGCTGAATCCTGAGCTAAAGAAATCTGGCGGTACGCTGACGATAGGTCAATGGCTGAAAACCACTTGGCACCTCTGACACAAGTTAACCATTTTTTTAGTTCTTGGCATTGGTATTTGGTCCACAATTATATTGTTGTTCAGATGGCGTAAGTCAACACGCAAACAAATGTTTCCATTGCTTCGTTTAGCCACCACTAATGGGGAAACCCAAACAGAGGCTTCTATTGGTTCTACGACCCCCAAAAAATCAGCTTCTCCATCTCTGCAGAGACTTCATCCCTAACCATGAAAGGAATGATCCTTACCTTGTGGACCTTGCCAGCTATGTGCTTCAGAAACTGGCCATTTATAAGAAACAGCACCCTCTATTAACTCAGAAGTGTCTTCTTTGACACTAGTTTCACTAGAGCTGCCTTTCTAGTAGACTTTGCCAGTGTTAGTAGTGGGACCCCTGCAAAATGTTCTTTAAAAAGCAATTAAAATTGTGTTAGTGCTTTTCCTGGCTTTGTTTCCAGCGGTATTAGCTTCTGTTGAAGCACCTCAATCCTTCTTGCAACTTCAAAAATAAAACTGTCTTCGTGTTGAAATGCCTTAGACACTTGCTGAAGCATCTCTGTGAAGTCTATCATGAAGTGCAAGAAATAAAGAAACTTCTACGACTTCATGTCATGAACCAATCCTTTCACTTTATGTACATTTTCATCACTATCAGTAGCAAGGTGCTCAAGATGAAGTGCTGTAGACTCCCATTTTGTCATTTTTTTGTTTTCATAGCTTTATTTGGATAAAACATATCCAAAAAAGAAAAATATTATACATCAATAAAACATACAAAATCACGATAGGTTAAAAAGAAAGCACATAAAAATATACAGAACTATACAGGGCTATTAAAATACAGTCATACAGTGTTCATCAAGTTACGAGCTCGGACAGCAGTTTAAAAAAAAGCCCCTACACGGTTAATGAACTCATCATCACCCAGTTCAAGAAGAGTCCGTACGCTTCTATGTAATCTACATTAAAACAGCTCATAAAAAGGGGGAGTAAAAAGAACTTTGTGTATTGCACATAATATCCACAGAAAAAATAAATGTAATAGGGATTGGCCCTAGCGCCCATCACATGGGCAGGGAGAGGAATCAAGGTTGGCACGAAAGCCCAGAGGAAAGCACAATAAATACTTGACCGTACCCGCCCTAAGGCGAAAACGGAGGCCACGCTCCCAGCGGCTCATAGGTTTAGTCAAATACCCAGCTAGTGAATGATTGTTCTCAATATTCAAAAATAAAACCACTCTGTCCTCACAATAGCAGGTATATAGGGCTGCACGTGCCTCCTTTTTACTTACTGTGTCAAAGTCCTCAGGTTTATCAAAGGCATGTCCATAGCCAGCAATACACAAGCTAGCTCTCACCCTTGCTGACCATGGGATATCCTTACCTTTATCACAATTCAGGCAGTCCACTATAATGTCTCTAGTAAGAAACACCGCCTTATTTTTTCATAATGGTAGCCAGAACAAGGCAGGATGGGCTCTAATATAATCTTCAACATAGTGTAGGTTTAGTTCACTATGACACACATATTGGGCCTTGGAAATCGGGGCCCCTAAGATCTTACGACAGAACCTATTTTTTTCATTCTGAATATTACGACAATTGGAGATGCCCCAAACCTCAGCCCCATTGGTTGATGTGGGTGTTCACTGAGCCTTAAAATTAGTAAAATGGGTAAAATAGCCCCCCCTCCCTCCTTGGTTGCGGTAAGCGGAGTTCTGCATTAATGGACTAAGAGAACTTATTCCTGCAGTAAGCAGTGTGGTCCGTCCACAGGCCGTTAGCGGCAAAAATCAATCCCAGGTAAGGAAAAGTGCTTGTGCATTGTAAACTTTGATTACCAGCAGAAAGGGTGTTCATTTTATACTTCCTAGGCCCACAGGCCATAATAAAAGATTATGTATAATTAGTGCGTAGATCTGAAAGAGACACGTTAGTGATAGATTCCTTACCTTAGAATATCCCCAGGCGTCAGACTGGATCCGGAAAGTTTTTTCGTCAGCAGTACCCCTGCGCGTCGGTAGGTGGCGTCGTGCGGCTCCGCTGGCGTCGTAAGCGCCGAGATGATGTCACGGAGACTACTTAGGCGCCACCCATGCGCGCTCACGTCAGTTCTTTCTTTTTCCACGCCAGTAAGCGCAGATCCGGTTAGAGCACGTACCTTAGTCACTTTTTGACTCTCTTTTTGAGACTTTTTGTCTCCTGTGGTTCCTCTGGTGCACGTAGGGATGCCTGGTTTTAAATCTTGTGGGGCCTGCCGTCGCAATATGTCTGTGGCGGACCCCCACGGCGTCTGTCTCTACTGCCTGGAGAGCGACCACTACTCCCGGTCCTGCAGGGACTGTCTGGCCATGGCCCCGAAGGCCTTGAGGGAACGTCGCCGGAAGCTGCTTGAGGTCCGGCACTCGTCCCAGCGCCGTTCTCGGTCTAGGGGCCGCTCCAGAGAACGCTCGCGGGGCCACCATCATCACTCCTCGGGCTCCAAGTCTTCACCCTCGGATTCGGGTAAGAGACGCCACAAAAAGAAGTCGAAGAAGCATTGTCGCTCTCCGACGTCCCCCCATCGGTCCCCAGATGCGGACGAGGGGGACAGGGGTTCTGCCCCTGAGGCTCCTTTGGAGCCCGGGAGTCCCGCGACCTTGCCGCCTTACCCGGGTCCGTCGGCGACTCACGCACAGGTGCAAGATTTTCTTGCTACCATGGACCGCCTGTTTAGGCCTCGGACTCCCGCTGGCGCGCCCTTGGGCCCCGCGGTCCCCTGTCTGGATCCTTTCGGGCCGTTGGCGGTGGCTCCGGCGCCGCGCGATCCTGCGCCGCTGGCTCCGGCCACCGCGCCAAAAGGTCCCACGCTGCCGGCTCCGGCCCCAGCGCCACCCTCGGCTCCGCTTCCGGCGCCGCTGTGGAAGCCATTTGTCCCGCCCCTGCCCAGGTTCCAGGACAATTTTGTCCCTACCTGGGACCCGCATTGGGGCACGGCGCCGGTTCGGCCCCGTCCAGCGCCGTTCCCGGCGCCGTTTGTTCCTTCGCCGGTCCCTGCCCTGCCGCCGCGGTCTGTTCCGCCTGCGGCGGAGGTGGAGGACGACTGGGAGGGGTCCGAGGAACCTCTTGCTCGTCAGTGTGACTCCGAGCACGACTGGGCGGACGAGTTGGAGGAGGCTGGGGGCCTTGATGTCTCCTCTGACCCGGGGCGCTTCTTACACGATGGTGCTCCGTCGGGCTGCTGAGGTCCTCAACCTTGATCTCCCTACGGTGGCCCTGAAGACTAATCTCCTCACTGAGGTGCTCCAGACGGCGTCCACTTCGTCGGAGCCCCTGCTGCCATTTAATGACGTCTTTACTGACGTCTTACTGGGCACTTGGTCGCGGCCAGCCACAGGGGCCCCTGTGGATAAGAACGTCGCCAGGCGGCATCGTCCGGCGCCGGGTGACCCTGCCTTTCTGACCACTCATCCTGTGCCCGAGAGCCTGGTCATCCAAGCTTCGACGTCCCAGAGTGCCTTTCCCACGGCTCCGCCGGAGAAGGACTCTAAGAAGCTGGAACAGTTCGGCAAGCGGTTGTTCTCTTCGGCCAGCTTGGGGCTGCGGTCGGTGAACTATTGGGCCGCTATTCCCACGCGGTGTGGGATACAGTTGCGCAGGTGTTGCCTCAGTGTCCTGAGGAGACCCAAGCTGTGCTGTCCCAAGCTGTTGCCGCGGGTAAGGATGCGGCTAAGTTCGCCATTCGGTGTGGTTTGGACACCGCGGACTCACTAGGTAGAGCAATTTCTACGACTGTGGCGCTTTGTCGCCACGCCTGGTTGAGGTCTACCGGGTTCTCGCCAGATGTCCAGAGCTCACTCATGGACATGCCCTTTGATGGCACTCGCCTGTTTGGCGACAAAGCCGACAATGCGCTGGAGCGCTTTAAGGACTCGCGGGCCACGGCCAAGTCCTTAGGTCTTTCCACGAAAAGCCCAACCACTCCTGGTTTTCATTCCTTTCGTGGCCACGGAAGGGGCGCTCCGGCACGTTCCTTCAGCAAGCCTGTACAGAACCAGCCTCAGCGCGGACACGGTTTCCACAGGGGCGGGTCTGGGAATCAGCGTGGGGGTCAGTCCACCTCCGCCCCCCCCCGCTTCCACCTCCAAACCTTCCTCATCCGAGCTTTGTGGGGCACCCCACGCCAGTGGGTGGCAGGATCCGCCATCATCTCCCCCACTGGCACGCTATCACATCGGACGAGTGGGTGTTGCAGATCATCTGCAAGGGTTACTCCCTTCCCTTTCAGTCTGCCCTTCCAGCCATGCCGCCTCGGTACCACCGCATGTCGGGGGACCACTTGGCGCTTCTCCAGCAGGAAGTCACGGCCCTCTTGGTCAAGGGGGCCATCGAGTGTGTTCCTGGGCCAGAAGTAGGGAGTTGTTGTTATTCCCACTACTTTCTGGTCCCCAAGAAGGACAAGGGGGGCTTGCGCCCCATCTTGGACCTCCGGAACGTCAATCGCTTCCTCCGGAAGGAGAAGTTCAAGATGTTAACTCTGGCTCAGGTCTTGGCTGCCCTCGACCCCGGAGACTGGATGGTGGCGCTGGACTTGCAGGACGCATATTTTCACATCCCCGTCCTGCCGGCCCACCGGCGTTACCTGCGGTCCACGGTCGGCCAGGAGCATTTTCAGTTTGCGGTGCTCCCCTTCAGCCTTACCAGTGCCCCTCGGGTGTTCACAAAAGTGATGGCGGTGGTCGCAGCTCGTCTGCGCAGGTCAGGGGTGTCAGTCTTCCCCTACCTCGACGACTGGTTGTTGAAGGCGGGCTCGCCCCAGGCAGTCGTCACCCACCTTCAGACTACGGCCGACCTCCTGCAGTTGCTGGGGTTCTCCATCAACGTGCCGAAGTCGCACCGGAGTCCTTCTCAGAAGCTCCCCTTCATCGGAGCGGTTCTGGATTCGACGCAGTTTTGGGTTTATCCTCCCGAGCAGCGAGTCCGGGATATTCAGGCTATGATTCCCATCTTTCAGCCTCTATCCCGGGTTTCAGTCAGGATGACCCTCTGGCTCCTGGGCCTGATGGCCTCCTGCATTCTGCTAGTGCAACATGCCAGGTGGCATATGCGGGCTCTGCAGTGGGACCTGAAGTTCCAGTGGGCACAGCATCAGGGCAACCTGTCCGATCTAGTCCAGATCTCGGAGGGCACTGCACAACAATTGCAGTGGTGGCTCACGAATCGCGATTGGGTCCATGGCAGATCCCTCTCCCTTCCCCAACCGGAGCACACAGTGGTGACGGATGCGGAGATCAGGGGCCTCTGGTCTCCGGCGGAGTCCCGGCTCCATATCAGTCTTTTGGAGCTTCGGGCGATCCGACTTGCACTGAAGGCATTCCTTCCCTCTGTCTGGGGAGGCGTAGTGCAGGTGTTCACGGACAACACCACCGCCATGTGGTATTGCAACAAACAGGGCGGGGTGGGGTCGTGGACCCTATGTCAGGAGGCTCTGTGCCTCTGGACATGGCTGGAACATCAAGGCATTACCTTGGTGGTTCAACACCTGGCAGGTTCTCTGAACGCCAGGGCAGACGAACTCAGCCGCCGGTGCTTGATGGATCACGAATGGCGTCTGAACTCGGACGTGGCGCAAGGTCTCTTTCTGCAGTGGGGAGAGCCTTGGTTAGATCTATTCGCCACCGAAGAGAACGCTCAATGTGGCATGGTGCACAGCTAAGTCTGTGGATCCCCTTTCTTCCCCTCTTTCTGAGGTCCTTCTGTTCCTACTATCCTTGGCCCAGCAGGGCTCTGCTCTGGGCACTGTCAAAGGTTATCTTTCGGCCATCTCCGCCTTTCTCAGGCTTCCAGATCAGCCTTCTCTCTTTAAGTCCCCAGTTGTTAGTCGTTTCCTGAAAGGCATTACACACACGTTTCCTCCTGTGCCTTTCATGATGCCTCAATGAGACTTAAATCTTGTCTTGACCTATCTGATGTGCGCTCCCTTTGAGCCCCTTCATGGCTGTCCTTTACGTCTTCTTACTCTAAAGACGGCTTTCCTGGTGGCTATCACCTCTGCCAGGAGAGTGAGTGAGCTCCAGGCTCTTTCTTCTAAACCTCCTTTCCTTTCTGTTCATCCGGACAAGGTGGTTTTAAGGACCCGTCCTTCTTTCTTGCCAAAGGTTGTCACGCCCTTCCACATCGGGCAGACCATCACTTTGCCCACTTTCTTTCCGCCTCCGCATCCTTCAAAAGAGGAAGAGAGGCTCCATCGTCTGGACCCAAAACGTGCGCTCTCGTTCTATCTAAAGCGCACACAACAGTTCCGGGTGGATGACCAGCTCTTTGTTGGCTAGGTGGGCGCCAAAAAAGGTCGGGCCGTGCACAAACGCACCATCTCTCGGTGGGTTGTTTTGTGCATCAAAGCGTGTTACTCCTTGGCTAAAAAGGAGCCTCCTGCGGGACTGCGTGCCCATTCTACCAGGGCAACAGCAGCCACTACTGCATTGGGACGCGGTGTCCCCCTGCAAGACATCTGTCAGGCAGCCACGTGGGGCTCGCTGCACACCTTTACCAAGCATTACTGCCTTGACAGTCCAGTCCGGAGAGATGGTTTCTTTGGCCGTTCTGTTCTCCGTGACTTTCTGGTGTAATCTATTCGCAGACCCACCACCGGGGTTGGTATTGCTGGGGTATCTATTCTAAGGTAAGGAATCTATCACTAACGTGTCTCTTTCAGATGCACAAGTTACTACTTGTGTAACGATATATCTGTAAGAGACATTAGTTAGTGATAGATTCCTTACCGCCCACCCATCCTCCCCGTTCTGCGAACTGATTCTAGGGTTAAGGTCATCCCTTTCAGGGCCCTAGTTTCATGGCACCAGTGGTCAGTTTCTTGCATGGCTCTGCGTTCCTGGCGCGGAAAGTCGTATACAGAACTGACGTCAGCGCGCATGGGTGGCGCCTAAGTAGTCTCCGTGACGTCATCTCGGCGCTTACGACGCCAGCGACGAACGCGGAGCCGCACGACGCCACCTACCGACGCGCAGGGGTACTGCTGACGAAAAAACTTTCCGGATCCAGTCTGACGCCTGGGGATATTCTAAGGTAAGCGATCTATCTCTAACTAATGTCTCTTACAGATATATCATTACACAAGTAGTAACTTGTGCGTCTAGTGAAGCCATAAAATCCACAAAGCCCTGTACTAAAAGACGCAAGGCTCTAGGGGTGCGGCCCATTAAGACCACGTCATCTGCATACAATAAAGATGGCAGAATGGAACCTTTCATTCTTGGGACGTCCTGCGTAAGGGTCATTAAAAACAGGCGTAGAGTATTATATACAGAATAAAAAGTAATGAAGCTAAAACGCACACTTGTTTTACCCTGCTAAAAACACTGATGTCATTCAAGACCCCCCCATTTGTATTTGTCTTAATCCTGGCCTTCATGTCCCTGTGTAAGTTGGCTAAAAAGTGCACCAGTGTCTCGTCCATGCCACTCTCTAAGAGGATTGACCACAGTCTTGATCGGTTGACGTAGTCAAACGCTGAGGTCAAATCCATGAATGGCAGATAGATCGGTAAGTGTTGGGCAATGGTATATTTCCCAATAATTAAAGTTAGATTTAGACACTGCTCTACTGTGTCCACCTTATTTCTAAAACCATATTGACAGGGGTGCAAAATAGAATTCTCCTCAGCCCAGTCTTAGATCTTATTGAACAAGGCCCTGCCCAGGACTTTCAATGTGGTGTCTATCAATAAAATAGGTGTGTAGCAACCAGGCTGGGAACGATCACCCTTTTTAGGTCTCGCGCCTAGCGTTGCAGTGCGCAGCACTGCTCGCGCAGCGCGAGACCTCTAGAAAGGGCTTCTGAAAACGACCTACACGCTCGTGCGTGTGGTTTTGTTTTCAGAAGCCCTCATTGGCTGTAGCGTGCGTTTTTTAGAAAAAACGGCACGCGATTGGGCAAAGGCGGGCCCATGTCCCGCCTTTGCTCCTCCCATTCCCGACGGTGGCCAGAACGCGCAGCAGCACGCGTTCACCTCGCTGCCGCTCCCTCCCCCCCACCCCCCGCTCCTCTGTGGTGCGCGCGCACCACTGGTTAAATGTAGGGGGAGAGTTTACGTTGCAGGCGCTCCGAGCATGTTTGCACGTTTTAGTTGGGGCTAGACCAGCAAGTTTATGTACACGAAGTACACATGCTGTTAAACGCCTGTTAAAAAGACTATAGGGTTGTCGAGCCGCAAAGGACTTTATAAACATGCCTTAATATGTCTTGTTAATTTTGATTCCATTGCAATTCACATTGTTTATTTAATTTTATTGATTCCAATATGCACGCCATTGTTTATTTAATTTTATTAGTTCTGGTCAACTTTTTTTGTACACACTGGAGAGCTGACAGTGAGACTCGAACCCGTGGAGATTTTCTAAACAAACACAAACGAACCGTGACTTGTTCTGATTAACTGACTCCGTTCAGGACCTTCTGGTTTTTAAATGGCACGGGCTTGTGACTTACTTCTTCAAGGCCCTGTCAGTCTTTCAAAGTCAAGCCTCTGCCCCATCCAGTCTAGCAGCGCATCGTGAACTGCTGCAGACGACTTGTCTGACCCCTAGTTTGGCTGGCTCGCCTCCTGGATTGGAAACTGAAGCCCAGCGGCCACACACCATGCACGGCTTGCATTCAGTCCTGATGTTTAAGCATACAGACTGCTCGCATTTGGGCTAGGAGGGGTGGGCCTACCAAGGGAAGTCAAAACTACAAGTCCAACAAAGCAGCGTGGTTGAGTTAAAGCCAGGCTTGGGAGACATCACAGATCACACTGGGAAGCTTAACAACTACGCATGATGCGAATTTAGAAAGCTTCACAAGCATCGGAAAGCCGGAAATAAAATACTAGAACAAGGGCTTGCAGACTGTAAAATGCAGTTTGAAATGGGCAAATATTTTCAGAACTGTGGTGCTTAGGCAAATTAAACTTATCTAGAATGCCTCCTTTGATGAATGTTTCTGGCACATTTTACTATTAAATTATACCATTTGCATAAGTATAAAATACCTGTGGCGTATGTTGGGTTACAACATCTCTCCAATACCTGCTTTAGTTGGATTATCTTTCTTGCAGTGATATTAAAACACAAAGCAGGGAAAAGGGCGATGAAGAATAGTTTTTATGATAATGAACTCTGGAAAGTGCAAATAGCAGTCAAGGGTTTGCATTCTTTGTTTAAGGATTCTGTCCGTGTGTAACATAACTGGTGCTCATGTAAAGCGCTCCAATACCTTTGCTGTGAAAAAACAGATCGCCAACGACCATGCACTTTCAATGGTTGTGAGGAAAACTGTTAAATTACCTTTCGATAAAGCAGCACATCCAGTTTCACAGTCAACCAGCATTAACGAAGAAACAGGGAATTAATTATAGGCTGTAGCCACCCGAAAAACGTCTTTCATGCACTCGTTAACTTTTCAATGAGGTTTTAGTTTCAATGTACACAGTGGTGTAATCCAAATGATGCCCTTCCTCCACCTCTCACAATGTGAAAAGCCCTTCTCTGTCTACCGTATCTCACAGATGTTCATTGTGCATTTCCGACATTTTTTGGTGGAAGCATCATGTTTTAATTTTGTGATTTTGTGCGCAATGAAACGCCACCTTTCTTTGTAATTATGTTTCATCATTTTTCAACTTGGTAACACAATCCACACAAATATACTCCACACTATGCCACTTAATTCCAATCAGCATAATTTCAGTAAACGCCACACACTTCCACGCAACACAATTCAACTCTGCACATTTCCATTCCACACCACATAATTCGACAACAAACTACATAATTCAGTTGAACAACACAAGTACACAAAACACCTCATACATCCAATCCACACCACAGAATTCCACATCATGTGACAAAATTCACCAGCACACCACATAATTAAACTCCGCTACATACCACTCCACAACACAAAATACCATAACACGTAATTAAACTCCATGACACCCGAAAAACGTCTTTCATGCACTTGTTAACTTTTCAATGAGGTTTTAGTTTCAATGTACACAGTGGTGTAATCCAAATGATGCCCTTCCTCCACCTCTCACAATGTGAAAAGCCCTTCTCTGTCTACCGTATCTCACAGATGTTCATTGTGCATTTCCAACATTTTTTGGTGGAAGCAACATGTTTTAATTTTGTGATTTTGTGCGCAATGAAACGCCACCTTTCTTTGTAATTATGTTTCATCATTTTTCAACTTGGTAACACAAATATACTCCACACTATGCCACTTAATTCCAATCAGCATAATTTCAGTAAACGCCACACACTTCCAAGCCACACAATTCAACTCTGCACATTTCTATTCCACACCACATAATTCGACAACAAACTACATAATTCAGTTGAACAACACAAGTACACAAAACACCTCATACATCCAATCCACACCACAGAATTCCACATCATGTGACAAAATTCACCAGCACACCACATAATTAAACTCCGCTACATACCACTCCACAACACAAAATACCATAACACGTAATTACACTCCATGACACACAATCCCACTTAATTTGTGCCGGTACTTTCTGGCTCGCAGCACTGGCACTTAATTGTCAACACCGGTGCTTGTGACAGTCTGCCACACAGTGGCACTGTCTGGCTAATTTAGAGATGACCAAAGCAACATTTTGTTATTAATTAAATATACATTAAAATGACTATTACCTGCTGTCCAAACCATTCTTATAGCTTCGGGGCCTGAAATAGTCTGAATTGTCACACTTGTAGGAGTGTGATGGTTAGTAGTTGTGTTGTTACTATCATTGGCAGCATAGCAAGTGCAATGTGTGGTGCAAGCTGTAGTGGCCTCCTGACGAGAGCCCTGGCACTTACTTTTTACAAATTAAGCACTGCACTCCACATATATTCCGGCACACTCAACCCACATAATTACTATCCACATAATTCCAATGCACACCATGCCACATAATTCCACTACACAAATCCAATCCACACCACACAATTCCACAACTAACAATTTTAATCCAACCTACATAATTCCACTCCACACCACATACATCCACTCCACTCCAAACAAAAAAATATGGGTAAAAGACATTGTCATTTACAACGCCAATAGCTCTAACTCTCACAAATGCGAGACCTATTGCATTGAAAATGCTTGTTAAAAATTGCTACAATAACAGAAGTTGACCGGGTACTTGGTAAGGGGGAACAGGTTAAACTATTAAAAGCGTTAAGCAGGAGCGGGGCCCAAAAATCGGGGTTATATTTCATGAGATCTATTGGCACCCCGTCAGGTCCAGGGGCCTTGCTACCCACACTCTGGTTTATGGCCTCCTCTACTTCGGCCAGCGGCATCGTTACCCCTTTAGAGATGGACGCAGAGGGTATCTCGCTTTCTGATGAAGTGGCTGCATATATCGTTGAAAAATGCGCCTCCCAGGCTTCACTAGTTATATTACAACTAATTGACGTTAACAGCTGATCAATCGCTCGCATGTCTTTGACAGCCGCCCAGAAGAGTTTACTGTTCTTTATGCATGCCACATTAACCAGCGAGTCCCATTGTTGGTCCGGTACCTCTTCCTTCCTCAAAAAGGTGACAGCCTTATATTTTTTCCTTAGGGAAGTCACCACTTGTGGATCCCTAGGCTTGGATGCAAGAGCCTGTCGCAATTGTCGGTTCACTATTGAGCATTCATAGTTAAACCATCTATGGCTATGGGAGGTTAGACAGGTGGGTTTCACTAACTGCGTTTTAATACTAAAACAAAGTTGGGAAAATGCAGTAATTAAATCAGAATTGGCTTCATACATTGTTAAACAAATCTCAAACAGTAAAGGATTCTCCCTGACCACCTTATGGAATAATTGGGCAGGAACAACACCTCTCCACACTAATCGTAAATTATCTGTGAAGGGTTCCAAATTCCTGGCACCACATTCAATTCTGAACTTGGGCTTCGGGGACAATTTAAGTGCTACTTTAATCGGATTATGATCCCCATGATGTGTTGCAACAACCTTACCATGCAATACAAACTCATTTAAATTAGACGAGATAAAAATATCATTGATTATGGTGGTGCAACCCCTGCCTCTAAACGTGGGTTGTATTGTGTAATTATCATGGTAGGCTGCGACGTCCATAACATTACTCAAATTTTGAGATGTCACCTGTTTCAACAACTCTACACCCCTATAACAGATTTGGGTTGTGCTAAGATTACCAAATAAAGGATCCTGCGGGGCCAGCTTTGCATTAAAGTCGCCTCCCAAAATATGCTAAATGAATGTGTTTTCGCCCTGCAAATCTCGTATGGTTGTAATATAATCAAAGTGGCTTGGGAAATTAATGTCAGGCCTTGAATGGATATTTATTCTAGGGCTAAACAGCCCCACGCAGAAACCTGATACTTAAATATGAAACTGAGCTCAATTCCCTATTCCTAATAGTTACATGTATAGAAAATTGATTTATATTCTTTTCCACTGAAAATGAAGAAAGAATAAAGAAAAATCAGAAAAGTATAAATGATAAATATTCATCATTAAAAAGAACGCCCATGATAATGTAAGCAATATCACTCCATAGTACCAGTTATGTCAGGCGTGTAAGTTTGTAAAAAAAACACGATTCGTCTCCTTATAGTTCATACATACATTGAAGTTAACATTATCTTGACCATCTAGTCTTACTAGATGGTCGTAACAGTGAATCATCAGGTAGGCTGTTATTAGATAACGGTTATATCTCTAATCTACTAGGTTTTTCTGAGGTATCAGGTCTCTGTGTGCAGTCTACTTCTCGAGTCTTTTGAGCTAATGAAAATACACTATATAGCTTCCCATAAAATTGTGAAAACTCATCACGCCTATTTAGTTTGACTGTCGGGGAGAAAAGATGGAATTGTACACTGACGGGAATTCGAGTCCCGAATTTTCAGTTTTATAAATGAGTAAATATTTTTCACCGAACTAAAATGGCTATATCTTTTATAAGTAAAATGTTTTTACATTTGGGAAGATGGAAGTGCAGCTGGATAACCGGTGACAGAATATTTCTTTGTTATAAATCCTGGTAATTTTTCAAAGACATTGTAGGTTGACCAATAGGGTGAAATACTAACAATTCATTCTGATGGGAGTTCGGGTCTGTATCGAACATTTCAAATATCTTTCGTTATATCCAAACGGTTACACATTTTATAATTAGAGTGTCTGATTCGAGACAACTTATCAGCCCAGTTTGAGGGAGTTAAGATTTATTTGTTGATAGTGGTAGGGATAGAGAATATAGGAATTGAGCACATATTTTCAAGTGTAACAACATAGCTTCAAATCTAAAGATATAATTTCGGATAACCAATAGAATACGAGAATTTTGAATTTTAAACCTAATTGAATCAATTGTAATTTTCACGGTTTGCTAATTGAAGAAAAAGGGTATATATAGGCTTGGCTGTGGACGTTATGTTCTTATATGGAAATCTTTTGTTGAAATGATGCCTATACGTTTATCTCCCGGAAGTAGAGCACAAATTAGCTGCCATCTGATTGGCTGATTGCAACTAAGTCTCAGCAGGCCGAGCCTGCGTTTCAGTCAGTCAATCAACACCTTTGCTTTCCTGCATTTTCAATCATGTTCTCAAACATTACATCCTGCTGCCCCCTAGAACCTCCTGCTGGCACTAGCTGCAGTAAACTCGGATTAGCACAGCAGCAGAGCTCACTCGCCAGGCCGTGCAAGAAGGTCTGAAAACTGGCTCACCCTGAAAGAAACTGACTTGCCATAGCGAGTGGGCGAGTACATTTTTCGAATCCTGGGACAACACAACTGGCATTTAGTACTGCAGCAAACAGGGCGGTTTGGGGGTCATGTGCACTTCCCAGGATACACTGGGGAATTTCCTTGACTGTCAGCCATCTGGCAAGGTCCCTGAATGCTACGGCGAACAATCTCAGAAGATGCCATCTAGCTGACCACGAGTTGCGTCTGCATCCAGAGGTATTACAAGACATCTATGCTCAGTGGGGCTTGCTTTGTGCAGAGCTTTTCGCTACTGCTAAGTACCATCATTGTCAAGCATTTCCACCACAAGGCTCCCTGGGGGACATGTTCTGCCTTCAATGGGTCTCTGGTCTCCTTTCCGAGCTCCCACCCCTGCTGCTGCTTCCCCAGGTTCTGGAGAAGATCAGGAGGGGCGAAGCTCAGCTAATCCTGCTAGCCCTGAACTGGGCTTGGCAGAGCAGGCACTCCATCATGTTGAGTCTGAGCAGTTGCAGCTTCGTCTACCTCTTACGAAGGACCTGCAGTCTAAACAACAGGACAGAGTGCTACACCCCAGCCCCCACAACTCTACACCTTGATAATGTATATTGAGGGGAATCATCTAAGCCGATTCGATCTGCCTGAGGAGGTGGTGAATATCATCTTGGCAGTGGTCCACAAAGCCAGTCTGTTATGGGAAAGTGGCCAGATTTGTGGCTTCGTACGAGTACTTTTGTAGCGATCTGCAGCAGGTTAAACTCTTAGTTGTACTTCTCTTTGTCCTGTCTGTAGCCTGGCCAGGTCTTGCTGTGGGCACCATTAAAGGTTATTTGTCGGACTCTTGTAGCCCTCCCTACCAGAGTCAGCAGCTTTGAGTTTTTTAGAAGAGCTTACATACATATTTCATCCTGCACCTTTTATAATTCCGTAGTGAGACCTTAATTTGAACAACTGTTCCTTTTATCTGTTGACCCTTACTTCCTCATTGCAATTACTTAAGTGCACATTTCATTAAACTGCAAACTAAGTCAGTCCAGCCACCATATACCACCTTCTTACCAATCAAACTGGTGCTTTGGTCTCTAGCATAATTTTTACCAAAGGTGGTATTGACTTTACATTTGGGGCAGTCAACCATGTCTCCTGTCATCTTCTCCCCGCCATGTCCCTCTTAGAAGGAGGAGAAAATGCTGCATTGGTTGGACCACAAGAGAGCCTTTAGCTTTTATATTTATCAGACTAAGATGTACTGAGTGGGTGATCAACTTTTACCGGGGATTTCAGGGGCTAAGAAGGGAATATAGTCCAGAAATGGACCATGTACAGATAGATTGTTCTTTGCATATAAATGTTCTAAGCATTGGCCAAAAAGGAGCCTCCTGAGGGCCTTGGGGCTCATTTCTACTAAGGCTAAGACTGCCACTATATTTTTAGCCAGGGATGTTCTGGTACTTGATACTTCCCAGATGGTTACATGGATATCCATCCACAAGTTCACAATGCATTACTTCCTTAACTTTCAGGCCAGAAGGCAAGGTAATTTTGCCCACTCGATCCTGAAGAATTTCCTGTTCTGAGGTCCACTCCTCAGACCCTCCAGCTTTTGGGAGATAAGGACTAGGTATCTAGTCAAAATTTGAAGAATCTGCATCTGCATCGGTATCGGTGAGTAGAACAAGTTAATTACCTTTGCGAAAATTCTGTTTGTGGCATGTGTATCTATAGATTCACATGCTGTGCATACTCCGCCATCTAGTGTTGGGCTTGGACCTGTACATCTTCTTAGAAGAAGTCTTTCGAGTCACACGGTATAGTGACTACTCCTAAGATTGGTAATGCACATAGGCTCCATTGTTAGACTATTTCTTTTCCTGATGTTAGGTTCAAACGTGTTTCCACCATGCTCCTGGTGGAAGCCTCACAGTGTTCGTTGTTGTATGCTTTAGGACTTTCAATTTCTGTTGGTAAAAACAACCACTGTTAGCTGTAAGTTCTGTGCTGTCTCGAACTTTGTAGGACTCAGCTACTGGGTTCTACTCGATGCCTCGCTTGGGCCTCTGCCTCCCTCGGGTCTCCTCCTTCGTCTTCATCCTCCAAGAATGCAGACATCATGATGGAAAGGTCTACTTCCTAATGCTGCTGACAGTGCCATTCAAAATACCCATAGACATACCTCCAGTCAGTCTTTAATCTTTGCCTGTCTCCGCAGCACGACAAGGCCACCTGCCCGCTTGTCTCACCTTCGGCTCAAAAAAAAACCCAAAAACCTTGCAGTACCAACGAGATTGACAATTCGCTCGGCAGACCATGAAGTAGCGGCAAGGAGACTACAGCCTGACCTCTTCGGGGATCACAACGTTGATGAGCAACCAGAGCCCAAATCCTTGGGCAAGCAGGCCCTTCACTTCAGTCCCGAGCCAAGTTCCCATTTGGAGTCTGATGCAGAGGAACCATAGGAGGTCCAAACACGGAAAACGTTGACTGTGAGTATGACATTCCTCCCTCCACCACCTCCCTGTCATCCAACTCCGGCCGAGTACTGCCCACAAGGGGGGTAGGGCATCGAGCCCAGAAGCACAACATCAGGCTTCCAGTCCTCCACTAACTGAAGGCCATGGTCGGCCTGATTATAGGCCTCAGAGCTGATTCCAAATCAGCCTTTGGCGCTAACAAAACCTTTGATGTCATCGGCTACGTCTGTTCTGTTACCAAAAGTGCCCTTGAAGCCCGCCTTGGCGCTGAAGACTCCATCGGCGCCAAAAATGTCCTCTGCATCAGTGGGCCACAAACCACCTTTGGCGCAGAAGCGCCCAGACCTCAAAGCCCCATCCAAGGACCAGGAGCAACCCACCCTGCAACATCTACAGGAGTAGCTCGACGCCTGACAGAAGCAGATCCTCATTCACCAGCAAGATCGTGACTGAACCCCGTCCAAAAGTTCAGTCACTCACAAGAGGAAGCTGACTTTTGAGGAGGCTCTTGCCTCAGAGCCTGCGCCACTGTCAAGACCAACAAGCACCAGACAAGGGGCACGGTTTGTTTTCCTCCTGGATCCTTTCCTCTTCCACCTCCCTCTTGACCTCCTCCTCCATCGTCTTTCCCTCCTCCTCTTCCAGTTGCACCTCATCCACAGGTAGCCCCTCAGCATTATTCCCCAGAGGCTTCCCACTTACCCTTTGCTTCCTACAAGGCCCCATTCGACCCTGAGTCTTATGACCTGTGGAGGAATTATGACATCGACCCACCCCGAGACACTGACCCAAACTTTAACCCCACCAAACTATTGCTTCCAGATGATACTATCCCCTACCAATAGGTTCTCTATCAGGCTGCCACCTTTCATAAGGTGGAGTTGCTCAAGGTACAGGAGAATGAGGACTTCCTTGTGGAGATGCTGATTATCACCCAGCACTCACTGCAGTTCCTTCCTATGCTGAAGGGAATGTTGAAAAACACTCCTGATACATTCAAGGAGCCAATGAAGGCCAAGGTAGTCACCCCCAGGGTTCACAAAAAGTATAAACCCCTTCAAACCTGCCATACATCCAGGGCCAACTCCCACTGGACTCCTTAGTGGTACATAGGACATGCAAGCGTGCCAACACCTAGGGCACTTTCAAAAGTTCCTTTACCAGATAAAAAGAGAAGGAAGATCTATGAGCTGGTAAGCGGGTCGCTGCACAATCAGCGACTCACTTGACTCATCCTTAACTCAATCGGACTGCTCTCCGGGTATCATTGGGCCCATTGTGACGAGATTGAGGATCTCCTCCAGCATCTTCCAGACCAATACAAGAAACGCGGGCGTGAGCTTGTTTCTGAGGGGAAGATTATTCTGAACACCACCATTCCATGTGCACTGGATGACGCTGCTACTGCAGCACAGGACATCAACCCCAGCGTCCTTATTTGGTGCCACGCCTCGCTTTGTGCCTCTGGCTTTAAGCCAGAGCTGCAACACATCCGATTAAGTTGCCCTTCAATAGGGAGCACCTCTTCGGACCGCAGGTAGATCAGATGTTGGAAAAGATAAAAAAGGGCACAGATACCGATAAGGCTACGATTGCTCTCCAGACACCTTCTCCGTCGGGTTCCTTTCAGAGGTCCCAGTATAGAGGGAGTTCCAAGGTCACCTCCCCCGAGGCGTTTACCTCTTACTACAGGCAGCAGTAACAACAGTTTTTTCCAGAGGAGGGGTAACAACTTCCGGAACGGAGTAGAACGGAAGGGTGGTGTGGCTAAGGGAGCTGCCCCTTCTAAGCAGTGACTCTCTCTCTCTCTTCCCCCCCATCACAATTCTCCTGTTGGGGGGGGGAAAAAAATAAGTGCAGGGATTTCTCTCATGCTGGGAAGAAATCACTTGCGATCAGTGGATTCTCTCCATCATTGAGCATGGTTACTCTTTAGAACTCACTGCAGCCCCACCCAATATCCCTCTCCACAAACATACCTTGTCTCCCAAACAGCAGCGCTACACAAGTAGGGGCAATCATTTGCAAGGGGGCAATACAGCCTCTTCCACCACAGCAGCTTGGCAAAGGGGTGTATTCCCTCTACTTCCTGATTCCCAAAAATGACCAGACACTCAGGCCTATACTCTACCACTGTCTCCTCAACAAATACATCTTGTCAGAGCGCTTCCATATGGTCACACTTCAAGATGTCATCCCTCTCCTATAACAAAGTGACTTCATGACTGCACTCAACGTGACAGACTCTTACTTTCACATTCTGATCCACCCTACTCCCTGCCGGTACCCCTGGTTTGTGGTATGTGCCCAGCATTTTTAGTTCAAAGTGTTGCCCTTTGGGTCACCCATGAATTTTACAAAGTGTCTTAGTGTGGTTGCCACTCATCTTTTTAGGACCTTTGGACGACTGGCTGACCAAGAGCGCAAAGAACAACAGTGCTTGGCACATCCCCAGACCACCATAGACCTCTTGCACGCTCTAGGGTTCACCATCAATACACTCAAGTCCCAACTTCAGACTCTTCAGGTACAAGTCTTCCTGTGAGCATCTCTCAACTTAGTCCCCAGGAAATAATACATCAGCCAAGCAGAGATCCCACCTTTCCAGCCGATACTGCCTCCTTTTTCAGTTAGATCGCCAAATATTGGTTAGGACGATCAGGCGTCTCCTCCATATGATGGCCTCCTGTATTGCTATAGTTCCCCATACGAGACTACAAATGTGCCCACTGTCAGAGTGCTTAGCTGCACAATGGTCACAAGCAGAGGGTCAATGGGAATTTCTGATGTTGTCTCGGGCCAGCACTCATCGCTCTCTCCAGTGGTGGAACAGCAACAGTCTGTTGCAGGGCCAGCCGTTTCTCGACCCAGTTCCGCAAGTGACCATCACAACGGACACTTCCCTCACCAGGTGAAGGGCATATTTACAGGATTTGACATTTCAGGCTATGTGGACACCCCAACAACTGGGGTTCCACATCAGCTACTTGGAGATACTGCCCATACAGTTACCTCTCAAAGCATTTTTCACCCACATTAAATTCAAGGTAGTAATAATCTGCACTGACAACATGAGCGCCATGTATTACCTCCAAAAACAGGGTGGCACACATTCAGAATAGCTGTCAACATCAGCACGGGGCATTTTGAAGTAGGCACTCGACCAATCAATCAATCAATCATGTCACTTATAAAGCGCACTACATACCCGCGAGGGTCTCAAGGCGCTGGGGGAAGAGGGGGTGGTGCTGCTACTGATCGAAGAGCCAGGTCTTGAGGAGTCTTCTGAAGGCCAGTAGGTCTTGGGTCTGTCGGAGGTTGGTGGGGAGGGTGTTCCAGGTCTTGGCGGCGAGGTGGGAGAAGGATCTGCCGCCGGCGGTCGTTTTCCGGATGCGGGGGACTGTGGCGAGGGCGAGGCTGGTCGAGCGGAGCTGGCGGGTGGGGGTGTAGAAGCTGAGTCGTCTGTTGAGGTAGGCTGGTCCGGAGTTGTGGAGTGCTTTGTGTGCGTGGGTGAGGAGCTTGAAGGTTATCCTCTTGTTGACAGGGAGCCAGTGCAGGTCTCTCAGGTGGGGTGTGATGTGGCTGCGTCGGGGGATGTCGAGGATAAGACGTGCAGAGGCGTTCTGGATGCGTTGCAGCCGTCTCAGGAGCTTAGCCGTCGTTCCTGCGTAGAGGGCGTTTCCGTAGTCCAGCCTGCTGGTGACGAGGGCCTGGGTGACTGTTTTTCTTGTTTCAGTGGGGATCCACTTGAAGATCCTGCGGAGCATTCGGAGGATGTTGAAGCAGGATGAGGAAACGGCGTTGACCTGCTTAGTCATGGAGAGGGTGGGGTCGAGGATGACCCCTAGGTTGCGTACGTGGTCGGTGGGTGGCGGGACTGTTCCCAGTGATGTTGGCCACCAGGAGTCGTCCCAGGCTGAAGGGTTGGAACCAAGGATGAGGACCTCCGTCTTGTCCGAGTTCAGCTTCAGGCGGCTGGTCCTCATCCATTCGGCGACGGCCTTCATTCCTTCGTGGAGGTGGGCTTTGGCGGTGTGAGGGTCTTTGGTGAGGGAGAGGATCAGCTGGGTGTCGTCGGAGTAGGAGATGATGTTGAGGTTGTGCTGTCGGGCGACGTGGGCGAGGGGTGCCATGTAGATGTTGAACAGCGTTGGGCTGAGGGAGGAGCCTTGGGGTACGCCGCAGATGATCTTGGTGGCCTTGGATCGGAAGGGGGCGAGGCGGACGCTTTGTGTTCTGCCGGAAAGGAAGGATGTGGTCCAGTCCAGGGCCTTCTCTTGGATCCCGGCGTCGTGAAGGCGTGTTCGTAGTGTGTGGTGGCAGACCGTGTCGAAGGCGGCTGATAGGTCCAGGAGGATGAGGGCTGCTGTTTCTCCGTTGTCTAGCAGGGTCCTGATGTCATCGGTGGCGGCGATGAGGGCGGTTTCGGTGCTGTGGTTGCTGCGGAAGCCGGACTGGGAAGGGTCCAGGATGTTGTTCTCCTCGAGGTAGCGGGTCAGTTGTTTGTTGACGATTTTCTCGGTGACCTTCGCGGGGAACGGGAGCAGAGAGATGGGTCGGAAGTTCTTGAGGTCCTTGGGGTCTGCCTTGGGTTTCTTGAGTAAGGCGGTGATCTCGGCGTGCTTTCAGCTTTCCGGGAATGTTGCTGTCTCGAAGGAGATGTTGATTATTTTCCGGAGATGGGGCGCGATGGCTGTACTGGCTTTGTTGAAGATGTGGTGAGGGCACGGGTCTAGCGGTGAACCGGAGTGGATGGTGTTCATGATGTCGCTGGTGTCCTCGTCGTTGATGTTGGTCCAGGAGAGCAGGCGGTTGGTGGTTGTGGGGGCAGTGGTCTCAGTGTGTATTTACTAGTGGAGTACTTAACGGAAGTGGGCAATTGTAGGAAAGTGTGCCTTTTTGCATGGTTGCCCCCCAATTTGTGCCTGATGTTGATGTACTTGGACTGAGTGTGCCCTGGGTTCCTGCCAACCAGGTACCCAGAGCCTATGTTCTTTCCCTAAACAGTACTGTTGCTAAACCCAATTGGCAACTCTCTGGCCACACGTAAGTCCCTTGTAAAAGCTACCATAGGTACCAAGGGCACTGTGGCCAGGGAAGGCCTCTAAGGGCTGCAGCACTTACTGTGCCACCCTAAGTGGCCCTGTACCTTTACACACACGCACACTGCCATTGCGGGCTGCGTGTTTTGTCGCAGAACAAAGTGAAGAGTCATTATGGCACACTTCCCTGTGTGCCATGCTTACACACCACTGCCCTGGCATAGGTAAGCCACCCTTCTAGCTGGGTGCACTATACCAGTGGTGACGATACAGGTGTATGAACCCTGTACCCCTACAGTGTCTAAGTCCATTCTTGGCAGTAATGCCATAAAGAGTATATGGTCTGGGAGTTTGTCATTACGAACTCCATAGCACCATAAGGGCTTTACTGAAAACTGGGAAGTTTGGGATCGGACTTCTCAGCACATTATACCCACACTGATGCCAGAGGGCAGCTTAGAGATGCCCCCTGAAAAACGACCTAACTCTAGTGTCCTGTCTGAGTGGCTGCTCGCCAGCTGCCCCCACCAATCATGTTTCTGGACCCCTGGGTCCAGAGCCTGCCGCTTTCGGGGTCCTGAAACAAAGCACATCCTGTGACGAGGTGCTAAGCCTCCTCCCCCAGGATGGGCAGGGTCCACGAAGGGTGAAGCTTCAAAGGCTTGCCGCCTTTGTGAGCTACCCCAGCCATTTGCTGCTCCCAGCAACTGGCCCCCACCGGTTCTAACCCCCACTTTGGGCAGGAGAATTGGCGGGAAAACCAAGTTAGGAGGAGAGGTTTGCCCACCTTTGACAACCCCACCCCTCAGGTGGGGGAGGCGAGGTGAAGCACAACTCTCAGTCCCCGCCATCTTGCAGATGGGGGGACCCAGCCAATCAGAGTGCGACTTATGCCCCCTCCCACTGGAGGGTGGAATATTAGGGGGTGTACCCACTCCAAGGAAGGGCCCATTAGTCCCGACCTGTACCTAACTGTAACGCCCCTAAAATTAGTATTTAGGGGCAACCTTGAACCTTGCCTCCTCAGACAAGAAGAAACAAGAAGAAGAAGGACCGAAGAGCGGTGCTGAAGAAGAGGAGGAGGACACCAACTGACTTGGCCCCAGCACTACCAGCCTGTTCCGACCTCGACCGACTACAGCGAAATCCCGGTGTGTCCTGCAGCCAGCAGCCCCCCCCGAACCGGGAGGACCTGCCCTGCCTTCCCTAACCCTGACTTGGTATCCAGTGAGCACCGGGTTTGCTCGCCCACCGGCTCTGGCTGCAGCCAAATCCGTGAGTCTGCACCCGACGCCTACGGCCCGAGTTAGAGTGGCCCAACACCACGAGGAGGTCTCCCCAGTGATCTTGACCTAGGATCTGGTGATCCCTGACCTGCCTCAAGTCTCCAACGGACGCCTGCAGCACCTTTCTGGAGCATCTCCCCCGACCGCAGCTGGTAATAGAAACCTGACGCCAAAAGACACCCCTGCACCTGACGGCCCATGGCCTTGTAAGGCCCAACCAACAGTGTCTTAGCATCCCCCGGCATCCCAACTTACCTCTCCAACCGGTGGTCGCCTCCAGAAGATCTTCATCCCTGAGCCTGCAGTATTTGTTGCAACCGGAGAATCCCCAGTGAAACCAACAGGGCACCTGATGCCAAAACAGCACCCTGAACCCGGCCGCTCCTGTGCCGCTGTAGGTGCACCTTGTGTGCTAAATCGGATCCCCTTTTGCCCTGAGCCTAACACCTGGAGCTTTACTCCCACAAACTTGTGGCCTACTCGTGAGCAGCCACGAACTGGAGGCCCCCATTGGATAACATAGGGCCTCAGCACTCTGCACCCGGCTGCCCTGGTGGCGCTGAGGGTGCTTTGAGAATGCATCCTCGACCCCGGGGGAACCCTGGTTCTAACCCCAGAATACCTACTCCAAAACCTAAGTACTTACTGATAAACCGATAACACTGTTTTCTCCCATAGGACTGCATTGACTGCTTTTCTGTGAAAAATCTTTTAAGTGTGGAGTGGGTTTGTGTGAACCCTTAAGAAACTGCAAATGTAACAAAACTGAATTACTTACCGTTTCTTTAGGGAATGTCCCAGTGTGATATCTAGGCATATCACACTGAGTAGAAAAAGTTACTTAAAAAGTAATCTGAAAAGTAATGTACAAAGTAATCTCAAAAGTAACTGTATAGTAATTTTGACTGTTGACTTACCTGTAAACCAAACAACGGCATTCACAACTGCATTCAACTTGTATTTCACTGCATAAATCTTGCAAAGTAGTATCATACTTACCTGTACCAGGCCTGGCTTGGGTCTAGAAAATAAAACATAACTAAATAATATATTTTTATACAAATTGGTCTGAGTTCAGTCTTTGCATGTGTGACATAATTTCTTGCCTGAGTGTGTACAATAAATGCTTAACACTGCCCTCTGATAAAGCCTTACTGCTCGCCCACGCTACCACAAATAGAGAGTAAGGTATTATCTACTTTTGCCTCTGCCTACCTTTGGGGTTCCACTGTACTCTGTGCACACTCTACCTTACTTTGGTATAGTAAATACAGAGCCAGCTTCCTACAGCAATGACTTTGCAAACCTGCTCAGCAGGATGTGGCAACAAGTCCACGAGTTAGAACTCCACCCGCAAGTCCTACTCCTATACTTCTGTGTTTGGGGATTTCCCAATGTAGACATCTTCGCCACTGCTGAAAACGTCAAATGCCCAAGCTTCGCCTCCAGGTTCCCACACTCGCAGTCCATTGGCAATGCACTCATAGATGAACTGGTCAGGAATATTTGCCTACGCTTTGCTGCCTCTTCCACTCCTTCCGTTCGTATTTCGGATGCTTCATCAGTCATCCCTCACTCTCTTCCTAGTCCTCCCACGTGGGCCAGGCAACCCTGGTTCACCACCCTTCTCGACCTAGTGACGTACAAGAAGCTGCCCAAGCAGATAGACATTCTCACTGAGAAACAGGGCACAGTCAGGCACCCAAATCCCATGCAGCTAACTCTTGCGATTTGGCTCATGAAGTCCTTAAATTTGGCTACCTCAGTCTTTTTCCTAAGTGTATGACCATCTTCAAGGAGGCCTGCAGACCCAAAACGCAGGCCTGCTATGTGGCTAAATGGAAAAGGTGTCCACTATTGCCTCCCTAAACACAGTCACCCTCTCAGCCAGCAGTGCAAGACATAGTCTGCTGCCTGATTCATCTACAGACGTCAGGCTTTGCCTACACATATCCATTAGAGCTTACCTTCCAAATAGGGAACACACTTCACTTTTCAAGGTTCCAGTCATCAAAGTCTTCATGGTCCCTGTCTGTAACATTGTTCTCACACGACTTTTGAACCCCCTTCATTCGTGCCCCTTAGTTTCTCATCTGGAAGGTGTTTTTATAGTGACCATAACCTTTCTCATGTGTGTAGGTGAGCTTCAAGCTTTTACCCTCTTTTCTTTCACGTGCACAATGATGGGGACAAACCCAAAATTTCTGCCTAAGGTGGTATCTTATTTCCACGTTAACCAAACCATTGAACTCCCGGTGATCTTTCCACACCAGACTCCTTTGCAGAAAGGGCCCTTCACACACTAGACGTCAAGAGGGCTATAAAGTATTACATTCAGAGGACAAAGCCCTTTCCCAAAACTTAGCAGCTCTTTGTCTCATTCACAAAGCCAAACAAAGGCCATACCCTCTCCAAAGCTGGCGTAGCTAAGTGGCTGGTCAGATGCACTCAGACTTGTTGCGCTGAAGCCAAACGTCACCTGCCTGCCCCACCCAGGCCCCACTCTGCCTGCAAAAAATAGGGGCCTCTGGATTTCCTTGGTAACGTTCCCATAGCTGACATGTAAAGCAGCTACTTGGTCCAATCCACACACATTCACTAAGCACTACTGTGTGGATGTCTTAGCTCACCAAGAAGCTAACATTGGCTTTGCTGTATTACACACATTTCCAGTCCTCTGGAACATCCTCCGGCTAGCCACTGCTTATGGGAAAAATAAACTGCTTTAAAGTCTATGCATAGCAATTGTGTCTACAGCTTAACATGCAGCAAGCAGAAACTGTTACTTAACCTAAAAGAATCTGTGTACGGGATGTAGGGCTTTCGATGCACATGTGCCCAACCTTCCTCCCCATAAATCTCAGGTTGTTGCAAATGCCTTTCCTTCTTACTCTTTGCATAGTCATCTTCTTTTGTTTCTTTCTGGTCCATTCCATCCTCACCCATCGTGCGGGAAACAATCTAGCAATGGAGCAGATGCCAATGTCCATTACCAGTTATAGGAGGAGTCGCTATACCTTGTGACTCTAAAGACGTCTTCAAAGAAACACAAGTTGCAAAGGTCTGAGCCCAACACTAAATGGCAGGAGAATGTGCAACATGTGAATCTAGAGTAGTACATGCCACAAACAGATGCTTACAGGGTAAGTAACATTTTCCTTCTGGCGGTTACTCAGATTTTTCACTGACCCCCTTCATCCCTGTTCTGTGATCTTGACTTCTAAGTAGTAATAAGGTTCCTTGATAGATTCTGCACACTGTCCCGACTCTTATTCTTTTACTGATGCTCTGTACATAAGGACACAGAATACTTTATTCTAAACTGGGGAGGCACCAATATATGGTTCTATATCATCACTTCCTGAGGTGGGGTGAAGCGAACATGGAAATCTATTGGGGCCACCTTTCGGCAGGCTGGAGCAATTGTAAAAAAGTTGCCTGATGTAGTCTGGTTTCTGGGGAAATCCAAAAGGTGAAGCATTTACAGTTAGTGTCCACCAGAAAGAGCGTTACCGAATGTAGGCAACTTTTTCTTTGTTGTTTGTAGAGTCTAGCTGTTCCACATTGAAGGTGGAATTAAATACTGCCTTGCCAAAGAGCCAGCTCTAATTGTGAGTATTTTTATCATGTCTCTGTTAAAAAAGGTGTATCTGGGATCATATTTGAATTTCTGTGCATTTAAGGTGCACCATTGTATACGGATGTGAATGTGGAAAGAGTTCTTCTCGTATTTCTGACCCCTGCACATTCAGGGGTGCATATTTACTGCACTTACTCGCATGTTATCCTGGAGTTATTTAAGGTAGCTTTTGTACATTGCAAAGTCCTTCCACCTAGGGTAGCAGAAGAAGTGAGTTTGTGTTTTCCAAACCTAGAGGAACCTAGGGCTCTGAATATACTAAAAATTCAAATGATCTAGACAAGAGAAATGTCTTAGTTTTATAAAGGCAGGTCTGATGATGTCTACTGATATATAGTGTTCCACCTATTTTGTATTTGCTGTATTTAAACCTCAGAAATTTAAGTTTTCACATTCTTCCTAGGTTAACGCAGAAAATCATCCTTCGAGATTTCATTATGAAGAAAGGATTTTCCACAAACTTGTTTGTTCATGTTTTTAGGAACAAAATTAGAAAAAAGATAATGAAGTCCAGAAATGTATAAACCTCTCCAGATTAGTAACTGCAAATAATTAACATTGAGCTAGGATGTGAACATGTTTTGATGACCCATAATCTTCTATTTTCATTTTTTCATGCAGAGATCTGCTTGACTACTGGTGAAGTCCAAAAGAGGTTAAAGTCTGAGGGTTGGTGGGACAAAATGGGGTTGTTAATCAAGCGTTCAGTTCTGAAAAGGGCATGTTTTTGAAGAAATATTGTTATCTTGAATCCCATTTGCTTTTAATCTTTTCTGTGCAAACATCCCCATTGCTGTGTAATGTTTTTCGTAGCTGAATTTTGAAACGGCCAAATAAGCATGAACAAATCACTGTGGAAGAGAGAATTCTCCTCTCCAATATAGTGTAAACGAACTACTAATCTGAAATGCCTTGTACTCATTGTTAACTGTTGTATGACAGTGCAGACCAGATGTGCTCCACTCTGCAGCATCTGGGGTGAGAGAAGAGCCATATTTTGGTAGTTTTGTTAATTAAGTTTCCACAGAATCCGGTAATGTGCAACACTAGGTAGAGTGAAAATGTCCCACCTCTTCCTCTGCAGTGAACCTCTTGGATGCAATCCAGCTCCTTTCTTCTCTTGCTTTTGTATTGCAATGCCTTAAAATCACCAGGTGAAGAAATATGGCATGAATGTTCCATGATCTCGCTTTATCATTGTTTGAAGAACTTATGCACATCGTCCATGAGGACTATGACTTCCTCGTTGAAACACTTTGAAAAACGCACTGCACCCTACAATTCCTCCCCATGCTCACTCAGGGGGGGGATGCTCAATACTGTGCCCGAGACCTTAAAAGAGAGTCAAGGCTAGGGTCATCACACCACGGGTCAACAAACAAATACAAACATTTGCCCAACATCTGCGGCCACGTTCCACCCGACTCCCTTTTTGTTCCACAATGTGCAGAATTACGCCAACTACCAAGGTAATGGGGATGCTCCACCTCCTGACAAGGAGAGTTAAGATTGGTGCAGCAGGCAAGAGGGTGGTTATACAATAGGCCACACACACTGGCAGATTGCTAGCTCTGTTGGTCCACTCACAGGATAGGACAGGGTGTATTGGTATGGAATGTAGGAACTCCTGCGACACCTCTCTGAGTAGTACAGACAGCGGGGGCAAGAGCAGGTTGCCTAATTCAAAGCCATCTCAAACACTACCGTTCGCTCTGCTTTTGACACAGTTGTCACTGCGGCCAGGGATGTTAATACTACCATCCTGGTTAGGAGTCATGCCTGGCTCTGTGTCTCTTCAAACGCACAACCACATTTTCTGAACCTACTGTTCAAGGGTGAGCCCCTGTTCGGACCGCAGATACGGCCAAAATAATGGGTGCCCTTTGGACCTCAACTTGCCATGCGTCAGGTCACAGTATAGCGTGGTCAGTAGAACCGCTTCCCCAGACTCTCTCGCCACTACAGGCAGCAATAGCAATTCACCCAGCAGTCAACACCGGGGTATTCAAGAGGAGGTGACAGGGTATTAACACCAGAGGGAGGGCTAAATGAGGCATTACCAAATGGGCCCCACTCTCAAATCACTGACTACCTTGCACTTCCTCACGATCACTCTACATCACTTTGGGGAAGACTCCACTGGTTTGTCCAGTGCTGGGAAAAGATAACCTTCGACCAATTGATCTTCTCCATCATGCAACACTGTTACTGCCTGGTGCTCACTACAACACCACCAAACATCACACCCTCTCTGCATAACACCAGCACCTTCTTCAGGAATAGGTTCAGGCGCTTATCCTCAAAGGAACATTAGAATCAGTACCATTGCAACATCTGAGCAAGGGGTTGTGCTCCGAGCACTTTCACATTCCTAAAATGAACGGGTCTTTAAGGCCAATATTGTAGCTCAGGCCTCTCAACAAGTACATCCTTTCAGAACATTTACACATGGTCACTCTGCAGGATGTCATCTCTCTGCTGCAGCAAGGTAACTGCATGGCAGCTACGATCTGAAGGATACCTGCTTTCATTTACTCATCCATCCCACTCATGGCAGCTATCTACATTTCATGGTAAGTGGTCAGCATTATCAAACCAAAGTGTTGCCATTCGGGATCACTAATGCCCCCAGAGAATTCACAAAATGCCTCGCACTGATTGCCGCCAATTCTCAGAGGGAGCTATTGGCCCATGCTCTCTTGGCAATGCACAGTACTAAAAAACAAACAAGACATGCATTTGTACTGTTTTGAAACAACTGTTTTCAAATAACAGTGGTAAGATAATAAAAGCGAAGATGAGTGCTACAGAATACGGCGCAGTTCCCATGAATAGTGACAAAAGTGATTATTGGTGCACTTGTGATATTAAGTATATTTGTGATATAAAACCAACACAGAATATATATACAATGTTGACTGTTTGGCAAAATCATTTAGGTACAACAAAAAAACATTAATGAAAGTTACGTTTGTTCATTCGATAATTAATTGCAGACAACAGAATAGATCTTTTCTGCTTTTTCTGCGCTCCCTCTTTTCCGTACATGGTCAGAAGCTTTGGCAAACATCCCTCATTCTCATCCTGGTGGCTCCCACTTGGTCGAGACAACCTATTCTTAACCCTTCAGGAGATGTCTGTGGTTTCCCATGAGAAGCTCCCTAACTGGCCTGACCTTCTCTTTCAGAGGTAAGGCACAATCAGACATCCCAGCCCCAGGCAACTCAATCTAGTGATCTGGCTCCTAAAGTCCTAAAGTTTGGCTATTTTAATCTTCCTCAAGAGTGCTTGTCTATCTTCAAAGAAGCTTGCAGACCCCCACGCAGGCCTGCTACACTACCAAGTGGAAGAGTTTTTTCTGCTACTACATTCCCAAGCACATAGACCTGCTTAAACCTGCAATTCAATATATTCTCTGCTACCTCCGTCATCTACAGAAATCAAGCCTCACCTATACTTCCATACGCCTTCACTTAGATGCCATTGCAACTTATATGAATAACCGGAAACACTTCTCATTATTCAGAATCCCTATCATCAAGGCTTTCTTGGGAGGAATCAAACAAGTTATTCCACCCAGGGTACCCCCTGACTATGTGTGGAACATTAACATTGTCCTTACCAGAATCATGGGCTTTCCCTTTGAACCTCTACATTTGGGCCCATTACAATTCCTTTCCTAAAAGTTGCTATCCTTGATGCTATCAAGTCTTTAAGGTGTGTTAGCGCATTGCAGACCATTATCCTAGAAGAGCCTTCCTTTCTGATTCATAAAGACAGGATTGTCCTTAGAACCAACCTTAAAAACCTTAAATTCCTTTCAAAAGTGGTTTCCCCATTCCAACTCATTCAAATCATTGATCTCCCATGCTTCTTCCTGCAGCAAGACTCTGTGGCAGAGGGGGCCCTTCACACCCTGTCAAGCATGCCCTCATGTATTATATTGATAGAATCGAGTCCTTTTGCAAAACTCAAAAACTTTGTTGCTTTCAGCAAGCCACTTAAAGGTCAGGCTCTTTCAAAGGCGAGCATAGCCAGATGGATTGTCAAATGTTTTCAAAACTGCTACATTAAGGCTAGGAGGAATTTGCCTGCTCTGCCCAGACGTTATTCTACTTGCAAAAAAGGAGCCACTATAGCTTTCCTTGGAAGCATACCCATAGCTGACATATGTAAAGCTTGGTTCAACCCGCACACATTCACCAAACACCACAGGGTGGCTATTCTAGCATGCCAAAATGCAAGAGTTGACAATCTGCTCTTAGAGCTCAGTTTCAGTCCTCTGCAACTTCCTCCCGCAAGCCACCGCTCGGGGAGCACTTCTTTACAGTCTATACAGAGCATGTGTATCCACAGCCACACATGCTACTAACAGACTATTTTACTGAAATTGGAAGCATTAGTTCCTAGCATGTAGTGCTGTAAATTCACATGTGCCCACCCACCTCCCCGGAAGCCTTTGGTTGTTGCAGATGTACATTTCTTTTACCTCTTTGTATATACCTTCATTACATTTTCCTGTCCAATTGCTCCAACTTTACGCTCACCCGCTTTGGAGAACACAATCTCACTATGGAGCTGATGCCCTTGCGCATTGCCAACTAAAGGAGGAATTATTTTACCTCGTGATTCAAAAGACGTCTTCAAAGATAAACAAGTTGCAAACGTCCAAGCTCAAAATTAGTTGGTAGGAGTGTGCAGAGCATGTGAACCTACAGCACTGCATGCTACAAACAGATAATTACATGGTAAGTAACATAGTTCTTATTGCATGATGATTGGATTATTTATTGTGTGATTGTGGAAAAAGGGAAAAACTAGCTATTGTAATTTAAGAATAGCCTTGTGCGTCTTCTGTCAGATTATGACCTCTTTGTCAAGAGATCACTTCTATTTATTTGTGTTTGGGGATCCTGGGCTTCAGTTTGCAACTTGTACCGCACTCTTTATTCAATTTTACCTGAGCCTAATTTTGTTTGAGGAGTTCTCTAGATAAGGAAAAGTGTTTGAATCTCATTAACGTGAAATATATTTCTCTCATCATAGTGTGGTGCTGCAGAATTCTGTCGTCCATCCCATCCTCTCTGCCGAAAACTACACTGTATCAGACACAGAAGAAGTCCCTCTAGGTGAGTTCTGTTGCGTAGAGAATCTTCAAAACACATCAGTTCTGATGGATACTTCTAACTGCAGATTCCTCACCATTAGACTATTCCCCAGAAACAGACTGGATCCAAAAGTTTTCATAACAGTGCTGTTGTGTGCTGGTAAAGGACGTTGTGCAGCTCTGTGTTGATTTTGTCCCATGCAGTAAGTAATGGAGCGAAGCCACATATAGATGCCACCCTTATGTGACAGTCTGATTTTTATTTCAACGCTTGGAACATGGATCTAGAGCTTCGCTCTCTTTTCTCTGATTGACAAATTCTTTCCAAAACTCTTTCATGTGTGCAAGGGAATGGTGTCCCCACCGAGGACTAGAGAGTTCAAACTGTGTCATGACTGCCGGAAACAGGTGTTGGTGATGGACCCGCACAAGGTGTACCTCTGGTGTCTGGGCTAAGGGTACAACTCCAAGTCATGCGAAGAATGTTATGTTCGATGGCATATGTGGCTGTTACACATGCTTTGAATACTCCTGCCATCTAGTGTAGGATTCGGTAGAGTGACTTCTCCTCTTTGTGATACTGCACATGGGCATCGACTCCTTTGTTACACTGTTTTCTCTCCGCCGTTGGGTTTGGACATGTGTGCCTCTCCTCCGTGTTCGACTGCTGTTCGGTACGACTTCTGGGTCCTATCCTGTCTTGGACGGTATAGTTCTTTCGATCGCGCTTTTCCATTACTACGCTGCTTCAAATTTGTCGGTTTGGACACCAACCAATTGCCCTTGTGGGCGTCGCCCATCTCAGGCCTACTGCGCACGTGCACCGTCGGCACTGAAAATGTGTTCCTGATGTAATGGACACCTTTTTGATTTTGACCCCAGTGTCACACCAAGTACCCGCACACGAACCAACATCTCGTGTGCAATCTATGTCTTTCACCTGATCATCGTGAGGCTGGTTGTGACGCCTACAAGTCTTTCTGATCGAAAAAGACTCTCCGAGATCAGAGAACGCATCGGCTGGAAGAGTCCCGTCGCTTCGAAGACGACACAACATTTTCGGAGAAGAGCATGCCCACAAAGAGCATGCTGCCAAGGATAAAGAAGAGGCCTTATCCGAAGTGGTGGGCGAATTGGAGCACAACCTGCCACTCGTACAGTGTGTGTGTACTATTGACCCTGACCCTGTTCCTCCTCCAAAAAGACCCCCAAATGTTTGATCTTTCCATTATTGGAAGTCACCGGACCGCCGCTGCCATCTGGCCATGGGCAAGTCCAAAAAGACACTTCAGATGCCCCACCCTCGGGTCTGGCACCGACAATTTCAACCAAGTTTAAATCCTCTGTATTGACCTCCTCGGATCATTTACATATGCCAGTATCCTCCCACTCTTCAATACCGACCCGGCAACTGAGTGCTTCTGCCTCAGTGCCGGCCCCAAAAAATCTCCCAGCTTTGAAAGCTTCGGTTCCGAAACCAGACGAATCAAAAATCCTCAAAGCATTCTTCAGTTCCGAAATCATCCGAGACAAAAACTTCGAAAAATGCTACAGTTTCTATGTCTCCTGTTGAGCCTATCCTCAAAACCATGGATATTCGACAAAGAAAAATCCAGATTTAGCACGGAACTGGAAGAATAATGGCCTCTACTCGACCATAGAGGCAATTGACTTTTGAGGATATTTGGGCACTCCTGTGGCACAAAAAAGAGGACAAATGACACTGCTACAAGTCCTACTCATCTCCCCCCCCTCCTTCTCCACCACCAACTCCTCCACCACCCCATCATCATCACCTCCACCATCTCCTTCTTCTCATGCATCTCCACATCATTATCCTATAGATGCTACACCTCCAGGCTCACCTAGATCAAACACTGGTGTTATGGAAGACCCATTAGGCGAGCCAGAATCATGGGACATATGCGATTCTGATCCCATAACACCTAATGACCCGGATCAATATCCAGCTAGACCTTTCCCTCCTCAGAATGTTTGTGCCTACCAACAACTTATTGCCAGGGCAGATACCTACCATGGTGTTCATTTACATAAAGAATCATTAGACTTAGATTTCCTTTTTGACACATCTACACACAAGGACACAGAGTATTTGCCTATGCTCCCTGGTATGTTGCATCACGCTGATGATATTTTCAAGGAACCTATCAGTGCCAGGGTTATTACCCACAGGTAGATGAAAAATATAAACCAGCTCCATCAGACCCTCTGTTTATATGAACTAGAGTACCACCAGACTCTATAGTTGCCATCACTGCTCGCAAAAGATCTAATAGTCAGGCAACTGGAAATACACCACCCCCTGAAAAAGAGAGCAAGCATATTGACGCAGCCGGGAAACGGGTAGCAGCACATGCAGCTAACCACTGGTGTATTGCCAATTCCCAGGCCCTTCTAACACGCTACAATAGGGCTCTCTGGGAGGAGATGGAAGAGTTATTGCAACATCTCCCTGAGGAATATCGTAAAAAAAGGGCAAGAAATTGTTGCAGAGGATCAGGCCATCACTAATAACTTTATTAGATGTGCCCTAGATGCAGCAGATACAGCTGCAAGAAGAATAAACAATAGTGTTCTTGTCAGGAGACACGCTTGGCTCTGGTGCTCTGGCTTTAAGCCAGAAGTTCCTCAAGCAGTTCTTGACATGCCCTTTGACAAGAAGCACCTTTTTGGGCCTCAGGTGGACTCCACCCTGTACAGAATGAAAAAAGATACAGACACTGCTAAAGCCATGGGTGCCTTACAAACAAATCCAGCATTAGGCTCCTTTGGTCGCTTAAGTTATTGAGGTGGATATAAATCCTCAAACACTGACGCCTCCACTTCTCAACAGAAGCAGGGCCAATCCAGCTACTCCGAAGGGTTTTTCAGGGGCTCCTTTAGAGGTGGTAACAATAAAGGCAGGGGTTCTTCCACCCGTGAAGCATCCTCCACTAGAAAACAGTGACTGCCTAACCGTTCCCCCCGACCACACAACACCCGTCAGGGGAATACTTCAGTTTTTCTATCCAGTCTGGTAATCCATCACCACAGACCAATGGGTACTAGCCATTATCCAACATGGTTATTGTCTGCAGCTCATTACCACTTCACCCAACATCCCACCTCGCACTCACAGGTTATCATATGATCACCTAACACTTCTCAGGCAAGAAGTGCAATCCCTTCTTCTCAAAGGGGCTATTAAACTAGTCCTTCTTCAACAACTGGGTACAGGAGTATATTCTCTATACTTTCTCATTACAAAAAAGGACCTGTCTTTAAGACCAATCTTGGATCGCAGACCCTTCAATTACTGCATCCTCGCAGAACATTTTCACATGCTCACTCTACAGGATGTCATTTTCCTTCTACAACAGGGTGACTTTATGGCCACACTGGACCTAAAGGATGCATACTTTCACATACCCATACACCCTACTCATCGCAAATACCTCAAATTGTCATATCAGGAAAACTCTACCAGTTCAAAGTTCATCCATTTGGAGTCACTACCGCTCTTCGCTCATCAAAGCCAGCACCCATCAACAATGTCAACAACACATTCCGTTGACACTGGATCTACTCTACAGCTTAGGGTTCACCATCAATGTCCCCAAATCTCACCTTCATTTGCTTCAGGTTCAACCACACTTAGGGGCAACACTCAACACGTAGTTGGGGTTAGCTTATTTCAGTCCAGCGCGTATACAAAATTTTAAAACCATCTTCTCTCAGTTCCAGCCAAACAACACTCACAGTTCAAACTGTCATTAGTCTACTGGGAATGATGGTGTTTTGCATTGCCATAGTTCCACACACAAGACTACACATGCGACCACTGCAACAGTGTCTCTCTCACCAGTAGTCTCAAGCACAGGGTCACCTACAAGATCTAGTGTTGATAAACCGCCACACTCAACGTTCTCTGCAATGGTGGAATTCCAACAATCTGTTGAAGGGTCGGCCTTTCTTGGACCCAGTGCCTCATATCATTCGGACCACGGGCGCATCGGAATCAGGATGGAGTGCGCACCTACAAGACCGAACGATACAAGGTCTGTGGGATGCCAAACAACAATCCCTTCACATCAACTATTTGAAACTTCAGGCAGCCTTCTTAGCACTGAAAGCTTTCCTTCCTCATCTATCTTAAGGTTTTCCTAGTCCGAATTGCTACTGTCAACCTAAGCAAATAAATCCCTTCAAAGCCACAGTAAGGACATTGTTTTTTACTTGCTACATTTACAAAAATCCAATTTAGCATATACTTCCATTAGGTTGCATCTTGCTGCATTAGCTGCCTATCTGTAAAATAGACAGCAGCTATACCTCTTTAGGATGCCAGTCATTAGGCATTCATGGAAGAATTAAAATGTGTTTTTCCACCTCATATACCTCCAGCACCCTCTCGGTACATAAATATTGTACTTACTAGGCCCATTGGTCCTCCATTTTAGCCTTTGCACTCATGCAATCTTCAATTTCTATCATGGAAAGTGGCAGTTTTAATTGCTATTACCTCACTCAGACGTGTTGGTTACTCTAGGCCTTAACCTCAGAAGAACCTTTCTTTCAAAGACATAAACACAAACTAGTTCTTCTTACTAATCCTAAATTCCTACCCAAAGTAGTCTCCCAGTTTCATCTCAATCAGTCTATCGAGCTTCCTGTTTTTTCCCTAACCCTGATTCTGTTGCAGAATGAGCTCTCCATACTCTGGATGTAAAAAGAGCGCTCATTTTCTACATAGATCGAGCTAAAACTTTCAGGAAAACAAAACAACTCCTTGTAGCCTTTTCTCCACCTCATAAAGGCAACCCTATATCCAAATCAGGCATAGCTAGATAGCTAGCCAAGTGCATTCAAACTTGTTACATGAAAGATGAAAGAACCCTTACATGTAACTCCCAGAGCACATTCCACTCGTAAAAAAGGAAATATCCCAATAGCTGATATTTGTAAAGCCGCTACATGGTCTACACCACATTCATTTACTGAACATTATTGAGTGGATGTTTTAGCACGCCAACAAGTAATGTAGGTCAGGCAGTGCTGCATACCCTTTTTCAAACTACTGCTACTCCCATACACTAGCCACCTCTTCTAAGGAGGGACTGCTTTACAGTCTATGCAGAGCATGAGTATCTACAGCCACACATGCCATCGAATGGATTGTTACTCATCCTGTAAGCATCAGTTTGAGGCATGTAGTGCTGTAGATTCACATTCACCCTCCCCTGACTCTTGTGGCTGTTGCAGTTATGTTTTGACACATCTCTCTGATACATTCACATTTTATCATGGACATCTCTATTTTGTACGCGTTCCTTACACTTCTTTCTCACCCTCCTGCGAGAAAAAATAATCTAACAAATGAGACAATGCCCATGCACAGTATCACCGAGAGGAGGAGTCACTCTACCTCGTGACTCGAAAGAATTCTTAGAAGAAAAACAACTTGTACAACTCCGAACCCAACACTAAATGGCAGGAGTATGCAGACCTTGTGAGTCTACAGCACCACATGCCTCGAACAGAAGCTTACAGTGTAAGAAACATAATCCTTCATTCATCCGAAGGCCACCCAGGAACATGAAGCGAAAACTGTTTGTTGCCGAACATCGAACAAGTGACAGACTACATGCAAGTTCTGCTCCTGCTCCAATTCAAGGACCCAGACTCATTCCTGCTTTAGAGGCCACTCCCATGACCGATCCGCTTTGCGGATGAGGTCATCCGGTAAATCTAATAAGAAGCATAAGAAGTTGATGTGGGACTCAATCACAACCAGCCAGTCTCTGTCCAAAGGGAAGTCAGATTACATTAAGGTACCAATCGATCTCACTCCAGATTCCTGATCATGGAGCAGATTCCTCAGCTGGTCCAGTTGTGCCATGAATTTCTCTGGCCATCGACAACACCGCAGCAGGTCGAGGCCTTTAAGGAGGCTATGCTGCATATATTTGGCACTCTGCCGGCTCCCTCTGGGGTACCTTCAGGCCCCAACGGCCCATAGGGGCCTCCAGTTAAGTTACCACTGACAGATCTAACCTCTGCGCCATCTGTGCCCCTCAAACCCATCTTGGGTTCTGCACCAACTCTGGTACCGACTTCCATTCCAGCTCCAAAATCTGCTCTGGTTCCTTCTCCACCGACATTCACCTAACATCACGGGTGCTGGCGTTCGAGCAGCTGCTGATTCCTTTTTTTTTTTTTTCCAAAGCAGTAAATACAGAGATATAACAGTTCGACTCCCACCCCTCCACCCCCCACCCCAAACAACCACGAGATGACTATGTTTTCAAGGACACAAATAATAACTAAAAATATATATATATATATATATATATATATAAACCAAGAAATTGGGTTGTAAATCAGAGAAAAAGAAAAAAAAAAGAATAGAAATAAGAAATAAGACTGAACAGACAAGCGGTAAGTAAGAAGGAAAGACGAGGAAAGTACCACAAAAAGAAAAGAAAAAGAAAGTACGTAAACATAGAAGGAAGAAAGAAGAGAGAGCACAGTCAGGACTACAGCCAGCCATGAACTGCCCTCCTCAGAACTAAGTATTTAGCCATTTGGGCCAGGCTGTGCCAACCAGGAGGTGAGAAACCCCCAAATCTCCAGCCCCTTCTTTCGCCCTTTACGACCTTTTTTAGCATATACAGCCTTTTCAAGGTGGTAGGTCGCCATTAGCCTAGCCAACCATTGGGAAAAAGGAGGGGGGTCAGTCTCTATCCATGCTGAAGCAACACAGATCCTCCACACTGTCATAGCGACAAAGATAAACGCTCCACCCCTTACCCTGTTGGCCTCCTCTTGTGTCCCCAACAGGATGGTTATGGGGGTCAGCACTAGAGCCTGAGAAATAACCCTCCCCAGAAAATCCTGTACTTTAAGAAGGACTGGAGTAAGTTTCGGGCAGGTGGCGAACATGTGTATTGCGTCAGCTCCGAACATCGAGGGCACAGCGTTCCCTTGCCTACTCCCATTTGGCAATTTTACTAGGAGTAATATATAAGAAAAAGATGGTTTTAAAGTGTTGCACCTGCAGTTTAGCTGACAGCAAGTCGTTTTGAGAAAGTTCCAGTGATTTATAAAACGTACTATGTGGGGCCTCCAGTTTTACAAGCCATTTATCTGCTATTCTAGGTAGGTCGTCAGGGGTTTGACTATTTAGTGCGGAGTATATATGACCTATCCGGGGAGTCACTGGGGCCCGTAACCTTTTGATGAATTCGATTTCTGAAAACCCTGCTGGTCCCCCAGCCTTTCGAGAAAGAAAGTCATGTATAGTAAAATATTTAAAGGCGTCTTGGTTTTTCAATCCATATTTGTTTTGTAAATCTGCAAAGGATTTAACTCCTTCGCTAGAAATTAGGTCTCCTAACTTTATAATACCAGCTTTATACCAGTCTAGTAGATAAGACCTGCCAAAGATAGCAGGCAGGTTGCCGTTTGCATTGATAGGGGAATAATAATTAAGTCTGCCCAGCCCGTATATTCTGCGGATATTGCGGAAAACCTTAAACAAATTCATCAGTGTCTTAAATCTGACATGCTTGTAGTATTCGAAAGATACCTGTCTAAGAAGACAGCCGCGGGTCTCCTCTCCCAGTAGGAGCTGAAATGGTGAAGGAAGCCCGGTTGAAAGAGAGAAAGAGTATTCCTTCACCAGTTCAGTACTATATTGCAGAACTGAAGCCCAGTAATAAAGCACTATATTAGGAAGAGCCCAGCCACCCCGCTCCCTGGGGAGGGACAGTTGCTTTAGAGCCCGCCTAGGCTGTGAGTAAGCCCAAATAAATTGCGAGAAGATTTGCTGAAATTTCTGCAACTTAGTTTTGCTGAATTCCAGTGGAATGGCCCGGAAAAAGTATAGCAATTTCGGAAAGTAAGTCATTTTAATTACATTGCTTCTACCAACGATAGTCAGGTGTAAATTGTCAATTTGTTTAAGGGCTCGCTTTGTTTCAGTGGCCAGAGGGGATAGGTTCTCAGTTACAATTTGGTCTATATTAGCAGTTAATATTACCCCTAAATATTTGGCCTTCGGGACAATCCGACTATCAATCCAGTTAATTTCTTTATTGACTATTATTTGGGTTTTCTTTTGATTCAGTGCGTACCCCGAGATTTTCCCAAATTTCTGAGCCTCCAATTCCAATGCCAAAATAGCACTCTCAGGTTCAGGGGTGGTTATGGCCAGGTCGTCAGCGTAGGCCATAATTTTGGTGTCGCTTCCCTGCATGCTTACTGCCAGGATTGCTGGATTCTTTTCAATTTTCTTGATTAGGGGATCTATATAAAGGGCAAAGGGGAGCAGGGGCAACCCTGCCTAGTGCCCCGAGAGATGTTAAATAGCTCAGTTAACCCCCGTTAATCAACACACAGGCCGTCGGGCTCTGATACAGAGCTTGTACAGCCTGCGTAAGTTTTGGCCCGAAGCCCATCCTCCTCATGACACACCACAGGAACCGCCAGGAGACCCGATCAAAGGCTTTTTCAGCGTCTAATAATATCAGTGACATCGGGTCTCCCGCAACCTGTGCTGCGTCAAACAGTGTGATAGCCCGCCTAATGTGTTCGGTAGTACTTTTCTTTGGAATGAATCCATGTTGCCATTCTGATACCAGGGACTCAACTACTGAAGACATTCTTATTGCGAGGATCTTGGAAAAGTCTTTGGAGTCACAATTTATAAGTGTGATAGGCCTGTAGGAGCCCATCTCTAAGGGTGGTTTGTCTTTTTTAAGAAATATAGATATTTTAGCACTGGACCAAGAGGCAGGAGGGAGGCCCCATTAAATATAGCGGTAACTACAGCCAGAAAGATAGATTTTATTTGAGGAGCGAAAATTTTATAAAATTCCACAGGAATGCCATCCATTCCTGCAGCTTTCCCATCAGGCAGACTGACTAAGGCTTCTGTGATGTCATCCCAGGTCGGAGTAACATCCAATAGCTCGCAATTATCCTGGCTAAGCTGCCTTAGATCTACCGCTTTTATATAGTTGATAATCTCAATTTCTCCTAAGTTGGTTGACATACTATTCTCTTCTGTATATAACTCGGCGTAGAATTCTCGAAAACCCTCTTGTATTTTAGTAGGATCACTGGTCTCTATCCCTGTTGACAATTGGATTGCAGATATTTCATTGCTTGTAGCCTGCTGCCTGGTGTTAATAGCAAGATGGTGACCAATGCAGTCGCTACACTCGTAGTTTTTTTCCCGTATTGCAGCCCACTTGGCTGCGGTTTTTTCTGAAAATACTGCCCCTATTTCCGCCTTTATGAGTATTACTTCTTGCTGAGTGTTCTCAGTGTCCATTCCAGTTTGAGCCATTTGGACTAATTTCATTTCTGCTTTTTTTAGTTTATCCTGGAGATCACACATTATTAGTTTTTCTTTCTTGTTTTTCCTGATTGAGAATCTTAGAGTCTCTCCCCGAATACCTGCTTTCAGTGTGTCCCAAACTATCATAGTCGGGGCCGTACCTATGTTTATTTCCAGAAACTCCTGGATCCATACCTGAATATGAGACCGATAGCCTTCATCTTGCAATAGCGCTTTCTCGAAACTCCATCTTGGTGTTTCTTTCCAGTTCCCCAATCCCCCAATGTTTAAAATAAGTGGATTGTGGTCCGACATGAAGCGTGGAGCAATGTCTATGGTACATTTGCTTAATAGAGAAGATGAGATTAAAAAATAATCTAGTCTAGCAAATGTCCGGTGTGGGGCAGAAAAGTAGGTATAGCCGGGTTGAGTAGAGTTTATATTAGACCAAACATCACTTAACCCATGAATTTGGGCTAGATTAATAAGTGCTTGGTATACTAGGGGTTTTCTACCTTTATACCTCCACTTGCTGTCCATTTTCCAATGACAAGGCAAGTTAATATTAAGATCGCCACAAATGATTATTGGAGTAGGCCAGTGAGCTAGCTCCCCAGAAATCAAATTTATGATCCCTGGGTCGTCTACATTACTTCCATAGATTGAGCACAAGGTAAAAGGGGGATTAGGGGAAAGATGGCATTCAGAAATTACCCATCTACCCAGTGAGTCAGATTTAACGCGGGATTTTTTAGAAGAAGTCTCTTTTCAGCCAAAATGCCTACCCCTTTAATTTTGGCACCCTGTGTAGTAGCCCCCACAACCTTAAACCCTCACGAGTTTAGTAAATGTTTTTGTGATCCCTCTATGTGAGTTTCCTGGAGGCAAATGATATCGCCCCCCAGAAAGCGCAAACCTTGCGCTACTTTTTGCCTTTTTAATGCATCATTCAGCCCACAGATGTTAGCAGAGATAAACCTGAGTGAATTTATTTTAGCCATTTGGATATTTTAAAAAGATTTAAGCCGGAAATTTCTTGATCCTTTGAGTGCACTTCATTTGGTGAATTTTTTAGCCTTACCCAATGTCTAGGTGAGTGATTATGTGTGAAAAGGTGTCCTTGATTCCTCTGTGTCATTCTAGATACCCCTCCTCCCCCCCCAACCCACCCCCCCTTTCTTTGAGCAATCAGGAATAACCTGAATGATGGTAGTCAGTAGTGAGTCTCAGCCGCAGACCACGCCTAAAATATGTTAGTTATGAGTTCGGCTAGATCCCCCTCAGCTAGATAGACAAATTTTAAATTTAACATACAACTAGCCTGTTGAGAGAAAAAAAAACCCAGGGAGTGAAGAGGAACGAGAGGAAGCCAAAATGGAGAAATAACAAAATATATTCCTCCTTAGCCCTCCCCTGCCCATGCCCGAGTGGTAGTCTCTTTATTTTGGGCCCTTCTTAGAGTTAATCTCGTCCAGGTATTCTCCTGCCTTAATTTCAGACAAGAAGATTTTTGTACCCCCATTAAAAATTACTTTAAGTCTGGCAGGGTTCATTAGGTATACTTGTGCTCCCAGTTGCTGGAATGGGGAAATTAGTTGTCTAAGACGCCATCTTCGCTCTACTGTCTGGTGGCAAAAGTTGGGCTTTGCAAAAAATGTTATTCCATTAGCCCCCTTCTTAGAGTTTGGGCGAGCCTGATCGTATATTAATTGCCTCAAAAGGAAGTTCCCAAAGTACACCAGGAACACCCTTGGTTGACCACCCGCTGCACTGCTGCCATCGCGCTGTCGCCTAATGTTAAAGGGAAAACGGTGTGCCCTCTGCACCTCGCGGTCCCAATCCCAGCCTGGATGTTCGGGGAAGGATTCTTGCAAGAGGTTTACAATGAAGCGCCTGGGATCTTCGCCTTCCTTCCCCTCCGGGATTCCAAGCAAGCGAAGGTTGTTTCTGCGTTGGCGATTTTCCTGTTCCTCCAGTTTGGACATTATATCCACTAGGCAGGCAGCGTTGGTCTCGCTCTGCTTTTTGACAGCCGTGGACTCAATTTCCAGACATTCGGTACGCCCCTCAATCATAGAAACACGGTCGCTTATATCAGTACATGTTTTATTCAGTCGTCTTAGGCCTCCTTGCAACTTTTAGCAGCCCCTTTGGCTGCGCGGTTGTCTGCCCGAACCTCTTCCTGAAATTCTTTGATTGAGGCTAAGATTGAAGCTAGTGAGGGCTCCGAAGTATCTGCCGGCAAGCTCTTTGCCTTTTCCCACTTTGTCATGTGGGAGTCGTCAGTCGTCAGCCAAGGGGTAGGACATCTGTGAGTCTGAGTAGTCCCACTTGAGTTGGCTACGTCTTTTGCCCTTACTCCTTGCTTTCTTGGATCGTTGCACCGTTCCAGTGTTTTGGATCGACTCCTCGCTGTCATCTTCACTTGTGTCAAGGCCCCCTCGTCGGAAGTGGTCCCTGTGCCATCAGACACCGAGTAAAAGTTCTCAGGCCCGGTTTCTGGAGTCCACGGTGCTTGTGCACCAGCGGCAGCTTCCAGGCCCAGGATGTAGTTAGTAATACCAGCCTCAGAGTTCATGGAGGGATCACCAGGACCATTCGTAGAACCACTCATGTAGGGGCAGCCGTCCGTGTTCTGAACTGTAACAGCTAAAGATAGCTGATTTTGCTGCTCGATTAGCCCCTTACAAATGACCACAGCAGGGAGACATGGGGAACTATTTAAGTTTTCAGTCGAGCCTTGTGGGCCCGCAATGATTCCTGCGTCAGCTTGCAGCACTTCCACTGGGGTTGCTTCTGTTAAACAGGTCTCTTGCTGCTGGCTTGGCACGGGTAGTTGGGAAGTTAACCGATCTAGGGGGGCACACTCAAGGGGAGGAGTATGTATAGAAGTCTTGGTGTTTATAACAGGAGGCTGTCCTTTAGCACCCAAAAATATTTTAGCTATGGGTGGCTGAGCGCCTACTGAGTCTTTAGGCAACCCACCTCCCCCGGACCCCCCCAGCAGCTTTTTACTCCCACTAACCTCATGTCTAGATCGGGTGGTGCTTTCCATAGGAGCGGCGTCTCTAGACTCAGTGCTGGCAGTGGTCGCTTTCAGCTTGCTGCCCTTCTTGACCCCCCTGCAGCTCATGATCCCAGGGTTGCCCTGATGCTGTTGCCGCCGATTCTTCTCGTGTCCTGATAGGACTGAGGCAGTGAATGCAGCCAAGTCCGGGGCCAGAATTTCAGTTATCCAGAAGATCCAAGTAAAGAATAGAGTCCTCCAGCGCAAGGCAGGCAGCACACGGGAATCCGCGGGGGAAATATAGTAGATTACCGCGGCAGCTACTGTATACCGCTGTGAGCGAAGACCGGACGTCTGTGATCCTCCCGCCAGTAGTCTCCGCGTCTGTCCGTGCATCGCAGGGCGCCTAGCCGATCGGTTACGCAACTAGCGTGAGCGGCCGATCAGCGCGAGTGCTCACTCTGACTCCATCTTGCTCCGCAGCTGCTGATTCCAGTGTCCGACCTCGAGCTGAATTACCTTTGAACCGACCAAGGTCAAGCCGGACTTCACTTAAACAGAGTAGCTGGCCCCAGTATGCCATGATTCAGTCAAAACACTTCCTCTTCCTCAAGGGTGTCTTCACATTTGTGGCTCAAATTCTGATCAACCTGATAATGATGTTGACGATGAGGCTGATTTACCCCCACTCAATGATGTTGAGGAGGGTGTATCATTAGTTGTAGTGATTGGACGTGCAGCTGATTTCTTGGACCTAAAGCTGCCTTCAGTTGAAGTTAAGGCTAATATACTTACTGAGATTTTGCACCCTTGACCAGTCACTTCTGAGACCTTACTTCCATTTAATAACTCCCTGATTGATACCCTTATAGGTACTTGGACGGAGCTTTGCAGGTGGTCAGGAACAAATTTTGTAAATATTGTAAAGAAACGTCTATTGACCCCTTAATTGCCTCTCTTTCAGATGTTCTCCTGTTTATCCTTTCTTTGGCCCAGCAGGGCTTTGCTTTGGGCACTCTGAAGGGCTACCTTTCAGCCCTCTCAGCTTTTCTTCAACTGACAGAACAGCCTTCGCTTTTTAAATCCCCTCTGCTGCAGAGATTTTTGAAGGGGTTAACCCACTTGTTTCTCCCTTCTCCTTTTCTGATGACACAGTGGGACCTTAGTATGGTCCTTACTTTCTTGATGTGCGTACCTTTTGAGCCGCTGCATAACTGCCTTCTACGGTTGCTCACTATCAAAACAGCCTTTTTTGTAGGCAATCACCTCTGCCAGGAGGGTGAGCAGAACTGCAGGCACGGTCATCACAGCCTCCTTACCTGACAGTCTTTCCGGAAAAAGTGGTACTAAGAACTAGGGCATCTTTTCTGCCCAAGGTTGTAACTCCTTTCCATCTGGGACAGTCCGTCCCTCTGCACCCTTCCAAAGAAGAGGAGCGTCTCAACCGTCTGGACCCAAAAAGAGCGTTATCGTTCTACCTTGATCGCACAAAAGAGTTCCAAGTAGATGACCAACTCTTTATAGGGTATGTGGGAGCAAAGAAGGGGCCTGCTGTTCAAAAGAGGACCATCTCTCGATGGGCTATCCTCTGTATTAAAATTTGTTACACCTTGGCAAAGAAGCAGCCTCCTGAAGGCCTTAGGGCCCCTTCCACCAGGGCGAAGGCAGCTACCACTGCCCTCCAGCGTGGGGTTCCAATTGCTGTTATCTGCGATGTGGGCGTCTCTGCACACGTTTGCCAGACACTATTGCCTGGATTCTCAGGTTCGCAGGGAGGGCCTGTTTGGCCGCTCTGTTCTGCAGGATTTTCTGGTCTAAAACGTTTCCGCAGCACCACCTCCGGGAAGGCATTGCTTGGGTATCTGTTCAAAGGTAAGGAATCTGCGGATAGATGTCTCTATCAGATGGACAAGTTACTTACCTTCGGTAACGCCTTCTCTGGTAGAGACATGATCTAGCCACAGATTCCTTACTGACCCACCCATCCTCCCCGTACTGCGTAATTGTTTTTAGTGTCTGGGCTGTTCCCCTTCTGGGCCCTAGCTGTTTTAACACACCATGGTCTGTCACTTCATGGCTCTTTGCTTCTGGCGTGGAAAGTCATGAAACGTACCGACGTCAGCGCGCCAGAGTGGTGGTTATATTGACGACGCGGACGTCACGGCAAACACGACGACAACGACGTCACACGGAGTCGACCGATGCCATCTACTGGCGCGCAAGTGTACTGCTACGAAAAATCTTCCAGATCCTGCCTGACGCCTGGAAGTTCAAAGGTAAGGAATCTAAGGCTAGATAATGTCTCTACCAGATAAGGCGTTACCGAAGGTAAGTAGCTTGTCCACCTCGTCCAAAAAGGAGGAGAGGTTGTATCAACTGGACTGCAAAAGCACTGTAAGCTTTTACATTGATCGTACCAAGGAATACCATGTGAACGATCAGCTTTGCTTTTTGTGGGGTGAAGAAAGGGATGTCTCTGCAGAAGAGGACCCTGTTGAGGTGGATAGTCCGCTTCATCAAGATTTGCTATATACTGGCCAAGAAGCAGCCCCTGGAAATTCTGAGAGCTCATTCTACCAGAACTAAGGCTGCTACCACTGTATTGGCTCGTAGAGTATCTGTTCTTGACATCTACCAGGCCACGGCGTGATCATCATTGCCTACCTTCATGTATCATTACTGCCTCGAGAGCCAGGTCTGGCGGGAAGGCACTTTGCCTACGTCGCCCTGCAGGAGTTTTTGGACTGACTCCACTCCACAGACTCTCCGCCTGGGGAGGTACCGCTTTGCTATCTATTCTAACATAAGGAATGTTGTGCTTAGAAGTATCCAGCAGAAGAACAAATAACTTTCCTTTGATAACGCTTTTTCTAGTGGATACTTTATATAACTGCAGATTCCTCAATGCTTTCCCACCAGTGCTGTTCAGTGGAGTGGCATCCTTTTTAACATCTAAAAAGGTCTCAAGTTAGAATTCAGCCAACTTGTACCAAAAGTTGTTGATGCTACACGTCTGAGGGTATGGAAAATTAAAAAAATACGAAACTTACATCAGCACATAGGGGTGGCACTTATGTGTGGCTCCACTTGATCACTTTTAGGGTGGTATGGAGCCCACAAGGAACCACATGGCTCCACTTAGCAGGGTTCAGGAGCACTGCTGAAGAAAAGTTTCCAAATCCAATTAGCGACCTGGGGAGTACTGTAAGGTGAGAAATCTTGAGTTAGAGTATCCACGAGAGTGTTACCAAAGGTTAGTAACTTGTTCATTTCAGCCATTTACATGTACAAAATACCTTTCAGTAGTCCCTATGTCGACACATCATGCATTATCCATTATCATCTTCTACCCCAGACGCTGTTATCAGTTTGGAAAAATGCTACAGCTTCCAAGAGAGGTTCAAGTCAAAACAGTTCAGTTTCATTAAACCCTGGCCAAATTTCTGCATGCGTCTATCAGGTGTTGGTTTCATTCTTTTACTGCCTTTCTGTTTCCAACCAGATCTGAAAAGTGGAAGTTTACAGCGTCTCGATCCATTCTATTCAATAATTATTATTATTTGAGGTTTGATCATTCTACAGTTTGATCCTTAATTTTGAGTTTTCTTTCAGCTCAAAGCAAGAACAAGTTGAGCGTTAGTGTTTTCAGTTATGTTTCTCTACCAGTATTAGTGTAATTAGTGATAAAACCTCTTCCTCCCAGTACATCACTTTGTTTTGGCAAAGAGCTTTGCTCCTTCAGAGCTGAATTTGCACCACGTCCTTCCTCTCCCTTTAGTACATTTTAACCTTCATGCAGTTAATTTCACCGGTAATGAGTTTAAGAATAGGTCCTCGAACACAATCTTTTGCACCACCTAGATGTAGAAGCTATAATGACCTAAACTGTATATTTCAGGAAGAGTTCAGTGACGTTCATACTTCATGGATTGTCCATCAAGTTCTTTCTTTTTTTTTTTGCACTTTTATATAGCGCAAACTCGACCCGAAGGTATGAGAGCGCTGTGCATGAGCACCAGTTGCATTACAGATGGGCAGATTCATTTGTTTTGAGGCACAGGGGGGTTAAGTGATTTGCCCAAAATCACAGGATGCTTGAGCCTCCCACCAGACTCGAGCCTGTTTCCCCAGCTTCAAAGTTGGCCGCTCTATGATCACATATCTCCACCACTACACTTCTCATATATGTACATTGACTCTGATCATTTCTGAAGGATACCTCTTCAGACAAGGCACAGGCTAATTCTGCCCCAAATCCTTGAAGTGCACGTTCCATTGCCCTTGGTGACAAACATGTCAAAATCATCAATTTCAGACCCATACTTGAAGTGGATTATCTTCTTTTTTGTGAGTTAGTTTCTATAAATATAGACATTGTGAAAAAGCTGAGTGTTATCTTGTACTATCCTGTTGATACCCCCATCAAAACATCATACTATTTCCAAGAGGTAGACTTTTACCATAAAGATCAACTTAAAACCCCTGTAGCTGCAGTTACATTTAATCAAATTTTCCATCACCATTGTGGCCTAGGATTCAGAATTCAGAAGTAAAAGTGACCAGTTTTATTAGTGATTGTTTCAACCCGGAAGCATATTGCTACCTTGAGCCACTCATTTTAAGAAACCGCTTCGACTGAGCATTGACTTTAGTGTGTCGTATTACTGTGCTATAAAATATCCAAGGTCTTAACCTCCATCCACCTCCTGGAGCACTTATAGATTACTATCCTTGGAGAGGCGAGGAGGAACATGGTTATCTAGTTGTATTACACTAAAAGGAATGGTACTTAACGTAACTACACTTCCTGGGTACTGGCCAGTAAGCACTTCAGCTGGACCTAGAGAAAAGGCCTCGGGTGCTGGACCAGAAAATAATTTGCCTTACCCTTAGACTTCCGTGCTTGTATAACACAGAAAGGGAAGTTGGAATCGACCGGCTGCATAGAATAGTCTGATAGGACTTCAGCTCCAGCCCTTTCTCAGTAACTCAGCATACATCTTCAGAAAGCTTTTAGAAACAGATGCACTTGGTCTTGTGCTGCTAACTTCTTTATAGAATTTGCATGATGTTGATTGTTAAAGAGTCAAGGATTCTTGTATTGTCTTGTGGGTGCAGGGGACTAGACTGATTGTGTCTGCTGTCTTCTTCCTAGAGCCACAGCATAGCTTACTAATGCCACTGTGAGCAGGGATTAGTCACACTGAAAGATAGTGTGAAGTGCATATACTCCCATGGAACAGTGGTTATTTACTTATTGGCTTGTGTAGTGCTTTACTGAACCATTAAGGGAAGTAAGTCACCCCTGCCCAAGCAAGATCTACAATTTGACCCTAAAAATACAACAACAAAAAATACATCAAACAAATACACAAAATTATGGATTATTTAATTCACAAACAAAAACACATGAGAAAATCAAATATTTAATTTTAAGTCGAAAGCTGTTAGTTTTATTTTGACGAACCAATATGCTAAACTCCAACTTAACACTTTTTTTCCCCCGCTCCTAATGCATGCTCTCCCTTTGTCAGCGCATACCAGGGTTTCAGTGGAGCCACCAATTGTCCATATTAGATACAGTTTGCTGCAGTTGCACTGCTCCCACAATTCAATTGATGGATTCCAACTTAGTTTGTTAACCATCAATTTTAAATTCCTTGACATTTACAGAACATTTTAACATTTTCAGCTTTACATTTTCCTTTTTATGTATATAGATGTTATCAATATGCTAATATTATTTCATTTTCTAAACAGTCAGTGACCCCCCTGGGTAGGCTTGGCGGGCTCCAGGTTAATAACTGCTGCCATTTTTTACTCTGTATTCTTTCTGCCCATTTCAGAGCCGCTAAAGCCTAAACACCTGTCAGAAATTCAACTCCAGTACGTGCTAAGAAAGAAAAATGCTTTCGTTGGAAATAGTGGTGTGAATTAAATGCATAATGAACAAGCATTTGCAGTGCAATAGGTCTCACATTTACGAGAATGAGCTATGGGCACTGTAAATGTCAATAGCTTAAATTCACACAAATGTGAGACCTACTGAATTGCAAATATTGTTTGTTTCCAAGCGCCCCATGCCGCGCTTACACTTAATAAAGGCCACCCCCTTTCTTTAAACGAGCCGCATCTAAAGAAAGGGACGTGGCCTTTATTAAGTGCAAGTGTGGCATGGGGCGCTTGGAAACAACCCACCCAAAAAATATTTGTAAAGCTTATGTGCCACATTTGCGAGAGTTTAAGCTATTGTCATTTACAATGCCAATAGCTCAAACTCTCCTAAATACGAGACCTATGGCATTGCAAAGAAGCGGCCGCCATTGTCCCGGCTGCTTGGAAAGTGAAAGCGCGCATGGCACGCTGAATATAAGGAAAGCATTTCGTAACTGCAGTAGGGCAAAACCCAATAAAGAAAATAGTGCTTACAGAGTAAATAACACATACGGTGTAACAACCGAAGTAAAAGGGCCAGTCCTTATGGGAGGTTGCAAATGAAGTCAAGGTGGTACTAGGGAGGGACTAACAGGCCGAATACCGAATCAGAAGCCAGCATTTACAAAGGGCAAAGACACAAGCCAATGAAAAATATGGGCGGCGAGTGGACGGAGGTTCAAGTGCATACTCTAATACAGCATGCCTCGCATAGCAGCACATGCGCTGCCCAGGCTCGACCTAAAAAGGCAGTGATCATAGTAGAAGGCCAAATCATACGAGTGCTTTTCAACACAAAAATAATTGATTGGGGGGGGGGATCCATTTGAAGGTCTTTTGGAGGATGCGGAGGGTGTTGAAGCAGGTGGAGGTAACAGCATTGACTTGTAGGGTCATGGAGAGGGAGGAGTCGAGTACGATGCCGAGGTTTCGGGCGTGGTCCGTGGGGGTGGGGGGGGGGCTGCCGAGGGCGGTGGGCCACCAGGAGTTGTCCTATGCAGAGGGGGAGGGTCAGAGGACAAGGACCTCTGTCTTCTCAGAGTTGAGTTTCAGGCAGCTGCTTCTCATCAAGGATGCGTTGTCTTTCATTCCTTCCTGGAAGTTGAGTTTGGTGGTGATGGGGTCCTTGGTGAGGGAGAGGATGAGCTGGGTATTTGGCGTATGATACTATGCTGAGTCCATGCTGTCTGACGATGGCGGCGAGGGGTGCCATGTAGATGTTGAAGAGTGTGGGGCTGAGTGACGTTCCTTGGGGTACTCCGCAGCTGATCTCAGTGGGTTCAGAGAGGAAGGGTGGAAGTCTGATTCTTTGGGTTCTGCCGGCGAGGAAGGAGCGGAGCCAGTGTGGGGCGGTTCCCTGTATGCCGGCTTCGTGGAGTCTGGTGGTGAGTGTCTGGTGGGAGACGGTGTCGAAGGCTGCAGAGAGGTCGAGTAGGATCAGGGCTGCGGTGTGTCCTTGGTCGAGGAGGGTGCGGATGTCGTCTGTGGCGGCGAGTAGAGCGGTCTCAGTACTGTGGTTGCTTCGGAATCCGAATTGGAAGGGGTTGAGGATGGAGTTTTCTTCAATGAATTTCGTTAGTTGGGTGTTGACGGTCTTCTCTGTGACATTTGCCGCAAAGGGGAGGAGGGAGATGGGTCGGTAGTTCTTGAGATCTGTGGGATCTGCTGAGGGCTTCTTGAGTAGGGGTCTGACTTCTGCGCGTTTCCAGTCGTCGGGAAAGATGTCGGTTTCGAAGGTAGCGTTGATGGTGCAACATAGTTCTGTGGCGATTTCGGTGGCAGCTCTGTGGAAAATGTGCGGGGGCAGGGGTCCGTGGGGGCTCCTGAGTGGATGCTTTTCATGGTTGATTCGGTGTCTTCGGTGGTGACTCTGATCCAGGAGAAGATGGTGTGCTGGCTGGCGTTTCTGGAGGGTGGAGTGGTTTTGGGGTCATGTGTCTGGTCGTTGAAGTTGTCGTAGAGGTCCTTGATCTTCAGATGGAAATAAGAGCCGAGCCTATTGCAGAGGTTCTGGGAGTGGGTGATGTCCGTGGATTCGCTTGGGGGTTTGGTGAATTCCTGGATGATGCTGAAGAGTTCCTTGGAGTTGCTGAAGTTTGCGAGGATCTTGATCTGGATGATGGTCCTTTTGGTGGATCTGATGCTTTGGTGGTATTCTGTCATGGCGTTTTTGTAGGTGGTGTGGTCCTCCGAGGATTTGCTGTTTCTCCAGTTCTTCTCGAGATGTCTGCAGGTGCATTAGTGCAGTTTTTCTTGATTGCAGTTTCTCAGGTTATTGCTAATATGCAACCCTTGAAACCATTAAAGTTATAAGAACATATTTTGTTAAAATGTCCTATATCCAAGAAATTATTCTACAGAAATATTACTGCATCTTTCTAATTGCTAAACATGTTTTCTAACAATTATGCTTTTCACCTGTCTAGAAGATCACAATTCTGGAGAACTGCTGAGACCTGTGAAACATCCAGTTCTAATGGGAGAGCCTGAGATGGGGTGCAACGAAGACAAAGAGGCTCCTCTGACGCCAACTCAGCTGACTGCGCCTTTGAAAGAACAGGAAACAGAGGACAGTCTAGTTAAGCTCCCTCGGTGGGATACGTCGAGTTCTTCCCAGGTTCCTGAATTCACAGGGGGGTTAGCAGACTCTGCACTTGAGGATGGTGAGTCAAGATCACTCGCATCTTGTTACCTGCACTTTGTCCATGAATGTGCTTTTCTGACAGAGACTTCTAACCTCAGATTCCCCACCATTTCAGTACTCCCCAGGCATTAGACTGGATCCGGAAAATCTTCTGCATTACACCTGTTCTGGCAGGTGGCGCCGGCGCACCGTGTCAATGTCGTCTTGGATATGATGTCTGTGGGCCTTATATATAGGCGACAGTCAAGTGTTCTGACATCAGTTACTTTTTTTCCACACCAACAGATGCAGATCCAGAGCAATCTCTCATCGAGACACTTCCTCAAAGAGTTTTTCGCAAAAACCAGTGTGGAAGCGTATATGTCACCTGCCAAATCTACAGGCTTTAAACCCTGTCGGGAATATTGCAAACAAATGTCTGTGACTGACCCATATGCAGTTTGCCTGTGGGCCCTGGGGTTGGACCACAATTCCAAAGACCTGTAGTGACTGTGCCTTGATGCATTCCAAGACCATTTGAGACTGAGAAGTGAAACGCTTCATGCCAAAGCACCTCAAGACAATGTGCTGGGATAAGTTGAGGTCAAAAGGTTGGGCCTGGTCCCGCTCCCAAGTTCACTACTGTGACAGGTCGTCTTCACGATTGAAATCCTTGGGCAAAACCAAGAAGAAGCGCAAGAAGTCCAAGCACGACTCGGTCCCCTCCAGCCACACTTGATTTCCAGAGAAGGCATGCAGGCGTCATTTTGCCTCCAGGTCACCGTCTGAAGTCGCTCTATTTCACAGTAGATTCAGATCCTTGCTCCGAGGTAACTGGAATCTCTAGGGCTATTGGCTGGGCCCTAAGAAACCGAGAGGCCTCCTAATGAGGTTTCCGAGGGCGGGTCTTCCCGCTTTGTTAGTTAGGCCCTCTGAATCCACTCAGGGCTCTGGACCGACGTTGGTACCGGTTCCCGCCACAACACCACAGCCCACATTGGAACACAACCCCGACGATGACGGGCAACCCCTAGTGCTGTCCGACCCCAAGGCTGCACTGTCCCAACCTCAGCTGAGGCCTCAACCTCTTCACAGCTCTTTTGATTCCAACACAGTGCCTCTACCTGCTGGAAGGGCTCATGTCCTTCATGAGTCATTTGGCATTGACTCCGATAATCGGGGCTGTGATGCTGGAGATGAGATAACCCTACTTTACCCAGGGGATAACTGATATGAGGATCTCCCAGATGGAAGTGGTCTTGATACTTCCCCAGACACTGGACTAGTTTCACCCTCCCCAGGGCCTGCCAAGAAAGACAGTGCCTCCTTTGCTATGGTTATGCGAAGGGCAGCGGAAGGTTCTTGATCTTCAACTTCACTCTCAGACAGTTAAAAGCCAATGTTCTGACCGAGGTGCTACAACCCTTGCAGGAGAGTTCTGAGCCCATACTCGCATTCAATGAGGCTGTCACTGATAAACTACTAGGTACCTGGGCCAAACTGTGCTCTGGTCCACCTGTGCATCACCAGATCACCAGACACCATCGCCCAGCTCTAGGGGAACCAGCTTTCCTCCCCCAACACCTTACTCCTGAGAGCATTGTGTTGCAGTCTTTTGCAAGTAAAGTTTACCCAAACTAATTTCCCACTTCCTCCTAACAGGGAATTGAAGAGGATAGAGACCTAGTGTAAGCAGTTTTTTTCCTCTACTAGTTTGGCCCTTCGCTCAGTGAAAGCAAGCTGCCCGTTATGCTGCTGCTCCCACACTCTCTGGTATTCCATGGCCTAAATGTTGCCCATTGTCCCGCAAGAAGCATGGGCCTTTGATGCACAGGCCATGCTAGATGGTTGTGATGCGGCCAAGTTCACAATCCGCTGTGAACTGGATATCACTTATTCCCTCGGTAGGGCTTTTAGCACCAGTGTGGCCATTCGCAGGTAAGTCTGGATGTGGTTGACTGGCTTTTTAGGGGACATTCAGGGCAGTCTCATGGAAATGCTGGTTGGCGGTTCCTGACTTTTTAGAGAAAAAGTAAACTTGGCCCTGGAGCGGTTCAAAGATAGCAGGGCCACAACTCAGTTGACGGTGGATCGCCTTTCGCTCTTGCAGCAGGAAGTGCAGACTTTTGGTCAAAAGAGCCATAGAGAGGCTACTGGTGCCACAAGTTGCTCATGGTTGTTATTCCCACTACTTCCTTCCAGTCTTCCTCTACATCGACGACTGGTTGTTGAAGGTGGGTTTGCCCTGGGCAGACATCAACCTCCTCCATACAATGGTGAATCTCCTGACAACTTTGGGGTTCACTATCATTGTGCCTGCGTCACAACTTACTCTTTCGATAAAGCTCTCCATCATCGGAGCCATTCTGGGCAAGGTGTAGTTTTGAGCCCAGTTCCATATCAACCTTCTGGAGGTGAAAGCCACTCTCTTGCTGTTGAAAGCCTTCCTGCCCTCCATCAAAGGGAATCCAGTGCTGGTGCTTACGGACAACATCACCGCAATGTGGTACTGCAACAAGCGGGGCTAGGTGGGGTCATTGAACCTGTGCAAGGAGGCTGTGCATCTCTAAACGTGGCTAGTTCGCCTAGGGATTTTTCTTGTGACACACCACTTGGCAGGTTCCTTGAACACCAGAGCGGACTAAATAAGACATCAAGCCTTGCAGATCTAGATTGGCAGTTACATCCGGATCTGCCCCTGTAGTCTTTTCTGCAAGTATGGCGAACTCTGGCTTGATGTTTTCGCCACTGCAGAAAACGCACGTCAGTACTTTGGCACATTGGAGCTTCTCACCTGGAGAAGCAGTCCACGTAGAGTGGAACTCAGGACTTCTGTACACTTTCCTGCCAATACATCTCCTGCCCGAGTTCTGAAGAAGATCAGGACCCACTGGGCCCAAGCCATCCTAGATCTCCAGACTGGGCACAGAAATAATGGTATCCCAAACTCCTGGGCTTGAGCATTTTTCCCTCTATCAGGCTGCCTCTTTGGGTGGATCTCCTGTTGCAGCAGCAGGGCAGGGTTCTGTACCCGAAATTGTGAAATCTACACCTCCGTTTGGAGATTGAGCAGTGACAGAGCAGTTCTTTCAACCTTCATGCCAAAGTCGTGAATGTCATCTTAGCATCCAGGCGTCCCTCAACCAAAGTTTTATACGCCTCGGGTTGAAACACGGTTGTGGTCTTGTGTGCTACTAAACAGATAGACCCAATCCATGACAAACTGTGCAAAGGTCTGTTGTTTGTGTTGTCCCTTTCCAAGGCCAATGCCTTTCTTTGGGCACTACTAAAGGGTACCTGTCGGCTGTTTTGGCCTTCTTACAGTTGCCAGACAAGCCATCATTATTTAAATAGCCCATTGTGATGCATTTCCTTAAAGGGTTACAACATATATCTGAAAGAAACACATAGTGATAGATTCCTTAACTTGGAATATCCCCAGGCGTCAGACTGGATCCGGAAAGTTTTCGTCAGCAGTACCCCTGCACGTCGGTAGGTGGCGTCGTGCGGCTCCGCGTCCGTCGTTGGCGTCGTGGTCGCCGAGATGACGTCGCGGGCGCTACTTAGACGCCGCCCACGCGCGCTGACGTCAGTTCTTTCTTTTTCCGCGCCAGCAAACGCAGATCCGGGAAGAGCAGGAACCCCCAGTCAATTTTTGACTGACTTTTTGAGGCTTTTTGTCTCTGTTTTTTCATCGAGTCTTCGACTCCTGGTGGAGATAGGATGCCCGGTTTTAAGTCCTGCGGGGACTGTCACCGTATGATGTCTGTGACGGACCCGCACCGTGTGTGTCTTTTCTGCCTGGGGCGTGACCACGACCCCAAGTCGTGCCCCGACTGCCGAGCCATGGCGCCGAAGACTTTGCGGGAGCGGTCCCGGCAGTCGGCTCCGCGCCGTTCTAGGTCCCGGTCCCGTGGGAGGTCGAGGGACCGTGCGCGGAGTCATCACCATCGGTCTTCGGGATCCAAGTCTTCGCACTCGGGGTCAGGTAAGGCGAAGCACAAGAAGTCGAAGAAATGCCATCGTTCTCCGACTTCCCCTCGTGACTGAGGGTGCGGGTGGTACCTCCCTTGCGGCTCCGGCGGAGCCTATGCAGTCGCCGCCAGACTACCCGCCCTTTCCGGGTTCGTCGGCGACTCCGGGCCAAATACAGGAATTCCTGTTGGCCATGGCTCGCCTCTTTGGGCCGTCGGGTCCCGCTGCTGCGCCTTCAGGCCCCGCGGTCCTGACTGGGGGTCCTCGCCTTTCATCGCCGGCGGCTCCGGCCCCGCTGTCGGCTCCGGCCTCGGCGCCGCAGGACCTCCTTGGATCCAGGCCTGGATCCCGGTCGACACCGGTTGACCCCATAAACACCTCCACCGACGTCGACCCCACCAGCACCACTTTTGATGCCGCCCGCTCCTCGGGACGACGTCGACCCCGGTTTCAGCCCCGAAGTGGACGCGGCGTCGAGCCGGCGTCGATCAATGCCGTTCTCGACGTTGCTCGGGGATTTCTATCCCCATGTCCATGCTCCTTATTTTACACCTGTTGATCAGCCTGAGGAGCCAGGGGAGGACTGGGAGGGGTCTGAGGACCCTCTCGCAGCTGCTTGCGAGTCTGAACAGTACGGGGCTGAGGAGTTGGGGGGTGCCAGTGGTCTGGATACCTCACCAGACCTTGGCATGCTGTCTCCTCCTACCGTGGCTACGGAGGAGGGAGCTAGTTTTGCTGTGGTGTTGCGTAGGGCGGCTGAGGCCCTACACCTCGAGCTTCCTACGGTGGCCGTCAGGACTAACCTCCTGACAGAGGTGCTTCAGCCAGCAGCTACTTCTGCGGAGCCGCTGCTTCCCTTTAATGAAGCCCTTTCTGATGTTCTTTTGGGCACTTGGTCCAGGCCAACCACAGGGGCTCCTGTGGATAGGAACGTGGCCCGACGCCATCGCCCGGCTCCGGGTGACCGGCGGATCGCCGCCATGCCTGGTTGAGGACCACTGGATTTTCGGGGGATGTCCAAAACACACTTATGGACATGCCCTTTGATGGCCGTCGCCTCTTCGGCGACAAAGCAGACAGCGCGTTGGAGCGGTTTAAGGACTCATGGGCTACGGCCAAGTCCTAGGGACTCTCTGCAGTCCGCCCTCCTCTGCCTTCTGCTTTTCGCTCCTTTCGTGGTACCGGAAGGGGCGCCCCGCAGCGTTCGCAACAGAGCCACAGGCCTGCGCAGCAATAGTCCCAGCGCGGCTGCGGACGCGGGTTCCGCCTTGGCGGATCAAGGGGCCAGCGGGCGGGTCAGTCCACCACCACCCCGGCCACCACTGCCTCCAAACCTCCCTAGTCCGAACTTTCAGGCCCATCAAACGCCAGTGGGCGGCAGGCTTCGCCATCACCTCCCCCACTGGCGCACCATCACTTCGGACAGGTGGGTTTTAGAGATAGTCTGGAGGGGCTACTCCTTCCCCTTCGAGACTACCCCTCCAGCCATGCCACCTCAGTACCACCGCATGTCGGGGGATCACTTGGTGCTTCTTCAGCAGGAAGTTGCGGCCCTCTTGGCCAAGGGGGCCATCGAGCGCATTCCGACGCCAGAAGTAGGTTGTGGTTGCTATTCCCACTACTTTCTGGTGCCCAAGAAGGACAAGGGCCTGCGTCCTATCATAGACCTCCGGGACGTCAATCGCTTCCTCCGCAAAGAGAAGTTCAAGATGCTCACTCTAGCTCAGGTCTTGTCTGCTCTCGATCCACAAGACTGGATGGTAGCGCTGGACTTGCAGGATGCCTATTTCCATATCCCCGTCCTGCCAGCCCACCGGCGTTACCTGCGGTTCATGGTAGGCCACGCGCACTTTCAGTTCACCGTGCTCCCCTTTGGCCTTACCAGCGCCCCTCGGGTGTTTACAAAGGTGATGGCGGTGGTCGCAGCTCATCTGCGCAGATCAGGGGTTTCAGTCTTCCCCTATCTCGACGACTGGTTGTTGAATCCGGGCTCACCCCAGACAGTCGTCTCCCACCTCCAGACTACGGCCGACCTCCTGCATTTGCTGGGGTTCTCCATCAACGTGCCGAAGTCGCACCTGATTCCCTCTCAGAAGCTCCTCTTTATCGGAGCGGTTCTGGACACGGCGCAGTTTCGGGTCTATCCTCCCGAACAGCGAGTCTGGGATATTCGGGCTCTGATTCCCATCTTTCAACCCTTGTCCCGGATTTCGGTCAGAGTGACTCTGAGGCTGCTGGGCCTCATGGCCTCCTGCATCCTGCTGATCAATCATGCCAGATGGCATATGCGGGCTCTGCAATGGGACCTGAAGTTCCAGTGGGCGCAGCATCAGGGGAACCTGTCCGATCACGTCCAGATCTCGGAGGGCACTGCACAACAGTTGCAGTGGTTGCTCACCAACCGGCATTGGGTCGACAGCAGATCCCTCTCCCTTCCCCAACCGGAGTTTACAGTGGTGACGGATGCGTCCCTCCTGGGATGGGGCGGCCACATGGGAGAGGCGGAGATCAGAGGCCTCTGGTCTCCGGCGGAGTCCAAGCTCCATATCAACCTTCTGGAGCTTCGGGCGATACGGCTTGCACTGAAGGCATTCCTTCCCTCTGTCAAGGGGAGAGTAGTGCAGGTGTTCACAGACAACACCACCGCCATGTGGTACTGCAACAAGCAAGGCGGGGTGGGGTCGTGGACCCTCTGTCAGGAGGCTCTGCGTCTCTGGACATGGCTGGAACATCAGGGCATGTCCCTGGTGGTTCAACACCTGGCAGTTTCTCTGAACGCCAGGGCACACGAACTCAGCCACAGGTGCATGCTGGATCACGAATGGCGTCTGCACTCGGAGGTGGTGCAAGGTCTCTTTCAGCAGTGGGGAGAGCCTTGGTTAGATCTATTCGCCACCGAAGAGAACGCGCAATGTCATCAGTTCTGCGCATTGGAATTTCCAAGGCGGCATTCGCTCGGCGACGCTTTTCGTCGCGAGTGGAGTTGCGGTCTATTGTACGCCTTTCCGCCTATACCACTTCTACCCAGAGTGCTGAAGAAGATCAGGCGCGACCGGGCACAAGTCATCCTTGTGGCCCCAGTCTGGGCTCGAAGAGTATGGTATCCCGAGCTACTCAGTATGAGCATCGATTCCCCCAATCAGACTGCCTCTTCGGGAGGATCTTCTGTCGCAGAGGCAGGGGACGGTCCTCCACCCGAACCTGTCCAGCCTCCACCTCTTTGCGTGGATATTGAGCGGCGGCAGTTGATTCCTTTCGACTTGCCTCCTGAAGTTTGTGATGTAATTCTGGCAGCCAGGCGTCCCTCTACTAAAGTGGTATACGCCTGCAGGTGGAACAAGTTTGTTGCATGGTGCACAGCAAAGGCTGTGGATCCCCTTTCTGCCCCTCTTTCTGAAGTTCTACTGTTCCTTCTTTCTTTGGCCCAGCAGGGCTCTGCTCTGGGCACTGTCAAGGGCTACCTTTCTGCTATTTCGGCCTTTCGCAGGCTCCCTGATCAGCCCTCTCTTTTCAAGTCCCCTGTTGTAAATAGATTTCTCAAAGGCATTACACACCTTTTTCCTCCTATTCCTTTTGTGATGCCTCAGTGGGACTTGAATTTGGTTCTTACATGCTTGATGTGTGCTCCCTTTGAGCCACTTCATAACTGTCCCCGTCGTCTCTTGGCCTTGAAGACTGCTTTCCTGGTGACCATCACCTCCGCTAGGCGAGTGAGTGAGCTCCAGGCTCTTTCTTGTAAGCCTCCTTTCCTATCAGTCCATCCGGACAAGGTTGTGCTCAGGCCCCGTCCTTCCTTTTTGCCAAAAGTGGTTACGGCCTTTCACATTGGGCAGACTATTTCCTTGCCCACCTTCTTTCCGCCTCTGCATCCTTCCAGAGAGGAAGAGAGGCTCCACCGTCTGGACCCAAAACGTGCGCTCTCCTTTTATCTCAACCACACACAGCAGTTCCGGGTGGATGACCAGCTCTTTGTTGGCTACGTTGGCACCAAGAAAGGTCGGGCGGTACACAAGAGAATTATCTCCCGCTGGGTTGTCTTGTGTATCAAAGCCTGTTACTCTTTGGCTAAATCAGAACCTCCGGTGGGGCTGCGTGCTCATTCCACCAGAGCTACTGCAGCCACTACTGCATTGGGACGTGGTGTCCCCCTGCAAGACATCTGTCAGGCAGCCACGTGGGCCTCGCTGCACACGTTTACCAAGCATTATTGCCTGGACAGCCAAGTCCGGAGAGACGGCTTCTTTGGCCGTTCTGTTCTCCGGGACTTTCTGGTGTGATCTTGGTTCGCAGACCCACCACCGGGGTTGGTATTGCTGGGGTATCTATTCTAAGGTAAGGAATCTATCACTATGTGTTTCTTTCAGATGAACAAGTTACTTACCTTCGGTAACGATATATCTGTAAGAAACATTAGTAGTGATAGATTCCTTACTGCCCCACCCATCCTCCCCGTTCTGCGAACTAATTTCTAGGGTTAAGGTCATCCCTTTCAGGGCCCTAGTTTCAATGCACCAGTGGTCAGTATCTTGCATGGCTCTGCGTTCCTGGCGCAGAAATTAGTGTACAGAACTGACGTCAGCGCGCGTGGGCGGCGTCATCTCGGCGACCACGACGACGGACGTGGAGCCGCACGACGCCACCTACCGACGTACCGAAGGTAAGTAACTTGTTCGTTTCCCCTTTTCTGTTTGTTATGCCCCAATGGGATTTATGTTTGGCCCTCACGTTCCTCATATTTGCTCCTTTTGAGCTCCAACACAGTTGTCCACCTAGCCTTCGTATCGTCAAGAATGCCTTTCATGTCGCTATATCATTGAGGCTACGGATCTATGAGTTGCAGGCACTTTCTGCTAACCTGCCCTACAACACGTTCTATGCAGACAAGCTGATTCTGCGTATTGAGCCTACTTCCTTCCGAAGGTAGTTGACTCCCTTTCATGTTGGTAAGAATATTAGCCTTCTGGCTTTCTTTGCTTCACCTCAAACCTCTAAAGAGGAGGAGAAACGGTCAGATCTGAAAAGGGCACTCTGCTTCTACGGTGATCACTCCAAAGAACTACATGTGGACGATCAGCAGTTTATCAGGTTCACTGGAGCAAAGAAAGGCAGGTCTGTGCAGAAACTCACCCTGTCCCGCTAGATTGTACTCTGCATTTAAATCTGCTATAAGCTGGCCAAAAAAGGCTCCTAAGGGCTTGCAAGCTCATTTACATGGGCCAAGACTTCTACCACTGCATTGGCACATAGGGTGCCGATACTTGACATTTGTCAGGTTGCTACTTGGGCATCACAGAATATGTCCATGAGGCATATCGCCTAGACAATCTGGTCTGCAAGGAAGTGCACTTTGACCACTCGGTCCTTAAAGTTTTTTAGGATCAGTTAACGGACCCAACACCTAGGAGGAATTGCTTAGTTATCTATTCAAAAGGTGAGGTATCTGTGCTTAAAAGTCTGTATTTGAACAACAAGAGGTTTACCTTCGGTAACACTTTTTCTGATAGAGACTCTATCTAACTGCATATTCCTCAATGACCTTCCCACCTTCCTGTTCCGTGAACTAGTCTCTTTACATAAAAAGATCTCAATTTTGGAATCTGCACACTGGTCACAACCAATCTGATTGACTCCACCTTTGTAGTATTGGATGCATAAAAAAAAGCAACTGATGTCAGCACACTTTGGTGGCTTATATGTAGGCACGCACATGTCACAACACATTACATTTATGGGGAAACCAAAATAATGTGGTCATTTCAAATCACGTGTGAAAGAGTCTTAAAAGGGTCAATATGGCATGCATGTGAAAATGAGAGAGATTGCAATTGACTCAGATGTGTAAAAATAACATACATGAATTGATTTATTTGTAAATTGATGAGGATATTAAAAGGTGTGGTTTAATGATAGCCTTTCATCATAGACTGTTTGGAGGGCATCAACATTTTGTTGTTTTTAAAATACCTTTTTCCTTGCTTGTGGTCTGGTGGAGCTCATGGAGAATGTTGTCTCAGGGCTTCTTCGTTTTGTCATTTTCTGTCTTCTGAAGGAGCTCCTTGATTATGTTTGACTATGCGATTTTCTTGGGCAATTGACCTGCAGTGTGTAAGTGCTCCTAGATTTTTACTTGCAGAGCTCGATATGAAGCACCTTGCAATGAAAACAGAAAGACTAGTCTGTGTTTCTTAAAAAATATTGTGTAGTGCTCCATTCCATTTCACTCAATCAAACATCCCAATCCCTTAAATATAAAACAATATAAAATAGCTAAATTACAGAAGTATACAACACTGTATAGAGACAGCTGAGTGATTTAATGATGGTATGTCTAGTTTATTGCCTTCAATTGTGTCCTCATGGCAGCACTTGCCAGAAATACTAAATTATTAATTTCAACTCTATTTTTTAAATTTTACTTTTTTTAACCATGGTGTATTACCGTAGATGCTACAGTAGCCTATTGGAAAGTGTAGAGTCGGTCTCCTCCCCTGAATAGACTACCTTTGTTTCTCAGTACCCGTGAAACCTAGAAGCTGTCACTTTGTGCTTCAGTTCTCACTCAACTTGACTGCATCTACACATGTTGCAGCTATAGTATAATGAATGTAAAACACTTTAGGGTAGCAGTGCCCTATGAAGTAACAGCTTAGAGGAAAGTGTTTCTTTGTTAAAGTAGTTCCCGAAGTAAAAACGTCAATCAGTTTGACAATTTTTAAACAAAATATTATAAAGCAAAATCATATTTGTAGGATGAGTGTATATCAGCTCTCAACACCATTTGTGTCTTGAAACTATAGTGGAAAAACTATAAAATTGAGGACACATTTAGTTCTCCAAAGTACCTAAAGGGTAAGTCAGTCTTGCGTTGCTCAATCCTTGTTCATGGCAAATACTGCTAACTCTGATACTCTGTCTTTTCCTACTTGCTCAAGCCTCGCTGATGGATTTCATGATATAGATATGTAAATAAACTTCCCAAATGCGGTTCCATAAAATTGCCTGTTCATTCTTTGCAACCTCCAGTGACAGTGTTGTGCTATCAGAAACTGTGTAGCTGTTGTCATTGCTGTATATACTACATCTGATAAGGACATCTAGCCGCAGATTCCTTAACTTGTGAATTCTCTCCAGGCGTCAGACTGGATCTGGAAAACTTTCTCAGCAGTACCTCTGCGCGCCGGGGCGGCACTGCATGGCTCCGTACGATGTCGACTTCGGATACGTCAGTGGAGCCATATAAGTCCCTTCTGACATCTGTTTCTTCTTTTTCCGTGCTGCACACGGATCCGAAGTAGCATATCTCAAGCTGTTTTCGGCTTGCTGTGACAAGCTTTTTTCACATCTGAAACAGTGTGCTAAAATTCTTATGCCCTCTGGGTTTAAGGCCTGTGGGTCCTGTGCTTGCCTATTGTCGGGTACGGACCCACACTCTATCTGTATGTGGTGCTTGGGTGAGCACGCCTACGAGTGTGACACCTGCTAGCGGTTGAAGCCGAAGGCCCTGCGGGTGCGGCACATGAAACATCTGACAGCGCTGTTGTTACGGAACCCTAGTTCCTTGAGGCGTCTGTCATCCTCCCAATCCAGTTGTTCCCGTGAGCGCCGTTCTTCTCCCCGTGTTCAACATCGGCGGTCCAAGCCTCCGGATACCTCTCAGTATAAACGGCATCGTAAAAGATCAAAGTCCCAGCCTCTGTGGCTCCTTTGACTAGTGGGGTGCATCGTGGTAACTCTTCCGCTCCGGCGTCGCTCCCGTGCCTCCCACCATTTCCTGGAGCCGGGGCGACCTGGAACCAGATGCAGGAGTACTACAATGCTCTCCATTTTGTCGTTGGGCCCTTGTCTCCCTCTGGAGCACCTGCGGGCCCCAAGGAGGTCGTAGGTGCAGAAACTGTGTCATCTCCGACGGGTTCGCCCTCGGTGACAGCTCCACTCTCGGACACAGAGGCGTCAGTGCACGATCCTTCAGGACCTTCACTAGTGACGTCGGTCGACCCCCACGTGACGTTGGTTGCCCCGCCGGTGCCTATTTCCACGGCACCGGAAGACTCCGAGCCGGAGTCTGTGCACGACACAGCTGTGCACTTAGTAGGGTCGGCTTCGCCTCAGCTCCTTGAATATGCGCCAACATCGACCAACATTTTCCCCCTTGCCAGGCGGACGTCGGTACGGCGCTGTCTGACACCGGTTATTGAGCCGTTTTCAGCTCCAATGGTTTATGTGGAGGTTTCACAGGACTAGTTGGGCTAAGGATGTGAGGGGATAGCTCCCTTGGAGCAACAAATGCTTGTGGCTCCTACTATGTTGGACAGCTGGATTGCTGAGCTGGATAAAGCCAGCTGGCTTGATTCATCCCATGTTTCCTCTCTTTTATCGCCTCGGAAGCTAGTTCTTCTTTGGCAGAAGTTTTTAAAAGAGTGGCTGATGACTTGCATCTCACTCTACCTATAGTGAAGAAGGCTATGGACCCTCTTATTGATCTCCTTCATCCCGTACAGTCGGGGGTTGAACCAGTACTCCCCTTTTGTGAGGCACTGTCTGATATTTTATTGGGGGCATTGGCAAAACCTGAGTCAGGTGTACCAGTGGTCCGCGCTATTGCCCACAAATAGCGCCCTGCCCCAGGGGACCCCGCTTGCCTTATCTGACTGCCGATCCACCGCAAGTACGTGGTCCAGGCCATTACGGTGTTCCCTGAAATGGAGAACCTTCCCCATTTCCCCCTTGACAAACAGTCCAGGAAGCAGGATTCTTGAGGGAAACACATCTTTTCCTCCTCTAGTGCAGCATTACTCTCCACCAACACAATTTGTGTCCTAGGACGTTTTCTCAATGGCTTGTGGGATTCCTTGGCACAGCTTGTTCCTTTGTTCCCAAAGGCCAACAAGGACGAGTTGACCGAGTTGATTTTGATGGTAGCCAGGTGGTTAAGCTGCTCCTCAGGTGTGGAATGGACTCCACCGATACCATTGGTCGAGCCATGGCGTCTGCTGTGGGATTTCGCCGGCACGCCTGGATTTTCAGAAGTTGTCCAAACAGCCTTGCTTGACATGCCATTTTATGGGACAAACACAAGGAGATGATGGACAGAGCGCTGAAACTTTTCAGACACTCACCCCCAGTCATAGATCTGGGTTGAATCCATCATCGTTCTTTAGCTCACTTCGCTACACCAGTTCAGACCCAGCTATATGCAAATCTGTCTTGACCCTATGCCTCATGGGAACAGTCCAGCCCGAACTGCCAAGCCAGGTCTCCCCTTTATGGGGTTCATTTTTTTGGAGCCCAAGCAGATGCGGCCTTACGTAGGTTTCAGGCTAGTCGGGGAGGAACAGACCCGTAACTTGCCCCCCTCCCGTTTTTCCCCTTGTTATTACAACGCAGTATGTGTGTTTTGTGACGTTGATCGCCAGATCAGTGTCTTTACCCTGGTCTCTGGTGCTGCTGGCTAGCCTCCTGACTTGAGACCCTGCAGAAGGTCTTACTCTACTGGCCGGTGGGGTTCTTTGGATGCAACTGTTATGTGCATCCTTTATCACGCGATTCCTTTCAGCATATTATGAGATGTGTGATATTGGCCACTAGAGCTTATTGCCCTTTCTTCTTTACCTGGGCTATGACTCAGGAATTGTTATCCTGTGTTGTTATTGCATTGGAAACCTTGTTTCCTGGTTCAGTTCCCTTGGCAGCCTCTTATCCCCCCTTGGAGTTTCTATCACGTATCAATGGTACGCAGTTTTTGCTCTACACTCCCTTAGAGTTGTTTCCTTCTATCCTTCGATTGTTACAGTGGCGACATGTTTTCTTGCGGAGGTTTTTTATGTATTACCTCCAGTAGATATTGTTTCCCCTTCGACTGTTTCCACCTTGTGTACTTGGTCACGCCCGCCAGTGTTGCACTATGCCACCTCTCCCGGCTAGAGGTAGGATTGGCGAGTTTCATGAAGACTTGTTGTCCCTAAGCTTGGGATTCGAGAGTGCCGCCTTGTGCCTCTGTTGGTACAGGCTTAAATTCCTCTGATGTGGGGGAATATACAGCATACCCCAAGTATTGACTGTCTTCACCGCGGCTGACGCTCAGCAGGGTCGGTCTGATTGGCATTTGATTGTAGAACTACATAGTTTTTTTCTGTTTTCTTTCTGCCTCACCCCACGGCCATTGTATGACCTGCTATCTTTCCCTCACGGTCATTGCATGAACTGATGTCTTTGCCTTTCGGCTCTTGTGTGATGTGGTCTCCTTGATAGATATATAGATATATATATTTTATTATATTATATTCCATGTTTGCCCGTTCGATGGGGATCGCTCCCTCATCTGTCTGGTAAAGGTTTTTCTTCTGGATATTCCATTGGGTGCTTCTGGAATACTCAGATATTCAGTTAGGTCATTCTGGTATGCTCATTCATACATCCTTCTTGTCTAGGTCTAATTGGTACGCGCTTTGGACAAGCGCACTCTTTCATGTTTACCCTTTGGAAGTATGTGCCTGTTGAGATTCTTCAAACAGGCACTGTTGTATTGTGCTCTGGCCCCATTCTGTTTTCGGAGGGGTTTGGCCCCCCCCCCTTCCATTTTTACCTCTTCCTTGGTTGGTACTCGGGGCGTTGTCGGTGTACATTGAGCGTGCCATATATTATCAGACTGCAGCATGCATTACCTGCATAGGTGTTTTGCTAAGACAGTGTCCAGTTTTTCATATGTCCATTTATGCCTTTGGATATGTTTTGTTACGCGGGTCTTTCGTTCGCGCGGTGTTCTCCCTTTAGGTCAACAAAAAAAACAAGCATTGAAAATGCAATAGGTCTCGCCTCTGATTAAGTTAAAGCCATTTGTTTTGCTAATGGTATTGTATAGCAAAGCAAATGGCTTTAACTTAATGAAAGGCGAGACCTATTGCATTTTTAATGCTTGTTTCCTATTGCTATTAAGACAACAGATTTCAAAGGGTGAATTCTGTCACTCCGTCCCTCGGGCTATTCATTAATGACTGAGTTCTCTCGTCTGGTTTGTGAAGGCACATTGTAATACTTTGCAGACTATCATTTTCATTAATAACCAGAAGCATGTCTGTAGATTATTTTTGTAATTACTTCACATAAAAATGACTGTTGCGAATGATTACGCTTGTGTTTGTTTTCTATCGCAAGCCTTTGTGGTTAATGCCAGATGTTTGAAGTTCTTGACTTCAGCAGTTTATCTAATGCTCTGAGAGGGTTCCAACATCTTGGCCGACCCCAGGGGAGTCGAGCTTATTAACCCACTCCGCCAACAACTAGCGTGCCACGAGGAAGGGAAGCCTTACAAATGTCATCCAGTTTCCGAATAACACTGGCGGGGACGGAGACATCATCAGGTTGTTTTAACATAACGCACATTTGTGAAAAATGAAGAGCGTTCTGTAAATCATAAAATACCTAATTAAACAATGTGTCTTGTTGTGATCAATAATACCGGCGGCAGCAGACACTTCCTGACTCCTCCCGCTCAGAGCGAACGTAGACATTTGATATGGGCATCTTTGCGTGTAAGAGGGGGAAGGGGAAAAGTGTCGGAGCCGGTTGATAGTTTGGGGATGGCGACGTGGGCAGCAATGGGGGACAGATCGAGCGCGCATGGGACAGTAGAGAGGGTTAGGGCAGAGGATATGCTGAGAGTAAACAGGTGGGAGAGAACAGCGAGTGGACGGGGCGAAGGGCAGGACGAGGATTGTGAGGTCAGGAGGAGAAAGAAAAATAATGTTTGTAGGGAATGAGGGCTGACGGACAGGAAGCGAGAAAAGTTGGTTGGAAAAGATCGGGAGAGCCGTAGGGAGGAGTGAGAGTGGCCGGAGCGAGGGACTGTGGAGGAGGATCAGAGAGTCACGGGGTGGGCGTGAAGAGGAAGGGTGAAACAGATGGCCGGCTTGCAAAATTTGCCTGGCTGCATGCACAGCGGCGGGCACATGCAGGGCAGCGCTTCACGCGCAGAGACCCACACAGACCCCCACCCTCCCTCCGCGGCGAGCAGCGCAGCCCCCCTTACCTGCTGGGATATCCTGAAGAGCAGGTTGGCCTCACCGGGCTGCCATGTGCCCATGAAGGCGGGCTCGTTGCTGGGCGTCCTGGTGCCGTACTGCATGGGGCTGCCGGTCCTGGGAGGGCTGGCTTCACGAGCGCATGGCAGTGTGCGCTGTGCCAGAAACAAAGATGGCGTTGGCCTGTCCACATGGGCCGTCCTAAAAGTGGACAAGGCGGTAACTGAGAAGCCCGCTTTCCAATCACGCGCCATCGTTTAACATAAACGATGACGCGAGCCAATGGAAAGAGGGGCGGGGCTTCAAGTATACTTCTGGAATCGTATCGATTCCAAAAGGCCCTCGCATGGCGAGAGCAGCGCATGCGCGCTGCTAACGCCAGACAAGACCTAAAAACAATGAAGTGACGGGAAGAAAAGGGAGAGAAGGACACAGAATTAAGCATTCTGCATGTTAGAACTCCTTCATTTGATGTCTGCTTCGTTTTTCTAGGCCCTTACCCTGCTTGGCTTAAGGGTGTTTGTGTCTGGTGGCCCTTCTTCTATTGTTCTTATCAGGGCAAGAGCCTCATGTGTTCTCTCGTACCCATTGTTAGTGTACTTGCGGTTCACATAAAACATCCTGACTGTTGTCCAGAGATTTTGTGTAGGATTTCGCCCCCTTTTTTTTTTCCCAGACTCGGTTTTTACTTGCTTTGATTGCCTGATCCTCTTCTTGGGCCAGGCGCTGTTGCCTAGAGGCAGAGTCCAATACTATTGATGTATCTCTTCCCAACCTGGCGGTGGAGACTTTATTCATTTCGTTGTGCTTCGATGGATTCGCACTTTTTCTTCATATCTTAGTTTCTTCTTTGCACTTAGTGGTTTGCTTTGGCCCCTCTAGTGGCCACGTTCTTTGACCTAAGATAGATGCCATCCTCCGGTTAGTTGGTCTGGTGGCTCAGTCCTCTATTGTACACATTGCAGACTCCTCTGCTCCTTCTAGTGGTTATGTACCCATGTTCCATCAGGGCCAATTAGCCTTCGTTTAATTGGATCATGCCTATCTTCCTTGGAGTTGGGTTACAACGGGTGTCTGTATTTAGGTACCACTACGCCCGAGGAAACATGCTTCTTACTCTTGGTGCATATTCCTTGCTTGCGTTTTCGTTGTGGTCATTACCTTCTTTAGAAGAGAGCTCTCTCTCTCTCTTCCGTATCCTTTCCCACTGAGGTGTGGCCGATCTTAATCTCGGTCAGCCGGTCCTCCTGGATTTATTGTGGGATTGATCCGCAGACCCTCCTCCTGGGGATTATGGATATAGTATCTAATTCACAAGTTAAGGAATCTGAACTAGGTGTCTCTATCAGATGAACAAGTTACTTACCTTCGGTAACAATGTATCTGGCAAAGGCATAGTTTAGCCGCAGATTCCTTAACACCCCGTTCTGCAAATGACCTTTAGGTCTGCTCTTGGTGTTTTTAGTTCACTTAACTTCCTGATTCAATAACCTTTGGTGTGGGAGTGTTCCTCCCCCCTTTTTTTTCCTTATTCTGCTTGTGTTCAGGTGGGGTTCTCCAGATCCGCTGATCTGGTCTCTTTGACCTTATGTTGAGTTCTCTTCCACCCTTTGCTCTTGGTATGTACTCAGAGGAGTTCCATCTTTCCCTTCTGGTATAGGGTTAAGGGAGTAGGAAGTGTTTTTCTTGTATATTGTGTCATGCGCCTCTGCACACTGTCCTACTTGGTTTGTCCTTCATTGACTTTTTGTCCATTTCCTCAAGGGTCTTCTCTGGTATTATCTTATCCTTCATTTCCCTTTTTTGTTGTTCTAAAATGTTTTTTTTTTTTTTTTCGCACACTGTTTCCACAGCCAGTTTCTATGTGTCTCCACGTTCCGCGCGGAAAGTTTCACAGAAGAAGCTGACGTCAGTGCGCCGGAGGGGACTTATATGGCTCCACTGATGTCATCCGGAGTCGACGTCGTATGGATGGAGCCATGCAGCGCCCATATATCCCCCCTCCAAGAGTTGACATGGCACATATCCCTGTGTCCCATGCCTACAATGCATTGCCCTGGCATAGGTAAGCCACTCCTCTAGCAGAGTGCACTATACCGGTGGTGAGGGGACAGGTGCATGAGACCTGTACCCCTACAGTGTCTAAGTCAATTCTTGGACATTGTAAGTGCAGTAAATGCCATAGAGAGTATATGGTATGGGAGTTTGTCATTACAAACTCCACAGTACCATAATGGCTTTACTGAAAACTGGGACGTTTTGTATCAAACTTCTCAGCACATTAAACCCACACTGATGCCAGTGTGGTATTTAACGAAAATGCACTCAGAGGGCATCTTAGAGATGCCCCTGAAAAAGGACCTAACTCTAGTGTCCTGGCTGAGTGGCTGCTCGCCAGCTGCCACCACCAGACATGTTTCTGGACCCCTGGGTTGAGAGCCTACCGCTCTCTGGGTCCTGAAACAAAGCACCTCCTGGGACAAGGTGCCAAGCCTCCTCCCCAGGATGGGCAGGGTCCACGAAGGGGAAGCTTCAAAGGCGTGCTGCCTTTGTGAGCTACTCCAGCTATTTACTGCTCCCAGCAACTGGCCCACACTGGTTCTGACCACAACTTTGGTCCGGAGACTCGGCGAAAACCAAGTTAGGAGGAGAGGTTTGCCCACCTTTGCCAACCCCACCCCTCAGGTGGGGGAGGCGAGGTGAAGCACAACTCTGTCTCCGCCATCTTTAAGATGGGGGGACCCAGCCAACCAGAGTGAGGCTTATGCCCCGCTCCCACTGGAGGGTGGCATAATAGGGGGGTGTACCCACCCCAAGGAAGGGACCCATTGGTCGCGAACTGTACCTACCTATAACGCCCCTAGATTTAGTATTTAGGGGCAACCCTGAACCTTGCCTCCTCAGACAAGAATAGAGAAGAAGAAGGACCGAAGAACCTGTCCTGAAAGAAGAAGAGGAGGACACCAACTGACTTGGCCCCAGCCCTACCAGCATGTCCCAACCTCGACCTGCTCCAGCGAAATCCTGATATGTGTCCTGCAGCCAGCAGCCTCCCAGAACCCGGACGACCTGCCCTGCCTTCCCAAACAAGAGTTTGTCACCTGTGAGCACCGGATTTGCTCACCCACAGACTCTGGCTCCAGCCAAATCCGCGAGTCTGCACCCGACGCCCACGGCCCGAGTTCCAGTGGCCCAACAGCACGAGGAGGTCTCCCCGGCGATCCTGACCTGGGAACTGGTGATCCCTGACCTACCTAAAGTCTCTAGCTGACGCCTGCAGCCCCTTTCTGGAGGATCCCCCCTAAGCGACTGGAGCCGGTAAGAGAAACCCGACGCCAAAAGACACCCCTGCACCCAACGTCTCACGGCCTTGGGTGGCCCAACCAACGGTGTCCCGGCATTCCAAGACATCCCAACTTACCTCTCCATCCGGTGGTCGCCTCCAGAAGATCTTCATCCCCGAGCCTGCAGTGTTAGTTGCAACCAGAGAATCCCCATTGAAACCATCAGGGCACCCGACGCCAAAACATCACCCGACGTCCCTGTGCTGCTGTGGGTGCACCTTGTGTGCTAAACCGGATCCTCCTTTGCCCTGAGCCTAAAACCAGGAGCTTTGCTCCCACAACCTTGTGGCCTGCTCGTGAGCAGCCACCAACGGAGGCCCCTATCCCCCATTGGATCACATTGGGCACCAGCACTCTGCACCTGGCCGCCCTAGTGCCGCTGAGGGTGCTTTGAGAGTGAATCCTTGACCCTGGGGGGGGACCCTGGTTCTAACCCCAGAAAATCAACTCCCAAACCTAAGTACTTACCGTTAAGTCGATAACATTGTTTTCTCATAGGACTGCATTGACTGCTTTCTTATGAAGATTGTTCTAAGTGTGGAGTTGAATTGTATGAAATCTTAAGAAACTGCATATTTACAAAAGCTGATTTACTTACCTTTTATTTAGGAAATGTCCCAGTGTGATATCTAGGCATATCACACTGAGTAGAAAAAGTAACTTGAAAAGTAATCTGAAAAGTAACATACACAGTAATCTTCAAAGTAACTAAAAAGTAATTTTGACTTGCCTGTAAACAACCCAGTTGCATTCAACTGCATTCAAACTGTATTTTCCTCATTATTCTTGCAAAGTATTATTACACTTACCTGTACCTAGCCTGGCTTGGTTCTAGAAAATAAAATACAACTAAATAATATTTTTATGCAAACAAATTGTTCTGAGTTCAGTCTTTGAGTGTGTGACATCATTTCTCGCATGAGTGTGTACAATAAATGCTTAACACTACTCTCCGATAAAGCCTTACTGCTCGCCCACACTACCACAAATAGAGAGTAAGGTATTATCTACTTTTACCTCTGCCTACCTTTGGGGTTCCACTGGACTCTGTGCACACTATTCCTTACATTGGTATAGTATATACAGAGCCAGCTTCCTACAGCGGCTAGACTATGTCTCTATCAGATACCTTGTTGCCGAAGGTAAGTAACTTGTTCTTAGTATTCACTTGATCCTGTCTGACAATTCATATGACCTAAACCTCATTTTTCTCAAGTATTTATAAGTAGCATTGGTGTAAAACGGAATAATAACTATAACTTGTGTTTGATAGTTGGAGAAAAACTCACATGGTCCATTTTTCTTACAGTTATGAGTCTACGGCATTTAATTCTGCGGAACCTTTCACCACACAGTGACTGTGACTTTGGGAGGGATTTGGAACTCGCATCTAAGGATGACCTGACCCCCACACCCTCTCTGGTTGGAAGGAAGGGGCACCCATGTGACACTGTGACAGTCCATCAGGATGCACAGTTAGAGACTGGAGATGGGTGTTATCCAGCTAGGGCTGGAGCTTTCACCCCAGGACATTCAGAGAGCAGCTCTGAGAGCCGCAGGACTCCTAAAGATACTGTAGATTGCCTTAGCTTCAGAGACATGAACAATACAGGTTTGGGAAGGCAGCAGTGCCAGCAACAAGAGAGAATCAATCAGCATCTGGAGTCTCAACCACTGGAAGCACAGGTACTCTTGGAGGAGCGGTGTTCGCATGGACGAGGCAGCTTTAAAGTGGTGCGCAAAGGTAACACACAAAATTATGCTTGGTGTTCTTGATACTTGATTTCTAATTTTGTAAGCAACAATGACTCTTAAGCTTTTGGATCAAAGATAGAAATGGTCTATACGTTTTGCTTCCAAAGTGGTATTTGCTCTTAAATGTTGCATATTAAATGTTGTTTGGTCGTGAATTTTGGGAGATAGAACAATCTATTTAAGGCATCCTTATACTGGTAAGGTGTAATCCCTCAATCAGAACTGTTTCTTTGATCAGCTTCAAGGCTGAGATGTCTGTGGCACACTGTGAACATGTGACTGTGAGGTTTTCACAAGCTAACTCTAATCCGTTAGTGAGCTAGAATAATAAGTTATTTTTCGATTATTTGCTTGCCTAGAGTTTGCTGCTTGATATTTATTCAAAAAGGCTTACTTTGGCTGGCAGCCATTATGAAGGGCTTACTCTGCAGAGGATAGAGTCATCTTGTTAACTGTTGGGGTTATCGCTTCCTTCTATAATGAATTAGAGTTGTAATTAATGATTGATCGCCTATCACCCAGAGACCTTGTCTGTACAGAGCTATAAGAACGTTTGAAAATGGTACTTTTTTGTGGTTTAGACTCTACTAGAAAAGAGCAAGTTCTCCAAATGTTTTGCTGACCCTATAGAACACCTTCTAGCTAAGTTTGCGAACTTGTTCTTGCTTTTACAGTATGTTATATGAAATATATTTCTTGAACACAGTAATTCCTCCAGGATTCATGGCTGTCACCAAATAAACACGCTGTGGGACAGTTGACTGGAAGCTTATGCTGTAAACAACTAGGTCTTCTGATGGACTAGTGCAGATGATTCATCAGTTTGCCTGTGTACACATTTGCCTTTGTACGTTGAGAAGAGACGTGGAGGAGGTTTTTTAGTAATGAGAGGGACAAGTACAACATTTATATCCTTGGACAGAAACGCAGAATCAACTAAGTGAAGAACTGTGTGTGTAATATAGACAGAGTGAAAATCTGTAATCTTCAATTCACTGGAATCGGTGATGACAGGGCAGAAAAATTAAGTAGTTTCATGTCAGGAAGCAGATCTGGACAGCGTGATTCTGGACACTTTGCTGATATATGATTAAGTACTGCAGAGGCACCAGGTACAGGCTGTTGTAATTAACAATCTTCAAGGAATGGTGAACTCACCCACATGACTCTGTGATTCTGAAACAGATACAAATTATAATCAAAACTTTGAGCATTCAGCATTTAATAACAGCCCTGAGTGTTGGAACAACACGTTCTACTCTGTGGTGAATCTGAACGGGGAGTTAGCATGTGGAAGAATCCACGAAGGCGTACATGAGTACAAGTCTTACTTCTAACTGCGATGTTCCCACCACAGAGCAATACCTGGGGTGGAGACAGTTGGAGAAGTGTCTTCTATCAAATGTTAAATACTGTGCCACATTTACAGATCGCAGTACTAGCACTGTACTGTTTTTCATCACACCTTAATAGGAATGGGGGGAGGCTTGGGGTGCCATCTGTACAGAAGAATAATTGCTATCTGCATGTTGCAATGGCATTAACCCTGTGAATAAAACTGCAGCTAAAATAACTCTGGTAGGACCCCATGTCAGTATGCTACAATCAACACGAGGAAGTGGTATGAGTTTCCTTATTTAATCTGAATTAGGATCTATCCTCCCAATTATGAAGCATATGCCCTTAGAGCAGCCTAGTCCCTTTAAAAGACTAATTTTTACCAAATCCTATTTGGATGGTGTAGAAAAATGCCTCCTTTTGCACATTCCCACCCATTTTTTGGAACTGATGCTTCTGTTTTTATTTGACTCTTTGCACTGGCCCCAGTGCATGTTCTCTGACTCCTAAAACATTTCAAAATTGGTTATACTCCCAGTTGGCATATTTAACTTACCTTTAAATCCTTAATATACCAAGTGTACCTAGGGTGTGTCATTTAAATGTCACAGGTGAACTGCATTGCAAATTGTGCCATCCAATACAGTGACAGCGTACACATGACTGCAGGCCTACCATGTTTTGCCTGGCTGTGTAGTTTCAAACTGCAAAGTAACCCTGTCAAAATAACACCTTTTGACAGGTTGAAACCTTCCTTTTAAATATTAACAAGCGACCCCTAAGTAGGCCTTACTGCCCAAAGGCAGGGTGCATGGTATATAAAAGTTGTAAAGGTTTAATGTTAAGCATGTCCTTTCTGTGAAAAGGCTGCAAAAGCTATTTTCACTTTAGCAGAGTTAGCTGTCCCATAGGACAGCATTGGGATACAATCTTGAATTGAACAATGTTCTCTCCGGCTAGGAAACGGCTACACAATTCATTCTTGGACTATTTGAAATATTACTTCAAGCCCAATTCACTAGTGAAGTCGGATTTGTAATGAATATTTTGGAAATGATACCTTTCAAAAGCTACATTTTTCATGCCTAAAGCCTCTGCAGGACCATTTTCATTAGCACCAGCTATCAGCTGACAACTGAATAGCTTCCTTGATGAAGTGTGAAAACTGCTCCCTGGTAAGGACACAGGCCTTGGGTGTGGGGATGTGTGTGTATTCCTCTCGAAGGATAACCATTTGGACGGTGTGTAGTGAAAACAGGATGGTGGCTGAGTGAAGCCACTGTGCACAGCCCTCCTCCTCCCAGTTAGAGCCCGACGGACCAGATCACTCCAGTACGTTGAGCAAAAGGAGCTTGCGCGGAGCATTTCTAGAGTATAAGCCCCGGAACGACATTCTTCATACTCTACGCCACACTGCACTCTTTGAACCAGGGATGACCGAGATGGGTTATAGTGGCGGCAGCGAAACAGCTACGGTGAACTCTGGTGGTGCAGTGAGAATCGAAGGCAGAACTCCCGCGTAAGGAAGCCTCCCGATGGATGGCCCCCAAAATGGTAGGGGCGTCGAAGCCCAAAGCGAGGATGGCTCCCTTTGCAGTAGGTGGGAGTGGCCTTGTTAGTGCCCCCAGCAGCAGATAGGAAAAGCCAACAGGCAGCTGCCTACAAGGGGCTCCAGCAAGTGCAAAGACAGAGACAAACAACAAGAGGGGGAAGATGGACTTGGTGTCTTCCCTCCTCCAGCCCTACATGGAGCCTCCATATTAAACTTTCTAAATAAACCAGTGGGTGAGCAGAGATTTATGGCGCCCGGCCAGGGGAGCAGTCTCATCCTTCAGCATTACAGCTTGCGGATATAAAAGAAGAAAAGGATGCTTTCCAGGAGATTTGGCATGTGGCTCCTCATGAAGAGGATCAACAAAATATGGAAGGCGTAACGTTTGAAGCTGCAGGTGCCACTGCCCCAGGTACTGATTTTGTTAAATCCCCCCCCATTTTTTGGACTGGTAATGGTTCTTCAGTGTGGTCTACTCCCCAACAGGGTGCAGAGGAGGTAGAGCGGTTTCAACCTGTTAATGGGACAGAGAAGCCCAGAGAGAGGACCCCACGACAGAATTCGACCTCCTTGGAGTGGGACAATGCTATCCGTGTAAATGGGGGGGGGGGTTGGGGGGTGGTACCCCAAGGAGAGATGTTGGTGCCTAGGGGGGGGGGGGGGTCAGACACAAAGACAGCAGATCATTTTTTTTCTCTGTCAGATAAGTCGAAGTGGTCAACCGAACAAAGGGACTCCTCCTTGGATGACCTCAGTAATAGTTTTCTTAGCAACATAAGTGGATCCCTGGTAAGCAGTGCCCAGCTAACAGTCAGAAAGGCAAGTGCCAAAGATGGTAAAAACGCAAAGATTGAAACCCATGTGGGGGAGCTGAAATGGGAACACACAGTTACACAGAGCTAATGGCGTATATAGATCCCTAAGACATACCAGCACATGGCTTGACCACTGAGGCACCAACTCTTGAGGCAATTTACCAGGGCATAATGACACACAGAGATGAGACGCGAGCTGATGCATGCAAGACTCGGGCCGCAACTAGGAAATTGCAGAGGGCAATCCGAAAATGAACCAAGCCTTGTTCTGAGATATCAGAAGGGATGCCCACTCTGGAAGATAGGGCAGTGACTGCAGAAGTCAATGTGGCAGCCATCAAGGGGCAAGCAGGAGCACATTAGGCACATACAATGGAAGCTGGAGGACTTTGAAAACTGGGACAACAGTGTATTAACTTTAGAGTGCTGAGGATTGATGAAGGCCTGGAGGGGAATGATTTGAGGAAGTTTATAATAAACTTGTTCCAAAACTTTTCCGGAACTGGAGGTCTGGTACTGGGAACAGGAAATCCAGAGGGCTCATAGATTTCCATTAATGAGAAAGCAATGTCATCATGGAACGGAGAAAACCAGAGCAATCTTGGTCTTTTTGGGGAACTTTCTCTTAAGACAGACTGTGTTCGAGAAGGCCTGACTATATTCTAAATGCAGTGCTGACAGCTGCTCTTTCTTTGCTAGACCTGACTTCTGCCATGTGATGTTGAAGGCTTAGACAGCGGATTAAGCTGTTTCAAGTTAAGGGAGTGCAAGCTTACTTGATAAACCAGCAAGGCTCAAAACCATCAGAAATTATAAGACTCATGTGTTTAACTCTGAAGTCATGGCTAAAGAATTTCTCTAGGTAATGATTTGAGGGCTACTGCAATAGAAGTGCTTGAATGATTTAGGGAATTTGAAGTAGAGCCTGGATAATGTTGTCTTGGATCAATGAGTTTTGAATAATTCAATGTTTCTGTACAGATCCTTGAGTGCTGATGGTGGCAGGGCTAGGGTTCTCTAACTTGTATGTTTTTTTCTTATTTTCTCTTCTTATTTCGCAATTTGGGTTATTTGGTCTGCTATGTGGCCAAGAAGATCTCAGGACAATTGTTAATAGTAAGATTCGACTCGAGCTGGAGAGGAAGGTGCACAAACCATCTACGGGACCAATACAGGTCTGATAGCTTCACTAGGGTGTGTGGGGTGGCAAGACGGGTGGACGGGAGTCTGGCAGGGTGTGAGGAAGAGGTGAGGGGAGTGGGATAGAAGAGAAAGGGGGGTGTTTTTTAAAAATTGGAGCAATAGTATTATACATTTGATCGAATTGTCCAAACAGTACTGCCGGAATTTTTGCATTAATGGCTTTAATGTGCCACAACAAGACTTACAGGGTATTACCTTAGACAAAATGATTAATTATGCAAGCTAAGAAAATATCTATATGCACTGCTAATGTCTGTGGGCTGAATGATAGGTCTAAAAGACAGAATGTTGCTGAGGTATTCAGAATCTTTAAGGATGATATTATATATCTGAAAGAAACACGTTAGTTATAGATACCTTACCTTAGAATTACCCCCAGGCGTCAGACTGGATCCGGAAAGTTTTTTCGTCAGCAGTACCTCTGCGCGTCGGAAGGTGGCGTCGGTCGACTCCGCGTCTGGCGTCGTGGTCGCCGGGATGACGTCGCAGCAGCTACTTAGACGCCGCCCTCGCGCGCTGACGTCAGTTCTTTCTTTTTCCGCGCCAGCCAGAGCAGATCCGGGAAGAGTGGTACCTCAGTCATTTTTTGACTAACTTTTTCTCGACTTTTGTCGACTTCTTTCTTTGAGTCTCTGACTCCGAAAAGGTGCACGAGGGATGCCCGGCTTCAAGGCTTGCAGTTCCTGTAGCCGACTGATGTCGGTGACGGATCCGCACCGCGTGTGTCTTTTCTGCCTGGAGCGCGACCACGACCCCAAGTCGTGCTCCAACTGCCGGTCAATGGCGCCGAAGGCTTTGCGGGAGCGGTCCCGAAAGCTGCTTGAACATTGGCAGTTGGCTCCGCGCCGTTCGAGGTCCCGGTCGAGAGGGAGGTCGAGGGACCGGTCGCGGAGCCACCACCATTCCGGTTCGAAATCATCGAAGTCTTCGAACTCGGGGTCGGGTAAGTCGAAGCACGAGAAGAAGTCGAAGAAGCATCGTCGCTCTTCGACTTCTCGTCGGTCGGCCTATCCGACGAGGCACGCGGGTGGTGCCCCTCCCGCGGCTCCACGCGCGGAGCCTGCAGAGCCGACTCAGAGTTTCCCTCCCTTTCCGGGACCTGGAGCGACTCCTGCCCAGCTTCGAACGTTCTACGAGGCGATGCATGCCATCTTTCGGCGAACCGAACCCGCCGGCGCGCCTACGGGCCCCGCGGACTCGGTTGGGGGGGCCTAGGTCTTCGCTGCCGGCGGCTCCGGCCCCGATGCCGCAGGCCCCCCTTGGATCCAGGCCTGGATCCGGATCGGCGCTGGTTGACCTCGTTACGCCTCCACCGGCGCCGCTTCCGACAGCACCGCTACCGCATCCGACGCCGGTTGGCCTCCCGGCCAGCGTCGACTCCGGCCTCCATCCGGATGTGGACACGGAGCCGGACCGGGTGGGGTTTTCATTCCCCTATTCACTCCTGGGGTCCCTTTTCAACCACAGTGGCACCCAGAGGATGATGAAGAGGACTGGGAGGGGTCAGGTGACCCTTTAACTGACCAGTTGGAGAGTGAACAGGACTGGAGAGAGGAACTGGGGGATGCCAGTGGTTTGGACACCTCCCCTGACCTTGGCATGTTGTCTCCTCCTACTGTTGCTACGGAGGAGGGAGCGTCATACACAGTGGTGTTGCGTATGGCGGCCGAGGCTCTCAACCTAGAGCTTCCTACGGTGGCGGTCAGGACTAACCTCCTGATGGAGGTGCTTCAGCCGGCTGCGAGCTCTTCGGAGCCCTTGCTGCCGTTCAACGAGGCCCTCACCGACGTCCTTTTGGACACCTGGTCCAGGTCCAACACGGGGGCTCCTGTGGATAGGATGATTGCCCGACGCCACCGCCCTGCTTCGGGCAACCCCACTTTCCTCTCCCAACACCCCACCCCGGAGAGCTTGGTTGTCCAAGCCTCCACTTCCAAAGAGCATTCCCTACCGCTCCCCCGGAAAGGGAATCCAAGAAGCTGGATCACCTTGGGAAGAAGATTTTCTCTTCCGCCAGCTTAGGACTGCGTTCGGTAAACATCGCATGTCTCTTGGGCCGTTATCCCCACTCCGTGTGGGATACGGTGGCGCAGGTGCTGCCTCAGTGTCCGGAGGAGGCCCGGACAGTGCTCTCTCAGGCTGTGGCCGCCGGGAGAGATGCAGCAAAGTTTGCCATACGTTGTGGGCTGGACACCGCCGACTCTCTGGGCAGGACCATTTCAACGTTGGTAGCGCTTCGGCGCTACGCCTGGATGAGGTCGACTGGCTTTTCAGGGGATGTCCAGAACACCTTGATGGACATGCCCTTAGATGGCCGTCGCCTTTTTGGTGACAAAGCAGACAACGCTCTAGAGCGTTTCAAGGACTCACGGGCTACGGCCAAGTCCTTGGGCCTCTCCGCCCGCCCTGCGTAGTCTGCTTTTCGCCCCTTTCGTGGCTACGGAAGGGGTGCCCCGCTACATTCCGCCCAGAGCCACAGGCCGCAGCAAGTTACCCAACCTTCGCGTGGCCGGGGACGTGGGAACAACAGTCGTGGTTCCGGGGGCCAGCGGGCGGGCCAGTCCACCAACCCCCCCTCCACAGCAGCCTCCAAACCCTCCTAGTCCGACCTTTCAGGCCCATCAAGCGCCAGTGGGCGGCAGGATTCGCCATCACCTCCCCCACTGGCGCACCATCACGTCGGACAGGTGGGTTTTGCAGATAGTCCGAAGGGGCTACTCCCTCCCCTTCGAGACTACCCCTCCAGCCATGCCACCAAGATACCACCGCATGTCGGAGGATCATCTGGCCCTTCTCCAGCAGGAAGTTGCGGCTCTCTTGGCCAAGGGAGCCATCAAGCGCGTTCCTGTCCCAGAAGTAGGTCGTGGTTGTTACTCCCACTACTTTCTGGTCCCCAAGAAGGACAAGGGCCTGCGTCCTATCTTGGATCTCAGGGACGTCAACCGCTTCCTCCGGAAGGAGAAGTTCAAGATGTTGACGCTTGGTCAGGTCTTGTCTGCCCTCGACCCGCAAGACTGGTTGGGAGCGTTGGACTTGCAGGAAGCTTATTTTCACATCCCCGTCCTGCCGGCCCACCGGCGTTACCTACGGTTCACGTAGGCCACGAGCATTTCCAATTTATCGTGCTCCCCTTTGGCCTTACCAGCGCCCCTCGGGTGTTCACGAAAGTGATGGCGGTGGTCGCAGCTCATCTGCGCAGATCAGGGGTTTCAGTCTTCCCCTATCTCGACGACTGGCTGTTGAAGGCGGGCTCGCCCCAGGCAGTCGTCTCCCACCTCCAGACTACGGCCGACCTCCTGCATTCGCTGGGGTTTTCCATCAATGTGCCGAAGTCGCACCTGATTCCCTCTCAGAAGCTCCTTTTCATCGGAGCGGTTCTGGACACAACACGGTTTCGGGTCTATCCTCCCGAGCAGCGAGTCCGGGATATTCAGGCTATGATTCCGATCTTTCAGCCTCTATCCCGGGTTTCGGTCAGAATGACTCTGAGGCTGCTGGGCCTCATGGCCTCCTGCATCCTGCTGGTCGATCATGCCAGATGGCATATGCGGGCTCTGCAGTGGGACCTGAAGTTCCAGTGGGCGCAGCATCAGGGGAATCTGTCCGATTGCGTCCACATTTCGGAGGGCACTGCACGTCAACTGCAGTGGTGGCTCATGAACCAGGATTGGGTCAGTGGCAGATCCCTCTCCCTTCCCCAACCAGACCACACTGTGGTGACGGACGCGTCCCTTCTGGGATGGGGCGGTCACATGGGAGAGGCGAAGATCAGAGGCCTCTGGTCTCCAGCGGAGTCTGGGCTCCACATCAACCTTCTGGAGCTCTGGGCGATTCGTCTTGCACTCAAGGCATTCCTTCCCTCTGTCCGGGGAAGAGTAGTGCAGGTGTTCACGGACACCACCACCGCCATGTGGTACTGCAACAAACAGAGCGGGGTGGGGTCGTGGACCCTATGTCAGGAGGCCCTCCGCCTCTGGACATGGCTGGAACATCAGGGCATATCCCTGGGGGTTCAACACCTGGTAGGTTCCCTTATCGCCAGGGCGGACGAACTCAGCCGCAGGTGCATGATGGATCACGAATGGCGTCTCCACTCGGAGGTGGTGCAAGGTCTCTTTCAACAATGGGGAGAGCCTTGGTTAGATCTATTCGCCACCGAAGAGAATGCGCAATGTCAGCAATTCTGCACGTTGGAATTTCCAAGGCGGCACTCGCTAGGCGACGCCTTTCGTCGCGAGTGGAGTTGCGGTCTGTTGTACGCCTTTCCGCCTATACCACTTCTGCCCAGAGTGCTGAAGAAGATCAAGCGCGACCGGGCCCATGTCATTCTTGTGGCTCCGGACTGGGCACGAAGAGTCTGGTATCCCGAGCTGCTCAACATGGCCATCGATCCTCCGATCAGACTGCCTCATTGGGAGGATCTTCTGTCGCAGCACCAGGGGACGGTCCTCCACCCGAACCTGTCCAATCTCCACCTCCTTGCGTGGAGATTGAGCGGTGGCAGTTGAAGTCTTTCGACCTGCCTCCTGAAGTCTGTGACGTAATCTTGGCAGCCAGGCGTCCCTCCACTAAGACGGTATACGCCTGCCGGTGGAACAAATTTGTGGCATGGTGCACAGCAAAGGCTGTGGATCCCCTTTCTGCCCCTCTTTCTGAAGTACTCTTGTTCCTTCTCTGCTTGGCCCAGCAGGGCTCTGCTCTGGGCACTGTCAAGGGCTATCTGTCAGCCATCTCTGCTTTCCTTCGGCTGCCAGATCAGCCTTCTCTTTTCAAGTCCCCGGTAGTTAACCGTTTCTTGAAAGGCTTAACACATCTTTTTCCTCAAATCCCCTTTGTTATGCCTCAGTGGGACTTGAATCTTGTGCTAACTTACCTAATGTGCGCTCCCTTTGAGCCGCTTCATAGCTGTCCCTTACGGCTCTTAACTCTTAAGACTGCTTTCCTGGTAGCCATCACTTCTGCTAGAAGGGTGAGCGAGCTCCAGGCCCTTTCTTCAAAACCTCCTTTCCTATCTGTCCATCCGGATAAGGTGGTTCTCCGAACCCGTCCATCCTTTCTTCCTAAGGTGGTCACTGCCTTCCACATTGGGCAGACCATTACCTTGCCCACCTTCTTTCCGCCTCCGCATCCTTCGAAGGAGGAAGAGAGGCTCCACCGTCTGGACACAAAACGTGCGCTCTCCTTCTATCTGGATCGCACCAAACAGTTCCGGGTGGATGATCAACTTTTTGTTGGCTACGTGGGTGCAAAGAAGGGTCGGGCCGTTCACAAACGCACCATTTCACGGTGGGTCTTGTTGTGTATTAAAGCCTGTTACTCTCTGGCTAAAAAAGAGCCTCCAGTAGGGCTACGCGCTCACTCCACCAGGGTGACGGCAGCCACTACTGCCTTGGGAAGAGGAGTTCTTCTAAATGACATCTGTCAGGCAGCTACGTGGGCATCACTGCACACGTTTACGAAACACTACTGTCTGGACAGTCAAGTCCAGAGAGACGGCTTCTTTGGCCGTTCTGTTCTCCAGGACGTTCTGGTGTGATTTGGTTCGCAGACCCACCACCGGGGTTGGTTTTCCTGGGGTATCTATTCTAAGGTAAGGAATCTATAACTAACGTGTTTCTTTCAGATGAACAAGTTACTTACCTTCGGTAACGATATATCTGTAAGAAACATTAGTTAGTTATAGATTCCTTACCGCCCCACCCATCCTCCCCGTTCTGCGAACTGATTTCTAGGGTTAAGGTCATCCTTTCAGGGCCCTAGTTTTGTGCACCAATGGTCAGTGTCTTGCATGACTCTGCGTTTCTGGCACGGAAAGTCGTGTACAGAACTGACGTCAGCGCGCGAGGGCGGCGTCTTAAGTAGCTGCCGCGACGTCATCCCGGCGACCACGACGCCGACGACGGACGCGGAGTCGACCGACGCCACCTTCCGAATCGCAGAGGTACTGCTGACGAAAAAACTTTCCGGATCCAGTCTGACGCCTGGGGGTAATTCTAAGGTAAGGAATCTATAACTAACTAATGTTTCTTACAGATATATCGTTACCGAAGGTAAGTAACTTGTTCGTTAGCAAGCGACGCATATCGTGGGACAAAAAAACCTGTCTACAAATAAGGGGATATACTATTTTGGCTTGTACCTCACAGGACTCTGCCACACAGAGGGTTGCACTCCTGGCTAAAAATGACCTGGGAGTAGTCAAACAGTCCCTTGCAAATATGCTTGGCGATGGGCAATTGTAGAATGTCAAATTGGGGGGCAAGCGTCACCATATTTTTTATCTACAGCTCTAATGTAGATGAAGCGTCAGTAATAGATAGTTTGGAGTTAGAGTTGGCTTCATGGCCAACCCCTCTATTTGTCTGTGGGGATAGGAATATCCATATTGAATTCACTAAGAACTCTGTGCAGCCAGGACCTTATGGAAGAAAACCCAGGTATACAGGGCTATCTGTCTGCTGCTGGAGGATCATGGTCTGGTTGATGCTTGGGCTAGGCTCAAATACCCAGATCCGGGTTATACATATTTTTCCCATCCGCACAAGAAATATGTACTACGAGACTGTTTTTTAATCTCAACAGCTGTTGTTGGTAATTCAGGTATTAGGAGACTCCCAAGGGTCTTTGCAGATCAAAACTCACAGATTCTAGAGATCGCGGATATAAAGGTAGATAGGACACCACAATGTTGATATTTGATAAAAAATGACTCCTTAATACCAGTTATGTGGCACACATGAAGGCATGGCTAGCTGATTTTGTGGCAATTAACCGAAATAGTGCTGCTGAGGGGGTAGTGGGGGGACTCGTTAAAGGCAGAAATTAGAAAGGAGACCATAAGTTTTGGATTTCATAACCAAAGACAGCAAGTAAATGAAATCAGTGGACTCTATGTGGAGCTCTCTGAACTCGAAGTGCAACACATGAGATTGATAATGGAGAACAGGATGATCATGAATTCCAGCAAAAAATGATCATGGTTGAAGCCTCATAAAGCTGAATCTTATGAATATGGGGAGAGTGTTAGAAGGTTATTGGCTCTTCGCATGCGGCAGATGGAATCAAATAGGGGTATAGAAGCTGTACTAGACAGGGAGGGGGGCCCGGGTTAGCACACCGGTTGCTGTTGCTTATGTATTTAAGGACTACTTTCAAGAACTTTACCAAGAGGTTGTAGCTTCTCCAATAGATCAGATGAAAGTCTTTCTTGATGATACTCTAATATCGGAGTGGGAATGGAAGACCGCGAATCCCTAGATAGCGCTATAACTACTGATGAAATTGAAACTGCTCTGTTTTCAATGGCACCTGGTAAAGCGGCCGGGCCGGATAAAACCCCTATAGAATTCAACAGAACTTTTTTCTTGGAAGCAGCTAAAGGTATGACTGATATATTTTTGGCAGTGTAGCAGAGTGGGGTTCCACCCACTTCATGGGGTTGCACCAATATTGAATCACAGCTCTTATAGGCCAATTTGTCTAATTAACTGCAACGCCAAGGTATATTCAAAGATCTTGGCATTACGCTTGAGCAGGGTCATAGCCATATTGGTGTCCCCTTGGCAGTTTGGGTTTATCCCTGGGCGGGGTATGACAGATCACATAAGACTAACAATTGCCCTGTTTAATGTAGCAGAGGTGACTGGGTAATCAAAAGCTGTGATCCTGCTCGAATCGGGGAAAGCCTTCGATAGAGTGCCATGGGAATGCCTATGGGAAATACTCAAATGCAAGGGGTTTGACCCAGGGCTGATTAGAGTGGCAAGGGCACTATATCATAAGCCAACGGCTAGACTTCAATTTATCGGATGAAATGGTGATTATGAGGGGGGTCCCTACAGGGATGTCCATGTCCCCCCCCCCCCTTTCTTTTTACACTATATATAGATCCTTTTATTTAAAGTCCGGAGGGAAATGCTTAAATAAGACCAATAAGGATAAAGGGGAGAGATACTAAAATGCTAAAATTCTGGCATATGCTGATGACATTGCGACACTTACTCCAGATCCGGCGAGTGCCATGAGGTAAATAGAGAAGGAAGCTGAACTATCTGAGGCTTTTTCCGACTGTCTCCTTAATAGAGGGAAGACCCAGGTAGTTTGCAAAAAGGATGTCACTGTTAGAGATGGCAGGGGAGTGGAAAGTGCAGTATATTTAAGAATCAGTATTACAGCAGAAACTGACAAGCTGATGGCAATTAATTATGCACCAATTTTGACCAAAATTAGGCAGGATCTAAGTAAAATATATCATTTATATTTAACATTAGTGGGTAGGTGCAATGTAGTCAAAATGATTATACTACCGATAATTCGGTACCTATTCAGGGCAATACCACTTGAGGAGAAACACACTGGCTTAAAAAGATTGACACAATCTGCCCTAATTTTTTGTGATGATATAAAAGAGTGCGACGCTCCCCAAGATACTTGGTGCTCCCCGGAAGTAGAGGTAGCTGGGCAGTGCCGAATTTTGGATATTATTACTGGGCATCTCTTTTACAGCATATGGGGATTCTGTTTGCAGACAGCGGCGAGCTTGCGGTGGCCAGATCAGAGGCACCATCAGTTTCTGAACTTGCCTTGGGTGAAGAGGCCGGGGGAGCTTTTGCTTGGAATTTACAGTGTAGCTATTACAAGAAAGTTAAATTTAAAACGATCATGCCAGCCTTTAAATTCTGTATAGCGCTGGCGGCAAAATTAGGGATCACAGAGTATAATAAATTTACCCAGTTATGGAGATCTTCTATCTTCCCTTCTATATTTCATGATGGAGTTTGTAGGGCATGGGAGCAGACAGGAGTTGTCCAGCTTGGCAACCTCTTTCATAATGATCAGTTGTATTCATTTGCTGACCTTCAACTGAAATGTAGATTACCTATGCAATATGTTTTTAAATATCTACAAATTAGAGACTTCATCGTGAAGCTTGGCAATGGTCAGCTATCAGTTGTTAAAATCTGGTTCCTGGAATCTATGACGGGAGTTAAGGTGGCAAGGATTGGGGAAATTATAAGTCTTTGATTGATACAGCTTCAGATGATATACAGCATCAAGCAGAAAGATGGGAGAATAGACTGGGGGTCACAAATATCAATCTACAAAAATCAATGGACCTCAAATTAGAAGTGTGACTAACTGCATCCTTAAAATCCAACATTATATGACAGTGTTTAATTTGTATTCTACACCGGCCAAGATGTTCAGTTGGAATAAGAAATCTGACGATCGTTGTCCCCGGTCCGGGGAGGTTCCAGCGGATATGACTCACATGTTCTGCTTATGCAGGAAATTACAATTGTTAAGAGCTGGGATCGAGATTTCTTTTGTAGGAGACACTTGGGGTAAAAATAGAAATCATGTTCCCCCTGATGTTATTTGGGATTGATAGCAATATTTAGGGGACTAATGCAATGCTCTATTTTATAGCCATGACAGTAGCAAGATTGACCTTTGCAGCAGCCTGGCTCAAACAGGAGCCACCTACAGCTTGGCAGTGGCTCTCATGACTCTTCAATATGTATAACCTTGAAAAAACCTTATATAGGTGTGAGGGCAAGTAGGCAAGAAAACTAGGAATTGTGATCTGGGCTCCGTTAGGAAGCTGGTGGACCGTAAATACGGAATTTAGGGCTGGATCTCGTAGCATGGGCTCATGTACAATGGTGGTGCACTTTATGAATGGATCTTTGGGACTGTTAATCCTGGAAAAATCTAGCACTGTCAGAGCACCTGCACTTTACCTCCTGATCCACTATGGTTGCACGCTTTCTTTTTGTGTTTGCAAAGCTCAGAATAATCTAGTACTGTTTGATTTGATGCACTTCATAATAAGGTTTTACTGTTTGATTAACTATGGTAGTACACTTGTTTTCAGTAATCGTAATTCCCAGAAAAACTCAGTACTACCAGAGCAGACGCACTTTATCAGTAGGTTTTTCTGTCGGGCCCACTATGGTACCGGATCTTAGTACTTGTTTTTCCTGTAATGGTAAAGCCTGGAATAAACTAGTACTGTCTGAGCAAATAGACTTTACAAGAAGGTTATATGGTCTTACTAACTATGGTAGTGTACTTTATAAATGTTTTTTTGTGATTGTAAAGCCCAGAACAGCCAAGTACCACTAGAGCACCTATACTAATTTTTTTAGAACAAAGGTAAAAGCAGGCGCCAAACACTTGCTATGTGCAGTCTTTGTTGGTGGCAGTACTTTAATGTATTCAATATGTTTAAGGCATGTATCATATCGAATGTATGTAATTTGATGAGTTATTCGCTCCATAATAAAAAATATTTAAGGGGGAAAAAAAAGGATAACCATTTGAACTGTGCCCAGGAACTTGATTAACTTCAATGAGGCCTACCCGGTCACGGGCAAATGTTACCGAACGCCTGGGCAGGCCCATCCTTTGTTCCCTCAGTCAAACGGGCACCAAACCCAATGGGAGAGGAGCTGCCTAAGAACTGGTTTAGATGGACCAAAGAAAGAGCGGTTGCTCATTTCCCTTGCCACTCCTCTGGAATAGGCACAGGAGCTCTGCAGCGGAGAGGAAAAGTTCCACCCTCTTAGATTTGGGCAGAGGGTGGGCACTGTGGAATTGCTTGAAATATGGCACACAGGAACTGCTTCAACAGTAGGTAGGATTACCCCAAGGAACTTTTTTACTATTGATTGGGGATGGGCCAGGCGGCACCCCCATCCATAGGCTAGTGGCAGACATAAATGAGGCACCCCGGGGCACCTTCTTCAGAATACTACTGGACCAGTGTAAGACAGAAGGAGGACTGCACCTGCTGTTGAGAACTGTGAGGAGACCAGAAGGGCTGGAACTGCTCCCACTTGTACCCATGAACAATAAGAGGACTCCAAGGGTCAGTTGGCTGACTTCCTGTTAAGCAAAAGGGCTACAAAACGCAAGCAACACTTTTCCTGAAGAGCCCAGGTGGACAGTTCCAGCTGGACCTGCCCTGAACCCTGCTGTGTCAAAGTGTACTCCTCCTAACATCCTGAAAAACTTAGGACTTAGAAACATTTTGGCTATAAAGACCTTAGGACAAACATGTCAAATCAATCTGAAGAATGTATAATGCCACTAGGCCAAGATTCAGGTTGTTCCCACTGAGCTTTTCTGCATCAGCCAGACAATTTCATTGGGACATCAAGGAGAAGGTGTCTGGCTTCGTGGATCCCTGTTCGACTACAGCTTGTAACCTTGCCATGCTGGAGGAATCTGTTAGCAAAAAAAAGTGACTAAGTCCGAATATAGAAATCTTTTGTGATCAAAGGCGCCAAAAGCATCCAGGGTCTTGGGTGTGAATTTTGACTTTCTCCCTCTCTGAGCTTTCTTGCCAAAAGTCTTTACCAGGACCTTGTCCGACCACTATCCTGCCTCATAGTGCCGCACCCTGCTGCCTTACCTCATAGAGCCACACCCTGTTGCCTTGCCCACTGAGGATTTTTGACTTCCATTTCAGAGACTAAGTCAGAAGATAAAACTGCCGAGCCTTGCTTTTGTATCCGACTCGTGCATCGTTGGTGCTTAATGCTTTTTTTGGTTTATTTTCAATAAAAACTTTAAAAATTCATATCTCCAGTCCCCCTTAATGGATTTTGGAAAATTTGGTATTATTGTGTTCATTAAAGTATTTTCGAGTTTTATAAATTGGACGGGAAATTTTATTGTGTTGTGTGTTTGACTTTTTAACTGCTTTGGTACTTCCAAATGCTTTATAATTTTTTTTTAAGTTAAACCCGTCTACTATGTGCCATAGCTATCAGGAGGGTTGAGCACAGGTTTAAATTACTGATACCTTTAGTGGACCAAACTGCCTTCGATCCAAAAAACATAATCCACGTTCTCATTAAAGAATTGTATATCAATATTCTTTGTGTTTCACTGGGTTGGAAAGTGTCTTATTTTTAAGGGCCTTGGACTCTAATCCACGTTTTCGGACATAGTTTATCATCAAGTCCACTTCTAACTGTGAATGGTGTGCCATAGTGGGCCTATGTTAATTAACTGGCTGATCGTTGGCGGTGAAAATCATACCTTGGCAATGGGATAGGTAGAATAACACTGTATAGTGTAAGGCTAGTGCTGAATATTTTATTCTCATGTTCTATAAGAAAATTAAACCAGCATTGTTTGTATGTAAGAGCTATTGGCTTTAGCAATGATTATTAGCCATGCTGCACCGCAGTATATAACGGAGGGTGAGAGGGAGGGACTGGGGTAGCAAGCTGACAGAGGGCAGGAGTGAAGTGATGGGAGCGAGAGCTGACAACGGAGGGCAGGTATGAGTGTCTTGGAGAACATGCTGACAACGTAGGGCAGGTATGAGTGTCTTGGAGAACATGCTGACAACGGAGGGCAGGTATGAGTGTCTTGGAGAACATGCTGACAACGGAGGGCAGGTATGAGTGTCTTGGAGAACATGCTGACAACGGAGGGCAGGTATGAGTGTCTTGGAGAACATGCTGACAACGGAGGGCAGGTATGAGTGTCTTGGAGAACAAGATGACAATAGATGGCTGACTGGGCTGCGGCAGCAAGCTGACAAGGGCGGTAAGGCTGTGGCATCAAGCTGACATCTCATTATTGACATGCAAAAATACAATTCCCACATTTCAGTTACAACTATAAGACAAAAAAACTGTTACAACACTGCCACAGTAAATGTAAAATCGCTGTGCAAAATTTTCAAAGACCGCACTATAGTACAAGAGGAGTAGTGCTGCACATATCGCAGTGTTGGAGAACACAAACACTTCAACTACAACAGTACTGCAGCTAATCAATTGCTGTAACTCTAGAAATCAGAACCATACAATACCATCACTGGCAACTACAGCGCCAATACTAATCGTACAACAATATTAGAGCGATGTAACCAAGCAACAGTATTTATCAGTCAAGCAATCATGATTTGTAAAGCGCGGCTAATCAGTCAAGTCAGTGCTCCTCATTTCGCTATATTGTGATAGCATATAAAGTGCAAAAGTACATATTATATCACAAATATTGTTAAAAACTTAAAACAAGAAAATTCCTCTGTAGAATAAAAAACAGAGCACAATAAATAAATTCTTAAAATACCTTTCTTGATTATAAACTTTGCCAATACGTAATACCATGTCATTAAAATCATGTAAACCGTGACTCTTCAAAATAGCTTCCTCTATTGTCATACATCATAAAGTAAATGGGCTCTCCTATTCTTCAGAGCAGACCAGAGGAATGACGGCAAAGAATAACATACTAAAGGGTCAGCCAACATTTGAAAGAAATATAGGGCAGGTCGGCAACGCCTTAAATTGTATTTTCGCAAAACTGGGGTTATAAATCTCATCTTATGGTCGTTGTAGATACTACAGAAAAAGAGTATGTGTAAATCTGTCTGCGTTGATGTCCCATTACAAGGGCATGTCAGATCACCTGCAGAATAGACATTACTTGGATAACCCAGTATCAGATGGATATAATTTAATCAAAACCTCACTAAAATGAACCTGTGTTGGGGGTTCGACATAGTGGCTTAGTAAGAGTAAACAATCTGAGTTATAGGGGGAGACTTTTGATAAAGCTTCACAGTAGCTTTTGTGCTATTAATCTCCCTTCTTTCATATGCCTAAGTATATTTCTTTAATCCTCGCCTTTGAGATAAGCATGCAACTGTTTGGGCCCTCACATAATTCTGATAGACCGAGGGCCCTCAGTGAGCACTTAACATACTGCAGCCACATAATCTTGTGGACTAGGGCCTTCTCTAAGCAGACCATCAGGATAATCTGGTTCAGTCTCACCATCTCCCTGAGCCATATCGAATGCCTCAATAAGATAAGTGCAAGGCGAGCAGTGTCTGAGAGATATGGGGCATCTATTTCTGCGTGGCAAATATAATTTGAACAGCTGCGCGGTAGGGCTAGCAACCTTTTGAAGAACTTGTCTTCCTTACACTGGAGAGATCAGATATCCACAATGCTCCATAACCCTGCCCCGTATGTGGCTGCAGAGATTGCTTTTGCCGCATACACGTTCAGTATTTCTGGGATGGGTTTAGAACCCAGCTTTTTGATAAAGGTAAAGATCACCATGATATTTTTCTCTAATAGAAATACTCTACTGACTACCATGCTTTTCCAGGAGTGTTTACCATTAAAGAGAATCCCTAAATAAGAAAATATATCCACCACCTCCATTCTACAAGAGTCTATCAGGAAAGTTGGAAGTTTCTTTGGTCTGTCCTCTGCCACCAGTACGTAGGATTTCGCCTCATTTACATGCAGGTATAAGCTTTGCATAAATCTGGCATACTCCTCTGTCAGTTTTTGCAGTGCCCTCACGGTTCTAGCTATGAGCACCGCATTATCTGCATAGAGGAGTATAGGCAAGGGGACAGAATTAAAATATGGCAAACTTTTGTGACTCCTGTCAGCGCTGCCTCCACCCAGTTAGTATATAATGAAAATAAAAAGGGGGCCAGGACGCAGCCCTGTTTGACTCCTCATTAGATCTCGAAGGGCCTGGTGCACTCCCCATCCTTCCCATACCAAACACCGGCAGTGGCCTTGGAATACATATGACGGATAAACACAATATTGGTTTTATCTATGCCCATACGTTCCATAACTGACCACAACTTTGAATGGGTGACACAATCGAAGGTGGCAGAAAGATCCATAAAGGCCTTGTATATTTGGCCTTTCTTTGCCACCGTGTATTTAGCGATTACCATACTCTGGTTTAGGCATTGGTCTATTGTCCCTTTTCCTTTTTAAAACCATACTGTATATGTATAAGCGCATTCCTCCCCAATCCTCTAACCTATTCAGTAAAAGACATCCCATCAGTTTGGCGGTGCCGTCTAGCAAGGAAATAGGTCTATAATTATTGGGTGAGGCCGTGTCTCCTTTCTTAAAGATGGGAATTAATATTGGTTTTTTCCAGGATTCTGGCTGTTTTCTCTTGCCTATAGCATTACAAATTTTAGTTAATAGAGGGGCCCAGAGATCCTTCTGTTCCAGAAAGCAGTCTATGGGGACCCCGTCTGGACCAGGGGCCTTGGCGGTACTACACTGAGCTATTCCACACCTCACCTCAGCCAGTTCCAAAACCAACCTGCAACCTTGGCCTACCAGCCTCAGGTTAATTGAGGCAGCCAAAGGCTAACCTATCAACCCGAATATTTTAACAAAATGGTCGACCCAAGCTTCCTCTTCGACATAAAGGTCTAGGGACGAGTCACCTCCAGCTTTTCTAAGTGGGGCATTTATCACTCTCCAAAAATCTCTGCTATCTTTCCTTAGCGCTGCCAATATCAAACTCTCCCAAGCTCCCTCTCTTAGGTCTCTTAATCTAATCCTTTTTGCTTCCTTATACTGCACTTGCACGCTCCGGACTAGGTTCTTATCTCTTGGGGTAGCCCTCAATGCTTTACGTAAATGTTTAATGCCTTTGAGCATGCGGCATCAAACCAGCTAACTCTTGGGATCTGCTTAAGGGTGCAGGGCCTCACCAGCTGGCTATTAATTGCAGCCAGTAGATCGTTAAATGCCTCCCAGTTCGAGGTTGGGATCTAGGCAGTCCATCACTTCAGTCTGCCTTTGAGCCAGAATCGTTGGTAAGAATTTCGCCTTATCCACCCTTGCCCATTTTAATTTAAACCAATGTCTCCTTGCTAAGACTAGTTTAGGGACTTTTACCTCGGGTGCTTGCTCTTAGCTTCCCATGTCATAAGATAGCAGAGAGCCGCATGGCCACTAAAGTTTAAGCGCTTCACTTCTGCCTGGGTCAGCAAATGCCCAGAGTCTTCGAAGTGACAGTATAATCAATTATGGAATCCGTATTCCGACACCCGAAAGTCCTTGTTAATAGTCCAGAATGGGGGTCGGCCTGGTTCATTATCACTAGATTCCTAATGACCTGCATCCTGTTGAGTGCATTACCATTCTCATTATGGGAAAAATGAGGGATCACTTCCCCCTCCTCATCAGTCAGCCCAGATACTGGCTTATGCATCAGGTCACCCCTATGGGTGTTAAAATCACCTAGCCACAATATATTAAGGTGCTTAGAGTGTTCTCCACAGAGGGATTCTATCTCTTCTTCTAGTGAACCGACCACCGCGGCCATATTGCCATCAAAATTATTGTTGTAATAATTTACTAAAATCCAGTCCCAATCATTAGGCCTTCGCATAACAGAATATGATAATATGGGTATTCCAGCTTTTGACCCCTATTTCCTCAGTCTGTTGTAATAATTTACTAAAATCCAGTCCCAATCATTAGGCCTTCGCATAACAGAATATGATAATATGGGTATTCCAGCTTTTGACCCCTATTTCCTTCCTCCTTAACTCATCTGCATGCTTACGCCCATCTGACCTCCCTTCACTGCCCTGTGTATTCCAAAACAGGTGCCCCGTGGGTCAGGCAGGTCAGACACTTCAACCGCCCGAACCGGTGGGCAGTTTGAAAGTGTATTGGTCTGCCTCACTGAGATATGAACGGGGTTGCAGGGCCTTGGTGGATCTGGTGTAATGTCAGCTTGTGGAGTTTGCACGATAAAACCCTCCTCCCTTCTATCACCCTCTATTGGTTGGGTTATCCTCAGGTGCTGATGGATTAGGGGCAGGAGGGCTTGTATATCTCTATCGCCCTGACCAGCCCTCACGTCATTGGCTGTCCCTATATGACTGATGAGGAGGAATAGGCTTCTTCAATTTTCTCTAACCTGCTCTCTAACAGCTGCAACAAAGACAGAACTTTACTTTCCATTTTATGACACAGGTCATTATTACTATTGGGGATACTGTCTCCTAGTGTGTCGTTTAAGTCAACAATTTTTTGTCCATAGGGGCTCTCTTTTCCTTGCACCTCCCCTTTTTCTCTTAACCGGAGGTTCTATGGGGGGTTAAGTTGACGTTGACAGAGCTAGGATGGATACCGCTTGAACTGCTGGATACAACAGTTTGTCTCGCCAAATTATCGAGGTTCAGTGTGGTCACAGTACTAGGCATGACGTTTCCCTCTAAGCCGCTCCTCACCTCCTCTAAAGAGAGGCGACGTTCTGTGCGTTCGATTTCTGAGTCAGTACGTTGGTGTCTCTTGTCAAGAAAGAATCAAGGGTATTGATAATTTCACCCCCATGCTCTGGGCGATTGGCTTTCCTTTTCCCCATGGTCTGCAGACTGATAAACGCGGGGACTGGCAACTTAAAGGGTGAGCCCGGCCCACCCTCTTCTGGTCGTTGACGGGTGTGGATGGGCCCGCCCATGGCCCAGGCACACTCATGCGCGCCCGCCGTGGGTCGGCATCATGCAGGGGCTGATGGGGAGTGTGGGTCCTTCCCCCAGTAGTCTGGGCTCAGTTCTTTGGCACAGCTTCTCCCCTTCGAGTCCTTGCAGAGGCGGCTACTCAGCCGCAGGTCGGCATCACACTTTTGTGCGTGTTGGCAGATCGCAGGGTCTAATGAGGAGTGTGGTGCCTTCCCCCAGTGGTGCGGGCTCAGTTCTTTGGCACGGCTTCTCTCCTTCGAGTCCTCTCATAGGTGGCTACTCAGCCACCGGTTGGCGTAGTGCTTTTGTGCACGTTGGCAGATCACAGGGGCTGATGGGGAGTGTGGTTCCTTCCCCCAGCAGTGTGGGCTCAGTTCTTTGGCACGGCTTTTTCTTTTCAAGTCCATGCAAGGGTATCCAGGCGCTCAGAGCACCGCTGCAGATCAGGGTTAAGTTAAACAGTGAGGTAATCAAAAGCATTTCTTGTACTATAGCACATATTTTTCTTTTGGATCCTAATCAGCCTTTGTCTAATGCAGACTATTATTAAACGATACCATGATTAAATGATGCATTTCTTCCTCTAACCAAAAATCACGTCTGCAGACTCATGTCAATAAGAATCTGTGAAAAATAATGAGTGCCTAGACATAGAATGTTACATTTGATACAAATAACCTATTGAATACTACATCACCACCCGGTTACACAGCTGTAGCTTCTGTACAACTCACTAACACTTTAAATCTATAATACTTGGACACTGCAACAGCACTGCTCAATACCACTGCAAAACCATCACCTGCACTACAACAACACGGTGAAAACTGCTACGACAACACAGTTTTAAAGACAATATTGAAGCATCACTCCACTTTAGCAAATAAAAAAACTACAGCATGGCAGCTACAACATGGCAGTTACTGCTCAACAATTGCAGCATCACATGTGCAAGGCGAAAGCTAATAATATAGTTCCAACACTAAAACCACTACATACGCAGCACTAGAATTGCATGCCAGCACTACATCCCTAACATTGAAACTATAAAACTTCTAGATAAATGTAAAAGTACTGGCATTTTTATAGCACACATGGCCCTGTAGTGCATTGGGCTGTCTAGGGGTCAAGTGTCTTGGAGTAATGGTATTTTGGATATTAGGTTCTCTCCTTCTCTGCAGTGTTGTGTTCATTGAACTGTGGGTGTGTGATTCTGGTGTTGTAGATGTCCTTCTGATGGATACTTCCACCTGAGGCTAGCTCACCTTTTGACTATCCCCTGTGTCATAATGTGACCAGAAACCTTTCAGTAGTTCTCTGTGCCAGTAGGAGGTGCTGGCACTGTAAACGATACCCCTGTGATGTTACTAGAGCTATAAAGTGCTCCTACTAGCGGCCTAACAACTGTGTTTTTCCGCACCATTGACGCAGTTCTGGAGCTTGCTTTCCTCAGACTTTCAGTCAGCTTTTTTTCAATTATTTTTTATTATATTGTCTCATATTTTTGGTGCAATTAAGGGATCTAGCCCCACAAAAGATCAGGTTTCACAACTGGTAGGAACTGTGACAGACAAGTGTTCATCGTGGATCAGAACGATATATCTCTTTCTGCGATCGACAGGATGAATTCTGGCTCATGGACAAAGTCGTCAGTCATCATTGTAAAAGTCCTCCAGACGCAAACACAAAAAGAAGCAATTACATGATCTGAGCGACACCACGCTTCCAAGAGTAAGTCTCTGAGGTGTTCCCCTATGCTCCTGGACTCCTCTTCGGAGCCAGGACTGGTCACTGTTCCGCAAGCGGCATCTGCGGTTCCTCCTGACCCAACGCTGGCCCCTAGCCTATCGATGCCTGCAACCCTACAACCAGGCCTCAGCCCTGTCAGCCCTAACTTGAGTTTCCTGCTCCGGAGACATACACTCCGGTATTCCTCATTGCTATGTTTGATATGTCCTGCAGAACAATGGTCCCCTTCGGGGCACCTTCGGGCCCCATGGGTCCTAAGGGTATGCCATTTAGAATGTGCTAGCAGGTCTTCTCCCATTTCCTTTCCCTCCACCAGAGGTCATGTCATACCGTGACATAATCCAGAAAACAGCAGAAGTTCTACAATTGCACCTACCATCTATAGAGGAAAAATTAAACATCTTAAAGAAAGTTCTACACCCCACTTCTCAGGCATCAAAGCCATGGCTACACTTCAATGATACCTTCACTGAGCCAGTCAGTGCTTGCTCTCAGTCAACTGGTGACCAGGCAATTAATACCAGTCACAGGTCACCCAGTTTTCCTGTCATCTCATCCCTCCCTGGAGAGCCTGGTGGTACAAGGGTTCTGTTCCTCTAAGTTATCTCCTGGAGCTTTTCCTACCACTCCTTCAGAGAGGTAGTCTCAGAAAATAGAACACTTTGTGAAGTAGTCTATCTCAACAGGGAGTATGGCACTTTAATCCTTAAATGCCACCTGTTTAATAAGTTGATACGTGTATGCCCTGTGTGACATGCACCAAATGTTTTTCCCAAATCACCCGCACAGACATTTCACAGAAATTGTACAGAATGGTCAAGCCGCACCCAAACAGGTGAGTCATTAAGGTTGGACATTGCTGATTCCATAGCTTGTTCGATTTGCACTTCTGTGGCATTAAGGCATCCTGCCTGGTTGTGCAATTCAGGTTTCTCCAACAATATTCAAGCAACCCTGATGGACCTTTGCTTTGATAGTGTACGACTGTTCGGAGGGAACGCATATTTGTCCTTTGAGAGATTCAAGGACAGTAGGGACAGACCTCTAGGACTCCAAACCCAGCAGACGGATGATAGATTTCTTTTTTTTAATTTCAGCATTTCTCAGAGGTTTCTTCTTTCGTGGCAGACAGAAAGGTCAGTCTCATGGCTTGGGTAAAGGCTGAGCCTTACCTCTCCCTCTACCTCCTCAACTTCTTCCTTCACTGCAGCAACAGAGGAACAACCCTACTTTCGTCTTGTTTGGGCACATGGTGCCTTTTGGAGTATGGGTATCCACCTTTCCCAAGGCCTGGAAAGCAATAACTTCAGATCAATGGGTATTGCAGGTTGTGGAAAGAAGGTGAACTCTACCTTTCTGAGAGGCTCTTCCACTTATTTCCCCCTCATCATCTCTGTCTTCTGCAGACCACCTATGCACCCTTCTGAGTTAGATATAACTCTTACTCCATAAAAGTCGCAGGAGTGAGAATGGGACCATGGGTACACCTCCCGGTACCTACTGCTCCCAAAGCATGATGGCAGTTTTCTTCCGATCGTAGACATCAGGTGACATAAAGACTAGAAGGTCTGACTCCATTTTGAGCAGGCCAAGACTCTACTTTTCTCTATTTTTTTGCAGAATCGTCAGCATGTCTGCTTTGACACAGTTGTTGCCTGCACTGATCTTTCCAAGAATCTGTGAAAGTATTGAGTCTCTCAGACAAGGACATTAATAAGACACCTAGTGCAACATCAGCCTAGAACAAGTGCCTTCTTATCTCTATTTTAAGGTTAAACAAGAACAATAGCCAAAGCAGTGTAGTCTGAATTGTCGTATTTTGACCTTATTTGTTTATAAGATTGCATCTTAGACTAGCATCTTGATGTACATTGGATGTGCCAGACATTCCGAACGTGATGTAGTAAAGTCAAATCTTAGATAAGATATGGTATAAAAGGCCCGACATGTGACTACGCAAGATACTGCCAGAGACTATCTCGAATGCCAGAGATGCTGCAGTGTCAAGGCTCTTACCTTGCGTGCCAATCTTCCACAGGAGCAGATGACTAGCTCCCCAATCCCAACCGCGTTTGCCAGTACAAACCTAAAGTTGCACTCACACCCACGGGGGGGGTGGGAAGGGGAATGGGAAAAAAAGAGAGACTGCCCTTCGGATTCAGAGATCTGTCGAATCTTCTTCTCACTGGGTATCTATTTCACTGCGTGTGATGCGTGACTTTTCTACGCTGGAAACGCTCTGACAGAACCTGCAGTAACGAGAGTTAACAACCTTAAACAACTCTAAACATTTCTCTTGTTTTCTTAAAGTATTCATTGATGACATATAAACACTACCTGATATCCTCACTGGCTTGCCCCTCTCTTAAATGATGGTCTGTATTCTGTTTTAGTCTTTAAACATCATGAATAGTCCGAAGAAACTACAAGAACTTCTCTGTAAACATTCACTGACTTGAGGGACTGAGAGTACAAATCCTAATTCAAATAACTGACGAAGTAAATTCAATTTCTAGTGCTACAGAGTTCTCGCTAAATTCATTAGCTGTCTAATCTTACTTGGCTCCAAAGATTCCAGACGGCTTCCAGAACTCGACTCCCATGGAGGAGAATAGTGTCCCAAAAATAACGTAATTACTCAGAAAGGGGAATACCCCTGATGTGCACACCCTTCCGCGAAAGGCGGGGTCAAAAATTGAGGAATTACAGAAGTCAGAAATTCTCCTCAGATCGGCGCGTAGGATGAACGCTGCTCTCCGGTCCCAAACGACAGTTGAAGTGCGCCGCTCTCAGAGAGCGCGCGCAAGAGGAACACTACGGCTTGAGGGCTTTGCAGAACAACTAGAATGGCCATGAGCGGTAGAATGGCGGCAGTCATCTTGGAAAGTCCTGCAACCTGTATGGGCAAACAAAAGCAACAGTCTGCGCAAAAGTAGCCAGAGATGTGGACGCTGCCTCAACCACCTAGGATAGCAAGCATATTTACGTCTTTTCTGCTTAGGTGAGCTAATGTGGATACTTGCAATAGTTTTCCTGACAGTACCTCCCTCCAAAGGGTGCTCCCCCAAACTGTGTTTGTTAGGATAAGTGTTATGAAATTGTCTCACTAATCTTGGAGCATGTACATTCTCTGAGGGCTCCCAGGACCTCTCCTCTGGACCATAACCTTTCCATTTGATTAAGTAAAGTAATCTTCCTTTCTTGAGCCTAGAGTCTAGAATTCTGTTCACTTCATACTCTGAGTGTGAATCAATAGTGATTGGATCTGGTGGTGTAGTCAGTCTCACATTAGGAGGATTTTTTTTAAGTAGTGACACATGAAACACGGGGTGAACCTTAATCTGAGGGGGTAAGTTGAGTTTTACTGTGACTGGGTTCACAATCTTATTTATTTTAAAGGGTCCTAGAAATCTGGGTTGAAATTTCTTGTTTCCTTAGATGTAAATGTCTAGGGGACAACCAGACCGAATCACCCTTGGCGTAATTTGGATTTGCTCTTCTTTTTGATCAGCCTATTTTTTATATGAGTCTTTTGCCTGAGTCAAGTGTTTTCTGGCTGATTGATATGTTTCATGGATCTTTTTGCTAAGGTCATCAACAGCAGGCACTGTTCCATCAGATTTTCATACTATGATGTTCGGGTGTGTACCATAGTTCAAATAGAATGGACGAAAACCTGTGGAGGCATGGACTGCATTATTATATGCGAATTCAGCCGTCCAAATGAGGTCTGGCCATTCATCATCCTGATCTAAAAGGTACAGACGAAGATACTGTTCAATTTCCTGATTGACTTTTTCCGTCTGACCATCGGTTTCTGGATGGTAACTCGTGGAAAACCGCGAATCTATCCCTATCTGTTGCATGAAGGCCCTCCAGAATCGAGAAACAAACTGAGTGCCACGGTCGGAAATTACAACTACGGGGATTCCATGAGCTCTGACTATGTGCTGCGAAAATAACTGGGCCAGTTGAGGGGCTTTTGGAATCTTTTTTAGCGGAATCAAATGGCTCATTTTAGAGAATGTATCCACAAACACCAGGATGGTGTCATAACCTTGACTAGTTGGTAAGTCTACAATGAGATCCATGGTTATTGTGTGCCAGGGATAAGGAGCTGTAGGAAGGGGTTGGAGTTCACCCTCTGGGGCTAGTCTGTTGGTCTTCCTTCTAATACATTTATCACAAGAGCGGATGTATTGTCTCACTTGAGGGACCATGGCAGGCCACCAAAAGTATCTTTTCAACAACTCAGTGGTTTTCAAGACTCCCTTGTGTCTGGCTAAAGGATCGTCATGACACGCTTGCAGAGCCGATTCTCGCAATTCTTCAGAGGGTAAGTACAACGCCTCTTTGACATACGGGAGGTTTCCGATGATCTTTCTGTTCTCATTTTCCTTGGCCCAGTTCTGAATTTCTTCATTGGACATGGATTTTCGAATTTTCTCTTTGATTTCAGAGAATTGCAGAGCGCAAGCAAATCTTTCTGCGGGTATTATTGGAGCTTCTTTAGATTCACTAGCCCTGGGGACATTTTCCAATCTTGATAAGGCGTCTGCCTTCCCATTCGCTGAACCAGGACGATAGGTGATGGTGAAGTTGTAATCAGCAAAAAAGAGCCACCATCTCAATTGTCGGGCGGTGAGGGTTTTAGCAGATTTCAGAAACTGAAGATTTTTGTTGTCAGTAAATACCGTGACCACGTGGCGGGCTCCCAGCAAATAGTGCCGCCATTCTTGGAAGGCATCCTTCACTGCAAGCAACTCCTTGTCGGCAATAGAATAATTGATCTCTGGTGGAGTCAGCTTCCTAGACCGAAAGGCTACCAGGTGTAATTGGCCAGTCTCTTTGTGTCTTTGAGACAAGATGCCTCCAATGGCCTGATCCGAGGCGTCTGCTTCCACGTAGAAAGGTTCTTCAGCTTCAGGATGAAGGAGAATCGGTGCTGAAGTGAAAGAGTCCTTGAGAAACTTAAAGGCCTCCTCAGCTTCACTGGACCATTGAAAGGTTACTCCTTCCTCAGAAGTTTGGTAATAGGGACAACTTTCTTGGAAAATTCTTTAATAAAGCGACGGTAAAAATTGGCAAAGCCAATGAAGCTCTGCACCTCTTTCACATTCTTAGGAGAAGGCCAATTCAAAATTGCCTGAATCTTTGAAGCATCCATCGAAATTCCTTCTTCTGACAAGACAAATCCCAAGAATTCCACTTCCTTGACATGAAAGGCACATTTCTCAAGTTTCACATACAGATTATTCTCCAGCAATCTCTTTAGGATGGCCCTCACATGTTCTACGTGCTCTTGCAGGTTCTTGGAGAAAATTAAAATGTCATCAATGTATACCACAGCAATGCGATCTAGGAACTCCCTCAAAACGTCATTTACAAAATGCTGAAAAGCTGCCGGGGCATTGCACAGTCCATAGGGCATCACTTGATACTCAAATAGTCCGAACCTGGTTCGGAATGCGGTTTTCCACTCATCCCCCTTGGCAACTCGAATGAGGTGGTAGGCTCCACGAAGATCTAATTTGGTGAAGACTCTAGCCTCCTTCACTTGATCGAGAAGGACTGAAATTAAAGGTAGAGGGTATCTGTTCTTGACCGCCACTTGATTCAAGGCTCTGTAGTCAATACACGTTCTTAACTCTTCATTCGTCTTCTTGGGGACAAAGAAAAGAGGGGAGAAGACCCGGGATTGGGAAGGGCGAATGAATCCGTTGGCCAAATATTGATCTAAATATTCCTTCAAGAATTTATTCTCTTTTTCAGTGAGGGCATAAATCCTGCTGCAAGGTAAATTGGCTCCTGGTTCCAGTTCGATTTTACAGTCATAAGGCCTGTGCGGTGGAAGTTCCTCAGCCTTAGCCTTGTCAAAGACTGCCTTAAGATCTTCATACTCCGGGGTAATGGCAATGGTTTCAATAGCGCAAATAACGCTTGGTTTAATGGCTAGGACTTTTGCTGGAGAAGTCTCTTCATTTTCATCAGAAGAACCATAAGAATGTTCCTGGCAGTAACTCGATTTCAATCGCACGGTTCTACTCTCCCAATTTATTTCAGGGTTGTGCTCTGTCTGCCACGGTAATCCTAGGATCAACTGAAATTGAGGGGCATCGATGAGATTGAAAGAAATTTTTTCTCGATGCCCGTGATGGTCTTTCAATTCAACAAGTTCTGTATCATCGTGATAGGGCCAGAGGGACAAGTTGGTGCCATCTATGGCACGGACTGGTTCAGCAATCCTTTTTCTAACGAAGTTCATTCCAACTTTCTTAGCATATTGTATGTCGCAAAAATTTCCAGTCGCACCAGAATCGATCATTACAGAAACTTCCTTCAATTTATTGTTTCCAAAACTTAAATCAAAAGAAACTGTTAAATGTGGAGATGCAGAGTGTTAGCTACTTGCTGAAAACCATGGGTCGACTTTGGCTGAACATCCATCAGGGCAACCCTCTTCACTGATGGGGTTTCTCTTGTACCGAATTATTCACCTTGGGCTTTCTAGGACATTCCTTCACGAAGTGTCCTGATTGACCACAATACAGGCACAGATTTCCTGACCTCCTCTTCTCCTTTTCTTCTTTAGATAGGGGTCTTCTGACGCTGCCTATCTGCATGGGTTCTTCTGTAAGATGTGTCTCCAAGTTCTTGGTGCCTTCAGACTTACTCCGGTTGAATCGCGGTGGAATGGGACGGAATTCTCGTCTTCGTTCTGACCTTCTTTCGAACTGCCTTTGATCGATTTGTAACACCAAATCAATCAATTTTGACACATCGGTGGGTCGATCTGGGATCTGTGCTAAAGCGTCTTTCAGCTCCTCTCTTAAACCTCTATAAAAAATAGCTGCTCTTTTACACTCAGGCCATCCTGTTTCTACTATTAGTTTGTTAAATTGAGCTAAATATGATATTAGATCTCGGTTCCCTTGCTTTAAATCAAGTACCTCATTGTCAGTAGCTTGCGAGATTGCTCGACGATCGAAAATTCTGAGAAATTCTGTCTTGAAATTTTCAAAATTATACAACACTGGGTCATTACGAGAAACGATAGGCATGGACCAAGAAGCTGCATCTCCGCTCAAGTAAGACAATACAAAGGCCGTCTTAGATTGATCATCCGCAAAAATGACTGGTCTACAAAGGAAGTGTAATGAGCATTGGGTTAAGAATATCTGCGCCTTATGGGGATCCCCATTAAAGCGCTCAGGGGGGGCCAGGGGAATGATGGGAGAAATGGAATGTATGACTTGTGTGGTTATCTCAGAAGTGGGAGTAGGAAATTATTTTCCCTCAACTCCTCTGGTTTGTGAGGAGGGTCCTGCGGTAAATGAATTCAATCTTTGTATTAATTGTTGACTCTCAGCCTGAGATCTTTTAATTTCTTCCCTTAATTCCTTATTTTCTTCTATAGTAAGGGTTAATTGTTTCTGCATATTTTCAATTAAGGCTGCCTGGGCGTTGACATCTAATCCCGCAGCCATCCTGCTCAGGTGGATTTGAAGGCATTTCAATCTGTCAAGGCTCTTACCTTGTGTGCCTAACTTCCACAGGAGCAGATGACTAGCTCCCCAATCCCAACCGCGTTTGCCAGTACAAACCTAAAGTTGCACTCACACCCACAAGGGGAAAGGGGAATGGGAAAAAAAGAGAGACTGCCCTTCGGATTCAGAGATCTGTCGAATCTTCTTCTCACTGGGTATCTATTTCACTGCGTGTGATGTGTGACTTTTCTACCCTGGAAACGCTCTGACAGAACCTGCAGTAACGAGAGTTAACAACCTTAAACAACTCTAAACATTACTCTTGTTTTCTTAAAGTATTCATTGATGACATATAAACACTACCTGATATCCTCACTGGCTTCCCCCTCTCTTAAATGATGGTCTGTATTCTGTTTTAGACTTTAAACATCATGAATAGTCTGAAGAAACTACAAGAACTTCTCTGTAAACATTCACTGACTTGAGGGACTGAGAGTACAAATCCTAATTCAAATAACTGACGAAGTAAATTCAGTTTCCAGTGCCACAGAGTTCTCGCTAAATTCATTAGCTGTCTAATCTTACTTGACTCCAAAGATTCCAGACGGCTTCCAGAACTCGACTCCCATGGAGGAGAATAGTGTCCCAAAAATAACGTTATTACTCAGAAAGGGGAATACCCCTGATGTGCACACCCTTCCGCGAAAGGCGGGGTCAATAATTGAGGAATTACAGAAGTCAGAAATTCTCCTCAGATCGGCGCATAGGATGAACACTGCTCTCCGGTCCCAAACGACAGTTGAAGTGCGCGGCTCTCAGAGAGCGCGCGTAAGAGGAACACTACCGCTCGAGGGCTTTGCAGAACAACTAGAACACCCATGAGAGGTAGAATGGCAGCAGCCATCTTGGAAAGTCCCGCAACCTGTATGGGCAAACAAATGCAACAGTCTGCGCAAAAGTAGCCAGAGATGTGGACGCTGCCTCAACCACCTAGGATAGCAAGCATATTTACGTCTTTTCTGCTTAGGTGAGCTAATGTGGGTACTTGCAATAGTTTTCCTGACATGCAGTATCGCAATCTCTACTACCAGCTGATATCAAGCCGCAGTCCTGGAGGAGAAGAGCAGATGGAACTTATGTTTACCTTTTGCAGTGAACACTGCCTTCCTAACTTTTGACATCTACAGTGATTTGCTGTAAACGGGTGTGTAGTGTGCTGATTCCCCCTCAGAAAATCTAGATGCCAGTTCTGCTACTTCAAGCTCTCCTAGTGTAGCACATAGAAGTAGGTTTTATGATATTAGGTTTCAGATGACATTTTAACTATGGTTGAAATGTTCATTTTATTCTCGCTGTTAATAACATTCACATGTGCCGCTATTATGATATTTCGTGTGGTTATTTTAAATGTGCTCAACAACAGATTGAAAAAGACACACAATTGATGGACGGAATGCAGAACAAATCAAAACATTCACCCCCAGTCAAGAGATCTGGGTTAAATCCATCATTCTTTTGCTCACCATGCCACCCCAGTTTAGACCTGGCCATATGCAAATCAGTCTTGACCCTGTGCCTCATGGGAACAGTCCAGCCCGAACTGCCAAGCCAGGTCCTCCCTGGACCGGAAACAAGCATCCTAGGACCGGTTTCGGGTTTCACCCTCATCAGCCAGGATAGCTTGAATCCAGTGGCACAGTGCGCCCGGGACCCACGTCTGGGCATACCTGGCGCACTTAGGGCGAGAAAGCAAAAGACACACAATTGATGGACGGAATGCAGAACAAATCAAAACATTCACCCCCAGTCAAGAGATCTGGGTAAAATCCATCATTCTTTTGCTCACCATGCCACCCCAGTTTGTTCTGCATTCTGTCCATCAATTGTTGTTTTTGCATTTGTCACCCCGAGTGGGACGGGTATGCCCAGACATGGGTCCCGTGCTCTCCATGCCACTGGAGTCAAGCTATCCTGGCTGATGAGGGCTGAAAGCCCGAAACCGGTCCTAGGATGCTTGTTTCCAGTCCAGGGAGGACCTGGCCTGGCAGTTCGGGCTGGACTGTTCCCATTGGGCGCTGTGTCAAGACTGATTTGCATATGGCTGGGTCCAAACTGGAATGGCATGGTGAGCAAAAAAACGATGGATTTAGGCTCAGATCTCTGTACTGGGGTGAATGTATGACATTGTTCTGCATTCTGTCCATCAATTGTTCTTTTTGCATTTGTCACCCCGAGTGGGACGGGTATGCCCAGACGTGGGTCCCGTGCTCTCCATGCCACTGGAGTCAAGCTATCCTGGCTGATGAGGGCTGAATGCCCGAAACCGGTCCTAGGATGCTTGTTTCCAGTCCAGGGAGGACCTGGCCTGGCAGTTCGAGCTGGACTGTTCCCATTGGGCGCTGTCTCAAGACTGATTTGCATATGGCTGGGTCCAAACTGGAATGGCATGGTGAGCAAAAAAACGATGGATTTAGGCTCAGATCTCTGTACTGGGGTGAATGTATGACATTGTTCTGCATTCTGTCCATCAATTGTTCTTTTTGCATTTGTCACCCCGAGTGGGACGGGTATGCCCAGACGTGGGTCCCGTGCTCTCCATGCCACTGGAGTCAAGCTATCCTGGCTGATGAGGGCTGAATGCCCGAAACCGGTCCTAGGATGCTTGTTTCCAGTCCAGGGAGGACCTGGCCTGGCAGTTCGAGCTGGACTGTTCCCATTGGGCGCAGTGTCAAGACTGATTTGCATATGGTTGAGTCCAAACTGGAATGGCATGGTGAGCAAAAAAACAATGGATTTAGTCCCAGATCTTTGTACTGGGGTGAATGTATGACATTGTTCTGCATTCTGTCCATCAATTGTTGTTTTTGCATTTGTTGTTTGGCTACATCCTAGGTTTCTGTGTTTAACACTGCTTTTGGGTTAACATCAGGACCAGGAAGAATTGGAAAGGTCTCTGCCCGTTTGGTTTATTTGCAATGGAAAATACCAATTTTATAAAAGAACAGAAAAAAGCTGATAGTTTGAGGTCACTATCACTGCCATTGTGAAGCAAAAGCAAACCCGCGGAATTGCTCATTTGCTTCCAAACTTGGCAATTATAGGCGTTGGAGGCTACAAGCACAAAAATAGTATTGACAAAAAGGCAATCTGTAAGGCAACAGGCCATTAGTTGGGTGGCCTGCACAAGTAATGGGTCCACAATTCCCCCCCTTACTGGGAACCAAACACTCCATTGTTGCGCTTGACTCTCTCAGGGTAGAGAGGCAGAGCAGTCCAAAGCCTACTTGGGACGTGGTATGGGTTAGTACTCACCATTTAGTGGGACGCAGTAATAACACTCAATAAATAATTTTGTCCAGTCTGTATTTTTTCGGTAGAAAAAGAAAGTACATTTATTTATTACACGCATTCTAGTTAATACTACGCAGTGCTTTACAAATATCCATAAGGATGGTGGAAAAACCTTTGATATCTTTCCATTTGACCCTAAAAGGTCAGGACCCCAAAAAACACAGTACCCCTCTCACTGTACATTATATCACGTAACCATATAGGAGGATGTCACTGCACATCAAGCAGGCCTATTGGCTTTATCATTGTTATTACACTTAAGGACCAGAATCACGTCACAACACCCATAACGGACTTCAGTAACCATGATCCATCTGCAATCATTATAAGTAATAAAGCATTGCAACCATGTGCACACATTATAATTACTAAAGCTTTGTAGGCTTTCAGGAATAATCGTTACTGTCAGCAGTTACAACTCCTTTAAATAAAGCATTGTAGACAACATCTGTAAATAAAAATAAAACATATGTCTGCATCTTTTTTAAACAAACTTAGGCCTCAAACGTGTAGCCATAAGACCAACCGATAGAGTTCACTGCACTCCTAAGCTATACAACAAACGTTGCAGTCTAAGGAGTGCTTGATTCATAGGTAGAAAGCTGGGGAGGAGTCATCTTTTCTTAGACCCTAAAAACTCAGGTTCACTTTTAAAAACCCTATAGGTTTCCTTGATGGGGAGCTGCTACACTCCTGCAGTCCCCCCACCCCTGGCTTCCCGTGGCTACCACAAACCGCAGGGAAAATAGGTCACTTTCAGCTCTGATGGGCATTCTCCCTCCCTAGGAGCAGGAATTTTGAATGAGCATCTCTGGCCGCATTGTTTTGTTGTTGCCGCTCTGCCTCCTCTTTTTTCTTTTCCATTTTTGTTTTATTGGAGGTGCCCGGTCCCACCTAGGCACCCCGAATGGCTCCTTTGTTTGGGGCAACTCGGGGAGCACAACCCCAACTGCCACTGCCGGCTCCCAGTCTGCCCGGAATTCTCCTTTTGCTGGCACGGAAGCCGGCATCTCTCTTCTGCTGTGCCCAGGGTATCTTCCTTGTAGTAGTCGCTCCACTTCTGCCAGACACAGCTGGGGATCACGGTGCCTCTCCCCCAAGATCCTCGGTCGTTGGGGTCCCTGAGATGGGGTATCAGGCCCCTTTGGTGGCCCCCCCAATTCTTTCATGACAGGGGTTCGGACCCCCTTGAGCCTAAACTCGCCCGGAGCTCTGGGGAGGGGGCCCCATGCACACCCCCCTCCAAGGGTTCATCTATCATTAAGGATCCTTGTGTCTACCCCCGGGCCCGGGACCACCCCAAGGGTGTTTTAGACTTTGGAGCAGAGCTCCACACACTCCGGTGCTCGGCTGGGGAGGTCAAAGTTCAAATCCTTTTTCCTTGCATATCTTAGGCACCTTTGGGTCAATTATTACAATCTTGCTCTCATTTTGCTCCTGGTGGTGGGCCCTAACAGCCTTTTCCTGAGGTTGTTGTGGCCTCTATGGCGGCACCTTTGCAGGGAGCTGGCTCCACTGCCTCCATGCACCAGGCCATCTCCTGTTTTGTCCCCTGGATCTTCTCTCCTCATGTGTGGCGCAGAAATCCAGTTCTTCTCCCAACTTGTCCTTAAAGAGGATAAGGGGACCAGCTTCCCTGCTCCTGGAGAGAGACTCACTGGTCCTGGAGTTAACTCTATGCAGAGTCCTTTTCCAAAAGGGCATCAGTGGGGTTCCTCTTTCCAGTTGTCTGTGGCTCCCACGGCCTAGTCTCAGTGCCCACTACCAACAAAAAGCATTTTCTCCACCTTGTGCAAGAGGCCACCGTTGTCTCAACCCTCCTGTACAGCATGTGCAATCCAGGAGTCACTGGTCACATCTCCTCTGAGGGCCTCAGCTCTGCCCCTCGCTGACTTCACTGCCAGGGCCTTTCCCACCAAAACTTCAAGTTGGAGCCCCTTCCTGCGTTGTCTCCTGAGGTCTGAGCTCCTTTCTTTGTTCTTTGGGCCTAGACTATCCCAACAATGGTACATGGTGACAGCTAATTAACAGACGCAGATGATCTTCCCCACCCCTTCCTCCTCAGGAGCTGAGAGAAGCACTTTTAATTACTCCTTTTGTGTGTGGAGGCGTTTGTTCCTTTTTCTGGTGAGCAATGTAATTAACTTGGCCCTGTAGGGTGACAAAAGGCCTGGACTCTGATCCTGAGCTGAGCCAGAGAAAATGACAATTCTGGATGACCCATAAGATGTACTTATAGCTTCTTAGGACTTGCATAAATCCATCTTGGCTCACAGGTTTCACCCCATTTTGATATCTTGATAGACTTTGTAGGCCAAAGGGAAGCGAAACTGCACGCTAAGGCAGAATTCCCCTTATGTATATAATATAGTGCCACTGCATAGAAAACTGTAAACCACACTGACTTTCCCTATGAGTGTCCATTAATATTATAAGGGCTACCCCAGGTCAGTATCTAATCCTGTGTGGTGTGGATTGTGGCCTCATTGTCGACATTGCTAAGTTAGCTTAGGCCTAGCTGCTATGATGCCTCTTTTGCAAACGTTACTTCGTGACTTTGTTTTTCCAGACTCTGCTTGTGCCTATGTTCATGAGAACTGTCTACATTTCTGCCTTTCACGTTTTCTGCTGTTCTCTGTGGTTTTCGTCTGCACACGATGTACTAGGTCGAAAAACAACGTCCCTTGTTATTCTGTTCTGGTCAGCCACGCACTTAGACATAACACGTAGCACAGCTGCACTGCTGAAATTCGAGTGCTTTTAATATTGCAATTATACCTGTTAGAGGCACTTGGAGAAAAACCTTTCCAGGGAGAAGAGCTGTGCTTGTCCGATGATGTAAACCTTGCATCTAGTTCTTGAGGTATGGGGGTCCCCCTGACAAAGCCCAGAGGTCTTCTATTTTTATAATAAACTAGTTGCTAGCACGGGGAGGGTGGCAAGGCATTCTAGTCCTTTATCCACTGTCTTTATAAAATGCTGTCCCCGTTTGTATTCTATGGAATTGTAACAATGCTTACTATTTTGTCTTTATGCATAATGCTGCTAGTACTGGCACGTGTACTGTGTCTTAGAGCACGTTAGTTGAAATAAACATTTTAAACTACACAGTGTCTCTTAATACGCACGTTGTGGACTAGTATGAGTGAGTAATGAAAGAGTGTTCTTGCTCCCGCGATTCCTGAAAGAGTCCGTGTTCTGGGATGTCTAATCATTGGTAGCTTCGCTGTAGTACGGAGAACGAATGAGACACTATAGGTAGTCGGATTGGGATTTTGGGCACTACGGTGAATGGTTGGTACACCACCATACACCGAGGTCCTGTTTTCCTGCCCATAGTTCTGTATATGTGCAGAATCCCCGCAACACCTGCAGAGTCCTCTCTGCACCAGGCTACCTGTGCCCAGTTACCGGACTGCGCACAACAGTAGTCTCACACAGGCAGCCCTCCCACTTGTCCCCACCCACGGGCGCACATTAACATTGAACCGGCCAAGTGCCCCTTACCACTGCTACGTTGCAACTGCCTTATCTTAAAAGCCAGAAACTGGTGGTAAACCTACACAACCGGCTTACTGTGTATTATCGTCGGTGAGATGCCAGTTGTGAGATTCACCTACAATAAAAAGTCTAGAAATCAGGTAATCAAAATAACCAGGCGGATTTAATGTGCAGAACCCATTTCGTTACGCTATCATTTTGGCTTTTATTTGTATTGAAAAGATCTTCACAACCTCTCCTAAAACACAGCACAGTTACAGCATGGGCTGCAGCATTGCATACTTCTTTAACACAGTGAACAGATAACAGCATTTCCAGCATCACAGAGAGAATCGGTACATACAGATATACACGCCCAACACACAGATATACACTTCCAACACACACACACAAGCTTGATACAGAACAGGCAGGAGCAGTTTAAGTTACACACACACACAACAGGTACAGCACAGGCAGCTGTAATGTACTCTTCCTTACACCGACAGGTAGCAGTAGTGCCCTTATCCTTTAATGCACCAGATGGTTGCAGCAAATCAAATTAGCCAGTATTTCCTCACAAATACAGATTGTAGAGCACAGATGCAGCAGTAAATGCTTCCTTCTATACAGTGAATGGGTTATTTACTTGCACTAGCAATCCATGTCTCCTTACACACATAGGATGGTGAAATGTCTTGCAGCAGCAGTGCAGGAATACACACCACAGCCATTGCTCCATTTATCCATCCATCCACCCAAGCACAGCACAATAGTAGTGAAGTACAAGACTATCACTCATGAAAAAAAGATTTTTTTTTCCAAATATAAAATGCATTACGGACTTTCAGCGCACACGTGACCCATCAGTTGATGCCCACAGCAAGACCTGCAGTAAGGAAAAGAAAAGGAAAGTGCCGGGAGCGAACTAGTGTGATAGACCCTTCCTTGGTGTGATGTTCAAGACAGCAGACGAGCATTGCAAGTGATCCAGAAAATGACCTAGTGTCTCAGTTGTTGATGGAAGTGGCATCCCATTCATTATTTGGCCGCATCAAATACCATCGGAATAATCTTCCTCTTAGTGAAGCTTTTAAGTTCTAATTTAACCACCTACTATATCATGTGCTCCTCTATTTTATGAGAGAAGAAAGTTCGATTTACATTGAATTCCATGGTGCTGTAATATAACAGGACTGTAGGCAATCCTATTTAACTTCACAAATATGGTGTTCTTGGGCTTTGGGTTTCTTTTTTCTACTCTTTCTCTTTTGTAAAAACGTTCCATCTTGGCAAATCATTGGAAATTGGCTACTAACCAACTTTTAGATGACTACAATTTAATTTCTGTTTTGATCTGATTCCTTTCTTAATCTTTTTTCTGTTTGTCTTTTTTCCTCTCACTTTTTTTTTCATATTGTCTCTCCTTCTCTGCCCACCCACAAACCCCCTTCCCTTCTCCTTTGTGGTGTTTTCTGCACAGCTGAGGTGGTGGGCAATAATACCATCATACCGTTGCCAGGCAGCTGCCAATCAGAAACTGAGCTGCAGAATGTTGGAGGCGGAGCTAACTTAGCTGGTAATCACATTCTCATTTTCTGGTGGTGAGAGTTGGAAAGGATGCAAGGTAGTCTGTTCGAACAAAACTAAGGTCAGCGCTAGAACTACCTTATCCTGTTTACGTTGTAGTTGAGTGAATGAAACATAATGTAAACACAGTGGAAAAAGCTTATCATGGTTACTGTATACATATGAACATTGGCAGTGTGACTCACCAAATACATATAGACTCAATATCACTTTACATTATGCAACTATCTGATTTCCATCAGTGGATCCCACAGCATTAAATTATGACTTGTTCTTGCTTGGAGGTATTGACACAAACGTGTGTATTCTTTCTTTTCCTTGTTTTATAAAACACGAACCAGAGGGCTTTAAGACGAAGGGGTGTGATGGTGTGTAAACAATCTTCTGGAATATTTCTTTTGAGTGTACTCTTTTGGGATGTTTATTTCCTTACTATATTACTTGGCAAGCACCATTACTATTGTCTTCAGTATCACCAAAAGATTTTCTACTATGTAGAGAGATTGAATACTCATTGAGACTTGAAATAAAAGGCTATTCTACTATCATGAAGCAGTGTATAGGAGACCCTGTCAAAAATCGATAGTGCCCTTTAGCTACATACAGCAGTGTTTTTTTGTGTAGATTACCCTTCAGCCCTTGACTTCTCACCTACTTTGGACCTGGACCATTCCTCTTAAATCACACACTCAAATGTACTTTGCTGGTAAGATAATGTTTGATGCAATTTGATGACATGTTGCATCTGCTTTCTGGCCTTGAATCTTGTGGCTGTGCTCAAGGCTTTTGAAAGGTACTTGTATTGTTTCAATGAGATACATTTACTCGTTTAGTCGTTGAATTAATTTATGACTGATGTTATATTTGTTGTAAATACACATCCTGTGGGATTTGGAATTCTGACTACTGTACCTAGATTCGCTTGAGGTGATTGCTTTGATACAACTTTTTTTCAAGAGAGCGGTCACAGTGGTTCATAGAGCTTGGTTGCAAATTTTGTACAATAGTGAGGAGCTTTCCTTTGTCCCGTTGTGGCCTGGCCGCCCTTTAATTTCTTGCTGTGACCAGGTCAGGATTCATGGGAACTGGCAACTACCTATGGGTATGGGAATTTGATGTGACTGGTAGCTTTCTTTAATCAGTCCTGCACAGGGTGCTTTACCCTATTCTCATAGAATTGTGGTAGCATCTTACTGTAATGGTAAGGACTTCTTGCTGTGGGGTTGTTACCTTATGCCACACCTTTTCACATTGTTATCCAGTTCAACCTGGTGACCCCACTAAAATGATTTCAGTGATGCAGTAAATTTCCAAGGGTATCATTGCTTTTTTTTTTTTACAAGCCAGTGTCTTTCTCATCTGAGTGAAGAAATGTCATTTTAACTCACTCTAGCCATTAGGTACTCCACTCTTCTCGTATTGTTTTTCATAGCAGCCACTGAGGATCAGATAGGGCTTCTAGCATGGTCTTCAGGTAGTGTCATCTGGAAATATTATGTGCTTGGAAAATGTTCTGCAGCATGCACTAGAGAGGGAGTTTATGCTGTTATGGATGTTGCTAGAATTCTCTGGTTGCTAATTTAACATGTTTTATCATGAAGGTATTCTTCTTAACAAATGATGTTTAAGAGGTAGTGATATTCTGGATCAAAATTTTCTCTGGAAGGCAGGACATTGTTACAGATCATATAACGTAGTAAGTGCTACTAAATCTGGTGGTGTGAGTGCAAAACAGTAAAATTCCGATTTTAAGAGTACGCATTTGACAAAACCAAGTAACTGATGCATGTATATTTTGTTTTTCTCTGCATAATGCAGGAAATTATTTTTATGTAGCAATGCCGGCTGAGCCCCTTGATTCCTCTACAGATGATGAACACGTAGCACCTTTAGAGAGCACTTGTCAGACTGACAGGACTGAAAGTCAGGCTGATCCTAGCACCTTGAGTACACAGACGATCAGTTGCATCAACTCCAGTGAAGCCAGACATCAATTCGGAAGCACCAAGGTTGCTCCTTCTGCAGAATCGCCAGCCCCCAGCCTTGTAATTCGTGACGTGGACATGATCTTCAAGACGATAGAGCAGCTTACACTAAAGCTTAACATGCTGAAGGTGAGAGTGCCTGATATGCAAAATAGGATTGTAAAATGACTGATTGCCTGTGATCTATGACACCGTTAACCAAATTGCCATAAAGCCCACAAAAACATACTTATTTTCAAGATAAAATTGGTATGCCATCTAGCAGCGATATGTTTAGAACTCTAGAGGTTGATTTTTGGGACCACTCAGATTTGTTCTTATTTTGAGCATAGAGCAGCTAAGTTATGTAAAAGTTGGGTTGTTCATTGGCTTTTAAAACACTTTTAAATTCTTTGTCTTCTACAAATGGAGGTACTAGTTGTGCAGACTTTCAATTACATTTGTGATGTATGAAAACTTACACTAAAGAAAAAACTATATTGAAATTTGGACATCCTTGGAAAAGTCGTCAGTCATGTCAGTCCTTTAAAATAGCATCATTACTATAGCCTTATAGCCCGCTGCCGAGGGCTATACCGGCTGTTAAAGGCCCTGATCCCGAGTTATAGGCCTGAGCCGCAGGCGAGAGCCTATAACGAGGGAGAGGGCCTTTAACCACCGGTATAGCCTGAGGCAGAAGGGCTATAAGGCTATTAGAACATTCCACCCACTAAGGGTAGAATGTTCTAAATTAAAAATGGAGAAACAAAAAGACAATCATTGGAATGTTGGAGCTCTGGGCTTATACCAGCCATTATAAGCCCAGAGCAAATCCATTGTCTTCAATGGAGCTCCCAACATTCCAATGTTCTAAAATCCATTATGAAATCACAATCCCATAGGCTGACAATAGAAGCATCCTGTTCAAAACTTTTATGCATAACCTCCACTCTACGAGGTTAGAACATCACATTTACCTACTGGATTACATTTTCAAGAAATCCTTTCTTCTCCTATATTACGCAAATTACAATGGTAACCCATACGCACTTCAGCCCACACCAATTTTCACGTACCAATCTGTGATCCAATCCTCTACTGACAGCAAACGTCTCCTGCTATAGACTTCCTTGCAATTTGCCTTGGGAGGTTCACATTATTTAGAAATTGTCACCTACCTGCTGCATAATTGCATAGATAAGAATCACTCTTGGTGCTCTTCAGTGGAGCGTCAAGACTCAGGCATAGAACCTGGTGTGTCCGACATTGGTTTGAAGATCAGCTTAATAAGAATACATTTGGGACTATTATCCTTTAGTTTTTTTTCCACTATTTATTTATTTATTATGTCTTGCACAAACTGGGCGTAGTTCGCGAAGTAGCGCTACGCGAAGCTACGCAAAGTGCAGTTCGCACTACGCGAGCTACGCGTAGCACTACGCGAACTGCGTAGTGCGCTGTTCGCGATGATTGCACAGTGCCGGATGCTTGTCCGCACTGTGCAATCATTGAAAACGGCATCTTGCACAGTGCGAGCTGTCTTTTACTGCCGCTCGAGTAGATTTTTACTCAAGCGGCACCTTTCTCAACGCGGACTGGTAGTTTCTCATCGCGAGCGGTCGCGAGCATACGCGACCACTCGTAATGAGAAACCTGACCTCCCCGCGTTGAGAATCTCGCCGGGAGGTTTATTTTCCACGCTCGCGATCGGCAACTTGATGTTGCTGATCGCGAACGAGAAAAAGTCTCGCCGAGATGTCATTTTGCTTGCTCGCGGTCGCCAACTTGACGTTGAGAACCGCGAGCAAGCAAAAAATGACCGCTGCACTACGCTACGCGTGTTTGCACTGTGCTACGTGCAATTCGCGTTGTGCGAGTAGCGCAAACTTCGCAAACTACGCGAGCGTAGCGTGGTGCTTTGCCCAGGGTTAGCACAAACACTCAGCATGAACATACAAATTCCTGAAATTAATTTGCATAGTAATTAATTTGAAAAAACTCCAATTGAAATCAACCATATGATCTTTACAATGTCCTCGTTGACTGGTACAATTATTCATATAGTTCAGAGATCAAAAATGCTTTATTATTTTGTTAGACCAGTGGCCACCTTCAGAACTGTGGGGCATGATTTTCTTTGGAGTGAATCTCATGGCTTGTAGCATGTCCTACTGTAGATCACATGCTCTGCACACTCGCTATTTAATGTTGGGCACGGACGTTAATCAAGCCACAAATGGGTTTCAGTATTTTTGGGCAGACGTGCTGCATAGTTTGTGACCACGGAATACTCGTGAGTCTGTCGTCGCGGGCAGACGTTTTTCGATGTTGAGTAGCCCAGTTGCAGGCAGATGGCCTCCATACCTGTCCTCCACGTCGTATACCTCAATGGGTAGGGACGCTGTTGGTAAAGTCACCTCTAGAGCTTCCTCAGGGGACGACCAAGGTATTCCTGTTTACTGTGTAGCCTGATCTTAAATCTGGCCTTGAGTACTCAAGGGGATATAGTGACTCAGAATTCATGCTCATCAGGAGGACATGAGTCAGGAGTTCATTCATCATGAGGGACTTTCTCTGTGTTTTTCTGCCACAACGTTGATGTATAACGAAAAGGATGGCATTTTATCATAAAAGAAAAATGCTTTCAGTAAGAAAGTGAAAGAAAAACACTAAGCCTTCAAACGTGAATTGGAATCAAAATGTAAAGATTTTGAAAGGTTATTGTTAAGGAAAAGCAAAAAGGCAATTAGATGTAAGAAAGAACTGAAGCAGCTCAGCTATTAACCACTGTTAGTTGCAGCCAATCTAACTACCCTTGTAGGTCCTTTTCCCATTCTTCCAGGTTTATAAAATATTTTTCTTTACACTTTTTTGAAGTTAGTGACCATTCAGAAGAAAAAATGGGCTACTTTTTTCAGATAAGATACAATTTGGCCAACATGGACTACAACAAAGGCTGCTCAATTGGTGCTTTTGTTTTGAAAAGTTTGCTTTTCTAAAGAACATTTATGAATGTATTTTATGAAATTGAAATAGAATGTGACACATGAGCAGAACTGTTCCCTACTTACACTTATCAATGGAGATCCATAGGAGAACAAGTTATTGCCCTTGTGAAAGTTGTTTTTGTCCTTATTGTTTTTTAGGTTTGTATGACTAATCACATTTATGAGAGTAGCCTGAAAAAGACTAAAACAAATTACACATTTTGATGCAAGTTTGTTTATTTAAAATGTTTACACAATAAACATAAAGGGGTTAGGTACATATTGTGTATTTCCAGTTATTGCAAAGAGAATAGAGATAACCTCCGTCTTCGAGGTAATGTTGGTCACTTAATGCCCCTTCTCACAAAAAATATAACTAACCATTGGATGGCAGCCCCAGAGCAATATACTTTGGCATAGCATCTGCTCCTTTCTATAACTTGCTACCTTTTTGTTCCTTCACAACTCCGGTCCAAATGGGAACAAGTGCAGTATTCCTCCATAGCGCTGGTCAGACCTGCAAACTACTATGAAAAGCCTCTCCGGACCACAGGATCTTCAGGGTTGCCACTGTTGGGTTCAGCCGATTCTCAGAGCAAACTATTACTCTTACACAATTAGAAAAAAAAGATAGTTGGCAGGTGTAACAGCTTCTCCTTTGTAAACCTGCATCCAAAGGTTGAATCCTCACTGAGACTTCCATTCACCTCCCTTTTAAGATGACAGTAACTTTCACTGCCCCCATATAGTCTGAAAAATATAGAGATCTCGCACTAGCTCAGCAGTTCTTTGAAAGTATGGGGTGGAGGGGATTAAGCTGTGTTAAACTTGTCTAATCTAGCATCCTTCGCAACATCCCCCATATGAAATCAATTTGTTTTCTTATAATAGTGCAGTTGTAGTAAACATCCTGTAAATGTGGAACATTGTGTTCAGTCAAATCATGTTGTATTATTTGTTGTGATCTTTTCTATTTGACCATTTTAGGAAATGGAAGCAGCACACAGGGAGTTATTAAAGTCTTTTAGAGGAGCCCCTTTGGAGGACAGTCCATTTGTCAATGACACGGGGAGAGAGACGAACACACAGAGGGCACAACTTCACAGTCCCAACGGGGAATGCAATTCTTCCTTTACGAGAGACTTGCAGTCAGAGTCAGTAGCTGAGGATGGTAAGAAGACTTCTGTGTTGACCCTGCATTAGAACCAAATTGATCAATTTCTAAAGCACAGCAAAAATAGCTAGGAGACATTTTGTGGTGTTTTTTATGATATCTAAAGCTTGACCACAGACACTTTGATCTTTCCTAGAACCTTTCATTTTTAACAAAGACCTAAATATAAAAGCCTCTTCCATTGTGCTGAAGCAAAACTTGTCCTGAGAATGTCATCTTAGTAAAGTTCCTAAAATTGTAGTATATTGGGTTCCAGATTATTTATTTGCTTCCCAACAAAAAAAATATATAATTTTAGGAATTGGTAAATGACATCAGTTTAGTATGACAGCTTCTGTTTCACTTTTAGGGAAATACTGTTACTTCAGTGTTCACTGCTTTTCAAAGCCTTTAGATCATGGGATGTCAATTGATAGGCAACAGAATGCTAAATTATTTGATTGAATTCTTTGAGAAATTCATTCTTTTGGAAAATCATGGGTGGTGCTAAGAGATCCAGCGCTCAAACACATCAGTACAATCATGTCTTTGTAAGCAGGACTAAGAACATAACCATATCTGGAAAGCTTAATTTGTTGACAAATAATTTTGGATTCTAGTGTTTCTAGGTTCCGGCGCCGTAGGCTCGCCTCCGCCTCTGCTTCTTTCTCCAGAGTCGGAGCCTGTCATGGATGAGGCAGAGTCGGCACCAGTGCGGCGCCGAAGGCTTGCCTCCCAGGCTCCGGCGCCTTCTTCTTCGGAAGGGGAGCTTGTCATAGTTTCGGCGCCGGATGGCACCGACTCGACGCCGGATGCAGCCGAGTCGGCGCCTGACGAGGCACTATCGGCACCGGCCCGCGTCGTTTTGGCGCCGTATCGACGCCCGATTGTGGACTCTTCTCTAGCGGCCTCTGGAGAGAGTTCGGTGCCGCCCGGCGTCGCCGGAGGTGTTGTTGCCAGTGCCCCCCTTGGAATTTGTGGAGCCTCCTCAGGAGCTCCCAGATCCGGCAAGCTCTTCGCCTCCCCAGGAGCCCCATCAGGATCCTCATTCTTCTATGGGGCTCCCTTCCGTGGGGGATTGGTCGCACCCTCAGAGTCTTGAGAGGGTCAGCTTACAACCCTCCCCCACTGATGAGTTGTTGTCCCCTCCGCGGAGGGCTACCGAGGCTGGTGCGGCTTTATTGAGAGTGGTCTCATTGGCCACTCGCATTTTAAACATGCAACCCCCTTCTGCCCCCTTGTCTGTGGACCCCTTGCTCGAGGTCGTTCACCGTGGGTTCGGGAATGTGGAGCCGCTTCTGCCCTTGAGGCTTCCCTTTATGATGCCCTTTTGGGTACCTGGGTTCGGCCTGCTTCAGGTGAACCGGTGGCTCGTTCAGTTTTGCACCGCCACCGTCCAGCTCCACATGATCCTGTTTGTCTTTTTGTGCACCCTGATGCGCAGGGGTTTGTGTTGCAGACTGCCTTTCCTTCCTTGCCCCCACGAACACTTCCTCCCTCTCGGGAGTCCGGATGGCTTGAGTCATGGGGTAGGAACATCTTTGCATCCACTAGTGCGGCCCTACGGTCCTTAAATACAGTGTGTGTTTTGGCTCGGGCTACCTCTGCCCTGTGGGACTCTGCAGAGTCTTTGCTTTCTGCCACCTCTGAAGGTGCTCGCGTTGATCTCCTTCTCCTCCGGGATGGCCGCGACCTTGCCGAATTCACAATCCGCTCAGCCTTAGATACTGCGGATTCTTTGGGCCGAGATATGGCGGGTTCTGTCGCCTTAAGGCGTCACGCTTGGCTGCGAGATAGCGTCTTCCCTGACAATATCCGGGAGCGACTGGTTGACTTACCCTTTGATGGGGTTTTACTGTTTGATGCTCACGCCGAATCGGCAGTTCACCCGCTCCTTGCGGGCTTTCGTCCTCCCACTTAGGTCTTCTTAGGCCTGTCTTCCGTGGTGGTACTTTCTCATTTCGCATCCTTTTGATGCGCTCTGTGTTTAACATGGGCAGTAAGCCTTACGTCTTCTTTTTCTGTGGTCAAGGGTGATTACCCCTTTTATTGGCATCCCTTGGATGCGTTTTGCTTTGAGCTGACTGTGGGCCTGCTGTGACTGTGTTCCACAGGTTGCTGTGTCTGGTCCTCTGACTGTGGTGTTGAGCCGGTGGTTCACCTCGGTAATGTCATACGGCTCGGAACTCATGTTCACGGGTTCGGCTCGTTACTGCGCTCTTTTGGCTTGGCTTCTTGCCCTAAGAGGTGTTCCCCGTTGTTTGGGGTGTGCATACTCCATGTGGGGTACTTGTATGCTATTATATAGCTCTGTTATCTCACCTGGGCTTGGAGATCCTGTGGGCTCCATGCGTCGCTTTGTGGTCCGCTGTACGGTGTTCTGTATTTTTCCCTGGTGCCATCTTCTTACGCCATGGTCATCCTGCCTGTGCCTGTTCCACCTCCTTGGGAGGTTTCTTAATCTCCTCTTCAAAAGCGGCTCCTACCTGCCCTTACTGTACTAGGTATGCTCCGGTATGGACATGTTCATGCTCCTGGCTTGTTCTGTCTCTACATATTTATATGTTTATACATTTATATAGTTAAATTTTCGCCAGCTAGTCAGCGCGCAAAAAGAAGACTCGCACTCCAGGGATCGTGATGAACAATTCAAAGTGTTATTGGAGTGCGAGTCTTCTTTTTGCGCGCTGACTAGCTGGCGAAAATTCAACTATTTGATTACCGGGCTCCGGAACTCGCACCAACCCCGCTTGGAGTGGAGCCGGTCTGTCGGAAGACTTTCCTCTCGTTTATACATTTATGTATACATGCCGGTTGCCTTGGTATTCCTCTTCCTACGTCGCCACCTCTTTTCGAGGCTGCAAGGTCTGGATCAAATCTCCATGTGTGGGGGAGATTTTCTGAGTGGTTGCAAGTTGCCCATAGGTTCTTCCTTGCTTCCGCTTACTGGGGTGATTTCCCAATTTGACAAATGCTCCCTTTTTGGTGTTCGACACTGTACGTGTCTTTTCTGGAGTGTTTGGTCTCGGATTCTGAGGCTCTTCCCACCATTCGTTACCTTGGTGTTCTTGGCCACTTCCTTCGGATATGCCTTTTTTCAAAATTATCAACTACTATTGTTAAAGCTACGCCTCCGGGACAGCTCTTCTGATGGCAGTGGTCTTTGACTACTGCCTGCTGGTCTATATTGTGGATTGTTTCTCACTTTGGCTTCATACTGCCTGGTCGGGCACTCTTATGCTTCTTTAGTAAGCCACTTTAAGGTCTCTGTGGCCGTTTGCCTGCTGCATGTTTCTACCTGCTTCAGCGGGTTTAAAGTTGATGCTATTTGCCCCTATTTTCCCTTTTTGGAATTGGGTGTGCACTTGGTGTGTTTCTTGTCCCGCCGGCTATTCCCAGCGCACTGCTGTTGTCTTTGGGCTCTTGGCACCGGCTCCTTCAGCCTTCCTTCTATAGGCTAGTCTGTTAGGCTCTGTTTGCATATCTTCAGGTTCTTTTCGAGCGTGGGTCGGTGTCCTCATCGTACGCCATTAAGCGGAGAGTGGTCCTTCTTTCTCTCTCTCTCTCTTTCTTTGCTCTGGTATATGGCTCATGCCGTTCTACCTGTCATTTCTATACGGGTATGGTGTAGCGCCATTCTGGCATTTTTAGGATATCTGCCATCCCGTTATTTCTGCCGAGCTGCTTGGGTTGCTGTCAGGCTGTTCCGCCACAGCCTCCCCCCCTTTATCCGTCACTCTGTTGCCGGATCGGATTCTTGGCTCTTTCTGTTGTTCTGTTGCAGACCCACCTCCCCTTTGGGGTATGGCTGTGGTATCTATTCTAAGTTAAGGAATCTGCGGCTAGATGTCTCTATCAGATGTACGATACGAGTAACGATGTATCTGGTAGAGACGTTGTCTAGCCGCAGATTCCTTAACGCCCACCCAGCCTCCCCGTTCTGCGAAAATCTTGCCAAGTGGGGTTCTCCGCTGGCCTCTCTGTTGCCATTGGTTTTTCGCTCACGGGTGCTCACATTGTTGCATTCCTTTGAGAGTTGCCATATACTATTAACTCCCTCTCAGGGGTTTCTTACATCTAAAATGATGCCTTTTTTGATTAACCTTCACCAGAAGATTCATCTTCATTTTCTTTTCTTCTCCTGCTGCCTTCCCTCCCTCCCGCCTTCTCTATTGGCTCAGGGTTCTGGTCTCCTCTACAGTCGTCTTCTTTGGGGATCTGTTAACCTCTGTTTCAGACCTCCATTACTATAGGGGTAGTGCCAGTCTTTTCATTTTTCATACCTTCCTGCGGTGGACTGTTGTTCTCTCTGTGCTCTGTTCTTGCTAGACAACACAGTTCTACTAATAATAACAGTCTAGTTCTGTCTGCTGTTCTACGTGGTAATAACAGACTATTTCTCTCTGTTCAGATGTTCTTCCCTTGTTGCACTTAGGAAGGGTCTTCGCATTGCTTTCCGAGGTCCTTTATCACAGCTTTTCATTTATATGTACGCAGTATCTAATTCTGTCTTTTACGATGGCGTCTTGCACCATCCTCCTTTATTCATGGATTTTCATCCCTCGCACACTGTTCCCATACTTTCACGGTTTTTTATTGGTGGCTCCGCGTTGTGCCGCGGAAAAGTTTCTCTGAAGAAAACTGACGTCAGCGCGCCGGGAGGGACTTATATGACCTCGCTGACGTCACGTACGTGGACAACGTCAGGTCGGGGTCGCGTGGCGCCGTCCCCCGGCGCGCAGAGGTGCTGCTGCAAAAAAAATTCCGGATCCAGTCTGACGCCTGGGGATATTCTAAGTTAAGGAATCTGCGGCTAGACAACGTCTCTACCAGATACATCGTTACCGAAGGTAAGTAACTCGTACTTTAGAGACACAAAAGGTAAAAGTAAACTCACGTCCTCAAGAAGGCATGACATCCATGTTCCTACTTGTGTTGCGCCTCTGGATGATGTCTGACTGATATGCAGATCCTTTCTATTAGTCTGAATCCTTTGCGCATGAGGTGCCCGGCCCTTGTCCCACACTTCACCAGTTCATGGTGTCAGGCATACAGCATTCTGACGTTAACCACTCATACCATGCTGGTAACCTAATCAATAGGACACAATCATAAGCTCCTAAAGTGGAATGAATGTAATACTTTTGTATAACTACATAGGCTTAACTGGTTGAAGTAGTGAACACTACAAGTCATAAAAACACAGTGTCTTTTATGTTGATTAATAATTTCACATAGCATAGTAGGAGTATTATATCTGGAAGTTGGGAAAAGACTCTCTTTATTGGAATAGTGATTATTGTATGTAAGTAGTAACACAGTTCCTGTGTTCTTATGTCTCAAACTCCATGGTTTAGTATTATTAAATTGTAACTTTATATACGGAAATATTGTTTAAAACTGTCATGGACAGAAACACCTTGTTTCATGATATCATGGCCTTAGGAAGCATATCAAGTTTTAGTCAAGGTTTCTGAGAAGCCTCAAACCATTCTTGGTCTCTTTGACTCTAGCACTCAACAAACTATCATCCAGGCAGCTATTCTGTCACGGCTAGACTATTTTAACATGTTGTACCTAGGCACCAATAAGTCAGTCGTCAGAAGACTCCAGCTTGCCCAAAATGGGGCAGCCAGACTGCTCTTTTCTCTTCCAAAGTTTTGCCCTGTCTCTGTTCTTCTCTACAAACTGCATTGGCTCCCAGTGGAAAAGTGCATCCACTTCAAATCCCTGTGTTTTGCTCATAAGATTCTGTACTCCCATAGGACCCCCATTTTGTCCAATCTTGTCATGCTGTACCAACCCTCCCACCTCCTTTGCTCACCCGACCTTAATCTGGCCACTGTCCTGTGTTTCAGGAGAGCCAGAGTTGGAGGCATCCCCTTTCGTGCCAAGGCCCCTGCTCTGTGGAATTCGCTACCTCTTCTTATCAGAAACATTGAGAACCATCTGCACTTCAGGAAATTCCTGAAGACATGGCCCTTCTCCATCTAATGACGGTCCTTGTCTGTTAGGCTGTTGGTTACAGGATTTGGCCTAGCGCTTGGAAGCCCGTTTTTAGGGAAGCTATGCGCTTTACAAATCCCCTTAACATAGCATAACATGAATAAGAGGGATGTCCAACAATGTGGATATAGTCATGTTTGTGTGGCAGGCCTGTGTGTTGTTAAGTCAGCTAATGGGTGGGAATCCTTGCCAGTGTCAAGAGCTCCAGATTACATAATACTATCCTGTCCTGCAGTAGTGGCCGGCACAGGTAAGAGCGGTTAGGCGGGGCGGTGCCGATGCGGCGTGCGCATGGTAAGTGGTTTTGTTTTTTTATATATTTAATTTTACCTATCCCGTCTTATGTCGACTTAGCCGAGCCCCCCCTCCCCCTACCGCTCTTACCGGTGCACACGGTCTTGCTCATGAGGCACTCACTTGTATCCATGGAATTTCATCATTCAGACCGTAAATGTTTGTTTAAAGGTAGTACATCCACCTTTGTTCCTTGATAAGTAATAACCTTTGGGTAGGGGTATAGTTGTTGATCATCATCTCTGGGGTGACCCACCTAAGATCATTCTCACCATGTTGACGTTCCAGGAAATGTGCTGTTGTCCTGGTATTATGTTGGTATCTATAACTACTTCTGCTCTCCAATGTGAATGCGGATCTCTCTAGATATACCTATGTAGCAAAGTCTGCAGGGGCATATGATTATATAGATCACATTGACCGTGTTACAATTGGAGTGTGATCTGATTTGAAATGTCTTGTCTGATCCTAGATCAATAGTTTTGGTAACAGAGGTGAAAGGGGAGGCGCCACATCTGCCACAGGGATAGTGTCCGATTACATTTGGGACTCCCCATAATGTTGTTGTAGCTTTAGCCTGGTTCTGTGAACCTGCTCTGGTGTGCACTAGTAAATCCCTGTGGTTTTTCTCCCATTTGAATGAAAACAGGAGAAACTGCCAATTCTTGCCACTGTATTGAGAATCTTCTAATTTTTTTGTTTATTTTTCACCTGATTGGAAGTAGCAGAGAAAGTCGTGACACATTACTTTCCGATTTTGTGGTGTAGGAGGAATTTCAGAGATTCTGGTGATTGCTATTATGTTCTCTTTTTTTGCGTTTCTTTACAATATTGTATGGTCATTTACATGCAGTCAGCTGTTTAGACAACTCTGACACCTGTTTATCTTACCTAGAGATGGTAGAACATATTCATCTGATTCTTAAGAATTGTCTGAAGGTAAGTTCTCCTTCAGTACTCGTGGATGGTGGCTGTCAAATCTAAGTACACATCAGAGCAGCTCTCGAAAGGCCATTTGTCCATTTTGCTGCAGGAAGTTCAGGCTCTTTGGAGAAAGGAGCTATAAAGAGCGTCCCGGCCTCAGAGATCAGAACTGGTTGTTATACTGTTCTTTCCTATTGCCAAAAATGGCGGACGCTTTTGTCATATGTTGGGTCTCAAACTCTCAATTTCTTCCTCCAGAAAGACAAATCCGAGATGCTTGCGCTGGCCCAGGTTCTATGAGCCCTGGATGCAGGGGACTGAATGGTAGTGTTGGACCTGCAGGATGCCTATTTACATGTCTTGGTCCTGCAGGCCCATAGGCACTATCTGCAGTTCACGGTGGGTCACGAGCATTTTCAGTTTCCAATGATCCCATTCAGCCTCTACAGTGCCCCTTTGGTATTCATGAAGGTGATAACGGTGGTCCTGCATCCTGATTGTCAACTATGCAAGATTGCACATGCATGCTCTGCAGTTGGATCTAAAGTCTCAATGGGCCCAGCACCAAGGGAGCCTTATCAGTTTCCTTCCCAGTTTCAAGGGAGACTGCAGAGGATCAGTGGTGGCTGCTCCACCACAATTGGCTCAGTAGCAAACTCTGTCCCTACCCCACCCAGAGGTGTTGTTGGTGACCGACCAGTCACTGCTAGCTGGGGTAGTCATCTGGGAGAGGTGGCGATTAGATGACTCTGGTCTCCGGCAGAGCCCTATCTCCACATCAGCGTGCTGGAGTTGCAGGCCATTCGCCTGGCGTTCGAATGCCTACCTGATGTCCATCAAGGGAGGCTGGTTCAGGTCCTCTCATTATTGCAAGAAGCAGGGTGGGGTGGGGTACGGGGCTCTGTGCTAGAAGCTATGGCTCGATCTGTTGCTCTTCGTAGACATTCTTGGTTGCGTGAGTCGAGATTCCCCAATAATGTTTGGGAGAGCTTGAAAGACATGCCCTTTGATGGTGCCTATTTATTTGACAGCCTCTGGAACTGGCTGAATTGTCAGGACATTTCCCTGATCGTGCACCACTTGGTGGGATCTATAAACTCTGATGCAGATTCAGCGATACAACGCCTCATGGCTGGCCACTTGTAGTTTGACCTTGTCAGGTTTTCTGGTTATCCTTTATATAGCCACGGCCGTGGCTCTTAAGTTTAAGGATTTAAATCCTGCCTCTGCTGTTGTCTTTGTAGTGTTGAACTTAAGCACTACTTTTTTATTCTAACAATGAGTGTGTTTAACTCTGGATTTGACTTTTTTAATCTCCGGATTCCATTGCAACTGTGTAGCTGGTTTGTTCTTTTATTTTACTCTGATGAAGAGCTTAGTCTCAAGAGTTCATACCCCTTATTGGGTATACGACTTGGGTATACGGCTTCATTATATGTTCTTTTAAGGGCTTTTGTAGTGAGCTAAAAGCCGTTCTTTTACTCATGTGATACCCTTTCTGGGGTTTCGTTACATTTACACGCCCCTATGGTTTTTCTTAACCTGAATAATAAGTGCAGTTTGTTTTCTCTTCTTGAGCGGACTGCATATTTATTATGAGTTGTTCTGGTAAATTGAGAGTATACACTTCTTCAAGAAGCAACCGCCATTATTTCTCAAGGACTGTTAAGCACAGGGAAAATTAGATACATACCCAAAAGGACAGGTAATATTTAACCTTCCTCCAAATGCTAAAAAGCATTGTAGGAGAATAACAAGAAGATCTTTTTATCAAGCCTAAAAACGCCTACCATGAAGTGTACGACCCAAAACAGTCTTTACTGTTTCTGACACTGCCTATCAGACAGCTTAAGGAACAGAGTTCACACCAACATGTTTCAAAATTGAATCAAGGAACTACCTATAACCTCCCTCAAAGCAGGGGTCACTAACTTGTGTATTCCAAGAATATACCATAAGTGATATATCTATATATATATATATATATATATATATATATATATATATTGTAAATGTACGGATATACTTGTTGATCTTGAGTACATTTTGTTCATTATCACTTGTGGTCAATGTGCCTGTTTTTGATGCTGCACTAATAGATGCGTTTCTTTTTTCAGTAATATTGTTAAGCGATTGTGGGCTGAATTCTCAGTTCTGGTTAGCAACTAGGTATACAGAGTATTCATGACGGTTCCATATGTGTTACTCATATTTGATCTTCGAGTAATAAAAAAAAATATATATATATATATATATGTGTGAACAAAAAGGGGGTTTAAGGTGAGATGCGGTTGCTTCTCTTTCCTGCTTGCCTTGGTGCTTCGAGCTTGTTCTCGATTTGAAGTCATGTTGGACTGTCGGACCATGGCACTGAAGGCTGTGTGGGGGCAAGCTTTGTAAACCCTTGCGGTCTGGCAGTTCATATTGGCCAGCAAAATTCTATGAGTTGTCGGACCGCTCAGTCTCTGGTGACATATTTATGAATATATATATATATTTATATCTATATATGTCCATATATACATCTTTGTGGAACAATTTTATACAAAATTGCTTGGTGTCATTTTAGCTTCTTTACAGTGCATTATGTAACCTTCTAGTGATCATTTTATTCAAACAAAATTCTTTAGACCATGTAGGTACTATTGTTCATCTTTCTTTTGGTGTTCATTCATCGTGGTATAATTGGAATGAGTTCGGAGAGTCCTCCTTTTGGATTTTATCAGGGCAGCTCTTTCTATGATATTTCCTTATTGTCATGAACAATGCTGATTGCATGATTTTTCTCTTGCGTTTGGCCCTTTTGGTGAACGAGTTCTCTTTCCCCTTTGGGGATAGGGGATAATGTCTAATAACTGGCGAATGGTTCTTTAGGGGCTTTCCTCCCCTTTCCTTAAAGAGCCGATTCTTTCGGGCCTGTAAGGTTGTTTATTATTTATATGTTCTGTGACATTGATCATGGATTCTAATAAGAGTCTGACTCTTGTTTTGCTATTCCTACGCACATTTGGTCGGTTACTAGTTATGATCGGCTGGTTCTCTTTGAGAACTTTCGTAGGATTAGTTCGCAGACCCTCCCCTGGGGGGGTATAGCTGTGGTATTTAATTCAAAAGTTAAGGACTCTGCGGCTAGATGTCTCTATCAGATGTAAAAGTTACTTACCTTCTGTAACTTGATATCTCGTAGAGACACAGTCTAGCCGCAGATTGATTAGCTCCCTACCCATCCTCCCCACTCTCACTCTGCGAACGACTTATGAGATAAGGGTTGTACCCTTTTTCAGTACTGGTTATATATTCCAGTGATCAATGTCTCAACTCATGTTGGGACTCAACAAAATACTTGTCCTGACCACATAGTTTTTCTTTAGTTGTTGCCATACCACTCATTTCCAAATGTGTGTGGTCGATAGAGTGGGGGTGTCTTCTCTTTCATACTGGATTAGACTCCAGTGAGCAGTATTGATTATTTGATTATTTCTTTCAGAGTCTTTGTTTGGTATTGTCACACCATGTATCTGAAAGAGACACGTTAGTGACAGATTCCTTACCTTAGAATATCCCCAGGCGTCAGGCTGGATCCGGAAAGTTTTTGCGTAGCAGTACCCCTGCGCGTCGGTAGGCGGCGTCGTGCGGCTCCGCGTCCGTCGTCGGCGTCGTGATCGCCGGGATGACGTCGCGGGCAGTACTTAGGCGCCGCCCCTGCGCGCTGACGTCAGTTCTTCTTTTTCCGCGCCAGCAAGCGCATATCCGGGAAGAGCAGTGCCCTGGTCATTTTTTGACCATACTTTTTGGTGAATTTTTTCACTGTTTTTTCATCTTTCAAGGTGTCGTAGGGATGCCCGGCTTCAAGCGATGCGGCGCCTGTGCGCGGATGATGTCCGTCACCGACCCGCATTGGGAGTGTCTCTTCTGCCTCGGCCGAGGCCACGACACGGAGTCTTGTACCGACTGCCAGGCCCTCAACCCGAAAGCTTTGCGAGAGCGGTCTCGAAAGCTCCTGGAGGCCCGGCATTCGGTTCCGCGGAAGCCCCGGTCGCGTGAGAGGTCCAGGGGTCGATCGCGGAGTCCACACCGGTCGTCGGCGTCGAAGTCTTCTTCGTCCGGTAAGTCGAAACACAAGAAGTCCAAAAAGCATCATCGCTCTAGGACTTCGCCTCGCCGGTCTCGCGACTCGGCTGAGGCCCCTCCCGGCACCGTCCCCGCGGCCCCGGACATGCCTGTGGAGTCGCCCCCGCCATACCCGCCCTTCCCGGGTTCGGGGGCGGATCCGGCCAAAGTGCAGGAATTCCTGACGGCCATGGCCCGCCTCTTCGGGCCTCCAGGCCCCTCCGGTGCGCCTTCGGGCCCCGCGGGCCCTGACTGTTGCTCCGGCGTTGCCGACGGCTCCGGCCCCGGCGTCGCCCGTGCCTCCAGCATCGATCCCGGCTCCGGCTTCGGCCCCGGCCTCGATCCCGGCTCCACAACCCCCATCGACGCCGGTCGACCTAACGACACCTCCGCCGGCGCCGATGTCTCCGGTGCCGTTCTCGACGCCGCCCTGGGCTCCGGGCGGCGTCGTCCCCCAGTTCCTTCCGGCTCCGGACATGGATCCGGACCGACGTCGCTCGACGCCGGCTCCGGCGCCCATGGGACCTTGGGTCCCAACTGTCCCTCCTCCTCCTTATTTTGAACCAGAGGAGGACCAGTTGGACTGGGAGGGGTCTGATGACCCTCTGACACGACACTGTCAGTACGATGAGGACTGGACAGAGAGTCTAGGGGAGGCCAGTGGTCTGGATACTTCCCCTGACACTGGCATGCTGTCTCCTCCCGTGGCTACGGAGGAGGGAGCCAATTTTGGTACGGTGTTGCTTAGGGCAGCTGGGGCCTTACGTCTCCAACTCCCTACTTTGACGGTCAAGCCTAACATCTTGACAGAGGTGCTTCAGCCGGCAGCCTCCTCTGCGGAGACTGTGCTGCCGTTTAACGACGCCCTCACTGACGTTCTTTTGGGCGCCTGGTCCAAGCCCAACACAGGGGCTCCTGTGGATCGGAACGTGTCACGACGCCATCGCCCAGCTCTGGGCGACCCCCTGTTTCTCTCTGTCCACCCCACTCCTGAGAGCTTGGTTGTCCAAGCCTCCGCTTCCCAAACCGCCTTCCCTACCGCTCCTCCGGATAGGGAATCCAAACGCCTGGATCAGTTTGGGAAGAAAGGTTTTTCTTCCTCCAGTGCTGGCTTGCGGTCCGTTAACACCGCTTGTCTTTTGGGCCGATATACCCACTCCCTGTGGGATTCGGTGGCGGATGTTTTGCCCCAGTGTCCTGAGGAGGTCCAGACACTGCTTTCCCGCGCCATTGCGGAAGGAAGGGATGCGGCTAAATACACAATACGTTGTGGCCTTGACACCGCCGACTCGCTGGGCAGGTCTATTGCAACGACGGTGGCGCTCAGACGCCACGCCTGGCTGAGAACCACTGGTTTTCAGGGGATGTCCAGAATACTCTCATGGACATGCCCTTTGATGGAGTCGGTCTTTTTGGGTCCAAAGCAGACCATGCGTTGGAGCGCTTTAAGGACTCACGGACTACTGCCAAGTCCCTGGGCCTTTCTGCTACACGCCCTCCGCTGACTTCTGCTTTTCGCCCCTATCGTGGCCACGGTAGGGGCGCCCCTTCACGTCAACAGCCCAGCCACCGGCCCGCGCAGCAGGCGTCTTCGCGTGGCCGAGGACGTGGATTCCGCCGTGGCGGATCGGGCAACCAGCGTGCGGGTCAGGCCACCACCTCCAACCCGTCCGCGGCCTCCAAGCCCTCCTAGTCCCTCCTTTCAGGTGCACAGCACGCCAGTAGGGGGCAGGGTCCGCCATCACCTTCCCCACTGGCGTACCATCACCTCGGACAGGTGGGTCTTGGACATTGTCCGAAGGGGCTACTCCCTCCCCTTCGAGACCACCCCCCAGCCATGCCACCTCAATTCCACCGCATGTCAGGGGATCACTTGGTGCTTCTACAGAAGGAAGTCACGGCCCTCTTGACCAAAAGGGCCATCGAGCGTGTTCCGACCCCAGAAGTAGGGCGTGGTTGCTACTCCCACTACTTTCTGGTGCCCAAAAGGACAAGGAGGACATGCGTCCTATCTTGGACCTCCGGAACGTCAATCGCTTCCTCCGGAAGGAGAAGTTCAAGATGCTCACCCTAGCTCAGGTCTTGACTGCCCTCGACCCTGGAGACTGGTTGGTAGCGTTGGACTTGCAGGACGCATATTTCCACATCCCCGTCCTGCCGGCCCACCGGCGTTACCTTCGGTTCACGGTAGGCCCCGAGCATTTTCAGTTCACCGTGCTCCCCTTTGGCCTTACCAGTGCCCCTCGGGTGTTCACGAAAGTGATGGCGGTGGTCGCAGCTCATCTGCGCCGGGCAGGGGTTTCAGTCTTCCCCTACCTCGACGACTGGCTGCTGAAGGCGGGCTCGTCCCAGGCAGTCGTCTCCCACCTCCAGACGACGGCCGAACTCCTGCACTCGCTGGGGTTCTCCATCAATGTGCCGAAGTCGCATCTGATTCCTTCTCCATAGCTCCTTTTCATCGGAGCGGTTCTGGACACGACGCAGTTTCGGGCCTATCCTCCCGAACGGCGAGTCCGGGATATTCAGGCTATGATTCCGATCTTTCAGCCTTTATCCTGGGTTTCGGTACGGATGACCCTGAGGCTGCTGGGCCTCATGGCCTCCTGCATCCTGCTGGTCAATCATGCCAGGTGGCATATGCGGGCTTTGCAGTGGGACCTGAAGTTCCAGTGGGCGCAGCACCAGGGCAACCTGTCCGATCACGTCCAGATCTCGGAGGGACTGCAAGACAGTTGCAGTGGTGGCTCTCGAACCGGCAATGGGTCATGGGCAGATCCCTCTCCCTTCCCCAGCCAGAGCACACAGTTGTGACGGACGCGTCCCTTCTGGGATGGGGCGGTCACATGGGAGAGGCGGAGATCAGAGGCCTCTGGTCTCCGGCGGAGTCCCGGCTCCATATCAACCTTCTGGAGCTCCGGGCGATCCAACTTGCACTCAAGGCATTCCTTCCCTCTGTCAAAGGGAAGGTAGTGCAGGTGTTCACAGACAACACCGCCATGTGGTACTGCAACAAACAGGGCGGGGTGGGGTCTTGGACCCTTTGTCAGGAGGCTCTGTGCCTCTGGACATGGCTGGAACATCAGGGCATGTTCCTGATGGTTCAACACCTGGCAGGTTCCCTGAACGCCAGGGCGGACGAACTCAGCCGCAGGTGCATGATGGATCACGAATGGCGTCTTCACTCGGAAGTGGCGCAAGGACTCTTTCTACAATGGGGAGAGCCTTGGTTAGATCTATTCGCCACCGAAGAGAACGCGCAATGTCATCAGTTCTGCGCGTTGGAATTTCCAAGGCGGCACTCGCTCGGAGACGCTTTTCGTCACGAGTGGAGTTGCGGTCTGTTGTACGCCTTTCCGCCTATACCACTTCTACCCAGAGTGTTGAAGAAGATTCGAGCACGACCGGGCCCAAGTCATTCTTGTGGCTCCGGACTGGGCTCGAAGAGTTTGGTATCCCGAGCTACTCAATATGAGCATAGATCCCCGTACCGTCTGCCTCTTCGGGAGGATCTTCTGTCGCAGCAGCAGGGGACGGTCCTCCACCCGAACCTGTCCAGTCTACACCTGCTTGCGTGGAGATTGAGCGGCGGCAGTTGATTCCTTTCGACTTGCCTCCCGAAGTTTGTGATGTGATTCTGGCAGCCAGGCGTCCCTCCACTAAGGTGGTATACGCCTGCAGGTGGAACAAATTTGTGGCATGGTGCACAGCAAAGGCTGTGAATCCCCTCTCTGCCCCTCTTTCTGAGGTCCTTCTGTTCCTTCTTTCTCTGGCCCAACAGGGTTCTGCCCTGGGTACCATCAAGGGTTATCTTTGTGCTATCTCGGCCTTCCTCAGGCTTCCTGATCAGCCCTCCCTTTTCAAGTCCCCTGTTGTTAACAGGTTCTTAAAAGGCATTACTCACCTCTTCCCTCCTGTTCCGTTTGTGATGCCTCAGTGGGACTTGAACTTGGTTCTTACCTTTTTAATGTGCGCTCCCTTTGAGCCTCTACATAACTGTCCTCTTCGTCTTCTGACTCTGAAGACAGCCTTTCTGGTGGCCATCACCTCCGCTCGGCGGGTGAGTGAGCTCCAGGCTCTATCTTGCAAACCTCCCTTTCTGTCTGTTCATCCGGACAAGGTTGTTCTTCGGACGCGCCCGTCCTTCTTGCCAAAGGTGGTTACTGCTTTCCATATTGGGCAGACCATCACTTTGCCCACCTTCTTTCCGCCTCCGCATCCTTCCAGAGAGGAAGAGAGGCTCCACCGTCTGGACCCAAAACGTGCGCTCTCCTTCTATATTGACCGCACAAAACACTTCCGGGTGGATGACCAGCTCTTTGTTGGCTACGTGGGCGCCAAAAGGTCGGGCGGTGCACAAGAGGACCATCTCCCGCTGGGTTACCTTGTGCATCAAGACCTGCTATTCTTTGGCTAAGAAGGAGCCTCCTGTTGGGCTGCGGGCCCATTCCACCAGGGCAACGGCTGCTACCACGGCTTTGGGCCGCGGTGTTCCGCTGCCGGTTATTTGTCAGGCAGCTACGTGGGCCTCGCTGCACACGTTTACAAAGCATTACTGCCTTGAAAGTCAGGTCCGGAGGGACGGCTTCTTTGGCCGTTCTGTCCTCCAGGACTTCCTTGTCTGATCTTTGTTCGCAGACCCACCACCGGGGTTGGTATTGCTGGGGTATCTATTCTAAGGTAAGGAATCTGTCACTAACGTGTCTCTTTCAGATGCACAAGTTACTAACTTGTGTAACGATATATCTGTAAGAGACAGTAGTTAGTGACAGATTCCTACCGCCCCACCCATCCTCCCCGTTCTGCGAACTGATTTCTAGGGTTAAGGACATCCCTTTCAGGGCCCTAGTATTTTTCAGACACCTATGTCAGCTTCTTGCATGGCTCTGCGTTCCTGGCGCGGAAAGTCGTGTACAGAACTGGCGTCAGCGCGCAGGGCGGCGCCTAAGTACTGCCCGCGACGTCATCCCGGCGATCACGACGCCGACGACGGACGCGGAGCCGCACGACGCCGCCTACCGACGCGCAGGGGTACTGCTACGCAAAAACTTTCCGGATCCAGCCTGACGCCTGGGGATATTCTAAGGTAAGGAATCTGTCACTAACTACTGTCTCTTACAGATATATCGTTACACAAGTTAGTAACTTGTGCTTTGGCACTAGTACTACGTCAAGTAATGAGGTAATTCAATAAACAGTTTGATTTTGTTTTTATAAATGTAGTTTTCCTATTACCTTCCCATTCGTTACCATTGATGGATGGTCTATAGAGTGTAATGTTTTCTTCCTTTACATGATGTTACTTCATCAGGGTGCAGGGTTTCATGTAGCCCTGTGCTTCGTTGATTCTTTTGGGATTTTCTTTGAAATCCATGTCTGGTATTAACACACTGTTTGTTGTCTCGAATTTATTAATGTTTCCAAGATTTTTGATCTTTTTGGCACACTGTTTCCGCAACCAGTTTCTATAATGGCTCTGCGTTCTGGCACGGAAGGTTTCACAGAAGAAACTGACGTCCGCGCGCCAGAGAGGACTTGTATGGCTCCACTGACGTCATACCTGAAGACGACGTCATCACGGAGCCATGTGACGCAGCCCCTATGCATGCAGAGGTACTGCTGAAAAATTTCCAGATCCAGACTGCCCCCTGGGGAGAATTCAAAAGTTAATGAATCTGCAACTAGACTGTGTCTCTACCAGATATCACTTTACCGAAGGTAAGTAACTTTTACATCGGGGCCAAGGGTGCTACCACTGCATTGGCACGTGGGGTGCCTGTCCTGGATAATTGTCTTGCTGCAACGTGGACATCAGTGCACATGTTAATGATACACTACTGCCTTGCCAGCCGCGTCAGCCGGGAAGGGCATTTTGGCTGTTCGGTCCTGCAGGTATTTGTGATCTGAGTCATTCCACAGACCCACCACCGTTGAAGTTATTACCTTAGTATCTATTCTAAAGGTGAGGAATCTGCAGTTATAAGTATCTATAAGAAGAAAAAGTTTCTTACCTTCGATAACTCTCTTTCTTTTGTATACTGTATCTAAATGCAGATTCCTCACCGCCCTCCCACATTCCCAAAATGTGAAATGAGCTCTTTATAATCAAAAAAAGATTCCAAATTACAGATGTTCACACTGGCACAAACAGTTGTTTTTTTTAGCTCCACATCCAAGGGTTCTGACGGTGTCCAAAAAGAAACTGGCCTATCTGTGCTTGGGTGTTGTCTGAATATGGCTCTAGCTGTCACTTCATGGGTAGAGTGGAGTTGACCTGTAGCTGCATTACGCCACCTACTAGCCTGCAGGAGCTATGCTGAATCTGGCTCCTGGAGATATTCTGAAGGTGAGGAATCTTTAGTGTCTCGCTACCAGAAAGAGCATTACTGAGAGAAGATAACTTGTTAATTATTAAACATCTAAAAATCCATTTCCTTACACCTTTTGAGTCGGATCTTATTTTTGCCAAATTATTCAGGAGATTCAGACCATTACATGCTGAATTTCTCTTACTATTTATTGGATGCATCCTTTTCATAGCAAATTTACACCATTGCTCCAGGTTGGCACAGTTAATAATCATTAGAGCATAATCTCTGTTCATTTGATTGTATTTCTTTATGGATGTCCAGCATATTCTTAAGATTATCTTTTGTGGAATGAGAAGTGTTCCAATTTGACGTAACCCTACAACAACATCTTTCTTGTGCTTTCTTTTGCAAAATGCACTCCTGCCCTTGCTGTATAACTCTGATAAATAAAATCACATCCAATACCAGTGTTACACTTCCCCATTCAGTCTAGCTCATTTTACCCATGAGTGAAACGCATTATTCTCATTAATGTTATATTATTTTTTTATACTTTAATCACATTTGTGGGACAAATGATGTAATGCTGTCTGTTAATGTAGTCATTCGTAAATCACAGAAGCCAGCCCCTTCAAAGTGGCCTTCTAATAACAGATTCATCACCTTTTGAATATTCCCCAGGCGTCACTGGATCTGGAAATTTTTAAGCATCACCTGTGCACCAATAGGTGGCATCATGTGACTCCACTCCTACATCGCTCCGCTCTGGAAGTGACATGCAGAGCTACATATAGGTGGCATTCAGACTCATAGACATCATTCCCTTTCTTTCTGCTCCACCAGATGTGGATCTGCTGCTACCAATCATCTATTTCGAGATCTTTACCTCAAAAAATAGTTTCAAAAATCCAGTATGCAAGGAAAAATGTCACCTCCCAAAACTACAGGGTTTAAACCTTGTAGGGACTGTCACAAGAAATGTCTGAGTGATCCTCACCAGATTTGCCCTTGGTGCCTGGGTTAGAACACGACTCGGAGGCCTACATCGACTATGCCTTGATGAATCCCTTGGTCAACCTGGACTGTGAGACAAAGCTCTGAGTCTCTAATCAATGAATGACTCCACACTGTGACCGGTCGAAGGGAAGGTCCAGCTCCAAACATAGTTCCCGTGGCCGATCATCATTGTGGTTGAAATCTTTGGGTAAGTGGAAGAAAAAGCATAAGAAGTCTAGGCAGTACTCTACCCCTTCATGCCACTCTCAAACTCTAGAAAAGGCATGAGGGCATCAACGTGCCTCCCAGTCTCACCCTTGAACTCTACTCCTTCAGATCCTAATGCAACCTTTGTCTTACGGCAGCATGAATTTCCAGGGCCATTGGCGACACCACAGCAAATTGAAGAGTTCTGCAAGGCAGTGCTGCAATTCCGCATTTCTTTGGCACAAAGCACTCCACCTGGAACCTAGCCAGCGGATCCGTCCTCTGTGCCAGCTGGACCCATTGGACCCACCACGGACCCCCACCTGCCTTGATGCTAATTCTTATACTGGTGCCAGACTTTGGAGCATCGCCATCGGATGATGAAGTGAAACATATTGTGCTTTCCGAATCTGCGCCGCTTCATCTTCGACCGAGGCCACAACCTTATCTGCTAACTCTGCAGCCTTTGTGCAACCTTCAGACGCTAATAATGTGGCAGGGCTCATAGTCTTCGCATTTTTTGGGGAACCGACTGATAGCGATGCATATGATGTTGGGGATGAATTTGCCCAATCGTACACTGAAGGCAATTGGTTTGAGGACCTTCGGGCGCCAGAGGCCTGGACACCTCGTCAGACACTGGGCTGGTCTTGTCCGAGTCCTGCCAGGAAAGAAAGTTCCTCCTTCGCAATGGTCATACAGAGGGCAGGTTCTCAACTTCCAGTTACTCACAGTTGCGAAGAAGACTAACGTCCTCACTGATGTACTTTAGCCGCAGCAAAGAAATGTTCAGCCGACTTCCATTAAATGAGGTCCTCTCAGACATCCTTCTTGGGGCTTGGGCAAAACCCTGTTCCAGACCTGTGGTGAACAGTCCGATAGCATGACATCGTCCAGCCACTGGTGATTCGGATTGCCTGACTCCTGAGAACCTAGTTGTGCAAATCTCTGCAACCAAAGTTAGCCCAACTACACCCTGTACCTTCAACACCAGGCAAGGAAATCGAAGTGCATTGAAACCTTTGGAAAGTGCATGTTTTTGTCAGCTAGGTTGGCATTATATTCCATCAACCAAATCCACATCTTGGGGCATTATACCTACGCCCTTTGTGACTCTCGCTCAAATCTTGCCTGGTGTCCTTGACAACTTACGTACCATCCTGAAGCAAACCATGATAGTTGCATTGCAGCAAGGTTTACCATCCAATGTGGCTTGGACACCACCAATTGGTACCAGTGTGGCCCTTTGGAGGTACTTAGGAATGAGGTCCACAGGCTTCGCCATTGACATCCACTGCACAATACTGGACATGCCTTGCGATGGCTCTAGCCTTTTTGAGGGAGAAAAGAGATTCTTCCCTTGAATGCTTTAAAGACAGTAGGGCCATGGCGCACTCACACCAAAGGGTGGAAAGTGCACACAACTCCTCCCAAACCCCTATCGCAACTCACTCACTAACTCACTCCACCCCCAAGCTCGTATATCCAACCAACCATATACCACCCACCACCCACCTAGTCCATGGGAGGAACACCTGCGACTGCAATCACCCTAATGATCAGTTTCAAGCCAGTCTCTTATAACCTATTTTAAAATGTGACATGCCTGTTTTGTTATACACTGCATATATAAATGCAATAAAAACATTTAAAAAAATGTTCAAAATGCACACCCCAGCCCAATATTTTCTGTCCTCGACTCTGGAGACTAGAAGGTAGCGTTGGACCTGCAGGACACTTATTTCCACATCCCTTTCCTACAGGTCCACAGGCGCTCTCTGCAGTTGAAATTGTGGCAAGAACATTCTCAGTTTGCTGTGCTACCCTTTGACCTCAACAGTGCCCCTCAGGTGTTAACAAAAGCGATTGTGGTGGTTACAGCAAATCTTTAGAAGTCAGTGGTTCCAATCTTCACCCTACCTCGACGACTGGCTGCTCAAAGCAGGCTCTCGCCAAGCGGTAATCACTCACCTCCAGACTACAGCGAACCTCCTCTGCTTCATTGTGGTTCACTATAAGCATACCAAAATCACACCTGACGCTTTCACAGATGTTTCCTTTTATCTGAGCCATTCTGGAAATGGTGCAATTTTGCGCTTTCCACCCGGAGCGCAGAGTCCAGGAAATTTAGGCTATGCTCGCTATGTTTCAGATCTGTCCTGGAACTCAGCGAGGATGACTTTGAGACTGCTGGGACTGAAGGCCTCCTACATCCTGCTTATGCGGGCTCCGCAGCGGGATCTGAAGTCCCAGTGGGCATATCCTCAGGGGGAACTGATCATATCCAGAGTTTGAAGGAGACTGCAAAAGACCTGCAGTGGTGGTAACTAGACCTCAATTGAGTCAGCAGTAGATCTGTCTCCCGCCCCCACCTAGGGCTAATATTGGTGACTGATGCATTGCGTTTGGGTTGCAATGGTCACTTGGGAGAGGTGGCGATCAAAGACATCTTGCATCCAGCAGAGGCCAGGCTCCACATCAACTTTATGGAGCTGAGGGCCTTCCACTTTGCATTGAATGCCTTCCTACCATTTTTCAAGGGGAGGCTGGTGCAGGTTCTCACGGACAACACCACCACTATGTGTTATTGCAGCAAACAGGCTGAGATTGGGTCGTGGCAGAAGGAACTACTCCTCGGAAGTGGCAGGAACACCAGGAGATATTTCTTGGTGGTGCACCACCTGGCGGGATCTCTGAACTCCAAGTCTGACTAACCAAGCTACCAACGCCTTAAAAAGGATTAAGGCAATAAGATGAGATAGCCCTGCGCAGGCTGCCACAGCAAAAGCCAGTTGCCCTATCTGGCCTATAAGTTAAATCAGTCATTATAGTTGTCTCGCGTTGAATTAATCCAAAGTACAACTATATAGTTCTCTTCTTTTATTGAGTGTTAATTTCTATTGATTCAGTATATATTCGTAATATCATTGAAGGAATACAAAAGTATCATAAAGGACTTATTGTAACCTATTGTTATAAAAATATTTAACAAACCTGGTTTCAATTTCTATTGTCTTCCAGCAGCTTGACAACCTTCAGCAAACACGTGTTTCGCATCAAACTGTGCCGCTCTTCAGGGCTGAAATGAGATAGACTTATTTTCATTGCATAATTGCCTTCCTTGTGTCACACAAAATTATGTTTAAACTGATCAGTGAACACAGTTACATAAGTAAGCCCTCTCTTTAATATTGGTGACATAGGACATTTTATTCAAAAACCAACATAACAGCTACTTTGCCCAAAAGACCGAACATACAAATATTACATACAGATAATGTATATGGTTACCATTATTACTATGAAACAAAAGAGAGATCCACCTCAAAAGAGGTTGTAATAAGGAGATGTGTTTCCAAACTTGGTAGGAAACACACAATGTTTGCTTTGATACCCCTCACACACCAAAAGGACCCTTGGTGTCATGCTTCATCATTTTGGAAACACATCTCCTTATTACAACCTCTTTTGAGGTGGATCTCTCTTTTGTTTCATATGTTTACCTGAGGAGGACGTATCCACCTCTAGCACCCACGAGGTGCACCTCTTCACTCCCCATTCTTGTTATTTATAGCTACCATTATTACTAGACATGATTAAAGCATATTAATGTACTAAAATGGATGCGCTTGGAGGAATATTTAGACAAAAGACACAACTACCTCCTAGTTGTCACTACTATGAGACTTATTCAAATAGGTTCTCTCACCTAATATGAATATATCCGAGTAGTTTAATCAAAACTGTTTCCCCAAGGAATAACAGATTCATAAACATGTATTGGGATCGTTGATTATCTTGAAACATAAAAGGTAACCCTACTTTTCCTCTACCGAAAATTAATATAGGTTATAATTGAATTTCAACCTTAAGTCTCATCTACTATGATTTGACTTACCAAGAAATTCTTATATAGTTTGTATTTACCTCTTTATAGGTAAGAAGAGGTGAGTATCTACATGTCATAGTCTTTTTGTAATGGCATCAAGTTATGAGTCACCAATGCCTAGTGGATCACAAGTTGCTCTTACAGTCGGACATGGAGCAGGGTCGCTTCAGCGAATGGGGGAACCTTGGCTCGATCTTTTTGCCACCCTTGATAACATGCAATATCAGCATTTGTGCCTGTTGAAGATTCCAAGGCACCTCTTTGAGATGCGTTTGTCCCAGAATAGAACTTGGGACTCCTGTATGCCTTCCCCCGATACCTCTCCTGCCCAAGTTCTAAAGAAAATGAGGAACAAGCTGGCTCAAGCCAACCTGGTTGCACCAGATTGGGCAAGAATAGTGTGATATCCAGAACTCCTCAGGATGAGCATCTGTCCTCTGATCGGGCTGCCGCTTTGGCATAATCTTCTGTTGCAGCAGAGCAGAGTCCTAAACCCAGGCGGCACGATATCCACCTCCATGCTTGGAGATTGAGCGCCAGCAGTTGACTGGTTTTTACCTCCCCCCCCCTAGGTTGTAAATGTCATCTTGGCAGACAGGCAACACTCGGCGAAATTAGTATACACCTGCTGTTGGGACAAATGTGTTGTTTGGTGTAGTGCCTGACAGATTAATCCACTTCATGCCAAGCTTTCCGAAGTGTTGCTTTTTGGGTTGTTATTAGCCCAGCAAGGTCTTACTACATTTAAATGGGGTACTTGTCTACTCTTTTGCCTTTTTTTCGGTAGCCGGATCGGCCTTCCTTGTGTAAATCACCTGTTGCATTGCTTTTTCTGAAAGGTGTGAAGCATATGTTTCCCAATGTTTGTTCAATATGCCCAAGTGGTACTTTATTTGGGTCTAATGTTCCAAATATGTACACCTTTTGAACCGCTGCACAGTTTTCTTCTATGTTTTCTCATCCTTAATACAGTTTTTCTCTTTACCATTACATCGGTGTGGCAGGTGAGTGAGCTAAAGGCCCTCTCCATCATCCTGCTGTATACTAAGTTTTCCCAAGGCAAATTGGTTCTGAGAACTGGGCCTCCTTTCTCCCGAAAGTAGTAAATCCTTGTTCACCCTCTTAGATTTTTTCGCTCCACTTCACCCTTCTAAGGAGGAGGAAAACCTCCATGGCTGGATTCTAAAAGTTTTTACAACAATCATACCAGAGAACATTGTGTACATGATCAAGTGTTGTTGGATTTGCTGAAGCAAAGAAGGGCAAGGCAGTGGCAAAGGTAACCATTTCTTTCTGGATTGTTCTCTCTATCGAAATCTGCTATGCACTGGCCAAGAAGCGACCTCCAGTAGGCTGGCAAGCTCACATCATCAGAACCAAGGCTGCTACGACTGCCTTGGCTTGTGGAGTGCCTGTTCTGGACATTTGCCAAGCTATCACGTACGCATCACTCTATACGTTCTCAAAGCACTATTGTCTGGACAGCCAGGTCCATCAAGATGGGCACTTTACCTGCTCGGTCTTGCATGACTTTTTGATTTGAGCCAGTTTACTAATCCACCTCTTGGAAGTATTGCTGTGGTATCTATTCATAAGATGAGAAAGCTGCAGTTAGGAGTGTTTGTCAGAAGAACAAGTTAATTACCTTCTGAAACGCTCTTTCTGGTAGATTCTCTATCCTACAGCAGGTTCCTCACAAGCCCTTCCATCCTTCTGGTTCTGTGAACTAGACTATTTGCCTTTTTGAAAGGTCCCAGTTCTGGAGGTCTGCACACTAGTGTAAACCAATTTGCTGTGCTGTTCTCCATCTGGGGCACTGACAGCCTAGCAAGCAACTGATGTCATTGCTTGCGAGTGGCGCCTATATGCAGCTGTGCACCTCATTTCTAGAGCAGTGCAATGTCGGTGCGGAGCCGCACAATGCCACCTACAAGTGCTAAGGTACACTGCTTGAAAAATTCTGGATCCAGTCTGTCGTCTGGGGAATATTCATAACACGAGGAATCTGTGGTTAGGTAGAGTACCTACCAGGAAGAGCGTTATCGAAAGTAACTTGTTAAATTCCAGAATTCAAATTTCCAATTGGTGAAAACCTTAAAGTCAAAATGCTATGATTAGAAGCTGTGGTTGAAACATAGTTATAATATTGTATTGATCTTCTTCCAAATTTCATATTCCATTTAAAAACCATATTTAGAGGTAGCTTAGTAACAATTGCAGTGTGGAATGATCCAGGAAATGAAAGCTATGAACATTTGGAGCTGACCAAGCATTTACAAGACTACATTTGGTTCTGAAAATAACTGATAGAATTAACATCAGTAGGCCCACCTCTTACATTTGAATCAGCAAAAATGACATGGCAGAGAAGGGCTATTTTTGCAAAGGGTTGCCAGTATTCTGAAGCTCCTTCTCTAAAGATATACAAGGCTTAGGACTTCCAACTAAGTTTTCTGAAGCGAGATTGGGAAGAACGACACCAATGCTTCAAGAGGCATCAATGGCATTGGACTGTGGTAGAGTCCTAAGGGTATTTGGCAGCTGATGAGGCAAAAGAGTCCGATAGTCTCTTGTTTTCCATCTGGACCCCAGTTTATCCCCTTGTTATATTAAGAGGTGTATTTTGACATTAGGGTGACTCTTTTCTACATTGGTGAAACAGTTTAGTCTGGATTGTGCGGTATAAATGAGGGATATAGCAGCTTTAAGGCTTGACCAGCTCATAATCAATGGCAGTCATTGTAACAGCATGACCTGACACCAAGTGTAATATGGGGAATTTGCTGTTTGATGGTATCCTTCCTGTGGATTTGTTTTGATACTGTAGATTAAAACTTACCTATAAAGGACATGGGCTGGCTCGCCATAAAGATGGAGAGCTTGTGGCTAACCTTTCAGATTCTGCCTTAAGATTGTGTTAGATAACAAAAATGTGAGTTACTGCATCAAAGACCAAGTCTTTAACTATGTTTAATTTTTCTCCTCCAGGTCTTACAGAGGTGTTAGAAAATTCGTCTGCAATGGTGAATTTCACAGTGGGAAGTGAATGAAGAGCACACACAGGCAGCCTTAGCCTCGGTCTTTCCCCACCACCTCACACTCCTATCGTGCCATCAACCACCTTCAGCCCCACCAAATATAATGTGGATCAGGACCAGCAGCAGCTGTGGGTGGAATGGCTTAGAAGGAAATTGGGAAGGCGTGGCTATTAAAGATACCTTAATGTAGGGCCTAAAATGGGAATGAAACTGGAACATTGTTTTGGAGAGAGGAGAGTCTCATAAAAACTGGAATTTTTGTTTTCTGAAAAGCGCATGTTAGCTTAATAAATTAAAATATATATATAGTTATATACCTATTTAAAAAAAAAAGAACATGGCACACTACAGCGATTTTATTTGCTTCATGAAAAGTGTTTCCTGCCTGCCCAAGCATGCTGTTTGCCTTTGGAGATTAGGGATCACTCCTCCACCCCTACTCTTCACATGAACAAAATGGACATGAAATGTATTTCCTGAGGACTTGTTCCCACTTCCACTCCGCACTCCAACCAAGGGGGCTGGAGAAAAGTTGGGCGGATGCTTCTGGAAGACCTGCTTCTCCTCCCATTCACCCTCATGAGAGAGATTGCAGTATATTCTGTACAAAATGCACTATTTTATTTTCCAGACCAGGAAAAACTTGTGGCAGTGGAAACTAGGGCTGCTTCCTTTTAAAAAAAAATATAAATATGTATGTATGTGCATTTTTCTGTAAATAATTTGTTTCCCCAGCTTGTAATAATAACAATAAAAAAGGCGATCACCACTAGCGCCCACACTGACACTCAAAGTTCTTTCTGTGAGCTGGAGTTGTCCACAGTGAAAGTTTGCAGATGTTGGTGGAAACCAAAGTTGGAGCTTCACAAAGAATGTGACAAGTGGTATTGAACATACCACAAGAGAAAAACACTTCTTTTAAAATGTATACTTGTTTGATTCTTAATTCACAATTGAGAAGAATGATACTTCATTTTCATAGAGTAATCAATAAGCTTTGTGTAAAATAGTAATTTATTGCTTGAAAATAGCTAAAGAGTACTAATAGAAAGTAGTTCAACGAATGGCAAGTGTTGTAACCTACAATACTTAGCTATGTAGCAGTCTACATTCTCCCATCTGATCAAGCACAGGTGGCCAATACTCCCTGTGCATACTCACACTTTCTCACACACATCTGGCTTCACCTTCACTCACTCACATTCACACTCTCACACTCCCTCTGACTCACTTTCACACATTCACTCACTATCACTTACGTACAAAACAAGCAGGATATATTTTTTATCCCTTTTTGAACCATTTCAGTTTTTTCTGAAAAGAATTGTATTTAGTTTACATACTTGTTTAATTATTTGTATTTTTACATTTTTTTGGAAAAACATTAAACAAAAATAGAGCCATGATAAATGTGGAAATACTGTATTAAACAAAGACGAAAAACAATTTTGCATGCCTTGTGGTGCAGAAGAACTTGATTTTTGTGTGCTCTTCCACTTTGCCCTCCACAGGAAATGATCTTGCCACACACCAAGCAACACAAACCCACAGTTTTGAACACAGATCAATTTCTTCTTCCTCTTCCTCCTACATGTCTAGGCAACCTCTCTCCAGCAGGCATGACAGACGGCATGGTTGCAGAAAATGTCGAAGCCTCTTTGGCTTCCTCTTCATGTGCAATAAAATTCTGCTCAGCCCTTGCATTATGGTGCTTGTTCACTGACATGATTCCGAAACTGTTTTTCCATTGTTGCCCCTGCTCAGCTTCTGTGCGCACAAAGTTCTTGTCATGTATTTGGATCGCAATTGTGGAATGTTTAAACATTTCCAGACCGTAGATTCTGGTGGCCACCTGGAATCCTCATTCTGAACACCTTCCAATTCTTCATTTTCTTCAGAGTTTATCTTCTCATGTTCTTCTGATGGATACAGTATTTACTTGCAGATTCCTCACCTTTTGAATATCCCCAAGCACCAGCTTGGACAAGAAACTTTCAATAGCTTTCCCACACCGACAGGGGGCACTGACTCCAACATGGCCCGCGTGCGGCACAGCGTGACGTCATTGGAGCCATAAACCGCTCCTGTCAGTGTGGTGACATCAGTCCTTTTTTTCTGCACCTTCGACACAACACTGAGGTCTTAAACTCTCCTAAGGAGTTAGGTCGCTTTTTCGGCGTTTACTTTAAAAAATACTGATTTTTGGTGCAGTCTTCTCGAGCTATGCCTCCACCTAGGAAATCAGGATTTAGACCATGTTGAGACTGTGAGGTTCAAATGTCCATCACTGACCCTCACGAAATCTGTCTCTGTTACCTAGGATTGGACCATGACTTCACCTGTAGAGACTGCCAACAGATGAACCCGAAAGCCTTGAAAGAAAGAGAATCCAAGCTATTCATGGCCACAGCACAGTACGAGGAAGAGGTCAATGAAAATCCTGTCTAAGAACTAAAGCATCATTGGCTCATTCTTCCAGATCTTCAAAAAGGAAGCTTACGAAGAAACGTCGCCATGAATCCCATCATCATTCCTCAAAGGATAAGTCTCCAAAGTCGGTGACCCCTCCACCTCTCTCGTAGGAAGATCAAAAAAGGTCACTCCGGCGCGGATTCCAGTGTCTCCACTTCGTCATTGGAGGAAAGTTTAACTTCGGTGCTGCAATCACATCCACCAGCACCACAACCGGCACTGCAGTTGATGACACATTCTTTGTATCCTTCTCCAAAGGCACCAGTATTGACACCGCCAACAACCTTCGAGCGGCCGCAAGGTACTCTCCCACTCCATCGATCATGGAGGGAGGCACAAAGGCTTTTGGAGGAAGAACGTTTCCTCTTTGAAAATGTTTCTCAATAGGATTTAGGGAAAGAGGATACCCAATTATCCATGGATCCAGACTTTGAGGGTTTGAAAGAAGCGAGCGATCTGGATACCTCCCCAGAGTGGGAACTTTTGCCTCCAACAGGTCTTCCCTTCCTGATGTAACATCCTACCACTCAGTGGTACGTCAAAGCAGCCGAGATATTCGACTTGCTTTTTTTTCCAATCCCTGAGTTAAATCAAACATTTTGACAGGGGTTTTGCATTGATCATCAAATGCCTCAGCACCTTTCCTGCCCTTTAATGAGGCTTTGACTGAACCCATACTGATGACCTGGGATAAACCTACTATTGCTACAGTGGTTTCTAGATCAATTGCAAGGCGCTACAAACCCCCTCCTGGAGACCCAGTATTCCTATCGTCACACCCATCTCCAAAGTGCTTAGTAGTTCAATCTTCTTGCTCATGAAAACTTCCTCCTGGTTCCTTTCCGTCTGCTTCCTCTTATAGGGAATCCAAGAAGATATAACAATCTGCCTTAAAGATTTTTTCGTCGGGTAGCATGGGATTTAAATCTTTGAATGCAACCTACCTCTTAGATATATTTTGCAACATTGGATTCAGCACAAAACAAAACCTAGGGCCTCTAGTGTACCTCAGGAACTGCAACACTTGTTGTACCACCCTGAGTAGAACAAGGTAAAACATGGCTCCCAGTCTGCCACTTCAGACTGGAAGTGCAGTTTAAAACTGCTGAATCGACTTTGCCATTTAAAGTAATGGCAGAACCCAAACCTCCATTTTTATGTCAAAGCCTACCAGACAGTGCAGCTGTCTGGTTTACTCAAGACATCTTGGTGACATTCAGAAAGCTGACCTAGAAATGCTTTCCGTCCATTGCTGACCATTGGCTTTGTGGTTTGTAACTCGCATTTTCTGGCTATTTGCTGGCTTTATTTGTTTTAGGCTGTCCAGCTCGACTTCGTCCCTCCCGTTGCCAAACCTTGTTTACTGTATTCTTCCACGAACCCGCTTTCTGTAAACAAGCCTTTACATTTTTTTTCGTATCTTGTGACACTTGCTGTGCATTTAAAGACAGAGGTCAAATGTCAAGCTGTGGTCCCAGGGAGCTTGGTGTTCACTTTTCTTACACTGACTTCAAAGTGAGAGAATTTGTGACAATCCTGCTGAGTACCCATGTAAAAGGAGAGGGTGCAGTATGTTTTTTTTTTTTTTATAGCACCCAATAAAAAAAATTAATTGTGCTAATGTTTCAGAATATATCAGAATTAGTACAAATGAAGCACATACTTTTTTTTATAAATCTGAAGTGTTGTGGAAACAAATATTTGAATACAATCAAAATACGTCAGTACTGTAGGTGACACAACAGCTGAAGAAGCCTGCACCGAGAGACCAGCAAAAAGAGGCTGCACCAATGAGGACTGCACCTGCTGCACAGCGAAGAGAAGGGACTGTGCCTGCTGTGTCCTGATCAAGGAAAAATCATCTCCAGAGCCCTGTCAAGCCAAGAGAATTCCAAGGGCCAGATGACTGGCCTCCTGTTTTCAGCACAGGGACACAACAGCTGAAGAATCATGCTGGGGTAAGTTGGTAGCCCAAAGTCTTCAAGATGCTACCACTACCACCATGCAGCACTGAGAGCCAAGACCCACACACAGAGTTGCACCCGGATTTCACTGAGCCTGGGAGGGCTGTTGGAGAGTTGCTGGGACCTTTAGAAGGAAAGCTGTCGACCCAGGAAGGATTTGCCTATGATTGCGACAACGGGCGACTGATAGTCCACTGGTGACTGGACCTCAGCCAGACCAGAGAGGACTTCGTGGGATGTCGACCCTGCAACCAGGATTCCCTCATCACCTTCGTAGACTGAGGAAGCCCTGCAGGAAGACCACTGTCGCATCCACAGCATCCTTAGAGCATCTTCAGAATCCTTCATCCCTTGTATCAGGACCCCTCCATAGGAATCCATTGCAGCACAGATAAAGTGCCTGCAACTGTTGAAGGACTGCGCCTCTTGTGAAGGTAACTGTTCTTGAGCACCTTGCTGGCCCCCCTGACTAGCTCCCTGCCAGAGTTGGCTGCCAGAAAATACTTCCAACTGACCGTGCCTACACTTAACTAAGTTTTCCTTGAAAAAGTTTCCAAGTGTCCAATTTGTTGACTTAGCCAAGGCTTGTTCGCTGTTTAGTGAAATTGCAATAATTTATTGTTGCTTGTAAAATGCTTACCTCCAGAACTCTGTCAGGTGGATCTCTTTCATTCTAGTGTCTAAATTCTTATAAAAATAGTCATTTCTTTTATAAATTGATGTTGGATTTCTTTAGTGTTGCATCGATTTCTTCTTCAAACGTTTTGGTGCTGTTTAAATGCTTAACACTTGTTCCTCTGTGTAAGCCTTACTGCTCATTGGCACAGCTACCCAGGATTGACCTGAAGGCTTGATAAACAAAGTCCAAGGGTTCTAAAAGGGTTGGTAAGTGTATTACACAGTGAGGTTGCACTACCACACCATATAGTACACCACATTTCCTCACAGGAGCAATACTGGAAACCACATCAAATCAAGCTTTCCCTCTTCCTCAGAGGGCTCAAGAACTTCAGGCTATTATTCTGATGTTTCAAACTGGAGTGACCATTCCAGTCCTGAAGGTCCTATGCCTGCTCGGTCTGCTAGCCTCCTGCATTCTGTTAGTCACCCATGCATGCTGGCATAGGAGAGCACTCCAGTGGTGCCTTCAAAATCGGTGGTTCTAGCACAACTTAGATCTACATATATCCATCACAGTCTCTAGGGACACTGTGATTGATTTACAATGGTGGTGTCAGGATTCCTGCCACAGCTCACCTCTGTTGACTATCACAATATACCAGCTTGGCTCATATCATTCCTCCCAACACTTATTAATGAACAAACATCTTGTATCCTGACTTGTTGGTAATAGCTAGCTGCAGCTGGTGTTCCCCGGTTTGTTTGAAACGGCTTAATAGCTATTACAAATGTTTTTCCATGCATATACAAGGTCCGCTTTCAGGCGCTACGGAAACATCCAGAAAATCCACCAGAATAAGCATCAAGCAACCGGCATGCATGACCTCAAAGTGAACCTTCCAGAAGACAGCCCTCATCAAAGTAATCATCTGCACCTGTTTCTTGCTATAAGCAATTAGAACGCGACCTTTGTGAACATTCTAAAGCACCTTCTAGAAGGCAGCCTCATCAAGTTAATTATCTGCACCTGTTCCTTGTTGCAAACACTTAAAATGTGATATTTATAAACGTTCTAAAGCAGTCTTATTTAAAGACCTTCCACACTCCTCCCCATCGCTTAGCCTCTTTGCCTGCAACTTACCAGTTTCCTGACTTCCAGGACTCTTTCTTGCCAGCTCCCTCGATCCTCCCGTTTCGACCTCACTGCAAAGAACATCCTGCATTAGTCTGGCACCTGGATGGAAAAAAGAACAAGAAAAGGAGAGACGCATTAACAGACTTATTTTTACTACACGCTGAGCTCAGTAGCAACATCGTGCAAACAATGGTGCAGTGTTTTTGTTCAACTTATACATACTGTTGACATGGCTCTGCCAGAGAGGACTTGGGTGAAGCTAACCACGTCCAAATTTCCTTGTGGGTTTGATGCTGAAATTATACTCTCTTCAGTTTGAATTTTTTTAATAAAGGTGCCTCTACGGACATTCTAAATGAAACAAAACAGGAACAAAACTAAAGGTTGGTTGAGAGTTGAAAAGCTTTGTGAGGTGATACCTTAAGAGATAGAGTAAATACTGGACTGAAGCCTTATTATTTGTTTATAGGTATCTTATCTGTCGGTACCATTCATTAGACTGATGTGAATGCCTGCTGCAGTGTTGCTGTTGAGGTGACAAGCCTTAGCATCTTTGACTCTACATGCTCTCTCCATTCCAACCCCCTGGGATTTCCCACCTGAGTAGTCTCCTCCTGTAAACCAAGGGCAACTCTAGAGAGGTTTCGGGTACTAGCGTCGGCGTCCCATTGGAATCATCTGGGATCCAGGTAGGTGGGTTATGACAGGTGGATGGTGAACAGCAACCTTCCTCTGGTGACAACAGTGATTACAGATGCTTTCACTGTAGAGTGGGAAGTTCATCTGGAGGAACTGGAGATCCAGAGGGTTTTGGTCTCAAGAAGAACAGATTTTACACATCTGTTGAAATTGTGGGCAATCCATCTAGCACTCAAAGCCCTTTTCCCTACCCTGTGGAGTCAGTCCGTCCAGATCTTTTTTTTATTTATTTAAAAAAAAATATTTAGCCATAAGTATAACACAATACAGAAATGAAGAAACCATAAGAAAAAGACAAAGCATAAGCAGCATGTAAAACTGAAAATACCAACAAAATCCGAGTCAAGTAATATGTAAAATATCCATAAGCATGATAAAGAAGAAAGGACAAGGGGAATACGAAGGTCAACAAAAACAGTTGTAGAATTGGAGAAAAGGGAAGAAGATGCCAAAATACAAAAAGACAATCATACATTAATCCCATTGGAGGCTAGACCAGACCCTTTTAAATTTTAACCAAGGACCTGAGCCTCTGGCCCTAGCTAGGGCAAGTTCCATTTCGTACATTTGTCTGAGTAAGGCCCAGACTTCGTTAACGCTTGGGCTCGTGCTGTTAATCCAAGTTCGGGCTATACATAAGCGGGCAAATGCTATAACAATTGAAGTTAATAATCTCTCGTGACTGACCATGTCACGTATGGCCCCCTAGACTATTTCCCTCTCAGTAAGTTGAACACTGTAACCGTGAAGTAGTGTAAGTATGGAAGATGCATCTATCCAGAATGTGTTCAACCTTGGACAGGTAACAAGCATATGTCTTAAATCTGCAGCAAAGACTTGGCATTTTGGACAGAATGATTTAGCCGAAGATTGGGACGTAGCCCATTTAGAGATGAGCTCAGGTGTGTAATACAACATAAAAACTGTCCGGTGTTGTTGTAATTTCAAATTAACAGAAGTTACAGCTACATCTAAAGTGTCCAATGAAGCCTGTATTTCCTTGCCTGTTATGTCGGTTTGAAAAATCTGGCTTAATTTCGCAGCTATCTGCAAACTGTCATTGCTAACAGCTGCAAGAAATTTCTGATAAACTGTACCGATAGTTCCTCGGCCGGAGGTCAAAAATAATACCGATAATATTTCAGAAGGACTTGCCATTTCTGATAACCTCTGGCCCCGTAGGAAGTAGTCCCGTACTTGCAGAAATTTAAAAAATGTACTTTGTGAAAGCCCGAACTCATCTTTCAGGGCTGAAAAAGATTGAAATCCCTGTTCATCATATAACTGTCCAAGTTGATAAATGCCCTTGTGCTGCTAGCATCTTCCGATGTAGTCATGGAATATGTTGGGCAACATGGGATTGCCCCACAACACTGTATACTGGTGCAGCACGGGAAGGGAGTATTCCTTGCAAATGTCCTGCCAGATCCTAGTAATGTCTCTAATTATCTTGAACCTGACCCGCTTAAAGTAATTGGGGTCAGAAGTCTTATTCAGCGTGACCCAGTGACTGGTCCGCAGGCTAGCTGATATGATAGCCAAGCAGTGCCGGTATCAGGCCCACTGAGCAAGCTTCGGATCTGACCCGCAAATGCAGCCCAAAAGTAAAGATTGAAATCTGGGAGCTTAAAACCCCTTTGTTTTTAAGATAATTTGATATATCGAAGAGCCCTCCGTGCGCGTCTGTATCCCCATATAAAACTACCTATATCTGAAAGAAACAGTTAGTTATAGATTCCTTACCTTAGAATTACCCCCAGGCGTCAGACTGGATCCGGAAAGTTTTTCGTCAGCAGTACCCCTGCGCGTCGGAAGGTGGCGTCGGTCGACTCTGCATTCGTCGTCGGCGTCCTGGTCGCCGGGATGACATCGCGGTAGCTACATAGACAATGCCCTCGCGCGCTGTCAGTTCTTTTTCCGCGCCAGCAAGCGCAAATCCGGAGAGAGCAGTACCTCCAGTCACTTTTTGACTGACTTTTTCTCGACTTTTGTCGAATTCGTTTTTCGAGTCCATCGACTCCGGGTGCACGAGGGTTGCCCGGCTTCAAGGCCTGCGGTTCCTGTAACTGACTGATGTCAGTGACGGACCTGTACTGTGTGTGCCTCTACTGCCTGGAGCGCAACCACGACCCCAAGTCGTGCTCCGACTGCCGGACCATGGCCCCGAAGACTTTGCGGGAGCGGTCCCGAAAGCTACTCGAGGCCCGGCAGTCGGCTTCACGTCGCTCGAGGTCGCGGAGGAGGTCGAGGGACCGGTCGCGGAGCCAACACCATTCTTCGTCTGTCTTTGCACTCGGGGGTCAGGTAAGTCGAAGCACAAGAAGAAGTCGAAGAAGCATCGTCGATCTTTGACTTCTCCCCGTCCGTCGACCGACGTTACAAGGGATGCGGGTGGTGCCACTCCCGCGGCTCCGCTAGCGGAGCCCGTAGGGTCGGCTCTGGGTTTCCCCCCCTTCCCGGGAGCGGCCCCTGCCCAGCTTCGTCAGTTTTACGAAGCAATGCACGCCATCTTTGGGTAGCCCGACCGCCGGGCCGCCTTTGGGCCCCACGGACTCGGCTGGGGGCCCTGGGTCTTCAGCCAAGGCGCCGCAGGGTCCCCTTGGATCCAGGCCTGGATCCGGATCGGCGCCGGTCGACCTTTTTACACCTCCCCCGGCACGGATTCCACTGGCACCACGACCGCTCCGGTCTCCACCTCGAGGTAGACACGGAGTTGGACCGGCATCGACTGACGCCGGATCTGGCACCGACGGGTACTTTTGTGCCCCTGTTCTACCCTGGCTCTTTGAGACCAGATTGGCAGCCAGAGGAGGGTGAGGAGGACTGGGAGGGGTCTGGGGACCCTTTAACCGACCAGTTGGCTTATGAGCAGGACTGGAGAGGAACTGGGGGAAGCCAGTGGTCTGGATACCTCACCAGACCTTGGCATGTTGTCTCCTCCTACCGTGGCTACGGAGGAGGGAGCGTCATACGCAGTGGTGATGCGTAGGGCGGCCGAGGCTCTCCACCTCGAGCTAACTACGGTGGCAGTCAGGACTAACCTCTTGACAGAGGTCCTTCAACCGGCAGCGAGCTCTTTGGAGCCCCTGCTGCCGTTTAATGAAGTCCTCAAGGACATCCTTTTGGGCACCTGGTCCAGGCCCAACACAGGGGCTCCTGTGGACAGGATGATTGCCCGACGCCACCGCCCGGCCCCTGGCGACCCGACTTTCCTCTCCCAACACCCCACCCTTGAGAGGTTGGTGGTCCAAGCCTCCACTTCCAAAGGCGCATTCCCTAACACACCACCCGATAGGGAATCCAAAAAGCTGGACCACCTTGGGAAGAAGATTTTCTTCTGCCAGCTTGGGACTGCGGTCGGTAAACACTGCATGTCTGTTGGGCCGTTACTCCCATTCTGTGTGGGATACGGTAGTGCAGGTGCTGCCCCAGTGCCCGGAGGAGGCCCGGGACGTGCTCTCCGGTGCAGTTGCCGAGGGGAGAGACGCAGCAAAGTTTACTATCCACTGTGGGCTGGATACCGCCGACGCAATAGGCAGGACGATTTCCACGTCAGTAGCCCTTCGACGCTACGCTTGGTTGCGGTCGACTGGTTTTGCCGGGGATGTCCAATCCACTCTTATGGACATGCCCTTTGATGGCCGTCACCTTTTCGACGACAAGGCAGGCAACGCGCTGGAGCGCTTTAAGGACTCTCGGACTACGGCAGGTCCTTGGGCCTCTCCACCACCCGCCCTGCGCAGTCTGCCTTTCGCCCCTTTTGTGGCTACAGAAGGGGTGCCTTGCCACAACCCGCCCATGGCCACAGGCCGGCGCAAGCTGTTCAGCCTCTGCGTGGCCCGGGACGTGGGAACCAGCGCCGTGGTTCTGGGGGCCAGCGGGAGGGCCAGTCCACCACAGCCCCCTCTGCAGCAGCCTCCAAACCCTCCTAGTCCGACCTTTCAGGGCCACCAAACGCCAGTGGGCGGCAGGATCCGCCATTACCTCCCCCACTGGCGCACCATCACGTCGGACAGGTGGGTTTTGCAGATAGTCCGAAGGGGCTACTCCCTCCCCTTTGAGACTACCCCTCCATCCATGCCACCTCATTACCATTGCATGTCGGAGGATCACCTGGCCCTTCTCCAACAGGAAGTTTCGGCACTCTTGGCCAAGGGAGCCATCAAGCGCATTCCTGCCCCAGAAGTAGGTCGTGGTTGCTATTCCCACTACTTTCTGGTGCCCAAGAAGGACAAAGGCCTGCGTCCTATCTTGGATCTCAGGAACGTCAACCGCTTCCTCCGGAAGGAGAAGTTCAAAATGTTGACGCTCGCTCAGGTCTTGTCTGCCCTCGACCCTGGAGACTGGATGGTAGCGTTGGACTTGCAGGACGCTTATTTTCACATCCCCGTCCTGCCGACCCACCGGCGTTACCTGCGGTTCACGGTAGGCCTCGAGCACTTTCAGTTCACCGTGCTCCCCTTTGGCCTTACCAGCGCCCCTCGGGTGTTCACGAAAGTGATGGCGGTGGTCGCAGCTCATCTGCGCAGATCAGGGGTTCCAATCTTCCCCTATCTCGACAACTGGTTGTTGAAGGCGGGCTCGCCCCAGGCTGTCGTCTCCCACCTCCAGACTACGGCCGACCTCCTGCATTTGCTGGGGTTCTCCATCAACATGCCGAAGTCACACCTGACCCCCTCTCAGAAGCTCCTCTTCATCGGAGCGGTTCTGGACACGACGCAGTTTCGGGTTTATCCTCCCGAACAGCGAGTCCGGGATATTCGGGCTATGATTCCGATCTTTCAGCCTCTATCCCAGATTTCGGTCAGGATGACCCTCAGGCTGCTGGGTCTGATGGCCTCCTGCATCCTGCTGGTGGATCATGCCAGATGGCATATGCGGGCTCTGCAGTGGGACCTGAAGTTCCAATGGGCGCAACATCAGTGGAATCTGTCCGATTGCGTCCAGATCCTGGAGGGCACTACACACCAATTGCAGTGGTGGCTTACGAACCAGGACTGGGTCGAAGGCAGATCCCTCTCCCTTCCTCAACCAGAGTTCACAGTGGTGACCGATGCATCACTTCTGGGATGGAGCGGCCACATGGGGGAGGCGGAGATCAGAGGCCTCTGGTCTCCAGCGGAGTCCGGGCTCCACATCAACCTTCTGGAGCTTCGGGCGATTCGTCTTGCACTCAAGGCATTCCTTCCCTCTGTCCGGGGAAGAGTAGTGCAGGTGTTCACAGACAACACCACTGCCATGTGGTACTGCAACAAACAAGGCGGGGTGGGGTCGTGGACCCTATGTCAGAAGGCCCTCCGCCTCTGGACATGGCTGGAACATCAGGGCATATCCCTGGTGGTTCAACACCTGGCAGGTTCTCTGAACGCCAGGGCGCACGAACTCAGCCGCAGGTGCATGATGGATCACGAATGGCGTCTTCACTCGGAGGTGGTGCAAGGTCTCTTTCAGCAGTGGGGAGAGCCTTGGTTAGATCTATTCGCCACCGAAGAGAACACGCAATGTCAGCAGTTCTATGCGTTGGAATTTCCAAGGCGGCACTCGCTAGGCAACGCTTTTCGTCGCACGTGGAGTTGCGGTCTTCTATATGCCTTTCCGCCTATACCACTTCTGCCCAGAGTGCTGAAGAAGATCAAGCGTGACCGGGCCCAAGTCATTCTTGTGGCTCCGGATTGGGCACAAAGAGTCTGGTATCCCGAGCTGCTCAACATTGCCATCGATCCTCCGATCAGACTGCCTCTTCGGGAGGATCTTCTGTCGCAGCAGCAGGGGACGGTCCTCCACCTCCTTGCGTGGAGATTGAGCGGCGGCAGTTGACGTCGTTTGACCTGCCTCCCGAAGTCTGCGATGTTATCTTGGCAGCAGGCGTCCCTCCACTAAGACGGTATACGCCTGCAGATGGAACAAATTTGTGGCATGGTGCGCAGCAAAGGCTGTGGATCCCCTTTCCGCCCCTCTTTCTGAGGTTCTCTTGTTCCTCCTTTCTTTGGCCCAGCAGGGCTCTGCCCTGGGCACTCTAAAGGGCTACCTCTCGGCCATTTCAGCCTTCCTTAGGCTTCCTGATCAGCCTTCTCTTTTCAAGTCCCCTGTTGTAAATAGATTCCTTAAGGGCATTACTCATCTTTTTCCTCCTGTTCCCTGCGTAATTCCTCAGTGGGACTTGAACTTGGTTCTTACCTACCTCATGTGCGCTCCCTTTGAGCCGCTACATAACTGTCCTCTCAGACTTCTCACTTTGAAAACTGCCTTTCTGGTGGCTATCACCTCTGCACGCAGGGTGAGTGAGCTACAAGCTCTTTCTTCCAAGCCTCCCTTTCTGGCTGTCCATCCGGACAAGGTCCTCCTGAGAACTAGACCTTCCTTTCTTCCCAAGGTGGTTACTTCCTTCCACATTGGCCAAACCATCACTTTGCCCACCTTCTTTCCGCCTCCGCATCCTTCAAAAAAGGAAGAGAGGCTCCACTGTCTGGATCCAAAACGTGCGCTTTCCTTCTACTTGGATCGTACCAAACAATTCCGGGTGGACGACCAGCTCTTTGTTGGTTACGTGGGCGCTAAGAAAGGTCGGGCCGTGCACAAACCATCTCCAGGTGGGTCGTTCTGTGCATCAAAGCCTGCTACTCTTTGGCAAAGAAGAAGCCTCCAGTGGAGCTGCGCGCCCATTCCACCAGGGCGACGGCAGCTACTACTGCTTTGGGACGAGGAGTCCGCCTAAATGACATCTGTCAGGCAGCTACGTGGGCATCGTATTACAAGTTCACCAAACACTACTGCCTAGACAGCCAAGTCTGGAGAGATGGCTTCTTTGGCCGTTCTGTTCTCCAGGACTTTCTGGTGTGAACTTGGTTCGCAGACCCACCTCCGGGCTTGGTATTGCTGGGGTATCTATTCTAGGGTAAGGAATCTATAACTAACTGTTTCTTTCAGATGAACAAGTTACTTACCTTCGGTAATGATATATCTGTAAGAAACATAGGTTAGTTATAGATTCCTTACCGCCCCACCCACGCTCCCCGTTCTGCAAACTGACTTCTAGGGTTAAGGACTTCCTTTCAGGGCCCTAGTTTTGTGCTCCTGTGGTCAGTGTCTTGCATGGCTCTGCGCTTCTGGCGTGGAAAGTCGTGTACAGAACTGACGTCAGCACGCGAGGACGGCGTCTATGTAGCTACCGTGACGTCATCCCGACGACCACTACGCCGAACGCGGAGTCGACCGACGCCACCTTCTGACGCGCAGGGGTACTGCTGACGAAAAACTTTCCGGATCCAGTATGACGCCTGGGGGTAATTCTAAGGTAAGGATCAATCTATAACTAACCTATGTTTCTTACAGATATATCGTTACTGAAGGTAAGTAACTTGTTCAGCACTATCTAAACGCTTGAAAAAAGACCAAGGAACCCTCAGAGGTATTGTGCGATATAGATTTAGAAATTTGGGGAGAATATTCATTTGAACTATATTGCATCTTCCGTATATACTGAGGGGGAGCCAATGCCAACTGCGTAGTTTCGCCAAGACTGTTTTAAGCAGTGGCTCATAATTCAGAGAAATCACATCATCCACATGACTACTAAGACGAACTCCCAAATAAGTAGCTGTTCTTATAACCCCCAAATAAGTAGCTATTCTTATAACCCCTAATGATCTCGGCACCATTTCAGGTTGAAAATTTACAATTGTCTGAATCTTAGTCAAGTTTAATTTATAGCCGGAGAAGGAGCTGAAGTGCTGCGCCTCTCGTGTAATTTCGACTATAGCGTCGACAGGATTGGAAGAAAAGATGGAGATGTCATCCGCATATGCAGTTAATTTTAATTCTAGCCCACTAAGACATACTGGAGCAATACTTACTTTTTGCAACAAATGCCTTATAAAAGGCTCAATATAAAGGGCAAACAATAATAGGGATAGTGGACAGCGCTGCCGTGTACCCCTTTGAACTGCGAAGTGGGCTGAGGAGAGACCGTTCAGCTTAACTGCTGCCACTGGGTTGTTATACAATTTCTGGACCGCAGAAATATACCTAAGACCGAGGCCAAATGATGACATAGTAAGCCATAGTGCTTCCCAGGCAACTCGGTCGAAGGCCTTTTTTGGTGTCGAGCATCACCATCCCTATATGTTGGTCTAATTGACCGGAAATGTCAAAGGCGGCGATGGCTGTGTTAATGTGAGCCGCCGTATCTCTACCTGGGACAAAGCTGTGCTGTTGCTCCAAGACTAATTGGTGAATAGAAGGAGCCAGACGCGAGGCCAGGATTTTGGAGAAAGTTTTAGCATCTGCATTAATCAGTGATATAGGGTGGTAAGAGCCCCTTTCCTCTACTGGTTTCCCCTTTTTAGGGAATACCACAATGTTAGTAATACTCCAAGATGCAGGGGCGTCAGCCCCGTTAATGATGTTAATAAGTAATTGAGTGAAGACAGGTGCCAAAATGTCCTTAAACATTTTGTAAAATTCAAGCGGAATAGTGTCTTCACCGACCGCCTTGCCTGAGGGTAAAGAGCTAATCGCATCCTCAACCAGCTCTGACTTTCTGCAAACATGCGGACTCCAAAGGGTCGAGATTCGGTAATGCACTCCTGTATATAATTTAGAGCAGTATGTTTATTAAAAGGAGCTGACTCACCATATAAATTGTCATAGAATAGTCTAAAGTGCTCGACTATATCCAGTGGTCGAGTATAAGACAGAATGTCTGCCCCTTTTATCAACTTAATGTAAGATCTGGCCCTCTGATCAGCGATCTGAGTAGCTAGCAAGCGGCTAACCCTCTCTCCGTACTCGTATTGCATAGTTTTATACTTGTGGTAGTTGGTGTCAACTTTATCAATTAGCCCTCTGTTAAGCTTGGCTCTTCTAAAAGTTGAAGGTATATTAACTGTTCCGCTGCGTCCCTTACTGCATTAGCTCTTGCGTGTTGTCGTTCCAAATCAAATAGACCCTATGCTCCTGCTCTGCCTCCCGGGTAACACGCCAGTTCTGTGTTAAAATATACTGGAGAGTGGCCCCTCTAACATAAGCCTTCATACAGTCCCACACCGTTGAAGTAGAAGCAGTGCCCCTATTATTTTCGAAGTATTCCCCAAGTGTTCTTCGAATATATGCCTGAAAGTCTAAATTGCTGAGTAGATGTCTAGGAAATGAAAAAGACCGGAGAGGTTCTCTATCCCCCATCTGAGTCTGCAGAGTTAACATCACTGTATTATGGCCAGATGTAATTTTGGGACAAACCTCTATAAGTGCCTATTCCAACAAAGTTCTATTAGTAAAGATCATGTCAATTCGAGAGTACTGTTTATGTGGGGGTGAATAGTATGTATAACCTGGAAGTGTTAGACACGCTCCTCCAGGCATTATCCAGTTGATGTATGTGGAGAAGTTCAAGAATGGCTGCCCTAGTCCTAACCATTCTAGCCCGAGTTTTGGTATTAGTGGTATCAATCTTATTATCAATAATGCAGTTGAAGCCCCCCATAACTATCAGATCCCCGGCCCACTCCAGTAGTTCTGAACTTAAATAATAGAAAACATCGGGACAGTTGGTATTGGGGCCGTATACCACACAAATCGAGGTCTTGCACCCTGAGGTCAATAGCTGAGCTTTTGCCCATCTCCCCTTAGAATCGGCTAGTGTGCGTAAGACTGTCGCCTTAAGGTTCCTAGATTTCAATATGACGACCCCTGGAATAGAGATCGCCTGTGAGGTACAAACAAGTGTATCAAAGCCAAGTTGTTTTAGCTGAGCTCTATCCTTGTACGTAAGGTGAGTCTCAGTAAGGCCCAATATATGAGGTTTAAACACACGGAGTTCCTCCCCAACTAATCAGCGCTTTCTGGCCTGGTTCAGCCCCGCGACGTTCCAACACATATATTTTAAGTCCGGCATGAAATAAACTCCATGAGCTCGATTCCCCCCTTATTCCATCGTCCTTTTCCTTTTGCTCTACCAGTGAGTTTCTAGCTAAAATGTGGCTAATTAACCCCCTCCCTCCCCATCCCCCGCCACTCCAGCAGATTGACAAGGAGCCGCTATCTACCATCGCCAACCTACCACCTACCCTTGCTAACCCCCCGTGCCTATGGAAAGGAATCATCCCCTTCCCCTGCTGTCGTTGGCTGACAGCCTTGAACGCCCCCCAGACCTCGAAACCCCCCCACCACCACCACCACCTTCCCCCACCGATATGTATTAAAAATGTCCCCAAAAAAAGGGAAAATGAGAAGTATACATCTCCAAGTCCCCTACGCATGCCTCCTTCACTTATAGAATCAGCTACTGGTATCAGACTGCCACTTTGCCAGTGCTTGTTTGGCATCTTGTTCAGTATAGAAAAAATGTGAATGTCCATCTTTAGTAACCTTGAGACGGGCTGGCTCCTGCAAGAAGACTTGTGAGCAGACTGCCTTGAAGGGATCCATTAATTGACGCAGCTTCCAGCGTTTGTCCATTGTGGATTTACACAAATCAGAGCGTGCAAACATAGAAATTGAGTCCAACTTGACTGGAGTAGAGGGGCGAGCTTTCACATAGATTGCTTGACGTAACAAGAAATTGCCCAAATACACCAGTATAGGCTGTGAGAAAGATGACTTGGCTTGATTCCCTTGAGAAAGAACCAGAGGCAGTCGATGCGCCCGCTGTACCTGTGTATCCATATCCCAGTCCGCCAAATCTGGAAATGCTTGTTGGAAGAGACTGACAGTATAGGCCCGTGGGTCAGAGCCTTCCCTCCCTTCTGGTATGCCGAAGATCCTCAGATTCTGCCGACGTTGGCAATTTTCGAGGTCCTCAACTTTCGCCTGCAGGAATACTAGCTGAGACTCTTGAGTTTTAGTCGTTCTCACAGTGAAAGTGTTAGCCTCTTCCACTGCAGCGACACGTTCTTGTAAGTCGATGACTTCAAAGGATAGCAGGGCAACCTTGGTGGTGACGTCCGTCAGTGCTTGTTTAATCTCCCTGATGTCTGTTTTAGCTTGAGAGTAGTATTCTTGGGCCTCTGCTCTCTGCGTGACTAGCGCCTGCAAGATTGTGGACAGGCAAGGTTCCTCACAATCAGCCGAATGCAGTCCCTTCGTGGAGTCGACCAGTTCAGCTGGTACTAGGGATAAAGATAAAGAACTAGAGGCAGGTGCCGGAGATCAAGATAAAGAACTAGAAGATCCACTATTCGCTCTGCCTGAATTCCCATCCAAATTGTCCAATTGAATTAACGGAGCGGCAGGATTAGAGTAGGAGTGAGATAGTAGTGACGAATCTTCAACTTCAGCTGCAGCAGACTCCATATTGCCAGAATTAGACAGTCGTGAGATGATAGCTTTAACAACCCCCTTTGAGGCCACCCATTTGCGCAGGGGACTGATGCCAGTGATGGAGCAAGGTCTGAAAGAGACTTGCTCGGAGGCAATCCACTCGTTTAACTCATTAACAAGTTATTAAACATGTTTTGTGAATAACTAATACGCACCACATGAACACGTGGGTTAGTAAAGCTTGCCTATGTGTGTACTAATGTGGATAACAACGAAGACGGAATAATACCGCTTTAAACGGGGAAACTGTTGTGCGCATGCGTCAACTGCATCTACGTAGTATGACGAGGTAACGCTTGGACGGAAATTCTAGCGCATGAGCAGAAGATACCAAAATGGAGTCTTGAAGACTCGCGTGCATGGCATCTGCTTAGCTGAGATGAAAACGAGCTATTTTACTAATGCTAATGCGGGAAAAGTATTAATAAGAAAAGGGGAACAGAGTAGAGGTGGGAGGTATACAGTGTGACCATTTATTTGTGAAATTAATATTTGTCTTACTGACTTTATCATTAGTGCGCATTTGGGCCTCTCACGCATAACTGAATTAAGCTGAGTAATGAAAAGACTGCGCATGTCCACTGAAAGTTAACCCGGAATGATGACTTAGATGTTGAACAGGAGCCAAGGACACGAGTGACATACCCTGAGAACGGATGGTGAAAAGCTCAACGATGAGGACTCTTATTCATAATGTTAAAATAATGTTTCAAGTAAAATGTGAACGCTTATGGGAACTCAATACATGAATAAAAATTAAGGGGACGGGTTTGCGAACAATAGTTGAACTGATTTTAATGACATGTAAGCATGGTGTGATGGAGCTTCCCCCCTTGCCTGACCAATCATATTTCGTATTTTTACGATATTGAAACTTTAGTGGGTGGAACATAAAGAAACGAAGGTATAATTAAGGTAGCTTTAGTTAGTTAGAGAGAGGAAGAAGGTCCAGATGCTGTGAGTCGGAGATGCTGTTGCTGGGAGAGATGCTATGAGATGCTGATGAAGAACCGAATGCAGAATCTGAAGCAGAACTTTCTATCCTAACCTAATTGGATTAGATCAGAAGATCGCGGAAGAATCTTATAGAGGAAGAGAGTGTCAGAGAGGGGTGCGGCGCAATCGTCGGTATTCTAGAGAGGTCAACTATCCTGTCCTGAAGTCTCTGTCTCCTGACCTATCCTGGGGGACCCTTACCAGCCCTTTGGCCAGGGGGTTGGTCTTTCACACCATTCTTGGTAACTATAATTTCACGTTATTTGCAGATGTTCTTTTCTCTCTGTCCTCTCCCTTTCTGAGCATTAATTATTCTATGAGTCCGAAGTATATGCTTGATGTTTAATCAATTGAATTTTCTCTCCTAAGAAAGATGGTGACTGCACTGTATTTTGAAATGGTTCACATGCATTTAATTTAGATAAAAGATTTTAAACCTTCCTGAGTCTGTGATCATTTACTTCAAACAAAAGAATAGTTAAGGGTTATGTTAATTATCACCATCAACTAGTTCAACTAATGGTCCATCGACCAGAGAAAAAACTTTTTGATCAGTGAAAGGTTAGTTAGGAATATTAAATAACAAATCCTGAATGTTATGAAAAATATATATAAAACTTTGACACTCCAGCGGTTTACTCAATTGTGTGTTTATGGGCCCAGGTGAGTATATGGTAGTGGAGTATCTATAGTTGGTATACCGCTGGATCACCAGGACCGGCCTTTGTCCTACTTTAAGCAGAATCCTTGAGTCGTCCCAGTGCGGCGGTAACTTGAGGTTTAACTCCACCACAGCCCTTGCCTCCCTTGGCTGCTCTATTAGTTTTAGGACCTTTCGCCTTGGCGCCTTTCCCCCCCGCTGGGGTACAGATTTTCGAGGCACTGGGCTCTGTTGCCTCACTGGTCAGGTCAGTTAGTTTTGATTGCTGAACGATAGGTTCCGCCTGAAGACAAGTCTGTGTGTCTGTAATAGAATGGATGGAGTCAGAGTGGCCAGTGCCTGACGCAGTATCAGTCCGAAAGTCAGCAGTACCTGGGCTAGATTGTTGCTGGGACCCTGGTTCAAGTGTAGCATCAATTTGGAAATTACCATCACCCGAACCCTGACTGCTCATACAGGGTTGCATATGCATTTGCGACTGCAGCGGTATTTGTGTAGGTACGCCAGGTGCATTGGTACATGATGCAGATAAACCAGAGGAGCCAGGAGAACCAGCTTTAGAATCACAGCAGGCCGCTTTTCCTAGAGTGATATCTTTTCCCACACTATTATCCTTATTCGCCATAGCCATTACGAAAGAACCATTTGCCCTGTTGCTCCCTTGCTGGTCTAGGGCCAAAGATGACCATCCTATAGCAGGACAGGCTAGAGAGCTTTCCATCTCCCCCCAGCCCTCCTGAACAGCCGAAATCAGTACATCAGCCATCTCAGAATCTGGAATGGACGTCTCTGAGCCACAGGAACGGAGCAAGCCAGCTGCCTTACCAGAGCGTAGCAGCCGAAGAATCGGTTTTCCCAACTGGGAGCCGGAATTAGACGCCGTGCCCGGAGAAGCCGCCAGATCCTTATCCCCACTGACATCAGCCTCAGCACGCCCCCTCCCTGGGGCAGAAGTCCCGTATCCTGAAGCGGGAAGCACCTCCGCACGGCCGCGTCCCTTCAAGGCTGCAATACGCTGTGGTGTCATTCGTTTGGCAGGCGCCGCTGCCAGAGTCCGATCACCGTCGGGAGCCGAAGTGGTGTTCCAGGGATCAGAGAGCAGCAGCAGCAGTCGCAACGAAAACCACTGTGCTGCTCGACTTGCAAGAAAATGGCTCCGTGCGTTTGATGACCCGATCCGGCACATCAAGCCGCCAAGTTCCAGGTATCCGCAGGTGCCGTGTCGTAGCTTATCGCCTTAATAAACGTGACGGGCGAAGGGGCATGCTTATTTCCTAGACTGAGCCCCCCTCGCCATTAGCATAATCGTTTTCTGGGATGTAATTCATCGGAAAGTGAGGGGGGATCGCTGGGAGCATCGAGGTGCACGGGGAGAGCTACAGGAGGCATCCTCTGAAGCGGAGTCAATCCGCCATCTTCCTTTCCCAACCACATGTCCGTCCAGATCTAAACGGACAACATAGCGGCTATGTGGTACATCAGCAAACAATGGGGGTTTCGGTCATCTCTTCCCTGCAAAGAAGTTTTACGACTGATCCTGGTCTCAGGACATTCACAACGGTGCAGTGGTATGGTTATAGGTAAAATGGCGCTCCAAGAATGAGTAGCACTTACACTCTATTTAGATTTCTGAGAAATTTATAAGGACGGTGCTGAAAGGTGAGAAGAACCACCAGTCTCCCCAAACACGTGGTCGAAACCAACATAAACATAAACACAATCCTCAGCACACGTCTTTTAAGTAATATGCAATTATCCAATTTGTTTTAGTCAAGCATAAATGATACAGAGAAATTTTCGAGCTTGGTTTCTTTTCTTTATTCTCTTTGTTCTTGCATCAGCCAACACGTGTTTCGTCGCACAAAGGAATTTTGTCCCGCGACTTTCTCAAGGCTTACAAGAGTCCAAAATGTTCCTTTATCAGTGGTGATAATTCCATCCCACTGGAAAATTAAAATCTATGTTCCGATGTCCACGTCGCATTTAACCGTGGATCTTCGTCATGAGCCAAACCTAGAGCACGTAAGAAGGACGTGTAGGTCCCCACATCAGCGCTGTGTTCTCGAGTGCGCGAGGTCTCAGGACAGCCTGATCTTGGTAGTAGTAAATCTAGCCGGACAATCTCAGTGGGCATCTAGCCGATCACGAGTGGTGTCTCCATTTGGAAGTTGTACTGAACATTGTTCGACTGTGAGGTACTCCTCAGAACGTTTTGCCACTCTGGAGAACACTTATTGCTTGACATTATGTACCCTCCAGTATCCACTCCAGGGAGCATTAGAGGACACGTTTCATTTGAGCTGGAGTTCTCAACTTCTCTATGCGTTCCCTCCCATACCTCTTGATTTCTCAGGTGCAGAGGATGAAGATTTACCACGACCGGGCCCAGGTAATATTGATTGCACAGGACTGCCCAAGAAGGGTGTGTTATGCAGACCTCATGCACCTCTCTCTGTGCCCTCCGCTCCAACTCCCTCACAGTCCAGACTTCCTCTCACAGTTGCTGGGGCAGGTTCTACACTCCCACCTCCAGAGCTTGCCCCTACATGCCTGGGGGTTGAACGAGTAAACATGAGTTTTTTTTCTTTTAATCCTAAAGTGGTGGGTGTTATATTATATTCCAGAAAACCCTCCACCAAATCCCTTTATGCTAATAGATGGGCAACATTCCTCAAATGGTGTGAGGACAATGCCTTAGATTCTCTCCGCACTCACCTATCTGATATTCTTGAATTTGCTCTTTCACTAGCCCAACAAGGCTGTGCAGTTGCTATAGTTCAAGGTTATTTGTGAGCCCTTTCTGCTTTTATATGTTTGCCAGATCAACCATCCCAGCTCAAGTCTCCTATTGTTATGAGGTTAATTAAAGGACTTACAAATAAGTTCCCTCCCAGTCCATTTATTATGCTTCAGTGGGACCTGAATTTTGTCCTTACATTTCTTATGTGTTTACCATTTGAACCTCTTCACAGCTGCCCTTGCGGTTGCTTACTTTCAAGAAGATTTTCTTGGTGGCAATCACTTCAGCCAGAAGAGTTAGTGAATGCCAAGCCTCAAGTGTGAAACCTCCATTCACCTCCTTTTTCCCTGACAAGTTGGTGATGAGAACCAGAGCTGCTTTCCTACCGAAGGTGGTTACTCCATTCCACTTAGGTTAGTCTATCACTCTCTCCATGCTTTCTCTTCCTTCACACCCTACTATTTAAAAGGAAAGACTTAATTGCCTCGACCCCAAGAGAGCTGTAAACTTCTACGTAGATAGTACTCGAGGATTCGGACTGGATGATCAACTGTTTATAGATTAAATTGGAGAAATGAAAGGCAAGGCAATCCACAAACCAACTATCTCCAGATGGATAATCCTTTGCATCAAGATCTGCTATGCCATGGCTCACAAGGAACCTCCAGAAGGTATTCATGCTCATTCTACTAGAGCACAGTCATCTTGTTCCACCCTTGTACCAGTAACCATTACCTGTAAAGAGCGATCTGGTCTTTCCGTCACACTTTTTTGAAACATTATTGCCTAGATTCTGAAGTGAGAAGGGATAGACACTTTGCGCGTTCTGTTCTGCAGGATTTTTGGGTATAAACAGACATGCACCCACTTCCGGTTGGAATATTGCTTGGGGAATCTATTCAAAAGGTGAGGAATCTGCAGTTATATGTATTCATCAGAAGAACAAGTGACTTACCTTTGGTAATGCCTTTTCTGGTGGCTAAAGTATCTACTTGCAGATTCCTTACCAACCCACCTGCTTCCCCGTTGAGTGTCTGAAAATACCAAGATAATCCTGTTCATCTACTCATCTTTGTGTGTGTGTGTATATATATATATATATATATAAATTAGGTAGTTATAGTTAGGACCTAGTTTCCATAGGAAAAGCATTTTTTGACTTGGCTATAACTTTTGCGTCGTTTGAACAATCTGCATGAAATTTTCCCAAAAAAGTGTCAAGGTAGGTTCTGGTTGACATGGAAAGTTTGGGGGGGGGTGATCCGTGCCGTGGAGACCGAGAATTTTGGGCGCGAAATAAGAGTGTGTTTGTAATGTTAATTCCCATAGGAACCTTTAGCCACACCTACAGCCCGAACCGCTGAACGGACTTGCACCAAATTTGGCAGGTGAGGTAGATGTTGGTTTAAGGAAGTGCCTTTTGATTGGCTGCCAACACTTCAACCAGGAAGTGTTGGCAGCCATCTTTGGACTCAGCCACGGCATAAAACCATTAAAAAAAAAAAAAAAGATTGCTGCGAATTCGCAGCAATTTAAAAAAAAAAAAAAGCAAGCGTGGGCTCCCACGCTTGCTTTAAAATAACCCCAGGGTGGGCCAGGTCCCGGAGGCATATAATATAGGAGGGCGGCGCCCAGGGGCCCCCTCATAAGGCTTAACAAAGCCCCAGGGACCGCCACCTCCCCGGGGCAGTTTACATTATTAAGGCGGGCAGGCCCAATGGGCCCGCCTGCAGCCCAGGGGACCGCCACTTCCCCAGGGCTATTGAAACACTATGGGGGCCTCGTGGACCCCCTGCCCCAGGGACCGCCACCTCCCCGGGTTACTTTTGCTTACAAATGCGGGGGGCTTGCTTGGCGCCCCCCACTGCCCCGGGCACCGCCTTCTCCCCGGGGCAAAGATAAGCAAATGATGCTGGGGGGCCTGTCACCTCAGTAAAACATCAAGATCCACCATATGGGCAGTAATCTAAATGATGAGCAAGGGAACCAATAGTGGATGGGGATAGAAAAGTTGTAAGCCTACTCCATGATAGGACATACACAAAGGTTGTTTAAATACCCCTCACACACCAAAAGGGCCCTTGATGTCATGCTTCACTTTTGACCCTTCTTCTCACTACCCTTGCACCACACATAGTTATTAGATTAGTGCTCCCGCGTAGTCGCTGGTCGTAGCACGCCCCATCCCACAGTGGGATGGGAAGACCCCAATGATGAAGCATGACATCAAGGGCCCTTTTGGTGTGTGAGGGGTATTTAAACAACCTTTGTGTATGTCCTATCATGGAGTAGGCTTACAACTTTTCTATCCCCATCCACTATTGGTTCCCTTGCTCATCATTTAGATTACTGCCCATATGGTGGATCTTGATGTTTTACTGACTACTGATTCGAGGAGGACGTATCCACCGTCAGTGTCCCTCGGGACGCTACCTCTTCACTCCCTTATTTTGTTTTTCTGGGGCCTGTCACCTCCCCAGGGCACAACCATTAAGTAATTTAAAAAGAAAGCGGGGGAGGTGAGTAAGTGGCTGTGTGATTGACTCTATGGGTGACTGACGGTGTGCGAGTGGCTGTATGGGTGGATATATCAGGGGCTGTATTAGTGAGTGAATTGATGTTTGAGTGGCTGTACGGGTGACTGAGTGGATGTGTGTGTAGACCTATGAATCAGTGAGTAGGTGTGTACATACTGGTACGGTTGTGTCAGTGGTTTTGAGAATGGTAGTGTGGAAGTTGGAGTGGGTGAATAAAAGAGTATATTGGGGTGTGAGTGGGTGTGTGAGATTCTGTGTATGATGCCATCAGTGATGTCACTGACTATGTCATGAGTGATGTAATATGTGAGGTCATAAGCAGTGCATTGCGGGGCGCGAATTATAGTTAGCTCAACTAACTATAACTGCTGAATTTATCTGGTTTTGTATGAGTGAAATGTCAGTCTAACTATACTGTCCCTGTAACCTTTGGTTTTTTCAGTGAATTTCTAAGGATTTTTTAATTCTATTTCCTAACTATAACGCCCCTGTAACCCTTGTTTTTTTCAGTGAATATATATGTACATAGGTGTGTGTGTGAATTTAGTGAAAACTGCACCTATACGTTTGATGTTAGTTTCATCCGTTCACCTCTGAAGGCATGTAAAAAAAGAGGATAGAAACTGACGTCATCACACTGATGGGAGCGCTTTATAGCTCGTGATGTCACATGGTGCCTCATGCGGAGCTGTGTTGGATCTGGCACCCCCTGTCGGTGTAGTAGAGCTACTGAAAAGTTTCCAGTTAAAACTGGCACATAGGGATATTGAAAAGGTGAGGAATTTGCAGATAGATACTGTATCCACCAGAAAAGGCGTTACCAAAGGTAACATATTCTTCTTGTCAAGAAGCCATCCAAAAAGTAGGAAAGCTTTTGCTACCACCAAAAAACCTAAAGCTACAGCAAAAATACTGTACTGTCTCCTTTGGTACATAGCTGTGTTGTGATAAGGAATGCTGTGAAGTCTTCCAGAAAGTCAAGGACTATCTCACTGTGGAACATTACATTCTAGGACACTAGTCTAATTTCTATAGTGGGCCAATTATTTATAGATCCTCAGCATACACTGGAAAATAGGCATGGGTGTGACTGGCATGCCCTTGTTTTCCATTATCACCAATCCCACAAAACTTATAATGTTGAAACATTTTAAATGCAACAATACTTGTTGACTTTTAGCTGTATTTAGATAAACTGTACTTTTAAGCACCCTATTGCATTTTGTACATATCAAACACAAAAAAAAAAAAAAATCAGGGTTCGCAATACCCGTTTTTGTATTTGTGGTACTTCCAGTGCTTAACTTTTAACTTGTAAAATGAGTGCCGGTACCCGAAGCTCAGCACACCGAATACCAAGGCTGCATAGTCCTAAATCCACCTCTAGCCTCTTTAATCCACTACCAAACCAGACACTGCCCTTTTGTCTCACTGTTGCAGGTTCCTGCGTTCTTCCGTTGCAGCGGTTTGTCTGTCTTTCTCTTCCTCCATCTTTCCTTTTTCTGTTCCCCCCCCCATGCTCTCGTAAAAGTTTCAACACTCCGTCCATCATCTTGTTGTGTTTGTGGGGGGAAAAAGTGCCAGTCCCTAAAAAAGAGTGCCAGTGGCCCGACCGGCTCCATTAAGCACTGGGTACTTGGAATGGAAGTCCTGCCTCTGCTACCACGCGAGAGCTATAAAACCAAAAAAATGCTCACAATCTGGAAGTACTGTGTCTGTAGAAGATTGGAAAATCCTTGACCATCAAAAAAAGATGTCATATTGATTACACACTAAATTGACTTAAAAAATAAGTTGCAGTCCTTAAACAACAAGGACCCACCTTTGTGCAGACACTATTTTGTATCCAACTTTGAATAGAAATATTAAGAGCAGTGCAGTTCAATTGCTTTAAAAGGACAACGTCCAAACAGCATGCCAGCTGAGCTGAGAAGCATAAGGCTACATTTCACAACATCCATCTTCAAAGCTTCAAGATGGCATGGCTAAAATACCAACCAATTCTAGAGGTAATGAGTATCCATCCAAAGAGTTCAGGGAGTGGAAACGTTTTGCTCCGCCCAAAGGTGAGAAGGAGAATGCAAGGAAAGTCACCTGCATCCTGTGCAACCATGTTTTGCACCTCCCAGACTGCCTGCTGCGTGGAGAGCGCATGGCTTTGACTGAACCCAGGCACTGCAGTAAACCCGCCACTGCACAAAGCCCAAAAACCATGCACAGTGAGGATTGGCCACCCTCCGGTTTACACATTTGCGCTTGGCTGTGCAGGGAAAACCAAGCAAATGCACTTCATGCCAAGTTTGGTACAATTCTGTTCAGCCATGCTTTTGTAACTCCTGGGAGTTGCAATGGAATATGTCACTTTTAGGACCCCATGTTTTTTTATGTGACCTCCACTTGACGGATCAGCAATAACCTTGCCTTGAACATACCAAAGTACATGTACTTTTTTTTCCTAGAAATTTTGGTGTAGATGCAGCAAGTGGGCTAAAGTTATTAACAAAACACAAAATGTATTTTCAGTGAAAAATCTGACCTAACAATAATTACACAAGCACCATCACTGCATGTACAGGGTTGAGCATAGGCTTGGGTGGAGGCCAATCCCTGCGGCCATCCTCGAGTGAGATTGACCAAAGACTGTGTATTGCTGATATTGGACGGAAATAGCATGATATGTGCTAAGAAGAGTTGGATGTAGTATATGAGTAAAACAAACTGTTATTTTCTGAAAAGAAATAAAAGGTTGACTTAAAGTTATGGTTAGCTTTACTTATAAGCCGTAAACAAATATTAAAGAAAACCTCTGAAATTCACTATAAAAATACTGTTACAGATATGGCTACAAAACAAAACCTAGAAACCACTGAAATTCGGCAGTTATGGTTAAGTAAGCTAACCATAGCTTGTGTCCCATCATGCTCTACATGTGTCCTCGTATGACATCACTGATGACTCTCCAATTACATCATTGATGAAATCGTTCGTGATAGTGCTGTCAATATTCTATTGAACCATAAATAAATAAAAAGAAGCCTACTTCCATATGCAGCTGGGGTGGACTGCGTAGGAATTCACACCATTAAGGGCTGGCACTGGCAGATTCAACGAAGGACTGCTTTCCCTCTGGTCCTGCAGCCAGGTAAATGCAAAAGGTTTATATGGAAGTTAATAACCACACTCATTAGGGAGCACGAATCTGTGGTGTCTGCGTGGGTCCTTCTGTCGCGTGTTAAAAGATCATGAAATCTTGCAAATGCAGCATGTTACATCCAGCTACGTGGAGTGCAACAGTGGATGTGACACTTTACCTATATATTTGCTTGGAAAGCAGACCTAAGGAAAGAGGGGGGATTTCGATATACCCTTCGTAATTTGTGAGTGAGTGAATCCTCACCAACTCACATGCTGATGTTGCTTGGCCTTATCTAATCGAGACTTCTAGCTGCAGATTCCTTACCTTGGAATTATCCCCAGGCGTCAGACTAGATCTGGACATTTTTCTTCAGAAGTACCCCTGCGCGCCTGTAGGTGGCGTCTTTTGGCTCCGCATGACATCCACACCAGAAATGATGTGCACGGTGCCTATATAGACACCACCCCAGCGCACTGATGTCAGTTCTCTTCTTTGTGTGCCAGTCAAGGCAGATCCGGAAAGAGCTACCCCTTAGTCATTTTTTTTTGTGTGTTTTCATGAGGTATTTTGATTTTTTTCCCAGCCAGGTGTAATTGGAATGTCAGAGAAGAGGGCCAGCTTTAAACTCTACGGTGCCTGTTAGCGATCGATGTAGGTGATGGACCAACACCTTGTTTTCCTTTGGTGCCTCAAGCGTGACCACGAACCAAAGGCCTCCTCCGATTGCTGCAACATGCACCCAAAGGCCTTGAGGGAATGATCCCTCAAGCTCCTGGTGGGTCGAAGTACAACCAGCAACGATCCAGATCCCGGTCGAGAGGAAGGTCCGGGGAGCAGTCGCAGAGTTCGAGATCCCAGTTGCACTAGAAGTCGTCAGGCCATTCAGGTAAGTCCTGCTCCCACAAGAAGAAGCCAAAGCGTGCTTCGACTGCACCTCATTTGTCGGCCGACAAGACAAGGGAGCGTTGACACTCGAGGCCTGGCTCTGCGATTGAGCCAGTGCCTGTGCCATCTCTGTGACTCCCCGAGTTTCTGGGAGCCGGAGCAACCCCCCACCCAATTAATGGAATCCGCCTCATATTTGGGGAACCCATTTCCTCCTGCACCCCTTCGGGCCCCCGCAAGTTCAGGAGGGGTACCTACTGGATCCACTCCCACAGCTCTGACACCAGTAGGGCACCTGAGATTCACAGATGGACCTGGATCGGCGCCGGTCCTGCCATCTTGACCTTCCTCGAGGCCTGTCCCAAGGTCGATGCTCCCAGAGCCACTGGCACCCATCGATGTCCCCATTTATATCCTGACTCCAACATTCGAGCTGGAGGGGCGTTGCCCTGGATCAATGCCTTCTAGGCCAGAGCCCGAGCTGGGCAAAGACTCTGGAAGGAACGGGAGGGGTCGCTGGACCCAGAAGAATACCAGCAATATGTTACCATCATGAACTGGTGTGGGGATTTGCCGGACTGGATACTTTTCCAGATACTGGCATGCTTTCGCCCCCTAATGTGGCTACGTAGGAGGAAGCTTTATTTGCAGTGATGATGAGGAGGGTGGCCGTGGTCCTGGACCTTAGCTTGCCCTCGGTGGCAGTCAAGATTTAAGTATTGATGGAAGTGCTTCAGCTGGCAGTGTTTAAAGAAGCACTTGTGGATGTCCTGCTTGGGACCTTGTCCAAGCCCAACACAGGGGCTCCTGTGAACAGGATAATAGCCCGCCGCCCCACTCCAGGGGACCCCACATTTTTCACAGAATACCCTACCCGGGAGAGCTTGGTGGTCCAAGCCTCCACTTCCCACATAAATCCTGGCGCATTCCCAACTGCTGGATCGGGAATCCAAGAGGCTGAACAACTTGGGCAAGAAAATGTTTTCTTCTACCAGCCTGGCATTGCTGTCCGTGAACACTGCATGCCTTTTGGGCCACTATTTCCACACTCTGTGGTATACGGTTGCGCAGGTGCTTCCCATTGTTTTAAAGGAGGCTAGAGCCATTCTCTCCCAGGCTGTTGCTGATGGGAGGGATCCAGCTAATTTTACCTTTAGATGTGGACTGGAAATCACTGACTCACTAGGTAGAGCGGTTTCGCTGACAGTGGCCCTACGGCGCCAAGCCTGTTGATGACTACTGGCTTTTCTGGGGATGTCTAATCATCACTTATGGACATGCCCTTTGATGGCTCCTGTTTCTTTGGAGACCAGACGGATTCCGCGCTGTAGCACTTTAAGGACAGCAGGGCTAAGGCAAGGTGCTTGGGCATTTCTATGACCCCTTGTCACCCTCAATCTGCCTTTGGAACGGTCTTCCAGGAGCGTCTTTACCGCCCAGTCACCATAGCGCGCAACCTTCCCGGCCTCTGCGTGCCCGAGGACGCGGGACCCACAGACCACGTGGATCAGACAGCCAGGGGTTGGGCAGCCAGAGGTCGGCACTCCCCAGGCATCCATATCCCAAACCCTTATAGTCTGCCCTCTTACAATCATGGGCACTCAGTGGGGGGCAGAATACGCCATCACCTGCCCCACTTGTGGTCTATAGCATCAGACTGGTGAGTTTTACAGATCCTCCCCTTTGAGACTGCCCCGCCCTCCGCGCCACCTACTAGTGTCAGGCTGACTGAGGACGACCTATCCCTTCTCAAGAAAGTAATGGCTCTCTTGGCCAAGGGAGCCATAGAGACGACAGAATACTTGCTATTCTCACCACTTTCTGGTGCCCAAGAAGGACAGAGGTCTTTTATCCTATTTGCGACCCATGCTCTCTCAATTTTTTCCTCAAGAAGGAGAAGTTCACAATGCTCACTATTGCTCAGGTAATCTCTGCCCTGGACCAAGGAGACTAGACGGTAGAGTTAGACTTGCCCAACTCATATTTTCACATCCCTGTCCTGCCCGCCCACAGACGTTACCTGCGGTTCATGGTAGGTCATGAGCATTTCCAGTTCGCCATGCCCCACTTTGGCCTTACCAGCGCCACTAGATAGTTCACCAAGGTGATGGTGGGGGTTGGAGCTCATCTGCGAAGGGTGCCAGTCTTACCCTATATCGATGATTGGCTATTGAAGCTGATCTCGCCCCAGGTTGTCGTCACCCACTGCCAGACTACAGCAGACCTCTTTCATTCGCTGGGGTTCACTATCAGCGTGCCGAAGTCACACCTGACTCCCTGTCTGACGCTCCCTTTCATCAGAGCTGTTCCGGACACAGTGCAGTTTCAGTCCTATCCTCTCTAATGGTGAGTCCAGGACATTCAGGCTATGATAGTGATGTTTCAGCCTCTATCCTGGATTTCAGTGAGACTGACTCTGAGGCTGCTGGTCCTCATGACCTCCTGAATCCTGCTTGTGACACATGCCTGATGGCATATGCGGGATCTGCAGTGGGTCCTGAAGTTCTAATGGGCGCAGCATCTGGAATCTCTCTGACATGATCCAGATCTCGGAGGGAAGGGCTAAAGGTCTGTAGTGGTGGTTAACCAACCGCGATTGGATTAGCGGCAGAACCATCTCCCTTCTCCAACCAGATCTTTCAGTAGTGAAAGATGCGTCACTCATGGGATGGGGTGGCCATCTGGGAGAGGTGAAGATGAGGCCTCTGGTCTTATGTAGAATCTGGGGTCCTCAACAACTTACTGGAGCTCCGGGCGATCTGGCTGGCATTGAAAGCCTTTCTACCCTCCAACAAGGGAAGGCTAGTACAGGTGTTCACTGGACAACACCACCGCCATGTGGTACTGCAACAAACAGAGTTGGGTGGGGTGGTGGACCCTTTGTCAAGAGGCTCGGCATCCCTAGATATGGTTGGAAAGTCAGGGCATTTTCCTGGTGGTTCAACATCTGGCGGGCTTTCTGAACTTCAGAGCTGACAAACTCAGCCGAAGATGCCTAGCAGATCATGAATGGCGTCTCCATCCAGAGGGGATGCAAGGTCTCTTTCAGCAGTGGGGAGAGCCTTGGTTAGATCTGTTTGCCACCGCCGAGAACACGCAATGGCAGCAGTTATGTGCACTGGATTTTCCAAGGTGGCTCTCGCTCAGAGACGCTTTTCGTCTCGAGTGGAGCTTAGGTCTCCTGTATGCCTTTCCACCTATGAAATGTCTGCCCAGAGTTCTCAAGAAAATCAGGGGAACGACTGGGTCCAAGTTATTCTTGTGGCTCCGGTCTGGGCACAGACAGTCTGGTATCATGAGCTATTGAGCATGGCCATCGGTCCTCTGATCAGGCTGCCCCTTTGGGAGGATCTTCTGTCCCAGCAGAAGGGGAGAATTCTCCACCTGAACCTGCAAACTCTCCACCTTCTTGCGTGGCGATGAGCGGCGACCGTTGACAGCTTTCGACCTTCCGCCTGAAGTCTGTAACGTTATCTTGGTAGCCAGGAGTCCCTCCACCAAGACAGTATACGCCTGCCGTTGGAGAAAATTGTGGCGTAGGGTGCGGGAAGACAGATCAGTCCCCTTTCTGCCCCTCTTTCTCAGGTTCTTCTTTTTATTCTCTTCCTTGTGAAGCCAGGCACTGCTTTGGGCACCCTCAAGGGCTATCTTTCTTCTATTTCAACAGTTGCCTGACCAGCCATCCCTTTTCAGGGAGAGAATGTAGCGCAGCGGCCATAGCTGCTGAATTGGGAGCTGGGGATCCGGGTTCGAGTCTCTGCGTCAGTGGGACATCCTGTCATTGTAGGCAAATCGCTTACATCTTCCCCCGTTTATGGACAGCGCCTGGATACCCTCATGGGTGATAAGCCACGCTATATAAATCTACAAACAAAATCCCCTATTGTAAATATATTTCTCAAAGGTTTACAACATTTGTTCCCACCTTCTCTCTTTATTATGCCCCAGTTGGACCTCAATCTTGTCCTCACTTTCCTTATGAGCGTTTCCCTTAGAGCCCCTGCACAATTGTGCACTCAGGCTCCTTACCATCAAGACAACCTTTCTCCTGGCTATAACATCTGCCCGGAGGGTCAATGAACTTCAGGCATTGTCATCCACGTCCCCTTTTCTGAACATCTACTCAGACAAACTGGTGCTTTGTACAAGAGCTTCCTTTCTACCGAAAGTGGTCACTCCCTTTCAAGTAGGCCAATCCATCACTCTGCCTACTTTTTACGCTCCACCTCATCCCTCCAAGAAAGAGGAGCGACTTCACCGTCTGGACCCAAAAAGAGGATTGTCTTTCTACCTTGACCGCACACAAGAGTTCCGGTTGGACAACTAACTCTTCGTGGGGTATGTTGAAGTGAAGAAAGGACGAGCCGTACAGGAGAGGACCACCTCATGATGGAACATGCTCTGTATCAAAATCTGCTACGCATTGGCTAAGAAGCAACCCCCTGAGGGTTTGCATGCTCATTTCCCCAGAGCTAAAGCTGCAGCCACTGTGTTTGCACGTGGAGTTCTTGTCCTGGACATCTACCAGGCAGCAGCATGGGCTTCTCAGCACACGTTTACCAAGCACTACTGCCTGGACAGTCGGGTCTGTAGGGATGGGCATTTTGCCCGTTCTGTCCTCGTATGAAATTGGTCGGCAGACCCACCCCGAGGGAGGTATTGCTTGAGTATCTATTCTAAGGTAAGGAATCTGCGACTAGAAAGCTCTATCAGATGAACAAGTTAATTGTCTTTGATAAGTCCTTATCTGGTAAAGACCCTATCTAGCTGCAGATCCTTACCAACCCACCCATCCTCTGCGCTCGCGAACAGATTTCTAGGGACAGAGCCATAGTATTTCACGCCAGTATCAGTGTGCTTCGTGTGAAAAGTTGCGAAAAGTAACTTAAAAGTAACCATCATTACGCTGGGGTGGTGCCAATATAGGCACCAGGCACATCACTAGTGCAGCGGCCGACGAAGCCAATCTGAGCCCAGTAGTAATCCAAGAGTATTTTTGAGGACGCACACAATGAGATGTTGCAAATTGGAAAAAATGAACCAAAAATCCCCTGGTATAAAACAACTGTTACAAAGGAGAGGAAATATTATCCATAGCTATACACGTCTCATTGTATTGGAGTAGATAATCTAGTCGTATTGTGGAAAGGTAAATCAACAGGATGAAGATAAATAATGTTAAAAGGCCTGCTAGAAGTCTAAAAACAGATGATGTTGTAGTGTTCAGTTGTGACAATGGTATTCATAGTTCGACTAAAAAAACATGGGTATGTAAACCTAAATACTTACAGAACGGGTATTTCTTTGCCTTTTTTGGTTCCACCAAACTGAGTGCCCGATAATCCAAATTGTCACAACTGTAGCCAAGAAGGCCCTACTACAAAACCGAAAATAAAACAAACACAAGACACCATTAAACATTATTGAACAACTGTCAACAATTTAAGGATATAGTCCTAGCTTTTTTTTTTATCCTTTTGTTAGGAAACCCCACCTTACTGTCTTCTGTAGCAACCCTGATTCAAAAGGAACGAGTGCTGATCTGCTCAGGCTATATATCCAGTACCTCCCATGACCTCTGCGGCACAGGGAGCAATTGATAAGCCATCAGCCTCGGACCAGTTGCATGACCGAAAAATACCTAGTCTACGTCCCAGTGCCCCGCCCCCCCCCCCCACACACACACACAGACTCTTCAGGAACTCTACATAAGGACGCCACGGGTAGTTTTCCTCCTACTGCTAAAAGTATAGGCTTCCTTTTGCTGCTTGTAGTACTACCCATCTATCTTTTGATCGGTCTTTGATTGTCTCAACCACAATCTCAAAAGCACCCCCGCAATTGCACCTCATAGGAACAATTGCCATTTCTAGCCCATCCCCTAGAAGCTCAAACTCGTAACACACCTAAAAACAACCACAACATACACAGTCTAAACAGCCTTAACTCAGTACTTGATATGCATATTACCTCCATACTACCCAGCATTCTAGTTAGGAAGGTCATTGCAGTAGGGCTTCTTGGCAATCATACCACACTTTTTTCTTTTGCTCATCCTGCCAAGACTCTCCTCCCGAACTTGCCACCTGAGGGTTCATAGGTCCAAAAATACTTTGCATAACAGGTAATTTCTGATAACATTCCTGCTATGATTACTGCTGTCATACTTCTCTCGATCATGGTCCTAATATAATGCACCATATTTCTCCTTGCTTACTGCTCAGACGCACCCCTCCGCAAAACTTTGCGAGCTACAAATTTCACCAAGGCTTATCTATACGCTGTCCTGGTTGGCATCACTAATGAATTCTCAACCAGCTGCTCGACCCTCAATCTCTGTGGCATGTATATGCTGACACAAGATGAAAGAATGTCCTTTATTTCTGACAGAGATTTCTATCTGCAGATTCCTCACACTTGCAGTCAATCGGAATTTATAAAGTGCTGCTAATCACCCGATGGGGTATCCAGGCATTTGCAGGTTCCGGAAGGCTCATTCGAACATCCAGGTCTTGAGGGCCCTTCGGACTTCCGGAAGTGAGGTGTGGGGAGGCTGTTCCAGGTCTTTCCTGCAAGGGACGTACTAAAAGGAACATTAAGGATGATGGGCTGTATTCTCTTAAATGTCTACCGTGGCAGTGTAGTTTAATGCTTACATGTGTAAAGTGAAAGTTAACTCTCTTCAGCATTTCTTATTGTTTACCTATCAGGATGTGTTTTAGCTTACATGGGCAAAGTGAGAGTTAACTCTCTTCAGCAATTCTTACTGTTTACCTATCAGGATATATGGGTTTAATGGCTATTACATATACCTGGCACTGTTATTTAGTAAATTCAGAAGGAAAATGGGCATAGCTTTGATCCGCATAAGGGATTATGGGCGTTCCATTGCATCTATTTAGAAATGCAGTAGTATTGTTCCAGGTAGGAAATGGGGTAGGGATTTTCTACATTGGGAATGATGGGCATTACAAGGCTATTACATATACCTGATACTCTGGACTACCGGGTCTGGTGGCGCAGTGGACTAATGCATCCACTGTAGGGGCCTGTGTTCGACCTCATGGTCACAGGTTCTAATCCTGGCGGGTCCACTCAGCCTTTCATCCATCTGAGGTTGATAAAATGAGTACCATTGAGTTGGGTAACAATATACATCTGTTATTCAGCGCCTTGAGACCCTTGGGTGATACGTGCGCTTTATACACAGGTTATGTTATGTTATTTAGTAAATGTTAAAGGAAAATGGACATAGCTGTGTTCTGCATGGGGGATAATGGGGGTTAAATGGTCATTGAATATATTTTGGACTGTATTAGGATTGTTCCAGGTAGGACATATGGATAGGGATTTTCTTCATCTGGGATGATAGGCATTAAATGGCTTTTACATATACCTAACACTGTATTTTCATGATTTCTGTATGGAAATGGTAATAGCCACATCTGAAAGAAACAGTTATAGATTCCTTACCTTAGAATTACCCCCAGGCGTCAGACTGGATCCGGATTTTTGTTTTCGTCAGCATTACTTCTGCGCGTCGGAAGGTGGCGCCGGTCGGCTCCGCGTCCGTCGTTAGCGGCGTGTTCGCCGCAATGACGTCACGGTAGCTACTTAGACGCCGCCCTCGCTCGCTGACGTCCGTTCTTTCTTTTTCCGCGCCAGCCAGCGCGGATCCGGAGAGAGCGGTACCTCTAGTCACTTTTTGACTGAACTTTTTGAGCGACTTTTGTCAACGTCTTTTTGAGTCCTAACGACTCCTGGTGCACGTAGGGATGCCCGGCTTCGAGGCTTGCGGTTCCTGTACCCGACTGATGTCGGTGACTGATCTGCACCGCGTGTGCCTCTTTTGCCTGGAGTGTGACCACGACCCCAAGTCGTGCTCCGACTGCCGGTCCATGGCTCTGAAGGCTTTGCGGGAGCGGTCCCGAAAGCTTCTTGAGCGCCGGCAGTCTGCTCCGCGCCGTTTGAGGTCACGGTCACGAGGGAGGTCGAGGGACCGGTCGCGGAGCCATCACCACTCGTCCTCTAAGTCTTCGCACTCGGGGTCAGGTAAGTTGAAGCACAAGAAGAAGTCGAAGAAGCATCGTCGCTCTGACGCGACGAGGGATGCGGGTGGTGCCCCTCCTGCCCCTCCGCGTGCGGAGCCTGAAGAGCCGACTCCGAGTTTCCCTTCCTTCCTGGGACCCGGAGCGACTCCTGCCCAGCTTCGTAAGTTTTACGAGGCGATGCACGCCATCTTTGGGCAGCACGAACACACCGGCGCGCCTTCGGGCCCCGCGGACTCAGTTGGGGGACCTAGGCCCTCTCCGCCGGCAGCACCGCAGGCCCCCCATGGATCCAGGCCTGGATCCGGATCGGCGCCGGTTGACCTCATTACGCCTCCACCAGCGCCGCTTCCTCCGGCACCGCACCCGCATTCGACGCAGGTCGTGCCCCCGGCCGGCGTTGACCCCGGCCTCCATCCTCATGTGGACACGGGCCGGCATCGCCCGGCGCCGAGTGGGGTTTTCTTGCCCCTGTTCACTCCTGGGGTCCCTTTCAGGCCAGATTGGCACCCAGAGGACGAGGAGGAGGACTGGGAGGGGTCAGGTGACCCTCTGACCGACCAGTTGGAGTATGATCTGGACTGGAGAGAGGACCTGGGGGATGCCAGTGGACTTGATACCTCCCCTGACCTTGGCATGTTGTCTCCTCCTACTGTGGCTATGGAGGAGGGAGCGTCATACGCAGTGGTGTTGCGGAGGGCGGCCGAGGCTCTCCACCTCGAGCTCCCTACAGTGGCGGTCAGGACTAACCTCCTGACAGAGGTGCTTCAACCGCAAGCGAGCTCTTCGGTGCCCCTGCTGCCGTTCAATGAAGCCCTCACCAACGTCCTTTTGGGCACCTGGTCCAGGCCCAACACGGGGGCTCCCGTGGATAGGATGATTGCCCGACGCCACCGCCCGGCCCCGGGCGACCCCACTTTCCCCTCCCAACACTCCACCCCTGAGAGCTTGGTGGTCCAAGCCTCTACTTCCAAGGGCGCATTCCCTAACGCTCCACCAGATAGGGAATCCAAGAAGCTGGATCATCTTGGGAAGAAGATTTTTTCTTCCGCCAGCTTGGGGCTGCGGTCGGTAAACACCGCATGTCTATTGGGCCATTATTCCCACTCTGTGTGGGACACGGTTGTGCAAGTGCTGCCTCAGTGTCCGGAGGAGGCCCGGACAGTACTCTCCCAGGCTGTTGCCACCGGGAGGGATGCAGCAAAGTTTACCATCTGTCGTGGACTGGATACCGCCGACTCTCTAGGCAGGACGATTTCCACGTCGGTAGCCCTTTGACGCTACGCCTGGATGAGATCGACTGGCTTTTGTGGGGATGTCCAGAATACCCTTATGGACATGCCCTTTGATGGCCGTCGCCTTTTTGGCAACAAAGCGGACAACGCTCTAGAGCGTGTCAAGGACTCACGGGCTACGGCCAAGTCCTTGGGCCTCTCCAGCCGCCCTGCGCAGTCTGCTTTTCGCCCCTTTCGTGGCTACGGAAGGGGTGCCCCACTACGTTCCGCCCAGAGCCACTGGCCGACGCAAGCTCCCCAACCTTCGCGCGGCCGGGCACATGGGAACCACCGCCGTGGTTCAGGGGGCCAGTCCACCAACCTCACCTCTGCAGCAGCCTCCATACCTTCTTAGTCCGACATTTCAGGCCCATCAAACGCCAGTGGGCGGCAGGATCCGCCATCACCTCCCCCACTGGTGCACCATCACGTCGGACTGGTGGGTTTTGCAGATAGTCCGAAGGGGCTACTCCCTCCCCTTCGAGGCTACCCCTCCAGCCATGCCACCTCAGTACCATCGTATGTCGGAGGAGCATTTGGGCCTTCTCCAACAGGAATTCACGGCTCTCTTGGCCAAGAGAGCCATCGAGCGCGTTCCTGCCCCAGAAGTAGGTCGTGGTTGTTACTCCCACTACTTTCTGGTACCCAAGAAGGACAAGGGCCTGCGTCCTATCTTGGATCTCAAGAACGTCAACCGCTTCCTCCGGAAGGAGAAGTTCAAGATGTTGACGCTCGCTCAGGTCTTGTCTGCCCTCGACCCTGGAGACTGGTTAGTAGCGTTGGACGTGCAGGATGCTTATTTTCACATCCCTGTCCTGACGGCCCACCGGCATTACCTGCGGTTCACGGTAGGCCACGAGCACTTTCAGTTTACTGTGCTCCCCTTTGGCCTTACCAGCGCCCCTCGGGTGTTCACGAAAGTGATGGCGGTGGTCGCAGCTCATCTGCGCAGATCAGGGGTACCAGTCTTCCCCCTATCTCGACGACTGGCTGCTGAAGGCAGGCTTGCCCCAGGCTGTCGTCTCCCACCTCCAGACTACGGCCGACCTCCTGCATTCACTGGGGTTCTCCATCAACATGCCGAAGTCACACCTGACCCCCTCTCAGAAGCTCCTCTTCATCGGAGCGGTTCGGGACACAACGCAGTTTCGGGTTTATCCTCCCGAACAGCGAGTCCGGGATATTTGGGCTATGATTCCGATCTTTCAGCCTCTATCCCGGGTTTCGGTCAGGATGACCCTCAGGCTGCTGGGCCTCATGGCCTCCTGCATCCTGCTGGTCGATCATGCCAGGTGGCATATGCGGGCTCTGCAGTGGGACCTGAAGTTCCAGTGGGCGCAGCATCAGGGGAATCTGTCCGATTGCGTCCAGATCTCGGAGGGCACTGCACGACAATTGCAGTGGTGGCTCACGAACCAGGAGAGATCCCTCTCCCTTCCCCAACCAGACCACACAGTGGTGACGGACGCATCCCTTCTGGGATGGGGCGGCCACATAGGAGAGGTGGAGATCAGAGGACTCTGGTCTCCGGCGGGGTCCGGGCTCCACATCAACCTTCTGGAGCTCCGGGCGATCCGTCTTGCACTCAAAGCCTTCCTTCCTTCTGTCCGGCGAAGAGTAGTGCAGGTGTTCACAGACAACACCACCGCCATGTGGTACTGCAACAAACAAGGCGGAGTGGGGTCGTGGACCCTATGTCAGGAGGCCCTCCGCCTCTGGAAATGGCTGGAACATCAGGGCATATCCCTGCTGGTTCAACACCTGGCAGGTTCACTGAACGCCAGGGCGTACGAACTCAGCCACAGGTGCATGATGGATCACGAATGGCGTCTTCACTCGGAGGTGGTGCAAGGTCTCTTTCGGCAGTGGGGAGAGCCTTGGTTAGATCTATTCTCCACCGAAGAGAACGCGCAATGTCAGCAATTCTGCTCGTTGGAATTTCCAAGGCGGCACTCGCTAGGCGAAGCTTTTCGTCGCGAATGGAGTTGCGGTCTCCTATACGCCTTTCCGCCTTTACCACTTCTGCCCAGAGTGCTGAAGAAGATCAAGCGCGACCGGGCCCAAGTCATTCTTGTGGCTCCGGGATTGGGCACGAAGAGTCTGGTATCCCGAGCTGCTCAACAAGGTCATCGATCCTCCGATCAGACTGCCTCTTCGGGAGGATCTTCTGTCGCAGCAGCAGGGAACGGTCCTCCACCCAAACCTGTCCAGCCTCCACCTCCTTGCGTGGAGATTGAGCGGCAGCAGTTGACGTCATTTGACTTGCCTCCCGAAGTATGTGATGTAATGTTGGCAGCCAGGCGTCCCTCCACTAAGACTGTATATGCCTGCCGATGGAACAAATTTGAGGCATGGTGCACAGCAAAGGCTGTGGATCCCCTTTCTGCCCCTCTTTCTGAGGTTCTCTTGTTCCTCCTTTCTTTGGCCCAGCAGGGCTCTGCTCTGGGCACTATCAAGGGCTATCTTTCGGCCATTTCTGCTTTTCTCAGGCTTCCTGATCAACCTTCGCTCTTCAAGTCCCCGGTTGTAAATCGTTTCTTAAAAGGCATTACTCAACTTTTCCTCCTATTCCCTTTGTAATGCCTCAGTGGGTTTTGAATTTGGTCTTGACCTATTTGATGTGCGCTCCCTTTGAGCCGCTTCACAACTGTTCTCTAAGACTTTTAACTCTTAAGACTGCATTCCTGGTAGCCATCACAACTGCCAGAAGAGTGAGTGAGCTCCAGGCTCTTTCATCCAAGCCTCCTTTTCTGGCTCTACATCCGGACAAAGTTGTCCTAAGAACTCGTCCATCCTTTCTTCCCAAGGTGGTCACCTCCTTTCACATCGGGAAAACCATCACTTTGCCCACCTTCTTTCCACCTCCGCATCCTTCTAAAGAGGAAGAGAGGCTCCACCGTCTGGACCCAAAACGTGCACTTTCCTTCTATTTGGATCGCACCAAACAGTTCCAGGTGGATGACCAACTCTTTGTTGGCTACGTGGGCACCAAGAAAGGTAGGGCCGTACACAAGCAGACCATCTCTAGATGGGTCGTTTTGTGTATTAAAGCCTGCTATTCTCTAGCTAAAAAGGAGCCTCCAGTGGGGCTACGCGTCCATTCCACCAGGGCGACGGCAGCCACTACTGCTTTGGGACGGGGAGTCCCTCTGAATGACATCTGTCAGGCGGCTAAGTGGGCATCGCTGCACACGTTTACAAAACACTACTGCCTGGAAAGCCAAGTCCGGAGAGATGGCTTCTTTGGCCGTTCTGTTCTCCAGGACTTTCTGGTGTGAACTTGGTTCGCAGACCCACCACCGGGGTTGGTATTGCTGGGGTATCTATTCTAAGGTAAGGAATCTATACCTAACTGTTTCTTTCAGGTGAACAAGTTACTTACCTTCGGTAACAATATATCTGCAAGAAACATAGGTTAGTTATTTATTCCTTACCGTCCCACCCATCCTCCCCGTTCTGCGAACTGATTTCTAGGGTTAAGGACATTCTTTCAGGGCCCTAGTTTTCTGCACCAGTGGTCAGTGTCTTGCATGGCTCTGCGTTTCTGGCGTGTACAGAACTGACGTCAGCGCGTGAGGGCAGCGTCCAAGTAGCTACCACGACATCATTCCGGCGAACACGACGCCAACGACTGACGCGGAGCCGACCGACGCCACCTTTCGACGCGCAGAGGTACTGCTGACGAAAAAATCTTTCCGGATCCAGTCTGACGGCTGCGGGTAATTATAAAAGGAATCTATAACTAACCTATGTTTCTTACAGATATATCGTTACCGAAGGTAAGTAACTTGTTCTTTACTCTCAGGCAATTATGGTTTTAAGCTGTCTAATTCAATCTCATAGAGACATCTAGCCACAGATTCCTTACCTGTGAACTTCCAGATGTTAGGCTTGATACTGACTTTTGATAGCAGTACCCCTGTGCGCTGATAGATGGTGTTGGTAGTCTCTACGTGACATCGTAGGTGGTGGGTTCTTCGTTGTCGTTGTAAAGTCTGCATCGTCTATATAGGCACCACCCCGGCACTCTGACGTCAGTTCTTTTCTTTCTGCACCAGCCAGTGCAGATCCGTCGAAGAAAGCTAACCCCTGTCAATTTTTTACAGACTTTTTTTTTACTTTTTGTCGAACTTTTTGGTGTGTAGGATGTCCAGCAAGAAGACCTCGGGGTTCAAGCCGTGCAGCGCCTATCACCTCGCCATGTCGTTAACGGACCCCAACCTGGTATGTCTGTGGTGCCTGGAGCGCAACCACAACCTGAAGTCGTGCTCTGACTGCCAGGCCATGGCGCCGAAAGCTTTGAGGGAGCGGTCCCTAAAGCTGCGTGCAGCCCCCCGTCTGGCGCCATTGAGATCTCCCCAGAGATTTCGTTCCAAGTCTTGGTCGAGAGGAAGGTCCGAGCACTGCTCCGAGGGTTTGAAGTCTTCTTCCTCCCACTCGAAGTAGTCGAGGTCAGGTAAGAAGCACCATAAAAAGCACAAGAAGTCAAAAGCATGCTTCAACTTCGCTCCGTCTGTCACCTGACGAGACGGAGGAGTCTCTGCGTTCAAGGCCCTGCTCGCAGAGTGGGTGCCTGGGTTGGCTCCATGTTTTCCTCCATTTCCGGGGCTGGGAGCGACCCCCGCCCAGTTAAAGGAAATTCTATGACGCCATGTGCGCTATATCTGGATGGCCTGACCCTGCTGGCATGCCTTCAGGCGCCGCAGGCTCAGTGAAAGAAGACCCCATGGGTTCCGTGCCTCCGGCGCCACAGGCTCCTCTTGGATCCATTCCTGGATCCAGACTGGTGCCGGTCGTACCTCTTTGAACTTACCCGGCACCGCGTTCGACGCCGAGACCCTCTACATCGCCAGCGCCCACAGGCAGCATTTCCCCCATCATCATTCCAGATGACACGGAGCCGGCTGGGTGTCCGCCAACAGAGCTGTTGGGCTCCATGTGGTGTCCTGTACCTTATTCTGAAGGGTTAGGCCTGAGGCAGCAGGATCCCTTGGAAATACCACTCTACACTGAGGAAATTGATTCGTACGAGGATCTGGGTGATGCCAGCGGCTAAAACACCTCCCCAGAGCCTGGCTTGCTGTCGCCCCCTAGCCTGGCTACAGAGGAGGGGGCTTCATTTGCAATGGTGGTGCGTAGGGCTGCGGAAGTCCTGGACCTGCAGCTTCCTACAGTAGCGGTCAAGACTAATGTCTTGACAGAGGACCTGCAGCCTGGTGTCTCCACCTTGGAACCCTTGCTGCCATTTAAAGAGGCCTTGACCGAAGTTCTACTGGGCACCTGGTCCAAACCCAGCACAGGGGCTCCTATAAACAGAACTATCGCCTGCCACCATCGCCCTCCACCGGGCGGCCCAGCTTTCCTCTCTAGCCGCCCCACTCCAGAGAGCTTGGTGGTCCAAGCCTCTATTTCCTGTGGTGCGTTCCCTTCCGCAGCTCCGGATAGGGAATCCAAAAGGCTGGACAGCTTTGGTAAGAAAATCTTCTCTTCCACCAGCCTAGCATTGCGGTCATAAACACTGCAGCCTTTTGGGCTGTTATTCCCATTCGCTATGGGAAACGGTTGTGCAAGTGCTGCCACAAGTCCCGGAGGAGGCCTGGGGTGTCCTCTCCCAAGCTGTTGAGGCCGGGAGAGATGCAGCAAATTTTGCCATACGCTGTGGACTAGACACGACGGACTCACTGGGCAGAGCGATTTCCTCAACGGTGGCCTTTAGGCGCCATGCCTGGTTGAGAACGTCTGGCTTCTCAGGGGATGTCCATGCCAATCTTATAGACATGCCCTTTGATGGCTCTCATCTCTTCGGAGACAGGTCAGACGTGGCGTTAGAGCGCTTAAGGAGTCACGGGCTACGACCAGGTACTTGGGCCTCTTGACATCATCCGGGCCTGCGTCCGCCTTTCGCTCCTTTCGTGGTTATGGAAAGGGCTTCCAACCATGCTAGCCCTATCCCAGCAAGAGGACCACACAAGTTTTGCACCTTCTGCACGGCCGTGGTCGCCGTTCACCCTTACCCAGCGTGTCGGGAGGCCAGAAGTCAGATCAGGTCACAACCCCTTCCCCCTCCGCCTCCAAACCTCCCTAGTCCAATACTCCCAGATCATGGGCATCCAGTTGGTGGCAGGATATGCCGTCACCTCCACCACTGGCGCAATATCACCTCGGACAAGTGGGTATTGCAAATAGTCCATGTAAAAATGAGGTTCAGTCTGTGCTGCTGCGCCCAAAACCACACACATTGTTCCTATAAAACTATACAAATTTGTTTTCATGTAATTACAGTCCACAAAGCAGCAGGATTTTTTATCCCAAACAATTTCAGTTATAATCTGTCTGCACTGAGACAACCCGCACGCCGCCAAGGAAGAGAAGGGAAATGTGGTTGCAAAGGGCCAGAAAATAGGAGTATGACAATGAAACTGAGCTAGCACCAGATTCCAAAATGGCAACGTGCACTAAATCACTAAAAGAAAATGCAAATTTACTGACTGTACAAAACTCTTGTGGCAATTCTACATCGATTCAAATGGAAGCACAGTCTTTCAAGGGCCTCTCTGCAATGCAGAATAGTACGCTAATAGAGGGTAACAATCAATCACTGAAATCCACAGTTACACAACCCTGGGAAACATATACAGGTAAACAGGACATTGTGACTCTCTGCCTTAAACCAAATGTTTGGCTGGTAGGAAATTAATTAACTGTGTCTGTTCTTTCCAGCTGTTGTTTTGTTATTCATTCAAATTGTTTTCATGCCGTGGCAAATGGAGGATACACCTCTTTTATCAAATGTGCTGATTCTGCTTCGATTCGTAACTATGATATCTTGCTATTTCCAATAAACAAAGATTTAGCATTGCATGGACAAGGATTACATTGGTCTTTTAGGTGTGGTAGATATAAAACACAAAACTGTGACACTAATGGATTCACAAACTAATGAATACAAACCCTACTGTAATGTTCTTCAAATAATGCTTTATGGCATACATATGCTCTGCCCATCCATATAATTCCATGAAGCAGAGTGGACTTGGATTCAGAGTGCAGATTATCCTAAGCAAAGTAATCGGTATGACTGTGGAGTTCATGTCATACTAAATTCCTTTACTATTTGTAATGGACTCAGATTTGTAAATGCATTTCACAGCAATCGGCTAAGACAATGGCTAGATGGCAAAGTAAATCAGGAAGATTACTTACACACTGGCAGAAAACAGAAAGCAAAACATAAAATTATAGGCAGAAAAATTGAGCAATACAACCCATCTATGGTAAAGCTGGCAGTGCAAAATGCAGAAGAAATGAGTAGTTGTCCTTTCTATTATTGTAACTCAGAAGTGTGTACTCTGTGCTCTTCAAGTCACTGTTTCATAGACCATGAACAAAAACAGGTGCTATGTGTAGTGTGCAGAAACCGGTATCACCAAAAGTGTGAAGGTCTTAAAAGAAGACCACCATCCTATTTCATTTGTTTTGAATGCAGAAAGAGCAGGTCATCAGATGTTTGAGAAACTAATAATGGGGCACCATCAGCCAGCTGTATCAATGCGTGTGCACTAGTGCACAGCAGTGCTGTTTGTTGTCTCGTTTTCTACCAGTATAGATGTAATATACAATTAATGTTTTTGTAGTTGGATGTGTGTATGAAAGTTGGCAAAACAAACTTAGATTTTTTCAAAATGCTTCACAAATGAGTAACTCTGTACATGGTTACATTTTAGCTGAATATGTATTCGTTTCTTGCCAGCTGAGCAAAAATATAGTGACTGATTGCTTGTCAATGGCGTCTCTGGTCTGGATAGGGTGATAATTTTATTCTTGTGATTTTGTGCAGTTCTGGCCTGTTATTACTTTCTGGGAAAGGTAACAGCTTATGTGAAAAAGATGATGTCAATACAAACATTTTGAGAGGAAGACCAGGCAAATCTTCATGAAAAGACAAATAAATCATATATATATATATATATATCCAACTCACTCCTCAAAAAGGATGACGACGCCGTGTGCGGTTTTTCATAATTTATTTTCGGCCACCATCAAACGCGATTCGACTGCACAGCAGTCTTGCTCACTGATAACGAGGTATCGAACGCGGCCATTTTTTAAACTTACTTCCGTGCATCAAACGTGTCCCATGATAACTGCAAACACAGTGCTTGTGAAAACAGACTCGTAGTTTTTCAATTCATTACACGGTGTTTCACAAACATATTTGCAATTCTTTTTTCTTTTTTCCAATCGATGTCAAATTCAGATTGAAAAATCTATTTCATTTAGTACCATCAATGATGTAAAATTATTAAACTCCACAAAATCAATCAAATTCGGCATTTGTCGACACAGCGCATTATTGTTTGCAGGAATTGCATAATCAAGCTCAAGTGAGCATGCGCTATGTTCTGACATACCAAACATAATTTCATTAACCAACTAATGGGTGAAATGACACTTGTAGAATCCTAAAGTTCATCACTGATGTACATTACAATATATAAATTAACAGTCTGTGGTTCATAAATTTACAGAGTCAAGCCCCAGTTGGCCTACAATTCTTATGACTCGAAATGGAACATTATTATATACTTTTAATTAATAGTTGTATCAAGCCCCAATGGGCAATTCACCGTGTACTTACTAAACATATCTTCCTTCCTTGATCTTCTTACAAGTCTGTTCATTAAAATTATTTATTTACACTTTAAAATAACCTACTCACTATGCTTGATCTTTCTAGGCATCAAATCAATCTCATTATATCTATATTACAAATGTGTGTGCAAATCGTCTTCTACATTCAAGCCACCCGGCTGCTTTGAATCCAGCTCTATAATATAGCGGGACTCTAATTTCCTTAGTTTTTTCTCCCTGTTCCCACCTCTTATATCGGCTGCCACTGCATCTATCACAAAGTATGTTAGTCCTCTAGCATCTTTATTGTGAAACCTTTCAAAGTGGCGAGCAACAGGATAGGTCCGATCGCCATTTTTAATGGCCCTCAGATGCTGTAGGATCCTTTTGTGAACTTCCAGGATTGTGCTGCCCACGTACCGCAAGCCACATGGGCATTGCAGCACGTAGACAGCAAAATCTGTCTTGCAGGTATATCTTCCTCTGATTTTCTTCATATTCTTTGTCAGGCCTGGTTTCTATTGCTCCGTATTTACTCCATGCGTACAGGCCTTATATTTTATGCACTTCATAAAACCCTGTTGCTTGCTTAACCAAGTTGTTTTTGGCTGGGGTTTTCTCAAGTTATTTCTAACCAGCACCTGCTTGAAAGACCTATCCCTGCGAAATGTAATCTGTGGTCTGCAAGGAACAGCTTTACCTAGGAGTGGATCATTCTTAATAATATGCCAGTGTCTATTCAAGATGCTTTTTAGTCTGTCTTGCTGTTTGCTAAAGGTTGTGGTAAACCTATACTGATTTTCATTTTCCTTCACTTGTTTTTTTGCCCTTGTCAAACAGTATTTCCCCCCTTTTTCTTTTTGAAGCCCTGCTCATTGCAGTGTTAATCCATTCATCTGGGTATCCTCTGGTTTTAAACCTTCTTTTTAGAAGACTGAGTTCTTTGTTAGTTTCTACCTCTTCATTGGAATTTCGTCTAGTACGAAGACATTCTCCGTAGGGAATGCTTCGTTTCAAATTGCTCGGGTGAAAACTCTTTGCATGTAGCAGTGTATTCCCTGATGTTGGCTTTCTGTAAAGTCTGGTTTCCACCTTGCCTCTATTGATGTATACAGTGAGGTCAAGAAAATTTACACTGGTTTTGCTTATTTCACTAGTGAAACTTAAATTAAGATCGTTCTTCTGTATTTTATTGATGAAGCTCTTTACCTCTTCCTCCGTGCCTTTCCACACTAGAAATAAATCATCAATAAAACGACTCGAGTGCATAATGTGGCCCTCCCATTCATTTTGATACTGCGTTCGGATCACCTGCTCCTCCCACCAGCCCATATGCAGATTCGCATAGCTGGGGGCGAAGCAGGTGCCCATCGCAGTGCCACATATCTGGTGGAACAATTCACCATTAAACAGAAAAAAGTAGCTTATTAAGCATTTCTCAATCATTCTTAAAATCATTTGTGTGTGGGACCACAGTCTTATTGGTCTTACTCCCAAAAAATGTCTTGCGGCTCTTAAGCCATCATTATGTCTAATGCTGGTGTATAGCGTTGACACATCAATAGTGACCAATAAGTAATCTTCCTCCCAAGGAAGAACATAGATCCGCCTGAGGAAGTCTCCCGTATCTTGGCTATAGGAGGGCAATGTTTTAACCAGAGGACCTAAAAACGAATCTACGTATTTGGATGTGTGTTCTAAAGCACTCCCCATCGCTGAAATGAAGTGTAGGCCCACTGGGGCTTGACTCTGTAAATTTATGAACCACAGACTGTTAATTTATATATTGTAAAGTACATCAGTGATGAACTTTAGGATTCTGGTGGTGGTACTAAATGAAATAGATTTTTCAGTCTGTGAATTTGACATCGATTGGAAAAAGGAATTGCAAATATGTTTGTGAAACACCGTGTAATGAATTGAAAAACTACGAGTCTGTTTTCACTAGCACTGTGTTTGTAGTTATCATGTGACACGTTTGTTGCACGGAAGTAAGTTTAAAAAATGGCCGCGTTCGATACCTCGGTATCAGTGAGCAAGACTGCTGTGCAGTCGAAACGCATTTGATGGAGGCCGAAAATAAATTTTGAAAAACCGCACACGGCGTCATCATCCTTTTTGAGGAGTGAGTTGGATGTAACAGGACCCGCTCTCGTGGGGTCCTTATCGATGACGCAACTATTGTTTTGGAGGTGGCAATTGTTGCACGTGGGAAAGTACAGAGGAATATATATATATATATATATATATATATATATATATATATATATATATATATATAGTTTACCTAGCTGAGATCTGAGAAACCAACAATTGCCTGCCAATTATTGTGATCCTACCATAAACCTGTGGCAAAGTTATCTTTTAAAACTTTGTTTGATAAATTAAAATATCACCATATTACCTAAAATATAGAGATTTGAGCACCTGCAGAGCAGATTTGGAGTGGTCCTTTTTCTGTTTCTATGTCTTAAGGCTCCATTTGATGTGTGTGTGTGTGCATAAATGTAGTGTTCAACCCAATATAATTATTAGTTTTGCATTAACTTAATAATAAACTTATTTTAAAAAATACATTTAACTTCTAAACTTTTTAATACATTATTTAAATTAATTAAATACATTTTAACATTATTTATTAAATATTAAAGACAAACAGAAATGTCAGCGAGGGTGGGTAATTTTTTTTAAATGATTGTTTAAAAATAATATAACATAAATTAATATATTAGGGGGCGCTAGGTGGCGCACATCCAAGATGGCCGCACACCCGTGAGGCTCTGGCGGTGTGGCGGACAAAATCCTTCAACTATCCTATATGGCCAAGTCAAACCAGCATAAAAGCCGAGGGGACTGATGTCGGGGGCCGAGCTGCGGAGAGGGTAAAAAAAAAATCCTGATTCCTGCTGAGGGGTGAGGCAGTCGGAGCAAGATACGGGAGCTGGGACCCCGGGGCGCTGCCGGACTGGTCCTCACAGGCGGCGCACTACGCTACTGGAGCCCCGCGGATTCCACGAGGTGACCGGGCCCTGGGGGCCTCCGTGAGTGGAAACGAGCGTGCGGGCCGGAGGAAGAAAGGAAACGCCGATCGGGCGGAAAAAGAGCACTGTGCGCAGCAGGGGCACCGGAGACGGCATACTTTCCCCGCGGATTGCGAAGCGGGCGGCGAGCCCTTGCGGTGGAGCGAGGAGGCCCCGTGGCGGCTACTGCGACCCCATCGGGCGAGCCGGAGCACGTAGCATGATCCTGAGAGGAGAACACTAGAAGCACCCCCACCGAGTGAGTAAGCGATATTCGAGACTCGGCAGGACCCCCCCCGCTGCAACATATCACGACGTAGCCTACTGGGCCGCACCGAGCCTGTGGGGGGGCAATTATTTGCTGCACCGCATGTTGTAGAATACCGAGAGAAGACGGGGGATAGGACCCATGCCCCTACGCCAAACTGAGAAAAAGTGAGTGCGGGTGGCTGAGATCGGGTCTGCTGACGCAAGGCTCGCGTAGCTGAGGGGGCACTTTGCGGATAAAATGCGCTCTACACATCGTGTAGCTACATAAGGGGTATAGTCGGATCGGCGCTGAGGTATAATGCCGCCGCCTTGAGTTATTCTCCCCCCCCTCGCGTCCACACTGCTGCCAACTTCGCAGCCCCCACCACACGAAGAGGGGCTACACGAAAAAACTGGGCGGAGGCACGAGACACAACATTAACGGGCGGAGGGAATGGCAGACGACTGCAGCTGAGGGGAGCCCATTCCTTGCGATTAGGGCGGGAGCCAGGCACTAATTCCTTTCAAGATGGGGAAACCAGATAACCGTCAGCCCCGCCTTACATTTGACAACAAGAAGTCGTCTACTAGATCCACATCGGTGGACTCCGGCTCCACCAGCGTGGACCAATCTCACGCCTCCCAGCCAGCCATGGAAGACGATGTAAAATCACTACTCCTTGCCATGAAACAAAGTCTTAGTGACCTGTCCGGAAAAATGGACACTATGAATAATAGACTGGACTTCCTCGTGCAGAAAGTTGACAAGCATGATGGGCAACTCAAAGAGGCGGAACGAAGGATATCAGATACGGAAGACGCCACAGCCCAGATGCAAAAGCAGGTAACGCATATGGACAAAATATTGAAAGTTATAGCGGCTAAGAACGAGGATTTGGAGGCCAGAAGCCGCCGAAATAATATCCGCATTCTTGGAATACCAGAAAGTACAGGCACTGGCCGCATGGAGGAGTTTGTGGAAAGACTGCTATGTGCCACTTTCGGACCAGAATCATTCTCGGCGCATATGGTGGTGGAAAGGGCACACCGCTCTTTAGGGCCCCGGCCCCCCCCAGGGAGTACACCGAGACCCATCATAGCTTGGTTGCTTAACTACCGAGATCGTGATGCGGCCCTCAAGAAAGCTCGAGACCAGCAAAAACTACAGTTCGAGGGAAATGAATTCGCCATCTATCCGGACTTCACGATGGCTGTGCAGGAGGCGAGAAGGAAATTCCTGCCAGTCAAGCTTAAGCTACGCAAGGCCCAGATCGACTATGCCCTAATGTACCCCGCAAGGCTTCGGATCACACACAACGGTAAGCAGACCTTCTGCACCACTCCTCAGCAAGTGGAAGATTTCCTTAAGGCTACACAACGGAGGTCGCCGCGAACGGATCGCAGGTCTAGATCCCCGTCCCCGACAGAGGAGTAACCAGATCATGATATCATTTTCACGCCCGGATGAGACAGAGAGATACCGGTCCTATTCGGGGAAGGATGACTGACAGCCTATGTTGGGCCGCTGAGGTCCAATCGCCCGGACCACTACAGAGAGACTACCGGAACTGCCTGACACCTGCCACCGGGCGATACAGACTTACGAACTGAACACCTAGGAACAGCTAAGTGCCCTTCGGGCGATTTGGGGTGCGCATATGATGTGGTATGATCGGGCAGACTTTTCCTTATATACCCCCTCGATCTTTCCCGATACAAGCGAGGGCCGTATTAAATTAAACAACGCCAAGCCCCCTTCCCTTGCCGCTCCTCCCACGCCCCCACACTGGGGGTGCTGGGAACCTTGAGGCAATGAAGCGAGACCACGGGGGAGGGTTGTTGTTGCTCACTGGCGCCCCCCCTAACTGGGAGATCCCCCTGTTTGGTGTATTTCCACCCTAATTACCAGTAGAGAGTTTTTACATACCACAGTGTCACTGTTCGACACTACATAGTATGGTTTTTTTGTTTGGGTGGATGGGAGGGTACCTTTGCACTGGCACGATTGGGGTGCTGATGTGGGAGGGGGTGGGAGGGGATGTTGACACTCGCCCTAATGGCGACTTACGGGGACAAAGTTGGGGGGGGAGGGGATAAGAAATATCCGATTTGTTAAAGCTTGCCAGGAGACACAATTTGATCGAGAGGTCCGATCTCTACGGAACAGTCGTGCAGAGACTACCCAAGGTCACACACTATATCACGCATCACTACCCGTGTTTTATATAAAACACACGGTTAAATACTGTCGACACATACTGTGAATGCGCAAATTAAACTCCTTACGTGGAATGTAAGAGGGCTGGGAGACCATCGCAAAAGACGCCATGTGCTGGCGTATTTGGATAGGCATAACATACAGGTAGCGTTGCTACAAGAAACACACCTTGACCCCCGCCGCGAACCGCTTTTTGGTAGTAGATGGGCTTCCGTGAGGGTGTTCTCTTCATACTCCACATACGCGCGGGGCACACTCATACTTATCAAGAAAGGTACACCCTTCATACTTGGTGGCACCTACAGTGACTCCGTGGGACGCAGCTGCCTCCTCTGGGGCACACTTGGCACCCAATCGGTGACTATTGCTTCGTGTTATGGACCAAACATAGATAACCCAGATTTCTTCTCCACTCTATGGGGACAGATCATCAAGGTGGGGTCCACTCATATAATCTGGGGAGGAGATTTTAATGTTGCATTGCAGCCCACCATGGACAGATCCAACCCCCTCCCGCAGCACTATAACAACACACATGCCACCCTCTCACAACTTTTTGTAGATCAAGGAATTATAGACGCCTGGAGATATGCTCACCCAGCAGATAGAGAGGGCACCTATTACACGGCGGGCCATCGCACATGGTCGAGGTTGGACTATTGGGTCTGCTCCAGAGGGGTTGGCACATGGATACACTCGGCAGAGCACATGGCACGTACATACTCAGACCATGCGCCTGTATGCCTGACAATACTACCCCTAGTTTAATTGCGGCACCTCGATGCTGGAAATTAGTACAGGAGGCACTGCTGGATGCGGTGTTCCGGGCGGAGATAGGCGAGGAGATAGACGACTTCCTTACCAGAAACAAAGGTTCGGTAACATATGTCCATACAGTGTGGGAAGCTTTTAAAGTAACTATGCGGGGCACATGCATGTCTAAAAGTTTTGGGGTGCTCCGCGATTTAAGGCGAACACTCCATAAATTGGAAATAGAAATAAAGGCACTGGAACAACACATGTGGACGGTGGCGTCGGGCGACCGACGGGCTCTCCTACGTGAGAAAATATCTGAATATGGGGAGACGGCAACGCGGGAGGCTAGGTTTAAAGGTAAATATTTCAAGGCCCGAAGATATGGCGAGGGGGAGAGACCGGGTAAGGCGCTGGCATCGGAGATCAGACCACCCCGCTTCTCCAATCATGTGCTGGAAGTGGTGAGGGAGGACGGGTCACGACATAGGGACAGCCGGGATATTCTGCAGGACTTCACTGAGTTTTACACGGAACTATACACCTCACGCCAGAGGGCGCCCCCTGATTTATCGCAATATCTTGCAGATGTAGCGCTGGGATGGCTAGGGGACGGTCAGAGAGAATTCTTGGAGGCCCCATTTGAGGATGATGAGCTCCGTGAAGCCATCATGCAGATGGCGTCGGGGAAGGCTCCCGGGCCTGACGGCATCCCTATAGAGTTTTATAAAACCTACATTGACCAGCTTCTTCCAGTTCTGAAAGAGGTATTCTTGGAGGCCCAAGAATTGCAGCTCCTGCCGGAATCGATGAGAGAGGCGCGTATAATCTCACTGGTAAAACCGGGTAAACCAGCAGATAGATGTGAGTCGTACCGTCCTCTATCGCTCATAAATACTGACGCAAAGATTCTTGCTAAGTTAATTGCCAACCGGCTTAAACTTCTTATGGAGAAGCTGGTTCTGCCGGACCAAGCTGGCTTCATTCCCGGCAGGGCTACCGCTCATAATTTGCGGACGTTGTTCTCTATCCTCCAAACTGTGGACCCCAATATGGCACTAGTGGCGGTCTTTTTAGACGCCACGAAGGCCTTTGACTCAGTGGAGTGGGGCTATCTTTTGCTATACTCCAAACCATGGGACTCCCCAACGGTTTCATGACCTATATCAGACTCTTATACACAGCCCCAACAGCCACGGTCCAAATAAACGGATTACTCTCGCCTCCGATAGCGCTCACCAGGGGCACTCGCCAGGGATGCCCGCTGTCCCCCTTACTATTTGCTCTCGCAATGGAGCCGCTAGCAGCTAAAATCAGACAACACCATGCTGACAAAGGGCTCCGGTGTTTTTGCGCCCTGTTCTTATATCATTATACGCAGACGACGTCACGCTCTATGTGAAAGACCCACGGAACAATCTGAACCCACTACTCAGGGAGTTCGTTCGGTTTGGCTGCCTATCCGGGATCCATATAAATTGGGCTAAATCCCAGATCTTCCCACTGACCACAGCTACCACAACCTTTGACACAGATTACCCCATAGCATGGTGCACAGATGAGGTGCGCTATTTGGGAATTATGGTCACGTCAGACCGGGAAGAGCTGATGCGACTGAATTACGGGCGCACATTGGAGCATGTTACTGGATGTGTGACCCGCTGGAACGCACTCCCACTGACCATGGCAGTCCGCATCTCCCTAATAAAGATGGTAATTTTACCTAAATTTTTATATTTATTCTTAAATATCCCGTATGACCCGGGGAGACACTTTTTTGCTAGCCTCCGCACTGAGCTGATTCGTCTGGTCTGGGGTGGCAAACAACCCCGGATAAAATGGGACACATTAATGCGCCCATATGCACAGGGAGGGTTTGATATTCCCAACTTTGAATTATACTACCAATGCGCTCAGGCACATTTCGCCCACTTCTGGTTTAACCCCCCTCGATACACACCGCATGTAGCAACTGAACATTGGATTGCACACCCCACCCCGCTAGAAGGCGTGATACTCTCACACATCAAACCTCGAGAGTCATGGCCCACATCGGTGGAGTGTACACTCAAAGCCTGGCATTATATTGCGAATAAACTACACATACCACACATATATTCGCCACTGCTTCCACTGGTATATCATCCACGGATGCCTCTGCTACAGGAGGGAGTGTTTAAAAAAATGGCTCGGATTCGGAACATACGGAAGTGGGGGGATCTCTACCGGAATGGTAAATTCCGTACCCTACAGCAATTCTTTCAAGACTCTCCACCCACCACGATGGAAACATTCCTTTATATACGCTTAAGGCATGGGTTGAAGGATTGTACGTCTGACTACCCAGCTGAACCCGAGATGCTTACGCCACTACACCATGTCCTGCGCACGCCCACAGCCGCACACTTAGTGTCTGCCCTATACCGCGCACTATACACTGATGGTACATACCCCATATGTGATGCCCGACACAAGTGGTCAGCCGAACTGGAACAACCCCTCACTGACAAGCAATGGGACTTTTGCTGCACGCAAACTGAACAGGTCTCCTCAAACAGCCGACTGCGTATTCTTCATTATAAATTCCTTCAGCGGAGTTAATACACACCAATGAAGTTACACAAATTCGGATTGCGAGACACAAGCAGATGCGATAGATGCAGGGCGGACTCTGCTGATTTTCTCCACCTAGCGTGGGCGTGCCCAAGGGTGTATGAATATTGGACTGCAGTCCTGAATGCGTTAGACAGCATGATATCTCTGCAGATTCCCAAATCTCCTCAGGTGGCTCTGCTTGGTTATACTGAGCAGATCCCGGCACAACACCGCAGGTTTGTGTCCTTGGGCCTCATGTTAGCGAAGCGACGAGTGGCTTGTAGATGGGGTCGCGGGAGGGCGCCTAAATTTAAGGAATGGCTGGGGGACATGATGTTATGGCAGGATCAGATGGGCATATATGCTGAACTACTCCCGGTAACATCACGCCCAAGAGACATATGGGGCCCGCTCCAGGCATACCTGCTGTCACACCCGGACACCGAAAACCAGGAAGCATCCATATAGTTCACTGTAGCGGCCCTACTCATTTACATGCAGATACCCCCCCCCCCCACCGGGACACAGGCGGCGAACGGGCAAGCCCTATCATGCATTCTACAAAGTAAGTTCCACGATTTAGACTACTAAGCGCAGAATATGGGTGAATCACGTTATGCTTTATTGCACTGTGAATTTGTACAGAAAGCGCTGTAAGCTGTTCCCATGCACAATGATGGATGTCTCTTGCATAAACATGTGAAATGCTGTATGTATTAATTTTCGTTCAATAAAACTTTTAAATAAAAATAAATAAATAAATATATTAAAAAAATACATTTTTTAAAACACAATTTAATGAGTTACAGGGTTATAACATTTTGTTTTAGTAAGGTAAAGTTTAATATTTTAAATTAATGTTTGCCGAATATATTTAAATATTTCTATCATTTCTTTTAAATATTAACAGTCTATAATGTTTCCTGGTGAATATGATGAATGATGATCATCCAAAAATGTGAAATGTGTAGGACATGCACTGTACAGGGTCCTTGCCCAGTTTGTGAATTAACGTTATTTCTGACCCATGATAGGGGAAAAGGCCTGTGGTTTTTGCGAACAAATTGAATAATGCTCTAATGGGTTAACCCACTCAGTCAAGAAAGTTTTGTAGAACTTTATAGGGAATCCATCTGTACCTGGGGACCTCCCTAAGGGCATAGGTTTTAGTGCTTGTCCTAAATCTGAGATGTCAATGGGGGACTCAAAGAAATCCCTCTCAGTGGTGAGGTGTTTTGAATCATAGTTTTTAATGTAGCTCACTATGTAAGCCGGGAGGTCTTTTCCCCTCTCATACAAAGACTTATAGAAGACTTTAAAGGCTTCTAGTTTGTCTCTTTCTTTTATTGAACACGCGCAACACTTCTTTTTAGCCTTAGTAATATGCATCTTAGCCCTTTGAAGGCATAATTTTCTTGGCAATAGAATTCTCACCTTATTACCCCAAGCCGTGCTTCGTGCCAGGTCCCCCTGCTGCTTCTGCTTTGCTTGTTTCTTCAGTGAACATTATTTTACTTTTTGTCCTATCTCCTGCTAAGTTGCTGCTGGCCCACTGCACTGTTTTCCCACTGTTGTAGCCCTTTGTTGTCTTTTCATTTTAATTGCTTTTGTTTAATAAGATGTCCATCGCCCCCCCCTGTCGCAGCTGGACCAAGGTCACTGAAGAACTTCTAGTCAACTCCCTCAGCAAAGTCACTGCGCCAACGACGCCAACACAGCAGCACGCAACCTCCACCGATGGATCTCAAACTGTGCCGACACCCTGGCACCCCTCAAGAAAAGACCAAACAAGCAACACTCCAAGAAGGCCAGCTGGTTCACTCCCGCCCTCCACAAGTCCAGACACACCTGCAGACGACTCAAGAAGAGATGGAAGAACAACAACAACCCTGGAAACTCACGCAACCTTCAAATCCGCCGTCAACGCACACCACCTCCTTCTGAAAACCACAAAGAAAACTGCCCTCCAAGACAGAATCAACGCACACAGCAGCAAAGAACTCTTCGTCATCATCAAGGAGTTCGCCAGGCTCAACAGCGAGGCCACAGACGTCTCCTCCTCCCAAGACCTCTGCAACAAACTCGGCACCTTCTTCCTCCACAAGATCAGGAAGATATATGACAGCTTTGACACCCTAAAACCAGCCACTACGCCTGCCACACACAACCAAGCTGCACTCTAACAGACTGTGCTCTGCTGGACCCCGCTCATAACCGAGGACACGCTCAAGACCATGATGAGCATCCACCCACTCGGGTGACCCGACGAATCCTTGCCCATACCACATCTTCCACAGAGCAGCCGCCTTCATTGCCCCCAGCTTCGCTGCACCATTAATTGCTCCATCGAATCCGCCACCTTTCCTGACGATTGGAAACACGCCGAGATCAACCCCCTGCTGAAGAAGCCGTCCTTAGACCCAACAGACCTCAAGAACTTCAGACCCATCTCGCTCCTCCCCTTCCCAGCCTAGGTCATCAAGAAGGCCATCAATGCCCAACTCTCATTCATCAAAGTGAACCATGTCCTGGACACCTACCAATCCTACTTCAGAAGCAACCACAGCACAGGGACCGCACTCCTCGCCACCACCGATGACATCTGCTCCCTCCTCGACCAGGGCGAGACCGCAGCCCTCACCCTACTAGACCTCTCGGTTGCCTTCAACACCATCTCCCACCGGACCCTAATCACGAGACTTCACGATGCCAGCATCGGCGATAAGGCTCTGGACTGGATCCATTCCTTTCTCACAGGCCAGACCCAGCGAGTCAGTCTACCACCGTTCATCTCAGAGCCCACTGAGATCAGCTGTGGAGTCCCCCAGGGTTCGTTCCTGAGCCCCACCCTCTTCAACATCTATATAGCACCCTCACAGCCATCGCCAGAAGCCACGGACTCAACATCATCTCATATGCTGACGACACTGAGCTGAACCAACTTCCACTGTGGAATGAAGACCGTTGCCACCAGGATGAAAGACAGCTGCCTCAAACTCCACTCTGACAAGACAGAAGTACTCATCCTGGGAACCGCCCCTTCAGCTTGGGATGACTCCCGATGGCCTGCTCTCTGGGATCTTCCCGCACCCTGACGTACCATGCACACAACCTCAGCATCATACAGGACTCATCGCTCACTATGAACCGTCAAATTAACACAGTTTCCTCAGCCTGCTGCCACACGCTCCACCTGCTTCAAAAGACGTTCAGATGGATCCCCACAGAATCCAGAAAGACGGTCACCCACGCACTCATCATCAGCAGACTCTACTATGGAAACGCACTCTACGCTGGCGTCACCAAGAAACAGCTCAAGAAACTTCAGTATGTCCAAAACGCCACAGCCAGACTGGTACTCGACATCCCCCGCCGCATTCACATCACGCAACACCTGCGACAACTCCACTGGCTCCCAGTCAACAAGAGAATCACTTTCAAGCTCATCACTCACACCTACAAAGCTCTACATGATGAAGGACCAGCATACCTGAATCACTGCCTCACATTCTGCGTACCTGCCAGACAACTCCGATCCTCCCAACTCGCCCTTGCCTGCGTCCCCAGGATCCACAAGACCAGAACTGGAGGAAGGTCTTTCTCCCTCCTTGCTGCCAAGCCCTGGAACACCCTGCCTCTCAGGCAATCGGCGTCACTGACCCAATTAAGGAAGGACCTCAAGACCTGTATCTTCCAATAGTCCTCCACACAGTCCGACCAGCAGCTCCCCTCCCCCAGCTCCTTGTGACCATCTTGTGTGAGAAGTCGCGCTATACAAGACCCTGATTGATTGATTGATTGATTGCTTGAATTGCTCCTAATGACTGCTGTTAAGTCCACTGTTGGTCTCCAAATTCTACTGTTGGCTTTATTTTTGTTCTAACTGTGTGTTGCATTTGTTGGCTCTCTCTCCACTGCCTGCTATTTTTTGCTGCCATTTTGCTACAGTGTTTTCCCTCCCACTTCCCGCCAGCCCCACCCACCACCCCACTCTGCCCCTTCCTCCTCCCAGGAAATACTTAATAGAGGCAGCAGCGCAGGCATGCAATTTACGAGCTGCTGGCACACCAAAGGCAAGCCCGTCTGGGCCTGGACCGTGTCAAGCACCAGGAACCCTGGCTCTCCCACAGCTCGAGAATACACCGCCACCGAACTCTGAGCTCTGGACCTCGGACGCCACAACAGCAACTGCTTCCGTACATCTCCTCGATCTATGGTAGGACCCTTTACCTGCTGGCACTGCCTATTCTACAAAACCAAAGCACCAGCACGCACGTCAACCATGACTGCCTCAGAACAATTCCACTGCCTCCTTCTCAATGCACGATCAATCTACAAGCACGCCACTGAGATATGGGACACCATCACCTCCCTCACCCATGATGTCATCATCCAGCAACTCCCGACAGTTATAAGATAGCACACTGGGACCGCATCAATAAACACGGAGGTGGAATCGCCATCATCCACAAAGAAACCAGCCACTGCACTACCGCTGCAGATGACACAACCCCAATCATGGAACACCTCAACTTCCAACTCAACAGCAAAACCACCATCAGAGGCACCCTCACCTACAAACCTCCAGGACCACTCCCCAGTTTCTGCAATGCCATCCCGAATTCATCGCCCTGCTCGCCATTTACTCCAAACACTACATCTTCCTTGGAGACCTCAATTTTCACCTCGATGACCTTAACAGCGCTAGCACCACAACCTTCTCAAAAGCATGAACAACATCTGCCTCATCCAACAAGTCACCAACCCCACACACAATGCAGGACACACGCTTGACCCTATCTATAAGAAAGTGACCTTTTTGGATGGTCACCCCCACACTATTTGCTCTAGATGCTTTTGGTTATGACTCTAAAAGTGCACTGGAGAATGATAACCAGGCCCCAGTACCAGTGCTCTATCCCTAAATTGGTAACTGTGAATTGGCAACCCCAATTGGCAGCACATTAACCCCCTTATATATCCCTAGCATATGATTCCAGTGATACCCAGGGCATGGGTGTTAAAAGAGTCACCAGAGCCTGAAGCACTGATTGTGCCACCCTGAGTGACCCAAGGAAACTTCTGTCAGCAGGCCTGCCATTGCAGACTGCAAGAGCAGTGCGAACGGCTCGAACTCAGTTGTATCCATACCATGTGTGGCATAGCCAAAATCACTATCTTCACTCTGTCAGCCATCCCTAAGGAAGGCTTCCAGAACCCAGAAGGCAGAGTGCAGTATATTAAAGGTGTAGACATATAAGTGAAAGTTTGTATGTCCCTATAGTGGCCTTTTCCATTAATTGCATCTATAAGTGAACAAAGGTTCCTAGGATAATATGGGCGGGCACCGGGCAAACCTGAGGTCACAAGTTCCATTATGGTACCACTGAGATTGGTCATGTTTGGTATCAAACAACGTGCCTTCTCACTACTGACACAAATCGCATGTTGAGGGCGATGTGGCATGGACCCAGAAAGCTACCTTAGAGGTTGCCCATCGAGTTACAACAGTTTTCCTGTGCTCTGGATGCCAGCTCACAGCTGCTGCCACCAAGACAGAATTCTGACCTCCTGGGCAGAAGTGTGAACATTCCCAGGAGTCAGGACAATGGCCTGGACAGGAAGAAGGTCACACCTCCCTCCCTCCCAGCAAAGCTAGTGAAGTTGCACATCAAGGTGGTGAGCTTCAAAGGGCCCACCACCTCGGATATGCAAGCAGCCTGTCCCCCAGTGGAGGACAAAGCCGTCTCCCTACCACATTTGCACCTGGACAGGTGGGAAAATTAATTTGTCAGGAGGTGTGCACCCCCAGAAGGCTAGCCACACTTCTAGGGTGAGAAGCCTGGTCTGTATAGCTGAGGAAGACTTCTGCTATCTTGAAAAGTGACAAAATAGAGTGTTCTGGGTGGAAAAGGTGTCACAGCCCACTGGATGTGGTCACTTCACGGGCGGATTTGCCGCTGGAGCTACTAGCCCATTGGTCACTGGCCCCAACACCCCATAATCAACGATTTAAGGGGCACCCCTGGCACAAGAACCTCAGATCTGTGTTAACTTGTGACAAGAGAACAAGAGAAGATCCTGCTTCAACGACAGCAGGAACCTACACTAACAATCATGGACCAAAGACCAATTCTCCCAGCAAGAAAGAACCCTTTGAGCCAAAGGAAGACCAGACTCCAGTGGACTAGTGGCACTAGTCCCCTGCACACCACAGGTAAAAATTACCTACCGGAACCGAGGAAGCGCTGGCCATTGTGTCCTCTAAGGGATCGCCCACAAGCAGGTGGTGCAGTGCATTGTGGGAAGTGTAGTCAAGCTCTTGATCGAGTTTTCAGCCTCTGGAAGGAGAGATAGCTTCTCTTCCAACTTACCACTGCCAAGTCTTGTTGGTTTCCAGTCCGGTCATCAACACCTTTACTCAACACTACAACCTACAACTCCTTCAGCCGATATCACCACTGTTGTTGAGATTTTGCATCTGCTTCCTCGCCTGCACTGTCCCCGTGGTAAACTCAGCAACTGCAGATACTGTTCAGCACCACGGATAGCCAGGCACATCTCTGCACCCGAGCCGCCCGAGCTAGGTAGAGTGGTTCTGCTTCATGTTTCCTGGTCCAGAGGCCCACACAAGCTTACCCCCCTTGAGCTCCTCTGAACCTGACCTGCAAGTGACCAATTGTCACAAGTTGCATTTCAGCACCTGCGGCTCCCTCGTTCAGCACCAAGGACAGCCAGGACACTTCTGAACCAGGACCCTGATGCCCCGTCAAGCCCATCAAACCCAAGAGATCCATCAAGCAGGCCAGCTAGTACACCACAGAACTGAGAACCACAAAACGCAAAATGCAAGCGACTAGAAAAGAAGTGCCGCACCAGCAAGGAACCCACAGACTGTGCCACCTTCAAGACATTCCTCAACCAATACCACCAGGTCCTGAAAAAGACGAAAAGGAGTGCCCTAGCTGACTGCATCAAAGCCAGTGCTGACCACAGCAAAAAACCCTTCAACATCATCAGAGAGTTTTCCAATCCAGCAGCCACCAATAACTTCATCACCCCCTTCCTAGAACTCTGTGACACCCTGGCAGACTTCCTCCACAACAAGATCTTCACCATCTACAAAAACTTTGAAACGCAACCTTCCACAGTCGACATCCTCAGCCACCTCGCACCCACAGATGCAAACCCCGACCACCTGCTCATCACACAAAACACCACAGCCAGCTTAAAATCTGTCCACTCAGGAGCTCCCACAGACTCTTGTCCCCACCATATATTCAACCTCAGGAGCAAGATAATCAGCAAGGAGCTCACCACCATTTTCAACGCATCCATGTAATGCTACAGGCAGTTACACATTGTGAGATCGTGTATTGACCATCGACTCCATTTTACTCTAACTACATTTTGTGAGCACGGTTTCATCTTCTGTTTTTCTGACCCTGCCTTTCAGCTGCGAACACAGGCAAGCCCAGGTTACTTGCACACACACAGCTTGTTTATGTTTTTCACTTCACCGAGCGAGAGAGATAAGATGCTAGAACAGACCGCATGGGATGCGTACAGTGTCCAAGGATGAGAATGTGAAGAATTCTGCCTCAGCTCTCATCGGAGCCTGGCAGCTCTGTTGAGTGACCTCAACGAATAGTGTAGCCAGCACCTACAGCGCAGATAAAGGGAGTGGGAACTTCTAGAAATCTCTCTCTGTGTTAGTAAAGAGTATATAGACAGAGACCTCTTGGCGCTTTGACAGGAGCTTTCCTGGGAGCGGACACACTGCCCACGCTTTGTGCCCGGTTGAGACCTCCTGCCTGAGACTGTCAAGGGGTTCCCCAGTCGTGCTGGCAACAATGATGCTAAACAGACAGCCGGTGAAGTATTCCAAGTTCTAATTACTTATTCTTGTGTACATGCAGTTATCTTTCCATGCATTTTTACTTGTGTATAAACGTTCACTATATGTTGTATTTTGGCACTCCAAAGTGTGTAGAGTTCTATTTTGAAGAGTGTTCATGTTGTGTCCTGGTATTTTGAAGTCTTGCTCAGGTATTCTGAAGAGAAAAGCAAGACAATGCATCACCTCAGCCACCTTCCCCAAACAATGGAAACACTCCAAAAACCGTCCGCCGACCCCAGCGAACTCAAGAACTACCATTCCATTTCTCTGTTCTCCTTCCCCACCAAAGTCCTGGAGAAGGGCATCAACCGCCAACTGACAGAACAGCTGGAGAGCAACAATCTTCTGGACTCTTCCCATCTGGATTCCGCACCAACTCCAGCACCAAAACTGCCTCCAGCGAGATCAGAACCCTCCTTGACCGAGAAATGGCAGCCCTGATCCTCCTCTTGATCCTCCTCGACCTCTCAGCAGCGGTCAACACCGTATTCCACCACACCGTCATCGAGAGGCTTCATGACATTGTAATCCAAGGAGACACCCTCAAATGGATTGCCTCCTTCCTCACTGGAAGAACTCGGAGAATCCACCTGCCACTTTTTACCTCGTAAACCAAGAACATCATCTGCGGTGTTCCTCAATGCTCGTCCCTCAGCCCCACACTGTTCAACACTTACATGACCCCCGTGGTCAACATCGTCAGAATCCATGGACTAAACATCATATCTTATGCAGACGACACCCAGCTCATGCTTTTGCTATCAGAAGACCCCTCCACCTCGATGGCCAACTTCCTCAGGTGCATGCCGAGCGTCACAGACTGAATGAAGGACAACTGCCTAAAACTCAACACAGAAAAAACTGAAGTACTGATCTTCAGGATTCCTCAATGCTCGTCCCTCAGCCCCACACTGTTCAACACTTACATGACCTCCTTTGTCCGCATCGTCAGAATCTATGGACTAAACATCATATCCTACACAGACGACACCCAGCTCATGCTTTTGCTATCAGAGGACCCCTCCACCTCGATGGCCAACTTCCTCAGGTGCATGCCGAGCGTTGCAGACTGAATGAAGGACAACTGCCTAAAACTCAACACAGACAAAACTGAAGTACTGATCTTCAGGATCAACACCTCCCTATGGAACGACTCCTGGTGGCCTCCTGAACTAGGACCCTCACCGACAGACCATGCCCGCATCCTTGGCATTATCCTGGACAGCAAGCTCACCATAAGAGCCAGATCAACGCAGACTCTTCTGCCTGCTTCCTCACGCTTTGCATGCTCCGTAAGATCTTCAAATGGCTCCCCGTCAATGCCAGACAAACCGTCACTCAAGCCCTAGTCACCAGCTGCATGGACTACACAAATGCACTTTACGTGGGGATCACCACGCACCTCCTGAAAAGACTGCAGACCAAAATAAATTCAGCAGCCAGACTCATTATCGACCTCTCCAAAAGGACCCCCACCCCAAGAAGCTCCACTGGCTCCCCATTCAGAAATGATGTAAATTTAAGATGCTGATCCACACCTACAATGCCCTTCACAATCAAGGCCCGCCATACATCAACCACCGCATGAATTCTACCAACCCTCCAGACACCTGTGCTCTGCCTCCCTGGCACTCCCCCCCGCATCGGCCAAAGCATCAGTGGAGGATGCTCCTTCTCCTACCTTGCTGCGAAGTCCTGGAACGACCTGCCCCTTCACCTCAGGACCTAATCATCTCTTCTAGAATTCAGGAAAGGACTCAAGACCTAGCTGTTCAACTGAAAACTCCCCCCACCCCGAAGCAGCATAACTCTCAGCACCTAGATACTCTCATGGGTGTTTTGCAGCGCTTTATAAAACCTGTTTAATTGATTGATTGATTGATTGATTGATCATAAAGGAGTTGACTTGATTTGAGCGGGGTCCTCTCTGCTTGATACATTCTGTGAGCATTGTGCTAACCTTGGAGGATAGCTAGTTTTCTTTGGGACATCCTAGTGGGGGTTAGTTTGTCTGGCTGCTCAAGGGATTTGATCTCAGTTGTGAGTCTATTGGCCAGTGGCCTTGATTCTATGGCAATGTCTAATATATAATATGCAATGACAGATTGGGGAGAGAGTTTAGCTAAAATATTGATTGATTGTTGATTCTAAGGATGACCTATACAGCGGATCTCTCAATGTGTCCAATTTCAGACACCGTCTAGAGTTCTCCGGTGGTGGGGCACAGTGTTCCCCCTTAGGTTATATCCAGCTGTGCATGCTCTGGAGCATATTAATATTATAATGAGAATTAAATTAAAATGTGGTCTCTATGGGAGTATGTCACATGCATAGGGTAGAAAAATGAGAAAACGTGTAAATCAGGATTTTAATACCAACAGGCATCCACTAAACTCAATTAGGTGATTTGTTTTAAGAGCTGTTGACATTGCCCCCTCTCTTGAGTATGTGTTCAGTCAGGCTGAAGCCCTCAAACCCCAACTATCCGGTTACCTCTGGTGTTTTGCAGCTGCTCCTTTACTGTTTGAGGAAGTACGGTATCCTGAGAGGATTTGAAGGCGTATATGTTCAAGAGTGTAAAGGGAATCTCATGATGGAGTAGAAAGATTGTAATGTATCATTCTTATGTATCACTGTTGACCTTAACCTCCCCCTTATGAATGTAGGCCTTACAGAGCATAGCCACCCCTGCTACCATCCCTATTGTTGAGGCCCTGAACTGGTGTGCTGTATATGCAATTGATCACTAGTGAGAAGGAGTCTCTTTTATTAGGGTAGCTCCAAACTTGCCACCACTTTTTGGGTGAATTCAACCCACTGACATTTAGGTAAATTAACTTTAAAAAGCACGTCTTTGAGCCCATTGGTGGTGCGTCCCATAAAACAGTATTTCTTGTTTAGCGCTCATCATTGGACACCCCACTTGCCCACCCTCTCCTCCCAAAAAACACGAAAAGCCTGAATGGCAAACTGGGCTGAAATGTTTACTCGGGTCTAGGAAACCTACAATTACTGCAAGGGAGAAACCTTTCCAAGGAATAGTGCTCGAGGGGAAAGAAAGCAGGCCATTGTTCCAGGGTTAAACTTTAAAGGCATAGATTATTTGCGTATAAGTGCTTGCCTGCTCCCCTTCCTCAAGCCGGTCTTAGGTCCCTTGCAGCTGCCGACATGGTGCGTTATGAGCTGCACACTGAACCATGAGCAACATCCTGAGCTCCAGCCTCCTTCAGAGACTTTCCGCTCCGCTCTGTTCTGTTGTGACTGGGAGGTGACTGGGAGGAGGGTGTAGATGGCTCCATTTCATGGCCCTTCCCCTCTACATACGTGTCACTAGAAGCATTTTTGATCCCTTCACAGGCCCCCTGCCCCTTTAAGACCTCCAAAGACCAGCAGGACAAGGCAGAAGGCAAACCAAGGTCTTCCATGACGGACAGCGCTTTGAATCAGTCTATGGGAGATTGGCTCCTCAAGACCCTGGAAGAGAAGAAGGAAGGAGGTCCATCAGGGAAAATGCGAGACGTGGGGGAGGAGATGTCGAACAAGCATGGAGAGGACAATCCCGGGACGGTGGCAGTCTACACTGGGCTAAAAGACAGAGGAGCAGTCCCTGGTGTGGGAAGAGTGCCAGAAGACCACCGGTCCTACGAGCTACCCCGCCACACCAAAGTACATGCTTGTGTGCTGGGTACGACTGGGAGGTGGGGAGCGCTGAGAAGGGAAACAGAGAGTGATTCTGACAGAGGGAACCCCAGAATAGAAATCTTGTTCGCCTGGGTCGTACTACATTTTTTTTCTGACTGTTACAACAAAACATAAAATGTGAGCAATTTCTCCAGTCCCATGAAAATTTGTTTTCCTTTTGCATTTCTGTATGCCGCATAAACCTCTATTTGAATATCAGTTGTTCACTTTTAGTCCGGTGAACAAAACATGTTCTAGAATTTGCAAAGCTTTGCTGTAGCAACCCAGGGCACATGGTGATGGGACAGGAATTTTTACTTTAAGGTGGTGAACTCCATCACAAACCCCCTCCCTCCAAACTCAATGACAGCCAGTTGTGAGCACTTACTTTCAGATGTTTTCTTCATCCGAGGGGTGATTCATTCATGGTGGTCCTGGTGTTCCTTCACCTGCAAAACAAAGAAGAAGAGACCTACTCATCACATGACCCCTGTGCCTTTTTAGTGGAATAAAAAAAGAGCATGAAAGAAAGGAAAATAGACTCCAGGCTCTTATATTACGACAATCTACGTTTATTATAAGTTGCTCCAAGCTCCAAGGTGACATCTGTCTTTTCACCTCCATCCATCTTCTTCAGGTGGGAGATAGCATCAGCATGATACTCTTCACTGCTCTTGTTGGGACGATATTAGGTCTTGGGCTTGTGCCTGGCTGTCTACCTTTTCAGGACATACTTCTGCCATCCTACATGAAAATTCAGTCCTATGTTTGTGTCCTCTTCCTCAGCAAGCAGACCCAAGAGCACTTTGGTCTCTTAGGGAACGCATAGCCTTATGTTTTTCATTTCAGTGAAATATTAGCGTAAAGGAGTGGCCCTACTGATACCTGAAGTAGGGATTGTATAGGTAATCAATTACCGGTTAGAAGTCCCTGCGCTTTTTCAGAGTCATGATGGAGTGATCTTGAAACAGTTATGTTTAATTAAACTTAAACTGTTATATGGTACATTCCCTCAAGTTCACATCCCATTTCTCTCTCGCAGTTCTCATGAGGTGTTCTTTTTCCTTGAAAAAGTGATGATTTCTACTGTGGTGCCAGCCTGAGATGACATGACAGTCCCACTATGTCTGCAGTCCAGCCTGATTGGAGGTAAAACTGGAGAGCCTCTGATTGTCTGCAGGAAATCCCAGGCGAACCACTGGATATCATCGCCTCCCATTCCCTTGGGTGCCCCCCTGATCTGGATATTGTTTCTCCAGCTTCTGTTTTCTAAGTCTTCCTGTATCGTTGTGAGCTCAATATTCTGCTCTTTCAAAGACAGAATTTTTTGCAAGGGGAACTCCTGGTCTGTTGTGCGTATGTTGATGGTGCACTCTAGGTTGTTGATTCTCATGCCTAGCTCAGTGATTTCACCATGTATTTCTTGTATTTATTTTATAAGGTCAGTCTTAAATTAACCAATGTAGGAGTCGATCTAGATGAGTGATAGAAGCCACTAACCGATCTTTATTGTCAATCTGACCACCACTTTCCTACCACCAGCCTCAGAAGGGGGCCACCTGTGACCACATGCCTGCCAGTTAATGTCCCCTTTGGAAGTAGCCACACACCATTGACAGAGTCTTAGTTCAGGGCTGTAGTGGTGGGTCTGTAATCCAAACGTATATGCGGAGGGAAGAAATGAGGGCCCAACTGTAACTGGGCACAAGTTGTGGGACCACTCCTCTCCCCACCTGACCTGTGAATCACTGGCCCTGTTGAACGGATTCTGTTTGGAAACAGAACGATGCCTGGTGTCAGAATGTAGGGTCTGAGTCACCAAACAACATCAGTACATATGGGCCCAAATCCGACTTACTCATAGCGCTCATATCTGCCTAAGCCTATCCTCACGCCGTGAGCAAAGCGACATATCAGAGATCTCTGGGATTAAAACGGGCCACCCATACCTGCATTTGTAGTTAGGTGATCTGATCTCATGTTGCACAAAGCTAGTGTGTCCGTCCCGGGACCTTTTCCTCTACAAGAATCCTCTTCTCTGTTTTCAAAAGGCAAGTTTCGGTGTATATGATAAGAGGTACCTCACTTCAAAATAGCAGATGTTCCTCTGTGTTGTGTCTAAATGCTAAGCTATGTTGCTAACCAATCACAGAAAAAAACAGGGCATGGTGTTATTAGACCTTCTACGAAATGTTCAGACTAAGTCCCCGAAAGGAGAACTGAATAATAAAAAAATGTGCAGTGTATTTCTAAAATAATATTGTTGCACAAAAACAAATGTGCTGTGTGTAGCGTGTGCAAAGAAAGGTGGCCTGCAACATGCAATTAGGCTGAAATAAGGGAGAACTAATTGGGCCCTAAAGGGAACTCACAACACCCCCTCCTTGGTTGGGAAAGTAACTTAGCGACTAACTAAACAATAAAAACGTAAAGCAAAAGCTAAGCAAATGCAATGCTTTGCTGGGGGGGCGTGGCCAACTGCCGAACATGGCGGACGCTCGGTGAATGAGCTCCGTGCCCGGACCTATATAATCCTGCCTAAATCCTGCCGGAGAGGCGCCCATGGACCCTTGAATCCCCCGCAGAGATCCCTGGACTGTACCCGGCGCCTACCTGCTGCTGATTCTTGCTCTGAATCTCGGCTGCTCCGCCTGCCAGGAGCTGCGGCCTGCGGACGGGGGAGGGCCCGCTGAAGCCGCGGCCGACCCCGGAGGAGACAAGAGGTGAGAGCTGCACCTGGGCCTCCAAGACCATCGCGGCCGGTGACCCGCCCTATTTGCTTCCCCTGTGACCCACCCAGGGCGTTGTGGAGCTGTTCTTGTGGCCGCGGGAGCACCCGCTGCTGTATGCACCTGATGTCGGCGCTCGACCCCGTGGTTCTAGTGCAGGTCTGAGGCCGAGGGAGCACCCGCGAGAGAGGCCCGAGCTGCGCACTGTGAGCGGACCGCGGCGCGGCCGGCGGGATGTGGCCGCTACGACTGGCGAGGCTGCCTGGGGCCTGACAATCGATAGATCGACGAGCAACCACCATCCCGGGGCAGGGGCTGATTCCGGTGACGATTTGGGCAAATTTTGTGCCGTGAGTAAGCAGGGGCAGACACATTAGCCCTCTCTTCCTTGCTGTGATGGTGGCGACGGGGCGCTGGAGTAGCCCCCCGATGAAGATGACCCTCTAAGGAGCCGTCCCAAACACAGTGAGGGGCCACCGGGCCTGAGAGTTACGATTCGACGGGCGGCTGCCGTGTCAGCAGTGGTGTGTCCTGGGGGACACGTGCGTGCCTGGGGAGGGCTGACGCCAGACGGCCTACCCGCAGTTAGTGACGCGGCGGCGATCCTCTCGGTCTGTGAGTGCCCCCACCGATCTGCGAGCACAGTGTCGATAACCCCCTGCAGGGCACGGTCGCTGTGCTAGGGCAGGGCTGCAGTGGTGTCCCCTGGGTGTCACTGCAATGGGGCGCCCCAGGGGGAAAGTGCAGGAGGCTGGCGCAATGGATACACAGGGGACGGAAGACAGAGAGCCTGCTTCACAGGTTGTGGACGAAGTTCCCCCCACTGACGTTGAAGCCCCCACGGACAAGCTGGATCTCATCTTGAAAGAAGTGTGAGACTCCAGGGCGGCCATAGAGCAGCAACTTGGCTCCCTGACTACGGGATTCACCCTCCTTAAGGCTGACCATGCCAAGTTGGCCACAACTGTCAAGGACAATAAGCTCGCGCTTCTTGAACTGATGCCACAGCATAAGGAACATGCAGCACAACTCACACAACTCCAGAAACAAGTCGCTGGGCTGAAGGAGAGGGCGGACGACGCGGAGGGTAGAGCCCGATGCAACAACATCCGCGTCATAGGCCTACCGGAGCGCTGCGAAGGGACGGAGCCCACCATCTTCATGGAACATTGGTTCAAAGAACATGTGGCCACGGAAGGCTTGTCTACCTATTTCTGTGTAGAGAGGGCACATAGGATTCCATCTGGTAGGCCGACGGCTGGAGCCCACCCCCGCCCCTTGATAGTGAAAATTCTAAATTTCAGGGATCGAGACGTGCTGCTGCAGAGGGCGAGAGAACTGTCCCAAATACATTATGAGAATCAACGAGTGTCCTTATATCCGGATTACACTGCTCTGGTACAGCGCAGATGCTCCCTCTACAAAGACGCAAAGAAAAAACTCAGAGCGCTGAACATCAAATATGCGTTGCTGTTCCAGCCAAGTTGAAAGTAATCCATGACCACAAGACACAGTTTTTTGAGACACCAGACGAGGTAGAAGAGTGGCTCGAAATCAAGTTTCCTCCGGGGGAGTCCGGCCCCCCCTCACAACTCATGGACGCACCCCCGAAGCCGAGGCGGATCCGCAAGTCCAAACGCTTCAGAGCAGGACGCGTGACCAAGCCTGGGAACCCCACCCCGAAGCAGGCTCAGCGGGACCAGGCGGGGGCGCTGGAGACAGCCAATAGGTTCCGGGAAGGAACGCACCCAATACCCTCGGACTCCTCAGAGGACGCCTCGGTCCACTCAGACTCAGAATCCAGTATAAATTTGTTTAGCAATATTACGCCTCAGACCGCTGATGGGTTCCTGGGGTGACTGGGTGGCTGCCGCTGGAACATATTGTAAGCTAAAATATCTTGGTGTGCAAATGTAAGTTTCCCCTATTCACAATGCATGGGGGGCTTTTTCTGATGGGCCGACTCCGGATTGAACATTGTCACTTAGGGTCCGGGCAGCGTAGAGCACACGCCGTTCCTGCCTCACCAGGCAGCTTTTAGGAATGCAACCCCCACAGCGAAAGCAACGCGCACACTGTTGCTTGTTTGCACCGTTGTGCACCTGGTTTGGGCCAGCGTAGTTCTCGCTGCTGGCCCGAGTATTGTAATTCGTAGTTTAGTAGTTATTACATTCTGGCCCCCTAATTCCACAACACTGTGTATTGCCGCTCCCCCTATGCCACACGTGTTCCGATTGTTAGCGCACTCTGAGCACACATGCAGGATAGTTACAACGTAGTTACTTGGAACGTGCGGGGATTGGGGTCTGTCCACAAGAGACATAGAATACACGCGCAACTCAGTAGGCGTCGGGCGCATATTGTATGCTTACAGGAGTCCCACCTGACCACAGCTGAGATAGCTAAACTGCGTAAGAAGTGGAGGGGACAGGTCTTTTCCACATCATACTCCGCCTTTGCCAGAGGTGCCTCGATATGGGTTAGAAGTGGAGTCCCTTTTAAGGCACTGGAGCAACGGGTGGACCCTCCAGGCAGATATATATTGGTGAGAGGCATGCTAGATGGCACACAAATAATACTGGGTAGTGTCTATGCACCCAACTTTGAGCAAGACAAATTCCTATTGAGTATTAACCCTGTACTAGCGGCCTGGGCTACATGCCCATGGATAATAGGCGGAGACTATAACGCTGTACTGGATACCGCTATTGACAGATCTCACCCCCCCTTAGCTGGTGCTGGCTCCATAAGACAGGCTGAAGCACTGCGTGCCTGGGCGGACAGATGGGGGATGGGAGACGTTTGGCGATTGAAACATCCGACTAGTAGAGAATACTCCTTTTTCTCTCATCCACACCAACTACACACCCGTATAGATAGGATTTTCTGCTCCAATCACATCACGGCCCAGATCACGCATGCCACGTATTTGGGTAAGACACTTTCGGACCATAACCCATTGGAAATCACGCTAGCGTGGGGCAGAGTCCCCACTCCGGTCCCCACCTGGAAGCTTTGCCCTCAGATGCTCGAGGACGCTGTCTTCCGGGAGGTCCTCTCCACGGGCATTCACCACTACTTTGCTGAAAACACAGGAACTGCCTCTACCCCGCAGGTGGAGTGGGACGCCTTCAAGGCGGTGATCAGAGGCCTAGCTATTAGCACCACAGCAGGGGCGCGACAGGAAATCCACAATAATCTTAGGGAAGTCGAAAACACCTTGAATGCATTAGAACAGGCAGCGGTAAATGATCCCTCTAAGGACACCCCATTGCAAGAAGCTAGGATAAAACACGCAGAGCTCCTAGAAACATTGCGATGCATTGACTACACTGCCTATACACACGCCGAGGCCGACAGGGCCGGCCCACTACTGGCGCGCATACTCCAGGATGACCCCCCGCACACCCCCATACACGAGGTCATCACAGTGACCGGCGATACGGCGGATACACAACAGGGCATTAATGCAGCTTTTTACGAATACTATCGGACGCTTTACCAATCACCCCCACAGTTGGACGAGGATGCTCTGGAGGCGTTTTTCACTGATGTACAACTCCCCCAACTATCTAAAGCAGTGCAGGATGATATCTCGGGCCCCATTACTAGAGCAGAAATCAAAGCTGCCCTCCAAGGTCTCCCCCGCAACAAGGCCCCTGGCCTTGATGGCCTCCCAGCCGAATTCTTTGTTACCTTCTTGGACTCCCTAGTGCCCCAACTAGAGCGTCTGTACAATACTGCGAGAGACGCTGGAACACTGCCCCCCACTACTAGGCAGGCACTAGTGGTCTCCCTCCCCAAACCGGGGCGGCCGACTCACGGACCTCTCGGGCTATAGACCCTGTCCTTATTAACGACTGAGTATAAAATACTGAGCAGACTTCTGGCAAGCCGCTTGCTCCCCTATCTACATCATTTGATCCACCCTGACCAGTGTGGGTTTATACCGGCACGTAGCACCTCGCTTACCATAAGGAGGCTATATCACATTATGACAGCTACCCCCTCGAACTGGTGTAATGCGGGTTGTATCACTCTAGATTTGAGGCAGGCATTTGACACGCTCAGATGGGATTACCTGTTCCAGACACTCGAGAGATTCGGACTCCCTTCGGAATATCTGAGGTGGGTCAAACTGTTATACTCGGTCCCCACGGCAAGAGCCCGCACTGGGAGCCACATTTCTCGAGAATACCAAATCGGTAGGGGCACCCGACAGTGCTGTCCCCTTTCCCCATTACTGTTCGTGCTAGCGTTAGAACCCTTGGCCCTTAGGGTACGGATGACTGCGACGCTGTTGGGTGTACGGGTGGGGCAGGAGACGCATATAATATCTGCATATGCAGATGATATCATTCTATATGCCAAAGATTTAACTGCGGAACTCGCTCCTTTGTCGGATACTTTCACCACCTTTGCACATATTTCGGGCCTTACTATCAATGAGGGTAAATCCTACGCTTTCTTTTTCTGTCCCGGGGAACACACTGAGGCCATCCAATTTGGCCCTTATTCTCTAAGGGTTGCAACCCACACGTTTAAATACCTCGGTATACAAGTGTACAGGACGGCACCGGACCTAATAGAAGGCAATTTGGGAAAAGCCATCAGATCACTCAGGGCACAGGTTCTGTTCTGGTCCTCCCTTCCGCTCTCTGTGATGGGACGAGTGGCGATCTCAAAGATGGTGGTTCTGCCGCGTCTGTTGTATTTCTTTACTAACCTGCCTGTGATGATCCCGACTACACTCCTTAACTCATTGAACAAGATGCTCTCTGACCTAATTTAGGGTGCAGGCCGCCGGAGGGTGGGATTGGCTAAATTACAACTGGATACCGACAAGGGGGGGCTGGGTGCCCCTGATTTCCGTGCCTACTGCTATGCCAGTCAGCTGCAGTGGCTTTCGTACTGGCTAGCGCGGCGTAACCTACATGAGATAGATTATACCCCCGCGGATATAGACAGGGGAGGACTCCACACGCTACTCCTGCCGGCGGCTCGTATACCGATCAATGCCCCACCACTCCTACGCACAGCGCTAGAGTACTGGAAAAAGGCAGTCCATTACACGCGGAGTTGCCCCCCGTACTCGGATAACTTGCCACTCCTAGGCATCCCTACCCCTACAGGCCTACTTACTAAGCGGCGTCTCCTAGCCTGGACGGAGGGGGGGGTTACCACAGTGGGCGCACTGTTTGATGAAGGCACCCTCATGGATCATGGCAATTTCGTACGGTGTCATGGAATCCCTGATCCACAGTACCTCACTCATGCCGCACTCATACAATTTGTAAAGAAACATTGGGCCCCACGTAGGACGGCACCGGCCCGACATGAACTGGTCTACATGATCTACCTGATGGGAGAGGGCCGTCACCTTACTAAATGGCTATATAAAAGTATAACAGCACACACTAGGGTACCCTTGACAGACTTGCGCAATAGATGGTCCACAGACCTTGGCACCGAATTAACGGACAAAGAGTGGGGCCAGATCTTAGAATACCCCAATAAAATCCTGCGCAACGCCAAGTTTAAGTTCATTCACTACATGGTCATACACAGGGCGTATCTTACCCCACATAGGCTACAATGCATGTACCCGGCCACACAACACCACTGCCCCAGGTGCAGGTTGGAGGATGTAGATTTGCTTCATATGCTCTGGGGGTGCCCGAAGCTGGCCTCATACTGGATGGAGGTGGTCACCATAGTTAGAACCGCGACTGGGATCCCTTTCCCAGATTCCCCCGCCGTTTGCCTACTGGGGCTGACCCGCCGTCCCACAGTGCAGAAAGTACAGTTTCGCTTTATCGACCTAGCTTTGCTACTGGCCAAACGCACTCTCACAATGAGATGGAAGTCCATTACACCCCCAACACTCTGTAGCTGGCACGGGGAGGTGGTGAGATGGAGCAGCGCTGAAAGCGCGGCGATCCGACGGGAGGAAGCCAGGGGTCTACGCAAGACGTTAATCTCCCTTGAGTGGGATACCATTTTAGAAGCGTTCAAAGCCCTTGCGCCGCCGCCGGTCCTTCCGGCACAGGCGCAATAGGCACCCGACTACTCTGCCCCGCACTGGCCAGTACGATACATGAGTGATAGGCCCTGCTGGTCTATTACTATACAACTTGAAATAGTAACTATGAATCTTGGAGCTTTGTTGGTTATGGAGGGGGCGGTTAATGGAGTATTTCACTGAAAAGTACAAGGTGGAACGGGGCCAGAAGAAGTTGGGTTAGGGGGGGGGGGAGGGAGGGATAGCCTTTATTTACTACATTACATAAACCTGTTTGCTAGATGTTGTTGGCATAACAGCGCAGACTGTAAGATACCACTTAAGGCTTCCTTTAGGGACCATAGACTGCCGTATACGGCTGAGCAACAAACTGCTATGCCTTATTGTATTTTGTGAGTATCACTGTAAACGTAACTGCCTATTGAATTCTTGGATTACACTGCATATATACATGTACATTTTGTAATGGTTTATACGGTAATGGCTGCTGATTGTTACCCGACAAAAGTAAGAATGAAAAATCTAATAAAATATGTTATAAAAAAAAAAAAATGCAATGCTTTGCTAATAAGCATTTTATGCAAAAAATTATAAGGATAATAAAAAAGCATAACGTCAATTTAAAAAACGTGGCCAAATTAAGGTGTGTCGGAGGTATCCATGATGTCTTCCATGATTTCAATAGAAAGTTAATCCAGGATGGATTCCATCTCCACAGGTGATGACTTCGCAATTGCCCAGTTTATATCATCCAGGGAACAGCCGATGCCGAGCAAGATTCTGGGTAACCTGCATCCGTTTTATTAGAGCCAAATTTCAATGTGGCCTGTGCTGAAGCACACATCTCCCCTGAAGGGAGCGGCTCCTACCTTGCATTGTGCAGCAGCCGCAAGCCCATGGGACAACTCAAAAAATGGGTCATTAGAGGACTAATTAACAGGTGCATGGCCACAAGGAAACCGGCGTTTGCTGAGCCAGGGAAATATCCTATGCCCATTTAAAGGGGCACCATAGGCAATTAAACACGGGTTGGATGCAGGTAAAGCAGACACGTCGGAATGCCAATGCCTAGTAAAGGTCCAGTTCTTGGAGCAGCAAGATCCTGAAGAATCTTAGCATGCGCTCATAGCACAGCTCGATCAGTTGTAGTTCCAGAGGGCTTCGGGACAGAACATCCATGCGGAGGAGCAAAATTAGAATAAAAATGCCGCAAATGAGGAATAACACCAAGGGTATGCCCCCAAATATACTGGAAAAAAGGGAATGAATAAAAGTCTGTATTACTCCAAAGATTTTTTGGTAAGGAACTGACTAAGCAAGAGCCGATAACTTTAAAAAAGTGAGTAAGGCCGGCCATATTAAAAACATAAAAAATACGATGAACTAATTACTTTAGCGGAAATGTAATGGGCAGTTGGTGTTTAACAAGGACTGTATTTCACTCAACGTCCTTGACACTTGCAATTCAAAAGTTTCTCATGCAGATGTTAGTGGTACATCTTTTTGAAACAATAGTGCTTTGAGTCTGCTTAGCTTGTTAAAGTCTGCCTTCAAAGTTGGAATGGAAATCCATAACAAGCTATCAAAACCCCTTTAAGTGAGAGGGAAGAACACATTGTTGCAGAAAGTTACTATTTGGGAAACCGATGAAATATATGGGATGCCAGTTTTCATTCCACAACAGTCCTGATCACGTAACATTAAATAGCTTCCGTTTGAAAGAACTTGATAAGGGGAACAATTGAAGGGGCTGGTATTCCCTTTAGAAAACAGGCCAAATTAGCTACTGACGTGATACATGCGCCATGGATGGTAACATGTTTACAAATAAGTGAATGTACGACAGAAGAGTCACATTCCTTTCCAGTAAGGAAGACTTCCTTGTTGGCATGTTCACAACGATAAGAACATGGGAGTGACCATAACTCATGAATGAAGCTGTCTCCTAGGGGTTCATATATACAGACAGGGAAAGGTTTCATGCAAGCTGTTAACTGAAATGTTGAAATTGGCAAAAATATTACGCCATGTATTAACCACACAGCAGAAGTTGTTTCTGCTATTGTAAATGGGAGCTGTTTTAACTTCTCAAGATGTAACATAGTGTATGTGGCATCTTTCTTTGCCATCATTCATTGCTTATGTGTCAGATTGAAAGGCATGAACAGCTGGCTAGAATTAAGGTAACGCCAAGGGACGTAACCATTTTTAAGGATTTGAAGTGTCCAGCTAAACTGCATGATAAATCTAAGCTGACTTTCCCCATGGTTCAAAGTAGACATGTCACTTTGCATAATATCAATTACAGCTGACACAATGTTATTTAAATTATAAATGCAAGAAGAAATCGTATTCATTCTATTGTCAACAACTGCAAACACTTTATCCGAATTATCTTGATCAATTTGTCTTAAACGTGCGTCAGCGTACATTTGTGACAATTTTCATATTTCATTGTATGTGGCATAAACAAATCTTTTAGAACACAGAGATTTAGGACCCAACAAGAAATCAGATAGGTCCTTATCCTCCAATAGGAGAGAAAGATGTTGTTTTACTGCAGACAGTGTGGAATGTTCCAACCATTGTTGACACAATTTCCCCATTGAATAGGTTGGTGACAATACCTGAATGCTGAGAGTGGGAGTACGGGGGTAGGGTCTGCTTACCTTAAACCCGGTGTGGAATTCAAGAAATTAGCATGACAACCATTTGTGTCTACTGGCCACAATAATCACCTGTGAGGACCTGAAAGTATGGAATTAAATGTACCATTTTGCAATATACTATTGAGTTGTTCCGAAGTGTACTTTGTTAAATCTTACCAACTGTCATATCTGGCAATGGAAGGAATATTTGGTGCATTCATGTATTTAATTGTAGCCAATCCTAGACACGTAGTCTGCTTAATGGTTTCATTCAGAAAAATCATTCGTGTTTGAATTAAACATGCTCAGAACAAGATTTCTGTCCCCTGAACTTGCCAAGGTTTGGTATCCCAAACTGATTTCATGTCAATGGTATCCTTCCAATAATCAGAGCCTTTTACAGCTAATTGGGTACCAAATGAGTCTGTATATATAAGCTTATTTATGTAAGCATATATTTCTTTAGTGGTGTAGGGACAAGTTTAAAAGAAAATGGCTTTGGGTCAGAAGTGTCATATCCTGAAAAGTATGTGAATTTATCTTTGTATATTTTTTAACTCCCTTGTGGGGGATTGGGGCAATTTTCCCATTGAGCGTAATTAAAAAATGCGTTTAACACTAGCTCGATGTGAATAGTGATGTCCATATTGATGGTAACAGAACATTTCACCATAATTATCAAAATTTAAGTATGGATCCTCTGATTTAAAAACATTTTAGTATTCCAGCTCAGAAAGCATGGAGTTTACAGTTTCAACATCCCAATCATCAGAATGTAACCCAGGTACAATTACATCACCCATAGAAACTCTAAATACATACGGGATCTGCAGAATTCCCGTAGTACCGTATACATATTAAGGAACTTTATCCCAAACAATTCCATCAGTTACTGGAACAGCTGAAATGTTCATGAGGGTCAAGTCTCTTATTAGCTCATGCGAAGGTGAGTGAGGTGTCAACGCCTCATCGACCAGTTTTGTAGCAGAGCGTTCTGGAAGGTAATGGCCATTAATCATCAAGAAAAAACAGTCACAAATCCAATCTACAGGAATAGAAAAACCAAGGAAAGTGTTATCTAAACATATATCCAAGGTGGGCCCAGATAAGTGCGTTTCAGTCATGAACAGAAAACACAGATCCGTGCAGGAGTGTCTAAAATGGAAGAATCATTAAAAGAATCTGAAGAAAAATCATCTCGACCCACATAATACCCAGAAGCAGTTCATTGAAAAACTGGTGCCTCAGATACCTTGACAGGACTGGAAAAATCCAAAAGAGCTGAATCTGTATAAACATCTTCTGTAGAAGATGCAGTAGCAAAAACAGTACTCACTTCAGTCATGTTGCTGGCAGTTGTAGAGTATGTAGGTTTAAATTGTAGTGCATTCTACACCCCCCTCCCCAAGATGGGGAGAAACAGCTTTGGTGGTGCTCACTAGCTGTAGAGGAATTTTCTGTATGGTAGCAAGAGGAGTTAGGGAACTACCAAGGACTCCTCGTGTCCTAATGTTGAGAATTGGCCACATGATGTTACTTGATGTGATCAGTGGAGACAAAGCTATTGTTTTTAGAACGAGGAAGCTGTGGCAAGATTACAGTTCATGTACATTGAATGCCAAGGACTGGCCTAGGTGCTCGGTATGATGGACCAAACGCCTTCTTAACCACCAACTGCTCTCACACAAGATCCCCAATTTGTGGAATCGAGACAGAAGGTTCTGGTTTCTCCTTGATTCCTGCAGAGGCATAGTCTTCGACTGCTCATTGTATTGGGTGTCACAGAAGTTTTGTAGATCCTGTAAGACAGCACAACAATAATTACATCAAAGGGCGTGGCTGCTGCCACAATGTCTGGACCGTCAAAGTCCGGAACGTACATTATGATGCCTAAAAGGACCGCGTATGGGGTCCCCCGACCCAGAGATTTTTAGGGAGATTAAGTGCTTGTTGTACTCCATATAGGTCGTGGATCCAACTGCATCCTTTGTCTAATACTCTAGCTGTTAAGGACTGCTTTAAGTCACAGTTCATCCCTTTTGTCAATATGGAGAAGAATAATACATCTGTACACCCAGGGAAGCCATAGAATCTCCGTATGCTTTAGAAGCAAAAGCCGGGCCCTGCTACGAGTGGAATGTACTGCATGCATGTGTCCCGATAAAGACTTGCATGTCTTTAATACCAGTGCAAGCGTCAGCTGAATGCTGTGGCCAAACCCAGAGGAACCTGGAGCAAGAATAAACTGCAACTAGAATACATTTATATGCAGAATCCAAAATAAGAGGACCACAGTAGCCAAAATAAATGCAGCCGAAAGGTTTGTTAGAAATTAACAGGTGTGTCTGGGGTGGACAAGCCATGATGGAAGCTTTAATTTGTTGACAAATGTCACAACAAAGGACATATTTTTGGCCTGTTTATATATGCTGTGCCACCAATAATGTTGCAGTAGCATCGAAATTGTGGCCACCACACTGGCATGTGCGAAGCAACACCTTCATGTGCAGCTATCACTAAAGCTAGTTTCCGATCTTGGTTGGGAATCAAATGATCACCAGCTCCTGGAAAAGTTGCAAAAATAATGTTTTGTTCACTTAAGTGATATTTATACTTAGAAGGAAAGCCCTTAGGTAAGGAGGTGCTGTCCTTATTAGCATTAACGACAGCTAAGATATCAGACTCTAATCTCGTTTTAGAACAAGTAATTGCAGCAACAGTAGCAGTCACAGCTGCAGGTTTGGCTGCTTAATCAGCCAGAGAATTCCCTATAACATGTGCTCCCACACTGGGATGACTCAGATTGTATAACATGAGTCTGTGGCAACCTATCTTTGAGGTCTGCCACTTTAATCCAAAGCATATTATGCTTGATTGTATTGCCGTTAGAATATTTGCATCTGTTCTGATGCCAATAATGTAAATTAGCATTAAAGGAATGTACACAGTAGTACGAATCACACACTAGAAGTGTGGAGAATTCAGGATCCGTATGTTCAAGTGCAAGAAGCTAAGCTTTCAGTTCAGCCAATTGTGCAGTGGATTCCTCTAAAGACTGAGTGCAAATTGTTTGTGGTTGGATTTTCTGTTCAACATTATACCAACACTGAATATTGCTGTTTCGAGCCTATAGCAGGTTGGGCTAAACCATCAGTGTAAACAATATATTTATACTGTTCAAAAGGTAAGACAGGATTGGACATGAGGTAAACATGCTTATACTGTAGAAATTCTTCTGTCGTTAAATACAGGTCAAAGACAAAGTCTACATCAACAGCTGTTAAGGGTGTTGCCTACTGTATCCATCATGGATGGAGGGCTTTAGCAATAGGAATGCTAGCCTTTGTGACAGCCTCCAAGGCTGGCATGGGTGTAACAACAATAATGCGTTTCCCTTGTGCAAGTGGCCACTCTTTAAGAATAGCCATCTGCCCAGCAGTCATTTTTTTTCAGTGGAAGCAAAACGCATTTCCGCCCTGGAATATAAATGTGATTTACATGCAATCGGCACTGTCTCACCTTCGTTAAAAGTGATATAGGTAAATCCAATTGCACCCGGTAAGACCCAGATGACTGGGTTTGTGGTATTTACATGTGCATGCAAGTGACGTGTTGCATGCAAGTAAGATTGTAAAGATCTGAGTGTGTCTGCATGTTCTGATGTTCAACATGAGCTAAAAAATTCAGGATGTATTGATTCATAAAGATTTTTTATGCGTTGTACATAATAAAGAATGTATGTTCTGCCAAAATTGAGGAAGTCTAATAATGATTGTAATTTTTTTTTAAAGTATTTGGAGGTTGCAATTGTGCACACTTCTCCAAAACATGAGGGGAAAACTCTTACCCTCATGTGTAAGTTTATATCCTAAGAAAAGGACACTTAGAAATGTGATGTGTGATTTTTTAAAGTTGAACTTATAGCCATAGACAGTGAATCCTAAAATTATGAGATTCACTCTGGCCAAGTGTGGGTTTAACTCATCATCTGCCAGGTAGATGTCATCTACGTACGACAATGTGTCTGGGTCAATATCATGTAGAATTGGCACTATGCAGGCAGCAAACAGTCCTGGACTGTGCTTATTTCCTATTGCAAGTTGTGCAAAGCAATGCTGAAAGCCAAGGGTCGAGGCGGCTGTCCAATCTCTGCTTTCAGGCGCTAGATTTTGGCTCAAAAAACCTTTGGAAATATCCAAGATTGTTTTGGATTTTTTGTGGACGATCAATTAGTGCCGGACTGTGTGTATTTTGCATTGGAAAAGTGTGCGTATGCCTGTTTAAATGTCCATAGTCTAAGACTATAAAATATGAATGATCTGGTTAAAAAACAGGCAAAATGGGATTATTCATCTGAGAGACACAGGGTTCAATTAGTCCCTGGTACTCCAATTGAGAGAGTATTTATCTAACAGGTGCTTTAGCAACGCTTGCAGGCTGGACCGTATGGGTATTATATGATAAGGAAAGTCCTTATCCCAGCTGACATGATTGCGATATAAAGCTGGGGCTTGTGCAATAACCCATTCTGCTGCATAGCTTGTTTGACTTCTGCAGGGACAAGAGCAGAAAATGAAGGAAGTGTTGCATCCTCACCCTGTGGGGATGTTTGGACAAAGAGTGGGGGCCATTCGACCTCTGCTAAAAGGATGTTGCAAGACAAAGTTAAATTCTCCTAGAAAATTACTTTAATGGTGCACTGTATGTCACCCTCAATTTATATATGCAAGTCATATAACCTATCTGGAGGGGCTACCCGCCTATCAGGGGTTTCACTGTAACTAAGTTATCAATTACTCTTACTATCAGAAACTCCTGTAGATTATGGCATACTATTGTGACTTCTCCTGTGCTGTCGAGGAGATTCACTGCACAACTCCTATTCTGGAGGAAGGTTCTCAGTGTTTGTGGCATATTTAGTGGTTATGGCTACATCCTTCTTTTTCTGAAACTTGGGTTTAAATGAAGGAGACTTTTCCTCCTTCTTTATCTTCAAGTCAGATGAGCGTTGTGTGTCTCCTTTCAGCTTCATGTACTCTTCATGTCTGCGCTCAGATTGCCCTCCTCTCTCGTACTGCTTTTCAGAAGAGTCCTGCAAGGAACGAGGAGAACGTGCATCAAAAACCTGATACCTGTCTGGAGCCTTGATTTTAGTGCAATGACGAAAATCGTAGTACCTCTCAGAGGGCTCAGGGGGTGGAGAACCTCTACATGGTTTACCTTTCAGTGTTGGTTTAGATTTATCCCATGGTTTTTAAACAAACTCATGGTTCTGCTTGGCTTTTTGTCAGTGCTAGGCTTGCCAAGAGGTGGTTCAGTAGGTCTGGTAACTAAATTATTGCATCCTAAGGATGTATATACAACAGCAATAATTATAGGTAGCTCACGGTCACAGCTGGCTTGTGAGACCACTGTAAGCCTCTGGGGTATAGTCAGAGCTGCCACTTCACCGTTAATGTTAGACAGAATCATTACAGACATCACGGGAAAATTTCCCATTAGCTTCATCCCAAATCCAGGGCAGCAGCTGCCCCATGTTCGTTCTGTATTTGTTTTAACACGTCTGGCAAGACTAACATGGACGGAGTGCCATGACTGATGGTATATACAGTGGCAAAGACTGTGCTACAGTCACCTATTGCAGGAACCATTCCATGGTGTAAGCATATAGTCAATATCCTGTGATTGGCTTTCCTTGTGGTCTTGTAAGGGGAAACACAGCTTCATTTTGGTTGATTTTTTGGGCGATCTAAAATGGAATTTCCTCACGATTTCTGGGAATTTTGCCCATTACTGAATGAACAATTACAGGACTTATTGTTGGCACTGCAGGCAACTGGGCTTGCCCTGGCAAGCCAGGCCTTGCTGGCACAATCAATAAGGTGTGCAAAACATATTGAGTCAAGCGTCTATATAGTCTTACTAGACCAGTATATAACTGGTCTAGCTGCAGTGTATAACTGGCTAATGCAGACCAGGTAGCCCCTTCATTACTAAGGGGACCAGTGCATACTGGTGCAATTACATTTGGGTGTGGGAGCCGCTGAACCAAGGAGTATATTTCCAATGAAATGATGGTATTTCTATGAGCACATATGATCTGTATTGTGCTGGTGGTGCAACAATTGTGTATTCATGAAATGTGTTTGAACATCCACAGATACATAATTGACCCAACTATAAAAGACTTCAAAGCGGTAGTCATCGTGGGCTTCAACCGTGATAATAAAATCACCACCTGCATTAGAAAGTCCATGGTATGTTACATGTGCATGGACAGCAGGTCTGCAATTAACTGCAATTGGAATATGCTGAGGCTGCATCATAAGTAAAACAGAAATGGAAACAAAGTGGAACACAAAAATGGGTTATGCTCTTAAACCTACAAGCTTGAAAAACCACAAAATGTTCGTGCTTCCTAAATACTGTAGAGGATTAATCCCCAACACTACAGACGTCTCTGGTGGTAGGAGTAAGGGGTATTATGGACACACACAAGCACTACTCAGGAGACCTGTGTAATAAGTACCAGACCAAGCATTGGTGGTGCCATGATGCAGGGATTCTGAAATAGAATGTTGAATAGTAATTCCTTCAATAAACGTGTTAGGAGGCCTTGTAGATTTGAAGATAGTATTTATTTGTAAGTTGTCAAGAAAGGACAGCTCAGCCACCCAACAGGCTCTGACCTCAGCTGATCTTCAATGCCCACGTAACATTCCACAACCCAGCAAAGACAGGCCAACAATTCTAGAATCCACACATGTAATGTGGAGAACAACTAGAGCAAAAGAACATTACAACACAGAACTATGCCTTGGACACAGGACTTCAGAATGTATGGACTGAGTCACTATACCACATCAGTACCTATGTGCCGAAATCCGACTAGCTCATAGTGCCTTACCTGTCCCCCTAACTTTCCCAGAGTAATAGGTGAATTGGCACCCCAGAACACAACTCTCTCTATTCCCCAGAGGAACCGTGGAAACAGATCATCACCTTTGGTTCTTTCATTTATGCATGTCCATAATAAACAAAAGCAAGACGCAAGAAAAGTTTACAATATTTATTGAACTATTGTGCTCTATTATGAAGCAACTGTGCTGCAATTAGGAAACATATGCAACTGAGCAATGTAATTAGCATTATCAATAAACTGTACACAATAAAAAGCCCTACAATGGCAAATTATATATCGGCCTAAGCCTATCAACATTCCATGAGCACAGTGATATATCAGAGATCTCTGGGATTAGAATCGGCCCCCATATCTGGCATTTGTAGTTAGATGATCTCCATCGCAGGTTGCGCAAAGCTAGTGCGTCCGTCCCGAGACCTTTCTCTCTGCAAGATTCCTATTCTCTGTTTTCAAAAGGCAAGTCTCGGTGTATATGATAAGAGGTGCCTCACTTGAAAACAGCTGATGTTGTGTGTGCCAAGGTATGTTGCTAATCGACCACAGAAATAAACAGGGCACGGTGTTGTTCGACCTTATATGAAATGTTCAGACTGAGTCCCAGAAAGAAGAGCTGAATAATAAAAACATGTGCAGTGTATTTCTAAAATAATATTGTGGCACAAAAACAAATGTGCTGTGTGCAACACGTGCAAATCAAAGTGGCCTACAACATGCACTTAGGCTAAAATAAGGCAGAACTAAGTGGGCCCTAAAGGGAACTCAGGATAGCCCTTTGCAGCGAGCGATGTCTCAGCTTCCCCTAGGCCTTGGCAGACCATGCTACAGTGTCATCTACAGGAACAGCAGCCCATCCGCAGTGCACAGGCCCGTAGCACTACCATGAAGATCACGCAACACAATTAGGAGCTCCCATTTACGGAGTTGTTAAAGCAGCAGATGAGGCCGATCAGCAAATCGAACTATGCCTCCCCTAGATCCACCGTGAGATGAGTCCATCATCGATCCCATGGGGATTGGGGCATCAGCCTATCCTATGTCCGTATTCTCAGGCCAGGCTCTTGAGGTTGAGAAGCCTGATCGCAGCGGAGCTAGGTAGGGGGGGCCTCAATTCTATTCCTCCAGCGCCACTGGCCCAGCTGGGCCTCAATGTCACTTTGCACTGATGAAGAGCTGCAGGAGGGCTAGAAACCTGAGAGCAGGCTCAGCTGTGCTGCACCAGTAGCAGTAGTCAAGGGAGAGTAGGCTCCATCATGGATGCACCATGCTAAAGGTAGGATTCATAGATCTATTACGGGGGCTAGTGGAGCACCATTAGTTTACATCCATCTTGGGCAATGTGCTGTATCACTCCCCAACCAGTACACCCAGGAACCTTTTGCAAGTTGTAGCACTCTTTGACCTTGTCAGGGCAAAAAAGTACTAAATAAATGACATATAAACAGCAAAGGAAAAAGGAAGCTCATGGCCTGAAATTCCCAATACATAAAGCCCAGAGTCAAAAACGTTTACTTGGAAGGAGAGCCACTCAAAAGGGTTCAGTCATTTACATATCTGGGCCTCACCTTTGCTGCATCAAGATTTCCTAGCCATAGCAAACTTCTCTAAAAAAAACAATTGCTGGGGGTATGCTTTGCTTCACCAAACACTTTGGAGGTTATGTTATGTTATTACAACTTATTAAGCACACGAATACCCTGCCAAGACACCCTGTTGGGTGTCTTGGCACTGAAGTTCAGAGATAACATAACTGGAAGAAGGGAAACTAGTTCTGAAAAAGCCACCTTTTGAGCTCCTTCCTAAAGGAGATCAATGAAGGTGAAGATCTAATATGCAGGGGAAGGGTGTTCCACAGCTTAGCCGTTCCATAAGTCAGGCTTCGTCCACCCCAGTTAGTTTTGTGAAATCTGGGAATGATCATATATTTAGCTCCAGTGGAATGTAGAGGTCTTCTTGGTTGGTACCAGTTAAAAATCTTTCTGAGAAAAACAGGACCTGCGTTATTTAAGGCTTTATAGGCCAGGCATAAAGCCTTGAACTTAATACGACTCCCCACTGGAAGCCAATGCAGTTTTCATATTTCTTTGGAAACCAACTGAAATTTGGGCAAGCCTAGCAAGACTCTAGCTGCTGCATTTTGTGTCATCTGCAACTTTTTTGAGTGTTGACTTTGAATGTTCAAATACAAACCATTGCAGTAATCTAATTTAGATAGCACCAATGCAGTCATGACAGTTTTCCTAGTATTGGATAGCAGGTAAGGGAGACTTTTCTTTATTTTCTTAATTATAAAGAAAGAAGAGGAGACCGTTGCATTTATTCGATTTACATATGTCAGTGTGCTATCAATCTGCACCCCAAATTCTTAGCCTTAGCTAAGATTTAGGAAGATCGCCCAGCTCAACCGGCCACCAAAAGGCATCCCAGTTTGGTGAGAGGCTGCCGAATATTATTACTTCCATTTTATCAGAATTGAGCTTTATGCAATGCTTACTCATCCAGATACTTATTTCCCGCATACAGACCTGAAAACGTAGCGAGATAGATGGTTCATTTTTAAACGCTGAGACCCCAATTTGTGTGTCATCAGCGTATGATGTCAAATTGAAGCCACATTTTTAATCATAGGTGATAGCTCAGACACGTAAATATTCAATAGTGTCAGACTGAGGGAAGAACCCTGTGGAACCCCACAGGGTAAAGAATAAGGGGCTGATTTAAAATGATCCACAGCTACTGACTGTGTTCTGTCAGCTAAAAACGAGGTGAGCAGAGCAAGGGCTGATTCATTAATGCCTAGCATTTTTAGACATTGTCTCAGCAATCTATGATCCACTGTATCAAAAGCCGCTGACAAGTCGAGGAGAATCAGGGCTGCTGCCCCGCCCTTTTCCATCACAGCCCTTATCTCCTCGGTAGCTTTAATCAGTGGAGCTCAGTGCTGTGATCTGAGCGCATGCCAAATTGAGTGGGATCGAGCACACCGTTATCATGAATATATTGTGCCAGCTGTTGGTTCATAGATTTCTCCACTAATTTCGCAGGCAGAGGCAAGCGAGATATCGGGTGATAATTATTAGCATTAGTCACATCAAGATCCGTCCCCTGTGAAGAAGCTGCTACTGGTTAAGCAATAATAACAAAATAATACATGCAGAAGAAACACATAAAATTGTTAAAATAGGGAATCAGTCCCTTCTAAGATGGCTCCCGACCTACGGGAGCCAGGCACCTCCCGAAACTGGCAAAACAGTTGCCTACAAGGGAATCAAGAGCAGGGCATTTCCAGTCGTGCTCAAAGAGAGCATATTGCCTTATCTGCCAACCACTGCACAAGCAAAATGCACTCATTTTCAAGTTATGGAATAGACGTGGTAGAAGGAAGAATACTTCACACATAGGAACCTCGCAGAGGAACCTGAAAATCTCTACTACAGGTCTCAGAAGCAGTCTGTGCATTTACCCCAGTTGAGCTACAGCACTGGTAAAAGGTGATAGACTGAGCAAAGCATGTTGAGTCCATCTCTTCAACAAAGCCTGCGAAGAACTTGACAACGCAACCAATAAAACCTGTAAACAAGAGCAAGTAGTACAAGAGGCAAAGAAACTGAACCTCTCTTCTGAGATGTGAGTCCTACAAAACAACTAAAAAAAGGCACTATATAGAACTCAATCAACCACAATGGTACAAAAAAATGCAGGCAAGATTAAGAGCATACCATGGAGAGAGGCGTTTAAACTTCACCCACAAAAGCAACTATATCTCACCACCCAGCAAGGCAGGGGAGAATGCAAAAGCTTCAACCTTGCAAAGCTCAATCTGCTGGACTCGCAGGACCGAAGGCATAGATGGAACAAAACTGAGAAGCTAGAATGTCTTTACAATGACGCTGCAGTAGAAAACACCACCCGCATCCTTTTAGACTGTGAATGTATTCAAAGTGCAGAAAATCATGTTGAACACATGTCAAATCAAATGTTGTGTCATACACGAGGAAGAACAAAAAAGTACACTGTTATTACATATGGGGATTATAACTTTGAAATCCCCCAGAAAGTTACTGCTTCTAATAAAGCAGCCATAAAAATCACAACAAATAAAATCTTGTTGCCAGCCTCATCTGGGAATGAAAAATCAGGAGGATAAAAAAAGAAAAAACTGATAACTGTTGTAACAGGGCCAGGAATAAGGGTCCCGAATTCAAGCCACAAAAACAAAAGTGCTGCATACTCACTTACTCCCTGGCCTTCACATAGCACTGACATCTCAAAGAAGGAAAACCTTATTCACCCGGTTAGTGAACTAGACAAAACCAAAGAAAGCACCCTGAGATGATACACAGGAACCCAGATCTGTGATTATCGCTGCATGAGTTCTGCACTCCCCCAATCATATGCGATCACAATCTCGCAAACAATAACAGGGTATGCCAAAGGAAACTTAAAAATATGAATGATGCAAGTCTTACACTTGAACTCATACCTTAATTGCATGGGGCCCTATACCCTCCCAATCCCGCATGCTATCAACCACAATGTCACCCAACTTTAGGGCTCTTGGGCACTCGATTCCCCTCACACTAATCTATTCCTTCCTACCCAACTCCTCCTCCCATCTACTAATATGTGTTGTTAACATTTGTTTGTAAAGGTCATACTAACCATATGTGGTAATAAAATAAAATAAATACCTTGGTTTACGTGATGGGTCAGCTGTGGTTTATCCAGGATGAGAAGGAAGTTGCTGCCCTAATCCTGTTGAATCGCCTAGCTGCTTTTGAAACTCGTACCGCACTGTCAACCTTTTGACTAGATGCAGGTATCCAGGGCAAAGCACACACCTGGCTTTTGTCCTCTATACAAGAGCTCAGCAAGCAGTCACAAGCCCCCTGCATACTTAATAATTTCAGGGCATAATTCAAAGAGTTCTTCAATGCATGTCACTCAGCCCTATCTTGTTTAATATCTATGTGGTCCCTGTCATTAAACTAATACAATCCTTCAACATGCAGATAAACTTAAATCATCCTCACAGTGAATGGAGCATGTGACTCACAGCAAACCAGCTTCAATGCATGAATGTGCACAGTTGCAGGCTGAATGCAGGAATATTTCCTGAAGCATAACTCGGCCGAGACAGAAGTCCTGGTTACTGAAGGCTCTTTGACAACTAAACATACAATGGTCCAAAGATTGGTGGCCATCATAGTTAGGTACATGCCCCACCCCTGTGGAGAGTCTGCTTAAGCTAAAGGTTTATATTTGATTAAAACCTAAATACCTCTGTTCAAATAGATAGACTGTCTGCCATTTTCTACTTTCATCTGAAAGTTTTAAAGAGGATCCTCCCTGTTGGCTTTGGGACTACCACTTTCTGGTTTTACGTAGCTGGTTCCCAGCTTGATTACTGTAATGCGCTGTGTTTCACCTTATCGAAATACAAGTTACTGAAACTACAGATAATCTCAAATTTGGATGTTAGAATTCTCTTGGTATGCCCAAGCTATATTCCTAATTTAGATCACTTAAGAAAGATGCATTCGCTCCCTATTGAGAAGGGAGTCAAATCCTGATGCCTATGCATCTGTCACAAGGTTATGTATGGTAACATTTTCATGCACTGGATTCTCGCTCCTTATAACCCTGTCCACAATTAAACCTCGCCTTCAAAAGGACTACTCTGTATTTAGAAAATTGAGAAATTCAGAAGAGATGTGTGTATTCTGTGATGCAGTGGCCCGGCTCTGGAACACACTTCCTTAATTTCTGTTCCACAGAGAGGACCATTTCACCTTCAGAAAAGCGTTGAAGAATTAGTGCCCAATTTATACTTAAATGGACGCCAGACAAGCTGGTGCTCATTACCATAGCATTGGCAGGCCCTGCTGTCACAGCAGTTAATGTCAATGCTGTTTACAGTTTGATTCATGGCTTCATCAACATGACAAAGAACTGAACTAAACTCTTTTCTTTTTATTTTCGAAAAGAAATTCCTGAAGCGGTAGTTCCTTTTTGAAAATAAAAAAAAAGCTTGTTTCACAATGGGAGTCTGCTCCCTTGATGAGGGGAGCATTTAGCAGTTTTGACTGCCCCCATCAGGGTTTTACTGGCAGGGACAGGCAGTGAAAACTGAACTCCAATTCCACCCGTCTAAATTAGGTGGGTGGAATCAGGGGTCTGCCTCCAACAGCCCTTACCCCACAGGGCCCGTTGGAAATGTAATCATGGCGAGGACAAAGTAGTCTCCATCATGATTAAACCTAAAGTCCGGCTGCTTTTAAATTGGGCTTTGCAACAGAGTATACATACCGTCAAGATCTAAATCGGGCCCTTAGTTATTTAGCAACTAGTTTTAATTATTGTAATTCCCTGTGTGATTTGCACAAGGGCAAAATTATTCAACAGCCTGTTAAAGCCCCTAATCCCTCATAAATAAAATAGCTCTTACCATTGCAGGAAAATGCAGTACCTAATATACATGATAGCCATTTAACAGAGGCAAACCCCACATGTAGATGGTCACAAGTCTTTATATACTTTATCAGTTAATGAAGATTCTAGATACAGTGCCTGGTATACATAGCGGCTATTTAATGCCCATGGTCCTCAAGTAGAAAATCCCTTTCCCTATTTCCTACTTGGAACAATCCTCATACATTGCCAAATGGCCATGTAAGACCCGTAATCCCCCATGCAGAACACAGCTATGTCCACTTACTTTCATAATTGATATAAAATAGTACCGGGTATATGTATCAGCCATTTAACCCTCATCATCCCCACTGAAAAAATATTTATGGCCATTTCTTCAACTCACGTCACTACACTACAGTGGGAGGGGTATGCAGCAGCCATTTAACACCCCCATCACCACCCATGTGGATATCATTATGGGCAGTATCTCAAGAGGGCTACGTAAAATACCATGCCCAGGGTATGTAACAGCCATTTACCCCCATAATCTCCCATTCAAATATTACCTATTTCCATTTTTCTAACAAGACCAATATAATATAGAGGAAAATATGTTCACCAGCTGTTTAAAACTCATAATCCCCTGTGAGTATAGTAGCTAATACCATTTCCTTACAGAAATCATGAAAATACTTTGGTAGGTATATGTCAAAGCTATTTAAGACCCATCATCCCCGATGTAGAAAATCCCTCTTCCTATTTCCTACCTTGAACAACCCTAATACATTTCCAAATGATTTTAATGGCCATGTAACACCCATAATCCCTTTTTTTTTTAATACATTTTTATTTCATCACAACAGACGAAGTTTTTCTATATCCATACATTGCGAAAACACCACAGAAAAGCAATTTCCGTCCCACCCTTCGCGTCCCACCCCCCACCCTTGAGTTGGATCCAAAAGAGAATTACATTTATAACGACAGGGAAAATAATGCATCAGAAATGAAGAGAAACAAAGAAAAAAAAAAAAAAGGCCTATAAGTTAGACCAGCAGTGAATCTGCGGTTATTATTCCGTTACCCCTTCAATCCACTGTTTGACTGGAGCCCATACTTCCCTACCCCTTTTCCGGGCGTTGCCTCCCCTGCGTTAATAAACTGCTATTTCAGATCGATATATAGCAAGAAGTCTCCCCAGCCATTGCTGCCCAGTAGGTGGTTCGGGATCTAGCCAAGCTGTAGCCAGACACAGTCTAAGGATAGTCATGGCTATAAATAGAAATATCTAATGTCGCCAAGGAATTCCCATATCACTCACTCCTAAAACTAATAAGCCCGGTGAAAGAGAAATAGGAAAGCCTAGCTGTGCTTCAAGTATTTTACCTACATCTTTTTTCAGATTCTCAAGCTTGGGGCAATTTTCAAATAAATTAGTGAGATCTGCGGCAAAACAGCCACACCGTGGACAATGAATGCCCTTAGAACCCCCCCATTTAACGATCTTTGCCGGAGTGATATAAAGGTTGAACCATGTTTTATAGCATTGGATCTGTAAATTAGCAGCAATAAATGAAGTCTGCACAAGATATAGGGATTCCTCACATTCTCCCGTCCCCATGTGTAGGAGCTCTGACCAGCAAGCAGTATGTTTCGCTAAGTCGTCTGCCATTTCTTTGTTTAATAGTCTATATATGATGGTGAGGGAGAGTGGAAATTTTAACATTAAATCAACAAGTTCAACCCGATTGAAGCCAGCACTCCCCCCTCTTTTTTTAACCAGAAAATCAATAACTTGTAAATACTTGAAAAAGTGGATATTACTAATGCCAAATTTATCCTTTATTGTATCAAAAGAGAGGGTCCCTCCTTCATCTACCAGATCGGCGATCACCTTCACCCCCCTCTGGACCCACTGTATCATATATCTATCTTTAAAAATATCTGGGAGTGGAGGATTATCAAATAGAGGGGTATATCTATTTATCCTACCAATACCAAATTTCTTCCGGACAGCTGTCCATACCTTGAATGCTCCCATAATAACCTTGAATCTGACCCTTTTAAAATATCCATATTCAATCTGACGAAGAAGACAGCCTCGAGCCTCAATGCCCATTATCAATTCACAAATAGATACCAAATCTCCCTCTTCTGAGCTAGTTCCTGCAGAAGTTAAAAGTGTCGTCATTTGTTGAAGTGTTGCCGCCCAATAATATAATTGGAAGTTAGGGACTGCCCACCCCCCTCGTTCTCTTGGAAGAGTCAAAACTTTTAGGGCTCTTCGGGGGCGTTGCCCGGCCCATAAAAACCAAGACGCTATTTGATTTAAAGATTTAAACCAACGGCTTTCTACTTCCAGTGGGATGGCCCTGAAAAAATAAAAAATTCTGGGAAGAAACAACATTCTAATCACATTATTTCTCCCTATTAATGTGAGCTTAAGGTTATTCATTCGAGAAAAGTCAGTTCTGGACTTCCGTAATAATGGGCCTAAATTTAGATCGACAATGTTCTCCACATCTGCTGTTATCTCCACCCCTAGGTATTTCGCCTTGGGAACCACCCGAAAGTCGTCTAGCTGGACAGAACCATTTATTACCACCAGGGTTTTGCTTTGAATAAGCAGATATCCAGAGAGCCATCCGAACTGGCAGCTTCCCTTTCAATTTCCCCCAAGGCATCCAAAGGATTGGGAGTGGTAATAGCCAAGTCATCAGCGTAAGCCAGAATCTTAGTATCTCCCCCCTTATTATGCATAGCAATGATACTAGTATTATGCTCGATCTTTCTAATAAGGGGGTCGATATACAGCACGAATAGTAGAGGCGAATATGGACACCCTTGGCGGGTTCCACGGCAGATTGAAACCGGCTCAGACATATCTCCCATTACGGCCACCCGGGCAACTGGATTGTGATACATTGTCTGGACAGCCTTGATAAAGCCACTGCCTTAGGCATTTCTGTCTAATATAGCCCATAGGAAAGGCCAGGAGACCCTATCAAAGGCTTTCTCTGCATCTAGCAGGATTAAAGCCATAGAGTCTCCGGCAATCTTTGAGGCATCAAACAGGGCGATTGTCCGCCGAATATGATCAGTGGTGCTACGGCCGGGAACAAAACCATGCTGGACAAGGGAAACCAGTCTCTTGATCACTTTAGATAAGCGATTAGCCAGTATTTTGGCATAGATTTTTATATCGCTATTGATCAGCGTGATAGGTCGGTAAGACCCAAGCTCATTGGTGGGCTTGTCCTTTTTTGGAAAGACCGCTATATTGGCATACCTCCAGGAATCCGGAGCCTCCCCACCCAATTGGGCATTCGTAACTATCTCTCCCAGCATCTCATTTAAGCATGGATAAAAGATTTTATAAAATTCCCCTGGGATTGAATCAGTTCTAGCCGCTTTTCCACTTGGTAAGGAATTGACCGCCCCCCTTACTTCTTCCTCTGAAATTGGGGCCTGAAGAAGCTCGGCCTCCTCTGAGGTTGGTTCTCCAAAAGGTAAATCCATAATATAATCTGCAAGTTCTATGTCATCAAAGTGAGAATCTTCTTTGTATAAGTGCTGATAAAACCTCTGAAATGCCGAGCGAATAGCTGAAGGATCGGCAATTGTGCCCAGGATAGGGTCCCTTATTTCTGAGATGTCACCTTGGACAATCCTCTCCCTTGTGCGTCTCGCTAGTAGTTGTCCCACCCTTTCGTTATTCTCGTAGAGTTTACTACGCCAAGCCATATATTTGCCAGCTGCCTTTTTGGTAGAAAGCTCTATTATTGCAGATTTCCCAACTGCTACTCTGGCTTGTGCTTTATCGAGATCCCCTCCTGCTGTAATTACTGCAACTAACTGTCCTTCGGCTTCTGTTAGCTCCTTTTATAAGGCCTGTTCTAATTTCTTATTCTTTCTCTGCTCCACCCAACCATAACTAAAGGTCACCCCCCTTATCCCAGCCTTGAGAGAGTCCCACACGATATCCGGTCGAGCACTCCTCTTATTTTCCATAATAAATCGGGGAATCCAGGCCTTCATATGCTGTATATATCCGCTTTCTGACAGTAGAGCCCTATCAAAAGTCCAGCGTGAGACTGATGAGGGATTATCTTGTGTAGTTATTTCAAGAACAAGGGGGTTGTGTTCGGACATAACCCTGGGGTACTTATAAATCTGACCTTTCAGTGCAATTGCGGGAGTTACAAAAAAATAATCGAGTCTGACATGAACTTGATGGGGGGCCGAGAAGAAAGTATAACTGGGATCTCCGGGTTTAAGCATGGCCCAGATATCCAAAAGACCATGTAACGCACATAAATGTGCAACAGACTTGTAAACCTTGGGCTTGCGGCCCTGGTATAATCTTTCCCCAAGGTGGCCTCCTTGTGGTTTTATATTTATATTGAAGTCTCCACAAATGACTAGAGGCAGTGGCCAGCCGACTAGTTCAGTATTCAACCATTCAAACAAGGCAGGGTCGTCTAATACAGATCCATAAACGGAGCATAAAGTAAATGAGCATGCATTCAAGACACATTGAACAATAGCCCATCTTCCCATCTTATCCGAACCTATACGTGGAAACTTAGCTCTCCCTTTCCGGGCCATGATAGCGACACCCCGTGTTCGTGTCCCTTGGGAAGTACTAGTAATTAATTGATAACCAGCCAGTTCCGCAGCTTTCTGACGGCCTGCTTCTATGTGAGTCTCCTGAAGACACACAATATCTGCCTTTAGATATTGGATGTCCTCATTAATTCTGCGTTTTTTCTGTGGATTATTTAAACCGCAGATATTCACAGATGCAATCCTTACCTTGCCCTTAACCATTTATCCTCCTTGAAAAAGGTCCCATTCTCTATGTCCAGAAGTCCCATCCCTTTACATACTGAACTCGTGGTTAAGGATCCAACCCTACCCTGCCCCCCAACCCCATAAACCCGGCAAAATAGGTCCGAAGACCCTTGTGATGCCTCCTGCATCCTTCTGTTGCCCGATGCCGCCACCACCCCCTGTAAAGAGACAAAGAAATCCAAAAGTAGAAAGAAAATTACTAAAAAAGAAAATACATAGCGTCTTGACCGTGCGGAATCGGAAAAGTGTTCACTATTTTTCACTGCACCCGATATTTCCTGCAGGTACTCTTATGCCTGAATTTCTGAATTGAACACTCTGATCACCTCTTTGTGTATAAGTTTCAGACGAGCTGGGCTCATTAGGTATACTTCACAGCCTACTTTCTGAAAAGGAGTAATTAACTGTCTGAGCCGCCACCTTCTCTCCACTGTTGTGTGGCAAAAGTCTGGCCTGACACAGAAAGTATGCCCCTCCGCTGAACGTCTAGCTTCTGGTCGGGCCTTGTCAAAAACTGCCTGTCGCAACAAACAATTACCAAAGAAAATCAAAATAGCTCTAGGTTTGTCATCTTGAACACCTTGACCCTTTTTTTTCCTCAGCATGAGAGGGAATCGGTGCACCCTCTGCACTTCTGAGTCCCAGTCCCAGTGCTTCAGTTCCAGGAAGGCTCCCTTAAGAAGCCGCAGGGCAAACCCTCGAATATCCTCTCCTTCCGCATTTTCGGGTATGCCAAGCAGCCTCAGGTTATTTCGTCGCTGTCGATTCTCGAAATCCTCGAGCTTCCACATGACGTCTGTCATTCTGGCCTCATTTGCAGTTGCTTGTTGCCCACGGGTCTCAGCCCCAGCCTCGAGCGCCACTACCCGTTCTTCTAGTGCCGTGGTCCGCTCCGTGATCTCAGAGCAAGCTTTATTGATTTTTCTTATTGCCCCCTGCAATTTCTTTGTCGCCATGTGGGCCCTTTTGTCTTCTTGTCGGGCTTCAATTTGCATTTGTTTGAGGGTAGAATAGATCAAACCCATTGAGGGAGAGGATTCGGAGGTGGCATTTGGTCCAGAAAATAGCTTAACTGTCTCCTGCTGGATACAGTCCTCTCCTATCCCTTTAGCCTCCGATTCCAGAAGAATCCCCGAATAATCCCATTTCATCTGGCCAGACTGGCCAAAGTCTGATTCATACCCCTTGACCTGAGAGGTTTTCCCGCTGATGTTTTTCCGTTTTTTCAGTGCAGAAGCCGGTTTCTGAGTAACGGGCTCGGTTTTGGAGCTATCTGAATCTTCTCTGGAGTTATCGAGGTCCGTATCACCCAGCTCACTGTCCATAGAGATTTCAGAATCGTCAGTGAGGGAGTAAAATGTATCCCCCTCCGGTGATCCCACTGCTTTTAAACTGCCCGTAGTAATATTAGGCTCCGAGGGCATAATGGGTCCCCCCAAGTCCAGCTCCCCTTCTTGTCTCCCGGGAAAGCCCATCGTGTCACCCCCCCCCCGCCGCACAAGCATCCGGCAGCACACTAGAAGCGCTTATCACATTGTCGGTTTGTTTTGCAAGAGTCTGAGCCAAAGTCTTGTTTCTAACATTACTCACATTTTGAGGAGTATCTCTCTGTTCAGCCTGTTCCTTGCTGTCAGGCCCCTCTTTACCACTTGCCTTCTTGCTGCCGGGTGGTCCGCATCCCGAGAACATCCCTGGGACTGTCGGCTGTTTTGATTTTCCTGCGATCTCCAAGGGACGCTGCTCCCGCGTCTGACGTCTGGGATTGATCTCCTCCTCCTTCTCGCTGCACGTCGGGGGAGTAGCGTCCTCTCCTTTGCGTCCAGCCGGCGTCTTCCAGGAAGGAGACAGACCTCGCGGTCCCCCGGTCGCGGTCACTGCTCCGCTTTCCGTCCGGGCCCTGGGGGGCTTCACTACCTTCGGCAGCATTCTACACCAGAGTAACTGAGAACCAGCACGGTCGATGAGCCCAGCAAGAGCGCCCGACACCAGGTACGCAAGTCGTCTTGTAATCAACCCGATTCCAGCTCCAAAAGTAATTTTCATGGCCGTAATTTCTTTACATCTTTATCCTGTGGGGCGGGAGCGGCATACACAGCAGTCACACAGCCGCCATCTTGCCCTCCCAGAATTAACAACAGCAAATTTCTGCACGGTTTACCACAGGGAATGGTCATCACCCATAATCCCTAATGCAGAACACAGCTATGCCCACTTACCATCAACATTTACTAAATAACTGTACCGGATATATGTACCAGCCAATTAACCCTCATCGTCCCCATTCAAAAAAATGTGTATGCCCATTTCTTCAACACATGTCACTACACTAGAGTATCAGGTGTATGTATCAGCCATTTAACACCCATCATCCCCCATGTAAAAATAATTATGGCCATTTTCCCTAGAGGGCTACGTAAAATGCCATGCTCAGGGTGTGTAGCGGCCATTTACCCCCCATAAGCCCCCATTTAACCACTATCTATTTCCATTTTCGTAACAGGACCATTATAAAATAGGGCAAAACGTGTTCAACAGCTGTTTAAAGCCCTAATTCCCTGTGAGTGAAGTAGCTGTTACCATTTCCTTACAGTAATCATGAAAATACAGTGGTAGGTATATGTCAAAGCCATTTAAATCCCATCATCCCCGATGCAGAAAATCCCTATCCCTATTTCCTACCTTGAACAATCCTAATACATTTCCAAATAGATTCAATGGCCAGCTCACACCCATAATCCTCTATGCAGCAAATAGCTATGCCAGTTTACCATCAACATTTACTAAATAACAGTACCGGGTATATGGGCCAGCCATTATCCCCCATCTTGCCCATTTAGAAAACATTTATGCCCATTTCTTCAATACATGTCACTTCACTACAGTGGCAGGTGTATGCAACAGCCATCTAACACCCATCATTCCCCATGTAGAGATCATTGTGGCCATTATCCCAAGAAGGCTATGTAAAATACCATGCCCAAGGTATGCAGCAGCCATTTGCCCTCCCCATGATCCTCCATTTAATCATTATCTATTCCCATTTTCCTAACAGGGCCATTATAATATATGGAAAAATGTGTTCAACAGCTGTTTAAAGCCCATAATCCCCGGTGAATAATGTAGCTATTACCATTTCCTTACAGTAAACATGAAAATACAGTGTTAGGTATAAGTAAAATCCATTTAATGCCCATCATCCCCGATGTAGAAAATCCCTATTGCTATTTCCTACCTGGAATAATAGTAATACATTCCCAAATATATTCAGTGACCACGTAACCCCCATAATCTCCTGTGCAGAACACTGCTATGCCCATTTTCCTTCAACATTTTCGAAATAAGAGTATTGGGTATATATAATAGTGATTTATTGCCCATCATCCCCATGGTAGAAAGTCCCTATCCCCATTTCCTACCTGGAACAATACTAATAAATTCTTAAATTGATTCAATAGCAATGGAGCACCCATAATACCTCATGCAGATTAAAGCTATGCCCATTTTCTTTCAGCATTTACTAAATAACAGTACCAGGCATATGTAATAGCCATTCAACTTACACATCCTGATAGGTAAACAGTAAGAATTGTTGAAGAGAGTTAATTTTCACTTTGCACATGTAGGCGTTAAACTACACTGCCACCGGTGGACACTTAAGAGAATGCACCCCATCATCCTCAATGATCCTTTTAGTACGCTCCCTTTTTTTAGGTCGAAGCCTACAGACAGTGCAGCTGTCTGGTTTGCTAAAGACATCTTGAGGACAATCAGAAAGCATCCCTAGGAATGCATTCTGCTCCTTGTTTACCATTGGCTTTGTGGTTTGTAACTCACATTTTCTAGCTTTCTATTTGCTAGCTTTATTTTGTTTAGGCTGTCCACAGTGAGTTTGTCCCTCCCAAAGAGCAAATCCTTTTCACACTACCTCTCCTTGTATTATTCCCCAAGTGCTCCTTCCTGTAAACAGGCCTGTAAATCTTGTTCTTATCTTGTCACATTTGCTGTGCATTCAAAGACAGAGGTCAAATGTCAGGCTCTGTCTTCCAAGGGAGCTTGGGTTTACTTTTCTTTCTCTGACTTCAAAGTGAGAGGATTTATGTGACAATCTTGCTGGATACTAGGGGCAGAAAAGGTTTTCTTTTCTAGCACACAACTATATAAATGAACTGTGCAAGTATTTGTTAACTGTATAGTTTTATTAGTAAAACTGTATGTCTGTGCAAATGTAATGGTCATTTCAATTGAAAATGTGTTGGCTGTAAAGGCAGTGTGCTACCACACCATGCATACGCCACTCTGTCACTCCACTCTGCACCGCTCTAGGCCACAGCATTGTACTCTGCACCACTCCACTTTACACCACTCCACACCAGTGAAGTCTGCCCCACTCCACTCCACTCTTCTCCTCTCTACTCTGCACAACTCTACTTTATGCCAATGCACTCTACGCCACTCTACTCTACAACACTGCCTTCTTCACACTGCAGTCTACAACCACTTCAGTCTAGGCCAACCACTCTACTCTGCACAACTCCACTCTGCGCCACTCTGCAACACTGCACTCAATGCCAATACCATCTACAACAATGCATGCTAATCCCTACCACTGAACACTACCAGACACTCTACGCCAATCCACTGTACGCCAGTCTCATCTACTCCGCACCACTTCACTCTATGACACTGCACTCTACACCATTTTACTCTATACCATTACACTCTATTCCCCTGCACTCTACCCTGCACCACTCCACTGTGCTCAAAAACATTTTACTCCACGCCACTGTACTCTGCACCACTGCACTATACACCACAGCACAATACTCTGTACCACTGTAATTGTAATTGCATTATATAGCGCTTACTACCCCTGATGAGGTGTTGAAGTGCTTTTTCGGCAAGTAGCATGCTACTCCAGAACCCAAAGAGGATTAGTGCTCAATTAGTAAAGGGAGATAGGAAGTAAATTTGAGCTGTGGACATGTAAGTTTGTTATTAGAATTGAAAATGGATAGTCGAGTGATTGAGCAGCGGACATGCTAGTCTGTTGGTTGGATTGAAGAGGAGGGAGGAGTCTAGAAATTGTTTTTTTTGGAGCTCATAGCAGTAGGAGGAGGAGGTGTGGGATGAGTAAAGGGGAGGTGAAGGGGCAAGAGTCAGAGAGAAGGGTTTAAAAAGGCTTGTTTGGGATATCTGGTTAGTAAAAGAGGTATGAGGTGATGCAAGGAGGGGTAGAGGAGGGAAGAGTCTAGAAAGGGTTATTTTGCAGTAGAATGGGGTTTGGATGAGTCAGAGAGTCGAGGTAGAGGATATATTGCGAGAGGTATAGGGTGGCAAATAGGGTAGTGCATTGGAGACGCTGAATTAGAAGTAAAGCAATACATATAAAGATACATAAGTACATGGAAGGTATATATGTATAAGGAAGGTACTATATGTAGATTTAAATTGCATTTAATAAATTCAGACTTTCAAGTGTTGCTTTACTTTAAGTTAATTTATTTGTTTTTATATATTTTTTTGTAATTCTATAGTGAAGCAATTGTAGATAAATAGTTATGATAACGATTTACTTATTTATGCAGTCCCCTATATACATGTTAGACACAGAATGATTTAACCATAAGTAATATGTGCATTTGTTAAGCAGAACTAAAGAATACCTATATATTTATAAGCATAATTACTATGCACATTTATACAAAGCAATACACATATCTAGGTACACATATATAGTCCAACAAAAATGCTTATATACACAGGGATATGCTGTATATTTATGTTTGATTATTGTGGTTATGTGGGGAAGATCCAACTCTTGAGTAGTCTTCTGAAGATAAGGAAGTTATCTGTGGATCTTATGTTTGGGGGTAAATAGTTCCATAGTTTGGCTGCTTGAACAGAGAAGGATGTGCCACATATGATTTTTTTTGTATGGTAGGATTTTGAGGCGAGGCGCCAATCTAGAGCGGATGTTCCTTTGTTGAATATATTTGGTGATTTTATTCCTGATGAAGAGTGGTCCTGTTCCATTGTGGGTGATACAAAGCAGCTTGAATGTGGATCTTCTGGCAACCGCTAACCAATGTAGGGCCTTCAAGGCAGGGGAGATGTGGGCTTGTGGCTTTATGTGTAAGAGTAGTCCCGCAGCAGAGTTCTGAATCCATTGTAGTCTTTTCATAGTTGTTAAAGATGATCTGTGGCAGAGGCTATTGGCGTTATTGAGTTTGGACAGAACAAGAGAGATAGTATCCTGGACCTTCTGTGGAAATCCCAGGTGGGGGAAGATGTGTCGCAGAGTTTTTATAGTAACAAAGCTTGACCTTTCTAGTTTGTCCACTTGGATAATCATTGATAGCTTGGAGTCCATGGTAATACCGAGGTTTCTTACTTCCTTTGATACTTTAGGCGGTGTTCCCAGATCGTCAGGCCATGCGGTGAGTGGGTCATAATTTTTCCAATCGCCACATGTGAGTATTTCCATTTTGGAAGCATTCAATTTGAGATAGCTCCATGTCATCCACTGATCCATGGCTCTGAGGCAACTGAAAATTTGTGAGTTTCCAATGTCTTTGGGGCTTTCCAGTTTAAGGACTATTTGTGTCATCTGCATAGTTATAACATGTGAGTGAAATTGATTGATCAGTGCCAGTAATACTTCATGTACTCAATTCCACTTCTCGCTATGCCATTCTACTCTAATGTACACCACTGCACTATATGCCAATGCACTCTACAGCACTATACTGTGCACCAATCTACACAACTGCACTGTATGCCACTCTACTCTATTCTACACCACTGCACTCTATGCCACTGTACTCTATGCCAATCTACTCTTCTTTGCGCCACTGTACTCTACGCCACTCCACTCTTCTTTGCACCACTGCACCCTACGCCTCTGCACTCTACTATGCAACACTCTTGTGTGGTGCTGCATTGTGCGCCACTGAATTCTATGCTCTGCATCTCTCTACACCAGTGCACTCTGCATCAGTCCACTCTACTCTACGCTACTCCACTGTGCACCACTCAACGCAACTCCACTCTATTCTACTCCAATACATGACACTTTTGCCACTCCAGTACATTCCACTCTATGCCAATCCACTCTACAACATTCTAATCTAATCTTCGCCATTTCACTCTATGACATCCCCTGCCACTCTCCTTTATGCCACTAACTTTCTGCCATGCTGAACAGTAGCCACCCTGGTGTACAATAAGGATAAAACACATTGGCAAAGCCAATAGTTGTTACATTTGCGAGACCTATTGGCTTTGCCAATGCTTATTTTAGTAGTGTCAGTTACCTGCTATCCTATAGTATGTTGTTTGCCATTTTGTAATCTGTTTCTGTTTTCCTGCTTTCGTGGAAGACTTCCCCAGTCTGATGATGCTGCGTCAGGCTCTATTGTGAATGGGTTTTATTAGTACTCTTATTTTTTTCTTTTTCTCTCTTTCTTTCACGGACTCTTGTCCATGTTACTGAATACATTTTAGGTCGAGTGGCACCAGTAAGGAGCGTGGCACTTGAATATTGGTAGTTGTGAACATTTTATCTGTTGTCTCTAGTTCAAGATACTTTTGACGTTAGACTTAATGCACTGTTTCACATCAGTTAGGTCTCACACAATGATATAACCATAAAGTGACAAGGAGGTTATTTTATTCGATGGAAGTGGATTGGCAGAGACCCTCCATTTAAAAAAAATAAAAAAATGTTTTCATTGTATTGCCTTTTTATGATCCTGCAAACACCTGCAGTTCTCCGGTACGGATATTAGGCTGGAATTGAACGTTATAAATTTACCTGGAAACCCAAGAGTCTTTTTCCCTGAAAGACCTAGCAGACTGTATATTTCCCCACCAAGATGAAGAGAGACACTAGACACACGTTTTTGGATTGCTAAGGCTGAATACAGCGAATTCTATACACGTTCCGATTTTATTTATTTATTAAATGCTAAATGAGATCGTTATGTATCTGAGTTGTTTTCCCACCAAAGAAAATTGAAAAATTGCCTAAAAATGCCAAGGTCCATACATTGAATCCGATTGATTTGGGTGAAGGGCCTGTTGAGAAATGACAACACATGAGTAGCTCTGAGGCATAGTTATTGTACTTGCACATACCAGCAGTTGTTAGGGTTTCCTTTTTGGTCTACATGTACCACCACTCACATTTGAGAGGGGCAGTTTCTTTGAACTGCTGTTTTTCCCCCATTGGATGTTGTTTATGGTGCTGGGTAAGTGTGCAATGCATCAACCCCTGCACTTAAAACTGCACTGGGGAGCTGAATCATGTTGCTTGTGTTTACTTAACCTGCTATAGCAACTGTAGAGTGAAATCAACCTGACAATAGCAAATGCATGAAAGCCATTATCATCCTGTGCAGGTTTGACAGGGCTACTCTGAGTCTCTTTGTCATGGAAACAGTTCACACATGAAACCAACGCTTTCTCCTCACTGTCAGTACCTTTGGTATGGGTTAGTGCAGGTAAGTGAATAGTTAGATGAATAGTTCAGTCGAACGAAATGTCCTTCAAACCGAGATCTCCGTTCATGGAACTGCCTGCCATTACACGGAGCTTCTGCTGCTACTCCATGAACATGGTGCTATTTTGGTACACCTGTTCCCATTGCATCATTTCAGTTTGCTTTGTTTTTTTAATTTCATATCTTCTGGCACTTTGTCAAAGATATGTCCAAGTTTTTCACATACAAGTTTTCCAGAATACAATGTAAAGTGGTTTGGTGACTTGTTGCGATACTTTCACAATTCATGAAAATTTACTTTAAAAATCTAATAATTTTCAGTTATACAAATACATTTTTGCACTAGTAGACCCTATTCGCAGTGGAGAAAAATTGTATTATCAAATGTTTTCATACAGCTTTACTTTGCATAGTTTTCAAGTTTCGTATATACACCTGTTTTAATACATTTGACACCAAGTTTTCTTTGATCAGGGAGTTATCCACTCTAATGCAGTAACTACCATAAGACCTTTGGTTGAAAATCTGAGATTTTTGGTTCAAGCTGTAAGAATGCACAGAGATGGAGTTGTAACCATAGGTGGTGTACTGAGCGAATTCTACATTCCATGACCACCTTCTTCTGTATTGTACACTGGAATAACACCACTGCCACATATAAGGTGTGTTCCATTTTTAAAAGGTCTGCTAAATCCGAATCAGCCTCAAGCTAGGTGTTTTCGAATCTCTCATTGCCCATTGAATGCCAGAATGCATCATTGTATAAGATATATCTTTGGTTTCTGTCCCAGACTAGGCTTCTGCGAGCATTACTAAATAAATGCAAACTTAAGAAGTCTTGGTGTCTTTTTTGGTATAATAGTAGCATTAGGCTGTCATAGATGAAGCCTTGCTTTCCTTTTCTTCCACTTCATTTTAATTAAATAATATGATTTTGAGAGTCATTGACCAAGAAAGACAGATGTATATGTAGGACCAAGATCTACAGGTGAGGTAGAAAATTTGTAAAGAAGCAGTCTCCTTCTCCAATTTCGTCTGGGGCTGCAGCCCTTTCACTTGATCCTCTGTAGGTTTCGATCAAGAACATCTCCTTCAATCCAATCACAAATAGAAGAGAACAGAAGGGGTGTGGTTTGACTGACTTGCAGGTTGGCATTGTCATTTGCTAACCCTCTGCCACAGTATGTACCACATTTTTCTCCTGTAAAGCCTAGTGAAACACGTGTGGTAGGTAACTGCAATATTATGAGTTTTTCAGCTCAGAAAGAGGGAACATTTGCATTATCACTGCTCCTGAGCTCATAATGGACAGTTAATATCACCCAATGCAAAAAAACGACTTAGAAAATGGCCCTTTTTGCATGGTAACCCCCATTTGTTGCTGATTTTTATTGTCGGTTTGTAGAATCCCCATACTGGGACACTACTGTCTAGTGCCCAGTGTATATGCTCAGACCCCTAAAACTTGTAGAACTTAGATTATCTCTGATTAGCTGATTTATCTCTCTTCTAAGGCGATAGTATATGGTGTAGAAACTAGAAACTGCACCCATGGCATGGAAAGTTAATTGTCCCCCTGAAATGCAACTTTTTTTCTCTTTTACTAAAGAGGAGCTTTGAAGGGAAAGTAGGCAATCAAAGGGCGCCCTCCACTCAAAACTGTCAACAACAAAAGCCCTTGTTGCACATTGCACATAAACATCAAACGTTTCAAGGGTACCCCACTTTTTTCTCTCTCAGTGGGAAAGGGTTAGATATCTATTCATAGACCCCCTATGTGTATCTTTAAAAAGGTTAACACAGGTCCAACCTCCCAGGGTGGTACTGACAAGTGTTCAGACATAAAAAAAAGTGATGTGTTTGGGAAGTGCCCCAAGTAAGTAACATCCTGGGAGCAGTTGGCAAGTACTCACCCACTGACAGAGAATAACGTGGGGTACCCTTGAAACGTTGATGTTTATGTGTAATGTGCATTAAGGGCTTTTGTTGTTGATACCCTTGGAATGCAGCCCATATTGTTCCATCCGCTGGTGTGGCAGGGAAAACATGGCTTCCGGACTTTCATTGCAGCCCGACAGCTGAAGTTTAAACCTGCAGTTGAACTGATTAAAACCACACTTTCTGAGAGGTACAAACCTTCTTTTTAATTGTTAGTGAGTCACCTTTATGCAAACTTTGTAGCTCACAAGGTAGGGTGCATGGTTTATAAAGGTGGGCCAAAATTAATGTTACTATGTCCCTACAGCAACAAAGCCATCAAACCTATTTTCACTGTTGCAGGACTAGCTGTCCTGTTTAGAAAACCAGACTACAGACTAACATACTAACAATGCTGTCCTGGGAATAGGACAAGCTACAAAAATAATGAACCACCTTTTTTAATAGTTATTAAAACTCCAATGGTGAAGTCAGATTTTAAATGGATGTTAAAGAAAAGTAACTTTTATAAAGTTACCTTTTATCTGTCTCAATTATCGGAAGGCTAATTAGCATAAGCTTCTGCTGGCTCCCAGCCTATCCTCAACTCCAGCAATAGGTGTGAAAGACATATGAAATGCCTCCCAGGATCTAACAAAAGGCTGACCTGACTATAGGCAGAGGTGACTCCTCTGAACTCCACAGAATATTGAAAGAGGGTTTATGGACATCCAGTTTATACCACACATATCCTGCTTGACAGATCTATGGAGCCACATGAAACATATGGGGCACACTTAAAAGGGAAATACCAGGATGCCAATCTTGTGCATCCCCTGTCTGGTTGCTGAAGGACCCTGCTTTTGTCCTCCCAGAGCTCAGTCTATGGGTTTGTTATAGGTACACTGCCTGCTTCAAACAATATTTTAGTGTTAGATGTGAGAGGGCATTGGTGATTTCCTTATGAAAATGCCCTGGCACGTGGCAATTTGGACCTGTTTGCAGTATGGCAAATCGGAACTACTAATAAAGTCTTCAGGGTTGCCCCTGGTAACTTTTAACCCATTGAATAGGGAGATGTCCAGGAGTCATTCCCACCCACTAGCTATTGCTGCTCGTAAATGTGACACTCCATCAGAACACTGCTGGACTTGCAAAAGGATATTAGGCAGACTAAACTTGCTGCACTTGCTATCTGTGACCTATGAGAAGGGTATGACGAAATGAACCCCCTCGAACTTGAAATAAAAGGGCAGAGATCTCCAAGGATCATAAGGCTAATTCCCTAGGTGGCTCTATATAAAAAAGCTGAAGAGGACATTCCTGTGAAGGATCTGAGCTGGCGAGTAGCAACTGGACCATGACTGGGATTTTCTGTTGACCTCTGCCTACCACCCTGAAAGTCTTTAAGTGCTCCCCCTCAGGTCCAGGGGGCCTTGGATGTGTACTCCTGTGGCTGTTTGGGCACCGAAATAAGTTTGTGTTTTTTTCCAAAACTTTTGCTTCAGATTTTGAAGAGGACCAACAGCAAAAAGTATCCTATTGGCATTCCACAGCGTGGGATAGAATGTCAGGTTTGTCCCATGTGGAGAAGCTTTTTCTTCACAAAAATGACAAAGTCCCTTTTCAGATTGGGGTTTGGAAACAATTTTATGAATTTACCTACTTCCAGGCCCTAGCGAGGACCCACGCACCATCATAGTCAGCCTCAAATCTCACCTAGGTCCCAATCTAGTGTGACCATTGACTGCCATTGGCCCTTTGTGATTTTTTGCACTATTTTCACTTAAATCTTTAAAAATTCATATGTCCAGTTCCCCATATTGAACTTTTGGTGTCATTTTGCTTATTACATTTTTTTCTCTTTTTATAAATTTGAGTGGAATTTTTATTGTGTTGTGTTTTCAACTTTTTAATAGTTTGGTACTTCTAAATGATTTACATGGTTTCTCTATGTTAATTCTATCTTTACTCAGCCAGAGCTACCAGGTGATGAGCTCAGGTTTAAATTATTGAAACCTTTGACTGGATCTAACAGGATTGTGACATTTATCACTTGTGGTGGACTTCAATCCACCACAGCTAATAAACCACTTTCCCACAATCAGCCTGCCGTATTACTGCATGGTATTTACCTGAAGCTTACAATGAGAATGTTTGTGTTCAAGAAACATATTTTTGGGAAATGTAAATCAGTTGACATTTATCTCAATCTGCAGACTTCTCTTTAGCTACTGTGAACGTACAATTTGGAATCATGCTGTTGGAAAGTGGATTCATAGTAGTGATAAGTAGTGACTTACCACAAGTAATAAGGCCACAAACACAATCAAAGGCTCAGTCACTGTCTCAACAAATTATTCCCTTGCTCAACCCTGGGTCTCAACAAATTATTCCCTTGCTCAACCTTGGGTAGCTGCCAATGAGCTGGCAGGCGTAACTCAGGAGACAGGTGTGTGAAGCATTTAAAAACACCAATACATGAAATAAGTAAGACACAACACACAATAAAAATCTATCTCCAATTTATATGAACAAATTGACACCAAAATAATGACAAACATCCAATGTAGGGAACTGGAGATATGAATTTTTAAAGAATAAATACTTTCTAATGCTTAAAAAACAATAGCGCCAAATTGGGACATCTGGTCGCGCTTGACCGGGACAAAGTAATAGTTTGAAGCCAACCGTGATGGAGCCCTTGTCGGATACACTAAGCAGGAGGCCTTGGTCAAAGTTTTACCTTTGACTTAGAAATTTTTCTGAAGGGTTTTCTCTCGACATCAAATGAGGCTCCTCATCAGGCCGGATTCGGTGCAGGTTCGGCACCTTGACTATCTGTGAGGCCCCGGTGAAATCCTGGAAGTCTGGAGCTCCGGAGCTTTCAGCAGAGAAAACCTGAAATCCAGGCTGGGTCACGGTTAAAAGGATTTCCCCCTCACAATTACTCCTCCTTGTCCACTTTGAGGTGGAGTCACCATTGGGGGTGTCTGGTAGTTTTTCTGAGGCGACACCTGTTGCGCTTGGGGTGTTACTAGTGGCTGTGTATTTTTGGGTTGTGCCTGTGGCACATATATCATTTGCAGATTTTGTTGTGGCTGTACTGCTGAGTTTCCTGGCTGATTATAAATTCCTGCTCTTCCAGTTTGCTCATCCCATCTTTTAGTTTTGCAGTCTTTAACGAAATGCCCAAACCTTTGACAATAATGACATACCTAATCCCTCCTTTGAGGACCGATCCTACTGTTTCCTATTCCTCCTCTGCCTCCTCTACTACTTCCCTGCATCGTTACATCCTCCTGCTGTTGTGGGTATTGTTGTTGAGTGGTTTCTGGGACTGGTCCCACAGACATTGCAGTCATTTGAGAGGTGGCTGCCATTACAGCTCCTTCCACTGCTCCTTTCTTTGAAATCGTCTACTGCACTAACTTGGCTGCTGCTTGCTCTATCACCTCCTGTTTGTTCCTTCCTATCTCCTGCCTTTTCTTGGAAAAATGTATAATGTGAGCTTATATTTCAGTCCACGGCTTGGCTTCTAGCACCACTATGTTATCTAGGTTTTCCTGCATGTCTGTGAGCAACCCTTTTTGAACCACATTGTAAAATAGTCCAGCATTGCCTTCTGGTACTTCCTAATCCTGACTTACCTCCTGGGTCCATATTTTCTTTCATCCTATTAAGGAACTGAGTGGGATGCTCATTTGGCTGCATTGACTGAGCCATGAGAGATCCAATATCTGGCCTATCAGGATACATTTTCCTCAGCTGATCCCAGACTACTGTTCCAACCAAATTAAATGGAGACCTATCGCATCTAATCTCAGTGAGGTTAACATTTCTCACTTTAGGCTTTTGAAATACAATGTCTGTCTCATCTCCTATGAGAGAACTAAGCAGACTCTTTATGTAACCTACTGCTAATGTGATACCAGCTTATTGGCTTTTCACACAAGATACATATTTTGGTGCCCCAGGTCCCTTGTGCATCAGGGGCATTTGGTGTAAGGGAGTGGATGCATGCTGGGCATTGTACAGTCTGGTGTATTTCTGCCATACACCCAAACATTTCCACATGTAAGGGTAATCCCAGTCTGGGTCTACCTCACTATATAGGAGGCAATCCTCAGCATTCACTATATCATGTGGATCAAAGGGCCCTTCTTGTGACCATGGACTCATTTGTGAAGCTAAATGCTCAGTCCAATCTACCAAATTGTCTACATATGGCACAAATTGTACCAGCTATTGTATCCTTCAGCAACTATCTCACCAGGAGTGAGATCTGCACAAATTGATTGGAAACTCATTTGGTGCACTGGTCTATCCTGCAGTGTCAATCCTCTCACAGCCTCACAGGATCCCATTCTGTGGCCTGGCTGGCCATGTGCCCACTGAAACCTCAATCGCTCGAGTTCTGTTGCTCGAGTTTTCCTACCTCTAGGAAGCACCTCCTGCTCTCCTTCTCTAGTATCAACATGTTTGGGCAATATCCTTGCACTCCTTGTGTGGTCCCAATCAATAAGGGGGCTTTCTTGATTATCAATATCATAGGTAGGGTGCATAGCTTTTGGGGTTTGAAGCATTTCACCCATACTATTCACACACTTATGTATTGACTCTATCCTATCTGTTATTCTCCCAAAACCTCCCTGAATTCACCCTGAAAAGCCATTGTGATATCCCTCTCTCCTCAGTTCAATGACATCTCACCTACTCTCACTTTGCGATAGCCATTCTTGTACACTTTCTGGTGAAACTACTATGTTCTCTTTCTCCTTTTGCCAAGCTGGCGCACTGTCTCCGGTCCTTTTAAGATCCTCATCTCTTCCTTGATATATTGGCCACCATGCCATATCTACAGCCCTATCCACATAGTCACTCCATCTTGCAACATCTGCATCCCTTCGCTGTGAGGTAGACACTCGCTCCCTAACTACTCTTTCTGTGTTGTCCCTTCTCTGCAATAAATGCAATGTTGCTGATGCTACATGTGACTGGTCATCACTATCTCCTGAGCTTTGCTCTTTGCTTTTATCCTTCTGGGGAGAGGCTGGGTCTAAATGCAGGGTAAACTACGCTTCTAGTTGTCCTGAAAACTGGGAGTCACCTACCCTTGTTTGCTGTCTAGGTGTACTCTTTGTTTTGGCTTTGGTGTTTGTAGGGTGATATTAGAGGTGGCTCTTGGAGATTGTGGAGGGCGCTCAATTTGTAGCTGTACCAGTGGATAGATACTAGGTACCTTGGGAGAGGTGTCCATGATATTGTACGGGGATGGAGGAACAGACAGGGTATTAGATGCACCATCTTTTGAGGAGTGTTTAGATTTATCGCAAAACAGTTTCTGTAACGCTAAAATAGCTACTCTCTTTAGTAATTTGGGGGCACATGCATCAAGCTAGGCAATTGCGATTCCTTAATAGCGATTATTAAGGAATCGCTATTAAGGAATCGCCATTGCCTATGCATGTAGAATAAATAATCAATAAATAGCGATTCCTAAACATTCCTTAATTGCTACTCGCAAATTGCGAGTCGCAATTAAGGAATACCTACCCATTCATTCCTATGGGCCAGGAGGCCCATAGGAATGAATGGGAAGATATTCACTATTAGCGATTCGCTATTAAAGAATGGCTAATAGCGGGAGCTATTTCAAGGGTGCCAGGGTGTCAAAAGGACACCCTGTTGCACCCTGAAATCTGCATATGAGTACATCTTGCACACACACATGCCCCAAGGGCATGTGTGTGTGTAAAATGGAAGTTTGAAAAATGAACTTTAGTGCATTTTTCAAAGTTTTACAAATTACCATGCAGTTTAACTTCATGGTAATTTGCTCCCCTATTAGCGAAATCGCGAATTTTTTAACTTTAATGCATTGCATTTAAGGAATCTCAATTTGTGATTCCTTAAATGCAATTGCAATTTAAGTAATAGCAATTTTGCGATTCCTTAAATTGCGATTTCTGCATTTGGGATGATGCATCCCAAATGCAAAAATACTGGTCGCAACGGGGCAGATTCTGAGAATCTGCCCGTTTGCGACCAGTATTTCGGTTGATGCATGTGCCAGATTGTCCTTGCATATTTACTTCCGAGATGTGTTGTATTATGCTTGATTGTTGTGTCATTGAACATACCCTCTTTTGGCCAGGGACATGTATGTTTTTGTTTGGCTTAAAATCACTCTATGTTCTCTCGTTGTAATTTTCTCTGATCATGTGGAATAGTCCTTTGCATATGCGTTAAGGGAATCTCCATGATCATTCGTGATTCTAGTGCTTTTTTACAACCAAATTTTTTATCTATCTGGGCAAATATTATTGCTCTTTCTAAATGACTTACACAAGTATCTAAAAAAGAACAAGCAAACAGGGAAATTCATGCGATCCACATTTAGAACATCCAGTTTCCTTTTGCCAAGTATGCGATGTTCATTAGAACATCAGTTTTGTCTTACCAAGTACGTGATTCACATTAAAACTTCAGTTTTGTCTTACCAAGTACGTGATTCACATTAAAACTTCAGTTTTGTCCTACCAATTGCTAGATTCACATTAAAACATCAGCTTTGTCTTAGCAATTATGCGATGCAAAAAAAGGGAACTCTTAGTCTTATCGCTTATGCAGTGCACATCACAACATCTAATTCTGCCTCTGCCAATTTTGTGATGCACATTAAAATGTCTAATTATGTCTTAGTAATTATGTGATGTAAAAAAAGTTTACTCTTAGTCTTACCGCTAATGTGTTGCACATCGCAATATCCAATTCTTTCCCTGCCAATTGTGCGATGCACATTAAAATGTCCATTAAGTCTTAGCAATTATGTGATGGTAAAAAAACCATCGACTCTGTCTTCCAGCTTATGCGGTGTACATCACAACATCCAATTCTGTGATGCATATTACAACATTCAATTAATTATGTCCTAGCAATTATGTGATGCAAAAAACTTTGACTCTTACTCTTACCGCTTATCCGGTGCACATCACAACATCCGATTCTGTCTCTGCCAATTATGCGATGCACATTAAAATGTCAACTTTTAGTCTCTTTCAGTGATGCGATATATATATATTATATACTCCTGTGGAACAGGAAGTGCCTGTTATATGCAGGGGTGCCGGCGCGAACATCGGCAATCCTTTAAAAGACATTTTTGAATGTGAGTGCCGGCGGCGACCCACTTGGGTTTTACTGAACCACCAGTCCCAGGAAGCATTGCCTCGGGTGGTTCACCTGAGCATAATTATTACGGGGTTTTACTGGTGGTTGCTGCACGCCGGCACGTCACATGGTCTGCCACTGAAGAGGGCGTTGGCCCGAAACGCGTCTGGCAGGAAAACCAGAAAAGGACTTTGTTCATGGCGTGTGCCCTTGCTTTGGCGTAATTTCCACCTGGGAGTGCATCCCACCTAGAGGCAACTCTTTTTGTATTTTGTACAGCGGCCTGCCTGTTCGCGGGATTGCACCACCGCGAAACACTTGCGGGTCCGCGGCTGCTTTATTGGGGCAGCTAACTGTGGAACAGGAGGTGCCTGTTATATGCAGGAGTGCCAGCGCGAACATCGGCAATCCTTTAAAAGACATTTTTGAATGTGAGTGCCGGCGGCGACCCACTTGGGTTTTACTGAACCACCAGTCCCAGGAAGCATTGCCCCGGGTGGTTCACCTGAGCATAATTATTACGGGGTTTTACTGGTGGTTGCCGCACGCCGGCACGTCACATGGTCTGCCACTGAAGAGGGCGTTGGCCCGAAACGCGTCTGGCAGGAAAACCAGAAAAGGACTTTGTTCATGGCGTGTGCCCTTGCTTTGGCGTAATTTCCACCTGGGAGTGCATCCCATCTAGAGGCAACTCTTTTTGTATATTATATATATATATTATATATATATATTATATATTATATATTTAATATATATATTATATATTTCACAACAAACCTCATACTGTGGCCATGTTTCAGTTATACACTCACGCACTCACCATTGGCATAAGGAATATGAAAACTTCTACTTGTTCAAAGCAATAATCAACATCTTTATTCCACTTTCAATAAATTCAACTGAACCCCCTGGCCAGAGGAGATTCCTTTCAAACCATGCGTCTTTGAGACCATGAAGTGACTTCCTGGACATTATGTCCAGGGCAGTAATTTCAGTGTTCAGATCGTATCTGAAGGTAAAGTTTAGCAACTCCAGCTTTTCAGCTGTCCCTCTGTATTTCAAATTACCCAAACGGACCACTTCCAACATTAAATTGGGGATATCAAGTTAACCAGTTATGTAGGTGCCTTAACAATTGTGCAACACATGTACACAATCTTGCATGTGGTGCCCTTATGTCTCTTATAACCTTATATTTACATTAAATTTACATCTGCATTTAGCATTGCCCAAAAGAAACACATCAATACACAAACAAGGTTCGTAATCTACTATGTCCTCAACTTTAAAAGACGGCAGTCCACGGATCCTCCCCAACCTCCATGCACAGGCAGAACTTCAGTAGAACATGATGTCTGCTTACCTCATCAAAAAGTGCTCAATAGTCTATGCAGCGGGGAGTAGGCAGTCTTCCGGTGCCAGCAGTCAGGTGGGAGCAAAAAGGGACCTCTTGGGCTGCCCCGCCAACTGTTGAAGTGTGACTTAAAACTTCCAAAATGAAAAAAGGACACGGACTCCTCTTGGCAATGCAAAGACAGTCCTTTACTGACTGTCACAAAAGGGAGAAAGACTCTCCTTACACACAGGCAGGCTGCTGGTCTCTCTCAAATTGCTGCTTCACAGGCAGCTCTTTTTATACATAATTCACACAATGCTTTATTAAGTACCAGCAAATAATAATTGACTTGCAGGCAGTGGTGGCTACTCCGCTAAGGCGGAGGAGCATTGCCCCACTGCGCAAAAATCAAAAATAAAATGACAATAACGTATCGTTATTGCCATTTTTTTTCCTATTGCATGCAGCCTGTGTGCAGTGTGGGGCGGGGCTGGCCAGAGCAGGGGCGGAGTAGTTTGCACTCCCAAAGTGCACATGAAATGTTTGGCTGGCCCTCTTAATCCGACCGAACAGTTCATGCGCACTTTGCATGTTCCTACCAGGCTGTATTACATAGCCTGATAGGAACATGCACAGGCTCCCTGTTCGAGCCTGAGCGCCAATCCACGGCGCTCAGACCAATCACAATGCTGCATTGCAGTGTTCTTATTGGCTCAGGGGAGCCTGTAAACCGGGTACTCCCTGCTGCCAGCTGGACTGCAAGAAGTAAGATGACACAGGGGAGGTGGCGGCCAGCCGGCCGGCCAGCCAGCCTTTTTAAGGTAAGTTTTTTTTTTGTTAATTAACCCCACCACCCCCGTCCGGTAGCAGCCGCTACTGCTTGCAGGTTTCAGATTGAAAACGGAAAAACACTCAAAGACCTGTGACCCCATAACCCCAAACTCTGACCTAATCCTCTACACATTCTTTATTGCACTTCCAACAATGCTTAACAAACAAAGCATTCTTCTACTCGTGAATGCATGTGTATTTGTGGTTAATGTAATTTAAATAGAGTGTTTTCTTTCATGATTGTGCACCAAAGACCTCAGTGAGTTCTGAGCTAATTTAATATTCCTACATCCATTGTCTAATCAGGTTACAATCGGTTTGGAAGCACGGAGTGTGTGCCGGTGCTCTCGTGTGCTGAACCCATAAATATTTTCATGCTCACTAAAAACCAGTTGGCCTTTAACTGAAACCCTTTCAAGTTACTTATCCCATTGTGTTCATGTAGGAAAGTAGGATCTGCTTTCATGGTTACCCCCACTTTTTGCTGGTGTCAGTATGTTTTTTTGACTAGTCTGGCTGGTATCCTGCTAATCAGGACCCCAGCCACTGCTTCCTCCCTAAATCTGACATGGTAAGTACTTTGGTACCTCCACAATTGACGACTGGTGTTCTCTTGTAAGTTCTTAGTATATGGTACTAAGGTGGCCAGGGCATAGGTACACCAGGGGTCTCCCCTGGGCTGCAGTATGTATTGTGCCACCCAGGAGAGACCACGCAAACTGCGAATAAAGGATTGCCAATGCAGCCTGTGTAAGCTTGTGCTAGTACCACTTACGACATATATAGGTTTCCTTACATCTGAGGTCACTACACTTAAAACCTATAAGTCACCCCTAAGGCAGGCCTTTCAATCCTGAAGGCAGGGTGCTTGGTTATAAGTGTGAGGGTGCCCCTGCATGAGCTTTCTAAGGTTGTCTAAGATGACTAAAATCACCATAAGGGATGTCTGGATTAGTGCAAGGTGCTTCACTTAAATATGTGTGCACCATATATCAAGCCAGCCTCCTACATTGGTGTGCAGCGGTTGGGATTAGAGCCTGCACTGTTTTACCAGCTAATCTAGGTGTGGTTAGATGAAAAACCATCACTAGCATTAGGCACATATAAATACTTTTTGTAAAGTAGTAAGCTCCACTGAACCTTTTGGATTGTTAGTTGAGGGTCTAGCACAACCCTTTCTTCAATCCTTTTTAAGTTTAGTTTCCACTAGGGTAGGTAGGCGCAACACAACACTACACCTAGTTTATCATGTCTTTAGTTGGGGAAGCCAGTGGGTCCCAATCTTCTAGATACAGTGGTCTTAAGTTCCTGGAACTTAGGACCCTGGCTGCATCCAGAAAGTTAAAGACAGGTAGCAACCCTAACATTCAGCAACTCTTAGAGCTGATGCTGCAGGATGACCTCCAGAAAGCTGAGAGGTCAGAAGGGAAGAAAAGATTGGGGTGGGGGGGTAGCTCCAGAAGAGGGGTCAGGGGTGGTTCAGCCCAGTGACACTAATTCTGAACATGATCAGTAGGAGTCGGATGACTCCACACTGGTGAACTCTGATCTCCCAGGGAATAGTACAGATAGTACAGAGGGAGTCCCTAGAGTTAGATCCCCCTTTATTCCTCCTGGGAGGGTGCATAGAATGCAGGGGAGGTCTAGATTCTCTCTGACAATTCCATAGTGACCTCCATCTCTAGTCAGAGGGAGAACTCCTTAGAGAGGAAATACCACCTGCCTAAGCTTGAGAAAGCCAAGCTCAGAATCAAGCAAGAGCAGCTAGCCCTTGATAAGGAAACTTTGGAAGTACAGAGGGCTAGGATGAATTTGGGACTAGAGTCCCATGGTGGCAGCACTAGTGTCCCTAGGGTCAGGGAGCAATCTTTTGATTCTTGGAACCTGAGCAAGATAGTCCCTCCTTACCAGGAGGGGGGTGATATCTATAAACGTATCACTGCCTTGGAGATGGTCTGTAAAGTACAGAAGGTCCTGCAAGGGCAGTGTGCAGCTATCCTGTGGCTCTCCTTTGCTAGCAAAGGCAGAGACAAACTTCTCACTGTCCTGATAGATGGGTTTGTTTTGACCACCGAACAGTACAGGGTCAAATTCAGGTACACACAGAAGGCACACACCCAAAACTAGGTTGACTTTGTAGATAGTGCTATTAGGGCTCTGGAAGTCTGGGTTCATGGGAGTAATGTGCATGACTATGAGGGTTTGTACAATTTATTGATGAGGGAGCACATCCTTAATTCTTGTCCAAATCAGCAGCTGCACCAGTACCTGGTGAACTCTGATCTGACCTCTCCCCAAGAATTGGGTAAGAAGGCAGACAAATGGGTCCACAACAGGGTGAAGCAGAAAAACAATGGTGGTGGAGGTGACCAGAAGAAGCAAGATTCTTCTGAGGCCCACGAGAAGGGTGGAGAGAAAGGTAAAGACAAAAATGAGTCTTCACAAGGTCCCCAATGATCTTTCTCTGGGGGTGGATCCAAACCTCCTCTTTCTCTGGCAAGAAACCTTGGTGTTACCTGTGTAAGGAGAAAGGCCACAGAGCAAGGGATGCCAATTGCTCTAAAGCTAACACCAGAGAACCTACTACTACTGCCCCTAAGGCAACTAGCACCCATAGCACCAGTACAAATAGCAGTAGTGCCCCATGGGATTAGTATGGTTAACCTTGGGTTCCGAAGTGGGTTCTGGCTTAGTCAGAACACCCACTCAGCCTGTCCTTGTCTGTGACAGTGGCATGGAACTTTTCACTTTACTTGTAAGTCCCACTAACTTGGGCAAGTACAGACAACAGCCTATGATCAATGGGCAGGAAGCTGTGGCATACAGGGACACAGGGGCCAGTGTCAGCATGGTGACAGAGAAACTTGTGTCTCTTGACCAAATCATACTTGGTCAACTTTACCACGTGGCCAATGCAAGCAATGTCAGGACTGATCATTCCTTGGCAGTTGTAAATCTCAGCTGGGGAGGGGTAACGGGCCCTAAAAGAGATGTGGTTTCCCCAGACCTGCCTGTGGACTGTCTGTTGGGCAATGATTTGGAAACTTCAGCCTGGTCTGAAGTGGAGTTCAGGACACATGCGGAGATGATGGGAATCTCTGCCAGTGCATTTGCTGTGACTAGGGCTCAGGCCATACAGTTAGGCACTGAGGGATCTCTGGATCCTGGAAAAATGGACCTGCTAGCTCCTAAGAAAAGGAGCAGGCAGGGTAAGGAATTATCCTTTCCACAGACTCCCAGTGAGGATCAGTGTCCTGAGGGAGATGATCCTAGCCCCTGTGAAGGAATTGTCTAAGAGGAACTTGGGCCTGACACAGCAGAGTTCTTGGGGGCAGGGGTCCCTTCTAGGGCAGACTTGAGCCTGGCACAGAAATCCTGCCCCTCTCTCGAACATCTCAGACAGCAAGCTGCTGCTGAGGAGGCAAGGAATGTCAGTGGGACACATAGGATCTATTGGCAAGATGGGCTTCTGTTTTCTGAGAGTAAATACCCCAAGCCTAGTGCCACAAGGAGGTTGGTTATGCCTCAGAAGTATAGGGGTTTACTCCTGTCCCTAGCACATGACATTCCCCTTGCAGGACATCTTGGGCAAAGCATGACTTGGGACAGACTTGTCCCTCATTTTTACCGGCAGCACATGTCTAAAGATACCAAGGAGTTTTGTCGCTCCTGTGTCACTTGCCAAGCCAGTGGTAAGTCAGGTGGCACTACCAAGCCCCCTTACTTCCACTTCCAGTGGTTGGGGTTCCCCTTGAGAAGGGAGGGATAGACATTGTTGGTCCCTTGAACCCTCCAACAGCATCTAGACACAGTTACATCCTAGTGGTGGTAGACCATGCCACTTTGTATCCAGAGGCTATTCCCCTTAGGAACACTACAGCTCCTGTGGTGGCTAGGGCCCTTCTGGGAGTCTTTTCCATAGTGGGGTTTCTTAAGGAGGTCTTGTCAGACAGAGGTACAAACTTCATGTCTAGCTACATAAATGCAATGTGGAAAGAGTGTGGTGTAAACTACAAGTTTAAGACACCCTACCATCCACCGGGCAATAGGATTGTTGAAAATGTCAACAAGACCCTCAAGGGTATGATCATGGGACTCCCGGAAAAGCTCAGGTGAAAATGGGATGTCTTACTACCCTGCCTTCTCTTTGCCTACAGAGAGGTTCCTCACAAGGGGGTGGGCTACAGCCCATTTGAACTTCTGTTTGAACATCCACTTAGGGGCCAATTGTGTCTGGTTAAGGAGGGATGGGAGCAACCTCGCAAACCTTCTAAACAGGATATTGTGGACTATGTCCTCGGCCTGCGTTCACATATGTCTGAGTACATGATGAAGGCCAGCAAAATCTTTGAGGCCAGCCAGGAGCTTCAGAAAGTTTGGCATGACCAAAAGGCTGTGCTGACTGTTTACCAGCCAGGACAGAAAGTGTGAGTGATGGAGCCTGTGGCCCCAGCAGCTCTCCAATACAAGTGGAGTGGCCCCCCACACCATCCTTGAGAAGAAAGGTGAGTTCACCTATTTGGTGGACCTAAGTACTCCCAGAAGTCCTCACAGAGTTCTTCATGTGAACTGCCTCAAACCTTGAGGGACAGGAGAAAGAGAGTCCTCCTCTCTCAGGACCCTGTTGATGGAGTAGCCTTGGCAATCAGCCTCACTGATGACCAGCAAGCTGATTTCAAGCAAGTGTTTAATCAGTTTCCAAACTTGTTCTCTCTGACTCCATGTCAAACCACCTGGTGTACCCATGAAGTGGACACAGGTGACAGTCTGCCTGTCAAGAGTAAAATCTACACACAGCCTAACCATGTCAGAGACTGCATCAGGACTGAGGTCCATAAGATGCTGGAGTTTGGGGTCATTGAACCTTCGGCTAGCACTTGGGCTAGTCAATCAATCAATCAGGATTTCGTAAACAGTAGCTACTCAGCCGTGAGGGTCTCCAGGTGCTGAGGCAGAAGGGGCTGCTGATCCATCTGGGCATGGAGGTTCAGTCGAAGAGCCAGGTCTTGAGATCCTTCCTGATTTGGGTCAGCGACTGGGATTTCCTGAGGTGGAGGGGCATTGGTGTTCCAGGTCTTGGTGGCGAGGTAGGAGAAGGATCTTCCTCCGGTTCTGGTCTTGTGAATCCATGGGACGGTGGCCAGGGCAAGTTGGGCGGAGCAAAGTTGTCTGGCGGTTACGTGGAATGAGAGGCAGTGGTTTAGATATGCTGGTCCTGCATTGTGGAGAGCTTTGTAGGCATGTGTGAGGAGCTTGAAGGTGATTCTCTTGTTGACTGGGAGCCAGTGAAGTTGTCAGAGATGTTGTGTTATGTGGCTGCGGCGGGGATGTTAAGGACAAGTTTGGCTGAGGTGTTTAGTACTTTCTGAAGTTTCCTGAGCTGTTCCTGGGTGACACCGGCTTAGAGTGCGTTGCCGTAGTTGAGTTTACTGGTGATGAGTGTGCGGGTGACCATCTTTCTGGATTCTGTGGGCATCCATCTGAAAGTCTTTCGAAGCAGGTGGAGAGTGTGGAAGCAGGATGAGGAAACGGCATTGATCTGGCAGTTCATTGTGAGAGAGGAGTCCAGTATGATGCCCCGGTTACGTGTGTGGTCCATGTGGGTCGGAGGGGTTCCCAGTACGGCACCCCACCAGGATTCGTCCCAGGCTGACGGGGCGGGTCTCAGGATGAGTACTTTGGTCTAGTCCGAGTTGAGCTTGAGACAGCTGTCTTTCATCCAGGTGACAATGGTCTTCATTCTGTGAAAGTTGATTCTGGCAGCTGTGGGTTCGTTGGTAAGGGAGAGGATCAGCTGGGTGTCATTGGCGTAGAGACGATGTTGAGTCTGTGGTTCCTAACGATGGCTGAGAGAGGAGCCATGTAGATGTTGAAGAGGTTGGGGCTCAGGGAGGAGCCCTGGGGTACTCCGCAGCTGATCTCTGTAGGTTTTGAGAGGAACAGAGGCAGTTTGACTCGCTGTGGTCGGCCTGTAAGGAAGGAGTGGATCCAGTCCAGGGCCTTGTCGTGGATGACGGTGTCGTGGAGTCTCATGATTAGGGTGCAGTGGGAAACGATATCGAAGGCGGTCTCTAGTCCTTGTGTCAAACCTCACATCCAAGATGGTATGAGAGGGATGAGGTTTTTTGTGTACTATAGAGGTCTCAATGCAGTCACTAGGACTGATGCCCATCCAATTCCTAGGGAAGATGGGCTGATTGATACTCTGGCCTCAGCCAAGTATCTCAGTACATTTGACCTGACTGCTGGCTACTGGCAAATCAGACTCTTTGAGAATGTCCAGCCAAAGAAAGCATTTTCAATCCCTAGTGGGCATTATCAATTTATTGTAATGCCTTTTGGTTTGAAGAATGCACCTGCCACATTTCAAAGGTTGGCGAACAAAGTTCTCACAGGTCTAGAAGCGTATAGTGCAGCATATCTAGATGAAATTGCTGTCTTTAGCCCCACCTGGGAGGATCACCTGGTCCACTTCAGGAATGTTCTAGAGGCCCTGCAAAAGGCAGGCCTCACTATCAAGGCCACAAAGTGCCAGATAGGGTAGAGCCAGGTTGTGTATCTGGGCCACCTGGTAAGTGGAGGCCAGGTTCAACCATTGGAGAGCAAAATCCAGACCATAATGGATTGGATTGCTCCCACTCCCCAGACTCAGGTCAGAGATTTCTTGGGCCTGACTGGGTACTACAGAAGCTTTGTTAAGGAATTTAGGTCCATAGTGACTCCCCTTAATGATCTCACCTCCAATAGAATGCCTAAGAAAGTTCAGTAGACAGTTAGCTGTTGAAGGCATTTGATGACCCAAAGCAGGCCATGTGCACTGCTCCCATTCTGCAAAATCCTTATTACTCTAAAATCTTCATTGTCCAGACAGTACTTACCATGCCCAAATTTAGGAACATGCTTCTGAGATAGGGGTAAGTGCAGTTCTATCACAACTTAATGCAGATGACCAGGACCAACCAGTAGCTTTTATAAGCAGAAGGTTGCCCCCAGGGAGAAGCACATGTCAGCTATTGAGAGGGAGGCCTTTGCTATGGTCTGGGCCTTGAAGAAGTTGAGGCCATACCTGTTTGGTACTGACTTCTTTGTTGAGACAGTCCATAAGCCCCAATTATGACTAAAACAAATGAAGGGTGAAAATCCCAAACTTTTCAGGTGATCCATTTCCCTACAAGGGGATGGACTTTTATGTGGAACTTAGACCTGGGAGTAACTGTGCCAATGCATATGGACTCTCCAGATATTTCTACTTAGAAAATGAAGACTCAAATTGGCAAGGCTAGTCCCATCTCCTTTCGTTTGGAGAGGGGTTGTGTAGGAAAGTTGGATCTGCTTTCATGGTTACCCCCAATTTTTGCAGGTGTCAGCATGTTTTTTTTTACTAGTCTGGCTGTGATCCTGCTAATAAGCACCCCAGCCACTATGCTTCCTCCCTAAATTTGGACATGGTAAGTACTTTTGAACCTCCACAATTGACTACTGGTGTACCTTTGTAAGTCCCTAGTAGATGGTACTAAGGAACACAGTACATAGGTACACCAGGGGTCTCCCCTGGGCTGCAGGATGTATTGTGCCACCCAGGAGAGACCACTCAAACTATGACTACAGGCCTGCTATTGCAGCCTGTGTAAGGTGGTGCTAGCACCACTTACGACAGATACACGTTTCCTTATATCTGATGACACTACACTTAAAACCTATAAGTCACCCCTAAGGTAGGCCTTTCAATCCTGAAGGTAGAGTGCTTGGTTATATGTGTGAGGGTGCCCCTGCATGAGCAGGACACCCCTACAAACCCCAGAGTCGATTTTCCAGGGTTTGTAAGTGCTGTCAGCCATTGTAATACATATAGTGGACACCAGTCATTACGGGATGTCTAACTATATAGTGGCTGCACCGAACCTGGTCATGTTTAGTATGAAACATGTTGGAATCATACCCCAACACTGATTAAGATGTTGGAAGTATGATCCCATGTACTGGGGGGCTCCCTTGGCGTACGCCCCTGTACTCCCGGTTACAGTCTTTCAGGGTCTGACAGCAAGCTAGCGCTGCTGCCGACCACAGACATGATTCTGCCCTCCTGCTGCTGAGCCAAGCTTGAGCAACGGAAGGTAGAACAATAGGTTTCCTGTCACAGGGAGGTGCGACCACCTCCCAGACAGGACTTAGTGTATTGGGCTGAGGTGGGGGTGCTTGCCAACACCACCAGACTGCTTTGAAGGGCACATTTGGTGCCCTCCTTGCATACTCTGGTTTGAGCCACTCCAGGGAGCCCTTGGCTCCTGCCTAGCACAAAACTCGACAAAGAACATGGGAGTATGCGCCCCTCTGTCCAGCCCCTCCTCTGGGAGGGACTCCTGAGTCGTCCTAACCCCTTTCTTAGGGCATAGAAGGGCTTCCCTGTGGGTGGCTCCTCAGATTCATTGAGGGACAAGATTCAGTACTGAAACCACATCACTCTTCGACCGCCTGGACACTTGGACCTAGCTGGACTTCACCTGGAACTGAGACTGCATCAAGGAAAACTCCAGCTGCTCCTGGTCTGACTGTTCTGCAAGTCTGCGTCAGTGCTTCTTCTAGGATCTTCGACAGACCTGTGGGCATCAAGGACACCCGAAGTAATCTCCCTTGGAGTGAAGGAGTCACTCCCCTGCATCTGCAGGCACCCCAATGAAGCTGACCAGTCTGCTGCTCCTGACATCCCACGGACTTCAAAAGGCTCAGCAACAGAGGTGGTGGTTCTGCAACTCCCTCGAGGCCTGACCTTTCCTCTCTGGAATTTTGAGGCCAGTTTTCCTCGCTGAAACCTCTGGGACCAAACCCCTGTGCACCGCGTCGACTTGCCATTGCTAAGGCTTGTTGGCTCTGCACTCCAGAGATCTTCAAACTTCAAGAAGCTCCGGCCTCCAGCTAATCTTACTACCAAGATCAACGTCCTCACCACATCCTCTGCACCGGCTTTCATCTTTAGTGAGCTGCTCGAGGACCTCTTGCAACTCCTGTGCCTTTGGCATGTTGGTCCTCTCGAGGGTCTTCTCCTGCTTCAGTGAGCTCCCCTGCTTTCTCAGGCCTGCTCTGACTCTCCTGCACTTGGTGAGTCCTTTGGACCTTGCTAGTCCCAATGTTGCTTCTTCATCTTTTTCCATACCTGTTGCTGCTGCCAAGGCTTGTTGGTGCTCTCGCTGGACACCGACCCCCTGGTTCTTGACTTCCGATGTGGGAAAGCTCATACACAGGTTCTGGTTTTCCTCAGCGTCACCTGCTCCTCATAGCTGCAGCGATAAGGTCACCGTCATCACTCCTGCATCTTTCGACATCGGTGGGCATTGCACTTCCGTGCCTCCTGGTCAACTCCGAGTGGTGTAGACTCTGTCCCCCTCTGCTTACAGGCTCTTCTCTTCAGGAATCCACCCATGGATTCCACTGGACTCTTGCACCTTCTTTGCCAGCTGCATCTTTACTGAAGTCCTCCATTGTGGTCCACAGCGGTTTCCGACTTCACTTCACACCTATGCACCCGGCTTCCCTGGTGTGTATATCCTGATTCCTGGGGTATCCACAGGAGGGTGACTCGCCAACCTTCTGTCTTCCACAGGGTTTCTTCAGGGCCCACTCGGAAGGGTCCTTCTTCTTCAAAACTGCAACCGCGACTTACCCGTTGACTTCTATTGAGTACGCAGCCGTGTTTCCACTCTGCGCACAGCACCCGTGGGGTTCCTTGGCACTTACCTTGGGTGGTTCCTTGTGTCCCCAGCTCTTCTGAGTCTCCTGGTCCAAGTCCCAACTTCGGTTGCAGTTCGCATTCAACTTTCTTAGTATATGGTTTGGTCTCCCCTTGGAGACCACTGTCTATTGTACTTACTTACCAGGGGGAGACCACTGTGTATTGTGCTTTCTTACCTTTTGCAATTGAAGTATTGTTGTGTATTTGTGTTGATATCTCCGGGTAGGAGATATAGCAATGTGTTTGAGAGTGTTGTGTAATAAATAAACATATTTTTATATATACACTGTGTGGTTCTTTTTCATTTAACCTACACTATTGATTAGATCTGGTAAAACAAGCTGATTAACACTCCTTCTGGATAAGCCTGAAGGCTGCTCTCCACAGCTACCACTTAGAGAGCTTTCTAAGGTTGTCTAAGACCACTAAAATCATCATAAGGGTTGTCTGGATTATTGCAAGGTGCTTCACTTAAATAAGTGTGCACCATATACTAAGCCAGCCTCCTATAGTCCACAAGTGAACTTTGCACAAGTCTTGGGCCTAAACGGGTTTTAACCACTTACAACTGTGTTATTTTTACTCATGTTTGTTGTTGCCATATCTTCTTGTGTTTTAAATTTTCTGTGTGTTTTATATTTTCTGTGGTGTTTTCATATTTTACATTTCCCACCACATTCTCCCAGTGGCAGCTCCTCCGCTAAGGCGGAGGAGCGTCGCCACTGCTTTTTGCAGTGTAAAAAAAGTAAAACTAAAACAAAAATAACTCGAGGTTATTATCATTTTAGTTTTCTCCGTTGCGGCGTCTTTGTGGGGCGGGGCGGCTCTCAGAGCAGAGGGAGGGGTGGTTTGCACTCCCTATGTGAGCATGAGTGCTTGGCCGGCCCTCTCGGGCTGCCCAAAAAAGTCATGCGCCTCTTACCCTCTTCGAACACCAGACATCCACCCCCGAACAACACCAAACATGCCCCCTCTCCCCCTCCAGCCCCAGACACCACTTTAACTATCCCGTCCTTCCCTACGCCCCCCCCCACACCGGCAGCTGAAACCCCCCTCTCCCCCCACAGACCTCCCCTTCTCCCCCAGCTTCAGCACCTTTCTCCCCTCTCTCCCCCCACAGACCTCCCCCACTCCCCCAGCTTCAATGCCTTTCTCACCCCCCCAGACCTCTCGCCCTCTCTGAACGACAGTCCCCCTCCCCCAACCGACTCAGAACATACCTCCCCCCTCCTCCTGCCGCAACTACGTCCCACCTCACCCTTCTAACTCAAACACTTTGCAACATTGACCGCAATATCTCTTCCTTGATATCTGAACTCGCCCGACTTAGAGAGGAATTCAAAGACTTCAAATCCCCTAACACCAAAACCCGCCCCTCTTGGTCCACTCCACCATGCACTGGTCCCCAAAAACTCTCTAATCCCAAACCTTGGAAAACCATACCACTACACAACCGTACACATAGACCTCTTCGCACCTTGAGTGACCACTCCGCCACTGACCTCTCCGACATCTGCAACTCCTACACACCAAAGACCTCCCTTAAGGATACGGCCTTTACTCACTCCAACATCCCTGTTATTATAGGGACCAGCAGAACCCTCACCTCCCCCTGCTCCCCCAGACCACCCCCTCAACTTACCGTCATCAACTCGTGCCCCCCCCCCAAAAACAACCCTAAGCCCCTGGCCTGCATGCATGTGAACTGCCGCTCGGCGGTTCGACATGCGACCGAAATTTCCGAAACTATCCTTAGTGAAGATTTAGACATCTCCTTCCTCACGGAAACCTGGCTCAATGATCAATCAACACCCATCCTTGATTTACTCTCCCCTCCAGGTTATTCTATCATCAGAAAAGACCGACCGAAGAAAATAGGAGGTGGATTAGCAATAATCTTTAAAAGCGAACTCTAGCTCTCCCTAGTCAAAAACACAGACTTTGCTACCTTTGAATACCTTGGAGCTGAACTTAAGATTAAAGGCGCTCCCCCAATACGACTACACAACATCTATCACCCTCCGGGTGAACCTCTTCCCTTTGCTGATGAACTATCTGACCTTCTTACTCAATCATCACTTTCTAGCTCTAAAAATCTCTTCCTAGGAGACTTAAACCTTCACTGGAACGTACCCGAGGACCCCACTATCAAACTTCTCAATAACCTTCTTGAGATTAACGACCTCAAATAACTCTGCCATTCCCCAACCCTCTCAAAAGGGGCTACTCTTGACGCCATCATTGTAAATAATGATTTGGCATCCCTATCTAACATCATCCCTATCGATTGGTCTGACCACCACCTCATACTGTTCTCGATCTCCCCCTTAGCCCCGCCCGCCCTCTCTAAAAACAACAAAACCAAAATTTCAACCAGAAACCTTAATCTCATCCCCCCTGGGGTACTGGAGGCTAAACTCCAAGCTCAACTTTACTGCACCCCTCCCTCTCTTAATGCAAATGAGCTCACTGAGCACTATAATAAAACTGTCTCCGAGGTCTTAGACCAACTTGCACCACCCAAACTAAAAACTCAAAAAAATATCCCGCCCAAATCATGGTTTAACTCAGACCTCAACAATGAAAGACGAGCACTTAGACTGGCTGAAAGAACTTGGAGACAACACCCTTCCCCCTCCAATCTCGTCCTCCTTCGAACTGCTAGATCTACTTACAAGAAACACATTTTCTCTGAAAAAGCATCCTTCTTTCGTTCACAAATCGCCCGTGCCAAAAATAGACCCAGAGAACTGTTCAACATTGTTAGAAACCAAACTTCCCACGACCCCCTCAATTGACGGCCACCACTAGCAAATGTGAAGAAATTGCTAACTTTTTCTCCGAAAAAATCGCCAAAATTGACCAATCCTTCACGTTAACTCAGATCCCTCCCAACTCCCAATATACCCCTGCTACTACCCCAACACCCTCCCCTCTGTTCCTTCCCCCTGCCTCCTCCCCGCACCAACTTTCCACAACCCCTCCTGAAACCTTCCCCGACATAACACAGCCCAAAAATAATGCCTCCTGGCAGAATTTCCACCCAGTTTCCGAACTTGAAGTCTTTAACATCCTGTCCAAATTAAAACCGTCCTCTCACACAAAAGACCCTCTCCCGTCTACCCTCGTCCAAGATCTTAAACACGTCATTGTCCCTTATTGGACCGATATCATCAACTCCTCCCTTTCCTCGGGGTGCGTCCCTGTCTCCCTCCAACTCGGACAAGTGATGCCCATTCCTAAAAACCCTAAGACCGACCCTAACGACCCTAATAAGCTCTGCCCCATCTCAAACCTCCCCATTCTCTCAAAAGCCCTTGAAAAATGTGCCCTTCTTCAATTGGATAAACACATTGACACTTACAACCTACTTGACCCCCTACAATCCGGCTTCCATAAAGGCTGCAGCACTGAAACTGCATTGCTAAATATAGTTGATGACATCCACTATACCCTGGATAATGGCGAGTCCTGCCTACTCATTCTGCTCGATCTCTCTGCGGCGTTCGATACAGTTAACTATTCATCCTTACTCAATACTCTTAAACTTCATTTCGGCCTTAATGGAACTCTCCTCAACTGGTTCACCTCCTATTTCCAACACAGAACCCAGCAAATCAAAGCCCCACTCCTGTCTCCCTCGGTGTCCCCCAAGGATCTATCCTCTCTCCTGCTCTCTTCAACCTATTCATGGAACCCCTTACCCTCATACTTAAACAAGCCGGTATTAACTATCACCTGTATGCCGCTGATACCCAACTGTACTATAAAATCAAATCCCACGCAGATGTCCTACACCTTAACACCGCCCTTGCTAATATACAAACCAGGTTCTACTCCAACCATCTCAAACTCAATCCTAACAAAACTGAGATCATTCTTTTCTCTCCTAAAAACAACCCACTCCCCATCCAAACATGGATCACCGACCTTAGTGCCCTAAACTGCTCACTCTCCTTATCCGAGTCAGTAAAATCACTTGGCATCACCATTGACAGTAAGTTAACGCTCAATTCCCATATAAAAAACTCAGCAAAAGGAGCACTTTTCATGCTCCAACATCTCAAAAAAATCAAACCTTTCATTCCAGCGGAAGATTTCAAATCTGTTGTCCAATCATTAGTCCTCGAAAATCGACTATGGCACGCCCTACTCTCTGGATCTCCCAAAGTACACCTTGCCCCATCAAATCTGTTCTCAACCTAGCGGCCAGGCTTACAACTGACTGCAAGCGCTCTGACCACATCTCGCCTGCACTTAAGACCCTTAAATGGCTTCCTATCGAAGGCAGATCCTCCTATAAAATAGCCTGCATTACGTACAAAGCCCTTCATCAGAAGACCCTGCTTTACCTCTCAAACAAACTCAATAAAGCGGGCAGTACCCGACCGATGAGAAGTACCAACTCTCTCCTCCTCGTCCCCCCTCTGTTAAAAAAGAAAGCCGCACAATCTCGCTCCTTCTCTGGTAAGGCTCCCAGCATCTGGAATGCCCTCCCTAAAGAGCTACGACTCAACCCTTCATACGCCAGTTTCAAAAAAGACCTCAAAATACACCTACTCAACAAATACTGGGGTCCTTAACCCTTCTATTACCATACTTGCTACACTCTCCCTTCCTTTTGAAACTCTTGCCTTCCCCCCTCTCCTCACCCCGCTGTGTCGACCTCACCTATTCACCCCCTTCCCTACCCTTCTTCACCTTTTATTCCCCCCCTTCCACCTCTTTCGTACACTTACCCTCCCCCCCTTTTTTTCTCTCTCCCCAAACCCTTACTTCTTCACAAAATAATGACTCTACCTCCTTTATACCGTTTAATAATTCGTAATTACTATATTCATGTGTTGTTTCGTAAATAGCCACTTCTTTGCACTTTTTATTGACTCAAGCTATATTACTCAATGTGTTCTCTTAGTCCACCATGTTTCTTAATGCTTCATTTGGATACCACTGTTTTGTATTCCATGTACTTATGTCATTCCAATGTAAAGCGCTCTAATACCCCCGGGTGGAGCCAGCGCTATATAAAACCTTTTAAATAAATAAATAAATAAAATAAATAAATAATCCCTTTACTCCTGCCTTTCAACAGGAGCAAATGTTTGTGCTTCCAGGATGGAAACTAAATGCAATTGACATGAGTAACCTCAAACTTGGCTTATGGTTGTATGCATTATTTTCGGCTGCCCCATCCCAGGCAAAACCTAAATCTTTCCTCTCACCTTAAATTTATGAGTGTGAGAATTCTTCGGAACTGATGGAATGTTTGCTTAGTACAGTGCCCCTTCCTAATGTAGAACTCCACAAATCCTTATTCAAGATTGAGATTTTACCTTCTCAAAATGATACTTTTGTGCGCTCTTTGGGCCTAAAGATTTTGGAAGCAGATCTGCTTGCTCTCACTAGGACCTTGTGTTGTATTGTTTTGCGTGTGAGTATCTGATAGTCTGAGAAAGTTGTCTGTAGGTCTTGTGGAGTAAATAGATTGTGAAAACAAATTACACAGTGGTGCACGTACAGCTTCCTCTTGAAATATGTCTTTCCCTTTTTAATGATTCATTTTATGACCAGTACCCGTTCTTTTTGAAAATACTTGAATAAACTTTTTCTTGCATAATGACAAATCAGTGGGAATGATTTTGGTTTTCTGCAATTGTAAAATGAGGTTCCGGTTTTTCTATCCTTTGGTGGTAAAAACCATCTCGTGGCCTTGTATGATGTGATTGAAAATACCTAACACATCTATTATATTATTACTTTTCATTATCCAAAGCATTAGAACCATCAGCATTATGTTACCGGTTGTATTCCGCCCCGTGTTCGGAACATGCACATGTCATAAGGCATGAGGTTCTAGAATGGGGAGATGTAAGCAGGCACTTTGAAGGTTGCAGTGCTGCAGAGCAGACGTCTGTATCTTCATGGAGTAAACTCATACTTAATGAAAGTTTATGGTATTACTGAAGCTATATTTTGTCAAGAATCTATCACATATGTGAGGAGGATGGGATGGGGCACCTGTGCTTCTCCATTCGTTTCATTGAGAGGTAGGAAACCATTAACTGCTTTGAATCTTGCCTGGTTGTAATTGTATTTATATAGCGCTTACTACCCCTGATGAGGCGTCAAAGTGCTTTTTGGCGGTTGGGTGATAAAGTAGGCCTCCTCAATACTGTGTTGGATTTAGTAGACATTCTTTGACATGCGAGAAACAAACAGAATGCCAATAAGAAGTATTTTGACAAGGTGAAACGTGAAAGAAATGAATGTGATGCCTGCTGATTAAGTATTGGTAAAAAAAAACAATGAGAGTAGTGAAAGGAGAGTCACAGTTTTCAAAGCCCACAAAAGTCATGAAGGGTCTAAAATGGCTGTATTGCTTGAGAATACGGGATGGCGGAATACAACTTTGCTCGTTAAACTAAATAACGAGGAAGCAAACATTATAAAAGACAAATATGATGGTCGAAGTGGTGAAGGTGCGGAAGTGAGCAGAGGTGACCGGTCTCATCTCAGTACTCTGTCTGACAATGCTCGAAATGCACAGAAAGCTGTGGATAACGCAGTTAATCCAGATAGGGTGAATGCAAGACTTGAGAATGCTGGGGGCGCTCATGCTAGTAGTAGTTTGATCAGGATTGGGAAATTAGGAATTGCTCCAATCAGATTTAGAGATTATGTTACTTACTGAGCTTGTGTTTTTTCATGTTGTATTTATTGAAGTGTTGTGTTTTGTTAACCTGTATATTCCATTCTATTGATTCTTATTTTGTTTTGTTTTATTTGTATTTTCTGTTTTTGTTTTGTTTAATAAAAAAGGAGGGATGATGTTGTATCGGAATTGTAGTGTTCTGGTAACTGCTCTGTGCAACTTATTTCAAACATGTACATATCATAAGGTATGGTTCTAGAATGGGATGTAAGTAGGCACTTTGAAGGTTGCAGTGCTGCAGAGGAGTCGTTGGTCTCTTCATGGAATAATTCATACTTAATGACAATGTATGGTCTTGCTGAAGCTTTATTTCGATGAGAATCTACCACAATAGCAATGTTTTTTTTTCTCCATTTGCATTAACCTCTTAATCCTAATCCTATCTGTATGTACCCCACCACTGAACCGGCAGCACAAACCTTGCCCTTTATCTTAACCATGACAATGTAGGCATCCTACATTACATTAGCAGTGTCATTTCCGCACTCCTGTTACAACTGTGTGTAACAATGAACTGCAGCGTTTAAACGCTATTAGCTGAAATCTATTTTCAGCATGGATTTGACATGCAGACGCAGTTTAAGTCAATAGTTGTGTCAAGGTTTATCGACTAGAAAGCAGTCTTCCTTCCTTTCTTTATATTAGTCCTTGTTATGAGAATGAAGACCACCTTTATAGAATGAGCCAAAAGCCCAAACCCCACTGTTAGAAAGAAATCAGTTGTTCAATTTCTGCATGTGCCATTTCCATTCACTCTAATAAATTAATAATGTTGCTTGTACATCTGGGAATAGTCTAGAATCAAGAACCCATTAAGCAAATACCATCTCAAAGCGAACCTAGGGCAATTGCATGCCAGTAGTTGCAAAGGTTTGATTCAGCTTAGTAGAAAGAGGACTGACCTTCTTAGATCTGGCGTTAGCCAGGACCTTTTAATTTTATTAAAATTATTTAGATAATATACTTATTGGGTCTTTCAACCGGCCATTCTAATCAATTGGACTTTTATAAAGCATGGAGCAATGACTCACCCCACTTCAGCCATTCCCTAACTTTACTGTGAGTGACAAAATTGTACCCTTGAACAATCAGCACATTCACACACAAAGTAGTTCCTTTCAGTGCCAAGAACTGCTATGGCAATGTGTACTTTTTGAGTCCAAAAATATTTTTGCTTGTAGCCAAAACCTCTTGTGGACCATACCAAAAGTTAACAGTGGGTGTAGGGTCCAGCTATTGCTTACAACATTTAGACTTTAGTGTCACCTTCATTTGTTTGCTTCTTATTTGATGACTTGCTTGGTGTTTGTCCCTCCCCTAGAGCATAGCCTCTTTACCACTGATCCAGCGCGATATTAGCAAACAGCATTCATACACCATATACTCACTTGGGCCCATACATACACACTACGCTAATACTTACGCTGGGTTTATCAGTTGTTACTCTTATAAAAAACCCTGCTACCAATTACCTTCTGATTGAAGAGTAATGACTTACCGATGAATCCTTTGCTAATTGGGAAATTTAAAATGAGTGACATTCATTATAGTACATAATCCTGAAATAACCACTGAGGAAGTTTTAAAATGTTTATCTAAAGATTTAGCAGAGTAAAATACAAAGCCACATGGTACTTAATCGAAATACCCAAGATTAAGCATATAAATGATTATTGCTAATCAATGACGGTGTTTAAAGAAGAGGAGAAGATAGAGACAGCAGCGCAACTAAAGGTTGCATTATATTTACCTAAGTGCGAGAACCAAACCCCTTAGCCAAGGAGTTGAAAAGATAGGACCCAAGAAGGATGAAGAGCAAAGACTTCCTTCGGGATCAGGACAGGACCGGTGACCTCTCTACAACGACGCCTGCGTCGTTCCCCTCTCTGATACTCGACTTCTCTCGATTCTCCCGTGCCTTCCTTCTAATGGACTCCGCCGCCCCCTCCTCAGGACCTCTTCTGGACAGGAATTCAGTCAGCAACCAATCAGCTTGGCAGTCTGGAGCTAAGAGCGCTCTGGCAGCATGGACGCCTGATCTTCGTGAACGCCTGCTCTAACTAATTAACTAATGCTATATTCTATTATACCCTTCTACGCCCATGTACCTCCCCTTAATGTTGCTAAAATATGGGACCACTACTTCTGATTGGACAGGGACAGGGGGTGGATTGTCGCACCATATTGATTTGTCCTAAATTGTAAAGCCTATTGTCCTTTACGTTCCCACCCCTTCAAATTAATACATTTGCTTTATTTCCCACCCGTCTCATGACAAATGTTATACATTTTACAGGGGAAAAGTATCATTTTTGTCCACAGGAAACATAAAGTACAGCATCTTCGGCCAATGGGTCATGGCCTTGGGAGACGTCCAAGTTGACTTCACTTGGCAGGCACACAGGATACATGCGCAGAACCATCGTCTCTCGAGTTGCAAGTCACCAACCCAGGCCCAAGTTTATGAACTAATAAAAGTGCAAGAAGAAAATATTAAAATCACAAATAAAATGTTTCACTGTATACCCACTATTTCTATTCTATTCCCATTTTAGTTACATATACTATCCCGCATTAGTAGCGTTAAGAAAACGATAACTTAAAATGACACAAGAGCAAGCTGAAGCATGTGAAAACATTAAGCAGCCATTTTATGCACACTGCGCAGAAGCAAAAGTTTCCCACCAAGCAAAGAAAGACGTCACACCATGTGATATGCTTGCGACATGCGCAGTGAGTTTTCCCGCGCATAGCGGCCATTTTAGATTACAGACAAGCGTTATTCTTTAGTAAAACACATATGCAAGCCTCTCTCCCCTTTGTGTAGTGTATGCAAAGGTTAGTATTAACAATACAATTTTAATAAATTAATACTATGAGAAGGATTGCGTACAAGCAAGTTTCATTTATGAAACCTTGCTTCATCAATCCCCTCTCTGATGGCGTTTCTGAGCCATCAAAACACTACCCTCAATCAGATGCCAACTTTTTGCAAATTACTTCATTCTCATCTTTACACTTTCCATTTTTACATTCTCCTTTTAGTTTCTTGTATAATTCACTCCTCCACTCTTCAAGTTCAATTTCATCTAGTTTTCTCTTCTTTCCTTTTTCTGTCACTTTGTATGTTCCATTCTTTCTACAGCATTTGCACCATATCGTTATTGTCAATATTATTATTGCTATCCCTGCTAAGGGTACTAATATTTGACCTATAAGTCCTTTTCCTACATTAGCAAACCAGGTTCCAATTGATGAGATACTATTTGTCAATCTTTCCCATACACTATCAACTTCCAGTGGTTTAAGTTCTTTCTCAAGTTTCGTTATATTCTGTATATACGTTCCAATTTCTGCACTCTTATCAGGAATATAAGTGCAACAATGTTTCGTCCTCAATAATTTACAGACTCCGCCCTCTTTTGCCAATATAATATCAAGAGCAAGTCGATTTTGCATCACCATAGACCTAATTGCAACCATTTCTGCATTAATCATTAGAAACCCTCCAGCAGTGTCAGTTGATAAACGATCAACTACTGTAGACAATTTACATATTTTCCTTGAGTTCAGAAATATTCCCACTGAAGGTATCAATGCACCAAATATATCACCTATAATTTCTGAAAAACTAGCTCTTTTACTATGTATTAATTAATTCATTATTGTTTTCATTGCTTCCAGTGTTTCTTTTTACGTGGTATATCTTTGGAAATACTATTCCAAAATAACAACTTCCATACCACCGTGCAGGAAGCCTAAAGTAAGCCTTATTCCCACATACATAATAGATTCCAGGAAAAGATTCGGGAACGAATGGTGATACTGGGAATGGTGGAAAATTTAGAGGACGAATGAGTAGAGAAGAAGCTAAAAAGAAATTTCCTTGTCATGGATGCGGAAAATTGGGGCATTGGAAGGATGAATGTAAAAAGATTCGGAATAATAATGGCCCAAATCAAAATTTAAATCCACAGACGCAGAATGACTCACAGCAGGGTGCAAATCCTCAGAGTCAGTTGCCACCTGCTCCTATTCAGGGTAACGTAAGCAGAGCAAAGCATGGTACCGACATCGGATATCAGGGAGGAAGTGGTAAGAATGATTATATGACATCACAATTTCTTTTGCAGGACGATTTCTGTCAATTCAGTCCATTAGCTTCTTCTCTACTCATTCGTCCTCTAAATTTTCCACCATTCCCAGTATCACCATTCGTTCCCGAATCTTTTCCTGGATTTTCACTTGGATTTTCCAAATTGATTCCCTGTTTCTCAGCCATTTTCACCTGAGCCCACATTACTTTTTCCTGCAATTTCTTGTGTCTATCCTCAATATCGTCTCCACAATATTTTGCATACTTCAAAATCTCATCTATGGGCTTTCCCTGCCAACACAGCATGTGTTGTTTAATCATCTGACAAATCTCTGGTTTCAAACCGTAAACAAACCGATACACAAACTGACTCATCTTCTTGTCTCCAATGTCCTCAAATCCACTATACTGTTTAAATACCTGCAATAAACGCTCATAGTAGGAATGCACTGATTCATTAGCTTCTTGGGTAGTTCGATCTATTTTTACCCAATCTGTTTCTTTCGGTGGTATTTTCCCCTTCAGGTAAGTTATCACCTGCTGATACTTTTTCATCACCTCATTTGACGGGGCACCTGTTTTCGGATCTCTAGGATATTCATCACTTGGCCAATCCACTGTGATTTTGCAATCGGTTCACAAATCGGCAGGTACCACTATGTCAAACAAACCATCCAAATCCTTCAACAATACCTTCGACACCTTCACAAACCTGTCAACCTGCTTGTACCATTCAATAGGTTTTTCTATCAATTTTGGAAAGTCATTCGTAAATGACAAAATATCCTGTCTGCTCCATGGGACATGTACATATCCTCCTCCCGCAACTTCTCGCATTGGATACATTTGGTCTGTTTTCCCTGATTCCTTCATCACATATTCTGATGCTGTTCTACTTGTTCGTGCTTCTTCCTTTTTCTTGGCCCACCTAGTTTTCCATTTATCTAGGTCTCCCCATTTTTGCAAACTAACATTAATTCTCTTATTTGTAATCTTCTTCCAGAGGCATTCATATTTTCTAAATCTGTCTGAAAATTCTGATCTATAGGGTTTCTGTATTACTTTTGATCTCCCTATTTCTATGCCCATCTGTAGTGCTAAATTGGACAATTTTTCATGGAATATCTTTACATTTCTGGTGATACTCCTGCACAGGAATAATAATTCTTCTTCATCATAGGTATTTAAGCGGTCTGGTCCTATATTTCCTGCTATTATTTCTTCTAATTCGACTTTCAATTTATGAATGTCCATTATTTTCGGAGGCGTACACTGTTTAACTGACCCTTGCACCCATCTTTCCAGATCTTCAGGTGTTACTATGGTAGCACTTTTTGTTCCCGATGAAGTTACCAAACTTACATCTTTTGAACCTCCAGGTACCTCTTTTCTGGGAGTACTATTTACAGAATCTCGAATAGGCAAGTCCATGAGTGATATTGTGGATTCACAGTCACTAAATTGATCCTCAATTATAACTGGAGCTTCAGGTTTGGGATTATTCACAGCAGTAGGTGTAAGTATCGGTGGAGGACAGCTTCCCTGAGTACCATATAATGGAACTACTGGACCAATTGTTACTGGTATGGTCAACGAATCAGGATGCACTTTTATCTGGGTTATTTTCTGTATTAATTCTGCTCTGGTCTTTTCTAGGGCTTCTTTTTCTTTGTCATGAAGTATTCTACTCGTGGTGAATTCATGCATTACCTGTGGCACTAATGGAGTTTTTGGTGGTACGCTTGGGGTGCATCCACTTGTCCCTTCCTGATATGGTGGGGGATTTCTTAACATTTCCTCCATAAATTCGTCTTCAGACTCCTCATTTCTCATTAAATGTTTTGTCTTTTCTGTGCACTTACTTCCTAATTTTTCCTCTGCTGAGAACAATGGATATAATCCTTCTGTAATCATTGCCCTTCTCCATTGTTTCATCTGACCATCCCTAGACTCACGTTGATATCGGGGGAAAAATCCTGGATAACTCCTATTACTCCGAGGTCGATCACGCTCAAATGCCTCGGTTTCCCATTCTTCTAGAGCTTCGTATTGGGTTAATCTAGGTCTGGGTTCTAAGTCATTCATCCTCAATCTCAAATTTTGAAGAATTCTTCCATTGAAGGTACCATTCTCGGGAAATGCTAATACTCCATCATTTTTGGTGTATTCTATCCAATTCTCCATCCATACACAAGTATGATAACCTCTTTCCATCATCATAAATGAAGCGGGCGTTTTAGCTGGTGGAATAATAATTCCTTCTCTAGTTTTGATTGGTTTGTCCTTTTTAAAATAATTCTTAATCTTTTGTAAAAATGACATTTTTCTCCTTTCTCCGTACATTCTATCTAATCTTCGGTGTACAAAATTATATTCTGCAAAACCTAGGAATCTCCTATCCGGACGAGTTCCTGTTAAAGTCGGATCGCGTTTTAACATGCAATCTTTATCCACTAAGAATTTTGCTTCTAAATTCTCGACCAATCAAATGTCTGCTATCTTTTATTTCCGAACCAATCCTTGCGCGGCCTTTTGGTGACGTTTCTCTGTCAACCCCTCCTTTACAATCTGCTCTTTCCTGTCCTTGCTGGTTTAACCAATCCCAGCGCGACACTTGTGACGTCAGTATTACTCCTGACTACTAACCCCTCCTTTACAAGGGTCTTTCCTCACCCGCGGATTCAACCAATCTCAATGCGGCGTTTTGTGACGTCAGCTCCCTCTCCGGCAACTGACCCTCCCTTTACAAAATTTACGCAAACTTATTTTCTCTATAAATCTTAATTAATTTTCAGTAACAACATAAAACATTCACTATCGTGCCAGTTTCTCTAAAATTGAAAAGATAATTTTCTTCCACACTTTAGTAAAACCTTTCCGTTTACTAAACATACACTACGAGTAAAACACTTCCGTCTACTCTTCACAGAAGCTCCAGAAATACCTGTTACTTCTCCAATGTTACCCTTTCTAGGTGATATAACATCAAATTTTTACCAGCGTACTCTTTTGCTATTACTCACACGCATAGAGTCCCTAACGAGTACTGAAAGTCCTGCTTAACTTCTCAGTACTAATTCTGCCTGACAGATAACCTCTCTGCAGTATGGCTTCCACTTGCCACCCGCTATTCTTATTACCCCGGGGTATTCTGGACAACATAAAACAAAACTCAAATTTTAAGCGGATGTTAGTTCATAAAAATACAAATAAAAATTCTCATTACCCAATTAACAAAAAGTAACCATAACCGTCCTCTGCTTACCAGAAAACTGATCCAGCGCGATATTAGCAAACAGCATTCATACACCATATACTCACTTGGGCCCATACATACACACTACGCTAATACTTACGCTGGGTTTATCAGTTGTTACTCTTATCAAAAATCCCTGCTACCAATTACCTTCTGATTGAAGAGTAATGACTTACCGATGAATCCTTTGCTAATTGGGAAATTTAAAATGAGTGACATTCATTATAGTACATAATCCTGAAAATACCACTGAGTCAGGAAGTTTTAAAATGTTTATCTAAAGATTTAGCAGAGTAAAATACAAAGCCACATGGTACTTAATCGAAATACCCAAGATTAAGCATAGAAATGATTATTGCTAATCAATGACGGTGTTTAAAGAAGAGGAGAAGATAGAGACAGCAGCGCAACTAAAGGTTGCATTATATTTACCTAAGTGCGAGAACCAAACCCCTTAGCCAAGGAGTTGAAAAGATAGGACCCAGGAAGGATGAAGAGCAAAGACTTCCTTCGGGATCAGGACAGGACCGGTGACCTCTCTACAACGACGCCTGCGTCGTTCCCCTCTCTGATACTCGACTTCTCTCGATTCTCCCGTGCCTTCCTTCTAATGGACTCCGCCGCCCCCTCCTCAGGACCTCTTCTGGACAGGAATTCAGTCAGCAACCAATCAGCTTGGCAGTCTGGAGCTAAGAGTGCTCTGGCAGCATGGACGCCTGTTCTTTGTGAACGCCTGCTCTAACTAATTAACTAATGCTATATTCTATTATACCCTTCTACGCCCATGTACCTCCCCTTAATGTTGCTAAAATATGGGACCACTACTTCTGATTGGACAGGGACAGGGGGTGGATTGTCGCACCATATTGATTTGTCCTAAATTGTAAAGCCTATTGTCCTTTACGTTCCCACCCCTTCAAATTAATACATTTGCTTTATTTCCCACCCGTCTCACGACAAATGTTATACATTTTACAGGGGAAAAGTATCATTTTTGTCCACAGGAAACATAAAGTACAGCATCTTCGGCCAATGGGTCATGGCCTTGGGAGACGTCCAAGTTGACTTCACTTGGCAGGCACACAGGATACATGCGCAAAATCATCGTCTCTCAAGTTGCAAGTCACCAACCCAGGCCCAAGTTTATGAACTAATAAAAGTGCAAGAAGAAAATATTAAAATCACAAATAAAATGTTTCACTGTATACCCACTATTTCTATTCTATTCCCATTTTAATTATATATACTATCCCGCATTAGTAGCGTTAAGAAAACGATAACTTAAAATGACACAAGAGCAAGCTGAAGCATGTGAAAACATTAAGCAGCCATTTTATGCACACTGCGCAGAAGCATAAATTTCCCACCAAGCAAAGAAAGACGTCACGCCATGTGATATGGTTGCGACATGCGCAGTGAGTTTTCCCGCGCATAGCGGCCATTTTAGATTACAGACAAGCGTTATTCTTTAGTAAAACACATATGCAAGCGTCTCTCCCCTTTGTGTAGTGTATGCAAAGGTTAGTATTAACAATACAATTTTAATAAATTAATACTATGAGAAGGATTGCGTACAAGCAAGTTTCATTTATGAAACCTTGCTTCATCACCACCCTTTTGATTGTCTAACTTATAACTTTCCACTGCTAACATTAAGGGAACTACATTTTTTTTAAACATACCTTTAGAGGGCATTTTTATTTACAATCTCTCTGTGTACTTCCCCCCCAAATCTCGCACTCCCTTCCAGAGCACTCTGTGTTACTTCTTCATGTGCATTTGGCCCCCATACTCGTCTGACCCCATGCACTCAGTGTTGCTCCTTCCCCCCACCCTGTCCGTTGCTTCCTCCTTGGCTTGTAATTATTGCTCCCCATCTGTTGCTCCACCACCAACTCATCTTGCTTCCCTCCCACCTTTTTCTTTGTTCCTCCTACACCCCATTGGTCATTAAACAAAAAAAATATTTTTTGGAGGGTCCAGCAGCTGTCATTTGCTTCTCGGCCACTCCGCTATTAAGAAAATGGCGCCCACCCCAATCAGTAGGTGTGTGCATGCATGGTGATGCACGAACATGCTAACTGAATGACGCAACACCACTAGTTTCATGACTCATATGCTCAGTGTGCCTCTTGTGTCATCACACATTTTATTTTTTTCATAATGCGGTACAGTGTTTGCAAAAAACATTTTGTTTTTTTTTACCAAACTTGCACAGCATTGCCAAAAAATATTGCAACACCAATAGGCCATAATGGTGAGGCCGCTTGGCTTTCTCAATGCTTGTTTATGTCTTGTCATAAGGGACGTGTCATTTCAAATAAGTCCACATACTGATATGGGTATGGTGACCGACATCACAACAGGAAACCTCTTGATGTGCCATATCACGTTATATCTAAGCTATTTATATGTAGATCCATCTTTAGGTCTAGCCTGAAAACACAAATGTATTTTTAGCTAACGGTTACCAATTCTTTAAAATATATCTAGAGAGGGATTTGCTCTTCGAGAGGAGTATACTTTCTTAGCTCATTCCATTGCCTCTTTGGTGTATCACGCCGCCTGCCGGAAGTGCTTTTCTTGGGATGCATGAGGCCCATTTTTATATCTGAACAGTACACTGAATCCATCCCGCTTTTTGTCACATTCAATTCCTTATCAACTATATGCAGTCTATAGAGTAAGCAATCCTTTTATGATACTTTTTTCAGATCATTGACAAAACAAGTAGGACAGTGTTTAATGTGATAAACAGAATTTGAGCATTCAACACATGGAACATCATTTGTGAATGCTTGTATTTACATGTGTTGCACATGAAAGCCACACCTACTTGCTTTGCCAGTGCTTTTTGTATCTGCCCTAAGCACAGTGGTTTTGTTCTTTTTTGTTTTACCATATATTTTTGAACTTGCATAAATGCCCCATGGAAGTCCTGCCTTTACTCAGGGAGAGGACTCCAGAGTGTGCGTGGGAATTTCTCTGTGGCTTCTGGTGAAGGGTGAATACAAGGATGGGACCCACCATGCAAGCGTATGCTCGAGTTAATGAGCGACAGGTGTCTTAGAACAAATGATAGAACTCAGGTAGCAGCAGAGCAGAGTGTAGGCATAGATCGTATAGATTTGTGCCTTACTGACCTTTCTTTTCAGCCTGGACTTCCTGTCCAGATACCCCTGTAACAATTGCTGCACCCTCACTGCGTGATGCGCCACTCCCTTGCATAACTGTGCAGCCCCACCATAGGTGAAGTGCTGCAGATGAAGTGCTATGGGTACAGCCATGGTATGTACAGTGGTGAAGCGCCTGACTTATTCTTTACCTCACTCAGACCCTCCACTGCCTCATCAAGAGGAGCCTGGTCGAGACTGCACTAAGCAATGTATGCCCCTCTCTCCTTGAGATGTGTGATCCTTGTACTCGACTATAATGTCACTAGATTGCACATTGAATGCCTCCTGTGGGATTTGAATATTTTTCTACCCTGCTCTTCCTCAACACTACTCTTACCACATGAGAATGCGTCCTCTGCTGTCTTTCCATGCTTTCACCACTTGTTAGCTCCTTCTGTATTGCTTCTATTCCTAAATCATAATCCACATACATCCAATCTAGTCCTAATTTAGTGTCAGTGAGGATGTCTCGTTGGTTATAGAGAGAAGCGTTTGGAATGAAGGGCTTTATTTGAAAACTACTTATGGGGAAAATCAAGAGTTGGGATGCGAGCTTAAGTTAGAGTCCATGTTGTTTAGGCACTTTGCTTTCCTTCTCAGAGACGGCTTATGTTCTGACGCCTCATTAAAAGTCCATGGGCTTCTTAAGATCTAGAGAAGCACTTCTATAGTTCATAAATTTATAGCTGAAAGCTGATCCTTGTGAACACAAGCATTGGCAAAGCCAATAGGCCTGTTGGCTTTGTCAATGCTTTTTAGCCATGCTGCACAGCATCTGCAATGCTGTGCAGCATAGCTAAAGTAAAGGAAACAAACAAACAAGCAATAAAAAATAAAAAAGCCTGTCACATGGCCTCCTGCATCATTTTTTTTGTAGATGCACACACCACAGGTGCACACCTAGATAATCACCCAGGTTATTTTTTTCTTTTCAATTACTGATTGGAGTTCGGTCTGTAACAAAATAGAAAATACGAAAATAAAACACACAAAAGTGTTTTTTAATTTTTTTATTTTGTAGGTGGAGGAGCGGTAGCACCACAGGAAGGGTGGCTGGAATGGCAAAACAACACAGAGGATGGGTGGGGAATTATGCAGTAACACTAGAGAGGGTGGGGGAGAATGGAAAAGCAACACAGGAGCATGAGGGAAAACTGAAGCAAGATGTGAAAGCAATGGGAGAGCGGGCTGGAGGGGACGCGAAAGCAGCAGTGGGGTGGTAGGGAGCAAAATTAACACAGGGGTTGAGTGAAAACAGCACAGAGGGCACGGATGGTAGAAGCAATGGGGAGAAACACACAAGTGGGGGCAGAGAAAATGATTCGTGCAAGAGAGGGCAACATGGAGTGCAGGGGGTAAAATGTACATGAGGGCTGTCTCGAAAAACATGACTCTATTGGTAGTGCCTGAAAAGCAAGCAGTGAAATCAGCAACGCCACCCAGTCAAAGATTATAAGGAGGCATTGCTCCATGGAGGGATAAACACAAGATTGACAAGGTGGGACACGAATAAGAAGTTGGCAAATGAGTGAGACAATGAAAGTCCACCAATAGTAAGCAGTGGGTGGGCTCCAAGTGCCCTCAATGTTCTTGGTAAGTGACAATATGCCTTGCAACAAATTGCGCATGCGCTGTTGAGTGTGCTTGACCAAAAAAAGGGGATCTGGGGGATTGGATAAGTGTTTTCTATTCTTCTGTAGATCTGGATTTTTAACAATATTTTGATGCTGTTACTGTCAATATTCAAAGCTGTTTCAATTTCTGTGTTTGTTGCTTTGTCCTCAAACGGTGATACACCTCTTGGTTCCTTATACCTTGCCCACCTCAGTTATCCAGAGGTCAGTTTGAGGTGCAGAGGTGTCTTGGGGTGTTGAGCGGAATACCGGAACTCCAGTACACAGACAGAGATCCCTCTGCCCCTTGACCCCCATGCCAAGGACAGCAGTAGCACTCCTAGGTCCTGAAGGAGGCTGCTACACATTCGGGGTCACTGGCTGAAACATGTTGTCCCTTTGTGACACATGAGGGTTTATTATTTCCCGTCGTGCCTTACTGTTTTTTAATCCTAGCCCAGGGTCGCACGAATAAAGGTATGCAGGGAACCCTGTAGCTAGTTTCAATCACTTTGTTCCACATTGCACTGTACCCCCCACCATTACCCCAGCTCTTACATTGGGTATTTAGTATATACCTCCACTTAGAACTAAAACGTCCCTGAGCTACTCCCTCTCAGTGAGGGGGTTGTAGCCCGTATCATGATTAGGCGTCATGATACGAGGAGGTTCCCCGATGATGAAGCATGCCACCTCTGGTGGGTGAGGGAAACTGTCCTTTTAAAGGATGCCTTCTAGGTAGGTGTGCTTTCTCCAGCTAGGCTTACATTTTTTAGACCCAAGTGTTCATTTTGTGTTTGGCGCCCTGTCTATCCAATCATAGTATTCAGCCTTACTCTCTTAACCACTTGATTGTTAGAGTTCCCCTGCCCATCCTGTGTGTCCAGTTTTAAATATGTGTGAGTTTAGTAGTATTAGAAATGGGGGTCTCTAGTTGGCAGAGGTAGGTACCTTTGTCCAAATAGGGACCCTTGCTTCTAGTCAGGGTAAAGGGGTTACACACTTTAGATAACCCCTGCTCACCCCCTTGGTAGCTTGGCACGAGCAGTCAGGCTTATCCCAAAGGCAATGTGTAAGGTATTTGTACCAACACTCACAGTAACACAGTGATAACACCACAAATGGACACCACACCGGTTTAGAAAAATAAAGTATCTTTATCTAAACTTAATAAGACCAAAACGACAAAATACAACATACAAGTATTAAGTAAAATGACGTTCAAAGGGTTTTAGCAACTGAGCCCATAGAAAACTATGGATGTGTGATTTCTTGCAAAGTACCTGTCGTTGCGACAAAATTCACCAAGCCAAACAGCCTCAGCGATGGGAAGCGTTGAAAAACAAATAGATGCATCAATTCCTGAAACCTTCGTGGATGCGATGTGACAGTTCCACTGGACACAGGGGAGCGGTGCGTCGGGTCCGGTCTGTAGGGGGAAGCGATGTGTCAATTCTGAGACGACTCCGATCCGCGGGTGATGTGTCGGGGAAAACTTGCCGCACAGGGACGATGCGTGGAAATCCGGGATGCGTCGGCGAACGATGCGGCGGGGTCGAGCGGCACTGCGTCGGTTTCTTCAGCCACCATCCCTTGATGCGTCGATTCTTGCAGCGGCGACCGGCAGTGCGGGGATATTCTTCTCGCACCGCGGCGTTGCGTCTGTGAAACTGTCACAAGAAGAGTGATGCGTTGATTTTCTTGTCGTTGCATTGCTTTCCAGCTCCCAGCAGCAGAAACAACCTCCAGAGGCCACACACAGTCACAGGCACTCCTGGCAGGTCAGAACTCCCAGCACGGAAGTTCAGGGTAGCTGGGGGTGAGGTCTTTGTGTTCCTGAGACTTCATAACAGGAGGCAAGCTCTACTCAAGCCCTTGGAGACTTTCCTCAAGCAGGGGACACAGCACACAGCAAAGTCCTTCTCCTTTCCTTGGCAGAAACAGCAACTGCAGGCCAACCCCAGTCACACAGTGAGGGCAGTACCTCTCCTCAGTTTCTTCAGCTCTTCTCCTTGGCAAAGGTTCCTCTTGATTCCAGAAGTAGTCTAAAGTTCAGGGGTTTTAGGTCTAATACTTATACCCCAAAATGTCTTTGTTCTCTTTCTGCAAGGGTCTCTGAGCCCAGTCCAAACCAGTTCTGTCCTCTCTTGTGCAGCTGCCCGGCAGGAGGTGGAGACAGCATTGTGTAAGGCAAACAGGCCCTATTCAGGTGCAAGGAAAATCTCCTCCCACCACTCTACATGCAGACCGGGCCTATTCAGGTGCTAGTGAGAACTCCTCCCCCTACTCTGAATGCAGCCCAGGTCTATTCAGCCCAGCCCTGCCTCATTCAGGAAAGGCAGGACTCACATCAACCCCCCCGGTGGCTGTCTGAGAGATTGCACCTCCCCAGCCCCTGTCACTCCAAAACTAGTCAGTCAATACACAAATAGGCAGAGGCACACAGAATGGTTAAACAAGAAAATGCCTACTTTCTAAAAATGGTATTTTCAAACACAGAATGTAAAAATCCCCTCGCTAAAAGATGCATTTTAACATTCTGAGTTCAGGCATACTAAACTTTATTTCCCTACCTTGTTCCCAGGGGCAGTTATGTTTATAAGATGTTATAAACAAACTCCCCATTCTGTCCTATGGGAATGAAATTGGCAGTAATTCACTATCAGGACATGCCACACACATCACGGCATGTCCTACCTTTCACATACACTGCACCCTGCCCACAGGGGTACCTTGGGCCTACCTTAGGGGTGACTGACATGTAAGAAAAGGGAAGGTTCGGGCCTGGCAAGTGGGTGCACTTGCCAAGTCGACATGGCAGTTAACAACTGCGCACAGACACTGCAGTGGCAGGTCTGAGTTACCGTTTCAGAACTACTCATGTGGGTGGCACAATCAGTGCTGCAGGCCCACTAGTAGTATTTGATTTACCAGCCCGTCACACTCAGTGCACTTTACTAGGGACTGACCAGTGAATCAAATATGCCAAACAGTGAGAACCAATCATAATAACTATTTACACAGGGAGCATATGTACTTTAGCACTGATTAGCAGTGGTAAAGTGCCCAGAGTCCTAAAACCAACAAACACAGGTCAGGAAAAAATAGGAGGAATAAGCAAAAAGTTTGGGGATAACCCTGCAAAAAGTGCCAAATCAAACACAACCCCTTTCCAGCCTAAAGCCAGGGTAGACCAATCCATACCTCGATGGGCTTCCCTGCTTGGGGCGATAGAACATGGAACCTGGCCCACAACAGCAGGTGTCTATTCCCATTCTACGCCTTCCTGAACCTAGTTGGATCCTCTATCCATACTCTCAGGGCCCACTAAGCTAACCCATGGGGAGCCCTTCTCCTCACCTGTGGACCCCATCTGTGCAGCGCATAAACTTACTTTTCTCACAGATGTGTCCCAACAGGCAGACGGTACCCACATGGCCAACACAGTGGTGTGGCCCAGTCCACCCCCGGAGTGTGACTCCTGCCCCCCTCCCAGGGGCAACTCTCTCTACCAGGACAGCAAGCCACAGAGGTCACTGACAACTGTCAGTGATGAGAGCCAGGCCTCATGCCTTTCAGGCCTCTCTAACCTCTGTGGCATCAGAAAGTGGGGGGCGGTAGCCCCAGGTGCCTGGCACCTTTTGTCTACTCTCCCTCCTGCCAAGTCAGGGATGGCAACATGATACTGACCCACCAGCCCAGGGTCTGTACCCTGTGGCTGGACAGGAGACGGGGTGGGCTCCCCCACACCCTGTTCCCCTCTCCGGGGCTCTGCATCCCCCCACTGGGAGGTGGGGGGATGCAGAGCCCTCTATATTCCAGAATTGTCAGGGCACCTGTGGCAGGTGTTCTGCACAATTCTCCCACCAGTTCGGGGGTGCTATCCTGCAACTGGTACACCAGCCCAGGGTCTGTACCCTTAGGCTGGACCTCTGCCTGGCAACCCAGGACTTCCGGGGGAGTACACCGACCCCCCCAAGGGAAACACACTCCTCATGAGTTTTGCGAGAGTACGCCTGGCGCAGGTCTCCAGCCTCCTGTCCATCTGACAGAGCATGAAGACCCCCCAGGCCAGAAGTGGCCTCACCAGGGTCAGGCCTGGGGTGCTCTGACCTCAGAGCTGGCAACCCCTGACCCACTGGTCCTTCCACTGGGGACTTTGTCCCCCCCTCACCCTTTTCTCTGGGCTCATGCACCCTCCCCACTGGAGCAGGGCTGCCAGACACCAGAACTGGTGGGATGCTTGTTACAGCAGTCCCCCCCAGTTCACCTGACACTTTGGGATCTCCCTCAGGTGATGGCCTCTCGGCACAGACTAGGCCCCCCTCCCGGTGTTCACTCCATGAACCAACCAGGCCCTGGGACTGGGTTTCAGGAACCTTGGGACACAGCCCACTTCCACCCCTTCTCCTCTGAGACAGGACGTGGGACCCTACACCCCTCCCACTATACTGCAACCTATCTGGGCTGCCACCAACCTTCCCTACCTCACTTGTTTGGGGAAAACCTGAGCCACCCCCCTCAGGATCACTCCCAAAAGCTTCTTCAGACCCTCTGGAATCCACCAAAAGGTCTGCCTCTAGTGCAAGCTCCCTGGGGTCAGAGAACTCACACTCCACCGGCTGTTGGCATAGCTCTGGAAAACAGGGACCTAAAATATGCTCTCCAACAATCAAATCACTCAGCCCCACACATGTGTTAACCAAGTTACCCTTTGCCTCACCATCCAGTGCCTCACACAAGTACCCCACACCACTCTCCTGAGATTGGCAAGACAGTGTCTGACTGTCTCTGTCACTCAACCCACACTCTTCTGGACGGTCTCCACACTCACACACTATGGCTTCTACCATGGGGGAACCCCTCTCCCTGCACCTCTCATCTAGAGTCAGTAGAGTGTCCCTCCCACCTCTAGGAATATGAACCCCTGTGCCAGTTCCCCAATCCACCTCAGGGACCCTGCATACCACTGGAGCTACCTCATAACCCTGAACCCCTTGGTGTATGTCAACCCCCTCCTTCAAGTCAGGCGCAAAATCTCAGGGTGTGTGTATGTTAAGATGCTTGCTGGAAGAAACTACACATAGACGGTGTGTAGAAATGAAGTAATTTACTGGAAGCACAACCTGGCGTCCAACTAGTGGAGAGGTGTGGTGCAGCGGCCAGGGCAGCTGACTTCGGAGCACAGGGTTCACGGTTCGATCCCCGGCTCCGGCGGCAGCTCAGCTCAGCACCATGTGACTCTGGGCAATAGCTCACTTAATTTCCACTCCGGCCCCCAGCGCCTTGAGACCCGTAAGGGTGAGTAGCTGCGCTATATAAAAACGGACTTACAACTACCTCCACGACCCAGCTGCAACTGTCAGCCGTGGAGTGCCGTCAGCCTCACACTCTAGAAAAGAACAAAGAACATGGAGACCGAACATGAAGAGCTGTGAGCTCCACGTGAGGTAAGTAAGATACATCACAACACATCCTCTCCCTTAGAACAAAAGAAAAGAAAGTGAGACAAGAAAGAAAAAACAACGAAGAAGAAGGGAAAACAAACAAAACATAAATGGGAAAAAAAAACAGAATACGAGGAATGAGGTAAAAGAAATTATGATCTGAAATAATCCTGAAGATAGACTGGTGGTCTACGAATTCTAACAGGCAACTCACCACCAGGCACATCACCAGGGACCCTACCCCCTTGGGAGGAAGGAAACAAATCATTAGAATGTACATCCTTTCCAACATCTTTATCTGGAATGAACATGGCCCCTGAACACCCTTCATCCTCCATGAAAACCTTGGAAATAGAACCACCCTTCTGGTACAAGGCCACTCTGCGCAAATTCCAACGTTCGCCTCCTTCAATGACAACAAAATACCTTCCCACACTGACCACACGGCAAGGACCTTTGAATTTGGTAAGACCACCTTTAATTCTGCCCGACTTCAATTTGACCCAATCTCTAACAGAGATCTTAGAAGAAACAAAGTCGCAAGGATGCTCACCTCCAGAGGATACCCAAATTTTGAGCCAAGAAGGAACAAGACGTGAACCAGGAAAACGACCCCTCATAATCAAAAATGGAGACTTCAAGGTGACACTATGAGGAGTGGTACAATAAGCCCACAACATATCTTGAACCAGACGTCTGGGAGACAATCCATTGGCTAAGGCAAGTTGAATAGTCCCTTTGATAAGTCTGTTCGACCTTTCTACAATTCCATTGCCCATGGGGTTATACAAAGAAGTACACGAATGTTTCACACCACACTTCTCAAGAAAACAGCGCATCTCACCAGAAGTGAGTTGAGTACCATTGTCGGTAAGTAAAACTTGAGGAATACCTTCACGCAAAAATAATTTCTCTAAAACTCCAACAGCAGATTTTGTGGTAACATCTCTTAAAAATTCTACAAACAACCATCTCGAGGGTACATCTACAACCACAGCAGCAAACCGCATGTCAAGGGAAAGCTCAGATAAAGGACCAATGAAATCAAGGCAGATAGTGTGCCAAGGCTCACCAGGATCATTAATGTGACCCATAGTACGTTGAGAACCGACTTTTAGTCTCTTTTCACTCTCCTTGCAGAGAGAGCAACTAACCACCCAATCTCTAATTTGGTCATCCATTGCAGGCCACCAAAATTCTTGCTTAATACGTCTAATAGTCATACCTTGGCCTAAATGACCTTCATGTGCAAGTCTAAAAATGTGCAATCTAAGAGAAGCCGGGGGCACAAACCTCTCACCTCTCATAACAACATCTTTACCACTCAAAGACAATTCATCCAAAATTTTCCAATAAGGCCTAACTGACACAGGCACCATACTCTCACGAGGTGAACCTTTCCTAATAAGAAGAATAACGTCCTGCAAAACAGAATCACTAACCATGGCCTTAGACCACTGTAATTTGGAAAATGACCCTAGGCTGCATTCACCAACATCATATACAAAGGCAACGGCTTCCTCACTTTCTAGTTTGTTAACCACTTCCTTGTCAACCAATTCCCAGTCAAGTGACATCCGTGACAAACAATCCGCTTGTAAGTTTCTCCAACCATGAATAAATTCTACATCATAGAGATACTCTTGTAACCTTGCAGCAAACCTGGCAAGACGCGCCGATCCCTTTCCAGCACCTCCTGCAGACAAGATCTTCAATAGCGGCTTATGATCGGTCCTCAACACAAATCGTGATCCCCACAAATACACCCTGAAATACAATACACCCCAAGCTGCAGCAAGAGCCTCATGCTCTAATACAGAGTAATTCCTTTCAGCCTGAGTAAGAGTCCTGGACGCAAATGCGATTGTTCTCTCAGTGCCTCTCTGAAGTTGAGATAGCACCACGCCAATGCCAGTAAGACTGGCATCCACTGTGAGAAACGACTTGCAGGAAGCACTGAAAGGAGCAAGAATACCTGCATTACAAATCTGACCCTTTATTTTTGAAAAAGCATCAGACTGCTCGCTGCCCCACTCAAATTTACAGCCTTTGCGAAGTAATTTCCTCAATGGTTCAGACAAGTCAGCAAATCCACGAACAAATTTAGCATAATATTCAACCAGTCCCAGAAAGGACCTGAGCTGGTCCTTGTCCTTGGGAGCAGGAGCATTATTTATAGCCTCTAAAAGATTCTTTTTGGGAGAAATACCACCACTGGAGATTGAATATCCCAAATAATCAACTTGGTCTGTGAGAAACTGACATTTTTCTTTGTTAACAGTAAGCCCCTGTTGCTCAAGCTTCCATAAAACCTGCCTAAGAGTGGCATTATGCTGCTGCATATTCTTCCCTGAAACCAATATATCGTCTTGAAAATAGACGACGCCTGGCAAATCTTTGAGCATGTTTGACATCATTCTCTGGAAGACGCTCGCTGCTGAGGCTAGCCCAAAGGGCATGCGATTAAATTGGAAGACGCCTTCCGTTGTAATGAATGCTGTAAGGGGCTTGGAGTCTGGATGTAGTTCAATTTTGTGGTAAGCACTTCTCAAATCAATCTTGGAAAAGTACTTACCACCCCCAACAGACTGTAGCAATTCGTTAATGTTGGGCAACGGAAATGTGTCCGTAACTATGTCACGATTTAAAGACCTGAGGTCGATGCAAAAACGAAGTCGACCATCTGACTTAAGGGTCAAAACCACCGGAGAAATACAGGAGGAAGCCTCCACTGGTTCAATGACCCCAGACTTCAATAAGTCATCTAATAGGTCTTTGAGACCCTGTCTCACAGATAAGGGAACCTTCCTGAGTTTGTGTTGTACAGGACACGCATTAGGTTTGAAGATAATCTTGTGCTGATACCCCTTAACACAACCAAGCCTATCCTCAAACACTCTGTGAGCATCTTGTAGGATATCTTGGACCTGGATTTCATCTTGGACCACCATAATTTGATTGTGAGATCTTGGGTTGATAACAATATGGAGGTCATATTGGTGCATCCAACCTAAGATTGGGGGACCCTCTTTGGCAACATAAACTTTTCCATGGGTACTGCGTGAGTTGAAAGTAATTTGACCTGACATGTACCCCAAAATATCGATAGACTGGCCCTGATAACCAACTGGGTTAATATCCTTGTCCAACAAAGAAACCCCTTCCCAGGTAGCTCGAAACAAAGACTCAGGAATAATCGTGAATAAAGAACCAGAGTCCACCATCAATGTGATGTCTTTGCCACAAACATTGAATACAGCAGTAGGTCTATTTAATCTAGTGGAATCTTGGGTGACTCCCACCATTGTCTGATTACAAATCTCTTCAATAACCAAAATCTTATTTCCCGGTGTTTTGTGCTCATTGATCTGTTGTACCACATTTACTTTGGATTTGGACCTATCAGACAAATCAGATTGTCTGCACATCCTGGCATAGTGACCTTTCCGCCCACACCGCCGGCAATTCTGGTCTATCGCAAAACATTTTTTAAAGTCAGCTAAATGGTATTGACTACCACAACGCAAACACTCTCTATTCTTAAGCTTAGGGGTAGACCCAGAAACAGTGAAAGGTTTAAAATTTTTTTTAGAAACAGCATTTACATCAACATATTTATCTTTACTTTCAACATCGGCAACTTCTTGTGATAGTTTGTCTTTCTTACTCAATTCTTTGATACACTTTTGAGATTCTTCGATGACTTTAGCCGTGTCAATGGCATCTTTTAAGGAAGGGTCTTTGGCAGCCCACAATCTCTCTTGTATCTTTCTGTCGCGACATTGAACAATCAACTGATCACGGATCAGTTCCTCTGTCATGGTCCCAAAGCGACACTTGACTGAAAGTTCACGTAATCTAGAAACAAAATCATCAATACTTTCTCCTTCAAGTTGCGGCTGAGTGTAAAACTTGTATCTAACTAAGACCAAATTAATTTCTTTAGCAAACCTTGTTTCAAGTCTCTTAATAGCCTCTTTAAATGTATCATCCATAGGTTGTCCATTAGGTCCCATGGCCACAGGTAAGTATTTAAAGACTTGTTGACCTTCAGTACCCAATGCGCTCAATAACAAAGCTTTTTTCCTGTCAGGAGAAAAATTGTTACCATCCAAAGCTGTAAAATAATTGTAAAGCATTTCAATCCAATCTCCCCAAATTATTGGTGGAGTACCTGGTTGTGAAAGAAACATTGGTGGCATAATAACATTTGAAGTATAAGCAGACATGTTTATAGGAGGATATGAGCAATGGTACCTGTGGAGAGAATGTTAAAATACAATACTAGCTGCTAAAATTAAACACAAAGTGTGAAGATCACCGTAAATGAGAGAATAGTTATTGAGATGCAGGAATTATGATGAACCGGGTGAACAGTAACGGAATAGGCCACAAGATGTCAGAAGAACAATACAAAAGAAAATACTGTACTTGTCGAAGATAACTTGCAGTGGACTTGCCAGACGACTTTTGACGAGGAGCAGAGCGTGAAGTATTTGGTATAAATCACTTGAAAGCGACAACGAAGAAGTGAAGGAGATCGGTAAACATTCACCAAAGAGAAAAAAATAAAGATGGCGGCACGTTAAGCACGTTACGCCGTGTTACGTACGTTGCGCACAACACGCTGAAATTTCTGAGCGTGTTATGCGTTCCAATGATGCAGGAAACAGAGGTGACGTCACAGAAGTGGGAGCTGCTCGAAGATGCGGCGCGCGGCTGAAACGGTCGCGCCGGACCGAAAACGCCAGAAAAGAAGTAAATACCCCAGGAGGAAGTCGACACACAGTCCAAATCAGCTCCGGAGGCAGAAACGACAAAGCAGCTCATCAGGGGAACAGCGAACCTGGAAGACAGCACTGGAGAGGAAAACGGCGAAGAATGACACCAGGTTGTGCTCAGCAGGGGAGAAGATCGTCGCCAAAATTGTTAAGATGCTTGCTGGAAGAAACTACACATAGACGGTGTGTAGAAATGAAGTAATTTACTGGAAGCACAACCTGGCGTCCAACTACCTCCACAACCCAGCTGCAACTGTCAGCCGTGGAGTGCCGTCAGCCTCACACTCTAGAAAATAACAAAGAACATGGAGACCGAACATGAAGAGCTGTGAGCTCCACGTGAGGTAAGTAAGATACATCACAACAGTGTACTTCTCCCTCAGCACTTGACACTACATTTCTGCTGCCACCATCTGAGCTGGACTCCACCTCCAACCCAGCCAAGTTCACTTCATGAGCTACACGCGTCTTTTTTCTTAGCTAAGACACTCATGGCCTCAAGCCTTCTGAGCTCCTCATCAAGCTCTCTCATTCTCAGTTCATGTGCAAAGATCAATTTCTTCTCTTCCAAGGCATAAGCGTTCCTGCTCTCCTCCGCCTTTATTCTCATGACCTCTAACTCATGATCTCTGGCCCTTTGCCTTTCCTCCAAATCCTCTGGAGACAAAATCCTGGAAGACTGATTGCTGCCAGCCATAGAGGCTGCTCTCCCAACAGGCAAATCCTGGGATCTGAAATAACCTTCTGCCACACCCCCATCCACATCTGCATCATCTGTCTCCCCAGCTTCTTTGGCCTCCCACCAGGCCCCTAAGGCCTTCTGTAGCTCCTCTTTTCTAAAGTGGCTCTTCATGGGAAAACCAAAGCTTTTGCAGAATTGCTTGAGTTGCTCTACCTTGTAACTGCTGAACAATTCAAAGTCAAACTCCAAATCTGCAACCTCACTTTCTGCTTTACCATTCCGAGACATGATGCGTGGATAACTTAAGGGTAAGATCAAAAATAGAACCAAACATAAAACATAGTATGTGGTTGCGTAGTGGTCTGCACTAAACTAGTGATGTACACCAATCACTGTGGGTCAAGTACAAATACAAGTTCAAATCCTCACCGCTGACCACGAATGTTAGAAATGGGGGTCTCTAGTTGGCAGAGCTAGGTACCTTTGTCCAAATAGGGACCCTTGCTTCTAGTCAGGGTAAAGGGGATACTCACTTTAGATAACCCCTGCTTACCCCCTTGGTAGCTTGGCACGAGCAGACAGACGTATCCCAAAGGCAATGTGTAAAGTATTTGTACCAACACTCACAGTAACACAGTGATAACACCACAAATGGACACCACACCGGTTTAGAAAAATAAAGTATCTTTATTTAAACTTAACAAGACCAAAACGACAAAAATCCAACATACAAGTATTAAGTAAATTTACTCTCAAAAGGTTTTAGCAACTGAACCCATAGAAAACTATGGATGTGTGATTTCTTGCAAAGTACCTGTCGTCGCGACAAAATTCACCAAGCCAAACAGCCGCAGCAATGGGAAGCGTCGAAAAACAAAGAGATGCGTCGATTCCTGAGACCTTCGTTGATACGATGCGACAAATCCGCAGGACACGGGGAAGCGGTGCGTTGAGTCCGGTCTGTAGGGGGAAGCGATGCCTTGATTCTGAGATGACTCCGATCCGCGGGTGATGCGTCGGGGAAAACTTGCCGCACAGGGACAATGCGTGGAAATCCGGCTGCGTCGGCGAACGATGCAGCGGCTTCAGTTTCTTCAGACGCGACCCCTCGATGCGTCGATTCTTGCAGCGGCTACCGGCGCTGCGTCAGTTTCGGCAGCGGTGCGGCAGTGCGGGGAGATTCTTCTCACACCACAGCGTTGCATGGGAAAAACTGTCGCAAGAAGAGCGATGCATCGATTTTCTTGTTGTTGCATTGCTTTCCAGCTCCCAGCAGCAGAAACAACCTCCACAGGCCACACACAGGTCACACACAGTCACAGGCACACCTGGCAGGTCAGAACTCCCAGCAAGGAAGTTCAGGGGAGCTGGGTGTGAGGTCTTTGTGTTCCTGAGACTTCAAAACAGGAGGCAAGCTCTACTCAAGCCCTTGGAGACTTTCCTCAAGCAGGGGACACAGCACACAGCAAATCCTTCTCCTTTCCTTGGCAGAAACAGCAACTGCAGGCCAACCCCAGACACCCAGCTAGGGCAGTACTTCTCCTCAGTTTCTCCAGCTCTTCTCCTTGGCAAAGGCTCCTCTTGATTCCAGAAGTAGTCTAAAGTTAAGGGGTTTTAGGTCTAATACTTATACCCCAAAATGTATTTGTTCTCTTTCTGCAAGGGTCTCTGAGCCCAGTCCAAACCAGTTCTGTCCTCTCTTGTGCAGCTGCTGGCAGGAGGTGGAGACAGCATTGTGTAAGGAAGACAGGCCCTATTCAGGTGCAAGTGAAATCTCCTCCCACCACTCTACATGCAGACCGAGCCTATTCAGGTGCTAGTGAGAACTCCTCCCCCTACTCTGAATGCAGCCCAGGTCTATTCAGCCCAGCCCTGCCTCATTCAGGAAAGGCAGGACACACATGACCCTCCCCCCCGGTGGCTGTCTGAGAGAATGCACCTCCCTAGCCCCTGTCACTTCAAAAACAGTTGATACACAAATAGGCAGAGGCACACATAATGGTTAAACAAGAAAATGCCTACTTTTTAAAAGTGGTATTTTCAAACACAGAATGTAAAAATCCCCCTCACTAAAATATGCATTTTAACATTCTGAGGACATTCTGGGGACAAGGTAGGGAAATAAAGTAAACTTTATTTCCCTACCTTATCCCCAGGGGCAGTTATGTTTATAATATGTTATAAACAAACTCACCATTCTGTCCTGCAATAGTGAAAAATTAAATTGGTAGTAATTCACTATCAGGACATGCCACACATATCAGGGCATGTCCTACCTTTCACATACACTGCACCCTGCCCACAGGGGTGCCTTGGGCCTACCTTAGGGGTGACTGACATGTAAGGAAAAGGAAGGTTAGGGCCTGGCAAGTGGGTGCAATTGCCAAGTCGACATGGCAGTTAACAACTGCGCACAGACACTGCAGTGCCAGGTCTGAGTTACCGTTTCAGAACCACTCATGTGGGTGGCACAATCAGTGCTGCAGGCCCACTAGTAATATTTGATTTACCAGCCCCGGCACACTCAGTGCACTTTACTTGGGACTGACCAGTGAATCAAATATGCAGAACAGTGAGAACCCATCATAATAACAATTTACACAGGGACCATATGCACTTTAGCACTGATTAGCAGTGGTAAAGTACCCAGAGTCCTAAAACCAACAAACACAGGTCAGGAAAAAATAGGAGGAATAAGCAAAAACTTTGGGGATAACCCTGCAAAAAGGGCCAAGTACAACAAGTAGGTTTCCCCGGATGTCCACAAAGCCCAGGCCCAAAACTGTAGCTACCCCTGTTGCTGTTGAGTTTTGGGACCTTTTGTGTTGGGGGTGCTTGGCCAAGCCGTACCGGTGGGGTGCGGTTTTAATCAGGAAACTTGTGAGAATGCTGATCATTAGGATATTGGTGGATTCCCCTAGCATTCTGGAACTTTCACTCTCAGAAATGTTAGTAAAATTAGTGTTTTTTTGCCTAAGTTTCAAATTTGAATGGCATTGTGGATAAGACAACGTCATGGTTCTATGCAAGCTACACCACTCCATGCAGTGCTAGGTAAGAAAACGTCATGGGTTCTATGCAAGCTACACCACTCTGTACTCCCTCAGTGTCCAGTTTTCAGAAATCTTTGGGTTTGGTTGGTTTCCTTGGAGGCCATCCACTACTAAAGTACAGACTCCTACCGATTGACCCTGGCACCCCTGACCTGAAGGTGCTAAAACCAAACAGCAAGTACTAATAACTCTATCAAAATATTAAATCCAGGACTGCTGGAGGTGAGCCGTAAAGTCTTGTTAGGGCACCGACTACTTTATGGTCTATTCACATGCCTTTCATGTGCTCCCCACCATGCCACTCATACCACCAGCTACAGGCACATTAGCATACCACCACTATTCAAGGGCCCATCACATTCATATGCCACAGAACTGAAAAAACAATCACACCGCCACTCACCCAATCATCAGCCAGCTGGCATACAAACACACTACCAGCAAACCTCTACACACATACTGCCAGATATGATGTTGGTCGGTGCCTCGACAAGCTTCATGACATTCCAATGAAAAGAAACCTAGACTGAGCATTACTACTCATGTCGTTTGAAGTCCTGACTAATACCATATGTAGGCCTAGTGGACCATTACTAATGCCTCCCCATGGCTGCCACCTAAAGCTCGGGAAGACATATCTTTCATGTGCCTTTAGTGTGTTCTCTGTGCTAAATCCAACTTTTTCCAGTGTTTTGAAGTAAGTTGGGCAGAGTTTGAGTATACCTTGTGGCCCAGATTCTTGGGACTGTATGAGCATCCCTACCTTTAAAAAGTAAGATAAGCATGCTGGGGAGGACTGTTCTAAGTTCTTTAAAGAGCACTTACAAAACCACTAAGGACTTTTTAGAATTTGGGGCACAGGGTATTCTGTGACACCGTGAGGTAAGTCCTGTCCACTGTTATGTGCAGCGCTTTATCTGTAATACACTTGTCAAACAGCAGACAGAACATCTACTGTGTTTTGATGGAGGTATAACAAGTCAAGCAGACCACAAACAAGACCAATGTATTCCTATTTACTAGAGTCAGTAAAGACTCTGTGCCTGATATCAACCACTACAAAACTTCCTTTCTCAAGGAGTCTCCCAAAAGTTCTCCTTTGTGTGATATAAACTAAAACGAGGTGGCATAGGGAAGGATTTGAGGGACACTGCAGACAGTAGTACCTAGTAACTCTTTTCTGATTCCTTTCATGTCATAAACTTGGCGTCTCCGGTAAGGTTGGTATTCCTCCATTGTTGGAGTAGTAGTTGGAACAGCTCCAGGTTCACCTGAAACAAGTTTGCAGAACACTGCCTTCTTAAAGTCAAGAAAGTGCATCTTGCGTCTAGGCAATACACAACATGTGCATTGTACCATGCCATTTCCATTCGGTGCACAGCTAGCTTCTCATACCAGTAGCAGGTCTTATGTGCAGCATTGTAGAGCTGAAGCATCTGTGGCTGTATTACAGAAGGTGCCCCGAAGGCGCAATGGGCGTTTGCGCCTGGTTTGAGCACCCCCGGGGCACTTTGATATTATAGAAGGGGGCGCAGACGCTTGTGCGTCCCCTTCTATAATACCGATAGCGCTGGCGCACTTAATGCGCCAGTGCTACCTTCAGAGGGTGTTCCCTCAATTGCATAGGGATGTGCCCTATGCAAATGAGGGGATTCCTTTGACTCTGCGCCCGCGCCATATTACAGACAGGGGCGCAGAGTCAAAGAAGCCCGCAGGAGGTGAACTGACAGTACGCCATTTAAAAGGTGTCACACTGTCAGTGCGCCCCCTGAGAGAAGGGGGTAAAGGGGGACCCATGGACCACCCAGACATCCCCTTGCAGGCGGGTGCAGTCACTGACTGCACCCGCCTGCAAGGTGATCTCTAATCCCCTTTGAAAGTGCAGGCGGGTGCCGCCTGCACAGTGAAAACACGGAGCAGCTGCTCTGTGTTTTCACATGAATGCGCTGCCCTGGGGGCAGCGCGAGTTCGCGGCTGCCCTGGGGGCAGCGCATTCACCATAATAGGGCGCATTATCATTGTTTGCGCCCGGCGCAAACAATGATAGTGTGTAATACGGCCCCTGGTCGAGTTTATCAACCCCATCTTTGTATCTGTTGTTGTCTAGAATGCAATTAGGCTACGGGACTTAAGCCATCCGACCAGGTACAGACACTGAGGATGTTGTCTTGTCATGTATGGTTGTCCAAAGGAACACTTTCCTGTGACATTAGAATTTGAGGATTAGAAGTTCTTCAGAACGTGAAGCACTGTGCTGTCTTTTACAAGCTGGCGTTAACCAACTCCATTGGAAGCCCTATTCTGTTGCTCCAAATTGTACCACAAGCAAGCGCTGCCGTAGAAAACAACTCCATGAATAGTGGAATTCTAGTGTAGAAAGTTTGTAGATACAAGTGGTGCTTCTTCAATAGGAGACTGACAAAATGCAAAATTATTTTTCTACTGATCGATAATGACTCAGGACAAACAGATGGTGAAAAGCTTATGTCCTTCCTTGTCTGCACATGCAGGTTGTAGGTATAGCCTGTAGGGCAGTGGTTCTTAACCTTTTCACTTCCGTGGGCTCCCACTTAATCATTTCTGGAACCTGGGGACCCCCACTGAATCATTAATGGAATCCCAGTACCCCTCAGTAAGTCATTATTGGAAGGTGTGGACCCCTGCTAAGCACACACAATATGCAGAATATGCAGAAACAAGCATTCATCAAATACACAAATGATGAAATATTAAATTGGATTCACCAAAAAATACATTTTTTTTTACATTTTTTATTTTAATGGGAAGGTTGTAGTTTTCCTAAATTCAGTTGAGGCCACTCCTTGTCCATACTATATTCTGTCTAATGCATTTGCACTGCACCCACCATAGATCTTAGGATACTAACTTAATTTTTAGCCTCCAAATTCCTTCACCTTTACAGAACGTTTTAGATTTACTTCTTTATTTCATATACACTTAATTAAACTGTTAATATTATTTAATTTTCTAAGCAGTCACAGACTCACTGAGAAGGCTTTGTGGACCCCTCGGGGTCCCCAGACCACAGGTTAAGAATGACCTTTGTAGAGCTTTCACAAAGTAGGTGCAATTTAATACCATACTGAGCTCTCTTGCTTTTGATACACTGCTTAAATTGCAGCCATAGTTTGTATAACACCACAGACTCATCCGCAGCTATATTTTCCCGGGTCTTTAAATTTCTTCTAAGTGCCTGGTAAAGTGATCTAGCACAGGACAAACTTGAATAGTCGCTCAGAATATGGATGGTCTCTGGGAAGGGCCTGCGTGTTCTCATTAACATGCTGCATGCACTGCAGAAGCAAAAAACAATCGCTACTTATGGCAGCAGAGAACAATGGCATGCACTACTCTGGGTCATGAGTCCAGTAAGAGGACACTGTTGGCTTGAAAATAATTCCCGTAGGAGAGTAAGACTCCCAAACTTGCTCAATTATTAAACATTGGGTGACTCATTGTCAGTGAAATTGCTCTCCCACCCTCGCAGCTCCACCATTAAGTGAGGTGCCCCTGCCCCTGCACTCTTGAGTGTTGGTGATCGAGGCCCCCCTCCACCTGCAGGTTTCCCTGCGCCTCATCCCTGGTGGTCCAGTGGACCTCTGTCTCCTTCCTCTCACTCTGCTCCTTCACTCTTTTTCACTCGTTTTTCTACCCTTCCTATCTTTCACCTTTCTGCACTTTTCTGCATCTCTGCTCTTTTGTGCCTTATTTCTGCTCATTTTCCCTTTCTTTCTCTCGCTCTGCTCTTTCACTCGTTTTCAGTCGTTTTTCTACCCTCTTTTATCTTTCACCTTTCTGCACTTTTCTGCATCTCTGCTCTTTTGTGCCTTATTTCTGCTTATTTTCCCCTTTTTCTTTATCCCTTATTTCCTCCCTTTACCTTTTCCCGCCGCTGCTGCCCCCGCGGTCCCTCCCCCCCCAGCGCGACCGGCCCAATCCAGCTCCCCTTCCCGCTCCCGCCTCCCAGCTGTCCAGCCCTCCTCGACCCCTACTTAATGGCGGCCACTGCGGGGACAGGCGAGCAAGACCACTGACTCATTGTCAGTGAAATTGCTCTCCCACCCTCGCAGCTCCACCATTAAGTGAGGTGCCCCTGCCCCTGCACTCTTGAGTGTTGGTGATCGAGGCACTCCTCCACCCGCAGGTTTCCCTGCGCCTCATCCCTGGTGGTCCAGTGGACCTCTGTCTCCTTCCTCTCACTCTGCTCCTTCACTCGTTTTCACTCGTTTTTCTACCCTTCCTATCTTTCACCTTTCTGCACTTTTCAGCATCTCTGCTCTTTTGTGCCTTATTTCTGCTCATTTTCCCTTTCTCTCGCTCTGCTCTTTCACTCGTTTTCACTCGTTTTTCTACCCTCTTTTATCTTTCACCTTTCTGCACTTTTCTGCATCTCTGCTCTTTTGTGCCTTTTGTGCCTTATTTCTGCTTATTTTCCCTTTTTTCTTTATCCCTTATTTCCTCCCTTTACCTTTCCCCGCCGCTGCTGCCCCCGCGGCCCCTCCCCCCCCAGCGCGACCGGCCCAATCCAGCTCCCCTCCCCGCTCCCGCCTCCCAGCTGTCCAGCCCTCCCCGACCCCTACTTAATGGCGGCCGCTGGTGCACCGAAGGCGCGTCAAAGGCAAGCCCGTCTGCGCCCGTCTGCGACCCGTCCGCGACCAGCGCGAGGAACCCTGGACATCCGCCCCGCCAACGCTATGACCCAGCAGCACTCCACGCACTCAACCCAGGCTGCAACAACAACTGCAAGCTAGCATCACCAGCCGACACCAACGGACCCTTCAGCTGTCACCGCTGCCGGCACACCTGCAGCACCACCAAGAACACGGATCCAGCACAACCCGCCCACAAGAACACAACCGAACCGAAGACCCTGCAATGCATCCTCCTCAATGTCCGATCCCTCCACAAACACACCACAGAAATCTGGGACCGCCTCGACAGCACCACCCCGGACGTAGCGTTCTTCACCGAAACCTGGACCAACACCACCTCGGGACCGGACATCGCCATCCCCCAAGGATACAAGATCTCCAGGAAGGACCGCCCCACCCGCCCAGGAGGAGGAATCGCCATCGTCCACAAATCCAGCCTCCGCCTGAGCACACTCCCTGACGAGCCCACAGAACTGATGGAACACCTTCACTTCAAGATACTGGCCAGCCCCACCGCCACCCTCCGAGGAACCCTCATCTACCGACCCCCTGGACCCCACGGACCCTTCGCCAACTCCATCACGGACATTATCTCCCCGCAGGCCATCGCATCCACCAACTACACCCTGCTGGGAGACCTCAACTTCCACCTCGACAACCAACTGGACCCCAACACCACATCCCTCCTGGACAACCTCCACAACATTGGACTCCGCCAGATCGTGACCGAGCCCACACACTCAGCAGGACACACCCTCGACCCCTCTTCACTACAGGAAACTCCATCACCTTCAGCCACACCACCGAACTCCCATGGACCGACCATCGTTGCGTCCACTTCACCTTCAGAACACCCACCATCCACAGACACCAGCACCTGCTTCCACGAAGAAACTGGACCAAAATCACCGACGACCAGCTCACCTCCTCACTCAACAACTCCACCCCAACCATCGCGGAAAACGACGACCCCAACACCGCAGCCCGAACCCTGCATAGATGGATCTCGGACAGCACCAACACCATAGCCCCCTCAAGAAAAACAACAATACCCGTGCCAAGAAAGCCAGATGGTTTACCACCGAACTTCGAGAGTCCAGACGCACATGCCGCCGCCTCGAAAAGGCCTGGAGGAACACCAAATCCACAGGAGCCCACAACAACTTCAGAGCCGCCACCAACGCCCACCATCAACTCATCAGAGAAACGAGGAAAAAGCGATTGAAGACAGAATCTCCACCCACGCGCACAACAGCAAGGAACTCTTCAGCATCATCAAGGAGTTCGCCCAACCCACCAGCGAGTCTACCGACATCCCTCCCTCACAAGAATTCTGCGACAAACTCAGCACCTTTTTCCACCACAAAATCAAGAGCATCTATGACAACTTCGACGAAGACAACCAACACACTGAACCCTCACCAACCACCCCCGACACCCGGAAACCAGCGATTGATGACTGGACAGCCCTCACCACCGAAGACACACTGAAGACAATGAAGTCAATCCACTCAGGGGCCCCCACGGACCCCTGCCCCCACCACATCTTCAACAGAGCCGCCGACACCATCGCACCCATGCTCCGCCACACCATCAACCGCTCCCTGGCGACCGCCTGGTTCCCGATGACTGGAAACACGCCGAGGTCAACCCCCTCCTAAAGAAACCCTCAGCGGCCCCCACCGACCTCAAAAACTACAGACCCATCTCCCTGCTCCCGTTGCCAGTGAAAGTCATTGAGAAAGCCATCAACAGCCAACTCGCCACATTCATTGAAGAACACAACATCCTCGACTCCTCCCAATCCGGCTTCAGAAAAAACCACAGTACGGAAACCGCCCTCCTCGCCGCAACAGACGACATCCGCACCCTACTGGACAAAGGAGAAACAGTAGCCCTCATCCTCCTCGACCTATCAGCGGCGTTCGACATAGTCTCCCACCGCACCCTAATACGCAGACTCTATGACGCAGGAATCCAGGACAAGGCCCTCGACTGGATCTGCTCCTTCCTCTCCGGCAGGACGCAGCGGGTCAGACTCCCCCCTTTCCTCTCGGACCCCACACCTACCACCTGCGGAGTCCCCCAGGGCTCCTCCCTCAGCCCGACGCTCTTCAACGTCTACATGGCTCCACTTGCCCCCATCGTCAGAACCTACGGACTCAACATCATGTCATACGCAGACGACACCCAGCTCATCCTCTCCCTATCCAACGAGCCCAACACCGCCAGACGCAACTTTCGAGAAGGCATGGAAGCCGTCGCCAAATGGATGAAAAACAGCTGCCTACAACTAAACACCGACAAAACAGAAGTACTCATCATGGGCCCAAACCCCGATGCCTGGAGCGACACCTGGTGGCCCCCCGCCCTCGGAAATCCGCCAACCCCCACAGACCACGCACGCAACCTGGGAATCATCCTGGACTCCGAGCTCAAAATGGACCGCCAGATCAACTCTGTCTCGTCTTCCTGCTTCCACACCCTCCGCCTCCTTCGTAAGACCTTCAAATGGATCCCCTCGAACACCGAAAGACAGTCACTCACGCCCTGGTCACCAGCAGACTCGACTCCGGCAACGCACTCTACGCCGGAATAAACAAAAACCTCATCCGCAAGCTACAGAACATCCAGAACGCCACCGCAAGACTGGTCCTCAACCTGCCAAAACACTACCACATCTCCCAGCACCTGCGCACACTCCACTGGCTCCCCGTCGAGGCGAGAATCACCTTTAAGATGCTCACCCACGCACACAAGGCCCTCCACGGCACCGGACCAGCATACCTGAACAGCCGACTCAAATTCCACGCACCCCAAAGGACCCTACGATCAGCCCAGCTCTCCTACGCCGTGGTCCCCCGCACCAGAAAGACCAGATCGGGAGGCCGCTCCTTCTCCTTCCTCGCAGCCAAAGCATGGAACGCCCTTCCGCTCCACCTCAGACAGACAACATCGCTCCCCATCTTCGCAAGAAACCTCAAAACCTGGCTCTTCGACAGACCCCCTCCTTGATGGAATGGAACCTGCACTCCCCCCCACCCCTAGCGCCTTGAGACCCTTACAGGTTAGTAGTCATGCTTTAACAAACTCCTAATTGATTGATTGATTGATTGACCAGTGCAATCAAACAAAACTTTATTTACAAGGTGCATAGTTAATCAAATCGCACTTTTGTGCAATAAAAAGATGGACAATAAAAGTAATCCACAAACTATAGAAAATACTGCTATGCACTTCACTAAAATTACAGGAAGACCATAAAATACATCTTACAGACCCAGTCATTATTCATAGAATAATAAAACTCTAAACAATTAGCAGAACATCCAGACCCCATTGTGGCTTCATACGCAAACCTCAATATCATTTTGCGCCACTTAATTCGAAAGTACATGTCCAGAGGTTACTAATGTGATACTGCATCAAAAGGTATCCAATCTTCCACCATGGGTCATTAGCCCACCACTCATTTCGAAAATGTGTATGCAATCTTGAATGAAGATGAAGCCTGCCCTGTTCCTGTGTCAAATATTGTTCAGCATAGAGGTTTGTTTGAATGACTATCCTGACGAGAAACCCATAATTTACAAAGAGATTAAAATAATCAATTGGAGTGAAGTTGTCTATGTCCACAGGACTACTAGCCCCTCCAGTGAAAAGAAGTACAACAGGCAGGACTTCATCCGGAGCAACTCACATCAGCTACTCTTCTACCCTTGTCCAGCAGGCACAAGTCTAAGACACTGTGGGTCCCATTATCCGTGAAACTTCCACTTCCTGCTCAGCAGTCATATACCTTGACTGGACAATAACAGATGTCTCCCCATCATCATATAACTCCAAACCCTGTCTGACGGACAAATCACTGCCAGAGTCCTCTCCATCTTCAGCATCCGATGCAATGTCAGTCTCTGAATCATGCATCAGCTTTAGTTCTGAACAGCAGATTACCTGAAGCTATGTCTGAAAGCTGAGAGCAAAAAAAATCAAAGGGAAAAACACACTGAAAAACTACTGAAGTGAAGCACTCATATTGTTCGAACCAAAAACAATCAAACTTCCCTAACAGTAGGAGTGGAAAACCGGAATCACAAAGGTCAACAAAATGTACACAATACAAATAATTTAAGAACAGATATAAAATCTGCACAGATGAAGCAATGAAACAAAGTAAAATATAACAAAATCCAACAGTTTAACCTCAAATCAAATCAAATAAAATGTATTTGGTTAAATGATAACCTTAAAGCACATATTAAAATAATAGAACATTTTATTAATTTATGTAATAATTAAAACAGATAAAATACACAATACAGCATGAGAATGGAATACACAAGGTAAAATACTGTTGGAACAGCTAACAAGTCGTAAAAATAGAGGAGCCAGTACACTGGTTCATCAAACAGTTTAATCTATTCAACCAACAGAACAACCTATAAAAAACGCACTGTGGGTGTCTGTATAGCTATATCTATATCTATAGTCACTGAAAAAACCAACGTAACGTTATAATTAGGTGAATATGTTAGTGGCAACATTAATGTTTTGAACTAAAACAAGCATTGGCAAACCAATAGGTCTCGCCTATGCAAGAGCTATTGGCTTTGCCAATAGGTATTAGCAATGTTGTATTCCAGAGTGGATGCTGTTCACCATGGCTAAAAGTTAGTAGGGTAAAGGAGAGTGGCGTGAGGTAGAGTGCCGTAAAGTGAAGTAGAGTGGAGTGTTATGGAGTGGCGTCCAGTAGATATGAGTGGAGTGGCATGTAGAGGAGTGAAGTGGAGTGTCATGAAGTACCATACAGTGTTGTGGAGTGTCGTGGAGGGATTAGAGTGGAAGGGCGCAGAGTTGAGTGGCATAGAGTGGAGCACAATGTCAGAGTAGAGTAGAGTATCATAGAGTGCAGTGACAGAGTGTTGTGGAGTGGTGTAGAGCAGAGTGGAGTGGCGTAGAGGGTGTTGTGTAGAGTGGAGTAGATTTGTTGTAGAGTAGAGTAAAGTACAGCGGAGTAGATTGTTGTGGAGTGGCATAGAGTGGAGTGGAGTAGAGTGGAATAGTGTTTCATAGATCAGAGTGGAGTAAAGTGCCATGGAGTGGCATTGAGGGAGTTGCGTAGCGCGTCGTAGCATGGAGTAGTGCTGCAGAATGGCACAGAGTGGAGTAGATTGCTGTAGAGTGGAGTGACATAGAGTGGAATAGAGTGTCGGTGAAGCAGAGTCTAATGGAGTAGAGCATCATAGAGTGGGGTATCATGGAGTGGAGTAAAGTGGCCGTGAGTGAAGTGTTCTAAAGGACAGTGGTGCAGAGTAGATTGGCATAGAGTGCATTGGTTTTGAGATAAGTGATGTAGAGTGCATTGTCGTAGTGTGCAGTATGACGCAGAGTAGCATAGAGAGCAGTGGCAAAGAGTAGAGCGGTGCAAAGTAGATTGCAGTGCCATAGTGTGCAATGGCATACAGTGGAGAGGTACAGCGTGGAGTAGAGTGGCATAGAGTGAAGTGGCATAGAGTGGAGTGGCGCAGGGTAGAGTGCAGTAGAGTGAGGTAAAGTGAAATGGCATAGAGTGGAGTAGTGCAGGGTAGAATGCAGTGACATAGATTGCAGTAGACTGGCGTAGAGCTGAGTGGTGCAGAGTAGAGTGCTGTAGAATGCAGTGGTGTACAGTAAAGTGACAGAGTGCCTTGGTGTAGAGTGCAGTGTCATAGAGTATAGTGGCATACAGTGCAGTGGTGCGGAGCAGGTTTGAATAGAGTGCAGTGGCGTAAAGTGTAATGGTTTTGAGAAAATTGATGTAGGGAACATTGGTGTAAAGTACAGTGGCATATAGTACAGTGGCATAAAATTGAGTGGCGTAGTGTTTAGTGGCTTAGAGCTGACTGTCGGAGAGTGGAATAGAGTGGAATAGAGTAGCGTGGACTGCAGTGGCATAGAGCAGATTGCTTCAGAGTACAGTGAAGTGGCACAATGGTCAGGGGCCTGTGATTCCACTGGGCAGAGAGTGGGATCACCGGCTCCTGACCATTGTGCCAGTTCATCATACTGCAGATCTTTTGCGCTCACTTTACTGTGACCGCCCACAGGCTCCACGTATTGCCGCCGTAATGGTGCCCCCGTGAACTCGCTCATTAGCGGATAAGTACACAATACTCATTGCGCCTGATAACCGCCCACGCCACCCCTACCCACCGCCTCTTTCCCTTCCTGCAGCCCATCCCGACTACTTATCCACTGCGGGCTCCACAACACCGTCACCGTTCTACCCTACCGGCATACACTGCCACTCCTGCAACTCCCTTGGACGTGCCACCCATCTTGATCCTTGAATTGCGATCACAACAAGCTTCTTCCACAACTGGGATCTCCTTCCCAGTAATGACTCTCAGCAACTTCTCAAGCATTCCTTAATCGTTCCATCCTGATGATGATCCCATAACCTTTGTTGGGGATCGAAACGTCGTCGACACCCACATCTTGACTCCTGACTGTATTAGAAAATTAAGCGGAGCATAAGATGTTTTTGTGTTATTGTGACTAATTTGACTGTTTATCCTTACCACTAAGTCACTATTTACTTTATGCCTGAGGTAAGGTAATCCGCTGATTTCCAGTTACCCCGTCACGTTCAGCTCACTTTATGTTTTTCGTATTAATTGTGCTTTTATTCTTGTTAATAAATTGTAATATCTTTTACATTGAACGCATCTAGACCCAATACTGATTCCAGCATTGTGGCTATACTTTTGTACTCACTTTCATAAGGGACCACTGTTTCTAATAACTCACTACTACCCTTGGTCCCTTTCGACCGTAAGGGTCCCCTTGTTTGTTGTTAATAGGTAAAGTGCAGTGGCATAAGAGTGGAGTGATGCAGAGTAGAGTGGTGTAGGTGTAGGTAGCCCATCGGAACGCTCGCTCCGGGGAGAGCGATATGGCCCGTGGAAATAAAGGGGCATATTAGCAAGACCGGCGATAAAATTATCGCCGTTTTAGCGGCAGGAAACTGCCGCTAAAGCGGCGATAATGGGCTTGCTAATATGCGTTATAGAATTCCAATAGAAGCCCAGGTTAGATGTGCAGGACATCTAACCTGGGCTTCTATTGAATTCTATAACGCATATTAGCAAGCTCATTATCGCCGTTTTAGCGGCAGTTTCCTGCCGCTAAAACGGCGATAATTTTATCGTTGGTCTTGCTAATATGCCCCAAAGTTCCCTGTACTACTTAGTGGCAAATGTGCTGTGAATGCCCGGGTTAATGAAGTAGTGCGATACATGAATAGAATACGGTGTGAAGTGCATGATTCTGTGAAATGTTCAAGTGCGTCGACGTCTCATTGGAATTAAAGAACATCTTTCACATAGGTAGGGACTTTTTAACTCCAAAGGGTTTCTGCGTTCTATACACTCACCTCCATTTCCCTAGACCTGGGTATGTTTCTTTGTAATTAATATTTTACACTAAAAAAGATATAGACATATCCTTTTAATTTCCATCTGATGCGGTGCATAGTGGTTTGAGTTTTCCAAAACCAGGACGTTTTATTATGTAAATAGTTCTAACACAATCTTGACATTCCTTTTTATGCTTTCCAGAACAAATGGAGTTAAGGAAATCCTTGTTTTCACATGCATATTAGTGCTTTTAAAATTAGGCCAATTTTATCTTATCTGAACCATGTCTTCTATTAGTTAAACAAAAGTGTTGGGTTTAAAATTTGCAGCCTTATATTTCTAAAAACTGAAGACCATTCTTGGTGGAGGAGTTGGTCTCTTGTCTACTCTTCTCAAGATTTCATTACTGCTTTAAATCAACAACAGCTCTGTACCCGTCAAGCGGCATTAACAATCTTCATTGGCAGGGAGAGGGGCTGATGCCCAAGCAGTGTCCGGTGTTGGAATGAAGAGTCTACTTCTTGGTGTATTTATAGTAATGATGTGTGTGGTATTTGTGTAGCTCACACCTAGACAAAAGCTAGATTGCACGCCTAAGTTGTCAATGTTGAGCAAAGTGTTTTCAAGCCATTGAGAACTACCTTGATCTGGGTTGTTTGCCATCTCTTGTAATTGTGTGCAGTCTGTGAGTCGCTCATGCCAGCTACTGAAGGCATGGATTTCAGAATGAGTGTCAATGAATGCCTGGTTGTCAGTGTCCGTATTGGCTTGGAGAGAGCGATTCAAAGCATGTAATTGGGATTGACATCTGGTGAGGGTTCTGGCATTTTGATTATTGAGGTCAGCGCTTGTTGGAGGACATCATTGAAGTAGGCTTCAAAGACTTAGTGGTCGGTGTGTTTTGGATGTTAAGGGAAATCTAAATAATGGAAGAAAAAATATATAGTGAAGGAGGTGAATTCCACATACTTTGAATGATGACAAGAAAAGCACTACTGGGGTAGGAGGTGGTGGAAGAACCATATGTGGATGTTGCAGAGATTGACATCTAAAAGCAATGATTAAAGTTAAGAGCAAGAATTGACATTTCTGCTCAATAGTCATTTTCTGGGAAAAACGTAAGAGAAGGAGCTAAATCCTTTCATTGAGCTGCATTTAAATGCTGAAAAATCCTGTAGACATATTAAAATAGCCCCTGGTCAAAGCATAATTGAATCTGGACCCAGTTCACGAGCATCCTGCTTGTCATCCTCGTCAAGCACTCGTATAGTATATAAAATGCTGCTCTGGGTTGTCCTGCAATAAAGCCTGGATCTGCAAGTTCCTAACTAGCTGCTGGCACAGAGGACTTTGCTTTTATGGAATATCTTCTCCAGCTGCCTCACATAAAGATTGAATAACAAATTGTTCATCACAGATGTCTTGTGCACCAAGAAATAATTGAGCCACCAAAGAGGAGGGAAATGAGGGTCAGGTGAACGGAAGAGAAGCGGGTGATTGGGAGGGGGAGGGAAGATGTGAGGGCAAGGGAAGGTGGGAAGAAGGATGAAGAACGAGAAGGAGGGGAGTGGAGGAAGAGCAGTTCGGTCTAGTGGCATAAGGGGGGGGGTCCGCCCGAGTGGCACGAGTTTTGGGGGTGGCGCGGTCTCCCCCCGCTCTTACCTGTGCCCAGCGCAGGAATTGCCCCCCCCTTACCTTCGGCCCCTGCGAGCTGCAAGCAAAGGGACCGGCCAAAGGAGAGGGAACTTAGGTATACAAAGAGAGTGGGGGAGGGATTGTAAGGTCCGCGGTTACTTTGCATCAGTCTGAAGCGGACAGACACAGACTAAAGAGATGCGTCTTTAGAAGCTGTGAACAGAACTTCAGGGCGGGTTTAGTCCTAATTTCCTGAGGGAGTGAGGGGTGCAGCTCAGGAGAAAGAATGATGCAGCGCATGAAAGGTTCTGAATGGAGGGATATCCATTGGAAGGTTGCCTTTGCTACTGAGGTTTCTCGTGCTGCCGGATATCTTGGATAGATGAGACAGGTAGGGTGCAGATGGAGCCTGGATTGCTTCGTAGGCTAGTTATGCATGAAGTTTAATGTTGTCCTCGTCTGGGAGCCAGTGGAGCTCGATTAGAATTGAGATGGTGTCAAATTTATTTGCCAGGGATAGCAGTCTAGCAGCGGCATGCAGGACAGATTTTAGAGGCATAAGGGCATAGTGAGAGACCCCTGTCAGAACAGCGTAGCTGAAGTCTAGAAAGAGAGAATTAGTGCATAGGAGGCCTTTTAGGAGATATGCGGATAAGAGGAATTTCAGGTTTTTTGTGCCTGGAGATGATAGTGAGCTACTTTAGCAATTGTGCTTATTTGGTGCATCATATATAGTGAGGAGTCCAGCATAATTCCAAAGGGTTAGACAGTGGGAGAGAATGAGGGAGAGAATTCTGCCATGTTTAGGTATTTCAAAACGTTGAGATTAAAGTATTTTTTTGTGTTAATGAAATAACAGTATACATTCCATCTTAATAGGGTTTAGAGTGAGGACGTTTTCTTTCACCCAAGTCTGAATGTTCAACAGAACTCTTCTCTGGGTGAACATATGCAAAAGTGTTGTTGTTTCAAATAGACCTGTGCTGTCTGCATATTGATGAAGAGCACCATATGTTTTTTTCAAATTTGAGACAGCATTTGCACATGCAAATTGAAAAGTGTAGGGCCTAGAATGGAGCTTTTGGGAACTCCACAGGTTATTGGAGAAGGATCAGAGATAAAGTCCTTCATCTTAACAATGTTAGACAAAGAAGGTGGACCAAGTGAGAACAGCGTCCATAAACCCAAAGCTGTGCTCAAGGATGGAAAGCAGTTGACTGTGATCCATTGACAAACGCTGCCGTATGATCGAGCAGAATGAGGAGAAATCACTGGCATCTAGCATTGTGCATTGTGTGGCTATCATCAAGTAATTTTAACAAAAGTTTTGATTGTATGGCCCACCGTGAACAATGATTGGTGAGTTGTAAGTAGGTTTTCACCATTGGTGTACTCTGTGAGTTGCAAGGAGATACATTTTTCTATAGTCTTGCCCAGCCAGGGGAGGTTGGAAATGGGACCGTGGTTGACTTACAACCCAAAGACATTCCATGCACAGCACAAGCACAATTTCTACATCCACTGGTCATGAAACCTCCTGTGTGTCTGCATAAAGTCATCCACCATAACGCCTTATTTATTGTTTAATCCATTTATAAACTCCCATTAATCGCTTTTTGTGACATACACCCTTCCAAAAATCTTCTTTATAAACTAGTTCTGTCTGAAAATACTCACTTAACATATACGAGTTGTACACATATCTCCATGGTTTTGTTTACCACCTGCATATATACTTCATAACATACACTTAATACAATGGTGATTAACACTGGACTACTTGGATCCTCCATGGACAGTCCACAAAGTCATTCTCTTCTTCAACACGTTTCTAAATTCTCTAAAACAAGCAAAACATGCAACAGTTACATGCCGTACCAGCTATTGAAGAAAGTATTGTGTATGTATTCATTAAGGTATTTAGAAAGGAGCCGCTAAAATCAGGGAGTAATGGAGTATGTTACAGAGAAACAGATTTGACAAGAACAAACTGTAACAAAGAAGAAGAAACCACTGCAGGTGTTCATTGAAGCTGTGGAATTTCTAAGACCTTTAGAAAGTCATGAGAAAAGGCGAAAGTCTGCTTTGTTCAAGAATCAAATTCCAAAGTTTTGCCACTTAGGGGACTGTTTTTTTGTTTTCTTTGTTAACTTTTGAATTTTGTGTCCTGTGAGCTTTGATTTTTTTATTAGTGCCCACCAGGTATGTTATTCATATAACCCTGAAAATGTTAGATTGCTTGTGTAGATCTATGAATGGATGACATATGGTAATATATCTTTTCACATTATTTTATCCTTGTTGCTACCTGATGGACTTTATTGACTTTGGGTGGAGTCTCTTTCAGGATGTCACAAAATGCCTCGATCATTGGAGGTCAAGACCAGAAATTGAAACACCAGATAAAAGCTTGAAACCGTTATGATTTGCTTTGTTTTGCTCAGTATGTGAATTTGGTGTGAGGTCATCTTTTTATTCAGGCCACAAGTTAATGAATGTGTAGATGACATCTAATGGGAACTTTGTTGATTGTGTGGGACACAGCATCTCATCTCCGCTGCCGTCAGGGGAGACCACAAGTAACAAGTCTTCTAAACGCTAATGTCCCCAGTTCCGAGAGACTATCTAAATGAGACAAGATGGCTGAGATTTTTAAAAAGAAACAAAAAACATCTAAAGTTTGTTTGGATCAGGCCTGTTCGTAAGCTCCCAAGCAATGTCCCTAGCGGAGCCTCAGGAATGTTTGCCTAGTGCTAGTGTTGTTAGAGGGCACACTCAAGTTATTCCAAATGTTGAATGCTCAAATCGATTTGAAATTTTACAACTGACTCCCCTCTTGTTACTCAATCTCAAGTGCCTATTCCTCACGTTCCAGCAGTCATTTCAGACCCAGTATTGCTGGTTAAGGCTGTTAGTCTAATAAAACTGATGAGGATTGAGATAATGGACTTGAAACAAGTAATATGTGATGCAGTGGGGGCTCTTACCAAACTAACAAGGGACGTTTTTAACATCTCCTCTTTGCTGAACAGTGGTGCCCTGACATTTGCTGCTCTGAATTCATCGTACAAGGTGGTTGTCAATGACCCATCTGGGGAGAGCGAGGGAGGGGGCATCTTTCAAGGCATTCATCCAATCTTCCCCCAAAGGCTCCAATACTTCCAAGGAGCTCTGCCCTGGCCTTTCATCATATTCCAGGCTTTACATCTTCAGATCATATCCTTTCAACACATTCTACATCTAGTTTTTCCATTCACCATCGTAGCCACAATAAAAAGGACATAGCTCTGGGGAGCTTGAACAATTTGTGACCACAGGAGAGCCACTCTGTACATATGTTGAAGGTTCCTAAACTAGCACCTGGTGCCACTGAAGACAGATCCTCATTGAAGAACAAGGCCCTTCATTGGATCAGGAACATTAGGCGTTATTATTTGATTGTATATTCGGACCTTCTTAATGTCAAGCGATTTTCTTTTTTGGGGGATTATTGGGATTATATTGAATTAATCCTGGAATCTCAAGATCTGGTGGAGGGTTTGATCTCTTTGGATTTGCGTACTGCTCCTTCTAATGGATCGAGTATTTGTTTCAAACTGAGGCCCCCTATGGTCTGTGGAGTTAGGGGGCAGAAAGAGAGGCCATTATGGTATTTCTTGTATTAGCAATGGGTGTACTACTGGCCGAACAGGTACTGCCACCACAGATAATATTATTGACAGTGGCTTGGCTGCCATTGATTGACAACAAAAATGATCTGCTTTGCCCAGTGATTGAAATGCAGTGTAGTAGTCCAAGATCTAGCAATCAGTACGACATTAAAGAGGGAGGAACAGGTTTTTATCCTGATTATCTACAACATAGTTATATTCTAAAGACCGAAAATAACAGTTTCAGTACCCACACATTTTCAACTGTGTGCCCACATGGTGGGCCTGTGGGTGTCCGGTTTGTGAGTTGGAATATAGTAGGTATTAAAGCCAAGTTGACTGATGCGGACTTGGGCCTCTTTTTGGAGGGATTTCAAATGTACATCTTTCAAGAGACTTGGGCGGTTGATAAACTCTACAAACAAGGTTATACCACATATAGTATTGATGTCCTCCCTTCTAAAGCAGGTAGACCGTCGGGCGGTCTGCTTATATGGATTAAAACCTCCCTAGATTGCTCGGTCAAGGTCATTAATATTGATTCTCTCGACCTCCTTGTACTTAAGCTGACCCTGAAGCAGGGGACCCCTATCTCCTGGTGAATGTGTACAATAAGTCTTCCCCCTTCAACAAGCTATCGTCAACCATGAAAATTATTAACACAGTATTAGAAGACTAATGGATAGGTATCCATAAGTTTATTGCTTGTGATTTTAATTGCTGCGTTGAGCCATATTAACCCTTGTGTGATTTATTTTGGCTTGAGGATGAATGCTGAGGGGTTCATACGTATTCTTCAGTTAAGAAGAAAAAGAGTCCTAAAAAGAGTGCAACTGCTGCCCAGATTTCGGATATAACCGCCACCCATGGCCTAAGAGCTTGTAATGGGCGTACACCATCGGATTCCACTGCCAATCCAATTTTTCAGAGGGTGGCTATAATAGCAACATAGATTATGTATTACTTGACCTCACGCTTTGGCATGAGATGGTGGATATGGAGATTATTGATCACCTGGAGACCGATCATGTTCCCCTTGCACTTACAATAAAAGGGACTCATCTCAAGGACACTTCCCGTTTGGGGATAACAACCTCCAACACTGTGGCCCTGAGCAATAATAGTTATAAGGTAAAATGAGTGGACATCGCAAGTGATGAGGCTATGCTGAAAGGGATTTATGGTGCTGTCTATAGTGTATTAAGCATTTGCATAGATCAGGCTAGCACTTCCCTCCAGATAATGGCCATGCATGAATCATTAATTGGAAAATTGAAACCATTTTTTGAGAGAAACACCTTATCTCACAAATCTGCCCCCAGATTGCATGAATGGTTTGATAAATAATGTAGCAAAAACAGTTCTGATAATAGCCTTAAAAAGTATTATGAGGCAAGATATTCTACGAGCTAGACAGAAATATGCTAAAGTAATCAAATCCAGCAAGTCCCAGCAGGAAGTCAAGGTTTGGGTGGACTTGCTGGAAGCAGCAAAGGGGAGGGACCCTAGATTGTTCTGGCATCTGGTTACACATAGTGGCCGTAAAGACCATGCTTATCCTGAATGTCACATTCCTGAGGCGGACTGGGTTGAGCACTTTACAGCTCTCTATGCAGTGTCACTCTCGTTAGTACCTCCCACTAACTTTGACACTTTGACCCCCGGTGGGGCCACGAGAGAGGAAGTAGCACTTTTGAGAATCCACTGAAGAATCTTTTAATGCGTTGAGCGAGCAGAAAGCAGGAAAAGTGCCTGGGATTGATGGGATCCCTTTGGATATGTTTGGTGCCAAACTCCAGAATTGAGCTCCTTATATTAATATTTTGTCTTATACAATTGCAGTGGGTGCCCCTATTCCTAATTCATGGAGAGGGCCTGAAATAATCCCTATTTCTAAAATGGGCTGAAGACAGGAAACAGGTTATTATCGTCCTATATCCCTGATTGACAATATACAAAACAAAATAGTAAGCAACTTTTGGTAAAACTTTGGGTTTGGATTAGATCTAACAAGGCTCTATCACACCTTCAAGCAGGCTTTATTGCCAATTCAACTAATGTGGATCAGATCTTTAAATTTTTGACCCTAAAATGGAAAGCTGTCGACATTAATCGGAGGTGCTTTTTGTCACCTTTGTAAATCTTTGAGAGCCATTTGACCTTGTCCCAAGGGCGAAATTTGGGAGGGTCTCATGAAAATTGGGGTTTCTTTAGGGCTACTGATGCTAATTCGAAATTTGTACACCAATATTTTTGCCTGGGTCAAATGGGGCCCAGGGGGAAACTACAGAGAACTTTCCAATAGGGTGTGGTGTTCGGCAAGGATGCGTCCTTGCCCCTACACTATTTTTATTATTTGTCAATGATGTATTCCCTACCTAATGAATTGTGTGAATGATGCACCCAAAATTGCTGGCTCTAAAGTACCAAGTCTGCTATTTGCAGACGATACCCTCCTTTTATCTAAAACTGCCTTGGGACTCAATGGGCCAGATATACCACCATTTGATTTTGCGCCGCGCAATTTGCGACAAATTGCGAGTCGCAAATTGCGAGGCGCAAAATCCTAAATTCCAACAGTGTGTTCAACACTGTTTGCGATTCCCAATGGGGTCGCAAATTGCAAGGCTCATTAATATTAATGTGCCTCTCGCAATTTGCGAGCCCATTGAGAATGACAGGCCCTCCCAGGGATGGTGGCCTGCTGGGCTCAGCAGACCACCATGTCTGGGACTGCTTTTAAATAAAGCAGTTTTTTTTAAAATGCAGCCCGTTTTCCTTAAAGGAAAATGGGATGCATTTAAAAAGAAAAATGAAACTCTTCAGTTTCATTTTTTTAAGGGCAGGCAGTGGTCTCTGGGACCTCTGCCTACTCTTAAAAAATATTTTCCCACATACTCACAAAGTGGAAGGGGTCCAAGGGACCCCTTCCCCTTTGCGAGTGGTTTACCACCTACTTGAAGTAGGTGGTAAACTGCGAGTATTTTGCGGCCGCAAATGCGGTTGCAAAACACTAGTACATAGCATGTTGATTCGCTATTAGGAAGGGACGACCCTTCCTAATAGCAAGAGTCGAAAAATGCTATTTTGCGAGTCAGTGACTCGCAAAATAGCATTTATACATGCTATTACCCTTTTTTGCGGCCGCAAACGGGAGGATCTCCCGTTTGCGGCCGCAAAAAAGGGTCGTACATCTGGCCCAATGTCCTCTTGGGAAATTCAATCAATTTTGCAATGACTATGGCCTTGAAATAAACAAGTCTAAAACAAAATATTCACACATAAAAAGAATATTAAAGGGAATGTGGCTTTAGATGGAGCCAAATTAGAAAGGGTGCTAGACTTTGATTATCCAGGGATGAATTTGTCAGATTCCACTGATTGGTTTGCACAGATAGGGAAAAGCTCTTTGTCCCTTAAGCACAGAGCTGGGGCTATTGCTAGAGTTGCAAATAGAGCCTCTTCCTATCCTCTGTCACCGGCACTGGAACTATATAGAGCCCAATCATGCAGTGCCACTCTCTATGGTTCATATCTGAGGGCAATTGCAATCTTGATGTGCTAGATAAATGTGAAAATTCCTTTTTAAGATCCTTGTTGAGGCTACCAAAAGGTATGCCATTTCTTCCTTTAAGGCTTGATGTCGGCATTAGGCAAATCTCAGACATAGCCCATTTTAAGCCTGTTTTATACTGGGCCAGGTTATGGACAACCAAGCAGCTGGCTCCATACAGAGAGTGCCTTACTGAAATTTTAGCATACTATCTGGCCCTTAGGATCCCTTAGATATCTTATTCCAAAACATGGCTGGTTAAGTTGGGATTGTCCAAATTTTTGGTATCAACCGACATCAATGACCAGCAGCTCTCGTGGTCTTATTAAAGATCACTACTGGAATGTTGTCTTTGGCTCCAAAATCACTGCAGTTCCTTCGGGCTGTCTTACGGATCTGTATCTGTCTTTTAAATGTGGCTCTTATTTTGAAGATTTTAAGGATTATGTGAATATGCCAATGTGTCTAGGTCTCTTTAAACTACATTTAAATTGGGGATTTTACCAACTGCTTCTTTTACATCCACCTGGAAGAGTAATGTCAACTCTTCCAAACTTTGCCCCATTGGATGCCAGGCAGTGGAGGATGAGGATCACCTATAGTGCTTATACCAAACAGCGTGTTAACTGGATTATCCCTCTTTGTCACCTCCTTTCGCTCGATGATGGGCGTAATGCCTTGAGAGTATGCAGGGCAGATACTAGAAGTTGTGTTGTTTACTCGGTAGCCAATTACTTAAGCTCTATATGGCATTTTAGATTAAGATCAGTTGGGAGAAAATAATATTTTGATGCACCATGCACTTTAAGCTCAACTGGGTTATAAGGCGCCTGGAAGCGACCTCTAGCACTTGACAAAGATCTCTTGTTAGATATTAGGGCTAGGCTTTGAGTACCTTTTAAGTTTTTTGCTCATTGGTAGTAGTATTTTTAACTTTGTCCATTGAAATGAAATATCTACATTTTATCATGTTTTATATGTATGTTATAACATACACTATTATGGGTTTTTTTAAACTGAAATAAAGTTGTTGATGATGACGATTGTTAATTTGTTTTGAGAGCCATGATCCAATTAGGACTTGACATTTAAACAAGAAAATGTTTGAGGGAATCGATTCCAAATAAATACATTAAGTTATTCCTACTATTAATGAAGAATTCTAGTTTAGAAATGTGCCCCTCTATCCCACTCAATTGGTGAGAATTGGGAGAAGGGCTTAATGATGAACAGTGATGAAAGCTGCTAGAAAACTAGATTTAATTAGGACATGAGCATTAATGTTGCCTAGAAAATGCACTGAATCATCACATACCTGAAAGGTGGCATGTGTGCTGCTGCATTGAAGTTGGATTCCTAATTGGAAGCTGCATTAGTCTTTGCTATTTAGTTTTGAAGTCAAACTTTTACTATTTTACATGAAATCTAATTTTGGAGGCTTTTCCAGATTCAAGACTCACTTTTTCTGTAGTGGTGAGATAAAAGCAAAAGGGTTTTACGAGCGGGAAGAGTTCATGAGACATAATGCTTTAAAGGTGAAGCCTTTTATCAGCTTGAAAGGAATAGGTTTTGATGGATGAGAGCAATTTTCATTTGAGTGTCTTGACCAGTCTCCTAGAGGAGATAATGGGGTTGAGATTTATTTGCAAACTACTACTGATCCACTTTCGCAAGTCTCGTTACCCAAGAAAATCTCAGTGCTGACTTACAGCAAAGTTAAATAGGACATAAAGGAGCCTATTACGATGTCGGGCGACCGCCTTGGTGTGAAAACCAACCGAAGATAGGTCAGCGGTTCCGCACCCCTAGTACGATGCAACCGTACATGGTGCATCGCATAGTCCTATTTCTCTATGGGAGCTTGTGCTGCGGTTGGAAACCAGCTGCAGCACAGGCTCCCATAGAGAAATGGGAGTTTCTGTGAATCCCTGCACTGTGTGGCAGACACCTCCCGCTGCCTGCCACATGGGGCAGGCATTTTACAGGGGGGACCATAGGTGCCTTCCAGGCCCCCAACCAGAGGTCGCTGAGAGAGCCAGTGGAGGGTATTACTGGCAAATCTCATTTGTTATGTTAGGATGTTAATGAGGATAGGATGGAAGTGTTGCGAAGTAGAAATTAAACCTTCTCTGTGATCAAGAGGATGTTGATCACTACTTGTTAGCTGGCAGCGTCAGTGCTGTGGTAGGATATGGAGCATGAAAGGTAGCTGCAAAGATTATTGCTGTTGATGTTTTCTTGAGGATGTGTAGGCTGCTTTCTTGATCATCTTGCTGAGGAAGGGTAGATGAGGGTTGCTCCAGCAGTTGCTGGGGACATAGAGGTCTAGAGGGGATTTCTTCAGGAGTGGGAAATCTGGCTAATCTACAGGACTTCTAGCAACATGCCTTGGATATGAGGTAGCTGCTAATAGTGGTATTGGTATTGGTATGCCTTGTTCAGACAGTAGTAGAAAAATAAGTTTGTGCCTCGACCCCAACAAAACGAGACGGTTTACAATTATATAATAATATGCCTCCGGTTCACGTCTAGTGCAACTTTATTGCATTTCTTTTGCCTGATTCAACACAGACGGTTGACAGAAGCGGAAAACCACAGACTTCAACATAAAAAATGCACATCTAACTTTGGGCGTCAGACCCAAATAAAGATTTGGTTGAATAGACGTAGAGCTAAAGCAACAGGCCTACATTTAGCATGTGAACCTCTGTTTCGATGAAGGAAATTAAGCAATCCTGGATCCGTAATTTATGCTGCCATCGTGAAGGCCTTTAAATGGACTGTTCAACATAGAATGACTGTCCCAAGGCCCTCTATACAGTCATTCTATGTTGAACATACCCATTTCATTTGGGCCTATAGAGGAACCAGAATTGCCTGGAGGAAGTTGAGGCGTAGGAGGGAGAAGGGGGGACTCTCACTGCCGGACTTGCAGTACTATGCTTGGGCCTTCCAATTGTCCCACTCTAGGATGCTTTTAAAAACACCAGATTGTGCTGGGGTAGGGGCTATGTTCTCAGCAATGCTAAAAGGTGCAAGCTTGGTTCAGGAGGGTTTCCTGTTTAAATATGGAGAGCCCAAGTTTTTCAAAAAGATAAGGCTAAAAGTGCTACAGGCAATGGCCAGAACATGGGCAAATATTAGACGGCTGACGGGCCTCAGCTATTTCTCTAGTCTTGCCCCCTTGTGGGATTCCCCCGGTGCACCAGAGTGCCTAAAGGATAAATTAGCATAGCCACTTAGAGGGGCCGGGCTTAAGGTATGGGGTGATTTAGCCTAAGAAGGCACACTTTTACCCTGGCCAACGCTCTATACTATCTTGGAAGGGGGCATTTCTAAATTTAAATATATCCAACTTCAAAGCTGGGTCCAAAGCCAGAAATCACCCATTGGTATAGGAAATACTTTAGAGGAACATCTTGTGGACAGACCGAGGGGGAAGAAGGAGGTCTCCACGTGGTATTGGAGTATTGAAGAGGCAATAGATGGGGACTTCAAATTAGCAGAGGAACTGTTGGGTGTTTGTATGCCTGATGAACCCTGGGAACATCTCTGGCAAACATCGTTTGGCGTTCTGTTCTCCATAGTTAAGACTGCTTGGTTGAGAAGAAACCATCTGTTTACAACTCATAGGGCCTACTTAACTCCCCAAAGGCTGTCGAAGATGACGACAGGACCCCCTGTCAGATGCAAGAAATGTGATCTGGAGAAAGCATCCGATATACATATGTTTCAGGAATGTCCGGCCATTTCTGACTTTTGGGTAGAAGTTGGCGAAACTATCTCGACCATCCTAGGCTTTCAAGTTCAACTGAGCCTTTTCCTAATAATTTATGGGATCGCCAGTGAAGTTACAGGCCCAGCAAGGGCTTTTCTCTTTTATGCCATACTTTTAGCCAGGAGGGAAATATGTAACAAATGGATGGAATGCTTGCCTCCTTTACATGCTAAATGGCTGGCTTTGGTCTTTTCGACGTCCAAGCTAGATCTGAGAAGGATCCAGACTGGGAGGAAAAAAGCACATTGGGACTTTTTATTAAGATGGTCAAATGCTCAGGTGTGGGAGAACTGTTGAGAATCCAGATTACGTATCCGTATCTTTGTTAATAGAAATGAGTCCTATGATTATACCTCTCTGGATCTCTCTGGACTGCGTTGGGCCTCTCTCGCTCCCTTTATCGCCAACATCAGCAGTCGCCAGTGAATACTGGACCAAATTGGAGAGTGACCGTGTCTGTTTGTAGGACTGTGCCCTCCCAGTACGCAGGTGTACCAGCAGGGAGGCAAAATCCTAAACATGCAATCAGTAACGTGCAAGGTACAGGCGGCTGGTTAGGTCACGGAGGGCAGAGGTGAATGAGGATTAAAAAAAACAAAAAAAACATAGAATGACTGTAAACAATGTTCACTTAAGCCTTGGACGTCAATAATAAACTCCCGCTGAAATTAAGTTGCTCCACTTTAAATAGGTGTAATAGCCAATCAAAATGTTTATTTCTGATACAAAGATCCATAAAACAGAGTACAGCAGTTAAAAGGATAAAAATAAAATAAAAAAAACAATAAATACACACAATCACATACAAGCCACAAAATCACAGTCAATAAAAAATATAAAACATGAGATAAAGAAACTCAGACAAAATTATAGCAGCATTCAACGTGGATACAGAGAGTAAAATGTGCTTTTAAAACATCATTGCTTCAATGATTTAAAATTTCACATATGGATGAATCAAGTGGCATACAAAGATTTTGTCATCCCAACAACAGTTGCCTTTCAGGTATCTGGACGTGAAGTGCATAGTGCGTGCTCATAATGACGGAAACCCATGAGTTTACATACTGGCCTAATCCATAGTTTTCGTGCTCTATCAAAAGCAGGACAGAAAAAGGAAAAATGATGTGGAGTGTCTTTCGGTAAGTTACGTGAAGGACACTTGTTAGAGTTAAAATATTGTACACCCCATTTTATACAAAAGCTGTTTAATGGCAGAACTCCATACCTCCATTTAAAAAAAAAAAAAGTTGCAAAGGGATATGGCCAGGAAGCATATCAAGAAATGATTCATAAACTGGAAAGAGATTAATGTCTAGGAAATAGTCTGTTAGACTTCCCGCTATAACATGTTTAAAATCCTGCATCCATAAATGCTCCTTTAGTCGTTCTTGAATCAGTTTTGCTATGTCTGGGGTCACCCACAGAAATGGCAGGCCTATCTCATACAGCATGGACTTGATACAAGCAAACCAAGCAATCGTCTCACAGCCCGGAGATTTTAGTAGAACCATAATTTCAACGCTGTAGGATTCTAATTCATTTACAGACCAAAGCCTATGCCAGTACATAATAGGACGAGACATAATAAGTTGACTTAGTGGGACAATGCCCAGGTCCAAGATTTGAGGGAGGCATGGGGCCATCTGCAGGAGGTTAAGGATGATCCTCACAAATCTATTTTCGGTTATGCCAAGCTCATCACACTTGGCGTGACCCAACAATTCTATGCCGTATATGGTTGCACTCTTTGCTTTGATATTGTATATCTCCACCACTGGTTCAAGGGAGCATGCATGGGCCTTCTTGTGCAATTTAGCTACAGCACCAATTTCTTGTTGTAGTTTTAATGTACAATTCCTAATATGCGTGGAACATCTCATTTTATGATTTAGACAGACCCCCAGATACACAAACTCCTGCACTCTTTCCAAAGCACCATAATATCTGCTCTAGCAGCTTTGCAGGAGTTAAAAGCCATGAATTTAGTTTTATTAATATTAAGTTCAAGGCCGCAATCGCTGCAAGAAATTAAAAAGCGATCAAGTAATGCCTGCAGACAATGAGGGGTTTTTGAAATTAAAAGTGTGTCATCTGCAAAGAGCATCGTCGCAATTTTATGAGGGCCCAATTGGGGGGCGTCATTTCCATGCTAAGTCATTAATATAAAGAGTGAACAGTGTCGGGGCCAACACACATCCCTGCCTGACACTGTTTCAATATTGTGTTGCCATACCTAACTCTAGCTGTATTGTGTTCATGCAATCTAATAAGAATGGACAGAATATTGGTGAGGAGACTCATCTTTTCCAAAGCTTCCCACAGCTTAGCCCTAGGGATGGAGTCAAAGGCTGTCCTCAGATAGACAAATACAACATACAAGTGGTCCTTGTCTAGTGTTAATGTTTTCCAGTAGAGGACACAAAAACTGAGGATTTGATCCACCGTGCTGACCCTACACCCTGCCTATAATTCTGATAGAACAGATTTTTTTCTTGCCCCAATCAAGAAGTTGTCCTAGAGTCAGGCAACAAAAATGTTTCTTGGACGTAGCGATTAAGCTGATGGGCCGATAATTCCCCAGGTCCTCTTTGGACCCTTTTTAGAATTGAAACAATTTCAGTGGTCTTATAAGTGCTAGAATGAAACAGCAGCTGGAAATAGGTGGCCTGGATGAGAGGTTTGGAGCTACAAAAGGTCCCCAGGGATTGAATCAAGGCCAGGCACTTTGTGTGCCGGGAGCACTATAAGTGCAGCCATTATATCTTTATCCTGGGACCTTCACCCAAGAAGGAAGATAAATCATTACCCTTCTGTATGTTCTTGAAATCGGGTTTATTTTTTTTATTTTATTTTTTTTAAATCATTTTATTTATCCAATACAGCATTGGAGTATAGATTACATAATGAATAGTTAATGACTTCAGTTTTACTAATTGCATTTTCATAAATAAATAGAGACTCAATAAATGCTCACAAACTAATAAAGTGCTAGTGTAGTGTAGATTCCATATATAGAGTCGGGTTTAGCAGCATACATTTTTTGAAAAATGGTCCACCCAAGTCTGAGGTTGAAGGTTATGATTAACACTAGTAGTGGCATTTCGCCTGCCATGGGCGACTATTGCCCAGAAAGATTTGGCATCTCCTACCCTGGCAGTGAATACCAAATCCTCCCACATCATTCTCCCAGTCTATTTTATCCTGGCAAAGTGCCTCTATGTACTCCTTCCTGGAGCTCACAATATCTTGCCTAAATCCGGCTTTTATGCTCTGTATAAGACCACCTCTTGAGTTCCTGCAGCTGGTATTAAACCATGCACAGCAGGTATGAACCCCTGGGGGCCTTGCGGGTATCTGTGCTTATTGAGGCCCTGAGAGATCTAAAAAGGTTTTCATGAGAACTGACATAAAAATCAGGGTCTGAAATTCGCTAACTCTCGATGGCCAGAGCATTCATGGTATCAGCCACCTGAACATAAATCTGGGCCAACAGATTTTGGTCCTTGGAGACAGCCTCCCATCTAGAGACCGCTTGTTATTTGCGAGTGACTGGGGGAACCCAGGACCCACCCTGATTTACAGTGGGCCCAGACTCACTAAAGGACAGGTGAAGAGCATTATGGTCGCTATTGAGGTGCTCAACAACCACATTGTTTGAGAGATGACCACATTGGTAATGACAGAAATATGTAGTCAATACGACTCTTTTGAGACGCACTCTTAAAGGTGTGGGCACCACAGAGATCCGAAAGGGACCTGCTGCAGGCCCTGAGGCCAAAATGGAGTGTTAAGCTCATCAATGGGATAACATCTCATGGTGGGGCCCAAATCTTAAGCTGCATCTTCTTCTTCTGTCAGTTTGAGGGGCATAGGGCCGTAGGAATCAAAGGTGGAAATAAAATCGCCAGCTGCAGTTACCCTGTCATTACATGGGAGGATGTCTAAAGCATTTTCTAGGATAAGCAAAGTATTCGATACCTTCTTTTTCCCATTGGGCCTGTTGTAAACATTAAAAACATAGCATCAGAATCCATCCCCGACAAGAGACCGCCCCATAACATCTTGCAAATTTATATCAAGCATCATGATGTGAAGACTCCACACGCCAAATTTCCTGAAACATACAGATGCCAGATGTATCAATGAAAGTCCCCCAGTCCGGGTCTTCCGGCTTAGAAGTGAGAACCACAATGTTCCATGAAAGTAAATTCCAGATTCTTTGTTGTGGCCATGGGTTAGAAGGCAGCAAGGACTGATCCAGCAGAATGGGCAGAGCTGCACTGGCCGAGGTTAACCCTATTGAACAATCTTGCTGTATTGTCTCTGGTGCCTCGACGACTTGTTTGTCCTGATGAGTACCCATGTGTGGGAAATTTCCAAGCATGCATGAATTCTGGAAGTTATTAGGGGAGAGCAGTGGGTGATAAAGTATAATGTCCTTGGGGCAGACTAAGCTGGTAACAATGATTGAGACAGTGTCAAGAGAGCCCTGATGCTGGTTTAAGAACATCAAGATTAGCACCACCAATCGCCGGGTTCTGGGACTGTCAATGTTGGGCATCCAGGAATAAAGAAATTCCAAAAGGATTTTTGCAGAATGTTGGGTGTTGCAATTCTAAAGTGGCCGTACCTAGCATCAGGCCCAGAACTATCACTTGTAAGGGACAAAGTAGGAAGGGGCCTGTAAATATACCCCAGTGGGGTACACAATGTTCACTTAAGCCTAGGACTTCAATAATGAACTCCAGCTCAAATTAATTTGCTCCACTTTAAATAGGTGTAAGAGTGTATTAGGGACTGCATTCAAGATGCAGTACTGCCAATTCTAATATACTAGCCCAAAAATGTCCCAAGTATTTATGGTGGAGGGTAGGACAAGTGGGCCTGGGAAAAGATTGATACAGTGCTTTGATAATCATGAGGAGTGTTTTGCGTCTGTTGAATGCCTCATTGTTGGTGCAGTATTTGGCTTTGGCTGATGTAATGAGTTATTTGCCTGTCAAGTGGTGAGATTTTAGTAGTGTGAGAGATCTGCTTTAATCCTATTTTTTCCTGTTTACAAAGGATGTGCTTGTTGTCAGTGAGAACTTTGAAATACCACAATGTGTATTGATTCTTTTGTTTTTAGTTGGGCATTGGTGCGTACTTGGCTTTCCAGGAATGTATATTTGGTTTTGCAGCGTGAATCTTTTCTGGATTCACATGCTGTGCATCATTCAGCCATCTAGTGGTTGGGTCCGGAATAGTCTCTGTGCAGTCTCTCTTCTTATTTTTTTTCTTTTCAAGGGCGTCCTCGACCTTTTGGGCTGAAACTCCTCCTTGAGTGATGCCACATGTATGCCCCTGAGTATTTTTTCCGCCTTTGGGTCTAGAAGCCTAAGGGAGAGCTCCAGAGTCAAGAAAGAAGAAACTGAACAGAGGAAGATAGCTTTCCTTTGTGAACCACCGTCAAGAGAAGGGGATCTATGTCAACCAGTAAATGAAGAAAGAACACCGAAAGCCACTGAGAAACACGGAAGGTTGAGAAGACCTACCCACTGATACCACGTGGTGGGAGAATAGGAAAGAGGCATGAAGCATATCTTCTTAAGTTTTGGCCAAAGTGCCACTGCACGTATGCCCAGAAAGACACACACAAAATCTCTAAATTCTGCCTCCCTAAAGACTACACTTTGGAGGACTGAGCAGCATGTGCAGAATTCTTCCAGAATACTATCAGGGCAAGGCAGAAACAAAGATGGGCACACTATGCCATGAAATTAATGCAGAGAAAGCAGGAGCCCCTAAAGGAACTCGGACTATGTAGTGAGAAGAAGGGCATCCTGGAGGATACTGAGGAGGCCCAAGGTAAGGAACCAGGCCTCAAGGAGGTAATTGAGGTGGCCAGTGGTAAGGGGCACCAGAAGGTGCTGAGGGAGGAGCCCAGGCTGAAGGTAAATCCTCAGGGTTGTGACATACCTGAGCTGAAAGTTTTGACTCTAGAAAACTGGTAGTACCATCAATATCCTTGATGCCAGAGGGCAAAGTCAGCCCAAAGAGCCACACAGGGCCAAGGCAAGGGACACCGCTAGAGACACACCCTCGAAACTGGCTTCAACCTCAATAGAGGATCAAACACATGGGAGAGAGACAGCAAAAAGCTGCTCAATTCTGGCTGCGAAGCCCGGGCCACATTGGCACGAAGTTCAGCGAGCCATAGGCAACAAAGCACCCGACTTTGAGCTGGAAAACCCAATCACTCCAGAACCCCAGTAAGAAATGGAAGAGGATTGCTTCAAGTTAGAGGGATAACAACAAGAAGAACTCTCGCAAATGAGAGAGCCAACAGATGAATGGCAAGACATCAATGCAGACTCCACAGACTAAGGGGTAGAATCCTATCCATCCAACCCATCACTGCCAGATGACATCACTGCATACAACGCAGTCATCAAGAGAGCTGCAGGTACTTATGGGGTTCAGTTAGAAGAGGAGCAGTCAGAGCATGCTTCCTCTTTGAAACACTACTACCCGACCAGAAGAGTAACCAATTCCTCACAATGCTATCCAATATGCTGGACCAGGGCAGAGATGCATTCAAAGAACCAGCTGCATCAAATCCATAACACCAAGGGTATAAAAGAAGTTTTGCTTCTCTTAGAAAGACACAACCTACATCCGGGGAACATGCTATCTGACTCCCTCATTGTGGCAACAGCATGTAAGAGAGCATACAGCTCTGTGTTTGGGGGGCTACCCTTCCTCAAGGAAAGCAAGCGAGTAGAAATGGAGGGGAGAAAAATTGAGAGGTCAGCAGCAACGCAGTGGTGGATAGCCAACTAGAATACCCTGCTAAGTAGGAGTGGGATGAGATGGAGGAGCTCATGGACCACCTGCCAGAGGAATGGAAAAAGCGGCTGAATACGTTGCTGCATGAGGCAAAGACAATGGTCAATAAATGTCAGATGCAGCAGAAACTGTCAGTGGGCAGCTCTGCATGGCCACCTCCTTAAGCAGAAACACTTGGCTGAGAATTTCTGCATTCAAACAGGAGGTCCAGTCAGCTATAATGAAAGTGCTTTTCACTGGGGATAGTCTATTTGAAGAGGCAATGACAAGGCGCTTTTGAGCATTAAAAAAGACAATGAAACAGCCAAGGCCATGGGAGCCCTTCAGTATAAGGGAACATTCTTAGGAGGCATGATCCAGAGGAAAAGAAGAGCCTTAAGAGGAGTTGTACAGTCACACACCACTCACGCAACCTTCAGTCACCAACGGAGTAATGCCACCACTCCACCACAATGGCAGTACAGCGCAGGTGCCAGACAGCCATTTCCCAGCTGCAGAAGTAGAAGAGGGGGAACCCCTGAAAGGGGGTAACCATGCAAGCAAGTGACTCTTCCTGAACACCCTCTAACATAAGTCGCCAGTAGAAGAAAGAATCAGAGGATTCCTGAAGGAATAGCAAAAGTTCACCTATGACAAGGGAATACTAAATATTATAAGATATGGCTAATGCATAAAGATAACTAAGTTACCCCCAACAATATCACTAAAAAGGAAGAGAATAAAGGAAGACATACAGCGACTACAACAGGAAGTGGAAGACTTATTAAGCAAGCAAACTATAGAAATAGTACCCCTAGAACAAAGACTCAAAAGGGTATACTCAACTTGCTTCCTAGAACCAAAACCAGACAAGTACATTAAGAATAATACTGGACATAAGAACACTAAACAAGTTCATTAAAACACAAAAGTTCAAAATGGAAGCGCTGCAAGAAGTCATCCCTCTGATAGGAGAAGGAAGACTATATGGCAACCATAGATCTCAGACACCTACCTATAACTACCAGTTAAAAGATAGCACAAACAATTCCTCAGGATGTGGTGAACAAGACACACCACCAATTCAAGGTCCTGCCATTCAGAATAAAGTCAGCTCCACAAGTTTTCACAAAATGCTTAGCTTTAGTCGCAACACATCTCGAACTAAAGTGAATACCCGTCTGTCCATACTTGGACCACTGGCTAGTGAAAGCGAAGAAGAGTACCCAGTGCTGGAAGAATATCAACGAGGTCATACAGGCCCTACACACACTAGGTTTCTCCATCAATTATGAAAAATCATCACAGAACCCAGACATGAAAAAAACATTCCTGGGAGCTATCCTGAACTCAAAGACCACAACCATATGTCAGTTGAAAAAAGAGTCATAGCAGTTGTGGAGCAAAGTCTCCTCTACTGCAAGAGACAACATCTGACGATGAGGACAGTGGAGAAAATGATGGGCATGATGGCCCCTTGCATTCCCCTAGTACCACACACAAGGCTGCATATGGGAGAGGATGTAGCCTTATGACTAGAGCGGTGGACCTCGAAGCTGGGGAACCGGATTCGAGTCTCGGCAGGGACGCTCAACATCCTGTGATTCTGGGCAAATCACTTAAACTCCCCGTCCATCTGTAACGAAACTGGTGCTCATGTAATGTGCTCAGATACCTGATATCTTCGGGTCAAGTGCGTGTTATATAAAACTCTAAATAATAATAAATAGTATATATATATATGAGACCAATACAGGAATGGGTCCAACAACAATGGCCACAGGCAATCGGGAGTTGGGACGATATACTGGTTGCCATGGACAAGGTACAGAGAGAGATACAATGGTGGAACCTACAGAATCTAACAGTGGGAAAACCATTCAAACCACCAACTCCCTCAGTGACCATCACAACGGATGCATTACACATAGAGTAGCTCACAGGGACAAGCTAAATGTCAGAGTCCTCTGGAACTCCAAGGAGGCAGTGCAACACATAAATGTGCTGGAGTTGAAGACCACTTCCTAGCACTGAAGGCCTTCTAGAAACATCTAACAGGGAGAACAATTCCAGTTCAAAAGACAACACAATGACAATGTGTTACCTGAACAAACAAAGAGGAGCAAGGTCCTACCCACTATTGACAGTGGCCCAGGAGATTTGGAGATTGGTGATAAACAATAGAATATCGCTAAGAGCGATAAACCTACCAGGAAAATAAATTACGAAAGAAGACAGGCTAAGCATAAAAGCAAGCACCAATCACGTGTGGGAGCTAAAACTATAAGTGCTAAAGAAGATCTTCTAAATAAGGAGGACACCACAAATAAATCTATTCGCAACACACAAGAACGCAAAATGGTAAAGCTTATCATCCAGGTTCTACCATCCAGAGTCACTGGGGAATGCCATGTCGCCTGTTGATAAGATGGTCAGGGAGATTTGTTTGCACCTTTTTACCAATTCCAATCATATCGAACCTAATCCAGAAGTGCAGTCAGGAGCATTCCAGCTTAATCCTGATAGTCTCATTGTGTGCTCAAAATACATGGTTCTCAAGCCTCATGAAGATAACCCAAGGACAGTAAATCACACTCCCAGCACACCAAGACTTGCTAGCATTGCAGGTGGAGCAGATGTGGCACCTGGAGCCAAACACACTCAGTTTGGCTGAATGTCCCCCGAGGATAAAGAGTCTGATCACCTCAATTTTCCAAGGAGAGCAAAGAAGCAAGGTGACCAACAACAAGGAAATGCTACAGCAACAAGTGGAAGAGATGTGTACACTGGTGCAACAGAGCAAGGAAACACAGAGACAGGGCACAGGACGCACTGTCATTAAATTCATGACATATCAAGTACCTCTCCTATTCCTCTATCAAGGTTCCCCTAGCAGCCACTGTAGCACAAGGGGCTTACTAGGGAGAGGATTTTTTCATTACACCAGCGGTAAAATGCTTCCTTGTGGAAACAAAGACGGTATCACCTTCAAGGAGTGCACCAATGCCGACATGAAACCTAACTGTAGTATTTACGCAACTAATGACATCACCCTTTGAACCAATGTAAAATACACAGCTCAAATTCCTAACTCTTAAGATTGCATTCCCCATTGCTGTTACCTCGTTAAGGAGGGTCAGTGAAATACAAGCATTCACCACCCAAGAAACGTATCTTTGAATACATAAGGACAAAATAGTGATGAGAACAAATCCAAGTTCATACCAAAGGTGGTATTGAAATTCCACGTCAACCAGGCCATCCACTTACTAGCCTCTTTTCAACAACCTGAAACGCAAGCAGAGAAGGCCCTGCACACACTGATCATCCGAAGAACAATGATGTACCACTTAAAAGAACAAAACCCATCAGTTCCTAGGGTCTTTTGCACATGGGGCTCCACAGTCACCAAAAGAACCATCGTGACATGGATAGTGCAAAAAATACAATATTGTTACAAGTCAGGGGGAACAACACTTACAGAAATACTGCAGGCACACTCAGCAAGGAAGAAGGGATCAGCACTCGCCTTCCTAGGTAGCATAGCAGTAGAAGACATTTGCGCAACTGCCACATGGTCATCGGTACGCACCTTTACATAACATTCCTGTGTGGACATCCACATCAACAAGGAGGCAGAAGTGGGACAAAGAGTGCTGAAACATTTGTTCGTAAACACACACTTTAAAAAGACCCAGCCTACCTACAGGAAGAAATACTGCTTTATAATCCATGCATAGCATGTGAATCTGGAAAAGATTCACGCTACAAAACAAAACGGTTACTTACCAGTAGGAGTAGTTTTGCAGCTTGAAGAATTTTCTGGCTTCACATGCGACCTGCCCACCACACCAGTAGAGGTGTATTTACAAACTCAACACAGAAAAAATGCTAACTAACATAAAGGAAACCAATATATCACACCGCAAGGAGAAAAAAAAGGAGAAAACAGAATCTGAAGATGGTGACTGCATTAAAGGATTTCCAAGGTATACGTCTGACAACACTCAAGGAGGGGTTTATGCCCAAAAGGTTCACGACGCCCATGAAAAAGCTAAGAGAGAGAAGGGAAGACTACAAGGAGACTATTCCGCACCCAACCAATAGATGGCAGAATAATGCACAGCATGTGAATCCAGTAAATTCCTCAAGCTGCAAAACTACTCCTACTGGTAAGTAACCATTTCGTTCTCGAGGGACAGAAAGTGGCTATATATAGACTCCTTTATGTAGTTAATGGGTATTCCGTTCAAGAACTTTGTTCTTGGGACCACAGAGACCACGTCGACCGCAACTTCTGAAATTTTGCCTTGAATCTATGTTGAATAGAAATAATAAAGAAATGGCAACCCTTGCCAAATGAGTTGCAACTCTTGGAAATCATTATTCCAAAAATGTAATCAGGATCAAGGGGTACAAACCTCCACCCACAACCCAATGGGTATTCCGTCCACCTGACCTTTTTATGACTATTGAGGGCTGGAATTTGAAATCCTGCTGAATATGCCACTTGGAGGTTCTCCATCTCTGACAAACTTGTGTTTTCCCCTTCCCATTTAGATGTGGGTGGAATCTAAGGGTTTACTAGAGCAGAGCCTCAGCTTGCCCTGCTTTTGGGAGCCTTTGACCTGGTGGCCCAGTGCCTGGCTATTGGGACAATTGGTGAGTTTACAAATAGTTTCCTATTGCTTAAAGTGGGAGGCATGAAATGGGGGATGGGACGTAAAAGAGAGGAAGATTCCCAAAAATTTTATAGCCGGAAACCTAGTGCACATGTAGCCATGGACAACTGAGTGCCTATCTAGAGGCTTCATCTAGGATTATGATCCACAATCATTTATGGGGGAAGGACATTTAATTTCACTGATCATCATGTCCATTCCCAGAATTGTTTTTTATATAAAGGCTTGAAGTATGTACAGTTGAATAAGTGATTCATAATAATGTTATAATACATACTTTCTTTAAATTGTTCTTCATTAGTAATTCATAATAGACGTTTTGATCAGTGCCTAGTTGATCATTCGGTTTGCAAAGTCAATAGAATCAAATCTACCCCAAATTCTTTGATGACACTTGGTTAGGTTACAGTCATTCTTTTGTTTCTGGAATTATTAAATGTCCAAAACGTCTTGGATTCATAGTTGAGGTTATAATTCGAAGAGTATTTGCAATGTTGGGTGATTAATATCTGTGTAATTAAAATCAAGAGAACTGCACAGTTCCATAACAGCAGTCGCAATAGCATTAAAAACAATCCCTCAAATCAATTTAGATAAGCTCCCCGCAGAATAACATCTAACAGACAAATGTAAATATGATAACGTGCATGGTGCAAACAATACATAATCTGCAATGGGCAACATATGCCTAATAGTTACTACCAGGAACCCAAGTAAATTTCCTGAAATTTCTTAATATTTTCCCACAATTTTGCACAGCCTGACAGAGGCTAAGATAAACCTATAGACTGCATGCACTACCAGTTCAGTCTGAAGAAGCTGGAGATGTAGTAACGCTGGCCTACATCATCTAATATTAAGAATTCTAAGCAAGGGGACCAAGATTGTTCACCTTGAGGCCTTACATAAGTCACAAAAAAAAGAATAAATGTGATTGCTGTTTTTGCGTCGCAGGGGCAAACTATCACATCTTTATCATAGTGGAAATAGGATGGATAAGCAACCAATAGGTGGACCATATTCAGACGAAATCTTACAAGGTAGTACCTTTGTGTACAGGGAATAATAAGCAGGTAAGGTTCTATGCTGATAGTTGTCCACTGTTTTTTTCCCCTTTCTCACACCGAGATTGTTTCGACATATGCCTCAAATTTATTTCATCCCTTAGATTGTCATGTGTTCTTATGACCAGAAAATAAATGATCAAAAGTCATCATATAGTTGTTTCCTCTATTTTGCCAGGTTAAGTGGTCTAAGTTTGGGAAATGCCTCTCCTGATCCCGGGCCCTCAGATCACCATGACCACCAGGCTTCTTATTCCAATGAAACAACAGGTAAGAAAAATAATATTTAAGTCTTCTCAATTCCCCTCCCTTTGGTATAAGTTCAAGTGTAAGTAAGATATTTCTTTGCTACTTCTCTATAGCAAAAGCAATTTCTAGATATTATTTTATTAAATGCTATCCTCTTCTCATGGCCTCCATATAGTACTGCAGTGACATGCCTTTTGCTAACATTTTGGTGGTGATAGAATTTTCTTACAAACTGGTGCATATACTCAGCAAACCTAAACCTGAAGCGGGAGGGTGTTCTTAGCCCAAGGCTTAGCATTATGGAACTCCCTATAAGGGCACTAACGGCACTCGTCCAGTTTTCTTGCTTTTAGGAAAGCACTTGAGATACACTTGCAGTAAACAACAGGGAATAACTAAGACCATCACCAAGAGACCCTAGGACAGTGTGTTTTATATAAATGTGATGATTATGATGTGGTCTTGTCAGGTTGGAGGGACCAACCTGGTGCATGTCCACACGAGATATAATGCTTTTCATATGGTTAAGTGATGATTGACGGGTCTTCCCAGTTGTGGCGTGCATCTGAAACATTGAACTGAGTAGCTGTAAGCATGAAGAATTGTTCTCACCAGCCGTGTTGTTATTTCGGATGTATTACCCTGACCAGTGAAAGAGCTTTTACTTATATTGATCATTTAACATCGATACTTGTGACTCATTTGGAACGCTCAAACATATGCAAATTAGGTCAATAAATAAAAAAATAAGTATCTTTATGCAAAAGGGTTGCTTTTATAAAAAACAAATGGATCTGTTACTGTGCATGTGATGTATTCAATAAAACAAACTGTTAGGAAAGGAAGTGATCTGTACATCCTACGACTCTTTAGTGTCGGCACAAGCTATTCCTTGAGGATGCCAGCTATGCAGTTGTGCCTTTCATGTGTTCTAAATTTCTATCAGAATGCAAAAAGACTGCTCAGAAAAATTGTTCTTTGATTTTGCTCCAAGCATTTAGTTGATACCAAGTCACAGGTAGTATTAGAAAAGTAAGCAGTTAAGGTTTTCCGGATCTATCTCTTAAATGTACCAATGCCTCTGATGTTCCAAATTGGCTAAGGTATTCTTTTTCTTTAGGTCAAGTATTGTGTTTACTATTGGCTTAAAGTAGGTTTTTCATCAGTTGGCAGTATATGTCTAGCGCATACGTTTTATTCCAAATGTTGTGATGAGATTCTAGTGGATGTGGAACCTTATTTTCTGAAAACTGTGGCTTATCACAGACAGCAATTGTACTAGGGGATTGTCACCTAATGAACAACTAGAGGTTGTATAACGTCTCTCTAATTTTTCATTGTGCTTGTAGTTCAATGATTAGACTTAACGTGTGTGATATATGGAACTGTCTAGTTTAAATCTAATATTCTTTTCATTACAAAACCAAGGGTAAGCCCATTGTCTGAAGGCTGAGTTTATGGAATCCACCTCAAGAGTGATGAATTACTTTGTTGTCTATTGTTTGCTGGGTAACAGTGTTATCTTTTAATCTACAAGCTTGTGTTTTTTTGGAATTACAATGGCCATCTCAGGAGCTTGTTTGCATTGGATACACTGCAGAAAACCAATGATGTTATCCATGTCTAATATTAATGCAATATGTTTTAGGATTGGGCTTTTGTAAGGGCTCAATATGTGTCTTGAGTCCAACTAGACAAGTCTACCAATAGTCAATTGTATTTAAATGACATATCTTTATATATTCATCTTATGAGATCAATCTGTAGATACACACTGTTTTTAGTTTTAACAGGTTTTGTAGCAAAATGCCGTCAATTTGAGCCCTATTGGTATTTTGAATCATAGTAACAGGAATACTGCTGCTGTGCTGATCTTTCATGACACTACACTTAAGCACTGTGTGATGCTTCCTTAGAAGAATAAAATTCAGACATTTGTGTTTGCTTGGCTAATGTTTAGCTCCAGTAGCAACACCCTCTCCACAGCCAATTTTGGAGTGTATTGCACTTAAAGATTCCCTGCGCCCAAGGCATTACAGATCAAAATCTTCTCTTTCAGGAGTTCAGCAAAGGACTTCTAGTCCTGTCATTATCACTATGTTCATTGTTATGTAGTCAGCGAATGACGTTGTTTCAATCACTGAAGCCACTGAACCTTGCAGAGCCTGACTGTTACCTAGCCTTGAAGATTATTTGAAGCAAATGTATTTATTCATGTTCTTTATAGAGCACATGCCACAAGCCCTTGGCATGGTTATACCTTTGCATTAATATATAATTCATTTGCGGCCTACAAAATGACTAACTGTTGCATGCATGGGGATTTTTTTAGGGTATTGGGTCCTTTCTTGAAAGATAGGAGGCTTAGGTGGGGTCCCAGTTAGAGACTGTTCAAACTTTTGGAGGCTCACACTGAAAGCCATCTGTTTATTGGTTCATCTATATCATGTCATTTTGTGCGATGTGTAGTAGATTGGTTACCATTTGCACCTATGCGACTATTGTACCACAGGCTTGGCGATGTAACTAGAAAAGTACCTGTACATGATGAATAGCATTTTAAACTACTTGCGTTCTCTGTGAGGGAACCTATGGAATCTCTCAGTACATGGGTCATGGGAGTGTCTTTTGGTTAAGTCTTCCAGATTGTGGATTTCAGAGTTGTTCCAGAAGGTATTGAGGTACTTTACAATGGAGGCATCAGGACTAATCAATCTTGGCATTGATTACTGTAACAACTGCAATAAAAACCTTGACACTGATGTAGGAAAGATTTGTCTTGGTGTACCATAGCTAAGAGAACGCCCCTTTAAAGCCTGATTTAATTTTGGTGGGCTTGCTGATGTGTATGCCCAATGTTTTGAACAGTAGGCAGCTGGTCACATGCTTTTTATCGAAAAGGGCAGGTCACCTATCGCTGAGCGAATAGCAAACTGTGGTGAACGCTGTAGGTGGCTCAAAAAGATGGGGCAATCAAGTTCAGACTGAATGAAGTTGCTGCCTGGCATGAGAAAGAGAATCTCAAAGCAGGTGAAGGACTCATTTAAACAGTAGTAAAGAAATGGATCGAAGAGAAAAATGCTGGAGGGAGGATACAATGGAATGAGTGCAAACTTATCCTGCTATAATTAAAGAAACAAATGACCAAAGCAAGACGTAAGATGGAAGGGAACAGAGTGAGGATTCTGATGATGAGGATGTGCTCTTTAATGGTCTCTTGAATTCTAGACCTCCTGTGTATAAAGCTAGAACAGGGACAGATAATTCTGGGTCTTGTCCCTGCTCAGGGCCTAACATGGGAGCCAGATGAGATTGCACTACTGTGCAAGCTCCTATAGTGGTGGTACAAAGTGCACCAAGAGAGGCAGTAATGGAAGCAATACCTAGTACTAGTAGGGATGCCCAACCTGTTGCTCAGGCTCAAGTCGATTCATCCCAAAAAATAGTAGTGGTTGAAGAGTCTCCTAAAGTTATTAACCTTGGCATCTTGAAAATCTAATTTGGTGAAATGTTACAGGGAAACATTGATTTGAACAGGCTATTGACATACAATGCTGATGAAATGAGATATTTAATTTAAAAAACAGCCACATGAGCAAACCAAGCATATGAGGAGTTAAAGGAGCTAGCTGATGAATGCGAAGTGGGCATTAGCAAAATGGAAAATGTGAAACGAAATTATAAAATGGATTTGACTTGTGATGACATTTAAAAAATGGGCTTGATTACTTTGAGAAAACAAGGGGCATGAGTGACTTAAAAAATCCAAAGAGAGAAGGAAGAAAGGAACAGCAAGTAAAATTGAAGCAAAGGGAACAGACGGCAAAGCAAGGGGAACAACAAGTGATTCAGAGGTTGGAACTGGAATGGTTTTGGTGTTTCCTTTGGAGTCTCCAACTGAGTACATAGGGGGAATTTTGGTGCATGTGCCATGTTTTCACCACAAACTTCCATAAGTTGCTGGAGGAACCAGAGAGATGGAATAAATAGGTGCATTGGTTGACAAACATCACAGGTGTGGACTGATTTTAATTCATTATTTGAAATTGTGGTTCCTAGTGACTTGTGGGCAGAGAGTGAGGCAGAGGTTGCTTGACCACCTGGAGAACTTGCTAGGTTTGCTCCTAATAATGCTCTTCTGAGGAGGTAGTGAATAAATACAGACTGGTGATTGAGTACTTGAAAAAGAGAGTGCCTGAAAAGGATATAAATTGGGTAAAGATTTTGAGAACCTCACAGGAGCTGAAGGATTCAGTGTGTGCCTTTTCTGAGAGGCTCATGCAAATTTTAAAGAAGCTGAGTGGAGTTGGTGATCCAGAGAAAGATGGTGTCAGTGGTTTTGTCTCTGTTTTTGTCATGGGTTAGCGACCAGAGCTCAGTAACCATATGCATCAGAGTGAACTATGTTGGTAGGGAAAGAGTATTGATGAGATTTTGAAGCTGGCTAAGTATAGTAGTGATTACTTTGATGCAAAGCAGAAAAGATCAAGGAGAAGCTCCCGATTGCTCAGACATAGCAATTTGAAAAAGGATCTCAGAACCAGATGGGTTCAAATTTGAATTTTGGCCAGTCTGGAATAAATGGGATGAATCAGATGCAGGGTGCAGCAATGGGAAATGGAATGCTACAAATGAAAGATGGTGGGAAAGAAATGGTGAAGAACAATGGGATGAATGTGAATGTTGAACTGATGAAAAGAAACACTGCTTGCTGCTTCTTTGGGAATATTGGGCCATGGAAACTGGAGTGTCACCAGAATCCAAATAGAATTCAGGGTGATGGTGTTCCCCAGATGCAGAGAAATATGATTGCTCCAACTGTTACAAATTCTGAGCAGTGTATGCAGAATCAGAAATTATTTCAAATGCCCTTGCCTGCAGCTACAATGCGGCAGCAAAATATCAGAAACAAAATGCTCTATAGTGCAGATTGGCAACAGAATCGATTGATTCTGAATGATGACTTAGCAGGGAGCCATTATCAATGATGGTGCTTGAGGCAAGAATAGGATTGCTTACTTGGAGCAGTCCTGGATGTAGACGAAAGTGGCCCATATGTTGATGGAGAAATCAAAGCCCGCCCCGTTTTATTTTTGATTGATAGGGGGTACCTTTTCTACAGTTTATTCTGTGGAAGTCCTAAATCTACCCTTTTCCAGAAAGGAAGTCCAAATTGTAGGAATTAGGAATTACAGCAGATGTCTCAGGTAAAAGTGGTCAATTGGACAATATATTGTGTGATTCAAGTCCTGGGAAGAGACTTATTGTGCAAAATGAATTGTGTGATTTATTGTACAATGAATGGTGTTGCAATTGAGCCACAAGATGAAGACTATGGGGCAGATTTACAAGCCGCTTGCGCCACTTTTGCGTCACTTTTCCCATGTTAAAAATGATGCAAAAGTGGCGCAAGGGGCTTGTAAATCTGCCCCTATGTGTTTAAAAAAGTCACACAAGACTAGAGTTCAGTTATTCCCTGCTCTAACAAAAGATGTCCTACCTTTCGATTTAAGACATACTGTCAAAGATGAGGTATGAGATTACTCTGGAAAAGAGATTGGGCTAGCAAAAAGTGCCTAGCCAGTTAAAATAAAACTGAGACCAGATGCAATTTTACCTACAACCAAACAATTTAGGGGCCGATTCCGATCTCGGCCGGTAGGGCACCGAATCGGATTCGGCTTTACCGGATCCGATTTGGACGCCCTGTTTCCGACCGATTCGAACACCCGTCCGCGCGAGCAAGTACGATGCGAGCGTACGCGAAATTCCCGACCGACTCGTTCCCGGCTCCGAACCGCTCCGACCGACTCGTACGGACTCGACTCGCACCACGCAATGGAGACGTTCCCCGACCGGGCAAGTACGATGCGCGCCTCGAACAGTTCGACCGACTCGCGCCGTCCGGCTCGAAAGAGCAGTCGGAGCCAGACTTCAGGGGTCCGTGTCGCATAGCCGCGTGAGTCGCACACAGGGGGGACCCATGGGTCCCCCCTACACATGCATGTACGGCGCGAGTCGCACCGACGCGTACCCGCTGTAGGGGGCGCCCTTGTTCGCGACGCACCCATTGAGTCAATGGGAGCCCGTGTACGCGTCGTACGACCGGCTCCCATTGACTTCAATGGGAGTCCGACCGAATCGAGTCCGATAGCATGCGTCCGCATCGTACTCGTTCGGTCGGACTGCTAGAGTCCGGTTCGGTCGGAAATCTCTCCGAATCCGACTCGGTCGGAGAGATTTCCGGCCCGAATCGGAATCGGCCCCATAGTCTTTCAAAAGAAGCCGAAGAGGAAATTAAGCCAGTGATATGATTGTCCAGGGGATTCTCTGGAAGGTACTTGGTAGTTCTTGTAACCCTGAAGTGATGGGAAGTAGTAAATGGAGAATAGCTCAGGATCTGCAAAAGATAAACAAAATTGTCATACCATGTTGTCCTGTGCTACCGACTCCAACAGTGATTTTGTTCCAAATCCCATTAGATGTTGAATGGTATACATTATTTATTTATGTTAAGCGTTCTTTTCAGTTCCTTTGCACGAAGAGAGCCACATCAAAGTTCTTGTATGGCGTAGGATTTCACAAGGGTATACTGAAAGTCCTTCAATTTTTAGTCAAATACTGAAGAAGGATCTAGAGAATTTAAGGTTGCCTTGTAATTCAGTCTTAGTCCAATATGTTGATGATTTGTGTTTGGCATCCATGACAAAGAACGACTGTAAACTTGATAAAATTGCTTTGTTAAATCATTTAGCTGACAGTGGACATAAGGTCTCTCCATAAAAGTGCATTATTGTAAAAGAGAAGTGATTTGTCTTGTATACCAAATTGAAAAACGTGCAATTAAAGTCTTAATATAAGGTGTTTCTGCAATTCTGAGAATGAGCCCACCAACCACCTAAAGGGAGGGTTGGATGTTTTTTTGGAATTGATGGCTGCTGTCATCAGTGGATTCCAAACGTTTCCCTGATTGCAAAGCCGTTAGTAAGACTGACCCACAGTGACATTTAAGTCTGGTACCAATTGACATTGAATGCACTGAAGCATTTAAATAATTCAAGGAGAGTCTGACCCAAAGACATCGTGGATTGATGCACCTCATTGCATATCTTTCAGCCGAATTGGATCCAGTAGCTATAAGTAGGCCTGGGCGGTGAACTCTGCTCCATTCACTGAGTTTGCAGAGTTTCCTCATTCCGCACTCCACGGAGCAAGTGGCATTCCGAAAAACTTCACTCCACATAGCGAAGCTTTTTCCTCGCTTGCGCTCCCCAACGGTAAGTTGGCGACAGCGGAAAATCAAACAATAGACCACCTCCCAGCAAGATTTCTCAACGCAGGCAGTCGCGGATGGTCGCTGCCGCTTGAGTTGAGTAACCTTCCATTCGCGTTGAGGAAGCTGCCGCTTGAGTAGAACTTCTACTCGAGTGTCAGAAAGAAGCAGCGTCCTCTTGCGCTATGCATGGTGCCGTTCGTGCTGATTTTACAGCACGGGACAAAGACACAGAACTAAAAATGAGCACAAACGGCGCGATGTAACGCATCCCGCTGCTTGCGGAACTCTGTGTAGTGCGGTGGAGTTTTTCGCGGATATCCGCAAACTCCTCCCAGGCCTAGCTCTAAGTCTTTTAGGATGTTTGAAATTGGTTGCAGCTGTCTGTGTTGCCATTGAACAAAGTGAAGGAATAGTGAGGGGTCATACTTTAATTGTATATGTCCCTCACCCAGTTGAGATCTTTTTAACGAGAACTAGAACGCAGCGTTTGACAAGTAGCAGACTGGCTCATTATGAGCAAGCCATTCTTGTAGTTGAGAATTTTTCAGTCAGAAGGTGCAATTCACTGAACCCAGCAACACTGCTTTCTATTTCGGACAGAAAGTCAGGGAGGGTGATGAAATTGATGACAAACCTGAGCATGACTGCATAGCAGTTACTGAGATATGCACTAAACTATGCACTAAACCAAGACCAGCCATTAAAGAAACTCCATTGAAAGTGGCTGATCTGACATTATTTGTTGATGGTTCTTATTTAAGAGACCTTTATAGAGCACTAATAACTGCCTATGCAGTATGTTCCGTCACTGAGACCCTTGAAGCATCCTATCTGTTGAATGTAACCCAGCACAAGCAGTGGGGGTGGTGGCATTGACAAGAGCTTGCTGCTTAGCAAACACAAGGAGATGATGGACGGAGCGCTGAAACTTTTCAGACACTCACCCCCAGTCACAGATCTGGGTTGAATCCATCATCGTTCTTTAGCTCACTTCGCCAACCCAGTTCAGACCCAGCCATATGCAAATCAGTCTTGACCCTGTTCCTTATGGGAACAGTCCAGCCCAAACTGCCAAGCCAGGTCTTCCCTGGACCGGAAACAAGCATCCTGGGACCGGTTTTGGGGTAACACTCCTCATTAGGCAGGCTAGCTTGAATCCAGTGGCAAAGTGAGCAAGGGACCCACGTCTGGGCATACCCTGCCAACTTAGCGCAAACTAAGCAAACACAAGGAGATGATGGACGGAGCGCTGAAACTTTTCAGACACTCACCCCCAGTCATAGATCTGGGTTGAATCCATCATCGTTCTTTAGCTCACTTCGCCCCCCTAGTTCAGACCCAGCCATATGCAAAATCAGTCTTTACCCTGTTCCTTATGGTAACAGTCCAGCTCGAACTGCCAAGCCAGGTCTTCCCTGGACCGGAAACAAGCATCCTAGGACCGGTTTCAGGGTAACACCCCTCATCAGCCAGGCTAGCTTGAGTCTAGTGGCAAAGTGAGCAAGGGACCCACGTCTGGGCATACCCTGCCAACTTAGGGCAAACTAAGCAAACACAAGGAGATGATGTACAGAGCCTGAAACTTTTCAGACACTCACCCCCAGTCACAGATCTGGGTTGAATCCATCATCGTTCTTTAGCTCAGTTCGCCATCCCAGTTTAGACCTAGCCATATGCAAATCAGTCCTGAACCTGTTCCTTATGGGAACAGTCCAGCCCGAACTGCAAAGCCAGGTCTTCCCTGGACCGGAAACAAGGATCCTGGGACTGGTTTCGGGGTAACACCCCTCATCAGCCAGGCTAGCTTGAATCCAGTGACAAAGTGAGCAAGGGACCCACGTCTGGGCATACCCTGCCAACTTAGGACGAACTAAGCAAACACATGGAGATGATGGACGGAGCGCTGAAACATTTCAGACACTCACCCCCAGTCAATCCAATAAGCTTTATTCGACAAGTCATGTCATAAAAGCATGACACTTTTGATACAAGCTCATTTTTAGTCATAAAACTTAGATACAGTGATTTTTAAAAATAGTGTAAAATGGTTAATATATGTACAACAAACGTAGACTTGAATAAAAAACTGATTAAACAACAAGGACAATGCATTTGATAAAATATTGGATCATCCAACTCGGTACATTATAGGTTGGTTTCTGATTAAAAAAGTGAATACGCGCACACATTAGTTCAGCAAGACAAAACTTAAGACATATGTGCCAGCCGTTTATAAATCAGGTAATGTGGAGGGAGCGTGATCTAATAACCCACATCCAACTCAGGTACTTGGCTACAGCTATTGCAATACACGGGAAGGTGTAATTACGCAGTATTCTCACCCCCAGTCACAGATCTGGGTTGAATCCATCATCGTTCTTTAGCTCACTTCGCCACCCCAGTTCAGACCCAGCCATATGCAAATCATTCTTTTTTTTTAAATTTCTTTATTTGCATTTTTTGTATTTGCAGTTTTTACAGTGTTGATATAACTTTCACATGGTATATGACTTAAGGAATACAATGGGATCAAACATGTTGACTCGATACATTCTTAACGTGAAATATAAACAAATTGCAGATGGGAACTATTGGATGTGTCATGCATATATCAGATTTTTAAAACCATTTGCAATAGGTACAGCAAATATTCATTAACCCGGTAAGGAAATTCGTAATTGACATATGCAAATTAGTCTTGACCCTGTTCCTTATGGGAACAGTCCAGCCCGATCTGCCAAGCCAGGTCTTCCCTGGACCAGAAACAAGCATCCTGGGTCCGGTTTCGGGGTAACACCCCATATCAGCCAGGCTAGCTTGAATCCAGTGGCAAAGTGAGCAAGGGACCCATGTCTTATCTGTTGATTTGAAAATGACAATTTATACTGAAAGCCAATATGGTTTTGGGATTGTGCATGACTACAGTTAGCTGTGATCACAGAGAGGATGTATGTCATCTTCTGCTGCTCACATTAAAAGTATCGCTTTGTCAGATGCAGTGCAACAGCCAGAGGAAATTGCGGGGGTAATGTGTATTGCCCATAGGGCTGGAAATGATTTAGTTTCTTTTGGTAATCGATATGAAGATCATGTGACAAAATGCTGCGTGTTACAAGAGGAGACAGTGGTACAAGAAAATTAGAATGATGAATCAAGAATAACTATCATACAAAATGCAGAACATGTAAATTGTTTTTTCATTAACTCAATTCAGACATCTTTGAATGAGTTGAAAAATTTGCGGGAGGAGGTTTTGTAAGAAGAGAAAAGGAAATGGGCAAAATTGAGTTATAAGAAAAATTATCAGGATTTGTATGTTAATGCTGAAACAAATAAATCCTCCCTAATGAAATGCTGTATCCAATTGGTGAATTCTTACATAACCAAAGCCATGCAGGTAGTGATAGTATGTTGTGCACCTATATAAAATACTGGGAGAATACTAGATTTAGAGTTGTAGCTAAAGATACATTTACTTGGTGTTTGGTGTGACAGAGAAATAATCAAGTAAGAAAACCCTAACAATGATGAATCATATTGACAAATCAGAAGGCCCATTTACAAGACTCCAAGTAGACTTTGTATAGATGCCACCATACAACAGTTTGAAGTACATCTTAGTTACTGCCTGCTTGTTCTCAAAATGGGTGGAAGCCTACCCCATCCGGAGATCAGATAGCCTTACAGTTGCCAAACGTTTGGTGGGGAGTTGATTCTAAGATATGGCCTTCCATCTTCTGTTGAGAGAGATCATTGTACTCATTTTAAAGATGAATTTTTGGACAACATCTATATAGCATTTCAGATAAATCAAAAATTCCTTTGTAGTTATCGACAATCTTCAGGAATTGTTGTGAGGGCTAATGGTACTCTCAAGAACAAACTGGCAAAACTACAAAACTATTTGCTTTAACTGGTTTGAAATGGCTTCATGCACTTACTCTTGTACTGTTGAGCAAGAGCCATAATCCTGACAAAAAACTGGTTTATCCTCCATGAGATGACTATGGGTAGGGCAATGAAACATGTAAACACTCTGTTAGCTGCACTAGTATCAAGAACTGGTGACATCCTACTGGATCAGTGGTTCTTAACCTGTGGTCCAGAGACCCCTGGGGTTTCAATACTGTTTAGAAAATAAAATAGTATTGAGAGCTTAACAAAGTGTATATAAATAAAGAGCAAAGGCAACTTTTATAACAACGGCGCGACACATTATTAGAAGACGGTTGGCTGCCACAGGGTCAGTTCCTCTTGTATACTTCACTGCTGGCAGCGCTGTGATCCATTTGGGGAGATATGTTGAGGAACCACCAACACACCTCACAGTCCAATATTTCACGTTCTGGGCACAGGGACCGACCTCACAAAATGGTTTGCCAGCTCCTTGCGTCAGCACACTGCGCAATCTCTCACACCCCTGAGACGCCATTGGGACGCAGGCTTGACCCACCCATGTACAGATCAGGAATGGGTCGTCATACTGGAGGGACCAACCCTCGTCCCCACAAATGTTAGTTTCCGTCTTATACAATATTATATCGTACATAGAGCTTACTTGACCCCAGCCAAAATAAACAGGTATTTTATGCGAACAGACGCCCGATGTACTCGATGTTGCTTGGTGGACGCAGATCTCCTCCGCCTGTTATGGGGTTGCACTTCACTTACTGATTATTGGCGGCACGTCACTACCCAACTGCACTAGGCGTGCGGAGGCACACACTTGGGAAGCATGCATCTTGGGCTTATTCCACAGATCAAAGAGACACAAGGCAACATCCAGATTTATTGACCTGGGGTTGTTAATGGCTAAGCGCTTGATCACTAAGAGATGGAAACTATCAGAACCCTCCCCTGTGATAGCCTGAACCCACTCACTGCTGACCTTGTCACAAGCTGAAAGCACTGCACTGTGTAGGGAAGACACATTAGGGCTGCACAAAATCCAGCTTGCTGCCAGTTGGGATGCCATCCTCCAAGACTTCCAAAAGGGCCAGCACTCTGTCGCAGAACACTCAGCTACTGTGGATGAGGTAGACACGATTGTCGCGACAACATTACGTAGCCTGGGACTGGCCTGCATGGAAGGTGGGAGGCTCGGCTAGCCTGCCCCATGAGCACTCTAGGAACACGAGATCAACTGATAGGCGCTATGTCATGTCAACAGACGATGGACATGCATGGTGGGAAAGCTGGGAGCATGCAGGAGTGACCAGAGTTTAGCAAAAGTTCCTATTTCAACCCTAGTTTAACCTCCTTCCCCCTCTCTCCTTCAGCAGTAGCCCACACCTCCTCATAGGCGCGGACAGCACTGCAGAACCTGTGGTGGACACTGAAGCTGAGTGACTCGACACCATGTGGGCAGAGCAACTGAATCCACACTTACCCAATACGCACTTAAGTTTCCGCACTGCGGATGGAGTCCTGTCCCCTCAATGGTTTCTTGATCTGCATTGCTGCCTGTGCTGTTGAAACACTTATGATGATTGCAGTTGTGGTATCGCTGACATATGCCTTGTATCTGTATTTTGTCTCATGTATAAAACCAATAAAAAGAATCAAACAAAAAAGTAATAAACAGCAAATTGAAAAGTTGGAAATGTTTCGCAATGATCTGTAAATGTGAAGTGTTATATTCCAGGATAAGGCCCATGTAGCGAAGCAAATTATTTCTTACATTGTCCTCACGAATAACATTTCCAAGCTGTGACCTTTTGAATACATTTGCACGCACGACAATGTTGGATTAGTTTCTCTGAAATGAAACTTGTTTTACATACAGCTTCGCACAACATTATCACAACGCCCTGACGATCATGTACAAGTTCTCGTTCCTTACTACGTACAGATGTCACCACTATCTTCATCCACCGGGCGACAAGGCTATCTACATATCCACAATATCACTAATCTATGAGTACATCGCAAGGCTGCTTTCTATTATAAAAGATGAGCATCCTGATAGATTAGTAGAGGAGGTACTTCCACTGATACTGAGGGTCCGTGCATGCTGAGAGATCACCACGCAGCAGTCTGATATCTTGTGACGGGTGTCCAGTTCGTGACCAAGACGGGGTCCTTCACTCTTTTCCATCATGTAATGGGGTTGGATCTTCCATTGGGGGAATTCTTGGCTCTACACCTACATACACTCTAGGTACACTTAGAGTAGGTTTCGCATAGTAGGAGTACGCCCGATTACTGCCTTGTTTATATGCCTGCTTACATACATTGTTTTAGCACCATTGTAGAACTCTACCTACTATTTACGCTTTTGGTGCATGTAATCACGTTTATCTGCTTCTGTCTACTAATCATTGCAGCACACGTATTTTATGCAAGAATGACATTGGTTCAATAAATATTATGGAAAACTTCCCACTGTGTATTCTTTGTATATTCCTCTGAGAATGAGTAAGCACGAGTGACTGAGCAAAAGGTTCTGTACTGTTTTCACAGTCCCTGAGGAATCAGGTTTGTCATGTTCAGTGGTTGCCAAAAACCCTTTGCTTCCTGGTAGGTAGGGGGGCTTACGGTGGCACTGTGATCTAGTTAGTCTATAGGCCAATATATCCTGCGGGGGTGCCCGGAATCAGTCTAGACACCTAGCCCTTAATTTATGTTGTCTGAACAATGCGCAAGTCCTACGGATTGGTAGGAACTACACGACACAACAGAAGAAATGTGAAATTGGAGTCTAAAAATTAAGATGGTATACTCAGATTGACTTGTGGGAGCAGAGCAAGTGCATCAAACAGAATGGAGTATGGATAATGAGTGGCCTCAATTGTATTTAGAAAAACTCCAACCTTCCCATTCAAATTGAAATTTAGATTTTTTTTTATAGATTTAAATAAAATATTTGATCTTTTGTGAATTTATTTGATGATTGTTTGTTTCTGTCTTTTTACATGTATTGCTTTGCAGCTCAAATCTTTGAAAATGTTTAGGCCGGCTAACACTAATGACTTAGTAGGGGGTCCACAGAAGTCAAAAGACTAAGGGCCATATGTATCAAGCCTTTTCCCGTTCGCAAACGGGCCGATTCTCAGAATAAGCCCGTTTGCGAACGGGAAAGCTTCATTTGGGATGTATCATCCCAAAAGGCCATCGCAAGATAAGGAATCGCAAAATTTGCGATTCCCTATTTTGCGAATACATTTAAGGAATCGCAAATTGCGATTCATTAAATGCAATTCTGGAAGCACCCAGGATTTGCGATTTGGCCTTAAGGAATCGCAAATTACCACCAACTTCAAGTTGGTGGTAATTTGCATTTCCTAAAAAATTCACTTTTTTGCATTTTTCAAAGTGCCATGTGCCACACATACATGCCCTTAGGGCATGTATGTGCGCCACATGTGCACACATGCATATTTCAGGGGTGCAACAGGATGTCCTTTTGGCACCCTTGCACCCTTAAAATTGCATTCGCAATTTGCGAGTTCCTATTTGGCACTTGCAAATTGCGAATGTCTTCCCATTCATTCCTATGGGCCTCTAGGCCCATAGGAATGAATGGGAAGGTATTCCTTAATTGCAAATCGGAATTAGCGACTTGCAATTAAGGAGTAAGTAGGAATCGCAATTATTATTGCGAAACCTACATACATTGCATTTTGAGATTCCATAATAGCGAATCGGTAAAATTCGCTATTATGGAATCGCAAAAGCAATTCTTGATATATATGGACCTGTGAACCACTGTACTAGATTTAGATTACTGCAAAGGAATGGCAGATATGGTGCAATCTGTCTCTCATCAGATGAATGTGGCAACAGAAGAAACAAGGGATATTGCTCATCACAATCTCAACCCACTAGACTGGATAGTGGTCTGAAAAAACGTCAGAAAGAACTGCTTGGATGAGAGTTAGTGTAGCCCCTTCCAGGTGATTTTGACAATGAATACTGTAATAAAATGTGATGAAGTTCTGCAGTGGACTCATGCTGCACACAGATAGAAAGTTTGAGCTGCATAAGAAGTGATAGAGACAACCACTGAATCTATAAGGCCACGAAGTCAAGCACATCTAAGTGGTGTTCAGTGTTGTTCAGACTTGAGCTTAAGTTCACACCGTGGATCCACATAGGGGTGAAAATTTTGGAACCGGTGTAGAAAGGCATGAAGGAAGGCTTGGAATAATTAAGTTTCATGTCAGTGAAAGCTCTGATAAAGATCCTGAAAAGCCTAAAGTTCAGTTTCTCAATAGTGATCGAAGTGAAGGGCTGTTACCATCCAAATGTCAAAAGCATGAGTGACAGCAAGAGCAAGATCCAAAGATTGAGAAATAACAGTTGAAAATTAAATTTACTGGGGCCCCAGCGGAAGAAAAAAGTTTGTAGTGAATAGATCTGAGAAGTCTGATTCAAATTGGGTTGGTGGCCAACAACCAAAGAAGTTGGTCGCTTGTTGAAGTGGCTCCAAGAACCACTGCTGTATTCCCCTTACATCTGTCCACTAATCCAAGCGACATCGACTCGCTCTTTTGGCCAAGGCTGTGAGACAGTGGCGGCGTGGATCTCCGGTGGCTGAATCACCGCTCCGACACCCAGGAAGAACAGAGCAGAGGGAAGGCCTGACATTCTGTCAGGATCTGTGGCCTCAATTGCCTCCTCGGGCCGGGAGCCTGCGAGTCGGTGGGCCCATCGGAAAAGAAGCTGCCCAGATGATTCCTGACCATGTGCGGTGCGCTGCCGAATAGACTGCACCTCCTTGGTGGTGCGGAACCCGGGGGGGCGGATGTCTTGGGCCTTGTCCCTCTGCCACCTGAGCGAGAAAATATTGACCACTGCACAGAGCAGGCCTGCTGCAAGAAACGATGCTGCAGCTTATGAATAGGCTGTATCCAGCTGACCACCGGAGACGTCTCCGAAGAGGGCTGAGAAGAACAGGCGTGGTGCCTATAGCGTTGAGAAACCTGTGAGTTCGCTCATTGCTTTGCCTCTTCTTTAGACATCCTGAACAGCTCACTGCTGTCCACAGCTGGAGTCTCAGACTGCTGGGGGCATGGCATGGGGCTGGACCCGGGCCTCCATGATGGCATGAGATGGCCTGCAATACAACGATGCCCAAAAGCTGATCAAGGTGAGCGTGAGCAGCCCCTGGGGTCATGGGGAGGTCCAGGCTCTGGGGCCACTATTTGGCCTGTATCACAGCAAGAGACGGTAAGGTGTAAACTATTCCCCTGAGTGTGTCTGCCAACGGTCACTGGTCTAGCCAAGCGCTGGGAGGCCTCCGGGTAGCCATGCGCTATATAAGTACCATTTTCATTTCATTCATTCATCCTGGTGTGCTGTGAGCCTCTCCTCTCACCACCATCATCCGGCGGTAAAGCCTCCCTGAGGAGATCACTGTCTCAACGTATTGGAGACTGACTCTGAGTCCGGAGGCGTGCACCCTGAGATATAGTCCCAGCAAACATAAGATCAAGAACGTCTGCCAGGTGAAACACGAGAGAAGGCACACGGGGGAAACCCGAGAGGCCGCGTTGGACTTGGAGGACTCCAACAGACAGGCAGTGGCAATTACCCCCGTCCCTCCCCCCGCCTTTGCTAGATACAGAGATCACCTCACCTTTCCGCCAAGATTACAGGCAGAAAGAACGAAAAAGGGCCTCACCAAACAAAGATTGACCAGTATGCTCTTACCAGGGGACCTGAGACTCAGAAGGGCTCCCAGGACCAATCCACCTCCAAAACCTAGCATATGTTGGAAGAAACTCCTCTGTTCCTCCGAGACATTATGGCGCTATACAGGGAATACGCACCGCACTAGAATCGCGTATTGACACTGTTATGATAGAGGTCTCCCTGATGAGAGCGCACCTTCGCAACCTGGGAACAAGGGCCTAGGAGGTGGAGGAGTCAACGGTGCATCTGCTACAAGACACTAAGAGGCATATTATCAATAGACGGCGATAAATATCGCAAAGCGCACTTAGCGCTTTTTTATTTATCGCCGTCTATCGCTGGAATTTATCGCCCGGTTAGCGCGTTATTAACAACGCGGATCACCGAGGCGATAAATATCCCAGCGATAGCGGGGATATCGCCGTTTTCCATTGAACAACGCTGGTTTTCCAGCGATGTTCCATGGAAAACGGCGATATCCTTGTTGATAGGGCCTGTGGTCTTAGCCACACAATCCACCCCCATGTAAAGTATGCCTTAGTCTGGAATTTAACAGACGTTAAATTCCAGCGTTAAGGCCCAGTTAGCGCGAAAAAATCAGCGCTTAAACCGGACGGGGCTTCGTTGTAAATACAGCGAAGCACCGTCAGCAATATTTTATTATGTAGGTGTAAGGGGCACGCCTACCTTGCATCTCATTAGCGAGGCGAGGCGATAGGAAACCGGGCGCTAAGGCAAGGAAACACGCACTAGCGTGTCCTTGTTAATAAAGCGATAGAATTATGGGCGCTTTTCGCCCGAAAACGGACGCTAAAGCGGCAATAATGTTATCGCCAGCCCTTGATAATATGCCCCTAAGTGCCTCAAGGCACATAAGGGGAAACTAGAAGCATAAACCAAGCTCTTGGAAGCGCGGCTGGAACATTTTGAAGGAAGATCCCTTCGTAATAACATCCAAATTTTGGGGGTCCCTGCACGCGCAGAGGAGCCAGCTGCAGACCTATTCGTAGAGGACCTCATCCTCAAACACTTTCTGCTCGGGGACTTTTCAAGTTTTTCTCCATAGAGAGAGCACACGGCATGCCAGGAGGTCACCCTCGACCTGGGGCCCCTCCCTGCCCACTGCTTTCACGACTTTTTCATTTCCGGGATCGTGACTCGATCCTTTAAACAGTCCGACCTGTTCCACCAGTACTGTATGACAATGCACACGTTACCTTCTTTTCGGACTTCACGCTGAAAGGCCAAAGGCACAGGCGAAATTTCTTTGACGTGAAAAAGGCCCTAAGGGAGAAGAGAGTGAATATTCAATGCTTTTCCTGGCTAGACTACGCATAGAATCAGAAGGCAAGGCCTGATTCTTTACCACTCCGGAGGAGGCCTGGAAATGGCTTGACGAGTGGAAACCAGTCGAGGGCGCCAGACGAGGTGCACGCTGCGGCGAGTGACTGCGGGGCCTGAGAATGACTACCAACTGGATAGAGGGACAACCCCTGGCAGGACATGGCGAGACTGAGCATCGACGGGAGTCCTGAGCGACAGGAGGGCAGAGACCTTTAGCGATGCTACGCGGCCCGTATCCTAAGACTGAGAGTGACAAATTTTGAGTCAGAAACTGAGATCGTCAAGTTTTACCTGAGTGGGTGGTGGGCTGCGATATGCTCCTGTTGGACCAAATCAGACACTGGACAGAATATACTTCCTCCCCCCCACCCCCGCCCTGCCCCCTGCGGCGGTGGAGGATGTTTTGGTAGGGCAACTGCACTCCTTATGACACAAACTATGGAGTCCATACGGCCAAAGTTGATGGTGCTACATGTTAATACAGGTACAGGGACGGGTGGTGGGTGAGAAAGAAGGCCTATGACCACCTAAGTTTAGTATGTTGGGTTGGGGCGACATGGACTCTGCAGAGTTGGGGGGGGGGGGCAGTTTCAGGTCCGTCACGCAGGGAAGCGGGGTGGGTGGTCTTTTTCTTCTTTTTTGGTTTTGTTTCCATAAAATATGGTTGGGTATAGTGGGAAAAGGTCACAAGGGTGAGGGGGAGGGCTTCTCGACCCCTCGATTTCCTTAGGTCTATTCCCCTTAGAACCCGGGACTAGGATGAGCTATATCACACGAAAATTATATTATTGAAGAAGCTGCCACAATTACAGAAACACGGCTTGAAGAGATCTGATGATGGGGGCGGGGAAAACCACCCTACATAGACAAATGACCACAAGAATAGATACAAATATACCAGAGGTTCGCCTCCTGACTTGGAATGTAAATAGGCTGGGGGATAAAATCAAGCAGGAGATAGTGCTACAACATCTCCAGATGTCACCCTATTGCACGAGACACATCTTTTAGGTAACGCCTGTAAGGCACTGGACCACTGGGGCTACAAAATGGTGGAATATGCTGGATACACTTCTTGCTCCCGGGGCACAGGAATTCTCCTTAGAAAGTGTTTTCCTCTCTCGATAGACAAGGTTTGGACGGACACGCAGGGTAGATATGCAGTTCTGACAGGCGTGTGGGAGGGGAGAAGATCAATATCATCTCTGTTTACGTACCACCAACCCTACACAGCACCACCCTCCCAGATATAGGTACACTCATGCTCCAATTACCAGAGGGTGAGTTCCTGATAGGAGGCGACTTCAATATGACACTCTGTGACACTTCAGACCTCTATCCACACAGGCAGATACCCCCTTCCAAGACCCAATTGGCAGATGTTTTAGAAGGATTGGGAATGATAGCTGTTTGGAGAGCTCTTACCTCCTCTGCACAACACTTTACATTTCACTCCGGGGATCACGGATCTTATTTCGTCGGCCTCCTCCCTGTCGAATTTCTGAGAGGTGCGGCACTTGGCGAGGGGCATATTGGATCACTCCCCAATATGGGCAAGATACCGCCGGGGTACCCCACAGGAGATGGGCACAATCTTCATAAACCCATGGTACCTGAGACTCTCAACTATACAGGAGGGACTAATAAAACAAACAACCCATTATTTCTAAGAAAACGAGCATTCAGTCACCTCCTCATTGAAGCTCTGTTATTGATCGTGGGACACAGACGAGAGAGGTATGCTAAGATAGAGGCACTGGAGCAGGAAATCCTGGAGCTGGAATCCCAACTGGGGGACATGGCACATATAGACACGCAACATAGCCTGCGCCTCTAACAGCAGGAATACAAAGACATAGTGACGGAAGCGGCTAGAGCACAACATAGGGCTACGCAGCACCGGGTGTGCGAACTGGGAGACAGGACAAGTAAACTACTTGCCATGCTGGAAAGGCGGAACCGAGTGAGACGATGGGTAGTGGTGCTAGAATCTGCAGACTGACAATATCTGAGTGACCCACAAGCAATTGCAGATACATTTACAACTTACTATACCGAGCTCTAGTCCTCTAACATAGCTGGTTCGGAGCAGGAATCCCTGGCCTTTTTAGCTGTTAGACCGCTCCTTACCCTCTCTTTAGCTGAAGTAGCATTATTAGACAGCGACCTCACAGAAGAGGAAGTGAAGCAGGCTATTCGAGCACTGCAACCGGGAGAAGCGACAGGTCCCAATGGCATGTCCATGGAATTATACAAGCTTACGGCATCCACCGTAGGGCCCTATCTTCTAAAAATGTTTGAAGAGAGCAGGGAGGTGAGTATACTCCCCGAGGAACAGAGACATGCCTCGGTTGTTGTAATACATAAAGAGGGCAGATCACTGGAACACTGTGCCTCTTACAGATCCATTTCCTTACTCAACGCAGAGGCAAAAATTCTTGCTAAACTCCTAGCTCTTCGTCTAACCCGATTAATGTCAAAACTGGTCCATCGAGACCAATCAGGATTCATACCCGGTTGTAACACAGTGCCTAATTTGCGCCCAATCCATGGAGTCCTCAGCCGTGCGCACACAATCAATGAGGATGCAGCGATCCTGTCTCTTGATGTCCGCATTGCCTTTGATACTGTGGAATGTTATGTTAAATTGTTATGCTAAATTGTATTTATAGAGCGCCAATCACCAGAAGGTCTCTAAGCACTGTAACATAAATCAGAAGGTCCAGAATCCTTTCGCGCAGCTATACTCAACACACAGCGGAGTAAACTTATCCAAACGCCTCTGTGAACAGGATGGTCTTAAGCCTCCTCCGGAACGGTAGTAACCTGGCTTCCTTACGCATACCGTCCGGTAGCTTGTTCCAGATCTGGGGGATAGTAACTGAAAATGCCCGGCCCCCTAGAGTAGTTCTATTAAAACGTGGGCAGACTAACAAGCTAGACTCTGACGACCGGAGACAGCGTCCAGGCGCATAAGGCCTCAGGCGGTCTTTGATGTATTTGGGTGCCTCTCCATACTGATATTTGTGTGCAATGCACAGCCCCTTAAATCTAACCCTTTGCTTAATGGGAAGTCAGTGTAACTGTTGTAGCAGAGGGGTAGCATGGGCTCTTCTTGGCAATTTATAAATCAACCTTGCCGCATCGTTCATAACCACTTGGAGTTTCCCCAGGAGTTTTTCGGGAAGCCCGGTGTGGCCATACCTCTTTGCTGTACCCCGACACATGGGCTTCGGCCCGAGGTTTTTATCCTGGCTCTGACTGGTATACTCACAGCCACTGGCACGGGTAGTGGTGAACGGTAGAGTGTCTAAAACTATTCCCCTTCACCGAGGCACTAGGCAGGGCTGCCCACTACCCCTTTAATATTGCCTTTGATTCTTGAACCCCTGGCGGCATGGATTAGAGGAGACCCCCTGATCCGAGGCCTGCGATGGACTGAGGACTGGGAGGACAGAATATCCCTTTATGCCAGCGACATTCTCCTGTACGTGGCTTCCCCCAGATCATCCACTTTTAGACTGATGAGTATCTTTTTAATTTTCGGGGAATACTCTGGATATAGGATCAACTGGCCTAAATCAGTAATATTTATTTGACACGTGGAACTAGGAGAATACTTAACAAGGTATTTTGAAAACGGGCATGATGATGCCCTGGGAATTCCCGAACCATCCGGCAGAATAAGCTGGATTGAGAACACTGATTTTGCGCTGAAACAGGATTTCTATGATACTTCATCTTAAGCCCTGATGAAGTTCCTACTGTTTTGGAATGAAATGCGTTGGCTGAGCTGTATGTGCTATTGAGAAAAAATAAGTATAAATAAAGGGTTTGAAACAACAAGATTGACTGGACTTCATTACCTGGCACACCTCCATTCGTTTTATCGATTAAGAATATCCCTTTATGCTGACGGCATTCTCCTGTACTTGGCTTTCCCCAGATCATCCATTTTTAGACTGATGAGTATCTTTTTAATTTTCAGGGAATACTCTGGATATAGGATCAACTGGCCTAAATCAGTAATATTTATTTGACACGTGGACGTGGAACTAGGAGAATACTTAATAAGGTATTTTGAAAACGGGCATGATGATGCCCTGGGAATTCCCGAACCATCCGGCAGAATAAGCTGGATTGAAAACACTGATTTTGCGCTGAAACAGGATTTCTATGATACTTTATCTTAAGCCCTGATGAAGTTCCTACTGTTTTGGAATGAAACGCGTTGGCTGAGCTGTATGTGCTATTGAGAAAAAATAAGTATAAATAAAGGGTTTGAAACAACAAGATTGACTGGACTTCATTACCTGGCGCACCTCCATTCGTTTTATTGATTAAGAATATCCCTTTATGCCGACGACATTCTCTTGTACTTGGCTTCCCCCAGATCATCCATTTTTAGACTGATGAGTATCTTTTTAATTTTCAGGGAATACTCTGGATATAGGATCAACTGGCTTAAATCAGTAATGTTTATTTTGCATGGGCCGGCACCTCGCCTCCCTTGGTGGTGCGAGGCCCGAGTTGTAGAGGAGAGTTTCCGATACCTGAGCCTCCATATGACAACCAACCCGAGCATATTCACAGCTAAAAACTTACTAGGCCTATTGACTCGCCTTAAAAGCGATGTCCGTCACTCGAGATCTCTCCCACTTTCTCTATTGGGGAAAGCTGCACTTTTTAAAAGGATGGCCTTGCCCCGCTTTCTGTATGTACTACAAAACTCCCCCTTTCCAGTGCCTGACACGTATTTCAAGGCAAAAGATAAGAGAGGTGAGGACCCTATTGTGGGATGGGGGCTCCCGGGTATTGCTCTGGTGAAACTGAAGAGGGGATGGTACGACGGTGGGATAGCGCTACCAGATCTGCAGTCATCCTATAGAGCAGCACAACTGACGACTTTTAATCAATGGGTCCACCAACCTGAAGAGGAGCCGGCCTACCATATGGTCTGCCTGGTACTACAGCCAGGAGGTTACCGCCATGCACTTTATACTGATCCCAGTGCCTTCGTATGAATCTCTGGCATGCAACCCAATGAAAATTAGGATGGGAGTAGAAGCTCAACCACGCCACACCCGTGTGGGACTCTGAACTCCTGGGAACTATGGCAAAAAGGCAGGGGTTTGATAAATGGGACCTGATAGGAATATCTACTGTGGGGGACTTATGCACTACTGAGGGGATAATTCCATTTGCTGACCTGCAAAAAGCCCATGAACTATCCCCTACAGAGACCTTCCGATACTTACAAATCCGACATGCTCTCTGAGCGGCGTTGCCCCTGGGAGAAAACCTACCCGAGTCATCCCCTCTTGAAAATAGATTACTGGAGGAACAACTCACTAATAAGGCAATCTCTCCAGTGTTCCAAAAACTCATAAATAACTCCCCCGATACTCTAACCCAACTACGAGATAGTTGGGAGGCAGATCTGGGTGACCTGCAAGAGGAAGACTGGCCTGAGGCCTTGGCATCGCCAAGAGAGGTTGCTATCCGGCTATGTTTCCGCTTAGTGCAACTAAAGATACTGCATAGGGTTTATATCTCCTACACCACATTGGTAGAAATGGGTAAGCAATCAGATGCAGAGTGTCTCTGGAAGTGTGGTCAAGTTGGGACGTTTTTCCATATCCTCTAGGGATGCCCAGCTTTCCAAACATTTTGGGAAGCAGTGATATTGTGCATGAGCGAGGTCACTGGAGTAACCATGTCCCTCTCGGCTAAATGGTGCCTTCTTAATGTTTGGGAGGCCACAGATCTGATGCTAGCTGAACAAACCTGGGCCACATTGGGCATGATGGTGGCCAAACGTAATATAGCAAAACTGTATGGGGTGACATCTGCCCCATCTCTTGGAGGTTGGAAAAGAGATTTGGATCAATGCATGGTATATGAATGTAGGGGATGCCCCCGAAAATGGGCAAGGGTCTGGGGAAAATTGAACCTGTATAGGGGAAGCCCGTGTGCTGCCCCGATAGATAATGCTCTAGACTCTATATCAAGGGAGAGCACTTTGTGATTCAAGCTGTTGGTAATGAAGGTGCTATCATATCCGTCTGTTCATGTAAGAAATGTGACACTGATTGTTGAATTCCAGACTGATACCCACCAACTGTAATACAATGTGATACTTGTAATGTGATGACTGGTTTTGTTGTTAATAAACAGAAAATTAAAAGAAAAAAAAGTCTGATTCAAACTCAAGCTCTACAGAGAGTAAAGAAACTCTAACAAAGATTGTTAATTAACAAAATAAAGTTGAATAAGATATCCCAAGAAAGAGAACTTGCAAAAGGAAACACTGTGAACCAGAAAAGTTTGAGAGGCCTATTGAGTCTGAAACTAGTGGGAGTGATTCACCTATTGCCAAGAAATCAACTAGGAGAAGAGTCCCATGTAAATGGATATACTAGCTGCAGTCTTAGAACAAGAAAAAGACAAAACAGAGTTGGGAAATTACAAATCAGTGGACCAATGTCAGTACACTCGGTCCTTCCACTTGGAGCGTCCAATAAAAAAGAAATTACCATCTCTATGGACCGACACCGGCATGTTTTTTTTTCCTTGCTAATGTTTTTTGTTAATGTAATTGTTTGCTGCCATGGGTGTGCTACTGACCGCTAGAGCTTTTAACTGAAGTGAAACATAAGAAAAGGTTGGAGCTGTATGACCTTGTAAAGTGGTGATAAATCAGTCGGTCCATAGAGACAGTATCATTATTTTTATTGGACTCTCTATGTGGAGGAGCTCAGTGTTCCGACCAAATCCTGTCTAAGGTTATGTTAATCAGAATGGATTGAGTGGAGAATTTATGCTGATATGGGTGTGGGGAATACCCTCGACCAGTTAAGTTGACTACGAAGAGTCTTTTTAACCCACCAAAATGGAGCAAAGTGATAAAGATCCCAGACAATTCCTACTGAGGTATTTGGGTGTGTTGCATTTCTGCCACGGTGCTGGTGTGGATGTACAGTGAAGTTTGAGTTTTTTAAAGTGACTATCATACTCAGGGGAGTTTTTGTACTCTTTGGTTGGTAGAATCTTGTCCACTTAGTGCAAGGGTTCTCTCTCTCTCTTTTGAAAATGTTGCTATATTTAACAATGATGAATTTCCTTCTCCCTACTTTACTGTTTTTAATTTGTCTTTAGAGGATCTGCCTATAAAAGAATATGACAAGGAAATTAAATAGAACACATTTTTAAGGGAAGTTGCACAAAATAAGTATACAACTCTACTAATCAAGGTCATGTTTGTATTTTGATTAGTGAAGAGCATAATTGCATTAGAGAATACAAGAGAGGATTTATTATTGTGAGGAATTGGGAAGAAAGGAAGGTTGTTGAAGTGTCGATAAAGGAAGCGGAAGAATTCAGGCTGTTAAGTTTGCATTCTAGGTGAAGGATGAGGCAGGAAGGAAGGGGTGAGTTGTGTATGATAAGGTGCCGTCCTTTGAAGGGAAGAAAGGTTGATTTTGTAGGAGAAAGTGAGTGTGATAAAACCTATGAAATAAGTGTAAACTATTTAGAGGGTGGAGAGCCAATTCGGAGAGGAATTTATTATATTTGTGGGAAGACTGCTTAATTCAATTTGCCATGGAGCTGGGATGGTCATGTTATTTAGCTTTAGTGTTTCCTAGAGTTTAGCATATGAATCCAATCGATAGTGAAAACAGTATGAGGAGGGTGAAACAGAGATTTGGACAAGTAACTTTAGGCATGGCAGTGAATTATGTGAAAAGTAGACATCTACATATGCTTGTAGATAAGCTTGCAGCAGATACAGCAGGATCATTGAAGCAAGTAAATGTAGCGGTGATGACTATTAGAGCATGGTAATGCAGAATCTTTTAGCATTAGATATTCTCCTGGCGAAAGAGAGTGGAGTCTATAAGGTAATAAAGGCGGTAATAGAGGTGTTGCACATACATACCAGATAACAGTAGTATTATTGATTCTTTCATTACTAAACTGACTAATCTTTCGCATGAAAAACTGTAGACTCCTGGTTTAATGATAGGGAAGGGTTTTAGTAAAGTTGTTGAATCGATAGTGCAGGTGGAAGTTCTTTAAGTCTAATCCTAACCCCTATAATAATCATAATGATTTGTGCAATTGTCTGGGATCTTTTTCTAAAATGTTTCAGATGTAGGTTTGAAAAGTGTGAAAAGAAAAGAAGCAATTTGAAGAAAAATACACTCAAGGAGAATTATTTGCAAAACCTCAAAAATCATGTTTACAACCAGATAAAGATTTTGGTGGAAGGTTCCAGAAAGAAGCAGGGTGATGTAGATTGATTTATTTCCTGGCTTATTAATAGGTTTCAGTGATTATAAAATAATTGGAGCGGGGTTGTTAGAGTATTTTTGTTTTAAAGTTCATATTTTTATCACACAAAAAAATGAAGCATTAATGATGTTTATGTTGGATCAAATAAGCAAATAATGAATTAGTATGTATGTAGTTAAAATGTGTTTAACATGACGTTTAAAAGTGTGTTTATTAACAAACTTTAGTTATGCCACATTTTGGTGAAAACTTTATATATATAACTATAGGTAGTAGGATCTAGTTTTCATAGGAAAAGCATTTTTGACTTGCCTATATCTTTGGCACTGTCTCATGAATCTTCATGAAATTTTCCAAAAAAGTGTGCTGCTTATTCTAGTTGTGCATGGAAAGTTTCAGGGTGATTCGTCAAGTGGGGGCTGAGAAAAAGGGGGTGTCAAAGAAAGCGCGATTCCCATGTTAATTACCATGGGAATTTTGAACTCGACTACAGCCCAAACCGCTGAAATTTGACAAAAAAAATATCTCCCGGTCCAGAAAGTGTGCTTTTTGCTATTTCGTATAAATCCATTCACAAGTTTTAAAGTTATTGCAAGAAAATCAAATTTAAATATATAGGGCTGCGACCCCTCTGTGAATCCTCCTGATCGCATGCAGATATCTGACTGGCTGCCAACACTTCAACCAGGAAGCGTTGGAAGCCATTTTGGGACTTGGCTTCAGCCGAGTTCCCCCCAAAAGCCCAAAATAAAGAAAAGGGGGCAGGGTAGGAATGCCCTCACCTTTAGCTCTGGTGTTGGGACTTCCCAGGGACCCGCCAGGGCACAAAAGCATTTTTTTGCAATTTTTGCTGCAAAAATCGCAATGGATCCGCAAATTAACAGCATAAATAAAATAATTTTAAAAAACAAGCGTGGTCTCCCGTGCTTGTTTTTACTTTAGACCCCGGGTGTGCCAGGTCCCGGGGGCCTGATGGTATTTGAACAAAAGGAGGCAGCGCACCGGCAACCCGCTCCTAGGGCTCTCTTTTTAGCCCCTGGGACAATCACCTCCCCGCCGGGGCTTTATTTTTAAAAAAAAGGAGAGGGGCTGTGCAGGTCCCCCTCCTTGGGCATTAATATGCTCCTGGGACCACAACTTCCCCGGGGCTAAATTAAAGAAGATGCTGGGGGCCCCACGGACCCTCCAGGCCCTGGGGACCACCACCACGCTGGGGCCAAACACAATTTTAAAAAGTGGGACGGGTACAACGCTCTCCCCTTCCCAGGCCATATACAGGCTTAGGGACCACCACATCCCCGGGGCCGACTCGTGCATAGTAAAGAAGGGGGGCCATGAGCCATTATTAGCCCTGGAGACTGCCACCCCCCGGACCGGCTCCTGCTAACTCCGGCGGTGCCCACCTTCAGGAGATAGTTGTTTGTTTTTGCTTGGTGGGAGCTATGATAGCTCCTGCCAAGCATGAGCAAACACTATCTCTGTTCCAAGAAAGCTGGAGCTGTAAAACTGCTCCCGCTTGCTGTTAGCGGAGTTTTCATCTGTTTCCCTGCCTGTTGTCATGTGGCCAGGGAAACAGATGAAAGATTGTTCCTGCATGCAGAGAACTGCATATTTAGCAGCTCACTGCGTGCAGGAGCAATGCAGGCTCCTGCAAGAGGCGGGGAGCTGGCAGGGACCGTGGGGGCATTGAGACTCTCCTGTGGTCCTGATCAAAACACACTGGGCAGCCAGGTGGACATGGCCTGGCCCGAGGGATGGTGTCCCCGTGGCCGAAATCGGCCCGGGGAGGGCAGCTGTGTGACCTCTCCCCCATTGAATTTAGTCAGGGCCACACATCCCTCCCCCATTAAGTTTTGGCGGGGCTGTTCTGGCCCTTATGCTCATTTCACAGAAATTAAACCTCAATGGGAAGTACTTACATATATAAACATAGCAGGTACCCCAATTGAATCTCCATTTCTGTAAAGGACAAATGATCCTGACCTCCTAGGCTTGAAAAATGCAAAGCATGTGTGTTTTCTCGCCAATCCAACATAGAAAGAAGATCTGAAATGCTTTGTGGAGGTGAATACATCATTGATCTATTGTAGCACAATCTGTAGTGACTGTGATGAGTGGGATATTTCTTCTCCTTAGCAAACACAAAGGGATAATGGACGGAGTGCTGAAACTTCTCAGACACTCACCCCCAGATCTGTGACTGGGGGTGAGTGTCTCAAACGTTTCAGCACTCCGTCCATCATCTGCTTGTGTTTTCTTTGTTTGCCCAAAGTTGACAGGGTATGCCCAGACGTGGGTCCCTTGCTCACTTTGCCACTTGATTCAAGCTAGTCTGGCTTATGAGGGGTGTTACCCCAAAACCGGTCCCAGGATGCTTGTTTCCAGTCCAAGGATGACCTGGCTTGGCAGTTTAGGCTGGACTGTTCCCATGAGGAACAGGGTCAAGTCTGATTTGCATTTGGCTGGGTATGAACTGCGGTGGCGAAGTGAGCTAAAGAACGATGATGGATTCCACCCAGATCAGTGACTGGGTGTGAGTGTCTGAAAAGTTTCAGCGCTCCATCCATCATCTCCTTGTGTTTGGTTTGTACGCATTAAGTTGGCAAGGTATGCCCAGACGTGGGTCCTTTGCTCACTTTTCCACTGGATTCAAGCTATCCTGGCTGATAGGGGTGTTACCCTGAAACTGGTCCCAGGATGCTTGTTTCCAATCCAGGGAAGATCTGGCTTGGCAGTTCTAGCTGGACTGTTCCCATGAGGAACAGGGTCAAGATTGATTTGCATATGGCTGATTCTGGGGTGGCGAAGTGAGCTGAAGACCAATGATGGATTCAACCCAGATCTGTGACTGGGGGTGAGTGTCTCAAAAGTTTTAGCACTCCGTCCATCATCTCCTTGTGTTTACTTTGTTTGCTCGAAGTTGGCAGGGTATGCCCAGATGTGGGTACCTTGCTCACTTTGCCACTGGATTCAAGCTAGCCTGGCTGATGAGGGGTGTTACCTCGAAACTGGTCCCAGGATGCTTGTTTCCGGTCCAGGTAAGACCTGGCTTGGCAGCTCCGGCTGGACTCTTCCGATGAGGAACCGGGTCAAGACTGGTTTGCAATTGGCTGGGTCTGAACTGGGGTGGTGAAGTGAGCTAAAGAATGATGATGGATTCCACCCAGATCTGTGACTGGGGGTGAGTGTCTCAAAAGTTTTAGCACTCCGTCCATCATTTCCTTGTGTTTGCTTTGTTCGCCCAAAGTTGGCCGGGTATGCTCAGACATTGTTCCTTTGCTCACTTTGCCACAAGATTCAAGCAAGCCTGGCTGATGAGGAGTGTTACCCTGAAACCGGTCCCAGGATGCTTGTTTCCGGTCCTGGCTTGGCAGTTCTAGCTGGACTGTACCCATGAGGAACAGGGTTAAGATTGATTTGCATATGGCTGGGTCTGAACTGGGGTGGCGAGATGAGCTGAAGAACGATGATGGATTCAACCCAGGTCTGTGACTGGGGGCTAGTGTCTGAAAAGTTTCAGCACTCTGTCCATCATCTTCTTGTGTTTTCTTTGTTTGCCTTAAGTTGGCATTGCATGCCCAGACGTGGGTCCCTTGCTCACTTTGCCACTGGATTTAAGCTAGCCTGGCTGATGAGGGTTGTTACCCCGAAACCTGTCCATGGATGCTTGTTTCCGGTCGAGGGAAGACCTGGCTTGGCAGTTTGGGCTGGACTGTTCCCATGAGGAACAGGGTCAAGACTGGTTTGCATATGGCTGGTTCTGAACTGGGGTGGCGAAGTGAGCTGAAGAATGATGATGGATTCCACCCAGATCTGTAACTGGGGTGAGTGTCTGAAAAGCTTCAGCACTCCGTCCATCATCTCCTTGTGTTTTCTTTGTTTGCCTTAAGTTGGCAAAGGTATGCCCAGCGTGGGTCTCTTGATCACTTTGCCACTTGATTCAAGCTAGCCTGGCTGATGAGGGGTTTTACCCGAAACAAGCATCCATGGACCATTATTGAGGTAATATCCTTATCAGCCAGGCTAACTTGTATCTAGAGGCAAAGTGAGCAAGGTACAGGCGTCTGTGCATACCCTGCCTACTTAGGACAAACAAAGCAAACACAATGAGATGATGGACGGAGCATTGAAACTTTTCAGACACTCACCCCCAGTCACAGATCTGGAATGAATTTATCATCGTTCTTTTGCTCACTTTCTGAAAAGTTTCACCGCTCCATCCATTATCTCAATGTGCTTGCTTTGTTCGCCCTAAGTTAGCAGGGTATGCCCAGACGTGGGCCCCTTGCTTACTTTGCCACTGGATTCAAGCTAGCCTGGCTGATGAGGGGTGTTACGCCAAAACCGTTCCCAGGATGATTGTTTGCGGGCCAGGGAAGACCTGGCTTGGCAGTTCGGGCTGGACTGTTCCCATGAGGAACAGGGTCAAGGCTGGTTTGCATAAGGCTGGTATGAACTGGGGTGGCGAAGTGAGCTAAAGAACGATGATGGAGTCAACCCAGATCTGTGACTGGAGGTGATTGTCTGAAAAGCTTCAGCGCTCCGTCCATCATCTCTGTGTGTTTGCTTTGTTTGCCTTAAGTTGGCAGGATATGCCCAGACGTGGGTCCCTTGATCACTTTGCCACTGGATTCAAGCTATCCTGGCTGATGAGGGGTGTTACCTCGAGACCGGTCCCAGGATGCTTGTTTCCGGTCTAGGGAAGACCTGGCTTGGCAGTTTGGGCTGGACTGTTCCCATGAGGAACAGGGGCAAGACTGGTTTGCATTCGGCTGGGTCTGAACTGGGGTGGCGAAGTGAGCTAAAGAACAATGATGGATTCCACCCAGATCTGTGACTGGGGTGAGTGTCTGAAAAGCTTCATTGCTCCGTCCATCATCTCCTTGTGTTTGCTTTGTTTGCCTTAAGTTGGCAGGGTATCCCCAGACATGGGTCCCTTGATCACTTTGCCACTGGATTCAAGCTAGCCTGGCTGATGAGGGGTGTTACCTCGAGACCGGTCCCAGGATGCTTGTTTCCGGTCTAGGGAAGACCTGGCTTGGCAGTTTGGGCTGGACTGTTCCCATAAGGAACAGGGCTCAAGACTGGTTTGCATATGGCTGGTTCTGAACTGGGGTGGCGAAGTGAGCTGAAGAATGATGATGGATTCCCCCAGATCTGTAACTGGGGTGAGTGTCTGAAAAGCTTCAGCGCTCCGTCCATCATCTCCTTGTGTTTTCTTTGTTTGCCTTAAGTTGGCAAAGGTATGCCCAGACGTGGGTCTCTTGATCACTTTGCCACTTGATTCAAGCTAGCCTGGCTGATGAGGGGTTTTACCCGAAACAAGCATCCATGGACCATTATTGAGGTAATATCCTTATCAGCCAGGCTAACTTGTATCTAGTGGCAAAGTGAGCAAGGTACCAACGTCTGTGCATACCCTGCCTACTTAGGACAAACAAAGCAAACACAATGAGATGATGGACGGAGCATTGAAACTTTTCAGACACTCACCCCCAGTCACAGATCTGGAATTAATTTATCATTGCTCTTTTGCTCACTTTCTGAAAAGTTTCACCGCTCCATCCATTATCTCCTTGTGCTTGCTTTGTTCGCCCTAAGTTAGCAGGGTATGCCCAGACGTGGGCCCCTTGCTTACTTTGCCACTGGATTCAAGCTAGCCTGGCTGATGAGGGGTGTTACGCCAAAACCGTTCCCAGGATGATTGTTTGCGGGCCAGGGAAGTCCTGGCTTGGCAGTTCGGGCTGGACTGTTCCCATGAGGAACAGGGTCAAGGCTGGTTTGCATAAGGCTGGTATGAACTGGGGTGGTCAAGTGAGCTAAAGAACGATGATGGATTCAACCCAGATCTGTGACTGGGGGTGAGTGTCTGAAAAATTCAGCGCTCCGCCCCTTATCTCCTTGTGTTTGTTTTGTTCACCCTAAGTTGGCAGGGCATGCCAGATGTTGTTCCCTTGCTCACTTTGCCACTGGATTCAAGCTAGCCTGGCTGATGAGGGGTGCCATGCTGAAACCGGTCCCAGGATGCTTGTTTCTGGTTCAGGGAAGAATATGCTTGGCAGTTCGGGATGGACTGTACCCATGAGGAACAGGTTCAAGACTAATTTGCATATGGATGGGTCTGAACTGTGGTGGCGAAGTGAGCTAAAGAACGATGATGGATTCAACCCAGCTCTGTGACTGGGGTGAGTGTCTGAAAAGTTTCATTGCTCCGTCCATCATCTCCTTGTGTTTGATTTGTTCTTGTTAAGTTGGCAGGGCATGCCCAGACGAGGGTCCCTTGCTCACTTTGCCACTGGATTCAAGCTAGCCTGGCAGATGAGGGGTGTTTTGCCAAAACCGTTTCCAGGATGATTGTTTGCGGGCCAGGGAAGACCTGGCTTGGCAGTTCGGGCTGGACTGTTCCCATGAGGAACAGGGTCAAGGCTGATTTGCATAAGGCTGGTCTGAACTGGGTTGGAGAAGTTAGCTAAAGAACGATGATGGATTCAACCCAGATCTGTGACTGGAGATGATTGTCTGAAAAGTTTCATTGCTCCGTCCATCATCTCCTTGTGTTTGCTTTGTTCACCCTAAGTTGGCAGGGCATGTCCAGATATCATTCCCTTGCTCACTTTGCCACTGAATTCAAGCTAGCCTGGCTGATGAGGGGTGCCATGCTAAAACCGGTCCCAGGATGCTTGTTTCCGGTCCAGGGAAGACTTGGCTTCGCAGTTCGGGTTGGACTGTACTCATGAGGAACAGGTTCAAGACTAATTTGCATATGGATGGGTCTGAACTGTGGTGGCGAAGTGAGCTAAAGAGCGATGATGGATTCAACCTAGCTCTGTGACTGGGGTGAGTATCTCAAAAGTTTCAGCACTCCGTCTATCATCTCCTTGTGTTTTCTTTGTTCGCCCTAAGTTGGCAGGGTATGCCCAGAGCTGGGTCCTTTGCTCACTTTGCTACTGTATTGAAGCTAGCCTGGCTGATGAGTGGTGTTACCCCAAACCCAGTCCCAGGATGCTTTTTTCTGGTCCAGGGAAGACCTGGCTCAGTAGTTCGGGCTGGACTGTTGCCATGAGGAACACGGTCAAGATGGATTTGCATATGTCTGTGTCTGAACTGGGTTGACGAAGTGAGCTAAAGAACAATGATGGATTCAACTTAGTTTTGTGGCTGGGGGTGAGTATCTCAAAAGTTTCAGCACTCCGTCTATCATCGCCTTGTGTTTTCTTTGTTCGCCCTAAGTTGGTAGGGTATGCCCAGAGGTGGGTCCCTTGCTCACTTTGCTACTGGATTGAAGCTAGCCTGGCTGATGAGCAGTGGTACCCCAAACCCAGTCTTAGGATGCTTGTTTCCAGTCCAGGGAAGACCTGGTAAGTGCTAACCATAATGTCCATGTAACCTTTTGGATTTTTCAGTGCATTTCTATGTTTTTTTCCTATGGTTTTTTAACTAGTAGTCACATTTGCTGAGTGGTGGAGAGAGGGGGCGAGTCTTTGACCAGGACTTAGGAATCCCTCTGTGTAGGTGTTACTGGAGATACCAGGAGAGCTTCTTGGCCCCCAAGGTTCCTCAGCATCCAGGAGGATTTCATCCTCCAACCAGTAGTGAACCAGGAGGTGCGTTTGCAGAGTCGTGCAGAAAAGGGGTTTGGCCTCTGAAGACCTTTTAGCAATTCCGCTGTGTGGGACTTACTGGAAGCAACAGGATGGGTTGTTTGCCCCCAAGGACCCTCAGGAGCCAAGGGGACATCATCCCTCAACTAGTAGTGCTCCAGGAGGTTTGTTTGCCGCATGCCACCAACAACCACTGATTTGCATATGGCTGGGTCCAAACTGGGGTAGTGTGGTGAGCAAAAGAATGATGGATTAAACCCAGATCCTTGTGACTGGGGGTGAATGTTTGCATTGTCCAGCATTCCGTCCATCAATTGTTTCTTTTGCATATGTTGCCCTAAGTGGGAAGGGTATGCCCACACATGGGTCCCGTTCTCACTACACCACTGGATTCAAGATAGCCTGGCTGATGAAGGGTGATGCACTGAAACCGGTCCCAGGATGCTTGTTTCCGGTCCAGGGAGGACCTGGCTTGGCAGTTCGGGCTGGACTGTTCCCACAAGGAACAGGGTCAAGACTGATTTGCATATGGCTGGGTCCAAACTGGGTTAGTGTGGTGAGCAAAAGAATGATGGATTAAACCCAGATCCTTGTGACTGGGGGTGAGTGTTTGCATTGTCCAGCATTCCGTCCATCAATTGTTTCTTTTGCATATGTCGCCCTAAGTGGGAAGGGTATGCCCAGACGTGGGTCCCGTGCTCACTACACCACTGGATTCAAGCTAGCCTGGGTGATGAAGGATGATGCCCTGAAACCGGTCCCAGGATGCTTGTTTCCGGTCCAGGGAGGACCTGGCTTGGCAGTTCGGGCTGGACTGTTCCCACAAGGACCAGGGTCAAGACTGATTTGCATATGGCTGGGTCCAAACTGGGGTAGTGTGGTGAGCAAAAGAATGATGGATTAAACCCAGATCCTTGTGAATGGGGGTGACTGTTTGCATTGTCCAGCATTCCGTCCATCAATTGTTTCTTTTGCATATGTCGCCCTAAGTGGGAAGGGTATGCCCAGACGTGGGTCCCGTTCTCACTACACCACTGGATTCAAGCTAGCCTGGCTGAGGAAGGGTGATGCACTGAAACCGGTCCCAGGATGCTTGTTTCCGGTCCAGGGAGGACCTGGCTTGGCAGTTCGGGCTGGACTGTTCCCACAAGGAACAGGGTCAAGACTGATTTGCATATGGCTGGGTCCAAACTGGGTTAGTGTGGTGAGCAAAAGAATGATGGATTAAACCCAGATCCTTGTGACTGGGGGTGAGTGTTTGCATTGTCCAGCATTCCGTCCATCAATTGTTTCTTTGCATATGTCGCCCTAAGTGGGAAGGGTATGCCCAGACGTGGGTCCCGTGCTCACTACACCACTGGATTCAAGCTAGCCTGGGTGATGAAGGATGATGCCCTGAAACCGGTCCCAGGATGCTTGTTTCTGGTCCAGGGAGGACCTGGCTTGGCAGTTCGGGCTGGACTGTTCCCACAAGGAACAGGGTCAAGACTGATTTGCATATGGCTGGGTCCAAACTGGGGTAGTGTGGTGAGCAAAAGAATGATGGATTAAACCCAGATCCTTGTGACTGGGGCTGACTGTTTGCATTGTCCAGTATTCCGTCCATCAATTGTTTCTTTTGCATATGTCGCCCTAAGTGGGAAGGGTATGCCCAGACGTGGGTCCTGTGCTCACTACACCACTGGATTCAAGCTAGCCTGGCTGATGAAGGGTGATGCCCTGAAACCGGTCCCAGGATGCTCGTTTCCGGTCCAGGGAGGACCTGGCTTGGCAGTTCGGGCTGGACTGTTCCCATAAGGAACAGGGTCAAGACTGATTTGCATATGGCTGGGTCCAAACTGGGGTAGTGTGGTGAGCAAAAGAATGATGGATTAAACCCAGATCCTTGTGACTGGGGTGAATGTTTGCATTGTCCAGCATTCCGTCCATCAATTGTTTCTTTTGCATATGTCGCCCTAAGTGGGAAGGGTATGCCCAGACGTCTGTCCCGTGCTCACTACACCACTGGATTCAAGCTAGCCTGGCTGATGAAGGGTGATGCCCTGAAACCGGTCCCAGGATGCTTGTTTCCGGTCCAGGGAGGACCTGGCTTGGCAGTTCGGGCTGGACTGTTCCCACAAGGAACAGGGTCAAGACTTATTTGCATATGGCTGGGTCTAAACTGGGGTAGTGTGGTGAGCAAAAGAATGATGGATTGAACCCAGATCCTTGTGACTGGGGGTGAATGTTTGCATTGTCCAGCATTCCGTCTATCAATTGTTTCTTTTGCATATGTCGCCCTAAGTGGGAAGGGTATGCCCAGACGTGGGTCCCATGCTCACTACACCACTGGATTCAAGCTAGCCTGGCTGATGAAGGGTGATGCCCGGAAACCGGTCCCAGGATGCTTGTTTCTGGTCCAGGGAGGACCTGGCTTGGCAGTTCGGGCTGGACTGTTCCCACAAGGAACAGGGTCAAGACTGATTTGCATATGGCTGGGTCCAAACTGGGGTAGTGTGGTGAGCAAAAGAATGATGGATTCAACCCAGATCCTTGTGACTGGGAGTGAATGTTTGCATTGTCCAGCATTCCGTCCATCAATAGTTTCTTTTGCATATGTCGCCCTAAGTGGGAAGGGTATGCCCAGACCTGGGTCCCGTGCTCACTACACTACTGGATTCAAGCTAGCCTGGCTGATGAAGGGTGATGCCCGGAAACCGGTCCCAGGATGCTTGTTTCCGGTCCAGGGTGGACCTGGCTTGGCAGTTCGGGCTGGACTGTTCCCACAAGGAACAGGGTCAAGACTGATTTGCATATGGCTGGGTCCAAACTGGGGTAGTGTGGTGAGCAAAAGAATGATGGATTAAACCCAGATCCTTGTGACTGAGGGTGAATGTTTGCATTGTCCAGCATTCCGTCCATCAATTGTTTCTTTTGCAACCAACAACCTCTCAGCAATCCCTCTGTGTGTGACTTAGTGAAGGTAACAGGAGGGGTAGTTGGCCCCCAAGGACCCTCAGGAGTACAATGGACTTCATGCCCAACTAGTAGTGTGCTAGGAAGTGTTTGCAGAGTTGTGGAGAAAGGAGGCCTCTTAGCAATCCTGCTGTCTGAACATGCAGCTCCCTCTCAGTCAAAGCAACTGTGCTCTGCTTTGAGAAAGCAATCAAAATGCTCTCGCATGGTCAAAGCGGAGCACAGTTTTTTATGACTTAGTGGGAGAAGTAAAGCTCCCACCAAGCCATAGCAAACAGCTATGTCCTGGGGTGAGCACCCTGGGACAAAGCAGGAGATGTCCCTGGGGGTGGCGGTCGTCAGCCCATCTTTGGCTCCAGTAGGGGGGCCGCGCAGCCCCCTCCAATCTTTACCACTGCCCCCGTATTGCTATGCATGTCCTGGTGCTGCTGGGGCGCTCGGGCCTGCCCGCATTTCTTTAATTCATTGCCCCAGGGAGGTCGCTGTCCCCGGGCTGCGGGATGGATGCACAGGCATCCCTGCATTTCCAAAGTCCATTGTCAAGGGCAGGTGGCGATCCCTGGGGCTGAGCACGGCCCCCGCATAATATTACATATGCCCCCAGGACTTAGACCCCCCTGGGGGCTGTTTTAAAAACGAGTGCAGGAGCTCGCGCTTGTGTTTTAAAAAAAAAACAATTATTGCGAATTTGCAAATTCATTGCGACCTTGCCATATTTTTATTTTTTTTAAATGCTTTTTTTTGCTTGGTGGGGTTCCAGCGGTACCCCAAGACCATGGCTTGGGGGGGGTCAGGGTATTGCTACCCTGCCCCCTTATCTTTATTTTTACTTTTTTTCTTTTGGGACTCGGTAAAGCCTAGTCTCCAGATGGCTGCCGGCACTTCTTGGTTGACATGTTGGCATCCAATCATAGCTGTGCATTTCCCTACACAAGCTCGTTTTTTTTTGTTGTAAAGTCGTCACGGCCAGAGATATCTCTAACTGTATTTTCATAAATTTCTCAAAAACTATTGAACAGACTTGCATCTAATAACATAAAGCACAATCTGCGTAACATCTACCTTTCTGCCTCATTTGGTGTAATTCTGCCCAGCAGTTTGGGCTGTAGGTTCGACTCTGCATCCTATGGGAATTAACATGGGAAAATACACTTTTTTTGCCCCTTTTCTCACTGATGACATCATCCAGTGAATGTGTGTTTCTTTAAAGTTTAAATATGTTATATATATATATATATGCCAAGGTGTATTGAAGAATGAGTGGGTATATACGTGTCTGAATAGATGATTTAGTAGGAGCGTGACTGATTGTATAACTGACTGATTAAGCGTATCTTACTGAATGCATGGGTTAGTGAGTCAACTGTAAATGTCTGTGTCAGTCTGTCAGTTGGTGTATAAGCGGCTGCATGGGTTGGTGAGTAGCTACATGACTGTCTATATGGGTTATTGATTGGTTGTCTGAGTATCTGTATGGGTGCCTGAGTGTCTTTGTGGGTGGGTGGGGGGTGTGTGACTCTGTGCATAGATGTGTGAGTGGGTGATTCACTGGGTGTATGGGTTCAAGAGTGCATCTGTGAAGGGCTGTATGAATGAGTGAATGGATGTCTCAGTGGTATATGTGTGAGTTACTACATATGTGAAAGGCAGTTTATGTGAGTGTTGGAGTATATAAATCACTATACGTGAGAGTGAGTGACTGTGAGAGTGGTTGTATGGATGAGTGCGTGCTTGTATCAGTGATTGTATAAGAGAGTAAGTATGTGTTAGTATTTGTATAAATAAGTGAGGTGGTCTGTGTAAAACTGTATAGGTGAGTAAATGGGTGTGATTGATTCTTTGCATGACTGAGGAGGTGTGTGAGTAAGTCTATGGATGAGTGGCAGTGTGTGAGTGTATGTATAGGTGTATGAGTGCATATGATAGTGCTGTATTGATGAGTGACTGCATGTATGAGTTACTGTATGGGTGAATGAGTGGATGTGTGTGTAGACCTAAGAATCCGTGAGTGCGTATGTAGTAACTGGTATTGGTGTGTCTATGGTTTCGAAAATGGTAGTCTGTATTTTAGAGTGAGTGTATCAAAAGTTATATTAGGGTGTGAGGAGGTGCATCAGATTATCACATGGGTGATGTCATCAGTGATGTCATTTGAGATGTCATCAGTGATGTCATCAGTGATGTCACTGACCATGTCATGAGTGATGTACTATGTGACGTCATCAGCAGTGCATTGCGGGGCGCGAGTTATAGTTAGCTGTACTAACTATAACGGCCGAATTTCTCTGGTTTTGTACGAGTGAAATGTCCAACTAACTATAACGTCCCTGAAACCTATGGTTTTTCAGTGAATTTCTAAGGTTTTTAAATGCTAATTTCTAACTATAACGTGCCTGAAACCTATGGTTTTTCAGTGAATTTCAAAGGTTTTTTAAATGCTAATTTCTAACTATAACATAGCAGTTGCGTTTGTAGAGTGGTGGAGAAAGGTGAGCGTGGCCTTCAAACACCTTTTAGCAATCCCACTGTGTGGGATTTAGCGGAGGTAACAGGAGGGCTAGTTAGCCCCCAACGTCAACCTTGGGGGCCAACTACCCCTTTTATTACCTCCAGTAAGTCCCACACAGCAGGATTGCTAACTTGTTATATCAGGCCCCGCCCCCTCCCTGCACCACTGTGCAAACGCGCCCCCTGGTGCGTTGTAAGTTGGGGGATTAAGTCCCCTTGAATCCTGAGGATCCCTGGGGGCCAACTAGCCCACCAGGTACCTCCAGTAAGCACCACAGAGCTGTGTTGCAGAGAGGTGTAAAAAGGGGCGTGGCCTCGAACCACCTCTCTGCAACGCAGCTCTGTGGCGCTTACTGGAGGTACCTGGTGGGCTAGTTGGCCCCCAGGGACCCTCAGGATTGAAGGGAACTTAATCCCCCAATTTACTACACGCCAGGGGGCGTGTTTGCACACATGTTATGTTAGGCCCCGCCCCCTCCCTGCACCACTGTGCAAACGCGCCCCCTGGCGCATTGTAAGTTGGGGGATTAAGTTCCCTTGAATACTGAGGGTCCCTGGGGGCCAACTAGCCCATCAGGTACCTCCAGTAAGCGCCACAGAGCTGCGTTGCAGAGAGGTGTAAAAAGGGGCATGGCCTCAGACCACCTCTCTGCAACGCAGCTCTGTGGCGCTTACTGGAGGTACCTGGTGGGCTAGTTGGCCCCCAGGGACCCTCAGTTTTCAAGGGGACTTAATCCCCCAACTTAGAACATGCCAGGGGGCGCGTTTGTACAGTGCTGCAGGGAGGGGGCGGGGCCTCCTGCGAGTTGCCGGTTTCTTTTTTCTTTTTTTTCTTTTTTTATTTTATAGGAGGGGGGCTGCGTGGCCCCCCTTCCCTGGGCCACTTTCGACCCCGGGGACCCCATCCCCCGGGGCCAGAGCATTTTCTTTTTAAAAACGGGAAGGGGGCCACGTGGCCGCCCTTCCCTGGGCCACTATTGGCCCCGGGGACCCCATCCCCCGGGGCCTGGCCTGTTTTTTTTAAATTTTTATATATATTTTTGCGGGGGTTCATGCAGTGGAACCGACAGCAGTTGACCATCGTCAAAGCCAAAGTCCAGCCATCTTGGAAATGGCAAATAAAGAGAAGAGATATTTTCACAGCCCCTGCTGTAAACACAAACTGCGGCTGTGCTTCTTGGCACACCGTGGCTACCGTGACGTGTTTATACTCTTGGGCGGCTGCAGGTCGTTGGTCGGATCAAAATTCGAAGGCTGGGGTTTGGAGGTGACAGAGATATGATGCGCAGGCCCCAGTACGGCATGCAGTACTGGTAGGTGATGGATGATGTGAAGGCCTCAGTACGGCATGCAGTACTGGTTGCTGACGGATGATGTGCAAGCCACAGTACAGCATGCAGTATTGGTAGGTGACGTGAGATGCAGAGGTCGCAGAATAGCACGCACTACAGATACAGAAGGTATGATGTACATTATGTTTCATTATGTCAGAACTGAAGCATTTTTAATGTTATATACAACCAAGCGGGAGTTGTTGCTTATTTATCTTATGCAACTAACAACCATTGACAAAGCCAATAGTCCTGGCTTGTTGTAGGTGTAATGTCTCTTGTTGTATTATATATCTGGATGCAATGACAGCAGCAGCAAAATACCAGTCGGACGGCGTACTATGCTAAGCACAGATGTTTAGTCTGGATGATTTGAAGCCACACCCTTAATTGCATCAGCCACGCCCCTTTGAGAGACTCTCCAGTTTTTTCATCCCACTTAAATCCCTGGTTAAGGCCACAGTATAACATGCAGTACTGGGGGAGGAGATACGATGCACAAGTTACAGTATTGCATGCAGTACTGATAGAACAAGTGTGACGTAGAAGACACGAGGTGGCACTAAGTGACGGTAAAGTGGGTGTAATGTAAAGGTGTAAAGGCCTTTCTGTAGTACTGAGTAAAGGCAGACTACGTATCATGTAGAGACCATGTTCAGCACTCAATGGATACAGATGATGTGAATAAATACGTGCTGCATCCCCAGTACTGGAAGAGGAGGTGTGGTGTAAAAGCCAAGCTGCAGCATCAGTGTCAACAGAGTAAACACTACCAAGGCCGCATTGTAGCACTCGGGTAAGGGAGAGAATGTTACACGCCGAGGCCACGTTGCACTGCTCACAGGTAGAGGAGGTTGATAAATGCTCACAGTATTACCTAGTACAGTTAGAGGAGGTATAGAATAAATGTCACGCTCCAGCACTACATAAAGAAAGCGAAGTGTAAAGATGCTGTTGTGGTACTCAACACAGGTGGAGGCAGTACCACGTAGAGGCCGCGCTGAGGCACTTGATAGCGATAGATGACAGGAGTACAGGTAAATGTTCAGTACAATGGGAAGATTTATTCTTTGAAGGACAGATGCAGCACTCGGTACAGGCAGAGGGGTCGTACTGGGGAGGTACGGATAGAAGAGGTATCCTGTAAAGACAGTGCTGCAGCTCTCGGTACAGGCAGATGAGTCATATACAGGGGAGGGACGGATAGAAGAGGTATCACGTGAAGGGCCTTCTGATTTTACTGGGTACAGGCCGGGGGCCAGGGAAGGTACGGATAGAAGAGGTGTCATGTAAAGACGGCGCTGCAGCATGCGGCACAGGCAGAGAAGCTATGTACAGGGCAGGTACAGCTACAGGATGTGCCTTGTTTAGGCCGTGCTGCAGCACGCGGCACAGGCAGAGGAGTCATGTGCACGGGAGGTACGGAAAGAAGAGTCATGGGATGGCCATGCTGCAACACTTGGTATAGGGAGAACATGTGTAGCAAAGTCTTGGTACAGGGAGAAGAGGTGACCGCTGGGACCAAGGTGAAGGCTTTTCTGCACGTTACAGATACATAAGGAGTGCTGGGCCTTAGAAGTTATGCTAAGGCTGCGCCGCAGTACTCGGTGCAGGTAAAGAGTAGAGGCGGAGAAGGCACCAGTGCGGCGCACGACTCCGTAAATGGCCACGCGTTATCGATCAGCCGAGCAGCTGTTAACAGACTGCACCTAGCGCGTGCAGAGCAGGCAGGGAAGAGCCCACGCGGGACCACAGCCCGAGCCTTATTAGAGTTCACAGCAGACACTTTGATGCTGAGAGGGAGCGCCGAAGTGCGCCTTCATTGCGCTCGGTTTGAAATGTTCCAGCGCTTCATTTTTTAAAAATTTTCGGCGGGATTCATGACCCCAACGCGAATTCCGCCGAAATTATATTAAAAAAATGCTTTTTTTGGCCCTGGGGGTCCTTGTGGGACCCTCTGAGCAGGCCTAGGGGGTCACGGTGTTTCTACCCTGCCCCCTTTTCTTCTTTTTTAACCTCTTTTTCACTGTTTTCTTGTGACTCGGTAACCGAGTCACAAGATGGCTGCCAACACTTCCTGGTTTGGAATGTTGGCAGCCAATCAGAATTGACCTTGTGCTCGGGAGGGTCCGCGAACCCTCCTCGGTGCTCAGATATATAAATGTTTTCTTTCTTTAATTTCTCAGCAACTACTGAACGGATTTACACCATTTAACAAAAAGGTCTCTTTCTGAACCAAGGGCTACCTTTTTGCCAAATTTGGTGTAATTCCGTTCAGCAGTTCGGACTGTAGACTGTTCCAATTTTTCCTATGGAAATTAACATGGGGAAAGCGTGTTTTGGGATCCCCCTTTTTTCTCGGCCCCCGCTTGACGAATCACCCCAAAACTATAAAGACAGGAGCTGACCGGAGCGCCCCACTAGTTGTGAAAATTTCGCGAAGAATCATTAAACGGCACCAATGATATTGGCAAAAGAAAAAACGCTAAATGAATAGAAATGAGGTCCTAACTATAACTACCTACTGCTGACCGCCAGTAGGTAATATATATATATATATATATCCATCCAAAACAGCGCGCTGTCGTTGGGGGCCCCCAACCCTGCAGGGCGGTCGTGACAAGCGGGAGACAGCATTTCCCGTATTTAAACATCCAACACAAAAGGCGTCACAACCTGGTTCTGGAAAAAGAAGCTTTATTTCTATTGGCACAGGCAACAACAATGGTGAGGCACCTGACGCGTTTCAGCGAATTGCCTTCCTCAGAGGTGCATCACATGTGCAATATCCCAGGTGTGATTACTGATGGTGAAGTTACCTGCCTGACTGCTGCTGTACTGCAAGTCCCATAATTCATCAGGAGCCTCAGTGGAATACCCGTGCAGTCATGGTGATGTTTAGCCCCACTGTCAGCTTCAGAGTGATGTTGCAGGTAAGTATGGTTCTTAGGCATATACTGGTGCATACAAGCTCTTTGTTGCAGCCCCACAATGTCCATAAGGTGCTGTGTCCAGAACGCGCCAAGTGGAGGCATCAGCCTCCCTCGGCTCCCTTTCTCGCCTCTCACTGTAATAATCGCCGGTAATTCCTCAGGCTCACAGTGGGGCAAGCGGGTCATGCCCCCCCATTAAACATCCAAAACAGCGTGCTGTCGTCGGGGGCCCCCAACCCTGCAGGGCGGTCATGACAAGCGGGAGACAGCATTTCCCGTATTTAAACATCCAACACAAAAGGCGTCACAACCTGGTTCTGGAAAAAGAAGCTTTATTTCTATTGGCACAGGCAACAACGATGGTGAGGCACCTGACGCGTTTCAGCGAATTGCCTTCCTCAGAGGTACATCACATGTGCAATGTCCCAAGTGTGATTACTGATGGTGAAGTCACCTTCCTGACTGCTGCCGTACAGCAAGTCCCATAATTCATCAGGAGCCTTGGTGGAATACCCGTGCAGTCATGGTGATGTTTAGCCCCACTGTCAGCTTCAGAGTGATGTTGCAGGTAAGTATGGTTCTTAGGCATATACTGGTGCACACAAGCTCTTTGTTGCAGTCCCACAATGTCCATAAGGTCCTGTGTCCAGAGCCTGCCAAGCGGAGGCATCATCCTCCCTCGGCTCCATTTCTCGCCCTCACTGTAATAATCGCCGGTAATTCCTCAGGCTCACAGTGGGGCAAGCGGGTCATGCCCCCCATTAAACATCCAAAACAGAGCGCTGTCGTCGGGGGCCCCCAACCCTGCAGGGCGGTCGTGACAAGCGGGAGACAGCATTTCCCGTATTTAAACATCCAACACAAAAGGCGTCACAACCTGGTTCTGGAAAAAGAAGCTTTATTTCTATTGGCACAGGCAACAACGATGGTGAGGCACCTGACGCGTTTCAGCGAATTGCCTTCCTCAGAGGTACATCACATGTGCAATGTCCCAAGTGTGATTACTGATGGTGAAGTCACCTTCCTGACTGCTGCCGTACAGCAAGTCCCATAATTCATCAGGAGCCTTGGTGGAATACCCGTGCAGTCATGGTGATTTTTAGCCCCACTGTCAGCTTCAGAGTGATGTTGCAGGTAAGTATGGTTCTTAGGCATATACTGGTGCACACAAGCTCTTTGTTGCAGTCCCACAATGTCCATAAGGTCCTGTGTCCAGAGCCTGCCAAGCGGAGGCATCAGCCTCCCTCGGCTCCATTTCTCGCCTCTCACTGTAATAATCGCCGGTAATTCCTCAGGCTCACAGTGGGGCAAGCGGGTCATGCCCCCCATTAAACATCCAAAACAGAGCGCTGTCGTCGGGGGCCCCCAACCCTGCAGGGCGGTCGTGACAAGCGGGAGACAGCATTTCCCGTATTTAAACATCCAACACAAAAGGCGTCACAACCTGGTTCTGGAAAAGAAGCTTTATTTCTATTGGCACAGGCAACAACGATGGTGAGGCACCTGACGCGTTTCAGCAAATTGCCTTCCTAGGGGTGCATCACATGTGCAATGTCCCAGGTGTGATTACTGATGGTGAAGTCACCTGCCTGACTGCTGCCGTACTGCAAGTCCCATAATTCATCAGGAGCCTCAGTGGAATACCCGTGCAGTCATGGTGATGTTTAGCCCCACTGTCAGCTTCAGAGTGATGTTGCAGGTAAGTACGGTTCTTAGGCATATACTGGTGCACACAAGCTCTTTGTTGCAGCCCCACAATGTCCATAAGGTGCTGTGTCCAGAACCCGCCAAGTGGAGGCATCAGCCTCCCTCGGCTCCCTTTCTCGCCTCTCATTGTAATAATCGCCAGTAATTCCTCAGGCTCACAGTGGGGCAAGCGGGTCATGCCCCCCCATTAAACATCCAAAACAGCGCGCTGTCGTCGGGGGCCCCCAACCCTGCGGGGCGGTTGTGACAAGCGGGAGACAGCATTTCCCATATTTAAACATCCAACACAAAAGGCGTCACAACCTGGTTCTGGAAAAAGAAGCTTTATTTCTATTGGCACAGGCAACAACGATGGTGAGGCACCTGACGCGTTTCAGCGAATTGCCTTCCTCAGAGGTGCATCACATGTGCAATGTCCCAGGTGTGATTACTGATGGTGAAGTCACCTGCCTGACTGCTGCCGTCCTGCAAGTCCCATATTTCATCAGGAGCCTCAGTGGAATACCCGTGCAGTCATGGTGATGTTTAGCCCCACTGTCAGCTTCAGAGTGATGTTGCAGGTAAGTACGGTTCTTAGGCATATACTGGTGCACATAGGCTCTTTGTTGCAGCCCCACAATGTCCATAAGGTGCAGTGTCCAGAACCCGCCAAGCAGAGGCATCAGCCTCCCTCGGCTCCCTTTGTCGCCTCTCACTGTAATAATCGCCGGTAATTCCTCAGGCTCACAGTGGGGCAAGCGGGTTGCAGTACGGCAGCAGTCAGGCAGGTGACTTCACCATCAGTAATCACACCTGGGACATTGCACATGTGATGTACCTCTGAGGAAGGCAATTCGCTGAAACGCGTCAGGTGCCTCACCATCGTTGCCTGTGCCAATAGAAATAAAGCTTCTTTTTCCAGAACCAGGTTGTGACGCCTTTTGTGTTGGATGTTTAAATACGGGAAATGCTGTCTTCCGCTTGTCACGACCGCCCTGCAGGGTTGGGGGCCCCCGACGACAGTGCGCTGTTTTGGATGTTTAATGGGGGGCATGACCCGCTTGCCCCACTGTGAGCCTGAGGAATTACCGGCGATTATTACAGTGAGAGGCGAGAAAGGGAGCCGAGGGAGGATGATGCCTCCGCTTGGCGGGTTCTGGACACAGCACCTTATGGACATTGTGGGGCTGCAACAAAGAGCTTGTGTGCACCAGTATATGCCTTAGAACCGTACTTACCTGCAACATCACTCTGAAGCTGACAGTGGGGCTAAACATCACCATGACTGCACAGGTATTCCACTGAGGCTCCTGATGAATTATGGGACTTGCAGGACGGCAGCAGTCAGGCAGGTGACTTCACCATCAGTAATCACACCTGGGACATTGCACATGTGATGCACCTCTGAGGAAGGCAATTTGCTGAAACGCGTCAGGTGCCTCACCATCGTTGTTGCTTGTGCCAATAGAAATAAAGCTTCTGCAAGCTGTGCAGAAAATTTCAAATGATTTGTGGCACTGAGGAAGGTACTATACCGAAACGCGTCTGCTCAATAAATCATTCTGAAGACCCCGTGAGTGCTCCGATTTCTTACCGTAGTTGTTGTGTAACAAACGACCTCACCCGTCGCACGGAAGCACCCGCCGAGTGTTCGACCGCCTGGTGGAACGTTGTTGGGATATATATATATATATATATATAAAACTCACGCCCCCGCAATGCACTGTTGATGACGTCACGTATTACATCACTCATGACATGATCAGTGACATCATTGATGACATCACTGATGACATCTCAATTGCGAAATGCGATCCACGCGTTTCGGCTCGTCCGAACCTTGATAACGATACAAGACGTCATTGTAGCTTCCTTATTTAAATGTACAAATGCATCCAGCTGCCAACATTAACAAAGGACTACATATTACTTTAATCCAAAAAGCTGGCAGCCATATTGGCCTGGTCACGGTGTGAAAATTCAGGAATTGATACAATAAAGAAAAGAAATCAAGTGTTAATATGCACACAATGTCATTTCAGCATATCTTGCCCCGTGACCGCCGTACCTGTATGTTCGTCAACTTGACTTGTTCATAATAAACATACATAGGATTGCAAACATCAACATAAACAATGGACGACACATTACTTTAAAGTGAAAGGCTATCGGCCATATTGATCTGGGCACGTTGCGTATTATAATGGTTCTTACACGAAAGAAAAGAAAAAAAGGGTGTTAATATACACACACTATCCATAAATAAAGTTCTAGCGATTATAGTTCCATTCCATTCACAGCTCATTTGAGATGTCATGAGTGATGTCATGAGTGATGTCACTGACCATGTCATGAATGATGTAATGTCTGAGGTCATAAGCAGTGCATTGCGGGGTGTAAGTTATAGTTAGCTCAGGCAACTATAACTGCTGAATTTCACTGGTTTTGTACGAGTGAAATCTGAGTCTAACTATAACGTCCCTGTAATCTTTGTTTTTTTCAGCGAATTTCTAGGTTTTTTTAACGTTAAGTAAGATGCCTATCACAATGGATGGTGGGGGTTGGAAGCAGGGCCTGGCCTGGCATTGTGCTGCCCCCACCCAAGCTTGCTGCTCCTGCCTCCCCTCCTCCTTGCCATCCATTGTCCAAGTCCATGCCCCTGCTCCCTCATTACAGCCCTGTGTGGCCGTTGTTCTGCCACTGGCCTTCCCGCCTTCTCTGAACAATTAGCTTGCTGCCCCATCCACCTCTTCCCTATCCTCTGTTGTCTGAATCCATGCACTAGCTTTCTCCCTCCTGCCATGCATGTCCTGATGTGCTGCCACTGCCCTCCATTTAGCATGATGTCCCAGTCCACCCCTCCTGCCCTCCATTGCCCAATTCTATGCCCCATCATTGACCTCCTGCTTAGCCTCTGTGCTTAGCTTGCTGCCCCTACTCTCCTTCCCCCTGCCCTCCGATGTCTGTGTGCATGCCCCATCTCCATCCTTTTTGCCCACCATGTTCCATGGACCTGCCCCTCCTATCTATTCTGAGTGTTCTGTTGAGCTGTCACTCCCCTTCCTCCTGCCTAGCATTGTCAGATGAGTGTAACCTGTCCCTGCCACCTCCACCCTGCCTGTCCACATTCCATGCCCCTATCCCCTTCCTCCTGCCCTCCATGGTCCATTTTACTGCCACACCCTTCTGCCCTCCCTGGTCTGTTGTGCTGCAACTGCTCCTCCTGCCTACCCCGCGTGGTCTGTTGTGAGGCCCCTTCCCCTGAACTCTCTTGTCTGTGCCCAGCTCCTATCGCTCCCTTCTATCCTCCATGGTCCTTTCTGCAGGCACCTGCCCCCTCCTTCTCGCCCATCATGGCCATTGTGCTGCCACTAACCCTCCCGCTTGCCATGCATGGTCTTCTGTGCTGCCATGGCCCCTCCTACCTTCCCTGTGTGGTCAGCTAGCTGCCCCATACCCCCTCCCACCTTCCCTCCATGGTCTGTGTGTATGCCATAATAGTCTCACTGTTGCTCTCCATGGTTTGTCTTGCTTCTAGTGCCCATCCTCCCTGACCTCCATTGTCAGCTTGCTGCTCCTGCCCTGCCCCCTTGCCCCTGCCCTCTGTTTTCCATGTGCAGACCCCTATTCCCTCCCTCCTGGCTTGTCTGTTCCATTGTAATGCCCCTGATCCCTACCTCCTGCCCTTTATGGTCCGTTATGCTGCAGCTTTCTCTCCTGTCTGTCCATTATGGTCAGCTAGCTGCCATTGCCTCTTTCCCCTCTGTTCTCTGTTGTCCATGTGCATGGTCCTGTCCCCTCCCTATTGCTTTCCATGGATTGTTGTGCTGCACTCTTGTCCTGCATGCCCTGTGTGGTGTATTGTGCTGCTGCAAACCCTGATGCCTGCCCTGTAAGGTCAGTTTGGTGCACCTGTCCATGTCCCTCCTGTCCTCTGTTATCCGAGTCCATGTTCCTACCCCCATTCCTCCTGCCTTCCATGATCCAATGTACCATACTTGCTAACAGTTTGAACTTGGTAAGAGGGAGATTTTGAAAAAAAACTGGGGTATTGATTTTCCCCATTGACTTACATTGAAAAAGAGGAGATTGTAGACAGGAGACAGATCAAATAAAGCCCATTTGGGCTTAAAAACATTGGGCGTTTCCTGGCTGAATCGGGTCTGTTGGCATGTATGGTTGTACTACCACTGCCTCTTCCTTCTGCCCACAATGGTCTATTATATTGCCACAGCCTCTCTTGCCTGTCCTGCATTGTTGGTTTGTTGCCCCTGCCCCCTTTCCACTGCCCTCCATAGTCTGTTGTGCTACCACTGCCCTTCCTGCCTGCCCAGTGTGGTCAAATTGTTGCCTCTGCACCCTCATACCTGCCTTCAATTTTCTGAGTCCGTGCCCCTGGCCTCTGCCTCTCAACAGTATCCTAATGAACAACTAGATTGCTAACATTCTATATTTATTACAAAAGTGTGGCACGCCTGACGTCATCTTGATATAATCAAAAGTGTAATACCTAGAGAATTTCCTTTAGAAATTACAGAAATAAGAGGGTCTTATTTGCATCGAAATTATGGTTAGTGCTCTAAAAACTAAAATGAGGACATATTTTCTGAGTTTTCAAATAGCGACAAAGCACTTTTAAATTATTTGTTATCTTTATGTTTTTTATCCAGTTGACCACTTGATTAAATGTTGCACTTAGGGGAGAGGATGTGGTATTACTTCCAGAGCTGCAGACTTTGCAACTGGGGAGCCAGGTTGGAGTTTCTGCTTCAGCTCGACATTCTGTGATTCTGGTCAAATCACTTAATCTCCCCATGTCTACAACCAACATGAATTTGTCCTTGTGTGATGTAACCAATGCTCATGTAAAGCACTCCAATACCTGACCAGTCTGCACCATATAAAACTGCAAAAAAACTAAAAATAAAAAGTGTTTTGCACACTTCTGTCATTGGGCTATACGTGGGCTACATCTGGGTGATATTTGTGCTACATTTGGGCTCTTTTGCTTCTGGTGGCAATCTTGGGAGATTTATTTGTTATGAAGTTTCCTAATTTCCTCATTTACTGCAGTCTCCTCAGTAGGAAATGCTTTCAGTTTTCAGGGAAGTCTGCTGCTGGTATTGAAAGTGCATGTTTCAGTCTGCATGTCAGAATTTTTTAATGAAATAGAAGAGGATTTGAGAAGTCACTCAAAATGTGCCCTAATTTTTCTTTCTTCAGCACTAATCATAATGTCTATGGCAAAATGAACCCCCTCAGTTTGTTCCTTTTTAAATCACATGTTTTAAGTGTTACCAGTTTATTCCAATCAAGATGGCTTCAGGTGTGCCATACTTTTGTCATAAGTAAGACTGTTAGCGCTCTAGTTGTTCTTTAGAACACTCTGGGACATTCTGTCATTGGGCTATACGTGGGCTACATCTGGGTGATATTTGTGCTACATTTGGGCTCTTTTGTCTCTGGTGGCCATCTTGGGAGACTTATTTGTTATGAAGTTTCCTAATTTCCTCATTTACTACAGTCTCCTCAGTAGGAAATACTTTCAGTTTTTTACTTTGATTCCATCAAGAAGGCATTCAGATGTGTCACACATTTGCCATAAATTCAGAATGTTAGCACTCTAGTTGCTCATTAGATCACTGTAGTAAAGCTACTTCTCACCAGGGAAGTCTGCTGCTGTTATTGAAAGTGCATGTTTCAGTCTGCATGTCAGAATTTGTTAATGAAATAAAAGAGGATTTGAGAAGTCACTCAAAATGTGCCCTAATTTTTCTTTCTGCAGCACTAATCATAATTTCTATGGCAAAATGAACCCCCTCATTTTGTTTCTTTTTAAATTAAATGTTTTAAGTGTTACCTCTTTATTCCAATCAAGATGGCTTCAGGTGTGCCATACTTTTGTCATAAGTAAGACTGTTAACGCTCTAGTTGTTCTTTAGAACACTCTGGGAAGCTGGAGAGAACACAAAGGAATCAACTGACAGTCTCTGCCCTTGTTGGATGTACATGTTTTACTGAGAATGTCAGACTTCATTCTCATATGACTGAGAAAGATAATGTGAATTTACAGAAAATATGCTCTCATTTTAGCTTCTAGATCACCTTCCAAACCTTTATGGGAAAAGTATGAGAAAATAGTTTTCTCTCAAACATGATTCATGATATCCCAGCAGAAGGCTTTTTCACAGGGTAAAATCACCTTAGAACACACCACAATTCCTAAAATTAGTATGGTACCATCAACAAATGATTTATAATGTAACTAAAGTCTTATCACCCTTTATACGTTCTCCTTTTGGTGACCCTCAAAACCTTCCATTCACTACAATGCATTTTAATGGGGTGCTATCATGTATATTGGTCCCAAGATGGCTGCCAACACTTATTGGATGAAGTGCTGACAGCCAATCAGATCTCACGATGAGATGTGTGGTTAGGCTCCGCCCAGATATATAAATTTCTTTTTCCTTTAATATGTATAAAACTACTGAATGGATTTACACCATTTAAACAAAAGGGCGCTTTCTGAACCAAGAGCTACCTTTTTGCCAAATTTGGTGTAATTCCGATCAGCAGTTCGGGCTGTAGCCTTGTCTAAAGTTTCCAATGGAAATTTGTGTTATAATTTTTTATTGACATTTTGAGAAAATTGCATCATAAGTACAATAAAGTTAATAATAACTTACAATTTGAATGATATGAATAAATATACAGAATATATGGAAAAGAAAACAAGAGAATGCATATATGATAAATACTATGCATCAATAAATAACACTTACAACTATAAAGATAAATAGTTAGACTATTGAATAAATATGGTGTGAGAAACGTTAAATATTTAAATAATGCAAGCAACATATATAAGAGATATAAAAGTCTTAAAGAATCAATCATAGAGTTAACTCAATAAATATATAAATTAAACTTTATATATAACTACAAATATAGAAAATAGTAAATTGACAAATCTCCTCAACCCTCTAGGAGTAATTCATTTGTAAAATCGAAAATTTTAAAATATATCAAGAAAGGAGTATTGAATAGAATATAGAAAAATAGTTGATATAAGAACTAACAAAGCATATCAATAGAAGTTATATGAAGAGAAATGAGAAATGAGATGTCAATAAGATATAGTAAGAGTAAAAGAAAAGAAGAAACTTAGAAAAGATAGAATAATAAGATAATAGAATAATAAAATAATAATACAACAAAACTATAAGTTAATACAATAATAGGAAAGCATGAAAAACCAGGGGTGGAGAGAGGGAGGGAGAGAGAAAGAAAGAAAGTATATTGTCAAATGTCAGATCAAGGAGTATTAGTATCCACTCCTGGAGTGTTATCATCAATATCCATGCCACTATTCAGGTTCAAGAAAGGTGACCAAACACGAAGAAATATGTCAGTTTGATTTTGAAGATTATAAATTATTCTCTCATGTGACGCTGTTTTTTCCAATGGAAATTAACATGTGGAAAACGCGTTTTGTGATTTCCCTTTTTTCTCAGCCCTCGCTTGACGAATCACCCCGAAACGTTCAAGAAAGGAGCTGACCGGAGTGCCCCATTAGTTTCAAAAATTTCGCAAAGATTCGTCAAACGGCATCAAAGATATTGGCAAAAGAAAAAACGCTTTTTGAATAGAAACAAGGTCCTAACTCTATAACTACCTACTGGCGACCGCCAGTAGGTTATATATATTATCTACTGGCGGTCGCCAGTAGATAGTTATAGTTAGGACCTATTATCCATAGGAAATTTGTAACATTCTTTTCCCAATAACTTTGGCGCCGGTTGACGAGTCTTCGCGAAATTTTCAAAACTTATGGCCCGCTCCGGTCAGCTTCTATCTTGAAAGTTTCAGGGTGATTCAGCAAGCGGGGGCCGAGAAAAAAGGGGGGTCCCAAAACGTGTTTTCTCCATGTTAATTCCCATAGGAAATTTTAGACACGGCTACAGCCCGAACTGCTGAACGGAATTACACCAAATTTGGCAAAAAGGTAGCGCTTGGTTCAGAAAGCGACCTTTTTTTAAATGGTGTAAATCCGTTCAGTAGTTGCGGAGAAATTCAAAAAATAAGAGTCAAAAATCAATTTCCCATAGGAAACTTTATGCAAGGCTACAGCCAAAACTGCTGAACGGATTTACCCCAAATTTGGCAAAAAGGTACTGCTTGGCTCAGAAAGCACCCTTTTTAAAAATGGTGTTAATCCGTTCAGTAGTTGCTGAGAAAATCCAAAATAAAAGTTTTGATATTTAGAGGCACGGAGGATCCGCGGACCCTCCCGACCATGAGCTTCATGCTAATTGGCTGTCAACACTCCAAACCAGGAAGTGTTGGCAGCCATCTTGTGCATCGGTAGAATCAAGGCACAAGAAAACAGGGAAAAAAACGCAAAAAACAAGAAAAGGGGGCAGGGTAGAAACACCCTGACCCCCTAGGCCTGCTTAGGGGGTCCCACAAGGACCCCAATGGCCCAAAAAAGCATTAAAAAAAAAAAAAAATCACGGGATGCGCGGAGGATCCGCGGATCTGGGAAAGAAGAAAAAAAGAACGAAGCGCAGGCTCCCGCGCTTCTTTATTAATTAGCCCCCGGGTGGGCCAAGTCCCAGGGGCATTTGTAAAATATATTTGCGGGGGCCCAGGGGGACCCCAGCAGCCCCGGGGACTGCCACCCCCTGGGGCTTTCTATAAATATTTGCGGGGGGCACACAGCCCCCCCGCAGCCCCGAGGACCGCCACCTCCCGGGGCTTTTATTTTAAATAGGTTGGGGCCTCCAAGCCCCCCAAGCCCCGGGGACCGCCACCCCCCGGGGCTTTATTTACATATTTGTGGAGGGGCTCACGGCCCCCCCGCAGCCCCAGGGACCGTCACATCCCTGGGGCACTAAGAATGCAAATTTAGGGTCCGTTACGGACCCCCGAGCCCCGGGGACCGCCACCCCCTGAGGCTTTGCTAATGTTGGGAGGGGGGCCACGCGGCCCCCTCCTGGAGGCAGTGATGGCCCTGGGGACCGCCACCCCCCAGGGCCGGCTCCTGCAGTGTCCCAGGGTACCCACCCCCGGGACACTGCTGTTTGCAATGACAGGGCGGGAGCCTAGTGGCTCCTGCCCTGTCATTGCAAACTCTGGTTTGGGTTTTGAAAGCGAGAGCAGGAAACCTGCTCTCGCTTTCAAAATCCAAACCACATTGCTTTTCCACATGGGGCGCTGCATCTTAGCAGCTCCCCGTGTGGAAAAGCAATGCCGGCTCCCGCAGGAGGCGGGGAGCCGGCGGGACCGTGGGGGAATTGGGGACCCCCCACAGTCCCCAACGAGAGGCCTGGCCCTGGGGATGGGGTCCCCGGGGCCATTAGTGGCCCGGGAGGGGGCCACGCGGCCCCCCCTCCACCATTATAATTTTTTTTTTTTAAAGATGGAAAGGCCGGCCCCGGGGATGGGGTCCCGGGGCCATAAGTGGCCTGAGGAGGGGGCCACGCAGCCCCCTCCAATAATTTAAATTAAAAAAAAACATGGCCATGCCCCGGGGGATGGGGTCCCCGGGGCCGAATATGGCCTCGGGAGGGGGGCAACGCGGCCCCCTTCCAATTTTTAAAAATAGGGGTCAGGCCCTGGGGGATGGGGTCCCCAGGGCCAATAAAATAGGAAAGGAAGGGGGGCCACACAGCTCCCCTTCTTAAAAAAAAAAGAAAAAAAAAAGACCGGCATCGCGCCGGAGGCCCCGCCCCCTCCCTGCAGCACTCTGCAAACGCGCCCCCTGGCGCGTTGTAAGATGGGGAACTAATTCCCCTTGAATACTGGGGGTCCCTGGGGCCAACTAGCCCACCAGGAACCTCCAGTATGCGCCAGGAGGCTGCGTTGCAGAGAGGTGTTCAGAGGCCATGCCCCTTTTACACCTCTCTGCAACGCAGCTCTATGGCGCTTACTGGAGGTACCTGGTGGGCTACTTGGACCCCAGGGACCCTCAGGATTCAAGGGGACTTAATCCCCCAACTTAAAACACACCACGGGGCGCGTTTGCGCAGTGGTGAAGGGAGGGGGCAGGGCCTGAGGTGACATGTGTGCAAACACGCCCTGTGGCGCGTTTTAAGTTGGGGAATTAATTCCTCTTCAATCCTGAGGGTTCCTGGGGGCCAACTAGCCCACCAGGTACCTCCAGTAAGCGCCACAGAGCTGCGTTGCAGAGTGGTGTAAAAGGGCGTGGCCTCTGAGCACCTCTCTGCAAGGCAGCTCCCTGGCGCATACTGGAGGTACCTGGTGGGCTAGTTGGCCCCAGGGACCCTCAGGATTGAAGAGGAATTAATTCCCCAACTTAAACACGCCACAGGGCGTGTTTGCACACATGTCACCTCAGGCCCCGCCCTCTTCCTTCACCACTGTGCAAAGCGCGCCCCTGGCGAGTTGTAAGTTGGGGAATTGATTGCCCTTGAATACTGAGGGTCCCTGGGGGCCAACTAGCCCACCAGGTACCTCCAGTATGCGCCATGGAGCTGCGTTGCAGAGAGGTGTTCAGAGGCCACGCCCCTTTTGACACCTTTCTGCAACGCAGCTCTGTGGCGCTTACTGGAGGTACCTCGTGGGATAGTTGGACTCCAGGGACTCTCAGGATTCAAGGGGACTTTATCCCCCAACTCCAAAACGCGCCACGGGGTGCGTTTGCACAGTGGTGATGGGAGGGGGCGGGGCCTGAGGTGACATGTGTGCAAACACACCCTGTGGCGCGTTTTAAGTTGGGGAATTAATTCCTCTTCAATCCGGAGGGTCCCTGGGGGCCAACTAGCCCACCACTTACCTCCAGTAAGTGCCACTGCGCTGCGTTGCAGAGAGGTGGCCCAGGCCATGCCCCTTTCCATACCACTCTGCAACGCAGCTCTGTGGCGCTTACTGGAGGTAAGTGGTGGGCTAGTTGGCCCCCGGGGACCCTCAGGACTCAAGGGGACTTAATCCCCCAATTTACAACGCACCAGGGGGTGCGTTTGCGCAGTGGTGCAGGGAGGGGGCGTGGCCTGATGTCACAAGTGTGGAAATGCGCCCTGTGGCGTGTTTTAAGTTGGGGAATTAAGTCCCCTTGAATCCTGAGGGTCCCTGGGGGCCAACTACCCCACCAGGTATGTCCAGTAAGTGCCACAGAGTTGCATTGCAGAGAGGTGTAAAATGGGGCATGGCCTCAGACCACCTCTCTGCAATGCAGCTCAGTGGTGCTTACTGGAGGTACATGGTGGGCTAGTTGGACCCAGGGACTTTCAGGATTCTAGGGGACTTAATCCCCCAACTTAAAACGTGCCACGGGGGTGCCTTTGCACAGTGGTGAAGGGAGGGGCGGGGCCTGAGGTGACATGTGTGCAAACACGCCCTGTGGCGCGTTTTAAGTTGGGGAAATAAGTCCCCTTTAATCCTGAGGGCCCCTGGGGGCCAACTAGGCCACTAGGTACCTCCAGGAAGCGCCACAGGCCTGCGTTGCAGAGAGGTGGTCCAGGCCACGCCCCTTTTACACCTCTGTGCAACGCAGCTCTGTGGCGCTTACTGGAGGTACTTAGTGGGCTAGTTGGACCCCTGGGACCCTCAGGATTCAAGGGACTTAATTTCCCAACTTAAAACGGCCACAGGGCATGTTTACACAGTGGTGAAGGGAGGGACGGGGCCTGAGGTGACGTGTGCAAACACGCCCTGTGGCGCATTTTAAGTTGGGGAATTAATTCCCCTTCAATCATGAGGGCCCCTGGGGGCCAACTAGCCCACCAGGTGCTTCCAGTAAGCGCCACTGCGCTGCGTTGCAGAGAGGTGGTCCAGGCCATGCCCCTTTTTACACCTCTCTGCAACACAACTCTGTGGCGCTTACTGGAGGTACCTGGTGGGCTAGTTGGACCCCAGGGACCCTTAGGATTCAAGGGGACTTTATTCCCCAACTTAAAATGGCCACAGGGCGTGTTTGCACACATGTAACCTCAGGCCCCCCCTCCCTACACCAGTGTGCAAACGCGCCCCATGGCGCGTTTTAAGAGGTAGTTTTAATCCCCCTGCCCTATTATGTACTAGGGAGTTACAGAGGAGGTCATGCTAATCATTGGGTACCCCAACGCATAGTGTTCCCTAGTGTATGTAGGTGTTTTAACTGTATTCTAAGTGTCTTTTACCATAGCACTGGCTCTAGGCCTGGTTAGTCAGAGCCAGTTACCACAAGTACCCGTCTGGAAAAGGTGTGGGCACAGGATGATTTTGCAACAAGGCCTCTTTCTGCTCCTCTGTTGGTTCTTTCTGCACATGTCTTGCTTCTTCCTGCATTTTTCTTCGTCTTTGTGGACTTCTGTTTCTTTCTACATTTCTTTTGCTTCTTTCTGTGCGTTTTTTCTTCTTTCTTCACATGTCCTACTTCTGTAGGCATAGTTACAAACTAGCATTTGAAAAACCTTTGAAATTCACTGAAAAAACCATAGGTTTCAGGCACGTTATAGTTAGAAATTAGCATTTAAAAAACCTTTGAAATTCACTGAAAAAACCATAGGTTTCAGGCACGTTATAGTTAGAAATTAGCATTTAAAAAACCTTAGAAATTCACTGAAAAACCATAGGTTTTAGGGAAAGTTATAGTTAGTTGGACATTGCACTCGTACAAAACCCGTGAAATTCCCCCGTTTTAGTTAGTTCAGCTAACTATAACTCGCGCCCCCGCAATGCACTGCTGATGACGTCACATATTACATCACTCATGACATGGTCAGTGACATCACTGATGACATCTCTGATGACATCTCAAATGACATCACTGATGACATCACTGATGACATCATCCATGTGATAATTTCATGCATCTTCTCACACCCTAACATAACTTTAGATACACCCACTCTAAATTACAGACTGCCATTCTCAAAACCATAGACACTCCAACACCAATAACTACATACCCACTCACTGATTCTTAGGTCTACACACACATCCACTCACTCACCCGTACAGTCACTCATACTTATGGTCACTCAGTACAGGACTATCATATGCACTCATACACCTATATAGACACTCACACACTGCCACTCATCCATAGAGGTACTCACACACCTAGTCAGTCATACAAATAATTATTCAAACTACCCTTTACTCACCTATACAGTTATACACACACCAGCTCACTTAGTCATACAAATACTAGCACATTCTTACGTTCTTATACAATCACTGATACAAGCAAACACTCATCCATGCAGCCACTCTCACAATCACACATCTCACTTATAGACATTTATATACTCTAACACACATATATACTGCCTTTTATATATGTAGTTACTTACACATGTACAAATGAGATATACATTCACTCACTAACACACCCATACACACACTCACCCACCCATACAGTCCATCACAGATGCACACTTCAAACTATGCACCCAGTGAATCACCCACTCACACATCTATGCACAGAGTCACACACACCCCACCCACACAAACACTCAGGCACCCATACAGATACTCAGACAACCAATCAATAACTCATATAGACACTTATGTAGTTATTCACAAACCCATGCAGTCACTTACACACCAACAGACAGACGGATACAGAGATTCACACAGTTTAGTCACTAACCCATGCATTCACTAACATATGTTTAACCACTCACTTATAGAGTCAGTCACGCACCTAGTAAAACATCCATTCAGACACTTATACACCCACTCATTCTTCAATACGCCTTTACCTATATATATTAAACATATTTAAACTTTACAGAAACACACAGTCACTGGATGATGTCATCAGTGATGTCATCAGTGATGTCATTTGAGTGATGTCATCAGTGATGTCACTGACCATGTCATGAGTGATGTAATATGTGACGTCATCAGCAGTGCATTGCGAGGCGCGAGTTATAGTTAGCTGAACTAACTATAACGGGGGAATTTCACGGGTTTTGTACGAGTGCAATGTCCAACTAACTATAACTTTCCCTAAAACCTATGGTTTTTTCAGTGAATTTCTAAGGTTTTTTAAATGCTAATTTCTAACTATAACGTGCCTGAAACCTATGGTTTTTTCAGTGAATATATATATATATATATACATATATATTTATATGTATGTATGTATATATTTATATGTATGTATGTATGTATGTATATATATTATCTACTGGCGGTCGCCAGTAGATAGTTATAGTTAAAACCTATTATCCATAGGAAATCCGCGACATTCTATTTGAAATAACGTTGGCGCCGGTTGACGAATCTTCGCGAAAGTTTCCAACTTGTTGGGGCGCTCCGGTCCGCTCCTATCCTGAAAGTCTCGGGGTGATACGTCAAGCGGGGGCCGAGAAAAAGGGGGGTCCCAAAACGCTTTTCCCCATTCATTTTTCCATAGGAACCTTTAGTCGCAGCTACAGCCCGAACTGCTGAACGGAATTACACCAAATTTGGCAAAGAGGTAGCCCTTGGTTCAGTGTCGTGCCTTTTGCTTAAATGGTGTAAATCCGTTCAGTAGTTCCTGAGAAAATCAAAAGTAAAGTCACATATATATCTGGGCGGAGCCTAACCACACATGTCATCGTGAGATCTGATTGGCTGTCAGCACTTCATCCTGGAATTGCTGGCAGCCATCTTGGGACCAATATAAATGATAGTACCTCATTGAAATGCATTGTAGTGAATAGAAGATTTTGAGGGTCACCAAAAGGAGAACTATAAAGGGTGATAACAGGCTTTAGTTACATTAGAATTTATTTGTTGTTGGTACCATACTAATTTTAGGAATTGTGGTGTATTCTAAGGTGATTTTACCATGTGAAAAACCTTCTGCTGGGATATCATGAATCATGTTTGAGAGAACACTATTTTCTCATGCTTGTCCCATGGAGGTTTGGAAGGTGCTCCAGAAGCTAAAATGAGAGCATATTTTCTGTAAATTCACATTATCTTTCTCACTCATGTGAGAATGAAGTCTGACATTCTCAGTAAAACATGTATATCCAACAAGGGCAGAGACTGTCAGTTGATTCCTTTGTGTTCTACTGCAGCTTCCCAGAGTGTTCTAAAGAACAACTAGAGTGCTAACAGCCTTACTTATGACAAAAGTATGGCACACCTGAAGCCATCTTGATTGGAATAAACTGGTAACACTTAAACAATTTAATTTAAAAAGGAACAAAATGATGGGGTTCATTTTGTCATAGAAATTATGGTTAGTGCTGTAGAAAGAAAAATTAGGACATGTTTCAAGTGTGATCTCAAATATCTTCCTGTTATATTTCAACAGGAGCAGCCTGCCAGTTGATGCCTTTGTGTTCTACTGCAGCTTCCCAGAGTGTTCTAAAGAACAACTAGAGTGCTAACAGCCTTACTTATGACAAAAGTATGGCACACCTGAAGCCATCTTGATTGGAATAAAGTGGTAACACTTAAAACATTTAATTTAAAAAGGAACAAAATGAGGGGGTTCATTTTGTCATAGAAATTATGGTTAGTGCTGTAGAAAGAAAAATTAGGACATATTTCAAGTGTGATCTCAAATATCTTCCTGTTATATTTCAACAGGAGCAGCCTGCCAGTTGATGCCTTTGTGTTCTACTGCAGCTTCCCAGAGTGTTCTAAAGAACAACTAGAGCGCTAACAGCCTTACTTATGACAAACGTATGGCACACCTGAAGCCATCTTGATTGGAATAAACCGGTAACACTTAAAACATTTAATTTAAAAGGAACAAAATGAGGGGTTCTTTTTTAAATAGAAATTATGGTTAGTGCTGCAGAAAGAAAAATTAGGGCATGTTTTAAGTGAGATCTCAAATCCTCTTCTATTTCATTAGAAAATTCTGACATGCAGACTGAAACAATCACTTTCAATACCAGCAGCAGACTACCAGTTAACTCCCTGGTGAGCAGTAGCTTTACTCCAGTGATCTAATGAGCAACTAGAGTGCTAACATTCTGAATTTATGGCAGATGTGAGACACATCTGAATGCCTTCTTGATGGAATCAAAGTAAAAAACTGAAAGCATTTCCTACTGAGAAGACTGCAGTAAATGAAGAAATTAGGAAACTTCATAACAAAGAAGTCTTCCAAGATGGCCACCAGTGAAAAAAGAGCCCAAATGTAGCACAAATATTACCCAGATGTAGCCCACATATAGCCCAATGACAAAAGTGTGCAAAACACTTTTTATTTTTAGTTTTTTGCAGTTTTATGTAGTGCAGACTGGTCAGGTATTGGAGCATTGCATCTTAAAACATGACCCCCCTACACTACAAAAACACCACTGCACTACCTTAAACCCTAAAACACTACCCCCAGCACGACCCCCTACACTACACAAGCACCACTGCACTATCCTAAACCCTAAAACACTACCCCCAGCACGACCCCCTACACTACCCAAACACCACTGCACTAACCTAAATCCTAAAACACTACCACCAGCACGACCCCCTACACTACCCAAACACCACTGCACTACCCTAAAACATGACCCACTACACTACACAAACACCACTGCACTACCCTAAACCCTAAAACACTACCCCCAGCACGACCCCCTACACTACACAAGCACCACTGCACTACCCTAAACGCTAAAACACTACCCCCAGCACGACCCCCTACACTGCCCGAACACCACTGCACTGCCCTAAACCCTGAAACACCAGCCCCTGCATGACCCCCTACACTGCCCGAACACCACTGCACTGCCCTAAACCCTGAAACACCACCCCCTTCACGACCCCCTACACTGCCCGAACACCACTGCACTGCCCTAAACCCTGAAACACCACCCCCAGCATGACCCCCTACACTGCCCGAACACCACTGCACTGCCCTAAACCCTGAAACACTACCCCCAGCAAGACCCCTACACTGCCCGAACACCACTGCACTGCCCTAAACCCTGAAACATCACCCCCAGCAAGACCCCCTACACTGCCCGAACACCACTGACCTAAACCCTGAAACACCACCCCCAGCACGACCCCCTACACTGCCCGAACACCACTGCATTGCCCTAAACCCTGAAACACCAGCCCCAGCACGACCCCCTACACTGCCCGAACACCGCTGCACTGCCCTAAACCTTGAAACACCAGCCCCTGCACGACCCCCTACACTGCCCGAACACCACTGCACTACCCTAAACCCTGAAACATCACCCCCAGCACGACCCCCTACACTGCCCGAGCACCACTGCACTGCCCTAAACCCTGAAACACCAGCCCCAGCACGACCCCTACACTGCCCGAACACCACCGCACTGCCCTAAACCCTGAAACACCAGCCCCAGCACGACCGCCTACACTGCCCGAACACCACCGCACTGCCCTAAACCCTGAAACACCAGCCCCAGCACGACCCCCTACACTGCCCGAACACCACTGCACTGCCCTAAACCGTGAAACACCAGCCTCAGCACGACCCCCTACACTGCCTGAACACCACTGCACTGCCCTGAACCCTGAAACACCAGCCCCAGCACAACACCCTACACTGCCCGAACACCACTGCACTGCCCTAAACCCTAAAACACCACCCCGTGCATGCCCCCTACACTGCCCGAACACCACTGCACTGCCCTAAACCCTGAAACACCACCCCCAGCGCGACCCCCTACACTGCCCGAACACCACTGCACTGCCCTAAACCCTGAAACACCACCCCCTGCACAACCCCCTACACTGCTCGAACACTACTGCACTACCCTAAACCCAGAAACACCATCCCCAGCACGACCCCCTATACTGCCCGAACACCACTGCACTGCCCTAAACCCTGAAACACTACCCCCAGCAAGACCCCCTACACTGCCCGAACACCACGGCACTGCCCTAAACCCTGAAACATCACCCCCAGCAAGACCCCCTACACTGCCCGAACACCACTGCCCTAAACCCTGAAACATCACCCCCAGCAAGACCCCCTACACTGCCCGAACACCACTGCACTGCCCTAAACCCTGAAACACCAGCCCCAGCACGACCCCCTACACTGCCCGAACACCACTGCACTACCCTGAAACACCACCCCTGCACGACCCCCTACACTGCCCGATCACCACTGTACTGCCCTAAACCCTGAAACCCCACTCCCAGCATGACCCCCTACACTGCCAGAACACCACTGCACTGCCCTAAACCCTGAAACACCACCCCCTGCACAACATCCTACACTGCCCGAACACTACTGCACTGCCCTAAACCCTGAAACACCACCCCCAGCACGACCCCCTACACTGCACGAACACCACTGCACCGCCCTAAACCCTGAAACACTACCCCCAGCAAGACCCCCTACACTGCCCGAACACCACTGCACTGCCCTAAACCCTGAAACATCACCCCCAGCAAGACCCCCTACACTGCCCAAACACCACTGCCCTAAACCCTGAAACACCACCCCCAGCAAGACCCCTACACTGCCCGAACACCACTGCACTGCCCTAAACCCTGAAACACCACCCCCAGCACGACCCCCTACACTGCCCGAACACCACTGCTCTGCCCAAAACCCTGAAACACCAGCCCCAGCACGACCCCCTACACTGCCCGAACACCACTGCACTGCCCTAAACCCTGAAACACCAGCCCCAGCACGACCCCCTACACTGCCCGAACACCACTGCACTGCCCTAAACCCTGAAACACCACCCCCAGCACGACCCCCTACACTGCCCGAACACCACTGCACTGCCCTAAACCCTGAAACACCAGCCCCATCACAACCCCGTACACTGCCCGCACACCACTGCACTGCCCTAAACCCTGAAACACCAGCCCCAGCACAACCCCCTACACTGCCCGAACACCACTGCACTGCCCTAAACCCTGAAACACCAGCCCCAGCACAACCCCGTACACTGCCCGCACACCACTGCACTGCCCTAAACCCTGAAACACCAGCCCCAGCACAACCCCGTACACTGCCCGAACACCACTGCACTGCCCTAAACCCTGAAACACCAGCCCCAGCACGACCGCCTACACTGCCCGAAAACTACTGCACTGCCCTAAACGCTGAAACACCACCCCCAGCAAGACTACCTACACTGGCCGAACACCACTGCACTGCCCTAAACCCTGAAACACCACCCCCTGCACGACCCCCTACACTGCCCAAACACTACTGCACTGCCCTAAACCCTGAAACACCACCCCTCAGCACGACACCCTACACTGCCCGAACACCACTGCACTGCCCTAAACCCTGAAACACCACCCCAGCACGACCCCCTACACTGCACGAACACCACTGCACTAAACCCTGAAACACCACCCCTGCACGACCCCCTACACTGCCGGAACACCACTGCACTGCCCTAAACCCTGAAACACCACCCCCAGCACAACCCCCTACACTGCCCTAACACCACTGCACTGCCATAAACCCTGAAACATCACCCCAGCACAACCCCCTACACTGCCTGAGCACCATTGCTCTGCCCTAAACCCTGAAACACTACCACCAGCACGACCCCCTACACTACCCAAACACCACTGCACTAACCTAAATCCTAAAACACTACCACCAGCACGACCCCCTACACTACCCAAACACCACTGCACTACCCTAAAACATGACCCACTACACTACACAAACACCACTGCACTACCCTAAACCCTAAAACACTACCCCCAGCACGACCCCCTACACTACACAAGCACCACTGCACTACCCTAAACCCTAAAACACTACCCCCAGCACGACCCCCTACACTGCCCGAACACCACTGCACTGCCCTAAACCCTGAAACACCAGCCCCTGCATGACCCCCTACACTGCCCGAACACCACTGCACTGCCCTAAACCCTGAAACACCACCCCTAGCATGACCCCCTACACTGCCCGAACACCACTGCACTGCCCTAAACCCTGAAACACCACCCCTTCACGACCCCCTACACTGCCCGAACACCACTGCACTGCCCTAAACCCTGAAACACCACCCCCAGCATGACCCCCTACACTGCCCGAACACCACTGCACTGCCCTAAACCCTGAAACACTACCCCCAGCAAGACCCCCTACACTGCCCGAACACCACTGCACTGCCCTAAACCCTGAAACATCACCCCCAGCAAGACCCCCTACACTGCCCGAACACCACTGACCTAAACCCTGAAACACCACCCCCAGCACGACCCCCTACACTGCCCGAACACCACTGCACTGCCCTAAACCCTGAAACACTACCCCCAGCATGACCCCCTACACTGCCCGAACACCACTGCTCTGCCCAAAACCCTGAAACACCAGCCCCAGCACGACCCCCTACACTGCCCGAACACCGCTGCACTGCCCTAAACCTTGAAACACCAGCCCCTGCACGACCCCCTACACTGCCCGAACACCACTGCACTACCCTAAACCCTGAAACATCACCCCCAGCACGACCCCCTACACTGCCCGAGCACCACTGCACTGCCCTAAACCCTGAAACACCAGCCCCAGCACGACCCCTACACTGCCCGAACACCACTGCACTGCCCTAAACCCTGAAACACCAGCCCCAGCACGACCGCCTACACTGCCCGAACACCACTGCACTGCCCTAAACCCTGAAACACCAGCCCCAGCACGACCCCCTACACTGCCCGAACACCACTGCACTGCCCTAAACCGTGAAACACCAGCCTCAGCACGACCCCCTACACTGCCTGAACACCACTGCACTGCCCTGAACCCTGAAACACCAGCCCCAGCACAACACCCTACACTGCCCGAACACCACTGCACTGCCCTAAACCCTGAAACACCACCCCGTGCATGACCCCCTACACTGCCCGAACACCACTGCACTGCCCTAAACCCTGAAACACCACCCCCAGCGCGACCCCCTACACTGCCCGAACACCACTGCACTGCCCTAAACCCTGAAACACCACCCCCTGCACAACCCCCTACACTGCTCGAACACTACTGCACTACCCTAAACCCAGAAACACCATCCCCAGCACGACCCCCTATACTGCACGAACACCACTGCACTGCCCTAAACCCTGAAACACTACCCCCAGCAAGACCCCCTACACTGCCCGAACACCACTGCACTGCCCTAAACCCTGAAACATCACCCCCAGCAAGACCCCCTACACTGCCCGAACACCACTGCCCTAAACCCTGAAACATCACCCCCAGCAAGACCCCCTACACTGCCCGAACACCACTGCACTGCCCTAAACCCTGAAACACCAGCCCCAGCACGACCCCCTACACTGCCCGAACACCACTGCACTACCCTGAAACACCACCCCCTGCACGACCCCCTACACTGCCCGAACACCACTGTACTGCCCTAAACCCTGAAACCCCACTCCCAGCATGACCCCCTACACTGCCAGAACACCACTGCACTGCCCTAAACCCTGAAACACCACCCCCTGCACGACATCCTACACTGCCCGAACACTACTGCACTGCCCTAAACCCTGAAACACCACCCCCAGCACGACCCCCTACACTGCACGAACACCACTGCACCGCCCTAAACCCTGAAACACTACCCCCAGCAAGACCCCCTACACTGCCCGAACACCACTGCACTGCCCTAAACCCTGAAACATCACCCCCAGCAAGACCCCCTACACTGCCCGAACACCACTGCCCTAAACCCTGAAACACCACCCCCAGCAAGACCCCCTACACTGCCCGAACACCACTGCACTGCTCTAAACCCTGAAACACCACCCCCAGCACGACCCCCTACACTGCCCGAACACCACTGCTCTGCCCAAAACCCTGAAACACCAGCCCCAGCACGACCCCCTACACTGCCCGAACACCACTGCACTGCCCTAAACCCTGAAACACCAGCCCCAGCACGACCCCCTACACTGCCCGAACACCACTGCACTGCCCTAAACCCTGAAACACCACCCCCAGCACGACCCCCTACACTGCCCGAACACCACTGCACTGCCCTAAACCCTGAAACACCAGCCCCATCACAACCCCGTACACTGCCCGCACACCACTGCACTGCCCTAAACCCTGAAACACCAGCCCCAGCACAACCCCCTACACTGCCCGAACACCACTGCACTGCCCTAAACCCTGAAACACCAGCCCCAGCACAACCCCGTACACTGCCCGCACACCACTGCACTGCCCTAAACCCTGAAACACCAGCCCCAGCACAACCCCGTACACTGCCCGAACACCACTGCACTGCCCTAAACCCTGAAACACCAGCCCCAGCACGACCGCCTACACTGCCCGAAAACTACTGCACTGCCCTAAACCCTGAAACACCACCCCCAGCAAGACTACCTACACTGGCCGAACACCACTGCACTGCCCTAAACCCTGAAACACCACCCCCTGCACGACCCCCTACACTGCCCAAACACTACTGCACTGCCCTAAACCCTGAAACACCACCCCTCAGCACGACACCCTACACTGCCCGAACACCACTGCACTGCCCTAAACCCTGAAACACCACCCCAGCACGACCCCCTACACTGCACGAACACCACTGCACTAAACCCTGAAACACCACCCCCTGCACGACCCCCTACACTGCCGGAACACCACTGCACTGCCCTAAACCCTGAAACACCACCCCCAGCACGACCCCCTACACTGCCCTAACACCACTGCACTGCCATAAACCCTGAAACATCACCCCAGCACAACCCCCTACACTGCCTGAGCACCATTGCTCTGCCCTAAACCCTGAAACACTGGCCCCAGCACGACCCCCTACACTGCCCGAACACCACTGCACTGCCCTAAACCCTGAAACACCACCCCCAGCACGACCCCTACACTGCCCGAACACTACTGCACTGCCCTAAACCCTGAAACACCAGCCCCAGCAAGACCCCCTACACTGCCCGAACACCACTGCATTGCCCTAGACTCTGAAACACCAGCCCCAGCAAGACCCCCTACACTGCCCGAACACCACTGCACTGCCCTAAACCCTGAAACACCAGCCCCAGCATGACCCCCTACACTGCCCGAACACCACTGCACTGCCCTAAACCCTGAAACACCAGCCCCAGCACGACCCCCTACACTGCCCGAACACCACTGCACTGCCCTAAACCCTGAAACACCAGCCCCAGCACGACCCCCTACACTGCCCGAACACCACTGCACTGCCCTAAACCCTGAAACACCAGCCCCAGCACGACCCCCTACACTGCCCGAACACCACTGCACTGCCCTAAACCCTGAAACACCAGCCCCAGCACCACCCCCTACAATGCCCGAACACCACTGTACTGCCCTAAACCCTGAAACACCACCCTCTGCACCGCCCCCTACACTGCCCGAACACCACTGCACTGCCCTAAACCCTGAAACACCACCCCCTGCACCGCCCCCTACACTGCCCGAACACCACTGCACTGCCCTAAACCCTGAAACACCACCCCCAGCATGACCCCCTTTACTGCTCGAACACCACTGCACTGCCCTAAACCCTGAAACACCACCCCCAGCATGACCCCCTACACTGCCCGAACACCACTGCCCTAAACCCTGAAACACCACCCCTGCACGACCCCCTACACTGCCCGAACACCACTGCACTGCCCTAAACCCTGAAACACCACCCCCTGCACGACCCCTACACTGCCCGAACACCACTGCACTGCCCTAAACCCTGAAACACCACCCCCAAGACGACCCCCTACACTGCCCGAACACCACTGCTCTGCCCTAAACCCTAAAACACCACCCCCAGCACGACCCCCTACACTGCCCGAACACCACTGCACTGCCCTAAACCCTAGAACACTACCCCCAGCATGACCCCCTACACTACCCGAACACCACTGCACTACCCTAAACCCTAAAATACTCCCCCAGCACGACCCCCTACACTACCCGAACACGACTGCACTGCCCTAAACCCTAAAACACTCCCCCAGCACGACCCCCTACACTGCCCAAACACTACTGCACTGCCCTAAACCCTGAAACACCAACCCTCAGCACGACACCCTACACTGCCCGAACACCACTGCACTGCCCTAAACCCTGAAACACCACCCCAGCACGACCCCCTACACTGCCCGAACACCACTGCACTAAACCCTGAAACACCACCCCCTGCACGACCCCCTACACTGCCGGAACACCACTGCACTGCCCTAAACCCTGAAACACCACCCCCAGCACGACCCCCTTTACTGCTCGAACACCACTGCACTGCCCCAAACCCTGAAACACCACCCCCAGCATGACCCCCTACACTGCCCGAACACCACTGCCCTAAACCCTGAAACACCACCCCTGCACGACCCCCTACACTGCCCGAACACCACTGCACTGCCCTAAACCCTGAAACACCACCCCCTGCACGACCCCCTACACTGCCCGAACACCACTGCACTGCCCTAAACCCTGAAACACCACCCCCAGCACGACGCCCTACACTGTCCGAACACCACTGCACTGCCCTAAACCCTCAAACACCACCCCCAGCACGACCCCCTACACTGCCCGAACACCACTGCACTGCCCTAAACCCTAGAACACTACCCCCAGCATGACCCCCTACACTACCCGAACACCACTGCACTACCCTAAACCCTAAAATACTCCCCCAGCACGACCCCCTACACTTCCCGAACACGACTGCACTGCCCTAAACCCTAAAACACTCCCCCAGCACGACCCCCTACACTACCCGAACACCACTGCACTGCCCTAAACCCTAAAACACTCCCCCAGCACGACCCCCTACACTACCTAAACACCACTGCACTGCCCTAAACCCTAAAACACTACCCCCGCATGACCCCCTACACTACCCAAATACCAATGCACTACCCTAATCCCTAAAACACTACCCCGCACAACCCCCTACACTACCCAAAGACCACTGCACTACCCTAAACTCTAAAACAATACCCCCTGCACGACTCCCTACACTACCCAAAGACCACTGCACTACCCTAAACCCTAAAACACGACCTCCTACACTACACAAACACCACTGCACTACCCTAAACCCTAAAAAACTACCCCAGCACGAACCCCTACACTACCCAAACACCACTGCACTACCCTAAACCATAAAACACTACCCCCAGCAGTACCCCTACGCTACCCAAACACCACTGCACTACCCTAAACCCTAAAACACTACCCCCAGCAGTACCCCTACACTACCCAAACACCATTGCACTACCCTAAACCCTAAAACACTACCCCCAGCAGTATCCCCTACACTACCCAAACACCACTGCACTACCCTAAACCCTAAAACCCTAAAACACTAACCCCCAGCACGACCCCCTACACTACCCAAACACCACTGTACTACCCTAAACCCTAAAACACTCCCCCAGCACGACTCCCTACACTACCCAAACACCACTGCACTACCCTAAACCCTAAATCTACCCCCAGCATGACCCCCTACACTACACAAACACCACTGCACTACCCTAAACCCTAAAACACTACCCCCAGCACGACCCTCTTCACTACCTAAACACAACTGCACAATTTGTTACAGGCGTTGCAACGCAGGCCTGTGGTGCTTACTGGAAGTACCTGGTGGGCTAGTTGGGCCCCAGGGACTCTCAGGATTCAAGGTGACCTAATCCCCCAACTTAAAACGCGCCACGGGGCGCGTTTGCACAGTGGTGAAGGGAGGGGGCGGGGCCTCAGGTGACATGTGCGCAAACACGCCCTGTGGTGCGTTTTAAGTTGGGGAGTTAATTCCCTTTGAATCCTGGGGGCCAACTAGCCCACCAGGTACCTTCAGTAAGCACAACAGAGTTGCGTTGCAGAGAGGTGAAAAAAGGTGCGTGGCCTCGGAACGCCTCTCTGCAACTCAGCTCTGTGGTCCTAACTGTAGGTACCTGGGGGGCTAGTTGGGCCCCAGGGACCCTCAGGATTCAAGGGGACTTAATCCCGCAACTTAAAACGCGCCACGGGGCGCGTTTGCACACATGTCACCTCAGGCCCCCCTCCCTTCACCACTGTGCAAACGCGCACTGGCTCTGGTTAGTCAGAGTCAGTTACCACCAGTACCCGTCTGAAAAAGTTGTGGGCACAGGATGATTTTGCAACAAGGCCTCTTTCTGCTCCTCTGTTGGTTCTTTCTGCACATCTTTTGCTTCTTTCTGTGCGTTTTTTCTTCTTTCTTCACATGTCCTACCTCTGTTGGCATAGTTAGAAACTAGCATTTAAAAAACCTTTGAAATTCACTTAAAAAATCATAGGTTTCAGGCACGTTATAGTTAGAAATTAGCATTTAAAAAACCTTTGAAATTCACTGAAAAAACCATAGGTTTCAGGCACGTTATAGTTAGAAATTAGCATTTAAAAAACCTTTGAAATTCACTGAAAAAACCATAGGTTTCAGGCACGTTATAGTTAGAAATTAGCATTTAAAAAACCTTTGAAATTCACTGAAAAAACCATAGGTTTCAGACACATTATAGTTAGAAATTAGCATTTAAAAAACCTTTGAAATTCACTGAAAAAACCATAGGTTTTAGGGACAGTTATAGTTAGTTGGACATTGCACTCGTACAAAACCCGTGAAATTCCCCTGTTATAGTTAGTTCAGCTAACTATAACTCGCGCCCGCAATGCACTGCTGATGACGTCACATATTACATCACTCATGACATGGTCAGTGACATCACTGATGACATCACTGATGACATCTCAAATGACATCACTGATGACATCATCCATGTGATAATTTCATGCATCTTCTCACACCCTAATATAACTTTTGATACACCCACTCTAAATTACAGACTGCCATTCTCAAAACCATAGACACTCCAACACCAAAAACTACATACCCACTCACTGATTCTTAGGTCTACACACACATCCACTCACTCACCTGTACAGTCACTCGTACTTACAGTCACTCAGTACAGGACTATCATATGCACTCATACACCTATATAAACACTCACACACCGCCACTCATCCATAGAGGTACTCACACACCTAGTCAGTCATGCAAAAAATTAATCACACACCCATTTACTCACCTATACAGTTATACACACACTAGCTCACTTACTCATACAAATACTAGCACATTCTTACGCTCTTATACAATAACTGATACAAGCACACACGCATCCATACAGCCACTCTCACAATAACACACTCTCACTTATAGCCATTTAAATACTCTAACACACATATATACTGCCTTTTACATATGTAGTTACTCGCACATGTACCACTGAGATATACATTCACTCACTAACACACCCATACACACACTCACCCACCCAAGCAGTCCATCACAGATGCACTCTTGAAATCATGCACCCAGTGAATCACCCACTCACACATCTATGTATAGAGTCACACACACCCCACCCACACAAACACTCAGGCAGCCATACAGATACTCAGAGAACCAATCAATAACCCATATAGACACTCATGTAGCTATTCGCAAATCCATGCATCCACTTACACACCAACAAACAGACGGATACAGACATTCACACAGTTTAGTCACTAACCCATGCATTCAGTAAGATACGTTTAATCACTCACTTGTAGAGTCAGTCACTCACGTACTAAATCATCCATTCAGACACTTATACACCCACTCATTCTTCAATACGCCTTTCCCTATATATATTAAACATATTTAAACTTTACAGAAACACAGTCACTGGATGATGTCATCAGTGATGTCATTTGAGATGTCATCAGTGATGTCATCAGTGATGTCACTGACCATGTCATGAGTGATGTAATATGTGACGTCATCAGCAGTGCATTGCGGGGCGCGAGTTATAGTTAGCTGAACTAACTATAACAGGGGAATTTCACGGGTTTTGTACGAGTGCAATGTCCAACTAACTATAACTGTCCCTAAAACCTATGGTTTTTTCAGTGAATATAAATATATATTCACTGAAAAACCACAGGTTTCAGGGACATTATAGTTAGGCTGACATTTCACTCGTACAAAAGCAGAGAAATTCTGCCTTTTTAGTTAGCTGAGCTAACTATAACTTGCGCCCCCGCAATGCACTGCTGATGACGTCACATATTACATCACTCATGACATGGTCAGTGACATCACTGATGGTATCACTGATGACATCTCAAATGACATCACTCATGACATCATCTAGTGACTGTGTTTCTGAAAAGTTTAAGTATGTTTTATATATATACATCAAGGTGTATTGAAGAATGAGTGGGTGAATGAGTGTCTGAATGGATGATTTAGTAGGTGCGTGACTGACTGTATAAGTGAGTGATTAAACGTGTCTTACTGAATGCATGAGCTAGTACTAATCTGTGTGAATGTCTGTATCAGTCTGTCAGTTGGTGTGTAAGTGGCTGCATGGGTTGGTGAGTAGCTACATGAGTGTCTAAATGGGTTATTGATTGGTTGTATGAGTACCTGTGTTGGTGCCTATGTGTCTGTGTGGGCGGGTGGGGGGTATGTGACTCCCTGCATGAATGTGTGAGTGGGTGATTCACTGGGTGTATGGGTTCATGAGTACGTCTGTGAGGGGCTGGGTGGGTGGGTGAGTGTGTGTATGGCTGTGTTGGTGAGTGAACAGATGTCTCAGTGGTACATGTGTGAGTAACTACATATGTGAAAGGAGGTATATGTGAGTGTTGGAGTATATAAGTGACTATATGTGAGAGTGAGTGATTGCGAGAGTGGATGTATGGATGAGTGTGTGCTTGTGTCAGTGATTGTATCAGAGAGTAAGTATGTATTAGTACCTGTATGAATAAGTGAGGTGGTGTGTGTATAACTGTATAATGAGTAAATTGCAGTGTGATTGATTCTTTGGGTGACTGACTAGGTGTGTGAGTAACTCTATGGGTGAGTGGTGGTGTGTGAGTATCTGTATAGGTATATGAGTGCTTATATCAGAGGCTGTATTGATGAGTGACTGCATGTATGAGTGACTGTATGGGTGAGTGGATCTTTGTATAGACCTTTGAATCAGTGAGTGGGTATGTACTAACTGGTATTGGTGTGTCTATGGTTTCGAGAATGGTAGTCTGTATTTTAGAGTAGGTGTATAAAAGGTTATATTAGGGTGTGAGGAGGTACATCAGATATTAAGTAGATGATGTTATCAGTGATGTCATCAGTGATGTCACTGACCATGTCATGAGTGATGTAATATGTGATGTCATCAGCAGTGCATTGCGGAGGCACGAGTTATAATTAACTCAACTAACTATAACGGCCGAATTTCTCTGCTTTGTATGAGTGAAATGTCAGCCCAACTATAACGTCCCTGAAACCTGTGGTTTTTTCAGTGAATTTTGAAGGTTTTTAAAATGCTAATTCCTAACTATAACGTCCCTGAAACCTCTGTTTTTTTCAGTGAATTTCAAAGGTTTTTCAAATGCTATTTACTAACTATAACGTCCCTGAAACCTCTGGTTTTTTCAGTGAATTTCTATGGTTTTTTAACTAGCAATCATGTTTGCAGAGTGGTGGAGAAAGGGGGATGGGCCCCCAACCAGCGTTTAGGAATTCCCCTGCGTAGGACTTATAGGAGGTACCAGGAGGGCTTCTTGGCCCCCAAAGTCCCTCAGGAGTAAAGTGACTTCATCCCCCAACCTGTAGTGTGCCAGGAGGCACGTTTGCAGAGTGGTGTAGAAAGTGGGGTGTGGCCTCCGAAGACCTCTTAGCAATACCACTGTGTGGGACTTACTGGAGGTAACAGGAGGGGTAGTTGGACCCCAATGACAACCTTGGGGGCCAACTACCCCTCCTATTACCTCCAGTAAGTCCCATACAGCAGCATTGGTAAGTTCTCAAAGCAGGCCACGCCCCCTTTGCCCACCACTCTGCAAACGCGCTCCCTGGCGCACTCTTGGATGGGGATTAAAGTCCCCTTTGCTGCTGGGAGCCGTTAGGGGCCGACTAGCCTACCTGACACCTCCAGTAAGCCCAAGATAGTGGGATTGCTGAGATGTGGACACAGGCCATGCCCCCTTTCTCCACCACGCTGCAAACGCGCCTCCTGGTGCGCTCTTGGTTGGGGGATGAAGTCCCCTTGCCTACTAGGGGTCCCTGGGCACCAACTAGCCCTCCTGTTATCTCTAGTAAGCCCCACCTAGCTGGATTGCTGAGAGTGGTCCGAGGCCACGCCCCCTTTTTACACCACTCTGCAAACGCGCCTCCTGGTGCACTGCTGCTCGGGGGATGAAGTCCACTTTAGTCCTGAGGTCCTCAGGACACAAGAGGAACTCATTGCCCCACCAGCAATGCGCCAAGAGGCACGTTTGCAGAGTGGAGTAAAAAGGGGCGTGGCCTCGGACCACCTCTCAGCAATCCCACTGTATGGGGCTTACTGGAGGTACCTGGTGGGCTAGTTGGCCCCTGAGGACCCTCAGGATTCAAGGGGACTCAATCCCCCAACCCAGAACGCGCCAGGAGGCTCGTTTGCAGAATGGTGGAGGGAGGGGACGGGGCCTCCGGCGAGATGCCGGCTTCTCTGTTCTTTTTCTTTTTTTAGAAGGGGGCTGTGTGGCCCCCTTCTCTTAATTTTTTTTGGGCCCTGGGGACCCCATCCCCTAGGGCCTGAGATATTTATTTATTTTTTAAATGGGAAGGGGGTCCCCCTATCGAGGCCGATTTCGGCCCCGGGGACCCCATCCCCCGGGCCATGGCCAATTTTTTTATTTAAAAAAACTACATTTAAAGGAGGGGGGCCGCGTGGCCCCCCTCCTGAGGCCTTTTTCGGCCCCGGGGACCCCATCCCCCGGGGCTTTGCCTCCTATTTTTTTAAACTTTACGGGAGGGGGCCACGTGGCTTCCCTTTTCTTGGACACTTTTGGCCCCGGGACCCCATCCCCCGGGGCCTGGCCTCACGTTGGGGACTGTGGCAGGAGCCCCAATGCCCCCGCGGTCCCAGCCGGCTCCCCGCCTCCTGCGGGAGCCGGCATTGTTTTTAGACAAGGGGAGCTGCAAACATACAGCTCCTCTTATCCAAAAGCAATTCTGCTTCACTTCATGGAAGCGAGAGCAGTTTTCCTGCTCTTGCTTCCATGAAGTGAAGCAGGAGTTTGCAATGACAGGGCGGGAGCAGTGCTCCCGCCCTGCCATTGCAAACGGCAATGTCCCGGGGGTAGGCACCCCAGGACATTGCTGGAGCCGGCCAAGGGGGATGGCGGTCCCCAGGGCCATCGAAGGCTCCCAACTTGAACATACCCCTGGGGAGGTGGTGGTCCCCGGGGCCGGGGGACCGCAAAGGACCCCCGTATATGACTATTTAGTGCCCCAGGGAGGTGGTGGTCCCCAGGGCAGTGTGGGGGGCTCAAGCCCCCCACACTTTGTTTTTAAATTAAGCCCCAGGGAGGTGGTTGTCCCCGGGGCTTGTGGTGGCCTGCTTGTTCCCCCGATCCTAATTAATAAAAGCCCCGGGAAGGTGGCGGACCCCGGGGCAGCATAGGGGGGGCAGGAGCCACCCATTGCCACCACTGTTTTGTTTGGAATGTTGGCGGTGAATCAGAATCAAGCGTGTGCTCGGGAGGGTTCACGGATCCACCGCGGTCACCAGATATCGATATTTTTTTATTTTTTTATTTCTCAGAAACTACTGAACGGATTTACACCATTTAAAAAACAGAATGCTTTCTCAACCAAGAGCTACCTTTTTGCCAAATTTGGAGTAATTCCGTTCAGCAGTTCGGGCTGTAGCCTTCTCCAAAATTTCCTATGGAAATTAACATGGAGAAAACGTGTTTTGGGACCCCCCCTTTTTTCTAGGCCCCGCTTGACGAATCACCCCGAAGCTTTCAAGACAGGAGCTGACCGGAGCGCCCCATTAGTTTAAAAAATTTCTTGAAGATTCTTCAACCGGCGCCAAAGATATTGGCAAATCAAAAAACGCTTTTCCTATGGAAACTAGGTCCTAACTATAACTACCTACTGGCGACCGCCAGTAGGTAATATACATATATATATATATATATATATAATCCAACAAAGTTCGTGGGTCTCTCTGCCACTCGGGGCGGCGGGCTCACGGCGAGGTCGCGAACCTCCAAAATCAAACAATCCTTCGTCGATAGACAAGAAGAAGCCGACCTCAATTCCTTAGTAGCGTGTAATTTAATAACACACGTGGCAAACAACGCCCAACGTGTTTCGGTGCAGCCGCACCTTGAGTCACGGGTCACAGACTGTTTGTATCAATCATTTACATATAGTGCACAGCCAACATAAAGGTAGGACTACATATCCCATTGCAAGTTAAGGAAAATTGGCATCCATTTTGAAGTGGTGACTTCTTATACGTGGATAATACAGAGCCACAACATAACTCATATAAAGACGCATCTTGGAGCACATGAGGGCAATTGCTAATGAAGACAAGCAATATCCTATTGCAAGGCATTTTAAGGATTTACATAATAAGAATGCCAGTCTTTTGAGATTTTGTGCCCTTAATAGAATTCCTTTATCAGAAAGAGTAGGTAATAGAGTGAGAGAACTCAGATGTCTAGAGTCCAAGATGATTATCAAATTTGGGACAGTATATCCAATTGGTTTAAATAAAGACGAGGAATTGTCTGTTCATTTAGGCTAGTGTTGTAACCATGACAGTTTGTCCATTTATCCAGTAACTATTGCGTTTATCGTATGCCTCTCTTGTTTGTTTTTATTGGTGATAAGATAATTATTGACTGCACATTTGTTCTTATTTCGTAAGAGACGAAGATATCAGCATGCTATGCAGAGGAAAACAAAGGAGCTACAATATCAAATCATTCTCAATTTGTTGCTGAGAATTAGTTGACTGAGGTCACGTGAGGTGTTTATAGGCCCACTGGGGCGGAATTGAATGTCAATACTGTTATGGACATGATCAAACATTTGGTTGAGGTGTTGGAAGCCCACAGAGGCGATATATAGAACATCTAAATTTTTTGACTGACACAAGAATCATTATGCTGTTTCATATATTGTATGATACATAAGCCATCAAGGCATTGGCATGTATTACTGTGCCCGAGATTTATCGGCCCACTTGGGCGAAATTGTGATTATATTATGAATTCTCTTGTTGATCAGTTTTTATGATTGTCAAGACATGTGTTGGTATTTTTTAACACTGATATCACGTGCAATTCAGCGTAACTGCCAGTATGAGTTATGTTGTGGCTCTGTATTATCCACGTATAAGAAGTCACCACTTCAAAATGGATGCCAATTTTCCTTAACTTGCAATGGGATATGTAGTCCTACCTTTATGTTGGGTGTGCACTATATGTAAATGATTGATACAAACAGTCTGTGACCCGTGACCAAGGTACGCGTCGGGCGTTGTTTGCCACATGTGTTATTAAATTACACGCTACTGAGGAATTGGGCTCGGCTTCTTCTTGTCTATCGACGAAGGATTGTTTGATATATATATATATATATTTTTTTTTTGAGGAAGCCGTGTGGCGAAACGCGTCTGTTGGAGGGAGGTTCTTTGCACAATAAAGCATTTTACAACAAACTCCGTGAGTGCTGTCCATTGTGGTCACGGATAGGTGTGCCTGGTTTGCACCATATATATATATATATATATATATATTCACTGAAGAAACCATAGGTTTCAGACACGTTATAGTTAGAAATTAGCATTTAAAAAACCTTTGAAATTCACTGAAAAAACCATAGGTTTTAGGGACAGTTATAGTTAGTTGGACATTTCACTCATACAAAACCATAGAAATTCCCCGTTATAGTTAGTTCAGCTAACTATAACTCGCGCCCCGCAATGCACTGCTGATGACGTCACATATTACATCACTCATGACATGGTCAGTGACATCACTGATGACATCACTGATGACATCTCAAATGACATCACTGATGACATCACTGATGACATCATCCAGTGACTGTGTGTTTCTGTAAAGTTTAAATATGTTTAATATATATAGGGAAAGGCGTATTGAAGAATGAGTGGGTGTATAAGTGTCTGAATGGATGATTTAGTACGTGAGTGACTGACTCTACAAGTGAGTGATTAAACGTATCTTACTGAATGCATGGGTTAGTGACTGAACTGTGTGAATGTCTGTATCCGTCTGTTTGTTGGTGTGTAAGTGGATGCATGGATTTGCGAATAGCTACATGAGTGTCTATATGGGTTATTGATTGGTTCTCTGAGTATCTGTATGGCTGCCTGAGTGTTTGTGTGGGTGGGGTGTGTGTGACTCTGTACATAGATGTGTGAGTGGGTGATTCACTGGGTGCATGATTTCAAGAGTGCATCTGTGATGGACTGCTTGGGTGGGTGAGTGTGTGTATGGGTGTGTTAGTGAGTGAATGTATATCTCAGTGGTACATGTGCGAGTAACTACATATGTAAAAGGCAGTATATATGTGTGTTAGAGTATTTAAATGGCTATAAGTGAGAGTGTGTGATAGTGAGAGTGGCTGTATGGATGCGTGTGTGCTTGTATCAGTTATTGTATAAGAGCGTAAGAATGTGCTAGTATTTGTATGAGTAAGTGAGCTGGTGTGTGTATAACTGTATAGGTGAGTAAATGAGTGTGTGATTAATTTTTTGCATGACTGACTAGGTGTGTGAGTACCGCTATGGATGAGTGGCGGTGTGTGAGTGTTTATATAGGTGTATGAGTGCATATGATAGTCCTGTACTGAGTAACGGTAAGTATGAGTGACTGTACGGGTGAGTGAGTGGATGTGTGTGTAGACCTAAGAATCAGTGAGTGGGTATGTAGTTTTTGGTGTTGGAGTGTCTATGGTTTTGAGAATGGCAGTCTGTAATTTAGAGTGGGTGTATCAAAAGTTATGTTAGGGTGTGAGAAGATGCATGAAATTATCACATGGATGATGTCATCAGTGATGTCATTTGAGATGTCATCAGTGATGTCATCAGTGATGTCACTGACCATGTCATGAGTGATGTAATATGTGACGTCATCAGCAGTGCATTGCGGGGCGCGAGTTATAGTTAGCTGAACTAACTATAACGGGGGAATTTCTATGGTTTTGTACGAGTGAAATGTCCAACTAACTATAACTGTCCCTAAAACCTATGGTTTTTCAGTGAATTTCAAAGGTTTTTAAATGCTAATTTCTAACTATAACGTGTCTGAAACCTATGGTTTTTCAGTGAATTTCAAAGGTTTTTTAAATGCTAATTTCTAAATATAACGTGCCTGAAACCTATGATTTTTAAGTGAATTTCAAAGGTTTTTAAATGCTAGTTTCTAACTATGCCTACAGAGGTAGGACATGTGAAGAAAGAAGAAAAAACGCACAGAAAGAAGCAAAAGATGTGCAGAAAGTACCAACAGAGGAGCAGAAAGAGGCCTTGTTGCAAAATCATCCTGTGCCCACAACTTTTTCAGACGGGTACTGGTGGTAACTGACTCTGACTAACCAGAGCCACTGCTATGCTAAAAGACACTTAGAATACAGTGAAAACACCTACATACACTAGGGAACACTATGCGTTGGGGTACCCCTGAGATTAGCATGACCTCCTCTGCAAGTCCCTAGTACATAATAGGGCAGGGGGATTAAAACTATCTCTTAAAACGCGCTACAGGGCGCGTTTGCACAGTGGTGAAGGGAGGGGGGGCCTGAGGTGACATGTGTGCAAAAGCGACCAGTGGCACGTTTTAAGTTGCGGGATTAAGTCCCCTTGAATCCTGAGGGGTCCCTGGGGCCCAACTAGCCCCCAGGTACCTACAGTTAGGACCACAGAGCTGAGTTGCAGAGAGGCGTTCCGAGGCCACGCACCTTTTTCACCTCTCTGCAACGCAACTCTGTTGTGCTTACTGAAGGTACCTGGTGGGCTAGTTGGCCCCCAGGGTCCCTCAGGATTCAAGGGAATTAATTCCCCACCTTAAAACGCACCACAGGGCGTGTTTGCGCACATGTCACCTGAGGCCCCGCCCCCTCCCTTCACCACCGTGCAAGCGCGCCCCGTGGAGCACTTTTAAGTTGGGGGATTAGGTCACCTTGAATCCTGAGGGTCCCTGGGGCCCAACTAGCCCACCAGGTACTTCCAGTAAGCACCACAGGCCTGCGTTGCAACGCCTGTAACAAATTGTGCAGTTGTGTTTAGGTAGTGAAGAGGGTCGTGCTGGGGGTAGTGTTTTAGGGTTTAGGGTAGTGCAGTGGTGTTTGTGTAGAGTAGGGGTCATGCTGGGGGTAGATTTAGGGTTTAGGGTGAGTGCAGTGGTGTTTGGGTAGTGTAGGGAGTCGTGCTGGGGGAGTGTTTTAGGGTTTAGGGTAGTGCAGTGGTGTTTGGGTAGTGTAGGGGTCATGCTGGGGTAGTGTTTTAGGGTTTAGGGTAGTGCAGTGGTGTTTGGGTAGTGTAGGGGTCATGCTGGGGTAGTGATTTAGGGTAGTGCAGTGGTGTTTGGGTAGTGTAGGGGTACTGCTGGGGGTAGTGTTTTAGGGTTTAGGGTAGTGCAATGGTGTTTGGGTAGTGTAGGGGGTACTGCTGGGGGTAGTGTTTTAGGGTTTAGGGTAGTGCAGTGGTGTTTGGGTAGTGTAGGGGTACTACTGGGGGTAGTGTTTTAGGGTTTAGGGTAGTGCAGTGGTGTTTGGGTAGTGTAGGGGTTCGTGCTGGGGGTAGTTTTTAGGGTTTAGGGTAGTGCAGTGGTGTTTGTGTAGTGTAGGGGGTAGTGTTTTAGGGTTTAGGGTAGTACAGTGGTGTTTGTGTAGTGTAGGAGGTCGTGTTTTAGGGTTTAGGGTAGTGCAGTGGTCTTTGGGTAGTGTAGGGGGTCATGCGGGGGGTAGTGTTTTAGGGATTAGGGTAGTGCATTGGTGTTTGGGTAGTGTAGGGGGTCATGCGGGGGTAGTGTTTTAGGGTTTACGGCAGTGCAGTGGTGTTTGGGTAGTGTAGGGTGTCGTGCTGGGGGTGGTGTTTCAGGGTTTAGGGCAGTGCAGTGGTGTCCAGGCAGTGTAGGGGTTGTGCTTGAGGTGGTGTTTCAGGGTTTAGGGCAGTGCAGTGGTGTTCGGGCAGTGTAGGGGTCTTGCTGGGGTGGTGTTTCAGGGTTTAGGGCAGTGGTGTTCAGGCAGTGTTGGGGGTCGTGCTGGGGGTGATGTTTCAGGGTTTAGGGCAGTGCAGTGGTGTTCGGGCAGTGTAGGAGGTCGTGCTGGGGGTGGTGTTTCAGGGTTTAGGGCAGTGCAGTGGTGTTCCGGCAGTGTAGGGGGTCGTGCAGAGGGTGGTGTTTCAGGGTTTAGGGCAGTGCAGTGGTGTTTGGGCAGTGTAGGGGGTGGTGTTTCAGGGTTTAGGGCAGTGCAGTGGTGTTCGGGCAGTGTAGGGTGTCGTGCTGAGTGTTGGTGTTTCAGGGTTTAGGGCAGTGCAGTGGTGTTCGGGCAGTGTAGGGGTCGTGCAGGGGGTGGTGTTTCAGGGTTTAGGGCAGTGCAGTGGTGTTTGGGCAGTGTAGGAGGTCGTGCAGGGGGTGTTGTTTCAGGGTTTAGGGCAGTGCAGTGGTGTTCGGCCAGTGTAGGTGGTCTTGCTGGGGGTGGTGTTTCAGGGTTTAGTGCAGTGGTGTTCGGGCAGTGTAGGGGGTCATGCTGGGGGTGGTGTTTCAGGGTTTAGGGCAGTGCAGTGGTGTTCGGGCAGTGTAGGGGGTCGTGCAGGGGGTGGTGTTTCACGGTTTAGGGCAGTGCAGTGGTGTTTGGGCAGTGTAGGGGGTCATGCTGGGGTGGTGTTTCAGGGTTTAGGGCAGTGCAGTGGTGTTTGGGCAGTGTAGGGGGTCGTGCAGGGGGTGTTGTTTCAGGGTTTAGGGCAGTGCAGTGGTGTTCGGCCAGTGTAGGTGGTCTTGCTGGGGGTGGTGTTTCAGGGTTTAGTGCAGTGGTGTTCGGGCAGTGTAGGGGGTCATGCTGGGGGTGGTGTTTCAGGGTTTAGGGCAGTGCAGTGGTGTTCCGGCAGTGTAGGGGTCGTGCAGGGGTGGTGTTTCAGGGTTTAGGGCAGTGCAGTGGTTTTTGGCCAGTGTAGGGGGTCTTGCTGGGGGTGGTGTTTCAGGGTTTAGGGCAGTGCAGTGGTGTTCGGGCAGTGTAGGGGGTCTTGCTGGGGCTGGTGTTTCAGGGTTTAGGGCAGTGCAGTGGTGTTCAGGCAGTGTAGGGGTCGTGCTGGGGCTGGTGTTTTGAGGGTTTAGGGCAGTGCAGTGGTGTTCGGGCAGTGTAGGGGGTCGTGCTGGGGCTGGTGTTTCAGGGTTTAGGGCAGTGCAGTGGTTTTCGGGCAGTGTTGGCGGTCGTGCTGGGGCTGGTGTTTCAGGGTTTAGGGCAGTGCAGTGGTGTTCGGGCAGTGTAGGGTCGTGCTGGTGGTGGTGTTTCAGGGTTTAGGGCAGTGCAGTGGTGTTCGGGCAGTGTAGGGGGTCATGCTGGGGCTGGTGTTTCAGGGTTTAGGGCAGTGCAGTGGTGTTCGGGCAGTGTAGGGGTCGTGCTGCGGCTGGTGTTTCAGGGTTTTGGGCAGAGCAGTGGTGTTCGGGCAGTGTAGGGGGTCGTGCTGGGGGTGGTGTTTCAGGGTTTTGGGCAGTGCTGTGGTGTTCGGGCAGTGTAGGGGGTCTTGCTTGGGGTAGTGTTTCAGGGTTTAGGGCAGTGCAGTGGTGTTCGGGCAGTGTAGGGGGTCATGCTGGGGGTGGTGTTTCAGGGTTTAGGGCAGTGCAGTGGTGTTCGGGCAGTGTAGGGGGTCGTGCTAGGGGTGGTGTTTCAGGGTTTAGGGCAGTGCAGTGGGGTTCGGGCAGTGTAGGGGGTCGTGCAGGGGCTGGTGTTTCAGGGTTTAGGGCAGTGCAGTGGTGTTCGGGCAGTGTAGGGGGTCGTGCTGGGGGTAGTGTTTTAGGGTTTAGGGTAGTGCAGTGGTGCTTGTGTAGTTTTGGGGGTCGTGCTGGGGTAGTGTTTTAGGGTTTAGGGTAGTGAAGTGGTGTTTGTGTAGTGTAGGGGGTCATCATTTAGGGTAGTGCAGTGGTGTTTGGGTAGTGTAGGGGGTCGTGCTGGGGGTAGTGTTTTAGGGTTTAGGGTAGTGCAGTGGTGTTTGTGTAGTGTAGGGGGTCGTGCTGGGGGTAGTGTTTTAGGGTTTAGGGTAGTGAAGTGATGTTTGTGTAGTGTAGGGGGTCATGTTTTAGGGTAGTGCAGTGGTGTTCGGGCAGTGTAGGGGTCATGCTGGGGCTGGTGTTTCAGGGTTTAGGGCAGTGCAGTGGTTTTCGGGCAGTGTAGGCGGTCGTGCTGGGGCTGGTGTTTCAGGGTTTAGGGCAGTGCAGTGGTGTTCGGGCAGTGTACGGGGTTGTGCTGGGGCTGGTGTTTCAGGGTTTAGGGCAGTGCAGTGGTGTTCGGGCAGTGTAGGGGGTCGTGCTGGTGGTGGTGTTTCAGGGTTTAGGGCAGTGCAGTGGTGTTCGGGCAGTGTAGGCGGTCGTGCTGGGGCTGGTGTTTCAGGGTTTAGGGCAGTGCAGTGGTGTTCGGGCAGTGTACGGGGTTGTGCTGGGGCTGGTGTTTCAGGGTTTAGGGCAGTGCAGTGGTGTTCGGGCAGTGTAGGGGTCGTGCTGGTGGTGGTGTTTCAGGGTTTAGGGCAGTGCAGTGGTGTTCGGGCAGTGTAGGGGTCGTGCTGGGGCTGGTGTTTCAGGGTTTAGGGCAGTGCAGTGGTGTTCGGGCAGTGTAGGGGGTCGTGCTGTGGCTGGTGTTTCAGCGTTTTGGGCAGAGCAGTGGTGTTCGGGCAGTGTAGGGGGTCGTGCTGGGGGTGGTGTTTCAGGGTTTAGGGCAGTGCAGTGGTGTTCGGGCAGTGTAGGGGGTCTTGCTGGGGGTGGTGTTTCAGAGTTTAGGGCAGTGGTGTTCGGGCAGTGTAGGGGGTCTTGCTGGGGGTGATGTTTCAGGGTTTAGGGCAGTGCAGTGGTGTTCGGGCAGTGTAGGGGTCTTGCTGGGGGTAGTGTTTCAGGGTTTAGGGCAGTGCAGTGGTGTTCGTGCAGTGTAGGGGTCGTGCTGGGGGTGGTGTTTCAGGGTTTAGAGCAGTGCAGTAGTGTTCGGGCAGTGTAGGGGGTCGTGCAGGGGTTGTGTTTCAGGGTTTAGGGCAGTGCAGTGGTGTTCGGGCAGTGTAGGGGGTCGTGCTGGGGGTGGTGTTTCAGGGTTTAGGGCAGTGCAGTGGTGTTCGGGCAGTGTAGGGGTCGTGCAGGGGTGGTGTTTCAGGGTTTAGGGCAGTGCAGTGGTGTTCGGGCAGTGTAGGGGGTCGTGCTGGGGCTGGTGTTTCAGGGTTTAGGGCAGTGCAGTGGTGTTCGGGCAGTGTAGGGGTCTTGCTGGGGGTGGTGTTTCAGGGTTTAGGGCAGTGGTGTTCGGGCAGTGTAGGGGGTCTTGCTGGGGGTGATGTTTCAGGGTTTAGGGCAGTGCAGTGGTGTTCGGGCAGTGTAGGGGGTCTTGCTGGGGGTAGTGTTTCAGGGTTTAGGGCAGTGCAGTGGTGTTCGTGCAGTGTAGGGGGTCGTGCTGGGGATTTTGTTTCAGGGTTTAGGGCAGTGCAGTAGTGTTCGGGCAGTGTAGGGGGTCGTGCAGGGAGTGGTGTTTCAGGGTTTTGGGCAGTGCAGTGGTGTTCGGGCAGTGTAGGGGGTCGTGCTGGGGGTGGTGGGTCAGGGTTTAGGGCAGTGCAGTGGTGTTCAGGCAGTGTAGGGGGTTGTGCTGAGGCTGGTGTTTCACGGTTTAGGGCAGTGCAGTGGTGTTCGGGCAGTGTAGGGGGTCGTGCTGGGGCTGGTGTTTCAGGGTTTAGGGCAGTGCAGTGGTGTTGAGGCAGTGTAGGCGGTCGTGCTGGGGCTGGTGTTTCAGGGTTTAGGGTAGTGCAGTGGTGTTCGGGCAGTGTAGGGGGTCGTGCTGGGGCTGGTGTTTCAAGGTTTAGGGCAGTGCAGTGGTGTTCGGGCAGTGTAGGGTGTCGTGCTGGGGCTGGTGTTTCAGGGTTTTGGGCAGAGCAATGGTGTTCGGGCAGTGTAGGGTGTCGTGCTGGGGGTGGTGTTTCAGGGTTTTGGGCAGAGCAGTGGTGTTCGGGCAGTGTGGGGGGTCGTGCTGGGGGTGGTGTTTCAGGGTTTAGGGCAGTGCAGTGGTGTTCGGGCAGTGTAGGGGGTCGTGCTTGGGGTGGTGTTTCAGGTTTCAGGGCAGTGGTGTTCGGGCAGTGTAGGGGGTCTTGCTGGGGGTGATGTTTCAGGGTTTAGGGCAGTGCAGTGGTGTTCGGGCAGTGTAGGGGTCTTGCTGCGGGTAGTGTTTCAGGGTTTAGGGCAGTGCAGTGGTGTTCGTGCAGTGTAGGGGGTCGTGCTGGGGATTTTGTTTCAGGATTTAGGGCAGTGCAGTAGTGTTCGGGCAGTGTAGGGGGTCGTGCAGGGAGTGGTGTTTCAGGGTTTAGGGCAGTGCAGTGGTGTTCGGGCAGTGTAGGGGTCGTGCTGGGGGTGGTGGGTCAGGGTTTAGGGCAGTGCAGTGGTGTTCAGGCAGTGTAGGGGTCGTACTGAGGCTGGTGTTTCACGGTTTAGGGCAGTGCAGTGGTGTTCGGGCAGTGTAGGGGGTCGTGCTGGGGCTGGTGTTTCAGGGTTTAGGGCAGTGCAGTGGTGTTTAGGCAGTGTAGGCGGTCGTGCTGGGGCTGGTGTTTCAGGGTTTAGGGCAGTGCAGTGGTGTTCGGGCAGTGTAGGGGTCGTGCTGGGGCTGGTGTTTCAGGGTTTAGGGCAGTGCAGTGGTGCTCGGGCAGTGTAGGGGGTCGTGCTGGGGGTGGTGTTTCAGGGTTTAGGGTAGTGCAGTGGTGTTCGGGCAGTGTAGGGGCGTGCTGGGGCTGGTGTTTCAAGGTTTAGGGCAGTGCAGTGGTGTTCGGGCAGTGTAGGGTGTCGTGCTGGGGCTGGTGTTTCAGGGTTTTGGGCAGAGCAGTGGTGTTCGGGCAGTGTAGGGGGTCGTGCTGGGGTGGTGTTTCAGGGTTTAGGGCAGTGCAGTGGTGTTCGGGCAGTGTAGGGGTCGTGCTGGGGTGGTGTTTCAGGGTTCAGGGCAGTGGTGTTCGGGCAGTGTAGGGGGTCTTGCTGTGGGTGATGTTTCAGGGTTTAGGGCAGTGCAGTGGTGTTCGGGCAGTGTAGGGGTCTTGCTGGGGGTAGTGTTTCAGGGTTTAGGGCAGTGCAGTGGTGTTCGTGCAGTGTAGGGGTCGTGCTGGGGGTGGTGTTTCAGGGTTTAGGGCAGTGCAGTAGTGTTCGGGCAGTGTAGGGGTCGTGCAGGGGTGGTGTTTCAGGGTTTAGGGCAGTGCAGTGGTGTTCGGGCAGTGTAGCAGGTCGTGCTGGGGCTGGTGTTTCAGGGTTTAGGGCAGTGCAGTGGTGCTCGGGCAGTGTAGGGAGTCGTGCTGGGGGTGGTGTTTCAGGGTTTAGGGTAGTGCAGTGGTGTTTGGGCAGTGTAGGGGGTCGTGCTGGGGCTGGTGTTTCAAGGTTTAGGGCAGTGCAGTGGTGTTCGGGCAGTGTAGGGTGTCGTGCTGGGGCTGGTGTTTCAGGGTTTTGGGCAGAGCAGTGGTGTTCGGGCAGTGTAGGGGGTCGTGCTGAGGGTGGTGTTTCAGGGTTCAGGGCAGTGGTGTTCGGGCAGTGTAGGGGTCTTGCTGGGGGTGATGTTTCAGGGTTTAGGGCAGTGCAGTGGTGTTCGGGCAGTGTAGGGGGTCTTGCTGGGGGTAGTGTTTCAGGGTTTAGGGCAGTGCAGTGGTGTTCGGGCAGTGTAGGGGGTCATGCTGGGGGTGGTGTTTCAGGGTTTAGGGCAGTGCAGTGGTGTTCGGACAGTGTAGGATGTCGTGAAGGGGATGGTGTTTCAGGGTTTAGGGCAGTGCAGTGGTGTTCGGGCAGTGTAGGGGGTCGTGCTGGGGGTGGTGTTTCAGGGTTCAGGGCAGTGGTGTTCGGGCAGTGTAGGGGTCTTGCTGGGGGTGATGTTTCAGGGTTTAGGGCAGTGCAGTGGTGTTCGGGCAGTGTGAGGGGTCTTGCTGGGGGTAGTGTTTCAGGGTTTAGGGCAGTGCAGTGGTGTTCGGGCAGTGTAGGGGTCATGCTGGGGGTGGTGTTTCAGGGTTTAGGGCAGTGCAGTGGTGTTCGGGCAGTGTAGGGGGTCGTGAAGGGGATGGTGTTTCAGGGTTTAGGGCAGTGCAGTGGTGTTCGGGCAGTGTAGGGGGTCGTGCAGGGGCTGGTGTTTCAGGGTTTAGGGCAGTGCAGTGGTGTTCGGGCAGTGTAGGGGGTCATGCTGGGGGTAGTGTTTTAGGGTTTAACGTAGTGCAGTGGTGCTTGTGTAGTTTTGGGGGTCATGCTGGGGTAGTGTTTTAGGGTTTAGGGTAGTGAAGTGGTGTTTGTGTAGTGTAGAGGGTCATGTTTTAGGGTAGTGCAGTGGTGTTTGGGTAGTGTAGGGGGTTGTGCTGGGGGTAGTGTTTTAGGGTTTAGGGTAGTGCAGTGGTGTTTGTGTAGTGTAGGGGTCGTGCTGGGGGTAGTGTTTTAGGGTTTAGGGTAGTGCAGTGGTGCTTGTGTAGTGTAGAGGGTCGTGCTGGGGGTAGCGTTTTAGGGTTTAGGGTAGTGCAGTGGTGTTTGTGTAGTGTAGGGGGTCATGTTTTAGGGTAGTGCAGTGGTGTTTGGGTAGTGTAGGGGGTCGTGCTGGGGGTAGTGTTTTAGGATTTAGGTTAGTGCAGTGGTGTTTGGGTAGTGTAGGGGGTCGTGCTGGGGGTGGTGTTTCAGGGTTCAGGGCAGTGGTGTTCGGGCAGTGTAGGGGGTCTTGCTGGGGGTGATGTTTCAGGGTTTAGGGCAGTGCAGTGGTGTTCGGGCAGTGTAGGGGGTCTTGCTGCGGGTAGTGTTTCAGGGTTTAGGGCAGTGCAGTGGTGTTCGTGCAGTGTAGGGGGTCGTGCTGGGGATTTTGTTTCAGGATTTAGGGCAGTGCAGTAGTGTTCGGGCAGTGTAGGGAGTCGTGCAGGGAGTGGTGTTTCAGGGTTTAGGGCAGTGCAGTGGTGTTCGGGCAGTGTAGGGGGTCGTGCTGGGGTGGTGGGTCAGGGTTTAGGGCAGTGCAGTGGTGTTCAGGCAGTGTAGGGGGTCGTGCTGAGGCTGGTGTTTCACGGTTTAGGGCAGTGCAGTGGTGTTCGGGCAGTGTAGGGGTCGTGCTGGGGCTGGTGTTTCAGGGTTTAGGGCAGTGCAGTGGTGTTTAGACAGTGTAGGCGGTCGTGCTGGGGCTGGTGTTTCAGGGTGTAGGGCAGTGCAGTGGTGTTCGGGCAGTGTAGGGGGTCGTGCTGGGGCTGGTGTTTCAGGGTTTAGGGCAGTGCAGTGGTGCTCGGGCAGTGTAGGGGTCGTGCTGGGGGTGGTGTTTCAGGGTTTAGGGTAGTGCAGTGGTGTTCGGGCAGTGTAGGGGGTCGTGCTGGGGCTGGTGTTTCAAGGTTTAGGGCAGTGCAGTGGTGTTCGGGCAGTGTAGGGTGTCGTGCTGGGGCTGGTGTTTCAGGGTTTTGGGCAGAGCAGTGGTGTTCGGGCAGTGTAGGGGGTCGTGCTGGGGGTGGTGTTTCAGGGTTTAGGGCAGTGCAGTGGTGTTCGGGCAGTGTAGGGGGTCGTGCTGGGGGTGGTGTTTCAGGGTTCAGGGCAGTGGTGTTCGGGCAGTGTAGGGGGTCTTGCTGGGGGTGATGTTTCAGGGTTTAGGGCAGTGCAGTGGTGTTCGGGCAGTGTAGGGGGTCTTGCTGGGGGTAGTGTTTCAGGGTTTAGGGCAGTGCAGTGGTGTTCGTGCAGTGTAGGGGCTTGTGCTGGGGTGGTGTTTCAGGGTTTAGGGCAGTGCAGTAGTGTTCGGGCAGTGTAGGGGTCGTGCAGGGGGTGGTGTTTCAGGGTTTAGGGCAGTGCAGTGGTGTTCAGGCAGTGTAGCGGGTCGTGCTGGGGCTGGTGTTTCAGGGTTTAGGGCAGTGCAGTGGTGCTCGGGCAGTGTAGGGGGTCGTGCTGGGGGTGGTGTTTCAGGGTTTAGGGTAGTGCAGTGGTGTTTGGGCAGTGTAGGGGGTCGTGCTGGGGCTGGTGTTTCAAGGTTTAGGGCAGTGCAGTGGTGTTCGGGCAGTGTAGGGTGTCGTGCTGGGGCTGGTGTTTCAGGGTTTTGGGCAGAGCAGTGGTGTTCGGGCAGTGTAGGGGGTCGTGCTGGGGGTGGTGTTTCAGGGTTCAGGGCAGTGGTGTTCGGGCAGTGTAGGGGTCTTGCTGGGGGTGATGTTTCAGGGTTTAGGGCAGTGCAGTGGTGTTCGGGCAGTGTAGGGGGTCTTGCTGCGGGTAGTGTTTCAGGGTTTAGGGCAGTGCAGTGGTGTTCGTGCAGTGTAGGGGGTCGTGCTGGGGATTTTGTTTCAGGATTTAGGGCAGTGCAGTAGTGTTCGGGCAGTGTAGGGGGTCGTGCAGGGAGTGGTGTTTCAGGGTTTAGGGCAGTGCAGTGGTGTTCGGGCAGTGTAGGGGTCGTGCTGGGGGTGGTGGGTCAGGGTTTAGGGCAGTGCAGTGGTGTTCAGGCAGTGTAGGGGGTCGTGCTGAGGCTGGTGTTTCACGGTTTAGGGCAGTGCAGTGGTGTTCGGGCAGTGTAGGGGGTCGTGCTGGGGCTGGTGTTTCAGGGTTTAGGGCAGTGCAGTGGTGTTTAGACAGTGTAGGCGGTCGTGCTGGGGCTGGTGTTTCAGGGTGTAGGGCAGTGCAGTGGTGTTCGGGCAGTGTAGGGGGTCGTGCTGGGGCTGGTGTTTCAGGGTTTAGGGCAGTGCAGTGGTGCTCGGGCAGTGTAGGGGGTCGTGCTGGGGGTGGTGTTTCAGGGTTTAGGGTAGTGCAGTGGTGTTCGGGCAGTGTAGGGGTCGTGCTGGGGCTGGTGTTTCAAGGTTTAGGGCAGTGCAGTGGTGTTCGGGCAGTGTAGGGTGTCGTGCTGGGGCTGGTGTTTCAGGGTTTTGGGCAGAGCAGTGGTGTTCGGGCAGTGTAGGGGGTCGTGCTGGGGGTGGTGTTTCAGGGTTTAGGGCAGTGCAGTGGTGTTCGGGCAGTGTAGGGGGTCGTGCTGGGGGTGGTGTTTCAGGGTTCAGGGCAGTGGTGTTCGGGCAGTGTAGGGGGTCTTGCTGGGGGTGATGTTTCAGGGTTTAGGGCAGTGCAGTGGTGTTCGGGCAGTGTAGGGGGTCTTGCTGGGGGTAGTGTTTCAGGGTTTAGGGCAGTGCAGTGGTGTTCGTGCAGTGTAGGGGCTTGTGCTGGGGGTGGTGTTTCAGGGTTTAGGGCAGTGCAGTAGTGTTCGGGCAGTGTAGGGGGTCGTGCAGGGGGTGGTGTTTCAGGGTTTAGGGCAGTGCAGTGGTGTTCAGGCAGTGTAGCGGGTCGTGCTGGGGCTGGTGTTTCAGGGTTTAGGGCAGTGCAGTGGTGCTCGGGCAGTGTAGGGGGTCGTGCTGGGGGTGGTGTTTCAGGGTTTAGGGTAGTGCAGTGGTGTTTGGGCAGTGTAGGGGGTCGTGCTGGGGCTGGTGTTTCAAGGTTTAGGGCAGTGCAGTGGTGTTCGGGCAGTGTAGGGTGTCGTGCTGGGGCTGGTGTTTCAGGGTTTTGGGCAGAGCAGTGGTGTTCGGGCAGTGTAGGGGGTCGTGCTGGGGGTGGTGTTTCAGGGTTCAGGGCAGTGGTGTTCGGGCAGTGTAGGGGGTCTTGCTGGGGGTGATGTTTCAGGGTTTAGGGCAGTGCAGTGGTGTTCGGGTAGTGTAGGAGGTCTTGCTGGGGTAGTGTTTCAGGGTTTAGGGCAGTGCAGTGGTGTTCGGGAAGTATAGGGGGTCATGCTGGGGGTGGTGTTTCAGGGTTTAGGGCAGTGCAGTGGTGTTCGGGCAGTGTAGGGGGTCGTGAAGGGGATGGTGTTTCAGGGTTTAGGGCAGTGCAGTGGTGTTCGGGCAGTGTAGGGGGTTGTGCTGGGGGTGGTGTTTCAGGGTTTAGGGCAGTGGTGTTCGGGCAGTGTAGGGGGTCTTGCTGGGGGTGATGTTTCAGGGTTTAGGGCAGTGCAGTGGTGTTCGGGTAGTGTAGGGGTCTTGCTGGGGGTAGTGTTTCAGGGTTTAGGGCAGTGCAGTGGTGTTCGGGCAGTGTAGGGGGTCATGCTGGGGGTGGTGTTTCAGGGTTTAGGGCAGTGCAGTGGTGTTCGGGCAGTGTAGGGGTCGTGAAGGGATGGTGTTTCAGGGTTTAGGGCAGTGCAGTGGTGTTCGGGCAGTGTAGGGGGTCGTGCTAGGGGTGGTGTTTCAGGGTTTAGGGCAGTGCAGTGGTGTTCGGGCAGTGTAGGGGTCGTGCAGGGGCTGGTGTTTCAGGGTTTAGGGCAGTGCAGTGGTGTTCGGGCAGTGTAGGGGGTCGTGCTGGGGGTAGTGTTTTAGGGTTTAGGGTAGTGCAGTGGTGCTTGTGTAGTTTTGGGGGTCATGCTGGGGTAGTGTTTTAGGGTTTAGGGTAGTGAAGTGGTGTTTGTGTAGTGTAGGGGGTCATGTTTTAGGGTAGTGCAGTTATGTTTGGGTAGTGTAGGGGTCGTGCTGGGGGTAGTGTTTTAGGGTTTAGGGTAGTGCAGTGGTGTTTGTGTAGTGTAGGGGGTCATGCTGGGGGTAGTGTTTTAGGGTTTAGGGTAGTGCAGTGGTGCTTGTGTAGTGTAGGGGGTCGTGCTGGGGGTAGTGTTTTAGGGTTTAGGGTAGTGCAGTGGTGTTTGTGTAGTGTAGGGGGTCATGTTTTAGGGTAGTGCAGTGGTGTTTGGGTAGTGTAGGGGGTCGTGCTGGGGGTAGTGTTTTAGGATTTAGGTTAGTGGAGTGGTGTTTGGGTAGTGTAGGGGGTCGTGCTGGGGGTAGTGTTTTAGGGTTTAGGGTAGTGCAGTGGTGTTTGTGTAGTGTAGGGGGTCATGCTGGGGTAGTGTTTTAGGGTTTAGGATAGTGCAGTGGTGCTTGTGTAGTGTAGGGGGTCGTGCTGGGGGTAGTGTTTTAGGGTTTAGGATAGTGCAGTGGTGCTTGTGTAGTGTAGGGGGTCGTGCTGGGGGTAGTGTTTTAGGGTTTAGGGTAGTGCAGTGGTGTTTTTGTAGTGTAGGGGGTCATGTTTTAAGATGCAACGCTCCAATACCTGACCAGTCTGCACTACATAAAACTGCAAAAAAACTAAAAATAAAAAGTGTTTTGCACACTTTTGTCATTGGGCTATATGTGGGCTACATCTGGGTAATATTTGTGCTACATTTGGGCTCTTTTTTCACTGGTGGCCATCTTGGAAGACTTCTTTGTTATGAAGTTTCCTAATTTCCTCATTTTCTGCAGTCTCCTCAGTAGGAAATGCTTTCAGTTTTTACTTTGATTCCATCAAGAAGGCATTCAGATGTGTCTCACATTTGCCATAAATTCAGAATGTCAGAATGCCGCTTCCCAGAGTGTTCTAAAGAACAACTAGAGAGCTAACAGTCTTACTTATGACAAAAGTATGGCACACCTGAAGCCATCTTGATTGGAATAAAGTGGTAACACTTAAAACATTTAATTTAAAAAGGAACAAAATGAGGGGGTTCATTTTGCCATAGAAATCATGATTAGTGCTGCAGAAAGAAAGATTAGGGCACATTTTGAGTGACTTCTCAAATCCTCTTCTATTTCATTTAAAAATTCTGACATGCAGATTGAAGCATGCACTTTCAATACCAGCAGCAGACTTCCCTGGTGAGCGGTAGCTTTACTTCAGTGATCTAATGAGCAACTAGAGTGCTAACATTCTGAATTTATGGCAAATGTGTGACACATCTGAATGCCTTCTTGATGGAATCAAAATAAAAAACTGAAAGTATTTCCTACTGAGGAGACTGCAGTAAATGAGGAAATTAGGAAACTTTATAACAAATAAGTCTCCGAAGATGGCCACCAGAGACAAAAGAGCCCAAATGTAGCACAAATATCACACAGATGTAGCCCACGTATAGCCCAATGACAGAATGTCCCAGAGTGTTTTAAAGAACAACTAGAGCGCTAACAGTCTTACTTATGACAAACGTATGGCACACCTGAAGCCATCTTGATTGGAATAAACTGGTAACACTTAAAACATTTAATTTAAAAGGAACAAAATGAGGAGTTCATTTTGGCATAGAAATTATGATTAGTGCTGAAGAAAGAAAAATTAGGGCACATTTTGAGTGACTTCTCAAATCCTCTTCTATTTCATTAAAAAGTCTGACATGCAGACTGAAACATGCACTTTCAATACCAGCAGCAGACTTCCCTGGTGAGCAGTAGCTTTACTACAGTGATCTAATGAGCAACTAGAGTGCTAACATTCAGAATTTATGGCAAATGTGTGACACATCTGAATGCCTTCTTGATGGAATCAAAGTAAAAAACTGAAAGCATTTCCTACTGAGGAGACTGCAGTAAATGAGGAAATTAGGAAACTTCATAACAAATAAATCTCCCAAGATGGCCACCAGAGACAAAAGAACCCAAATATAGCACAAATATCACCCAGATGTAGCCCATGTATAGCCCAATGACAGAAGTGCGCAAAACACTTTTTATTTTTTGTTTTTTTGCAGTTTTATATAGTGCAGACTGGTCATGTATTGGAGTGCTTTACATGAGCATTGGTTACATCACAAAAAGGACAAATTCATTTTGGTTGTAGACATGGGGAGATTAAGTGATTTGACCAGAATCACAGAATGTCGAGCTGAAGCAGAAACTCCATCCTGGTTCCCCAGTTGCAAAGTCTGCAGCTCTGGAAGTAACACCACGTCCTCTCCCCTAAGTGCAACATTTAATCAAGTGGTAAACTGGATAAAAAAACATAAAGATAACAAATAATTTAAAAGTGCTTTGTCGCTATTTGAAAACTCAGAAAACATGTCCTCATTTTAGTTTTTTAGAGCACTAACCATAATTTCGATGCAAATAAGACCCTCTCATTTCTGTAATTTCTAAAGGAAATACTCTAGGTATTACAATTTTGATTACATCAAGATGACGTCAGGCGTGCCACACTTTTGTAATAAATATAGAATGTTAGCAATCTAGTTGTTCATTAGGATACTGTTGAGAGGCAGAGGCCAGGGGCACGGACTCAGAAAATTGAAGGCAGGTATGAGGGTGCAGAGGCAACAATTTGACCACACTGGGCAGGCAGGAATTGCAGTGGCAGCACAACAGACTATGGAGGGCAGTGGAAAGGGGGGCATGGGCAACAAACCAACAATGCAGGACAGTCAAGAGAGGCTGTGGCAATATAATAGACCATTGTGGGCAGAAGGAAGAGGCAGTGGTAGTACAACCATACATGCCAACAGACCCGATTCAGCCAAGAAACGCCCAATGTTTTTAAACCCAAATGGGCTTTATTTGATCTGTCTCCTGTCTACAATCTCCTCTTTTTCAATGTAAGTCAATGGGGAAAATCAATATCCCAGTTTTTTTTTCAAAATTTCCCTCTTACCAAGTTCAAAATGTTAGCAAGTATGGTACATTGGCTCATGGAAGGCAGGAGGAATTGGGGTAGGGACATGGACTCGGACAACAGAGGACAGGAGGGACATGGACAGGTGCACCAAACTGACCTTACAAGGCAGGCATCATGGTTTGCAGCAGCACAATACACCACACAGGGCATGCGGGACGGGAGTGCAGCACAACAATCCATGGAAAGCAAGAGGGAGGGGACAGGACCATGCACATGGACAACAGAGAACAGAGGGGAAAGAGGCAATGGCAGCAAGCTGACCATAATGGACAGACAGGAGAGAAAGCTGCAGCATAACGGACCATAAAGGGCAGGAGGGAGGGATCAGGGGCATTACAATGGAATAGACAAGCCAGGAGGGAGGGAATAGGGGTCTGCACATGGAAAACAGAGGGCAGGGGGCAAGGGGGCAGAGCAGGTGCAGCAAGCTGACCATGGAGGTTAGGCAGGATGGGCACTGGAAGCAAGACACACCATGGAGAGCAACAGTGAGACTATAATGGCATACACACAGACCATGGAGGGAAGGTGGGAGGGGGTCAGAGGCAGCTAGCTGACCACACAGGGAAGGTGGGAGGGGCCATGGCAGCACAGAAGACCATGCATGGCAAGCGGGAGGGTTAGTGGCAGCACAATGGCCATGATGGGCAAGAAGGAGGGGCAGGGGCATGCACAAAAGACCATGGAGGATAGAAGGGAGGGGTAGGAGCTGGGCACAGACAAGAGAGTTCAGGGGAAGGGGCCTCACAACAGACCACGCGGGGCAGGCAGGAGGAGCAGTTGCAGCACAACAGACCAGGGAGGGCAGAAGGGTGTGGCAGTAAAATGGACCATGGTGGACAGGAAGAAGGGGATAGGGGCATGGAATATGGACAGGCAGGGTGGAGGTGGCAGGGACAGGTTACAGTCATCTGACAATGCTAGACAGGTGGGAGGGGAGTGGCAGCTCAACAGAACACTCAGAGTAGATAGGAGGGGCAGGTCCATGGAACATGGTGGGCAAAAAGGATGGAGCAGGGGCATGCACACAGACATCGGAGGGCAGGGGGAAGGAGAGTACAGAGGCTAAGCAGGAGGTCAATGATGGGACATAGAATTGGGCAATGGAGAGCAGGAGGAATAGACTGGGACATCATGCTAAATGGAGGGCAGTGGTAGCACATCAGACCATGCATGGCAGGAGGGAAGAGGCTAGTGTATGGATTCAGACAACAGAGGATAGGGAGGAGGTGGATGGGCAGCAAGCTAACTGTTCAGAGAAGGCGGGAGGGCCAGTGGCAGAACAACGGCCACACAGGGCTGTAATGAGGGAGCAAGGGCATGGACTTGGACAATCGATGGCAAGGAGGAGGGGAGGCAGGAGCAGCAAGCTTGGGTGGGGGCAGCACAATGCCATGCCAGGCCAGGCCCTGCTTCCAACCCCCCACCATCCATTGTGATAGGCACCTTACTTAACGTTAAAAAAAACTAGAAATTCGCTGGAAAAAACAAAGATTACAGGGACGTTATAGTTAGACTCAGATTTCACTTGTACAAAACTAGTGAAATTCAGCAGTTATAGTTACCTGAGCTAACTATAACTTACGCCCACAATGCACCTCTTATGACCTCAGACATTACATCATTCATGACATGGTCAGTGACATCACTCATGACACCACTCATGACATCTCAAATGAGCTGTGAATGGAATGGAACTATAATCGCTAGAACTTTATTTAGGGTTATTGTGTGTATATTAACACCCCTTTTTTTCTTTTGTTTCGTGTAAGAACCATTATAATACACAACGTGCCCAGATCAATATGCCCGATAGCCTTTCACTTTAAAGTAATGTGTAGTCCAATGTTTATGTTGATGTTTGCAATCCTAAGTATGTTTATTATGAACAAGTCACGTTGACGAACATACAGGTACAGCGGTCATGGGGCAAGATATGCTGAAATGACATTGTGTGCATATTAACACTTGTTTTCTTTTCTTTATTGTATCAATTCCTGAATTTTCACATCGTGACCAGGCCAATATGGCTGCCAGCTTTTTGGTTTAAAGTAATATGTAGTCCTTTGTTAATGTTAGCAACTGGAGGCATTTGTACATTTAAATAAGGAAGCTACAATGACGTCTTGTATCGCTATCAAGGTTCGGACGAGCCGAAACGCGTGGATCGCATCCTTTGCAGATTAAATACTTACAAACTACAACTTGAGTGCTGATTCCTTCCTTGTAAGAGTGAGAGGAGATTGAATACATATATATAAAATTCACTGAAAAAAACCACAGGTTTCAGGGACGTTATAGTCAGAAATGAGCATTTAAAAAACCTTAGATATTCACTGAAAAAACCACAGGTATCAGGGATGTTATAGTTAGTCTGGCATTTCACTCGTACAAAACCAGAGAAATTCAGCCATTATAGTTAGCTGGGCTAACTATAACTAACGCCCCCGTAATGCACTGCTGATGGTGTCACATATTACATCACTCATGACATGGTCAGTGACATCACTGATGACATCACTGATGACATCTCAAATGACATCACTGATGACATCATCCAGTGACTGTGAGTGTTTCTAAAAAGTTTAAGAATGTGATATATATATGATGATTCAGTCAGTGTGTGACTGACTCTATAAGTGAGTGATTATACTGTGTCTGGGTGAATGTATGGGTGAGTGACTAATCTGTGTGAATGTCTGTATCAGTCTGTCAGTAGGTGTGTAAGTGGCTGCATGGGTTGGTGAATAGGTACATGAGTGTCTATATGGGTTATTGATTGGTTGTCTGAGTACCTGTATGGGTACCTGAGTGTCTGTGTGTTGTGAGACTACCTGCATGGATGTGTGAGTGGGTGATTCACTGGGTCTATGGGTTCATGATTGCGTCTGCGAGGGGCTGTATGGGTGAGTGAGTATGCATATGGCTGTGTTGGTGAGTGAATGGATGTCTCAGTGGTATATGTGTGAGAAACTGCATATGTGAATGGCAGTATATGTGAGTGTTGGAGTATATAAGTGACTGTATGTGAAAGTGAGTGATTGTGAGAGTGGATGTATGGATGAGTGTGTGCTTGTGTCAGTGATTGTATAAGAGAGTAAGTATGTGGTAGTATCTGTGAATAAGTGAGGTGGTGTGTGTATAACTGTATAGTTGAGTAAATGGCATTCTGATTGACTCTTTGGGTAACTGACTAGGTGTGTGAGTAACTCTATGGGTGAGTGGCGATGTGTGAGTGTCTTTATGGGTGTATGAGTGCATATAATAGTGGCTGTATTGATGAGTGACTGCATGTATGAGTGACTGTATGGGTGAGTGAGTGGATGTGTGTGTAGACCTATGAATCAGTGAGTGGGTATGTACTAACTGGTATTGGTGTGTCTATGGTTTCAAGAATGAAAGTCTGTATTTTAGAGTGGGTGTATGAAAGGTTATATTAGGGTGTGAGTAGGTGCATCAGAGATTAAGTGGCTGATGCCATCAGTGATGTCATTTGAGATGTCATCAGTGATGGCACTGACCATGTCATGAGTGATGTAATTTGTGACGTCATCAGCAGTGCATTGCGGGGCGTGAGTTATATATATATATATATATATATATATATATATATATATATATATATATATATATATATATATATATATATACTTACTGGCGGTCACCAGTAGGTAGTTATAGTTAGGACCTCGTTTCTATTCAAAATGCGTTTTTTGTTTTCCCAATAACTTTGGCGTCGTTTGATGAATCTTCGTGAAATTTTCAAAACTAGTGGCCCGCTCCGGTCAGCTCCTGTCTTGAAAGTTTCGGGGTGATTCGTCAAGCAGTGGGCCGAGAAAAAGGGGGTCCCAAAACGCGTTTTCTCCATGTTAATTTCCATAGGAAACTTTAGACAAAGCTACAGCCCGAACTGCTGAACGGAATTACACCAAATTTGGCAAAAAGGTAGCCCTTGGTTCAGAAAGATCCCTTTTTGTTAAATGGTGTAAATCCGTTCAGTAGTTGCTGAGAAATTAAAGAAAGAAAAAATGTATATATCTGAGCACCGAGGAGGGTTCGCGAACCCTCCCGGGCACGAAGCTTCACTCTGATTGGCTGCCAACACTCCAAACCAGGAAGTGTTGGCAGCCATCTTGTGACTCGGTAGAACCGAGTCACAAGAAAACAGTGAAAAAGAGGGTAAAAAGAAGAAAAGGGGGCAGGGTAGAAACACCCTGACCCCCTAGGCCTGCTCCAGGGCCAAAAAGCATTATTTAAAAATAACTTCGGCGGAATTCGCGTTGGGGTCGCGAATCCCAACGAAAATTTAAAAAAAATGAAGCGTGGGCTTCCGCGCTTCATTTTAATGAGGCCCCCGGATGGGCCAGGTCCTGGGGGCAATATGTATTTAATTTGCGGGGGCCCGCGGGGGCCCCCGCAGCCCCGGGGACCGCCACCTCTCCGGGGCTATAGTAATTATATGCGGGGGCATGTGGCCCCCCGCAGCCCCGGGGACCGCCACCTCCCCTCGGCGTTGAAAATAAATGCGTGGGGGGTCCCAACCCCCCCACACTGTCCCGGGGACCGCCACCTCCCCAGGGCATTGATGAAAATGGGCGGGGGGGCCTCGCGGCCCCCCGCAGCCCCAGGGACCGCCACCTCCCTGGGGCTATACAGAATAATTAGTGTGGGGGGGCTCAAACCCCCCCACACTGCCCCGGGGACCACCACCTCCCTGGGGCACTTAATATTTAAATACGGGGGTCTGTTGCGGACCCCCGGGCCCCACCACCTCCCCGGGGTTTGAAATGGAGGGAGGGAGGCTGTGCGGCCCCCCTCCAGGAGCCCTCGATGGCCCTGGGGACCGCCACCCCCCAGGGCCGGCTCCTGCAGTGTCCCAGGGTGCCCACCCCTGGGACACTGCTGTTTGCTATGGCAGGGCGGGAGCCGTATGGCTCCCGGCCTGCCATAGCAAACGCTGCTTTGCTTCCGTGAAGCCAGAGCAAGGAAACCAAAGCAGAATTGCTTTTGAGCAAGGGGAGCTGCATGTCAGCAGCTCCACTTGCTCAAAAGCAATGCCGGCTCCCGCAGGAGGCGGGGAGCCGGCAGGACCGTGGGGGCATTGGGGCTCCCCCACATTCCCCAATGGAAAGGGCCGGCCCCGGGTGATGGGGTCCCCGGGGCCAGAAGTGGCCCGGGAGGCTGGCCACGCGGCCCCCCTCCGTCATTAAAATATTTAAATAAAAAAAATAGAGGCACAGCCCTGTGGATGGGGTTCCCGGGGCCAATAGAGGCCTCAGGAGGGGGGCCATGAAGTCCCCCTCCTTAAAAATTATTTGAAAAAAATTTAAATATGTGGCCATGCCCCAGGGGATGGGGTCCCCGGGGCCGAAATTGGCCTCGGGAGGGGGGCCGCGCGGCCCCCTTCCCGTTTTTGTTTTTTACTGTAAAAAACAGGTCAGGCCCTGGGGGATGGGGTCCCCAGGGCCTAAAATGTTGTAAAAGAAGGGGGGCCACACAGCCCCCTTCTAAAAAAAAAGGCAGCATCGCGCCGGAGGCCCCGCCCCCTCCCTGCAGCACTCAGCAAACTCGGCCTCTGGTGTATTGTAAGTTGGGGAATTAATTCCCCTTGAATGCTGAGGGTCCCTGGGGGCCAACTAGCCCACCAGGTACCTCCAGTATGCACCACAGAGCTGCATTGCAGAGAGGTGTTCCGAGGCCACGCCCCTTTTTACACCTCTCTGCAACGCAGCTCTGTGGCGCTTACTGGAGGTACCTGGTGGGCTAGTTGTCCCCCAGGGACACTCAGGACTCATGGGGAATTAATCCCCCAATTTACAACGTGCCAGGGGGCCAGGTCTTGGTTTACTTTTGGAAGCACAATCACCAGAACTTTTCATTGAACTTTTATCTCATAGTCTTTGTTCCCCAGCACCACATTGTGTTTTTCTGGGTGCATAAAATTGGGTTGGTCTGTTCCTCCCTGCATATAAAGGAGAAATTTTACAATATGATGTCTATTACTTTTGTATTTATAGAGGCCCCTGAAGAAGGGAATTCCAATCCCGAAATGCATTGGGCATCTCCATCAGAATGTTCAAGGAATTTCGTCACAGTGCATAACATAAGAAATTTTGTTTACATTGTTCTGAGAAAGAATTTGATGTTGCTGTAAATCAGAATGCATTTGTATTTGTTTGTTTAATTCAGAAGAAAGTAACATTTGAGAGAAAAGAATCTCTATTTGAATAAACAGTATAATGATGATTTAGACTTTGATATTTTGAAACATTGTATTACATATAAGTAAGTGTTTAATGTAATTTCATGCTGTGCGGTCAGGCATCTAGTGCAGTGTCACTAGTAAAGGGTTTTGATTGTTAGTAGAGGCAGACAACCTCTTTCCTGACCCGCACGCAAACAAATGATAATCTTGGCAAGAAATGATAATTGTCTAATCCATATGTAACAAAGGGTGTGCACAACATAATTCAGTTCACCAAGTAAACTCTCTCCACAGAGTAAAAAGTACTCACTTTTCAACTCATATCAACCTGCTTTCTCGGCCTGCACCCGCATTCTGATGCATTTAGTCCACAAGCAATGACCAAGTTAGTATACAACGGGACTTGTAATATAGGTAACATTAGAAAAATACATATGCAAGCCTTGCAACACAGTGCAAAGGAGACCCTTTTATACAAAGAGAGGAATTCAACTCTGTCTCTCCTTCTGTGATACAAGGGGGCATATTTACTAGGAAGTGGTGAAGCGTGTCGTTAAGCCAAGAAGGCTAACGACACACTTCGTCATTTTCAAAACACAGGGCTGCACAGGGCTGCACCGTATTTTCAAGAATACGGTGCAGCCCTACATTTCCCCCTGCGCTGGTACTAAATTAAGCTGTCTAGCACAAAGCATGCACCCTTGCACCATAGTGCAAGGGTGCCTGTGTTAAGGGGAAAATTGTTTATGTGCAGGAAGGTCCCCCTTCCTGCACATAAACAATCTTTAAATACCGTTTTGTAACTTCTATGTGTGCTGCTTAATGCAACACACATAGAAGTTGCAAAACGGCATTTTTTTAAAATGATTGTTTATATGCAGTAAAGGGGACATTCCTGCACATAAATAATCATTGGCATTTTGCTGTTTCCATGTGTGCTGCACAACGCAGCACACATGGAAACAGCAAAAACGGGGAGAAATAAAGCATTTTTCCTTGTTTCGCCTGTTTAAGACCAGATTTTTCCCGGTCTTAATTTTTCTAAATAGGGGGGAGTGTCAAAATCAATTGGTGTTGTGGTGGAACACCCACCACAACACCCATTGCCCGCCCCTTTCACTCTAAGTGCAGGGTAAAAGGGTGCCTTATTTGCAAGGCAGCGTTAACCCACGTTAAGTGGCTTAATGCTGCCTTGTAAATAAGGCAAACCTCCCATCGCCATCACAATGTCACTAACAGAGACGTGGTTGCAATAGGGGCTTGTAAATATGCCCCAAAGCCTCCTTAGACTGCCTTGAAGAGCGCCTTTTATTTTGAAGATTGAGGCCATAGTTGCATAAATGCATAAAACACAAACGTAGTTTATAATGGCTGAGAACTTGTAGCCCAAAGCAGTTCACATGTTTCTCCATCATGCATTGATATAAATATAGATGATGACCAGCAGTTGTAGCTAGATCATTTATCAGTGCTTTAGTTGTGAGATACACAAGTAGTATTAACATGAAGGGTTGTCTTGAGAATATGTATGGTCACTATGGGCACACATAACATTTTGTCCTCTTGTCTGGCACCTAGTTCATCCTTTGAATCTGAGGAATGTAACTCTGCACTTTGCGAACAACCACCAGTATGACCGCCAAGTGCGGGTGTTGCAGTGGCTGCCAACAGTAAGCCGTCATGAAGAGCTTCTGGACTCTGAAAGGTAGGCAAATGCTTCTGCTGTAGCAGTCTATTCTAAAATCTATAAAGTGACTACAGTTGTTGGAATTCACAGCCTAATAGGATATTGTCTCAAAGTATTTGTCACCATACCCCTTCTGTGGGAATCCATGCTTGCTTCCATGTTACCTACCCATTACAAGCAAAATACTTCTCCATGAACTATACATTTCCAAAATGTATTCACTCTGATTAAAGAGAATATCAGGTGTTCATGTTTTTGATTTTATGAGTTCATTACTATCTCTGCTTGTTGCATGTTTCCGGTTATTTAGGGGCCGATAACGATGTCGGTCGGAAAACCTCCGACCTCTAGTCGGAAGCTTCCCTCCTGCGTTCAGAGACTTTCCTGCAGACTCGGTCGGTTTGCGCCCCGACGCCTGATTATGAAGTTTACGGTCGGAATGTAAACCAGCTGGTCATTCCGACTCAGTTCCTGCCGGCGCTCGGAGTGTTCCTGTCGATCGGAACCGCACCGTAATCCCCTATGGATGGAGTTTCCGCCGTCGGGATTACGATGTTGGTTTCCGACAGCCTTTCTGTTCTGGCCTTTCCGACACAGAAAGGCTGTCGGAAAGCGACTTTGGGGGCCCCTAGTAGGGCCCCTTTACGCCCCTAGTAGGGCCCCTTTACGCCCGTGGTCTAAGGTCGGTGGTTGAGGGGGTACCTAGGGTACCCCCCCTGTGAAACCCTGCACTGTACGGCAGGTACCATTGTGCAGGGTTTTGCACATGCACCCATTTCTCTATAGGAGACTGTATTTTGGCCGGTTTATGGCCGTAACACAAGCTCCCATAGAGAACAGTGGGAATTCCACCGAACAGTGTTCAGTCGCATCATAATCAGGCAGTTGGAACTGCCGACCTCGGGTCGGTTGGTCCCGAGTCCAAGACGGTGTCGGTCGGTGGCAACTCCGACTTCGTGATAAGTCCCTTAGTATTTCATTTGTAATGTTGAAGGTGAGCTTGTTATCGGGGCAGAAATAACAGTTGTGTACATGTGCACATTCCTCAGTACGTTAGTATGCATTGCCTATATTTTTAATGTTGGACTTTTTTGGCCTGGTTCACTGACAAAATATCGGCCCCGGAAATATCCTCATACAAAAATATTGTGACATAAATATCAATGTCAAAAATATAGTTATGCTATACTTATAATGTAAATTACAAACATTTCGAGAAAAAAAAATCGTTGTCTCATATCATTGTACAAAATATTGTTTCTTTAAATATATATAAATTTAAATAGTAAACATTAAATATATTAATAATAACACTAATGTAATAAAAATAATTTATATATAATGGTTTAAAAAAATAAAACAATTATAATTATTTTCAAAAAGTAAAACATATATATATATATATATATAGACTACACCGTAAGATTACTGCAGGGAATGCTGTTCTGCATGCCAGGAGCTCTCACCCACAACATCTTATACAGAGTATACCTTATGGTGAGATGCTCCGGTTAAAACGCATTTGCAGCAATGATGATGATTTACTGTTGGCTCAATCAGTCAGTCAAAGAAGGTTTCTTGAAAGGGGATATAACAAAAAAACGATTGCAACAGCCATTACTAAAAGCAATGAAGTAGAAAGAGCAGTCCTACTAGCCCCTCGTTCAAAATTCATTAGATCAGAGAGTGACTTTAACAACAAGGGAAACCCAGATACCTTCAGATTCATAATTGGCTATAGTAAACAGGCTAGAGCCATTAGCAATATCATCAAGAAAAATTGGCCTATCATTTTAAGCGACCCCACGATAGGCCATTTATTACCTAAAAGGGCAGGAATTACTTACAGTAAAGCACCTTCCATGAGAGATGAGCTAGTCCACAATGACCCGGGAAATTGTACAAAATCCACGTGGTTATCCCAACGCAAGGGCTTTTTTAAATGCAGAGTATGTAAAGCATGCCAACATGGGGTCAATAAATCCTCGTATAGAACTCCGTTCAGTGATCAGGAGAAACCTATTTACAAAAATATGACATGTAAGTCGGAATATGTGGTCTATGTGCTGGAGTGTCCGTGTGGCCTTAGTTATGTGGGAAGTACCATCCTACAGGGCCACAAGAGGATACTCCAGCACATAAGAGCCATTAAGAACAATGACCAAGCCTATCCAGTGGCACGTCACTTCGAGGATTTACACAAGGGTGACCCCAAAGATCTGACATACTTTTTAATTGATTCCATACCTCCTAATAAACGTGGAGGCAATAGGGAAAAGGCCCTTAGGAAGTTGGAAACCAGATATATTTTGGAATTGGATAGTAAATATCCAGGGGGTCTTAACGGGACAGAGGATTTACACACCTGCCTCTAGTACCTGGAGTTGAGGGGATTTTTTCTGATAACAATAATAATTTTTATCAAAACTGAGTCGGTAAAAATATACAGGGTTATTAACATGCTGCCTCCCAATATCTTCATCACAGTTACATTTTAAATAGGTTTTAGCTTTTTGCACATAGAGGGTTCACATACACATTTTTTATCTATTTATTTATTTGCACTTGCACTTTTTTCCGAGTAACGCTAGGGTCTCTACACTGGATTATAATATTTAAATGTCCAAACATTATTGGTGATATATGAGTAACACCTAGAATGCCACTTACATTTAATTATGTCAATTGCAGTCAAGCATTAATGCCATTATGTCTGCCGGGATGCATAACTGTCTACAATAGATTTATAGCAGTAAAGTCAGGTATTTAAGCCATGACAATTTTAGATTAACCCTGCCTCTCAATTTATATATTTTGTAAATGGCCAAATATCACGATTACATGATATATATTTATTAATGCCATATTTGAATGTGGGCTATCCAGTTTAGTCAATGTAAAACCCAGGTAATTTTCTGATCAATGATGGTTAGAACATATGATGAATTTTATATTTTCACAAGTTTATTTATATATATATTTATATATCTATGTATATTTATATATTTATGTATTTATTTGAGAAATAACATTACCTGTATAGCAGTAACTCTTCCATGTTGACTTTCCTTGCGTTTACCCTGCACCTGTCACTTTAAGAAAATGGTACAAAAATGGCTTTTAAGGCTGACCTAGAACTGTGTAACGCGTCATGTGATCAAGGGTCTACGGACCCGAAACGCGTCATGGCTGAGGTCTGATCGAGCTGCATTAAACAACTTACAGCTTTGCACAAAACTGTGGTCCGGGCTCCTGTTTTTCATCCGTTTTATCGCAGTACGAAGAGGAGTTGCTGCCATATATTAATATATATATATTTATTTACAAATATCTAATTAAAAATACTATTAAACTAATAATTTTAATTTATAGTAAAATGTAATCATTTTTGTAAATGTAATAATATATATATATATAGCATAAAATATATTTTAAAACATTTTTTCATTACAAATAAAAAATTTAACTAAATACAAAAGTGCAATTCACTAAAAATGTATTACATATTAAAAACATTATTAATTATGAATATTATAATTTTCAATAAACAAAAACATAATAATATACATTTTAACAATATAAACTAGACTATAAAATGCATATACTATTCTCACTACAATTTAGACTCCCAATTGTTCATTCTGGGCTACTGTAACCTGTGGGAGGTTTACTGAGCTTAGATAGTCCAGTTGTGGTTGTTGTCGTGTTTGGGCAGCTGTGTATAGCAAGCAATAGAACTAGTCTCTCTTCTAATTCTTAGTTGTCACCGGAGGCGGATTAATGTTAATTCTGCCCTATTAGCATAAATTGCGTTTAGTGTTCTCGTCATGGCTGTGACTTTTCGTTGTAGGGTTAATGTGGAAGTATTTTAATGGGCCTGTTCGAGGGTTCTCAATTCCCCTTCCAATGCCAGGCATTCTTTGGTTCTCTCTTTATTAAGGGCCAACATCAATGCTAGGCTTTGTCCTCTCACTACCATCTTGAATGCATCCCAGTTATTGGCGGGTGTGGCATTTCGGGGTTTATTCAGTTGGAAAAATTCCCTAATGGATTTCCACAGATCATCTCGGAGAGTTCTGTCCCAGACCAACGTGCCAGGGAAGAACCAACGGCTATATTTAGGCATGGGACTATGCCACTCGAGGGAAACAAGCACCGGAACATGATCAGAAATAAGAATGGGTTGTATTGTCACTTCTCTAATTTCCCTGATAAGGCCTTGACTAAGGAACATGTAGTCGAGCCTGTAGTAGGTACGATGAATGTGGGAGAAAAAGGTACAATCTCTATCCTCTGGGCGACTCTCTCTCCAGGCGTCAGTAAGTCCCATTTCTTGCATCGCCTGTTTCAGGCTCTTCGGAAAGCTACCTGTGGGTGATCTGTGGGGGTATGTACTGTCAGTTCCAGAGTGCCATGTGAGGTTGAAGTCCCCCATCAAAATTATGTCTCCCTCTTCAAATCCTCCCAAAAGTGCCAACATGGTCGTTATGAACGCTGCCTGGCTAGTGTTGGGTGCGTAGGCTGCAGCAACTGTACATAGTTCCCCCCTGATTCAGCCCTTTACCAGCACAACCCTCCCCTCGCTGTCTGTTTTATAGCCTTTTGGTTGGAATTTTGAGGAGGAATGAAAGAGGCGGGCTACTCCATTATGTTTTGTAGAGGCAGAGGACTTGTACATCAGAGGGTATGACTTGTGTATTAGACTATGATCTTCCGATCGCTTAAGATGGGTCTCCTGTAGTGCTACAATATCATAGTGCTGATCTAGCAGATATTTTCAAATCTTATGGAGCTTAGTTGGGGCATTCAGGGCCCGAACATTCCATGCAAGAGTGTTTCACACGTTGATAACAGTAATGTTTCTCTATCTTGCCCATGAATACTCATCTCACATAGGCTTTCTTTCGCCAAAGTGTACATTGTTAGTTCTGAGGGATCTATGCTGTTCCCCCACATCTCCCTTTGTCACCCGGGTTCCTGCAAAAGAAAGAATCATAAACCTTAAAACAAATAAAGTTGGGACAACGGGTCTCCTGTAAAGATTACTAGTTTGGTTTGCGTAGAACATTAGACCTCTGTTGATACCATGGCTCTGATGCAGCAACTGTTTGGAAGGTGTATTTTCAATGCTGGTCTTGTATGTTGCAGCATTTATCTTCAGCCTCGGGGCCCCGGGCGTGTCCATAGGCAATGCCCGAGTGACAACCAGTGAGGCCTGTGGTTCATATTATAGTACAACTTGGCTTCGCCATCAGGCTGACAACGTTATCGTTCATCGTTTTGTAGTGCTCTGTTCTGTGGGCGTTCCTGCTTTGTGGTTAGTAACTAATAGGCTACAATGTGATGGTCATATTTCGCTGGGTCAGCGTTTTCTCTGTGGTTTGGGAGGACGTCTGGTCTGACACGGGCCTCCTCCCCTGGTTCCAGTGGCGGCTCTTTCTTGGCGATCAGTCTCATCAGGGCTGTCATTATTTTCAGGTGTCGAAAGTCCCAAGAGTTTGAGGGACTCTTTTACATCAGTAATGTGATATGCCTTATTCCGTAATTCAAAACCTAGGCCAAAAGGGTATGTCCAGTAAAACCTTATGTTCTCCTGGTGCAGTTTATCTGTGACTGGCCTGAACTGTTGTAGGCACCCCAGGGTTGCTGGTGCTATGTCCTGATATAGCTATCATGTAAATCCCTGAAACTTTACCATGTCTAGCTTCCTAGCAGCATGTAAGATCGCCTCTTTAGTCTTAAAGTAATGTAGTTTGGCCTGGACATCTCTTGTGCGCAGCTTGTATTTTTTGATGGGTTTCTCAACCCTATGTACTTTCTCTATTTTGAGCTTCATGTTCGTTGTGCCAAGAGTTTCGGTTAAAAGGCCAACCACAAAGGCTTCCAGGTCGGGGCCCTTCGCCCCTTCCTTCAGATTTCGGATTCTAATGTTGTCTCGCCTGGAACAGTTCTCTAGATCTTCCTTTTCCATGAGAACTGCATGCAATTGAGTTTGGAGATCTTGTGCAATTACTGCCATCTGGTCTGTACATTGTTCAAGCTCCGATGTCTTGGCCTCTATGTCCGCCACTCTGGCCCCCACCGAGTCCACATCTTGTTGTAATGAGATCAGTCTGCCACTGAGGTCAGCCTTCAATGTCTTGAGGGAGTTAGACATGTCCGCCCTGAATTCCTCTCTTAATTTTTGCTTGATTTCACGAAGAGAGGTGAGGAGATCTTCCTTGGTAAGCGCCATCCTGTACTCCACCCCTGTAGCTGCTTAGTTTCCTTTGGCTGGTGTGGGGGCGAAATAGCTGGAGACTCTATTATTCTCTTGTTTTTTGGGCAGCATAAAGATAAACCCTGAGTGCACCCAGGTGTGCAGAGATGGTGCTCAGGAATTCCCTCAGTCGAATGTTCTGCTAGGGGGTATGCCTCTAGGTTAGGAAGCAGGGCAAGCAATGGTGACTCTGTTCATTATGGTAAGGTTCCGGTAATAGCTTCCAGATTAGCTCTCCGTGTGCCAGTTCCGTTCAGGTATAGGGCGCACTCCAATTATTAGGTAACACTACTGCCTCCACGAGTTGTCGCCCCTGTGTGCCACCATGTTTTCCAAGAAATCCTGCTGGTGCCTTGGTCTACCCCTTTCTCCACTGCTCTTGAAATTGTTTGGGACCTTCTTGTGCCCTTGCGTGCCCCTTTTTCCAGACCTTTAGCCGGCCACTTAGAAAGGCCTTGCTTCTGCGTTGGTCGAGCTAGGATCACGTTCCGGTGAGCTGCTCTGCCAAGGTCAGGCATCATCAAGAACAGCTCTTGGGTTACCAACACTCTCCCATGGGGGGTAGAGTTCCCCCTCCTTTGGGCCAGAGGAACTCCTCTGATTACTCTGTGTAGCCATGCCGTTGAGAGGTGCTAGCCCCCGTTAGGCTGTGCTTGTCAACAGTCTGTACCGGGGGCCACCATCTTGAAATCAGTCAAGCTGCAAGTCTCCGGTCGCATCACCCTCGTGTCGGTACCGACTTCTGTGTCCTCCCTCGTACCGCCGCGGGCTCTCTTCATGGTTGCTGCTCCCCAGGACCAGGGGCCTCGTGTTCTACTTCCTGGGTCGCTCTGCCGGAGGATCAGCAGCATGTCGGTATGGCCCGTGCTCCTCGTTCCCCATTCACCGTCCTGTTACTGGCACCGAGAATTGGCTCTGGTGTCTTCGGTGAGCGGGATGTCAGCATATGTTTGCTACACCCCGGGGTACTCCATGTCTTCACCGCCTCGTGTCTCAGGGCACAACTGTGGCTATGGGGAGCTCCAAACCTCAGGCCCGCGCTTCACTTTGCCTCTCGCCATCCTTCCTCATCGGGTCATATCTTCACTGGCAAAATCTGTAAATGGACAGCCCAAGTGCCCACGGGTGAGTTATTGTATTTTGGGACAGTGGGAGTTGCGTTGGATGTTCGATTTCTTTCTGTTATCACTCGGTGGTAGCAGAGCCATCATGGATCACGTCCACACGGCAATCTTGGCTGGCCACGCCTCCCAGATCCGGAAAATCTTAAGCAGTACTTCTGCCGCTGACAGTTGGTGCCACGTGGCTCTGCGCTGGCGTCTGTCCATCCCGGATGTGATGTTTGGGCCGTATATAGAAACTACCCAGTTACATTTGTTCTGTGCCAACAGATGGGGATTCAGAGCTACCCCTCATCTCTCTTGAAACTGATTTTTTTATTAAAATGCTACAGTGTGCAAGGGAAAATGTCACCTCCTAAATCTACAGGGTTCCATCCGTGTGGGATGTAGCAAACTGAAGTCTGTGACTCACCCACTCGTGGGTTGCCTGCTGGGCATGGGGTCAGACTACGACTCTTTAAGGCCTGCATTTACTGTGCTTTGATGCACCCCATCCAGTACTGGGAAGTAAAGCTCTTTGTGGCTAAATACCGCAAGGCTCCAATTCGTGACCAGTCAATGACCTAAGGCAGGTCTCTGTCACACTTTCGAGGCTGTTCCCACAACAGATTATCCTTACGGTCTAAATCCTTAGGTAAGTCCAAGGGAAAAAAACAAGTAGTCCAAGCTGGACTCTGCCCCATCCCCCACTCTCTCAAAACTGATTCAGAGTCTTGCCCTGCAACAACCCAAATTTCGGGGGCCTTCAACAAAACTGCAGTAATTTGAGTAGTTGTGCAAACCCATGCTGTGGCTTTCTGGCATGTGCCTTTCACTTTACGGTGTGGGAGATGAACTCCAATACTCTTCTGAACCCCAATTTTAGTGAACCCTAAAATTTACCTTGGGTAGTTCAGCTCTGTGAGTCTTCTCATTGATCTGCCTGTAAGAGACTATCCTCCCTATCAACAACACAAATGTAGCAGAGTATAATCATAATTAGAAACTTGGCCCCCTTAAGAACTGAGTTCTAGATCAAAATATAGGGGGTCATTACGATGGCGGAGGGCCCGCCACCGACACCTTGACGGTGGTGGGCCCTCCGCCATCATATTGCGGTTTTCCGCCTGACGGATTACAATGGCAGGCACAAACTTGACGGTGAGAAAGACCGACGGCCACGGTTCCGACAGGCGGTCATTTTCCGACCGCCTGTCGCAGCAGCCGCATAGTCTAGCATTGCGGCGGTGCCTGTCAGGCACCGCCGTCGGCATTATGATATCCCTTTTTGCCAGTCGTTTCGCAGTGGTCAACCTGCCACGAAACGGCAGGCGGAAATGGATTTGGGGGCCCGTAGCGGGTCCCCCTTCATCCTTGGACCTGGGGCAAGAGCACTGGGGGCCACCTATGGTGCCCCCCTACATTTCCCTGCACCATGTGGCAGGCACCGCATGGTGCCTGCCACGTAGTGCAGGGAAATGTTAAGAGTGCCTTTTTAGCATTGCGGCGGGTGCTGCAGCTAGCAGCACCCACCGCAATGCTAAATATGGCAGGTGCGACCGCCGTGGTGGCGGTCGCATCATAATAGCATATGTGGGACCACCGCCTTATAGGCTGGTGGGCCCCATCCCCGGGACGATGGCAGACGGACAGAAGTCCGTCCGCCATTGTAATCAGGCCCTAAGTTTAAAAGGTTTAATACACAATTGTTACTAAAAATATTAGAGAGAAAATGCATAATTTGCCATGAAGGTTTAGATACAGAATACAGAATAACAAATCAAAACAGAAACCCTAGCTAGTCAATAAAATCACTCAAAAATTCTAAGCGTCAGACTCAAAAAGAGTACTGACAGCATCCTAAGTGAGGAAGAAAATCTCAGCATAATTGGACAGAGCTCTTGAGGAATATGGAAAGTTGCCTCCCTCTATCAAAATGAGGGTTTTTATACACAATTTATACATATTAATTAAAATAACTGCAAACTCAGCATGGTATGCTCATGGTTAGGTTGCATTGGCTAATCAAAACAATTTCGTAAACCTGAAAGGTTCTTAACACTAACCCATTTCTTAAGGTTAGAGAAATGTTCTGATTGCTTCCTCAGCATCTGCACTACGGGAATGTACAACACAATATGAAACATTTTCTTAACAATAGCTCATAGAATTATGTTCTTCTGCATGCCTACATCAGAACTAGCATAGCAATCAACAATGTCTCAATGGGTAATTATTTGTAGGCAAGTATGTAAAGTGTAAAACATCAATTACAGTTGAAAAGGAAAAAGGGAGACAACAAAAGTTTGTTTAAGTTGTATAGAGTGGTCTATATTGAAAAAATATTGAGAACAAATATTATATCAGCACTATTTACATAGTATGTGGGTGTAACCCAAACATTCATGTGCACATCAGTGCTCGTGTAAGAAGTGAACTGCGCAAGTGACATGTGAAGCAGTGTGAGGAACAGCGAAAAAAACAACAAAAGAAATATGATTTGAAGATTGGTTACAAAACAGAATATCGAGAGTACATGAAGTAATCAACAAATTAAAGGAACCATAAAATGCCCAAGGATGTGCTGGGTGGTCGACCGCGTTTCAACCTATAAGTAATTCAGGTCATCATCAGGACCAGGTTACAAAGAATTTGGTCAGAGCTGTAGTAGAAAGACTATGTCCACGAGGGAGGTTGATGCAATAAATGTATAGATGAAACTGTATATGTGATTATCAATCAAAGGTATTTGAGGGAAGTGTTCACGTTCCTACCTCTAAAAAAATATATTGACCGCAACCCATACGTACCTTCTGCGCCGCTGGATTCGCTTTGGGCAACACTCGATTCTCCATTAGTTCATCGGAATGTGAACACTTGCCTCAAATACTTTTGATTGTACTGCAACAAGCAGGGCTGGGTGGGGTTGTGGACCCTGTGCCAGAGGACACTGCATCTCTGACCATTGCTGGAACACTAGGGGATTTTCCTGGTCATTTGCCCCTTGGCGGGGTCTCATAATGCCAGGCTGGACAAGCTCAGCCGATGACACCTCGCCAATCACAAATGGGGATTTAATTTGGATGTGGTGCAAGGAATTGTCTGTGAAATGGGAGAGCCATGGCTCAGTCTTTTCATCACCACCGTGAACACACAATGTCAGCTCTTTTGCACATTGGAAATTTCACTATGTCTCACTTGGAGACACATTCCCCCTAGAGTGGAACTCAGGACTCCTGTGCGCTTTTCCGCCGATACCCCACTTGCCTGGAGTTTTGAAGAAGATTAGGACTGACCAGGTCCAAGTCATGTGTGTGGCCCCGAATTGGGCAAGGAGAGTTTGGTATCCCAGACTCCTAGGTATGAGCATTGGTCCTGCGATCAGGCTTTTACTTCTGGGGGTCCTCCTGTTTTAGCAGCAAGGCAGGGTCCTGCGCCCCAACTTGTGCACGCTCAACTTCCATGCTTGGGCAATTTGGAGATTTAGCAGTGGCAGTTGTGTGTCTTTGGCTTTCCTCCTGAAGCTGTTGGCGTCATCTCAGTAGCCAGGCATTCCTCAACCAAGTCTGTATATGCCTGCTGCTATGAAGTTTGAGGCTTGGTGTGCTACCAAGCTGATAAGCCCACTTTATGCCAAATTGTCCGAAGTGGTATTGCTTGTTTTGTCTCTCACTAAGCAAGGACTTGCACTGGACACTGTTAAAGAGTTTGTGTTTGCTCTTTTAGCCTTTTCATGGTTGCTGGACCGGCCTTCTTTATTTTAATCATCCACAGTGTTGTGTCTTCTTAATGGTGTACAGTATATGTTTTCCCCTTCTCCGTTTGATTTGCCCCAATGGGATTTGAACCTGATTCTTCCAATCCTCATGTGCGCTTATTTCCAGCCTCCCCACAGCTGTGCTCTTCGGCTCCTCATCCACAAAACAGTCTTTCTTGTCACCATAACATTGGCACGGCTGGTGAGTGAGTGCAAGCCCTCTCCATCAACCCTCCTTATACCATCTTTTACTGGATAAGCAAGTTCTACAGACTTGTGCCTCCTTCCTCCAGAAGGTAGTGACTCTATTTCATGTTGCACAGAATATCATTCTTCTTTGTTCCACCTCACCCCTCCAAGGAGGACTAGAGACTCCATCTATTAAATCCGAAGAGGGCTCTTAGTTTCTATCTCGATATATTGATCGTACCAGACAACACCGGGTAGAGTATCCACTCTTTATTGGAATTGCTGGAGTGAAAAAGGAAAGGCAGTACAGAAGAGGACCATCTCTTGCTGGAACATGCTGTGCATTAAATCTGCTATGCATTAGCCAAAGAACAGCCCCCAAAGGGCTAATGGGCTCACTCCACCAGAGCCAAGGCTGCTGCTGTTTTGGCAAATGGGGTGCCTGTCTTGGACATTTGCCAGGCAGCTACCTGGGTGCCCTCTACACGTTCACGAAGCACTATTGTCAGGACAATCAGGCCAGTCGAGAGGGGTACTTTGCCTTCTCCGTCCTGCATAACTTTTTGTTTTGAGCTAGTTCACAGACTCATCTCTTGTGTGGTACCGCCTTGGTATCTATACAAAAGGAGAGGAATCAGTGGTGAGAGGTCTCTATCAGAAGAACAAGTTGCCTATTTGTTAGGTAACGTTGTTTCTGGTAGAGACTGTAAATTCTTCACAGATCCTCCCTCTTCTGTGACCAGGACCCTTCTGCTTTAAAAAGATGCCAATTAGAGATCTGCACACTGATAACCACTAATCTGTTTTTTCTATTCTGCATCTGAAGGAGCAGATGGCTCACAAAGCAAGTGATGTCAGAGCTCATGTGTGGCACCTAAATGGGTCCCCATGCTTCAATTATGAGTGGAGCATCTCATCGCAGAGCAGCGGGGTGTCACCTGTCGGCATGCAGGGGATCTATTTAAGATTGTGCTGATCCTAATTTCTAGAGAATATTGAAAAAGTAATGAATCTCCAGAAAGAGCATTACTGAAGTTAAGTAATTTGTTTTTTCTTGAAACCATTGAATGTGGTAAATCATGGCTATGCAAAAGATTGAAAACCTTTAACAATATTTGTGCTTCAGTATTGTTTCAGAGATTCTTGTACCTCAATCCCTGACTTCAGGCAGGAAATCTCCAGTGCAATTTTAAAACAGTAATATCATGTAATAGCAAATTTTTTGTAGATGATCAACTTTAATCTTTTAGGTCTACCTGGACGACGAAGACCTGGATTTGCTCTGAATTCCAGTTCCATTAGATGCTTCATACCTCAGAAGTTTTCTTATTCATATCATGCATGGCAAAATCTAACTAAGATCAACTCCTTTAAACAAATTTCATCAGAGAATCTGTCTGTAGACAATCCTCTTACATTAAATCTCAACGCTTTCTGCTCCGGTACTGAAGTAAAGGTTTTTTTTCCTTTCCTCTTGAGGCTTCCCATGCTCACTTGCTTCTGGCAGAAACCCACTCTTTAAAGCAAGTGCAGTAGGTAATTTAGTTAGACAGTCAGTGATTGAAGATGTAACAGTCTGTACATAATCACAGAACTAAACTACATATGATTAAAAAAACAAAAAACCTCATGGGACCTCGCTTCAAATCACTGCTCCTTTTTAGTTTCTCTCTTGGAAGGTTGCCTTTCTGGTAGCCATAGCATCCCTTAGACATATTAGTGAGATACAGGCCCTCACAATACAGGAACCTTTCTTCCTGGTCCATATTGACAGTCTGGTTCTTAGGACCAACCCCAAGTTCCTACCTATGGTGGTCTCCCCATTCCTCCTTAACCAAACAATTGAGCCTCTGGTCTTCTTACCGCGTCCTGACTGGGTAGCCCAGAAAGCACTTCAGACACCTGACTTAAAATGTGTTCTCATGTATTAATAGACAGGACCAAATCTTTCTGTAAAACACAACGGTTTTTTATTTCATTTGCACTGCCTCATAAAGTACACCTAGCAGGTATTGCCGGGTGGATCATTAAATGAATCCAGCACTGTTACCTTAAAGCCAAAAGGAATCTACCTACCACCCCATGCTGCTCTACATCCGCAAGGTGGGTGATACTATGACCTTTCTTGGGAACATGCCCATAGCTGACATCTGTAAAGCTGCCGCATGGTCCATTCCAAACACCTTGATAAAGGATTGTTTTGATATTCTTGCAAGGCAACAAGATAGAGTTCTTCAAATTCGAAGAAGCAATAGATGGTCCTAAAAGCCCAAAGAAATCAGGGATTTTATTTGATATTGTTTCTGATAAGGAAGAAAACAGAACAATGGAAACTTATTATGGACCTCAGGGGGCTGGATATTTATCAAGTGCCTAGCACCGGTGGCTGCTTACCTCAGGGGTCAGGGTCACCTGATATACCTGTACTTGGCTTATGCAGGGTCCAATAAAGGGAAGAGGCAAAACCTTCTATGATCGCTTGCTTCACTGTATTACACATACTAAAAGTAAGACTGAACATGAACAAGTCTTCCACAGAAACTTGTACAAAGCTTCAGCTCTTGGGAGAAATACTGGGCACACAACTGGGAAAAGCTTTTACCTCCACGGAAAGGCTCATAAAACTTTAGTCCATGGCAAAGACCTTCTCTGTCAAACATTGGGTCACAGTCAAGCAGTACAAATCTGCTGGGCCTGATGTTCTCATGTATAGGTCTTATACCCTATTTCAGGATCCGGATGAGACCTGTTCAATAAGAACTGAACCCCCAATGAAAGCAAGTTGAGATGACATGGTCTAAGGCATGAGATGTCTGCAGTAAGCACTGGTATGGGGGAGGATCCCTATGAATCTCAGCGCAGGGCTTCCATTCCACTCTTTATAGGACAGAGTGGTACTTTTCTTTTTAATCTCTTTATTAGTTTTTCAAACATAAGTACAGTATCCCATACACAATTCGTCATACAGTACAGTTATCCAGAAGCTCAGCAGGCATGTGTTACCCTTACAATGTCTTCAGCCAATCTGACCTCCGCTGGGTGAACATGCATTGTCCAAGCACACTGTGCATGAAGTGGTAAATCTGCAGTGTAGTAGTGTGACCCTACTATACACCGTGTGTTGCTTACCACATTACGGCAATGCCTCACGGGTGCTAGTTTGGGGGCTATGCTGTGCCTGCATGCGTGGGTCTGATCCCTCTCTCATCACTGAAATTGAGCTATGTGGCTGTGAACCGAAAGAGGTGACAGCCTCTCTGTGAGAATCATCATTTGGGTATGCTCGTAAGTAGGACAGTAGAGGATCCCAGATATCGTTAGGGCGAGAAGTCGTACGTAATAGCTCCTCATATGTTGTGAGTTGGTCTTTACAGTATATGAGATCATTCAACCAATCTTTAAACTTAGGAACTCACCCTCTAACCCATCTGCAGGCCACCCTTTGTTTTGCCAGGAGTAGCCCTAGCGATAGGAATTGTCTATGCATGTTTTGTAGTTCCTCAGTGTAGCCCAGAAGTGTTACAACCGAGGACAAGGGGACAATGGTGCCCACCATTTTGGAAAGCGAGGCTGTCACCTCTCTCCAGTAGGTATAGATAGAAGGACATTACCACTCCAAATGCAAGAAGCCCTCCCCCTCTTGCCCGCACCTGTCGTATGAACTAAAAATGTATGATGCTTAGCCGACTGCTGGCTGTTATCTTTCCCGTTTGCTGACAGGAATATAACCACTGCTTATCAGTAAGTGGAGTGTCGAGATCTTGGTCCCATTCCGCCCTGGAGCCGTCTTGCATGTCAGGGCATTCAGTTTTAATGGTGTGATATAATCTAGACACTGCATGCACCGGTGTGGTCGCCTGTAACAAGGTATGTAGGATATCTAGTGTAGGGGGTTCCAGGGGGAAATCGGGGGTGTTGGCCTTGACATCCTGCTTAAGTCTGATGTATATAAAAGTTTCCAATAGAGTGTTGTTCCCCCCTTGAACTAAGTTTTCCTGATCCTTAAACGACCCTTCATGATATAAGTCCCCCCATTTCTTAATTCCTCTTTTGCTGAGCATGTTACGGCAAAGCGTTTCGTGTTTGACTGGGATGAGATGATGGTACTGAAGGGGCAGTAATGGTGAGTACAGAAGGGGCTTATTCATTTTCCTGGCGAGTTTGCGCCATGCAAGATTAGAGCAGGCCACTGTGGAGTAAGTATAGCCCTCTTCAGGAACACGGGCTCCAGGGGAAGGAAGTAGTGGGAATGGGGGCCATATACACCTGCTGCTCAATGGCCAGGTGGGGCATAGATGGTGGAGGTTGGAGCCAGTAGTGCACGTTGTGAGCCTGCACGCATAGGAAGTAGAGCTTCATATCTGGGGCTTCAAAGCCTCCTCGCGAAAAGGGTTGAACAAGTGTATTCCAGCTCACCCTGGGTCAGTAGCGGTCCGTGGTAGGAGTGCTGGCCGGGCGGTGACGTGGGGTGGGGAGGGGCAGGGTGGGGGGTAGTAAACCATGGATTAAGGCCTAATACAGGTAAGTAAACATTTAAATAAATAAAACGAATTTCGTTGTGAGCGCTGCATCACCAAATGCGATGCAGGCCGTAATCCGTGGTTTACTACCCCCACCCTGCCCCACCCCCACCCCACGTCACCGCCCGGCCGGCACTCCTACCAAGGACCGCTACTGCCCTGGGTTGTTTTCCTCTCCACACCAATCTGACTAGTTGGGTTTGAAGTGCACGAAAAAAAGTCCGTCCAGGGTGGTATGGTCTATTGAGAAAGAGGTAGAGCAATTTGGGCAATATTACCATTTTTGCTAGGGATATCCACCCAGCCAGTGATAGGGGCAATGAGATCCATCTGGCTACTGAGTTAGTGATAGATGCAACAGCAGTACCATAGTTTGCCCGCAGCGTCTCCTCTTTATCCCTGGAGACCACCACACCTAAGTATTTTATTTCCGAGTCACACCAGGTCAGTGGGTAGTCCATCAAGAATTTAGGGGTACTGGGGGAAAGGGGAACCATCTGGGACTTTTCCCAATTTATATTTATGCCAGCTACCTCTCCGAACCGGATGAACTCTCAGAGTACAGGGTTCAAGCTAGTGTGTGGGTCGCGAATATAAAGGGTGATATCATCGGCGTACAATGACACTAGTATATGTCGGGATGGATAGTGTATAGCACAGTCCCTGTGATGTTGTCTAAGTTTAGCCGCTAATGGCTCCATGGCAAGAGCAAATAAAAGGGGGGATAGGGGGCACCCTTGTCTAGTGATATGCGTAATCGGAAATGTTGTGGAGTGGTCATCGTTGACCTGGACCGTGGCTTGCAGCTGGCTATAAAGCAGAGTAATCCAGGCCAGGAACGGTGGGGGGTCCCATTCTACCTAAGACCATAAACATATTATCCCACTCTACCAAGTTGAAGGCCTTGGTTGCGTCTAAAAAGACCGCAGCCAGTTCGGGGTATATATCCTGCAGTAATGTAAAGAGGTGTGTTGGTTATTGGAGGTGGCTCTCCATGGTATAAAACCTGCCTGGTCTAGTAGAACCAATCCCCCATCAACAAACTCAGTCTATTCTCCAGGACTTTGGCCAATATTTTCGCTTCACAAATGATTAGAGAAAGTGGCCTATAAGCGTCACAGGTGGTGGGATCTTTTTCCGGTTCAAGCAATGTTATGATCTTTGCTTCACGCATCGTTAGTGGGAGGGTTCCAGATTGCTTTGCCTCTTCATAAACTTTTTTAAGAATGGGGACTAATGTATCAGCACAACACTTATAGAAGTCAGCTGGTAGCCCATTAGGGCCTGGGGCCCAACTGCTCCGCAACTGCATTATGGCCACACGGATCTCGTCCTTCTCAATATCTGCAGCCAGCCCAGGGTGATATCCTCAAAGTAGGGCGAGATGTCACTAGGGCGTTTCTTATGTGTGGAGTAATACTCTGAGAAGATGCGGAGGATGCCCCCCGATTCTGTGTGTAGAGTGCCCTCCGCATCTGCGATTCTGAAAATGTAATTTGAAAATCTGGGAGTGCGTATAACATTGGCTAGTGCTTTTCCAGGCCGTTCCCCCTGCCCGAATCCCCTGGCCCGAAGTTAGTGGGATCGGAAAAGCAGTTCGAGTTACGCCTCAGCTTGGTGCCTCCCCCCTTGGCAATGCACATACTACATATGGTGACTTTAAAAGCTTCCCAGACACAGGCTAATGTTGAAACAGTTTCTAAGTTCCTGGGGTAGAAGTCCTGCATCTCCTGCCTTATCGCTTCGCAGAAGCAATCATCCAGCAAGGCAGTGGGCTGAAGAAGCTACGATCTGTATGGAGAGTCTCTGGCCGGAAGGTGCAGCTGCATCAACACAGGGGAACGATCTGAGATGTGTTGTTTTGACCAACCAGGTGCATAACCCTTTCGAGAGCAGCCAGAGGTTGATGCGGAACCAGCTGGAATGTGCCAAGGAGTGGCATGTACCCTCTTTTTGTGTAGGATGTAGGGTTCGCCATGCATCAAATAACTGGTAATCAGACATAATGCCTGCCAAGGATTTTCCTGCCTTATTGCAGGGTCCGGGGGAGCTGTGAGATTGGTCCATGCCCGGGTTTAATGTAACATTAAAATCACCTTCCCGAATTACATGAGTGGACCCTATGTCTATCACTAATCCCCAGAGTTTGTCAAAGAAAGGGGCATCGTCGGAGTTGGGCCCGTAACAGTTCACAGTGACTGAGTATGCAGCTATGTGCCCCCACATTACACAGTAGTGGCCTTCCGGGTCTTGGAGGGAGCAGGACGGACGATAATGGACAGTGGATCTGATTAAAATTACCACACCCCTGGCATATGTGGAGTATGATGCAAAGCATTGGTGGGCAGCCCATTTCCCTGCTAAAGGGGGTGAGGTCTTAGGATCCAGATGGGTTTCCTGCAGCATGGCTATATGGACATTATACCGGTCTAGGTAAACCAGTGTATGTCTGCACTCTTGTAGGCCACGCACGTTCCATGTCAGCAGATTATATGTTGAACTTGCAGTGTTATGTGGATCATGTGCCTTGCTAATCGTGAGTGACGGTGAAGTGTGCGCACATGTCTGAGGGTGCATTGACCGCATGACTGTGTTGTTGCATACCTGTAAGACATAGTGTAGTGAATACTGCATTAGGAAACAGAAAATGTCCCCCCTACCCCCACCCACACCTACGGCCCAAACCCACAGGTGAATTCCTACCACACATAGTTCCCAAAATAAACAATAGCAAGATGAGAGGTTGTTCACAAACAATAAACTGTATAGCCCATAGCCATATGGGCTCCAATAGTACAAGTAAACCAGAAAGATTGGGGCAAAAAGAAAGGAGGGATATTGTAATTGAAAAGGACAAGTAGGGAAGGAGGAAGGGTGCAAGAGGGAATAGGTATTGCAGGTGTTAGGAAAGGAAAAGAATAAAAAGAGGAGGAGTGAAAAGGACAACAGCATTATCTAGAGAATTCCCGCAAGGGGTATTCGTCAGAGAGCTAGGTGTAACCCATCAGGTGGTCGAGGGTGCCCGGGGACCAGTTGAAATTCGGTGTCGGCAAAAGCAACTGTGAGGTTCAGGAAGTGGAAAGAATAGGGTGAAATGAGGAAAGATCTGTCATGTGATTTGAGTTGGCATTTGCTCTTCTCCCTCTGATAGCAGCGAGATGGTGGATGGCAAACGGAGAGAGCCCCGAGGCGGGGCAAGCAACAGTAATTTGTACTTAGTCATTCTCCAAGAGTGGGGAGGTCGATCTGGATCTGCTGAGGGGTACTGCAGGAGCGCTGCTTTTCCTGGTGAGTGATGCGAAGCCTGGCCGGGTATAGCATTGCATATGGAATGTTGGCTTGCTGCAGCTTCCATTTCATAGGGACAAATTTCTTGCATGCTTCCTGGACCGCTAGAGTGAAATCGAAGAAAATCGAGACAGAGCTTCTTTCATGGATTAGATCACGTTTTTCCCGTGCCAGGTGTAGGGCGGCATCCCGATCTTTATAATTCAGGAGGTGAGCGTTCGTGGGCCTAGGAGTGGCACCCGGAGGGGGTCTAGCAGCCAGCGATCGATGGGCTCTTTCCACCACCAGTAGTTTGGAAAAGGAGGAGGCCCCACACAGATTCAACAGCATTCGCTCCACATAGTCTTCCATGTGCTCAGTGGCCGTGGACTCGGGTATTCCTGTGATTCGGATGTTATTGTGGCGCGAACACACCTCTAAATCTTCATTTTTAGCAGTAGTAACTTTCAGGAGGCGTTCCATATTTTGCATTTGCGCTCCCCAGCCGATGATGCGTCTTCCAGATGCAATATTCTCTGTCTCACTGATACTCCCATCATGTTTCTCCAGGCATTGAGAAATTAAATCCATACTCATACTCATAGAGTCCATTTTGGCCTCAATAGATGTAAGGCTTTGCTGCATGTTAATCAGTAGGAAGCGCAGGCCTGCATCCTCAGGATGTGTCGCCGGTTGGGAACCCCCGCTATGTTGGGATCTGTGTCTCCGGTAGGGCCCATCGCTGATATTCGTGGTTCAAAGGGCAGTTTAGCCTGCTTGACCTTCCCCTTAAATGATATCCAGCCGTTGGGGAGGGGTTCCAAAATAATAAGCACTGCAATGAATTTAGATGGTGACAGTGCTAGAGATCTACAAGGCTATACCAGAAACTCACTCAGCGCAGCGAAAGCAGAGATTCTCTCAGTAGGAATGCACCCCCCTTCAGCAGTAGTCTCTGCGATGTCCCCCAGGCCTCGATTGCAAGATGGCAGTGGTCAGATACAGTGCCAACGTATCTTATGTATATTAATTTATTTGTAGATGCTGGCACAGTTAGTAGGGGCCTCCAAGGCGCCGGGCTCAAAACAACCCAGGGCCTCCCTGTGCGTGGTGTAAAAAATAGTTTCCCCTAGAGGGAGCTCACCTGTCTCAGCAGTAGTCCCTGTGTTATTATTAGGTTTCAATTGTGAGCTGGCAGCGAGAAGGTGTTTCCTATGTAAGTATCAACATCTATCTGGGCAGATGTTCGTGCCGGCTGTGGGGGCCCCCAATGTGCCAGCCTAAGGATGGGTGAGATCGCAGCAGTCCTCTCAAGGATGAACCGCAGCGTCTGCGCTGCAGGACGCGGCTAGAAAGCAATGCCGTCGACACTGACGGCCTACACCGCAGTTCACAAGTTCAACAGTGGTCTTTACGGGCTGCGCCACGCACACCGCGGATACAGCCGATTGGACGTAAGGTTGCTGCCCCTCCAAAAGTTCCATGCTCACCGGCAGGCTCGCCAATTACCAGTTCCCAAGCAGCGGCATCATGCGTTTCGCATCACACCGCAGGCATCAAACCTCGGTCAGCTCCCCCTGCTCACCAGTCCCACGGGGGGAGTTGCCGGTACAATCTGAGACAGTGTAGGCTGTATGTTGGGTGGTGGACGAGGAGGGCCCAGGCAATCACGTTCCGTTTCTACGCTTCCCGGCAGCAGGCCTCTGGGTCCCTCGCAGCAAGCCCCGCCGCAGCAGCACAGAAATAGCAGGTCCCACTCACCACCAGTCTGCCGCACGGTATAGGGCACGTCACAGCGGCAGATTGGCGTCCCCAGCTGGAGCAGCGATATATCCGGTTGTCGGCGTACCTCTTGATTTCCTGCTCCCTGCCAGCACCCCCCACCTCCAGCAGGTGCCCCTCAGCTCAGGGCCCACTCAATGACCAGCAGCAGAAGGGCAGGCCACGTCCCGGACGAACAGCAGCTTCTCCCTGATAACCATGGAGGTCCGTAGTCTGCCGGCAAGGGGGGCAGGCAGCAGCAGCAAAAGAGCCAGCATGAGCTCCAACAGTGGCTCGCTATCCCCAGGCCCTCACAAGCAGAGACTCCATCCTCCACTTGCAGCGTTATTCGCAGGCCTCCGCCATCTTGTCTCCGTGTCGCAGCTCACACCTGCCTTGCGCCGCTCCCCCGCTGCCAGCCTCTGTACTAAAGCGTTTCCACTTACATTGGATTACTGTCCGCTTCTTGCCAGTGCCATGGGGTATTCAGTGGTAGCCAGTGCTGGCCCCTCTACAGGATTATGTCGGATCAAGGCCCCGGGCGGCAGGAGCCTCACATGGATGTGGCCATCTTGCTTGCCGGCTCTCTAGCGCCCCCCCGGACAGAGTGGTACTTACATCAGATGCCTCCATGGATGGCTACGGTAGTTGACATACAGGAACTGTTGATCAGAGATCAATGGTGAGATGCAGAAAAGAAACTCCACCTCAGCATGCTGGGGCCTCAAGCCATAAGATGGGATCCCCAGGTGTTTCTTCCAAGGCTAGTGGTTCAAGCAGTCTTCATTAGTACAAACAACACAACATAAATGTTTTACATCACAATGCAAGGGAGGAACAAGGTCCCCATCACTGTAAGAAGAGGCTCAGTTTCTATGGGACTAGATCATTTCCCATCATGTGGGCATTGCCATGGAGCATGTCCCTGAACACTAAAATGATCAGATGGACACACTTAGTTGAACATTATTATACATTCACAAGTTTGAATTCTACTAAGACCAAGTGGACTATCTCTTCCATGAATGGGGCCACCTCACACTGGATTTGATTGCCACTCAGAACAACAAGAAATGCCCTTGTTATACCAGCAGGTTTTCTCACCCAGGGCTCAGGGGCAAGGCCTTTTCAATCAAATTGTCCAGCAACTTTGTGTATGCCTTTCCACTGTTTCCTCAAATCCCCAGGATCCCAGGAAAAGTGAAAGCTGACAATTGTACTCTGATTCCCGTTGCCCCAGCCTAGCCTAGTCAGTACTTGTTCACATAGCTCCTGAATCTATCTGTATGTCTATCAATACCATTGACGATAGATGCATTCCAAATTTCTGGATCTCACATCAGAGTGCAGAGTCTTCCCGGTACAAACCCCAGCACCAGATATCACAAGAATCTATGATGCCAAATGGGAGCATTTCTGTGTCTAGTGCAAGGCTAAAGAATTTCTTTAATAGAGATTTCTAACTGCAGATTTCTCTACTTGGAATATTCCCCAGGCATCAGACTGGATCTGGAAACTCTTGAGCAGTACATCTGCGTGTCAATCAGTAGCATTGATCGGCTCTGTGCTAGCGTCATCAACATTGGAAGTGACCTTGCGGTGCCCATACAGGCATCACCTCAGAGTGCTGACATCAGTTTCTTTCTTTCTATGCCAATGGCGTGTATCAGGAGACCTACCTCTGTCATCATCTGACCACCTTTTTCAACAATTTTGTTGATGTTTTTTTTAGCTATTTCTCCCACTATGCTAGGGACATGTCCCATGCCAAACCTACAGGGTTTAAACTGTGCGGGGTGTCTCACAGACAGATGTCTGATCCCCACTTTGCCTGTCTATGGTGCTTTATCTGTCTCTGGGGTTGGTCTACGACCCCAAGGCCTGCAACAAGTGCAAGTTGATGCGCCCCAAGGCGATTTGCAAGCAGGTGATGAAGCTTAAGATGGCACAGCAGAAGGCGCCTCTACACCATTCTCGGGGTAGATCTCGAGGGTTCCACAGATGATTGTTTTTGTGTTCCAAGACTTTATCCTCTAAGTCGGGTAAGTCTGAGAAGCACAAGTTGAAGCATTCTTCATCTAACCCATTCAAATGCTGTACTTCTAGCCCTGCTCCCAAAAGCCACCGAGTTCCATGGACCCGGAGCGACACCTGCCCTGTTGAAAGTGTCCTATGATGCCTTGCACGGGAAACAACCTTTACAACGCGCTCACTACACCGCGATACCTTTACAACGCGGTCGTTACAACGACCGCGTTGTTAGTATGCAATGTATTTACATCGCAAGTCTTTACAACGAATTCCACTAGGGGCACTGAGGTATTGGAAATGAATTCCAACACCTTCCCTACTATTGCGCAGAACTGGAGTAGGAATAGTAAATAATACTATTCCTAAGTCCAGCGCGACCCCTAGTGGAAGTCGTTGTAAAGACTTGCGATGTAAATGCATCACGTACTAACAATGCGGTCATTGTAACGACCGCGTTGTAATAGCATGCGATGTAATACATCGTGTAGTAAAGTGCTATATTCGCCTTGCACACCGTCTTCAGCCCCTGACTCCCTCTAGTGCGCCTTTGGGCTCCATGAAGCGGTGAAGTGCCCCAACTGGGTTTCTGCCGGCGGGTTTGCCCCCAATGCCAGCTGGGCCCTTTGGAGCCGCCTTGGACACCTATACACTCCCCAACCCTACGGCACCAACCTCGAGGCTATTAGCACCTCTGGATGACAACCCCATAGACATCTTGGAATCTGAGTTGATGCCACTCGACTTCAACACTGGCTCTGTCCAGACCATATCTCTCGCTCCCCCACTCGCCCCCCACCTCCAGACTTGCTGCTTGTTCACAGGCCCTTGCTGAGTTAGGAAAGTGATGAGGATGAAAGGAATGGTCCCTTTGGGACCATTCCTGACCAGTAATAGAACTGGAACGAGGAGGTGGGTGATGCCAGCGGTCTAGAAACATTCCCAGACTCTGGCATGCTTTCCCCTTGCGCCATGTTTTGGAGCTGACAGAGCAAATAAGCACTGCGCTACTCCCCATGTGTATTGACAACACAGAGAATTGCTACACTGATTAACTTCATTCCTGGAATGGTTCATTCCGATATTACCTGCATACCTTGATTCAATGGCTTTTGGATTAAAATATTACTCACTGTTACACTGCTTTACAAGAGTCTACATACCTGTTTAAAAGCTGACACATTGTCCTGAGGATTGTCTCATGTATTTGTTGGACGATTGGTAACCCAAACGTTAATGATGTTTTCACAAAAGTGATGGCGGGGATTGATGCTCATTTGTAGAGGTCAGGGGTTCCAGCCATTCCCTACCTCAACGACTGACTGCTGGTGGTGGACTCACCCTAGGCAGTCGTCACCAACTTCCAGACTATGGCGAACCTCTTGCATATGCTGGGGTTCACTATCAACATGCCTAAGGCACACCTGACTCCGTCTCAGATGGTCCCTTTTACTCTGGATACAGTGAAGTTTCACACCTTCCCTCTTGAGAAGAGAGTCAAGGACATTGAGGCTAGATGAACAACCTCTGTCCTGGATTTTGGTGAGACTGAGTCTGAGGCTGCTAGGCCTAATGCCCTCCTGCATCCTGCTGGTGAAGCATGCCCAGTGGTACATGCAGGCTCTGCAGTGGGACCTGAAGTCACAGTGGGTGCAGCATCAGGGGAATCTCTTCAGCCTGGTCCACATGTTGACAGAGACTGCAAAATATCTGCAGTGGTGGCTAACGAACCATGATTGGCCCAGTGGCAGACTCCTCTCCTTTCCCCAGCCTGAGCTGACAGTGATGACCGATGCATCACTTTTTGGTTGGGGTGGCCACCTGGGAGAGGTGGAGATCTGAGGACTCTGGTCTCCAGCGCAGTCCTAGCTTCACATCAACCTTGAAGGTGTTCTCTCTGCATTGACAGCCTTCCTCATATCCATCAAATGAAGGTTGGTTCAGGTGTTCACAGACAACACCACTGCATGCGGTATTGCAACAAACAGGGTGGGGGTGGTGTCATGGACCCTGAACTAGGAGGCCCTACACCTCTGGACCTGACTGGAGTGACAGGCCATCTTCTTGGTCGTGCAGCACCTGGCTGGATCTCTGAATGCCAGCGCAGACAAGCCCATCCGCCAATGCCTTGCAGATAATTAATGGCGTATTCATCTGGACGTGGTGCAAGTTATATTTTGAGAATGGGGAGAAACTTTGCTCGATCTATTCACCACCGCTGAGAGTTTTCAAAGCGGTTCTCCTGCACTCCTTCCTGCAGATACCACTCCTGCCCAGAGTTCTCAAGAAGATTAGGACTGGCTTGGCCCAAGACATCCTAGTGGACCCAAACGGGACAAGGAGAGTTTGATATCCCAAACTCCTGAGCCTGAGCAATTGTCCTCTAATCAGACTGCCCTTTACAGAGCACCTTCTATTGCAGCAGCAGGGCAGAGTTCTACCCCTGAACCTGTGCACGCTCCACCTTCATGCGTGGAGATTGAACAACGACAGGTAAAGACCTTTGATCGATCTCTCAAGATCTGCAATATGATTTTAGGAAAGGGTCATTGATTTCCTTTGGAAGACCAGAAGATGGCCATGCATTTTTTTTCAGTGGCGGCTGATGAAATTTGAAAGTGATAAGGCAGAAAGAACTAACATGTATTTCTCTGTGTGAGAAAACAAGTTTGTTTCTTCCAAGGGACTTATAATTCCAACCTTACCTTATGAGCATCAATGGTAGTAGGAACAGCTACAATTAATAACCTGATAAAAAATCTCAGTAAAAAATAATAATGGAAATACACAGGTGGCGGATAAGTGAATGTCTGCAAAAGAGTTGTGGCCAGGATTGCCACTGCACAGTTTTATAGCCACATGACCAGTATTTTAATGTCCCTGGCGGTACAAAAAAATGAGGAAAATTGCCTAGAGACTATTTTTCCCCTTATTAATACATACTTTAAACAGTAAATTTAAGAAGAAAAGGCTTTAAAAAATGTGTTCCACACCTGGCTTAAGGATCCCTGACTGACAATTAAAGTATGCAATGTCAGAAAGACCATGTAAAAACGAATACAAATGATTTCATATAAAGTTATATTTAGGTATCATGTCTGGGGAAATGCAGAATCTTAAAACGTGAACAAATGGCCTGTGTTTTTCTCTCGGATAGGTGCAATACTTGTTATGGCTCAGGGAAAGATTCACACAGCACAGCATCCTCTCTCCCACACAGTAAACGTCAGTCAACACTCACTCATTCGATGTACCCCTGGAAGAAACCACCACCTACTGAACCATCCAGATACTGTACTCAATAACTCCCTCCACTTCCCCATCTCCTGCACCCATTCATGAAGTTCAAAATCATGCGAGTCACCAAAAACACATAACCGATCCGAAATCTCTGCCTGATTACAGTCTCCTCGCGTTTTGTGGGAGATGCATCCTTTATAAGCACTTGCTCACACACCATCCTCTAAACTTGGAAACTGCAGGTAAAAAGAGGAATCACACACTTTGAGCCCTCTAATTCCTGAGGCTTCCACCACATCTACTGCCACAGGGACCCATATCAAAGGGTCGAACCAGAAGAATTACTTCCGCTTCCTGACACTTAACAGCTGGATTCAGGGTTAGTAATAAATTAGGGGAATGTGGAATGTTGGTAATCTGCTGGAATAAAGATTCAGCCCTGAAATCCAAGATATCCGTATTTGTAAAGCGCGAACTTGGATGGAGATATATCCCTCATAACAGGGACATATGTTTGCAGGCCAAGTTTCGTAATAACTAGTGATTAATCTCATGATTTATCCATTTGGTACAAATTAATCCATGCTATAAATTCTTTATGTCTTTGCTTGACAATTGCAGGTAGAAATGCGGATGAAAAAAACTGGATTCTTTACCTTATGTTTAGATTAAACTACAGTTCAAACATTCCTGAAAGATGTGTTATATAATCAAATTACTTCAATGCTGTAACGGTTTTCTAAAATTGAAATTTCTGTGAGGAAAACAGTAATCACTTACCAGATATAAATGACGCTCTACACTTCCACTATCCCCCAAAATATCATCCTTCAAAGCAGTCCTGCATTTTTCACTAGTAAAAGGGTAGAGATGTATTTAACCAAGAAGCTTATCCATACCACTATATATAACCCTACCCACCCCTAAACCCTAAATAGTCTCTTATTACCCTATGCCCTTACCTACCTATAAACCCTAAAACACCCTTACCAACCCCATAACCCTAAAAACCCTTACCACCTCATGCCCCTACCCACCCCTAGAACCTAAAAATACTCCAACCTATCCCTAAACCCTAAAATGCTTTAACCACCCTATGCCCCTACCCACCCCATAAGCCTAAAAATACCATTATTACCCAATCCCATTACCCACCACTAAACCCTAAAACACCCTTACAACCCAACACTCTTACCCACTCCTAAACTTTAAAATACAGCCCTTATCACCCTATTCTCACTCTATACACATACACACACATATATATATATATATTCACTGAAAAAACCATAGGTTTTAGGGACAGTTATAGTTACTTGGACATTGCACTCGTACAAAACCCGTGAAATTCCCCCGTTATAGACTAGTTCAGCTAACTATAACTCGCGCCCCCGCAATGCACTGCTGATGACGTCACATATTACATCACTCATGACATGGTCAGTGACATCACTGATGACATCACTGATGACATCTCAAATGACATCACTGATGACATCATCCAGTGACTGTGTGTTTCTGTAAAGTTTAAATATTTTTAAAATATATAGGAAAAGACGTATTGAAGAATGAGTGGGTGTGTAAGTGTCTGTATGGATGATTTTGTAGGTGCGTGACTGACTCTATAAGTGAGTGATTTAACGTATCTTACTGAATGCATGGGTTAGTGACTAAACTGGGTGAATGTCTGTATCCGTCTGTCTGTTGCTGTGTAAGTGGCTGCATGTGTTTGTGAATAGCTAAATGAGTGTCTATATGAGTTATTGAATGCTTGTCTGAGTATCTGTATGGGTGCCTGAGTGTTTGTGTGGGAGGGGTGTGTGCAACTCTGTGCATAGATGTGTGAGTGGGTGATTCACTGGGTGGATGGTTTCAAGAGTGCATCTGTGATAGACTGTATGGGTGGGTAAGTGTGTGTAAGAGTGTGTTAGTGAGTGAATGTATGTCCCAGTGGTACATGTGTGAGTAACTACATATGTGAAAGGCAGTATATATGTGTGTTGGAGTATATAAATAGCTATAAGCAAGAGTGAGTGATTGTGATAGTGGCTGTATGGATGATTGTGTGCTTGTATCAGTGATTGTATAAGAGCGTAACAATGTGCTACTATTTGTATGAGTAAGTGAGCTGGTGTGTGTATAACTGTATAGGTGAGTAAATGGCAGTGTGTTTAATTATTTGCATGACTGATTAGGTGTGTGAGTATCTCTATGGATGAGTGGCGTTGTTTGAGTGTCTATATAGGAGTAAGAGTGCATATGATAGTCCTGTACTGAGTGACCGTAAGTATGAGTGACTGTACGGGTGAGTGAGTGGATGTGTGTGTGTAGACCTAAGAATCAGTGAGTGGGTATGTAGTTATTGGTGTTGGAGTGTCTATGGTTTTGCGAATGGCAGTCTGTAATTTAGAGTGGGTGTATCAAAGGTTATATTAGGGTGTGAGGAGGTGCATCAGATTATCACGTGGATGATGTCATCAGTGATGTCATTTGAGATGTCATCAGTGATGTCATCAGTGATGTCACTGACCATGTCATGAGTGATGTAATATGTGACGTCATCAGCAGTGCATTGCGGGCGCGAGTTATAGTTAGCTGAACTAACTATAACGGGGGAATTTCACGGGTTTTGTACGAGTGCAATGTCCAAGTAACTATAACTGTCCCTAAAACCTATGGTTTTTTCAGTGAATTTCAAAGGTTTTTAAATGCTAATTTGTAACTATAACGTGTCTGAAACCTATGGTTTTTTCAGTGAATTTCAAAGGTTTTTTAAATGCTAATTTGTAACTATAACGTGTCTGAAACCTATGGTTTTTTCAGTGAATTTCAAAGGTTTTTTAAATGCTAATTTCTAACTATAACGTGCCTGAAACCTACGGTTTTTTCAGTGAATTTCAAAGGTTTTGTAAATGACAATTTTTAAATGTATTAATTGTTATATTAATTTTTTTCATACTGATTTACTACATTTTTAGAAACAATTTTTTTTACATATTTTATTATTTAAATTACATTGTAATTACATTATACATTACATTACAAAAAATACTTTCTCAGAATGAATTACTTTAGTTTAAATACTTTGCACATAGGCAATAGACTTTTAAGTACAGTAGTTACAGTTGTTGCAATGTGCAACACATTTTCAAACACAATGCAACATTCAGCTCAATGTGAATTTCTAGTTAAATGCAATTAGTTACTTTATGGATTACTTTTCTAACCACAGGACTGGATCCTAGATTCAGTCCTGGCACATCTCCTGTAAACAGTTGAGTAAAAGCGTTTTGGTTACAGTCGTGATTTTTAAGGAATATTATTGTACTTTAAAAGTTGACACTTAGAAACTTTTTCTCATAGAATCACCAATGTTATCCTATGGAAGGAAATTCACTTAGCAGGTAAAAACTGTTATCGTTACTTTTTCTTACTCAGTGTTGGATCCTGGATCCAGCACTGGTGCATCTCCTGTAAACAGTTGAATGAATGCGTTTAAGTCATACAGGCGATTTTTAAGGAATATTTGTAGTTTGTGAAAATCGACACTTTGAAAGTTTTCTGCTGAAAACCAGACAATGGATTCCTATGTTAGAAAATATAAGTTACTGGTAAGTACGGTTAAAATTACTTTTCAGGGTCAGTGCTGGGCTAAAAGATGCAGCACTGGGTTCTCTCCTGATAACAGGTGAGTAAATTGGAATTCGTACTTTGGTTGATTTTAGAGGAATATTATAAAGTTCCAAAACTCCACACTTAGAAGAATTTCCAAGTGAAACCAGTCAATGTTAGCCTATGAAGGAAATTCAAGTTACCGGTAAGTACGGTTAAAATTAATTTTGAGGATCAGTACTTGGCTGAAAGATGCAGCACTGAGGTCTCTCCTGATAACAGGTGAGTAAATCAGAATTCGGATTTCGGCTGATTTTAGAGGAATATTTTAAAGTTCCAAAAATCAACACTTAGAAACTTTTTCAGCAAAAAGCAGGCAATGATATCCTATGCAAGGAAATTCAAGTTACTGGTAAGTACGGCTAAAATTACTTTTGAGGATTAGTACTGGGCTGAAAGATGCAGCACTGAGGTCTCTCCTGATAACAGGTGAGTAAATCGGAATTCGTATTTCGGCTGATTTTAGAGGAATATTTTAAAGTTCCAAAACTCCACACTTAGAAGAATTTCCAAGTGAAACCAGTCAATGTTAGCCTATGAAGGAAATTCAAGTTACCGGTAAGTACGGTTAAAATTACTTTTCAGGACCAGTACTGGGCTGAAAGATGCAGCACTGAGGTCTCTCCTGATAACAGGTGAGTAAATCGGAATTCGTATTTCGGCTGATTTTAGAGGAATATTTTAAAGTTCCAAAACTCCACACTTAGAAGAATTTCAAAGTGAAACCAGTCAATGTTAGCCTATGGAAGGAAATTCAAGTTACTGGTAAGTACGGTTAAAATTACTTTTCAGGACCAGTACTGGGCTGAAAGATGCAGCACTGAGGTCTCTCCTGATAACAGGTGAGTAAATCGGAATTCGTATTTCGGCTGATTTTAGAGGAATATTTTAAAGTTCCAAAACTCCACACTTAGAAGAATTTCCAAGTGAAACCAGTCAATGTTAGCCTATGAAGGAAATTCAAGTTACCGGTAAGTACGGTTAAAATTACTTTTCAGGACCAGTACTGGGCTGAAAGATGCAGCACTGAGGTCTCTCCTGATAACAGGTGAGTAAATCGGAATTCGTATTTCGGCTGATTTTAGAGGAATATTTGCACAATGGTGAAGGGAGGGGCGGGGCCTCAGGTGACATCTGTGCAAACGCGCCCCGTTGCGCGTTTTAAATTGGGGGATTAAGTCCCCTTGAATCCTGAGGGTCCCTAGGGGCCAACTAGCCCACCAGGAACCTCCAATATGCGCCAGGGGCTGCGTTGCAGAGACGTGTAGAGAGGCCACACCCCTTTTACACCTCTCTGCAACGCAGCTCTGTGGCGCTTTCTGGATGTACCTGTTGGGCTAGTTGGCCCCCAGGGACCCTCAGGATTGAAGGGGATTTAATTCCCATCTTAAAAACGCGCCACGGGGCCTGTTTGCACACATTTCACCTGAAGCCCCGCCCTCCCTTCACCACTGTGCAAACGCGCCCCGTGGCGCGTTTTAAGTTGGGGGATTAAGTCCCCTTGAATCCTGAGGGTCCCGGAGTCCAACTAGCCCACCATATACCTCCAAAGCGCCACAGAGCTGCGTTGCAGAGAGGTGTAAAGGGGCGTGGCCTCTGTACACCTCTCTGCAAGGCAGCCTCTGGCGCATACTGGAGGTACCTGGTGGGCTAGTTGGCCTCAGGGACCCCCAGTATTCAAGGGGATTGTTCCCCTCTGCAAACGCGCCAGGGCGCGTTTGCAGAGTGGTAAAGGAAGGGGCGGGGCCTGCGGGCCCGATCGTTTTTTTTTTTTTTTTTTCTCCCTGAAGCGGGGCTGTGTGGCCCCCTTCCTTTTTCTTTTTTGGGCCCTGGGGACCCCATCCCCCAGGGCCTTACACCTTTTTAAATTACCTTTAAAAAAAAAAACGGGAAGGGGGCCGGTGGCCCCCTTCCCTGGGCCTGTATTGGCCCGGGGACCCCATCCCCGGGGCATGGCCTCTATATTTATTTTTTGAGGGGGCAGCGTGGCCCCCTCCTCTGGGCATTTTAAGGCCCCGGGGACCCCATCTCCCGGGGCCGGCCTTTCCATTTTTTTTTTTTTTTAATTTTCCTCTTTTTTGGGGAGGGGGCCGTGTGGCCCCCTCCCGGGCCACTACTTGCCCCGGGGACCCCATCCCCCGGGGCTGGCCTCTCCGTTGGGGACTGTGGGGGTCCCCAATCCCCCCACAGTCCCGCCGGCTCCCCACGTCCCTTGGGAGCCGGCATTGCTGTTCCACATGGGGAGCAGCTGACATGCTGCTCCCCATGTGGAAAAGCAATCGGCTTTGGATATTGGAAGAGAGAGCAGGTTTCCTGCCTCTCTTCCAATATCCAAAGCAGTTTGCTATGGCAGGACGGGAGCCGCGAGGCTCCGTCCTGCCATAGCAAACTACAGTGTCCCGGGGGTAGGCACCCGGGACACTGCAGGAGCCAGCCCTGGGGGTTGCGGTCCCCAGGGCCATCAAGGGCTCCAGGAGGGGGCCGCGCGGCCCCCTCCCTACATCAGCACAGCCCCGGGGAGGTGGTGGTCCCCGGGGCTCGGGGTCCAAAACGGACCCCCATTTTAATTTGTTAGTGCCCTGGGAGGTGGCGGTCCCGGGGCGTGTGGGGGCTGGAGCCCCCACACAGGTTGTTTAATTTTTTAAAAAAGCCCCGGGAGGTGGTGGTCCTCGGGGCTGCGGGAGGGCTCAGAGCCCTCCCGCACTATTTTTAAAAGAAAGCCCCGGGGGTGGCGGTCCCCGGGGCTTGGGGGCCCTTTGAGGCCCCCACACATAAATTAAACCCCCACCATGCCCCCGGGACTTGGGCCACCCGGGGCAAAATACAACCGAGCGCGGGAGACCGCGCTTCGATTTTTTTCGGCAGGATTCGCGCACCCTGAGCGCATCCTGCCGATTTTTTTTTAAAAAAATGCTTTTTTTTGCCCAGGGGGTCCTTGTGGGACCCCTGAGCAGGCCTAGGGGTTAGGGGTTTCTACCCTGCCCCTTTGTGCGTTTTGCACACTTGTTTCTTTTTTTTTCTCGGTGGGATACGCGCACCCTAAGCGCATCCCGCCGATTTAAAAAAATATATATATATTTTTTCTGCCCAGGGGGTCCTTGTGGGACTCCCTGAGCAGACCTAGGGGGTCAGGGTGTTTCTACCCTGCCCCCTTTTTGCGCTTTGCGCACTTGTTTCTGTCCCTCGGTTCTACCGAGGGACAAAATGGCTGCCAACACTTCCTGAATCGGAATGTTGACAGCCAGCTGACAGCCAATTAGCATGCAGCTCGTGATCGGGACGGTGCGCGCAGGGTGCGCTGAGGGTACGCGTATCCGACGCGCCCATAGATATATATGTACTTTTACTTTTGATTTTCTCAGGAACTACTGAACGGATTTACACCATTTAAGCAAAAGGCACCAGTCTGAACCAAGGACTACCTCTTTGCCAAATTTGGTGTAATTCCGTTCAGCAGTTCGGGCTGTAGCTGCGACTAAAGGTTCCTATGGAAAAATGAATGGGAAAACGCGTTTTGGGACCCCCTTTTTCTCGGCCCCGCTTCACGTATCACCCCGAGACTTTCAGGGTAGGAGCGGAGCGGAGCGCTCCAACAAGTTGGAAACTTTCACGAAGATTCGTCAACCGGCGCCAACGTTATTTCAAATAGAATGTCGCGGATTTCCTATGGATAATAGGTTGTAACTATAACTATCTACTGGCGACCGCCAGTAGATAATATATATATATATATATATATATATATATATATATATATATATATAGGTGTGTATGTGTGTATATATATATATATATATATATATATTCACTGATAAATACAAAGGTTACAGGAACGTTATAGTTAGGCTCAGATTTCACTCATACAAAACCAGTAAAATTCAGCAGCTATGGTTACCTGAGCAAATTATAACTTACAGTCCGCAATGCACTGCTTATGACCTCCCATATTACATCACTCATGACATGGTCAATGACATCACTGATGAGATCACAAATGACATCCCTTATGACATCATCCAGTGAGTGTAAGTGCTTTCTAAACATTTATGATTTTTAAACATATCTACTAAGCTACTGCAAAAGTTATACTAGTGTAATAGGTATACTACTAATGAGTGATATTGCTTCTAACATATATTTTGTGAGTGGCTGTGTGACTGTGTATCAGTGTGTGAGTGGGTATCTGAGTGGATATATGGTTGTGTGAGTGGGTATGTGAGTAGCTGTGTACGCGTGTGAGTGGCTAAAAGAGTGGCTGGATTGGTGAGTGGGTGTGTCAGTGGCTGTATGGGTGAGTGGGTAGCTGTGTCAGTGGCTGTATGGGTGGGTGAGTTGGTATGTGAGTGACTGTAGGAGTGAGTGTGTGGGTGTGTAATGGCTGCATGGGTGAGTGAGTGGCTGTTTGAGTGGGTGTTTGTTTAAGTGAGTTGATGTGTGAGCTGCTGTGTTGGAGAGTGAATGTAGGTATGAATGGCTATATGGGTAAGTGAGCAGACATATGAGTGCTTGTATGGATGTGTGAATGGGTATGTAAGTGGTTGTGTGTGAGTGAGTGAGTGTGTGAGTGCTTGGATGGGTGAGTGAGTGTCTTATTTGAGACGCTGAGTGAGTGGGTATATAAGTGAATGCATAGGTAAATAAGCGATTCCTTGTGCGTCTTTATTCAGAAATTTGTGATAACATGAATCTTCCTATAGAGAAGATGACGAGAGTACATAGAGGTAAATCTCCACCACAGACTTAAATCTCCACCAAACATGGGTCCTTCTTCTTAACTATATAAAGTAAGTGCCTCCTTCTTTGGTGAAGATGTCCTCATATTCCTCGGTATCAAGAAAGCATCACTAAAATCATCGAGAAACACATTGGGAGGCCTTTTGTTAAGCTGTTCATCATCCTGGCAAAAGGCAGGCAGACCTTTACATACTACTAAGGTGGGCGGGGCCAAATGGGCAAAGCTTCCAAGTGATTTGGACATTTGAATACTCGTAGTAAATTAAAGGGAGAACCATGGACTCTGCTCTCACCAGGTAAGGACAAGAAATAACCCACTCGTCACAGTCACTACAGATTGCGCTAGATCAAGAATGCATTCCCCTCCACAAAGCATTTCAGATTGTGTTTCAATGTGGTATGGCTGAGACAACACACTTGCTTTGCCTTTGTCAAGCCAGGAGGTCAGGATCATTTGTCCTTTATAGAGGTGGAGTTTCAATTGGGTTTCAAAGGAGGACTGCACGGACCCCCATCCCTGGGCCAATTCCAACCTGGCGACCCCAACCCCCGGGGCCCAGCCATGTCCGCAGGGGGATCCTCAATGCCCCCATGGTCCTAACCGACTCCCCGCTTGTGCGGGAGTTGGCATTGCTCCAGCATGCAGGGAGCTACTAAATATGCATCTGTTTCCCTGTCCGCATGACAGCGGGCAGGGAAACAGATGAAAACTCCACTCCCAGCAAGCAGGAGCAGTTTGATAGCATCCAATTGCTGGGAGAAGAGCTACTAAACCCCCACATTTCTGAAAACTAGACACCCGGGGGAGTCCAGCGAGGTATGGCTTGTGTGGTTCCCCCAACGTTTTCCTACCCAGAATCCCCTGCAAACCTCAAATTTAGCTGAAAAAAACACATTTTCCACATATTGTTGTGTGGAATCACCGTGCCGGCACAAATGTCCTACCCCACAGCGTTTACCTCAGTCTCCCGAGTAAAATGATACCTCACTTGTGGGTGTCCAATGCAGAATTGGCTAAAAATATATTTTTTTAAAAAATGTAGCGCTTCGAATTCTCGGTGCTATACAAGTCACCCCATCCTGGATCTCCCTGGGTGTCTAGTTTTTAAAAATGTATAGGTTTCCTACGTTTCGCTAGGTGCTGGCAGAGCTAGGGTTCAAAATCTACAGCCAGGCACTTTGCAAAAAAAGGGTCAGTTCTCACTGTGAAAATGTGGTGTGTCCACGTTGCGTTTTGGGCCGTTTCTAGTCGCGGGCACTAGGCCTACCCACACAAGTGAGGTGCCATTTTTCTCGGAAGACTTTGGGGAATGCGGGGTGGGTGGAATTTGGTGGATCCACGCAGATTCCAGAACTTTCCACCACAGAAATGTGAGGAAAATGTGGGGCATATTATCAAGGGCATTATCGCCGCTTTAGCGGCACTTTTTGCCGATAAAGCGGCGATATTTTGATCGCCCTATTAGCAAGCCTGCGCTAACATGCGTTAGCGCAAGCTTTTCGGCGTTAGCTGCCAGTTTTTCTATCGCCTTGCATGCCAGCGATATTTATCGCTAATGACATGCAAGGTAGGCGTTACTCACCTAAATTTCACGGTAACAGTCGCTAACACCACTTCGCTATATTATCTAACATGACCCGCGATAATAAAATTCTCGCTAAACACCGATGAACGCAGGATTTTTACACCTGCTAGAAACCTGACTAAAGGTGCTGAGACATGGAGGTACATAAGGCAGAGTAGCCAAGATCTCCATCAGGAGACCCACAAACATCAAAGAGGTGCACATAGTCACAACGTCAGGGTGTCCAAGTCACTGGAGTTGGCGTGATTCCCTCAACTTAATCACAGACATGATTGTGACAGATTGTTTACCTCCTTGTGTGGCAGCAGGAGGTACTCGTCTAATATTGCAGTTAGTGCCCACTATATGTCCTGTGCATGTGGACAGCAGTACGTGATGATTTTGTCTCGCGGCCACCCGGGTTTGCAAGCACTCCATGGGTCAAAAGATGCATTAGCTGCAATATGAATGCCGCTAACGCATCCATTTCCGACGAACCAAAGGTATCGCAGGAATACTTATCGCCGGTTAGCGATCGTTTGCGCGTCCTTTCCCAGACAGTATCGCATGTTACCAACGTGTTGATAATACCTCGAAAACAATGCGAAAACTATCGGGAAAGGATGCGATATACAAAATGCCGAAACTTGGGGTTGGCGATCATTATCGCCATTACTAGATAATATGCCCCTGTGTTTTTTTAACAAAGTTTGAGGTTTGCAAGGGATTCTGGGTAACAGAACCTGGTGAGAGCCAGACAAGTCTCCCATCCTGGATTCCCCTGGGTGTCTAGTTTTAAAAAATGTATAGGTTTGCTAGGTTTCCCTAGGTGCCGGCAGAGCTAGGGTTCAAAATCTACAGCTATGCACTTTGCAAAAAAAGGGTCAGTTTTCACTGTAAAAATGTGGTGTGTCACTGTGTCCACGTTGCGTTTTGGGCTGTTTCCTGTCACGGGCACTAGGCCTACCCACACAAGTGAGGTACCATTTTTATTGGAAAACTTTGGGGAATGCGGGCTGGGTGGAATTTTGTGAATTCACGCAGATCCCAGAACTTTCCATCACAGAAATGTGAGGCAAATGTGTTTTTTTAAACTAAGTTTGAGGTTTGCAAGGGATTCTGGGTAACAGAACCTGGTGAGAGGCACACAAGTCACCCCATCCTGGATTCCCCTTGGTGTCTAGTTTTAAAAAATGTACAGGTTTGGTAGGTTTCCCTATGTGCCGGCTGCGCTAGGGCCCAAAATCCACAGGTAGGCACATTGCTAAAAACAAGTCCGTGCCTAAAGGGATTTCTGCCGCCCGGGGAGGGGGGAGGTAAGCGGGGGGGGGTCTGCCCCGATATGCCCCCAAGGGGGGCAGAAAGACTGTGGCTATTTGTTTGGGGGTGCAGGCATTCGTATGCCCATTCTGGGCAGCCCCCACGCATAAAAAAAGCCAGAGTAATCGCTGGTGCCTAGTGGGCTCTCCGACGCCCCTTGGGGGAAGATCAGGGGATACAGCCCCCATCTGTCTCCTGGGGGGGCAGAAGGACTGTGGCATTTTTTGGGGCATGGCGGGGGCATTGGCATGCCCATTCTGGGCAGCCCACACCCCTGAATTAAAAAAAAATATATTCCCTGATGCCTATTGGTCTTTCTGCCCCCCCCGGAGGCAGATAAGGGGCTTTTGCCCATATCTGCCTCCCGGGGGGGCAGAAAGACTGGCAATTTTTTTTGGGTTGGGGGCATTGGCATACCCATTCTGGGCAGCCCCACCTCTACGTATATTTAAAAAAAAATCCCTGGTGCCTTGTGGGCTTTCTGCCCCCCGGGAGGCAGATCAGGGGCTATTGCCCCCATCTGCATCCTGGGGGGGGCAGAAAGACTTTGGCATTTTTTTGGGGGGGGCATTGGCATGCCCATTCTGGGCAGCCCCCACCCGAACTTTGGAGAAAAAAATCCCTGGTGCCTAGTGGGCTATCTGCTCCCCCGGGGGGGGGGGGCAGAAAGAATGTACCATTATTTTTTGGGTGGGGGCAGCCCCCAGCCCTATGTATAAAAAAAACATAACAACCCTGGTGCCTAGTGGGCTTTCTGCCCCCCCGGGGGGCAGATCAGGGGCTATTGCCCCCATCTGCCTCCTGGGATGACAGAAAGTCTTTTGCCTTCTTTGGGGGGTAGGGTGTGGGCATTGGGATGCCCATTCTGGGCATCCCCCACCCCTGGCCTATAGAAAAATAATCCCTGGCGCCTAGGGTGCTTTCTGCCCCCCGGGAGGCAGATTGAGGGCTACTGCCCCCATCTGCTCCCCAGGGAGGGAAGAAAGACTGTCTGTGCCAAAAAGTTATTGGGGGAGCAAAGGCCCTTGCCCAAGGGGCCGCTCCCCCCTCCCTGGTGCTAATAGGTGGATCCCTGTTTGGGGATCGTCCTCCTGGGGGTATTCCCAAGCAGGGATCCACTAGGGAAGGGTACCATTGGAAAGGGGAGATGAATAGTTAATAAGTAGACTTCTACAATTCAATCCCACCATGTCCCTCTTTGAAATGTAATACTCTTCAGGTCTTCAATGTTATTCTCAATATTATTTTCAGTGATTTCCACAAAACCCTCCACAAGTAGATAGTATTCCAATTTCTTTGTATACTGTTCTCTTTATAGCCCATTGTTTCAAAATGCAACATTTTAGCCACATCTGAAACAACGGTTTTCAAAAATTTGCTATCAATCTAGACTGCACCTTTTTATATTTACAACTTTATAACCTTGGCAAGCATGCTTCAAAGATTATATCACCTTTATGAGACCTATACAGTGCACAACAATATAAACATTCATAATGGAATATTAATATCCCTCATTATGTGCAAATTCGCAGTTGATTGTCTCAGCAGCATAAAGATTGTAAAATGCAAAATATATATAAACATTCATCATGAAGTGCATCTCGTCAAAGTACAAATTAGCAATATAATGTCTAATCAAAGTAAAAGAATCAATGACTTCAATAATTCATTGCTGCTTTGAATTTAAATAGGTATAAAAGATACGTTTTTTAAAAAGGGTGGGAAAGAGTTTAACCTACTAATATTTGCTAGATTACATGAACTACAAAGTCTCACATCTAAATTCTCCAAGAGAAATCCCTTACAAAAATATTATTTAGAGAGAATAAGAAACAGAGATTTTAATTTTCAGAAAGGTAGTATCACAACATATCTTGAACAGTTCCTTTCTTTTTAGATGAACATGACACTCGGCATCTGCATTTAAACCCCATGGGATTTCACTTCCAATCATGAATATTAATTTTAATTCCGCTTTCCTCAAGGCCAATTCACGATTGCCTCCTCTAGGGTATGTCTGTATTGTTGGATTCCAACCTTTGAATTATATAAAAAAATAAAAATAAAGGCTGGGGCCAGAAGAATTAGCATTTTTTTTTAAAAGAGTCAGGCCCCGGGGGATCGGGTCCTCGGGCCCAAAATGATCCAGGTAAGGGGGGCCATGCAGCCCCCCTTTCGAAAAAAGAAAAAAGAAAAAAACCGGCAACTCGCAGGTGGCCCTGCCCCCTTTCTCCACTACTCTGCACACGTGCCTCTTAGCACAGTCCTGGTTGGGGAATGAAGACCCCTTAGCTGTTGAGGATCCTTAGGGGCCAACAAGACCTCCTGTTACCTTCACTAAGTCCCACACAGTGGGATTGCTGAGAAGTGGTCGGAGGCCACGCCCCCTTTATCCACCACGCTGCAAATGCACCTCTCAGCACACTGCTGGTGGGGGATTGAGGTCACCTTGCCTCCTGATGGCCACAGAACTAAAGTCGACTTCATCCCTCAATGAGTAGTGCACCAGGAGGCGTGTTTGCAGAGTGGTGGAGAAAGGGACATGGCCTCTGACGACCTCGCAGCAAGAAAGAGTAGTTAGCCCCGAAGGACCCTCAATAGCCATGTGGACTTCATCCCTCTACTAGTAGTGCACCAGGAGGCACGTTTGCAGAGTGGTGGAGAAAAGGGGCATGGCCTACTATAAGGTCTCAGAAATCCCGCTGAGGTGGGGCTTACTGGAGGTAATAGAAGGGGAAGTTAGTCCCAAGGATGTCCTTCAGTGCAAACCTTCCCTCCTGTTAACTCCAATAAGTCCCACACAGCGGGATTGCTAAAAGGTTTTTGTAGGCCCCGCCCCCTTTATCGATCACCACTCTACAAACATGGCCTGTGGTTTACTATTGGTTAGGGGATGAAGTCCGCTTTACTTCTGAGGGACTTTGGGGGCCAAGAAGCCCTTCTGGTACCTCCTCTATGTCCTACACAGTGGGATTCCTGAGAGCTGGTCAGAAGCCCAGCCCCCTTTCTCCACCACTCTGCAAACGCGACTACTAGTTAACAAAACATAGAAATTCACTGAAAAAAACAAAGCTTACAGGGACGTTAAAGTTAGGAATTTGCATTTAAAATACCTTAGAAATTCACTGAAAAAAACAAAGGTTACAGTGATGTTATAGTTAGGAAATGGAATTTAAAAAACCTTAGAAATTCACTGGGGGTGAATGTTTTGATTTGTTCTGCATTCCGTCCATCAATTGTGTGTCTTTTGCTTTCTCGCCCTAAGTGCGCTGGGTATGCCCAGACGTGGGTCTCGGGCTCACTGTGCCACTGGATTCAAGCTATTCTGGCTATTGAGGGGTGAAACCCCGAAACCGGTCCTAGGATGCTTGCTTCCCGTCTAGGGAGGACCTGGCTTGGCAGTTCGGGATGGACTGATTTCATGAGGCACAGCGTCAAGACTGATTTGCATATGGCCAGGTCTAAACTGGGGTGTCATGGTAAGCAAAAGAATGATGGATTTAACCCAGATCTCTTGACTAGGGGTGAATGTTTTGATTTGTTCTGCATTCCATAAATTGTGTGTCTTTTGCTTTCTCACCCTTAGTCACCGGATATGCCCAGACGTGGGTCCTGGGCTCACTGTGCCACTGGATTCAAGCTCTCCTGCCTGATGAGGGGTGAAACCCTAAAACTGGTCCTAGGATGCTTGTTTCCAGTCCAGGGAGGATCTGGCTTGGCAGTTCTGGCAGGACTGTTCCCATGAGGCACAGGATCAAGACTGATTGTCATATGGCCAGGTCTGAACTGGGGTGGCATGGTGAGCAAAATAATGATGAATTTAACCCAGATCTCTTGACTGGGGGTGAATGTTTTGACTTGTTCTGCATTCCGTCCATCAATTGTGTGCCTTTTGCTTTCTCCCCCTAAGTGCGCCGGGTATGCCCAGACGTGGGTCACGGGCTCCCTGTGCCACTGGATTCAAGCTATCCTGGCTGATGAGGGGTGAAACCCCGAAACCGGTCCTAGGATGCTTGTTTCCAGTGCAGGGAGGACCTGGCTTTGCAGTTTGGACTGGACTGTTCCCATGAGGCACAGGGTCAGACTGATTTGTATACGGCCAGGTCTAACCTGGGGTGGCATGGTGAGCAAAAGAATGATGGACTTAACCCAGATCTCTTGACTCGGGGTGAATGTTATGATTTGTTCTGCATTCCATTAATTGTGTGTCTTCTGCTTTCTCGCCCTAAATGCACCGGGTATGCCCAGACATGGGTCCCGGGCTCACTGTGCCACTGGATTCAAACTATCCTGGCTGATGAGGGGTGAAACCCCGAAACTGGTCCTAAGATGCTTGTTTCCAGTCCAGGGAGGACCTCGCTTGACAGTTCGGGCTGGACTGTTCCCATGAGGCACAGGCTCAAGTCTGATTTGCATATGGCCAGGTCTAAACTGGGGTGGCATGGTTTGCAAAAGAATGATGGATTTAACCCAGATCTCTTGACTAGGGGTGAATGTTTTGATTTGTTCTGCATTCCATCCATCAATTGTGTGTCTTTTGCTTTCCCGCCCTAAGTGCGCCGGGTATGCCCAGACCGGAGTCCGGGCTCACTGTGCCACTGGATTCAAGCTATCCTGGCTGATGAGGGGTGAAACCTCAAAACCGGTCCTAGGATGCTTGTTTCTGGTCCAAGGTGGACCTGGCTTGGCAGTTCGGGCTGGAGTATTCCTATGAGGCACAGGGTCAAGACTGATTTGCATATGGCCATGTCTAAACTGGGGTGGCATGGTGAGCAAAAGAATGACGGATTTAACCCAGATCTCTTGACTGGGGTGAATCTTTTGATTTGTTCTGCATTCCATCAATTGTGTGTCTTTTGCTTTCTCGCCCTAATTGCGCCAGGTATGCCTAGACGTAGGTCCCGGGCTCACTGTGCCACTGGATTCAAGTTAACCTGGCTGATGAGGGGTGAAACCCTGAAACCGGTCCTAGGATGCTTGTTTCCGGTCCAGGGAGGACCTGGCTTGGCAGTTCGGGCTGGACTGTTCCCATGAGGCACAGGGTCAAGACTGATTTGCATATGGCCAGGTCTAAACAGTGGTGGCATGGTGAGCAGAAGAATGGTGGATTTAACCCAGATCTCTTGACTGGTGGTGAATATTTTGATTTGTTCTGCATTCCGTCCATCAATTCTGTGTCTTTTGCTTTCTCCCCCTAAGTGCGCCGGGTATGCCCAGACGTGGGTCCCGGGCCCCATGTAACACTGGATTCAAGCTACCCTTACTGATGAGGGGTGAAACCCCGAAACCGGTCCTAGGATGCTTGTTTCCGGTGCAGGGAGGACTTGGCTTTGCAGTTCGGGCTGGACTGTTTCCATGAGACATAGGGTCAAGACTGATTTGTATATGGCCAGGTCTAAACTGGGGTGGCATGGTGAGCAAAAGAATGATGGATTTAACCCAGATCTCTTGACTGGGGGTGAATGTTTTGATTTGTTCTGCATTCCATCAATTGTGTGTCTTCTGCTTTCTCGCCCTAAATGCGACGGGTATGCCCAGACGTGGGTCCCGGGCTCACTGTGCCACTGGATTCAAACTATCCTGGCTGATGAGGGGTGAAACCCCGAAACTGGTCCTAAGATGCTTGTTTCCGGTCCAGGGAGGACCTCGCTTGACAGTTCGGGCTGGACTGTTACCATGAGGCACAGGGTCAAGACTGATATGCATATGGCCAGGTCTAAACTGGGGTGGCATGGTGAGCAAAAGAATGATGGATTTAACCCAGATCTCGTGACTGAGGGTGAATGTTTTGATTTGTTCTGCATTCCATCGATCAATTGTGTGTCTTTTGCTTTCTCGCCCTAAGTGCGCTGGGTGTGCCCAGACTTGGGTCCCGGGCTCACTGTGCCACTGAATTCAAGCTATCCTGGCTGATGAGGGGTGCAACCCCGAAACCGGTCCTAGGATACTTGTTTCTGGTCCAGGGAGGACCTGGCTTGGCAGTTTGGGCTGGACTATTCCTATGAGGCTCACGGTCAAGACTGATTTGCATATGGCCAGGTCTAAACTGGGGTGGCATGGTGAGCAAAAGAATGATGGATTTAACCAAGATAAATTGACTGGGGGTGAATTTTTTGATTTGTGCTGTATTCCGTCCTTCAATTGTGTGTCTTTTGCTTTCTCCCCCTAAGTGCGCCGGGCATTCCCAGACGTGGGTCCCGGGCTCACTGTGCCTCTGGATTCAAGCTATCCTGGCTGATGAGGAGTGAAACCCCGAAACCGGTCCTAGGATGTCTGTTTCTGGTCCTGGGAGGAACTGGCTTGGCAGTTCGGGCTGGACGGTTCCCGTGAGGCACAGGGTCAAGACTGATTTGCATATGGCCAGGTCTACACTGGGGTGGCATTGTGAGCAAAAGAATTATGAATTTAACCCAGATCTCTTGACTTGGGGTGAATGTTTTGATTTGTTCTGCATTCCATCAATCAATTGTGTGTCTTTTCGTTCTCGCCCTAAGTGTGCTGGGTATGCCCAGATGTGGGTCCCGGGCTCACTGTGCCGCTGGATTCAAGCTACCCTGGCTGATGATGGGTGAAACCCCGAACCCGGTCCTAGGATGCTTGTTTCCGGTCCAAGGAGGACCTGGCTTGGCAGTTTGGGCTGGACTGTTCCAATGAGGCACAGGGTCAGGACTGATTTGCATATGGCCAGGTCTAAACTGGGGTAGCATGGTGAGCAAAAGAATGATCGATTTAACCCAGATCACAAAACATGTCATGAGTGATGTAATACGTGAGGTCATAAGCAATGCATTGCGGGGGTGCCAGTTATAGTTAGCTCAGCTAACTGTAACTGCTGAATTTCTCTGGTTTTGTATGAGTGAAACCTTAGTCTAACTATAATGTCTCTGTTACCTTTGGTTTTTTCAGTGATCATGCAGCTTTTATCACGCAAATCTTTACCAAACATAATAAGGACAATGATGCGTGATAAAGGAACTTTGTGGTAATTTCTGTATTGTAAAAGGAAGGAGGGTATGGTCCTTTTGAGGATTTCCCTAACCAGAAAGAAAACTGATATGAGGAGCAGGGTGGCAGCAGTGGCCTAGACACCTCTCCAGACATTGGCATGCATTCCCCTCTGGGCCTTTGTTCAGTGGAAGGCGCATCCTTTGCAGAAGTGATGTGCCAGGCATCAGAGGCCCGTTACCTAAAACTGCCTGTGGTAAAGGTCAAGACCAACGTCTTGACAGAGGTGCTTCACCCAGGGGCGAGCTCTGCAGAAACCTTTGCTCCCCTTTAATGAGGCCCTCACCGACGTTCTCCTGGGGACGTGGACTAAATATTGCATGGGGGCTCTTGTGCACCGCTAGTTTCCCCTAGCCATGTTCTCATCCAAGGAAACCCTGCCTTCCTCTCCTAGTATCCCTATCCTGAGACCCTGGTGGAACAAGCCCCAGCAGCCACATTTTGCCTGAACGCATTCCATTCCATTCCACTCCATGGGATAGGGGATCCAAGAGGCTGGATACTTTTAGGAAGCAGGCCTTGGTGGAAGACTGGGATGCTGCGAAATTCTCCTTTAGCTGTGTGCTGGATACCACGGACTCTCTAGGCAGGGTCATGGCCTCTATAGTGGTGCTCCGTCGCCATGCCTGGTTGCGGTCCACTGGGTTTTCCAGGGATGTGCAATCATCCCTGAATGGCATGGCTCCTGATTGTTTGGCAACAAAACAAGTTTGGCACTTGAAAGTTGGCAGGAAACCGAGCCACCGCCAGGTCTTTGAGCCTTTCTCTGGCTTCCTGATCACAGCAGCAGCCCTGTTACCCCTTCTTTGGCTGCAAATGGGGGACCTATGGGGGTCCACAATATCAACTTTACCTCCCCATCGGGCTACACTTTTGTGGACGGAGTTGCGGATCCCAAAAAGGAAACAGGAATAATGCCCAGCGTGAAGTCCAGTCCGCTGCCCCTCCGGCTGCCACAGACTCCAAGCCGCTTTAGCAAACTCTCCTGCCAGCAAAGTCACCCTGTTGGTGGCAGGATCCAGCACCACCTCCCCAAAAGGAAAAACATAACCTCAGACAGTTGGGTGCTCTAGGTCATGACTTCCAGTTTTCCCCTACCTTGATGATTGTGGGCTGAAAGCGGGTTCACCCCAGGCACTCATCACCCACCTAAAGATGACGGCGTTCTCTGAGGTTCACTATCAAAATTCAAAGTTACACCTAACTCCATCCCAGTAGCTTCCATTCATTGGAACTATTTTGGACACAATACAGTTCTACGCCTTCCCTCCGGAGTGTAACGTCCAGTACATTTAGGCTATGATCCCAATGTTTCAACCTATGTCTTGGAATTCAGCATGACTGACTCTTCAGCTGCATCCTAATGGTGAAACAAACCCAATGGCATATGCAAGTTCTACAGTGGAACCTCAAGTGCCTATGGGCACAGCATCATGCAATCTCTCCAACCTGTTCCAGAATTCAACCGAGACTGCAAAAGATCTATCAGTTCCACATCAATCTTTTGGGGCTGATGACATTTTGCTTGGCATTGAAAGCCTTCCTCCAATCCATCAAAGGAAGGTTGAGTCAGGAGTTCAAGGACAACACCACCGCCATGTGGTATTGCAAAAAACAGGGCATGGCGAGCTTGTGGAGCCTGTGCCAGGAGGCCCAGTGCCTTCCTTGTTGTGCAGCACCTAGCGGGATCTCTGAACTCCAGAGCGGTTGAGCTCAGCCGCCGATACCTTGTGGCTCGCGATTGGTGTCTATATCCAGAGGTGGCACAAGGTCTCTTCGCAGAATGGGGAGAACCTTTGCTTGATCCATTCATGTCTGTCAAGAGTTTCCGAAGAGATTCTCCCTCGGAGACTTGTTCTGTTTAGACTGGAACCTGGGTTTCTTGTATGGCTTCCTGCCAATACGGCTCCTGACCTGAGTTCTCATGAAGCTCAGGACCGACCGGGCCCCACTAGCTCTGGACTGGGCAAAGAGAGTTTGGCATCATGAACTGCTGAGCATGAGCATCGTTTCTCTGATCTTGCCCCTTCAGGAGGACGTTTGTCCCAGCAACGGGGCAGGGTTCTACACCCGAACCTACAGACTCATCACTGTCATGTGTGGAGATTGAGCACAGTTAAATGCCTTTTATCTGCCTCCCGAGATCTGTGACATCATCCTGGTAGCCAGGTGTCCCTCGACAAAGACTCCTGTTTGCCTGCCCTTGGATTAAATTTGTAACTTGGTGCTCCTCTAGCAAAGTTGACACTCTCTCAGCATCCTTGTCCAGAGGTTTTATCGTTTTTGTTGTCTTAAGCCTCGCAAGGCCATTTCTGACACCGTTGAAGGTTACCTTTCAGCTATAATGGTTTTTTTGCAGATCAGCCCTCACTGTTTAGGTTACCTGTTGCGACTCATTTTCGTTCATTTATTTGTGGGAAAGGGAAGCGCAAAAGGAAAACCCACCACATTAGGGGGAGAGGAGTTCGCCGAAGTGGAAATTGTTACCTATTTGGGCATCCACTTCTCTAGCAGTGGACATTGGGGGCTACACCTGAAAGCAGCGAGACTAAAATTTATAAGATCTTCAGAAGCACTTTTCAGATTTGCAACTAAAATAGGGAACAAGCCCATGAGAGGGGACTTTTGACCTTATATAGAAGTAAATGTATACCTAGTGTCAATTATGGGGCTTTTCTCTGGGGTTTAATTGTCCCCTTTTACAGATACAGGCGAACGTGTTCCTATGTAGACTATTCGGTGTGCCACGATCAACCTCTTCTTACATAGTCTACAATAAATTAGCGGTTCCCTTTTTAGAGGATGGCCTGCAGATTAGTCCGATCACCTTATGGTACAGTATATGGAGCAAAGCCGGCACTAAATTTACTAGAGAGGTGATTGTAGACTGCCTTAACCTAGAGCATAGAACAAGAATTCCATGGTTGGCCTATGTGAATAGCTTTCTAAAGAAAGTGGACGGTGCCATGAGTATTGAGGACCCTGCCAGTGTGTTACAGTTTAGTAAGGAAGATCTAAAGAAAATCCTCATTGGGATAAGGATGGCTGACAGGGATTCTAGAGAGCGCCCTAAGCCCACTGTGTTATTTTAGTTTTCAGGCACGATACAAAAAAGAGCAAGGAGCTATCTTTTATTGGTTTCTAGTATGCAGCACAGATTCTATCTCACTCGATTGAGATTGGTCATTCTACATTTCATGGTTACTTTCCACTAACACTGGGGGCGCAGTCCCAAAAGTTAACTTAGTGCCTATGAGACGGCAAGTCAAATCAGTCCACTGTGCACTTTATGTTTTTTTGCATAGTGGCCTAAGGAGACAAATACTGTGACCATTGTTCATACAAGAAAGTCTCATCTATTATAAAGATACTTTTAACATGATATGTAATCTTGACAATGTGGCTTTATGTCATAGAGTATCTGTTTAGATCCCCCATGCTATTTGTAGAAGGAAACTGCTTACACATTTGGAAGCGCTTACTTTTGAAGTTGTGCAATGAGGACTATTGACCTCCCAACAATCTATTGCCACTGGTTATGAGCTAGGATTTTTATTACTGTCTATTTTATTACCTGACTTTTAATCTTGCTAGGCCCTCGCTTCCCTCCCCCTTGAGTTTTATATATTTGCGTTTTTAAGTGCTGACTTTTTGCACGTTATCATTGTGCTGTAACTTTAAAAATACAATAAGATAGAAGGGTTTACCCGCCAAAACAATGACAAAATATTCCACATAATTTGTATGCAATTGATTTTATGATGTTTTTATTGTTGTCTTTTCAATTATTATGATTTATTATTATTTTTTTTTTAACCAATTTTGAATTTGATTAAGCTATCTTCCAGAAGGTGTTTCAGAATGTTCACAAAGGTAGTGTTCTAATTGCTAAAGCAAGGAACAGGTGCAGATGATTAATTTGATCAGGTTGTCTGCTATAAGGTGTTTTAGAATGTTCACAAAGGTGGCGACCTAACTGTATGAGGTTATTCTGCTGTGACTCTTTTCTGAATATTTTTATCCGAATAAAGATTAATTTGATTTGACTCCTTTTCCTAAGGAATTGCAACATTTGTCCCCCTTGCTCCTTTCATTATGGCCCAATGTGACCTTAATATGGTCCTTTCATAGCTTTCCACTCAGACTCCTAACCCCCAAGATGGCTTTCTTGGTGGCCATTTATTCAGCAAGGAGGGTCAGCGAGCTTCAAGCTCTGTCAGTTAACTCTCCTTACACCAGCTACTAACCAGACAAACTTGTTCTTCAGATAAGTGCCTCTTTTCTGCTGAAAGTCATTACTCTCTTTCATATCAGCCAGACCTTCACATTGCCAACATTTTTAATTTCGAAAGGGTAGACTCCACCATCAAAACGCAAAGATAGCTCTTTTTTTTAAACATTGATCACACCAAAGAACAACAGGTGAACAATCCGCTCTTCTTTGGGATCTCTAGAGCAAAAAAGGGCAAGTCGGTGCTGAAACGGATAATCTCTTGATGGCTTGTACTCTGTATCAAGAACTGCTATGCATTAGCTAAAAAGCAAACTCCTGAAGGCTTGAGGGCCCATTCCACCAGGGCCATCAATCAATCAATCATTCAAGTTTCTTGTAAAGCGCAACTACTCACCCTTTAGGGTCTCAAGGCGCTAAGAGGGAGGGAGGTCAGCAGTTCAGTCGAAGAGCCAGGTCTTGAGGTCCTTCCTGAATTGAGGAAGCAATAGTAATTGCCTGAGGTGCAGTGGCAGGGAGTTCCAGATCTTCGCAGCGAGGTAGGAGAAGGATCTTCCTCTAGCCATGGTCCTGTGGATCTGTGGGATGGTGACCAGGGCCAGTTGGGCAGAGCGGAGCTGTCTGGTGGGAGTATTGAAGGAGAGTCGGTGTTTGAAAATAACGTCCCGCATTAGTCTCACACCTGGATGAAAAAAAGAACAAGAAGAAAAGGAGAGACGCATTAATAGAATTGATTTTACTATGCGCTGAGCTCAGTCGCAACATTGTGCAGCAAAAACAGGTAGCCAGTGTTTTTGTTCAGCTTATACATACTGTTGGCAGGGTTCTGCCAGAGAGGACTTGGGTGAAGCTAACCCCGACCAAATTTGCGTGTATTTTGATGCTAAAATCATACTCACTACAGTTTCGAGAACTTTGATGAAGGGGCCTCTACGGACAATCTAAATGAAAACAAAACAAAAACAAAACTAAAGGTTGGTTGAGATTTGAAAAGCTTTCGTGAGGTGATACCTTAAGAGATAGAGTTAATACTAGAATAAAACCTTATTATTTGTTGGTTTATAGGTACCATATCTGCTGGTACCATTCATCAGACTGGTGGGAATGCCTACTGCAGTGATGCTGTTGAGTAGACGAGCACAAGCATCTTTGACTCTACACGCTCTCTCCAACCCCCTTCCCCCTGTGATTTGCCACTGGAGCAGTGTCTCCTCTTGTAAACCGAGGGCAAGTCTCAGGTGGATTTGGGCACTAGTGCGCCACCCCATGGATTCATCTAAGACACAGGTAGATGGCTTATGACATTAGTGCATGGGTGACTGTTTTCCTGGACTCAGTGGGGATCCACTTGAGGATCTTACGTTGAGAATGAGGAGTACTGGATGATGCAGAGGTTTTGTTCGTGGTCTGTGGGTGTGGGGGGGGGGGGGTTGGCGAGCGCTGCGGGCCAGCAGGAGTCATTCCAGGTAGAGGGGGTGGAGCCCAAGATGAGGACTTCGGTCTTGTCTGAGTTGACTTACAACCTAGTCTGCTAGTGCCACTTAAGTTCGGGGCCTCCCGTTTCAGATTATACACTAAAGTGATTCCTATATCCATACAAGGGACAATATGTACAATATACTCTGGCGTCCCGTGATAGGACGCTCACGAACAATGTCCTTTACACAGCAATACTATTATTTCAGGTCAGGCCCTACGGACACCACTACTTTTGCCATCGCCTCCCCATTAAGTCAATGCCTTTCATTTCTTGCAACTGTGTTCCATAGGCCCTGACACTAGCAAAGAGATCGTAATCGGTAATCGTAATCATTATCTCTCACTGGAGATTGTATGAGGATTCCTAGAACCATATTACAGTGAACACGAGAGACCCATGTACTTTTGCACTCCCAAGATGGCCGCCGAATTTGCCGCAGCAAATACGGATAGCGGTTCAGCTGAAATAAGAACACGCAAACACGTGACCGGCACCTCTACGTGTGAGATGCCGCCTCACAGCTGGGGGGCTCCATGACGACATAGGAGGTTAGGTGAGACCAATGTGTCCTGACTGCCAAAAAGTAAGTGCACAGGGACTTGGGGACTGGGGGCGTTTCTACACTGTTAGCACATCTTAATGCTAAGACCCTTCCCATCCAGTAGATAATATAGCCTCACGCCTCCTATGGGTCAACTACATAGAGCAAGCGAATCCTCTATAATCACGATAAGACCTGTTTGACCCCTGTACCGGCATTGTTCCTCTTTGTTTTTCTCCCCACCACCGATCACAATTTGGAAAACCAGGGCCCCACAACAATGGGAGCTTCCCCTAGAAATTAACATCTTTTCACCTATCAGTTCCTATACTAATTTGGCCACTTGCCCCCACGATTGCTGCATGATTCAGATACGCTAGCATCGCGGTATGGCCACAGCGTCAAGAGCAGCGCATATTGATTTTCACTCTAACTGGAAACCTCTGTACGAGATTTTTTTCAATAAGGTATTTCCTTCAGTCTTACTGACATAATTGCACGCAATCTTGATAGTTCCTCATACGATTCTAGTACATGTTAATCTGAATACGTGACACCTGATGTTTAACCAATGATCCTGAAAGTATTTCCTCTCTCACAATGAAGGTGCCCCTCACTATTATCGGGACCCTCCGCCTTTTATAAAGAGCATTATCCCACCTCTTTTGAGGTAAGTCACTCTCTTGTCAAAATGTGGATACTACCACCACACGTGTGTATGTCTTCTTCCACTTGATCACATAAGCGGATTAAGATATATGCACCCCATCAACCACACGGTGCCTCTACGTGTTTTTACCTAGATATAGAATTTTAGCGTATGCTTGCTGAGCTACTAGCTTTTGATCAGTGAGAGTTGATCACCTCACTGTATGGCTGATCAGACACAACGTCACCCCCTCTAGACACTTGGATGAAGTCATTAGAGCATCATTAGGATGGCCGAGAATGTAGCTCTCTAATTACCTGTCGTATGTACCTTTCCACCTTACATCTCCCTTTCTTTTAGGTGGAACAATAGGCCGGTACTCCCGGAGAGGGACTAGCCGGTCAATTCCATAGGGTCATCCCCTATTAGAGGGAGACCGGAAGCCCCAGACAGCGGCATACCTCACTTACTTTTGGTCCTGACGAAGTGCCGCCCTACTTTAGGGCCTTCAAGTCATGAAACATGTTGACCACTCCACGTTAGTAGCTATCCTGGTACTTGACGACCACATGATACACCATTGTTTTTATCTAGACCTGGTATCTACTCCCTTTAAAACCTTGTTCTTTAGATATCAGAGCCTATTTTAGTCACCACTCACACTTTTCACTAGTTAAACTTTTAGGTAGCCCCCTCACTTGCATTCATCTTTACGGCATCCTCAGATCAAAAAGATCTCTGACAAAGAGCCCCCAGGCCCGTCAGGCATTGCAGCGCCGACCTGACGAGGAGCACACAATGATGAAACATGACACTCTAACGGGTATGTGAGTGATCCCAGATCTGACCTGCAGGTCTTCCTACGACGGGACTGTCAGCCACAAGGGTCCACCTTTAGGGACCGTCTTTGGCTAAGGAGGAACTAACCCTATCTTGAGATCTTTAGCAAATAGCAGCCATGGCCACTACTACAGCGTTATCACACGGGTTACCTGTGCTGGACATCTGCCAAGCAGCCACTTGGCGTCCTTCCCTCCATACGTTCATGAGGCACTACTGCTTGCAAAGTCAGGTCTGTCTAGAAGGGCATTTTGCCCAATCGGTCCTTAGGACATTTTGGTTTGAACCAACTTGCAGACCCATCTCCGGGGAGGTATTGCTTGGGTATCTAGTCTATGGTGAGGAATCTATGGTTAGAAGTCTCTAACAGAAGAACAAGTTCCTTATCTTTGATATCACTTTTACTGGTAGAGACTCTATCTTGTTGCAAATTCTTCATTGACCCTCCCATCCTCCACCCTCTGCGAATTGGGCTCTTCACCCAAAAGATCCCATTAGACACTGCACACTGGTCAAACATTAGTTTGTATGTGGTTTTTGGTGTGGGAATAGTCATGTCCAGGGTGCTGTGGTGGGGCATATATGGGCACCGTGACATCACTGCCAACGCGGAAACAATTGGCACTACCTACTGGCGAGAAGAGGTACTGCTGAAGATTTTCCGGATCCAGTCTTCCACCTGGGGAATATTCTAAGATGAGAAATCTGCGATTGGATAGAGTCTCTAACAGAAAAAGTGTTATTGAAGGCAAGTAACGTTTTTGTCACTGTTGCAGTACCTTTATTATGAAATCAATGGCTGTAACAAGGTAACCCTTAATGAAAGAAACCTGCGCATGTTCATTGGGTGTCAGGTCATTGCTTGGGTGCCTGTCGTTTCTTAAAGTGAGTGTGAATCAGCCTTCCACTTAAGATATTGCATAAGAAGTGCAAGATTCAAGAGAGCTTTTTTAAAACCAGGAAATAGGATGGACGGAGCCCCATACCCCTAGTCATAAACCAACAACAAAAAAGATTGCCCCTTGGGCACTCTAAATTAACAGTGTGCATCCATGCATAACTAGAATAAATCATCAAATCTCAAAAAGTACAAAAGAAGAAGAAGAGAAATCACTGAGGGCATACACCAACTCAACAACAATTTTGTTGGTTGGAAATCAGCTACTCAGATTGTCTTTTGGTACCCTCCTGCCCGATATAGTAGCTTTCCAAGTCCCCTCTTGCACTACCATTATTTTAGTCCAGTCTTGCTCATCCACTCCCATTCTATTCAGCACACTCCACCCTGTCATTCAGCACAAAACTGGTACTGTGATCAGTCAGTCCATATGCGGAAATTCTTAAGAGTCACAATCTGGAGAACAGCATTCAAAATCTACGATGTTTTTTACCTCCACGTTCAGTGTTTTCACCTGTAGGACAACAAGCACTGCTGCTATATCCTGTATATGTACATGAATATTTTCTTATTATAATCTATATCTCAAATGTCTGTTCTTTACCTACATGAACAGTATATTGCTTTTGGGTGAAGAGGTTATTCATATCAGGTAGGTACATCACAAAAACAATGCCAAAGTCACATTGAACTAGGCATCATATATCAAAAACCATTTCATATCAAGCCATGCAAGATCTCGTCAGTTAGAATGGTTTCTTGCATCTTTCAACCCGTACCATTTTATTGTCCTTACTTTTTTTTAAAACCATCCTACTAAATTCACTAAAAAATAAAGTGACAATTGCCACAAAGCACAGAAATAAATTCCATCCACAACATTTATTTTTAACTGGATCATCTATGTTACATCTGTGAATGAGAGGACATTGGATGAAACAATATTGCTGTAAGACACAAACTGTCCCGCCAAGGGTGAGACTTAGGACGTATACGTCATCTGCTATTATGTTCCTTATTGAATACTTTGCAGCATCATGGTGAAAGAAGAACAAAGGGGAAATATGGTCGTAAATGATACTGGACTCTAAATTAGCAAAATAGTTCATACTGCAACTATGAATTGATACTTCACATTCTGTGAAGCAGAATCACTGCATGTTATAGGTCAGGTTTTTTCTGCATTTGAAGTCTAGCATTACTGTGAAATCTCCCTTTCTTGCATCTTCAAAACATTGACAACGCTTTCTCCTACTGCAAAGTAGTTAAGCTACCTAGGTATTGCTGGGACAGCATAATCAGTGCTTAATTTGAGCCAGTGGTTTCTGGTGCTCAGCACCGGCACTTAATTGTCAATACCGGGGCTCGTACCAGTCTGCCACATGGTGGTGCTGCTAAAAATGACTATTGACTGCAACCCAAGCCCTTCTCATAGTTTTGGAGGCCTAGAATAGACTGAATTGTCACACTTGTAAGAGTGTGATGATTACTAATTGTGTTGGTACTGTCATTGGCAGCGCTGGCAGGAGCAATACGTGGTGGCTGCAGTGGCCTCCTGACGAGGACCCTGGCACTTATTATTTTACAAATTAAGCACTGCATAATTACTTTCCTAGCACCGACAGTCGTGGTAATGCTCTCCTGTTTTTGATGGTTAAGACTTCTATGACAGGAATGCCATTCCTGGGCATCCTTAAGCAAGGGAGACATAGTGATCATTTTTAATAACATCCTATTGATTCAGGACAGTACTATCTGATTAAACCAGCGCAAGCACGAGCCAGGAATACATGCTGACGTGTGATAGTACTTTCAAAAGTGTGTGCAGGAATGGTGCGGCTCTATCCTTAAAGCAGCAGCCTTTAAGTGAATTGCAAATCCTAAATGAAACATTCCAAGCTGTGACCTTTCAGAACTGTGAGGTCATGATTCCAAGTTAAAGAGTCGGGAATAGTACATCCTCCCCTCTTTTAAAGAGCTGCATACTTAGAAGTTATGACAATAATGACAAGAAAGAGAAACAATAAAAAAGAGAAGGTGACAGATAGTGAGCATAAGGTCATACTAGAATGCTGGAAAGGATAGCTGGTAAGGTCTGGAGTACAATGTGAGAAGTGCCATGCAGTAAGGCTCCCTGGACTGACTCTGGCTACTTTATTTACTTTCTGTGACTTGGAATGCTACCCAGAGCGAATGCCAGTGGTTAACTTAATGCAAGCCTTCCTCCCATCACCTTCTGTGTGTTTTTTTTAAAATTTATATTGCGCCAAATGGAGAATTCAATCACTGGATCATTGTGAACAGCATCTGGGGTGTCAAATGTCTGAGTGAAGGATACTGTTTCCATCTTGTGGAGTTTATAAGTCTCCTCCTCTATTTCCATGTTTGCTAGTCCTCTGCTATTACTTAGCATTCAATATAAATATTTTCACTCACAGTTTAGTAGCTCCATGCACTTCGAGAAGCCCGTGCTTGCATGAGTTCGACCTCCTTTAGAACACAGAGTTGGATTACTGCTGTGTTGTACTCTAACAAATGAACTTGCAAAGAACAATTGGACCCATTGAAAGAGATGCATTAGTTCAAATGTAGCATTTATGTGTAGGGCATTTATACTCCCACTTCAGCGAAAAGGGAGAATGGAGAACCTTGGGCGAGGATGTAAATGATGTTGGTAAGGCGCTCAAAGCTACTCTCTTATTGATTCATTGTTTTGGGAATCTAGATCCTAGAACATAGGATTTCATGGTTATTGTTAACAAACCAGGAGTGACTGTTCAGGAAGAGTGTTCCATTTCCTTGAGTCGCATGATCACATACTGAGCTAAATTGAATTTGCAGCTAGATATTGTTGCATAATCCTACAAAAGCAGCTGATTTTTTGTGTGTGTGAATGTATGCTGATATGCAGTAAATCGCAGCAAGGCTGTCTGTGTCATTCACTTTCTTAGACTTTAGCCTTTGTTGCTTGTTGGTCAAATATGGTAGCCTACATGTCAAGTATAAGATGTTCTGATTTGATATTGAGGCATATGAGCCTGATGAGCTCAGAAAAATCTGCGTATCCACACAGCCTACTTTGACTACCAGCCACTACAAAGTACTCTCAGGATAGAAGCAATTGATATTTAAATTCTCTGTATATGCTCACTAATGAACAGAAAGGGCCAGTAATAGCTGGAAGCCATGACATTTATCACCAAAGAAAGCCACAATTTTTCTTAGTTCTATCCAAAGTTTTTCTATGAGCAGTGTAGAACATAATTAAATATTCCATTTTACTAATGAAATAAAATATATCCTTTACTGCCTTCCTTCTCCAAGAATAAGTATTTGTTTTTTTCTTGTACTCTTTTCTGTTGCACTTCCAAGGTGAAACTCGTGAGCTGCTCAATAAAGAAGCTGACATGGAAAAGCATGAATAACAGAGGCATGATGAAGGGGACACTGGTGTAGTTTGAAGCCTAGCACATACAGCAGAGTTCTAGTAGCTGAATCTATAGCAGGAGTAATTTGAATTGGAAAGGGCACCTTCATTTCAAGGTTTTAGGTACCGCAATCTTGCATAGGCACTAGGCATCCCTCACTGGACGGTGTTTGAAGGTTCCATTATTGCTTTCAGTATTTGAGAATGTGCTGCCTGAATTTGTGTCATACAGTTTTTGATTGTTTGTAGTTTTATATTGCACGCACAAGAAACAAAGGTAATCTGGTGTTTTACATGCAAATGTTTTTGTGCTGGAAGATTAGTTTCCATGAACAATTTCTCATTAAGTTCACATGTGAAAGGTTACATTATAGACAGGAGCAGTTTTGTAAGAATACTTCTAATGAGCCTGCAGAAAAGAACAGTATCATCTTACATAATTGCTTCTTTTCATAACAGGATTAGCTTGAAGTTTCATGAGAGTAGGACAGATCAAAGAAGAGCTATGTTGAGCAGTGCTTGACCATTCTTGGTTTGTGTCTGATGGCACCATTCCTCACCAAAGATGGCTGCCCAAAGACTTTGTGAGGTTTTGTGTGAGGATGTGAAGCATGGGAATTGTCTTTGTGGGCTAGTCTTTTCAGAAGGATGAATGACAGACAATGCAACCTCAATTTACATGAGAGTCAAGATTTGTCAAGCGGGTTATGGTGTATCTTAACATGGAAGAGTCGGCAAGTGGCAGACAATGGATGGTTTGACTTGGGGTCGGGCTCAGCATTGTAGGCCTTGTGAATGGTCAATGTAGTAATGACTACTCAAAAAACAAGAAACAGATAGCACAGAGATCACTGGTAGCAATAAAACCCTTGTAAGCACCAACCCACACCTGTAGGAATGGGGGTGCAGTGGTATCCCCAGACTGAAGTTGGACAGATGAATGTCAGTGCCCTGTGCCTGCATTCAACGTAATTTGCAGAGTGCACTTAATATGGCCTCCTGTTCTAAAGCTTCATTAAATTCTACTGTAACAGCTCTTGAATTATCTGGAACTATGGGCTTGATATCTGCACTATAAGCCATTAATAATACAGATGCATCAAGCGACACTCTTAGGATACTTTAGGGAATGTGGTTAATTTAGATCTGTGGCCAGTGGCTTTGAAAATAAATGTATGAAGGCAACAATAAGATACTTTGACAGTTTTTTTGGCATAGTCAAGGTGATTACCATACTATGCATTGATTGTGTAATTTTAGTGGCCAGAAATGAGATAAAAAAACAAAGATTTAACACTGATGTTCAACATCGAAGTTTGATAGCGACTTAGACAAGACATGTTTTTCTGCGATCTCCGACCAAGTGGGAGCATGATTGTTGGGGGTAGGGGTTTGTTACATTTGTGTATCTTAGACACCATTTAGAGAATAGTTATGAAAAATAATCTGTTCAAATTTGACCATAATTGTCTCAAATTTGCCTTCAATAAAAAAGCATCCAATGTATCTGCTTTGCCTATTGTGTTATCAGTGTTTGCATAGCTGTGATGCATGCTCATCTTTTAAACCAAAGACTTGAGAGTAGGGAGAAGCAAAGATTAGTATGTTGTGCTAAAATGAAAATCCTGGAACAAGCTGAGTTTCTGACTGGAATAAAATGAACAGTCTATGGCTGAAATGAACTTGTCAGTATATGAGTATGTAGAAGCAGCAGAGAGACTTGAAGGGGGAACAAGGTTGCAACTCAGATGTTAGATATTGACACACAAACTAAGTTTCCAGCCCACTTTCTGAAAAAATTACACATACAACCATAGTATCCTCTCTTCGGAGCCATCCAAACTTAAACAGATGTTTTCAAAGTTGAAACACTCCCAGTCGAGCTACTCTTACAACATAAAGAGAAAGCTCCCTCTGGGTCAGACTCACACAACACCAACAGTGACAAATGAGACACATAGAACTAACTTCAAACATGATTGGATTTAAAAACAAGTTAGAGTGGAAGACTCCAAAAGAAAAGATTTCAAAAGTGTTAAAATTAATGCAAAAGAAACAGCAGTCTATGATTCACTGAAAAAGCACAAAGAACCCAGTCCACTATGGTTAAAGAGACCTAGAGACGACACAGATGGCATTAGATTTAAAAGAGACATGCAGAACACTTCCTCTAACCATACATGATGGCTGAGAGGAGAAGATGTCAGCTTTATTGAAGAAGTTGAGGGAATTCAGTTGCCAAGTAATGTAGAGGAAGATAATCCTCACTTGCTGGAAGAGGAGGATCTAACGTGACAAGTTGTAGAAACTGATTCACCTCAGGAAGAGGTAGAACTCTATCTGTCAAGAGCATCCCCAATAGGTGACTTGACAATGTGTTATGGAGTTGTTAACAGGGCTGCACAAACGTTGGAGTACAATTTCAGGAAGTGCTAGAAGATTCTTATTTTCTGTTAGAGCCCTATACTAAGTAAAAATCAGCTTACAGTAATGACATGTGGAAGTGGATTCATTAACATTTAACACTGTGAGTAGGATATAAAGTAATGTTTCTGCATCAAGAACACCCCAGATAAGGAGAGCAAGAGGCTGGAAGCGGTAGGGAGGAAAATTGAGAGTGCAGCAGCCATGCACTGATACAAAGCAAATGCAATCACCTCCTGAACAGATATACCCATTAACAGAGGGAATAAATAGAGGACTTATTAAGGTATCTTCCTTAAAAATAAAAAAAGACGTCAAAGCAGATGTTGAAGAGGGAAAGGCTATAGCAAAAACATGTTTAGAATTATACCTCAACTCAACAGAGACTGGTTTTAATCACTTCATTGAGAAGGGCTAGAAGGTTACACGCCTTAACAAAGCAAGAACCATATTGAATCATACACAAAGACAAAGTGGTAAGGAGAGCAAATGCACAATTCATACCAAGGTAGATTCCCAGTTCCACTTTAATCAAACAATTCAATTATCAGCCTTTTTCCAAAGTCTTTCTGGTTCAGCTGAAAGGCCTCTACACACAGTAGTTGTAAGAAGAGCAGTAATGTCTTACTTAGAGGCAACAAATCGCGCTATAGTGCGGTGGACTATACCGACCGTTGAAATGTGCTCCACTTTATCAACCAAAAGATTATCTTGTAAGCCAAATCTCACTCAACTCAAAAAGAAGGGCCACGCTGGTGCTCATGGTTAATGTTTTACTAAACAACATCTGTGTATTAGCCAAGTAGGCCTCAAAACATAGTTCATGTACCAGCACAAAAGGAAGCCGAAGTGGGTTAGACAGTATTAAAACATTTATTTAAACTACCTACTCTTCAAACCCTTCTTCACACCACATAGAGAATACTGTTACATGATCTACGTACAGCATGTAAATCTAGAAGAGGTTCATGATGCAAAAGAAATGGTTTGCCTACGTAGAACAGCAGTTTTCTGGATTCTCAAGTGACCCTAACACATCCGTGATGAAAAAGAGGAGCAAGCTTACAAACAACGTCATAATGAGTGATCATGGCTCCACCTATTTAAATACATATATACAAAATTCTGGCCCAACCACCAGATATCAGAACAAATAATATATGGCATGTCAATCTAAAAGAGTTTAAAGCTGCAAAACTATTGTTAAAAGTAAGTAACCTATTTCTTTTTCTTCGCCTACATGAAAAGGTAGATCAAGTTTTCAGTTTACTTTGCTAAGGAAACCTGATTTATACGGAGATAGCCAAACATTTTTCATATGTTTCCAGTTCCTTTGTTAGCAAAGGTAACAAATTATGTAGATGTGTTATGGTTAGTATAACATCATCCACAAACATTCAATTTATGCGTCTTCATCCGGAATTCGATTTTGTTTTATCTTATCGTTTGCATGAGTGTCTCGGAAGAGGTGTTAAGATGACAATTATAAGGGGAAACAGGGGACAACCTTGTTGCATCACTCTCTGAAGCTGGATCTATTTTTACCTATCTTCGCTATGTAAATGTTTTTAACATAGATTGCAGTAGTTTGTAGTTGGCTTGAGGGAGTGTGAGATTATTCCCTGGTCTACTTACTCTTATTATCTTTTTCTATCAACTGAGTAAGGCGTTGTACATTTCTAAATTGCTGTTTTTACATCAGGAGGCCTGATTTGTCCAAGTCAACTAGGTTGGCAGCTGATACTCCAATCAAGATGCCAGGATTCTTTATAAAGATTTGTGTCTAGGTTTAACAATTTATCAATGTTGTTGGCTTTAAGAAACACTGTTAACAGTTTTACTCAGTTTTAATCTCAGAGAAATGGTAGCCTTGGGCATGTTCAATCAGAAAAAAAGTTAATTAGTTATGAATCATGATACTTCGGGGCAAATTTACAAGCCCCTTGCACTCCCAGTACGTCACTTTTTGTGACGCACTGGCAGCGCATTTCTCTGCCCCATATTTACAAGGACAGGAAAAGCCACCCTGCGTGGCTTTTCCTGTCCTTGTAAATATGGCCCCTTTACACACAGCACTTTGCGTGAAAGGGGCGTTCCATGGGTGTTGCTGTGGGTGTTCCCACGCAACACCCATGGAATCTGACACATTTCCAGATTTACGAGAAATCGTAAACCTGGAAATGCGTCAGTTTGCTATGCCACCCCGTAGCCAGGCGCAACGAGGAGAAATGTTTTCATTTCTCCTCGTTTTTTCCTCTTTCAATGCGTGCTGCATTCTACAGCACGCATTAAAAGAGGAAAATGCCTGTAGTGATTGTTTTTGTGCAGGAAGGTGCCCCTTCCTGCACAAAAACAATCTCCCCATGGCGCAGGCATCCTTCCACCATGGCGCATGGCAGCTCTTTGTGCGCCAGCGCAGGGGAGAGCACAGGAATGTGACATATCATTGTAGATATGTCGCATTCCTGTGCACTGAAAGTGCCGCAGCGTGGTGCAGCCAAAGGGCTTGCGGTGCCGCGCTGCGGCACTTTCTTGTAGATCTGCCCCAGAATGCTCCAAAAGCTTGTTAAAAGCTTTGCGTTAACCTTTCTAGTCATGGTACTTTTTTGAATTTTAAATGTTTAATTACCTCCAAGACTACAATGTTGTAAATGTAATACCCTTTTCAAATCAGAGTTTACACTTAGGCAAAATAATCTCTTCTAAATATTTTCTCTGCTCTTTGGTTTATTCTTAGCAACAAGTGTAAAGATTCTGATATAACTTGTGGCCCTCCTCCCTTTTACCTTACTTACCTCGTAAAATTCTGTTATGCTCATCCGTGAATGCTCAGATAATGCCTGCCATTATTCTTTTAATATCAGTGCTAATATTTTATGTGATTGGTTCCCCTTCTTGTAAAAGCATGTTTTTAATCTTAATGTTTAGTTATAAACTGTCTGCTTGGGATTGAGTGGCTTTGAGCTGTCATCAATGTTTTGCGTCTCACCTCATGGTTTAGCATTCTTTTCCCATTATGTTATTGCTTCTGCATCTTTGTTTCTCATTGGTCAGGGTGCTTAGCTTATATTTGATATTAGTTCTATAAATTGTACCATCAAAAGTACATCAAAAGTATGACACATATATGTTTATGCTAACTCTCTACTATCATATTGTTCTGTTTACTCCTTTTCCTGTGTAAATGCTATGTCTTTTGGTATTTGGTCATTATATTTTCAACTGTCTTGCGCTTCTACAACTGGTTTCTTTTAATCACCAGTGACCTTAGTTTTTATGTGTGTTCTACATGTGTTGCTGTACAAGTCTGTCGTTTTCATCATCCTCGTCAGTTACTAGTCTGAAAGTAGTGTATGAGGCAGAGCAACAAATCATTTTTGGTGTGGGGATGAAATGTTCTTCATGTACCGACCAGCTCCAGCTGTCGAAATCTTAGCTTAATGCGCTTGGGCCCTCATAATGAGAGGCGTAGTTTAACCCAGAGTGATAACTCAGGGAGGGTTTATGCCACCCCCAATTAAAAGTTACTACAAACCGGGACTTATCAGGCTTGCAAACTCTGGACCCAGTAATTTGGGGCCCAGAGATCAGACCAATTCAGAGGCTGCAGGGGCTGTGGGCTTCAGGCAGCATCACAGCACTGCCCCCTCCTGACCCTTGTAGCTGTGTGGACAGAGGGGTCAAGGCTCTCCCAGAGAGACAAAAGACAACTTTGACACACCACAACTACCTGCTGCCCCAGGTCATTTTCCAGACACTTTCCACCTCCATAGAGCAAAAAGAAAGAAAATGTGTGCAGTTTTCTCCCTGGAATCATTGGGAAAACATATCTTCATTCTAAGGAGAGACCCCATCAGCGGATATTAGTGCAGGTATACTGTCAGGTATCAAGAATTTTGGCCTATAACAACCCGTCAGCAAAATCTGCCAAACTTGTAATGAATTCCTTAGTTGCTTCAGTTGTTGTGACTTACTATCCCATTATTCCAAGGTCCAACCTACATTTAGGGCACAAAGCGTGTTGCAGTCTACTGCCAGAATGCCACTTACTGCAGATTTGTTTGTTCTGTGTCTAAAATATCTAACAGATATTTTTGCCATGTGAGTTGAGGGCATATAATAATATAGTTGGTATTTTTTTACTGTGTAATAGTCTTTCAATCTGATGTGTATTCTGTTTTCCTTATTCCTATGTATTTCAGTATGTAGGAAGGATACATCTTTGTACATGATTACTGCTAGCCATGCGGGTTTTCTTCTGCTCTTTGATTGAGTGGCGTCTTATTGCATTTGTGCAACTTCAGGTGAATCAAATATACTTTTCTTGCATTGCCTTCTCTTCTTGTGCACCTTGGCATTGTATTGAGTCCCCCCACCCTCCCTCCACATTACATTTCTTATTTCCTTTAAAAGAACATAGTTATGTTACTGAGTCAAAGGCTGTTTTTTATTGGAAAATTAATGCAATCTTTGATGATGCACAGAAGCCTAGGTTTGGTAACTTTGCCTAACTACAGCAAACCCATAAAAACAAACACACAATAAGATTGGAGTGTTCAATTTCAGATAAGAAATTAGTTCTTTTATAAAATGGTCATTGGAGAGAAGACTGTGATGTGTAGAAGCCGTAGATAATTACTGACGGAATTAAAGCAGTTTCATTTTTAGTAAGGATTCTATAATTGTCACTCACATTCCTAAAGGTCTGAATGTATCAGATTTTGAGTTCCCATTTTTTCGATTTTGTGTAGACGACAGTGCCTTAGAGGAAATAATCTGAAGTTCAGATAACTGCAATCCTTGGCTAGATAGGTTACTGATCTTGAAAAACAGCAGTGGCTTGATTGGATTATGAAACTCGCCAGTGACCCAGTCAACTGTGGAGCACTTTTTTAAATTTAATTTGCAAAGGTATTTTTTTATTTTCTTCTGTTTCATGACCTTGTCATTTTGCTTCAAAGGGGAACTGTATGTGTGTGTTGGTATATCTTAATCTAAAATTGGTTCTCATTGCAGTATGTTCTTTTGTAAACTCCTTTACACCTTCTTCTGACATGGTTTGAGTATAAAATAATCAGTGTATTAGTTTTTCAAGTAATTGTCTTTTTATTTATTTTGGAAAGTGGTTCTGTACCAGTGCCCACATTAGACTAGTTATGTTGTAGAGTTTGAGCACCTTTACATACCTTGTGTAGTCAGATTTTAGATTATAAATCAATAGTACAAAGTTCAATAAAGTGGAGTCTTGAGATCTCGTCAGCAATAGTCTTTCACAGTGGCCTACTAAAACTCTGGTTAAATGGTAGGGCAGGAATATTATCTTTCTCTATGCAGATGACATACTCCTTTACCTGAGAGATGGGACCTCTGATAGTCCCAGAGCCCTGGAGCTCCTGTGAGGTTTTGAAATGGTATCCGGCCTCTGGGTCAATAAAACCAAGACCCATGTATTCCCTGTTTCCCCTGAGGTGACGAGACCCCTGTGTCTACCTTTAGACCTGATGTGGTCATCCACCTCTTTTAAGTATCTTGGGATCCAAGTATGCCATACATTGGAAGACCTGAGATAGTAATTTAGGAGGGGGCTGTCCGCTCCCTGAGATCCTGTGTGCCCTTTAGGTGTTTGCTTAGGTTGCCAAATATGGCCCGAATAGCGATCTCCAAGATGGCCATGCTCCCGAGACTCCTATTCTTTTTTGCAAATTTGCCCATGGGAGTGCCGGCCAACTGGAAACCCTACTGCATGATCTGATCTGGGATGAGAGCCGACATAGGGTGGCACTGGCTACCCTTCGACGACACCCCAAAGAGGGAGGCTTGGGCGCACCAGTCTTTGAACTTTATTTTCTAGCATAGAACTTTTGGTGGCCAAATTCTTAATCCCTTGATAGCAATTCAAAACCCTGGGATACTGCTCTCAACAGCATTGAAATGCTTGCGCAGATGTGTCCTAAAAATTGTAGGAACGCCCCTATACGCACCAGCACTGCCTGTGGTAGGGCTCGCACATGGAGACCCGCTTTCCTACTTTACTCCCGGCAGTTATCTGCCTAGACAGAAGCTGGACTGATTACGGTCAGTGACTGTTATCAACAGAGCGCCCTACTCCCGTTGGAGGACCTGATGGACTGTTACGGTGTGCCCCCTGGTCAGTTCCTTACTTACGAGCCGCTGGCTCGGGCATTTCGGGACTTGTGAAGTGGCGACGGAGGGGAACCCACGACACATGATGTTCTGCAGTTACTGGTATCGATGGGCACAACTAGACACCTGCTGACTTGATTTTATAGATCTTTTGCAGGTATGGTCCGTGGCCCACTGGCGGCTATCCGGAATAGATGGGAGTGAATTTTGCAGCGTGAACTAACAGACCCTGAATGGCAGAAGATATTAGCGTCCCCTAAAAAAATCTCTAGGAACACAAGACTGAAATACCTCCAATTCAATTACATACATATGAGATACTTGATGCCACATAGGATACAGGTTGCCTATGGAGGTGACCCCCGCCCGTACCCCAGATGCAGACATTTAGATGCTGATTTTTTCCATATAGTGTGGGATTGCCCCCGATTGCAGCCCTATTGGGAGGTGGTGCTCTCCGCCCTAAATTTCACACTTGGACGCTCCCCCCTCACTCATTGGAAGCTTGTATCCTGGGATTATTCCCACGACCGGCCCGAAGAAAGTGGGCAATAGGTTTCTGGACTTAGTCCTAGTGCTAGCCAGATGACAAATATCTGTGGCTTCGAAAGCGACGGGAGGACCGAGGGTCCAGGCCTGGAGGACAGATGTAACCAGTGGGCAAGGCCTGAGGAGAGAGCATTGATTAGGGAGGAGGCTAGAGGGTTGAGGATCCGTCCCATAGCAGATTTATGGACTGAGGTGTTAATGGCATGGGAGCACCCAGGGACTGGATCTGGAGAAGACCCGGAAATAAGCACAGACATGGGACACCTAGCCGACCAACGGATGAAACGAGAAGTGAGCATGTCTGACTGGGAGCCAGGGGTCTCGCCCCAACATACGACCAGTAGCTTCCGGCCCCCCTCACCATGCCAAATAAAAAATAGAGATTGGACCAGAGATATCACATACCATTGGTTTGAGGGGCCAGAGCCCGAGCACAAACGTCCGATCCTTGGGGTCTTCTCCTTCCTCCACGCAGATATCCTAGATGATAGAGGACAGCAATCCCTGGGTATTAACACGGGACTAGGGTTTGCTGATCCAGTCCTCCCTCCTGTTCCTTGCTCAGAACCCTCCTTTCCCTTTTTCTCTTCTTTTTTCTCCTTTTCGCCTTCCTCTTTGTGTGAATTTACTAGCAGATTGGCACCTTTCAGTTACTGTGTCACGGTACTGGCTATTAAGAGAAACGGCAAGTCTCTTTCTCCCCCCTTTTTTTTCTTTCTTTTTTCCTCTTTCTTTATATCTCTAATTACCACATTAATCCCATTCTGTGACACTATTGTAACATCTCTATTTGGAAAAACAAAAAGAGGTATCCTGCAGTTAATAATTGTAAGGCCTAGTAGTGATACTTGCTTGCAGAAGACTTTGAGAGTTATTTACTGTGAAGAAGTTTAGACAACACTGTAAACTGACTCACTCATGCTGTAATGCTGTATATGTACAATAACAAAATTCCAATAACATTTTTTTTAAAAGGGAAGGGCAGGAAGAGCTTAGCTTGGTAGCAGAGTTCTATGAATCAGGTAAAGGTTTGTTTTTAATGACGCCAATTTCCAAATTGAAAGCCAGTGCAAAGAACTTCAGGTCTGCATTATTGCGCAGCCATTTCAGGCTGAAGATGAAGGCAGTTCTCCTATTTTCTGCTCATAATTAGGCCAGTCGTTTGACGTAAGCATTCTTTTTGATGTCACTAAATTATCTATACCCATAGGATGAATTGGTCAATCACTCAGAATATATAAAGCACAGCAAATCACCCATGATGGTCTCAAGGTGCTGGAGTTGCTAGCTGCTTCCCATAGAAAGCAGTGAAAAACGTGGCAAAAGCCGGATAAAGCACTCAGAAAAATGGGGGAGAGGAAGGAGAAAGCAGTAAAAAATGAGGCAAAAGTAGGAGAAAGGACTCAGAAAAATGGGGTAAAGGAAGGAGAAAGCAATAAAAAATGGAGGAAAAGCAGGAGAAAGCACTTTAAAAATGGGGAGGAAGCAGTGCGGTGTAGCAGCATGGGAGAGCAAGGCCTGGGGCCTGCTCAATGGGATCGTCCTGCAGCCTCTATTAAGTAGGCGTCTATTAAGTAGGTTCTGGAAGGAGGGAGAGGCACTGGGTGGCAGTGGGCGGGGCTATGTGAGAGGCATGTAAATGGGCAGCAGGCGGGAGCGGCAAATGAGGAAAAAACAAGGAGAAGCAGTGAAAAATGAGGGAAAAGCAGGAAAAAGCACTGAGAAAAAAAGGGGGAAAAGAAGGAGGAAACAGTAAAAAATTAGGGAAATGCAGGAGAAAGTACACAGAAAAATAGCAGAGAGGAAGGAGAAAGCAGTAAACAATTATGCAAAAGCAGGAGAAGCATTTACAGAAGCGGGGAGAGAAAGGAGATAGCAGTAAAAAATGAGGCAGAAGCAGGAGAAAGCACTCAGAAAAATGAGGGGAAGGAAGGTGAAAGCAGTAAAAAACTAGGCAAAAGCAGGAGAAACACTCAGAGGAATGGGGTAGAGGAAGGAGAAAGAAGTAAAAAACGAGGCAAAGGCAGGAGAAAGCACTCCTCTGGTTGATGGCCATTCAAGCAATAGAGGTTGTCATATCATAGAACCTCTGTGTTTGACCTGTTAAACTGTAACCACGTGTTGACTCGAGTGTGGTGGTCCATTATCCTTTTGTGAATTCTGATAAGTATCTAGGAATCATAGATGTGCATATGGTAGCATAAGTTCAGAATGCTGGACATAGAGCTATCTGATGATGCAATATAGGTGTTGAAGAGAACTATCAATAGGTGTAATCCCTTAAGCACACCTTAGTTAATGTTCATGATCATGAAGATATAAGGTGGAACCCACTTGCCAGAAAGGATTACAGCCACCCCAAAGCCAGTTCTCACAATTTGCTGGATTTTTGCGGGGAAAGAAGAAATATATTTGGTTGTTTTTGTAACGATCAAGGAGGTTCTGGATAAGGGGTTGACCTTTGAATTTAGAGGTGTGCGTCTTCAATACTAAATATGACAGTTTGTGCTCCAAGGGCAAAAATTTATTGATGAAGGTCAATAAAAATGACATTTTTTCAATTTAAGAATAGTGTTAGAGTCAAAACAAATTTAACGACTTTCAACACGTCATAGAGGCCAGCATCTGTCTATTAGTGTTGGGCTTTTGCTTGGAGATTGGATGGCCACTTGGAGGAACATATGGGAAACTTTTCTTAAGGTTAAGGAAATGTTGATTACATTTTTGAGAGAAGTGGTAAGATGGCCATATCAAAATTTTTCCATTTCCAGCATCTGTCATTTGTGGCAGATTCGAAAAATGTAGGATATTAATTACTGGCAGATGGGAGACCAAAGTGATCTCTCATAATGTTTCAGAGAAAGACCTCTCCCATATGTTGTCTTCAGAGGTGGATCCGTCAACAAGATGTTGGCCTAGAGTGTTGATTTTGGAATAATATGAGCAACCACAAGAGATGGTAAAGCTTGCTATGTTGTGGAGGTGCAATTGTTGTGGCACCTTTATTTTCAAATCAGAAAAGCCTATTTGCTCCCTCATAAGTTATTTTGTGTGCGGATGCTGCTGTGGTTCAAATGCAGACTTCCCATTTCATTTTTGGTCCCTTCCAACACTGTACTGTAACTGACTGCTATTACAAAACTATGGTGTAATTACTCACTGTTTGTGGAATGTTTTGGCTGATGCAGATGCTTAAGTGCTTGCGATTTGCTTTCTCTGTGAACTTTGTTGTTCCTCTCAAGTACACCCTTACCCACTGATATATTAACCACTTGCTTGTTCGCTATCATTCTGTGTTTTCCAGAACGATAATGTAGTTTTTCCTTGTGTTTTTGTCGTTTCTCTTGTGTAGTCATATGGATTGTCACTACAAAGCCTATCGACACACATGCAAATGTTTCCTTGGTGTACATATGTCGCATGCTTCACCTTTCACTTGCAGCCTTATAGTCCGTAGCTCGAAGGCTGCAATTGTTCATTTATTTTGAGCACTCTGAGTTGATCCACCAAGAACATTCACTATGCTACACATCACTAAGTAGTTAAGGATTATTCAGCTTTTTACAGTAAAGTCATGGGTTCACATTTAAAGACTTTGGTGGTTGGCAGCTACAAGTAATCACAGTATTTGATAGAGACTTCTAGCTGCAGATTCCCTACCTTAGAATATTTCCCAGGCGTCAAACTCAATCCAGAAAATGTTGAGCATTACCTCTGGGTGCCAGTAGGTGGTGTTGATTGGGTCGGTGTCGTCATCCACCCCGGAACTGACGTGCAAGGTGCCCATATTGGTGCCACCCCAGCGTGCTGACATCAGTTCTTTTCTTTCAGTGCCATGAGCACAGACCTGGAGAGAGCTACCTCAGTCTTTTTTTGGACTACCTTTTTCAAACTTTTGTCAAAATTATTTTTGAGATTCACTCCCAGTGTGCATTAGGGATGTCCCCTAAAAGGCCTGTGGGGTTTAAACCCTGGGGATCCTGATGCATGCAAATGTCTGTGACAGACCTCCAACTGGTTTGCCTGTGGTGCCTGGAGCTGGGCCATGACTCCAAGGCCTGCCGAGACTTATGAGTGATAATCCCTAAGGCGGTCCGGGTGCATGCCTTGAAGCTCCTTGTCGCCTGACACTAGACTAGTCTACATCGCTCTGGCACCAGTTGGGCCCTTTGGATCGGTTTCTGGATTGGGTCCGGATGCAAGTCCATGACCTTTCTCGGAGTCCGTTCCAGTGACTTTGTTCCCAATACCTTCATTATACTGACTCCGATATGGAGTCTAATGCTGGTATGCGGAACTGGCGGATGCTAGTGGTCTGGACATTTCTCCCGGACTCTGGCCTAGTCTGTCCTTCTACTGTGGCTATGGAGGAAGAGGTTTAAATTGCCATGGTGGAGAGGAGGGGGGCTGAGGTCCTGGACCTTACGCTGCCCTTGGTGGCAGTGAAGACTAAAGTCTTGATAGAGGTGCTTCATCCAGGGTAGCCCCCACGGAACCTCTTCTCCCCTTTAATGAATCCTTCATTGATGTCCTGCTCAGGTTCTGGACCAAGTCCTGCACAGTCACTCGCGTGCACAGGACAATTGCCTCCCACCATCACCCTACGCCTGGGGAAACAACTTTCCTCACCAAGCACCCCACCCCAGAGAGCCTGGTCATCCACTTATGGCTTGACGATGGTCCTGTGAATGAAGGTAGTACAGTTAATTCCTTTTGTGCCTTGAAGTCTTTGTAGAAAGATCCAGATCTATTTGGTCAGTTGATCTTTTGTCAGCGGTAAATCTTCTGGCTGGTCCATGTCTCTCTGAAATCTTCTGGCCCCAGTCAGAGCGCTCCAAACCCTGTGGGTGATATTTGCACGAGTGGTCTCCTTTTAATCTGTGATAAATGCCGTTGTAAAATAATACCTTGTAGTAATATGTTAGTTGATTTAAAATTCAGACACCACTATCGTACTCCTGTAAAGATGATCAAGTACTGTTGTTTATTCTTTCGTGGATAGGCTACTGCTATATAGCCTACTCTGAGTTTCTATTTTTAGAACGTTATAATGATATTGCTTATTCTGGCCGTATCACATTGTTTGTTAATTTGCACTTTTTATTTAACTCTTCTCTTACTCAAGAGGCTGTCAGTGTACCTTACTATTAACAGTAAATAACAAACCCAAAACTCTAGAGTACATTTAAAAAATGAATTTTACATAATGAATCAACAAGAAAGATAATAACTTCAATTGTAAAATACATGAAAGTGAGTCATAGTGAGACCGGGCAGAAATCTCAGTTTTTTTAGTTTGGATCCCAGTAGACTGAAAAGTTAAAATTAAGAAAATATTCACTGAGCCCAGAACATTAGGAGAGAGGGCACCTAAATATATTTGTCGTCCTAGTCTTGATCAAACATATCTGAGAATAATTACCACTGTCGTCTGTGATTGACTGACCATGAATCTGTCATGAAGTGAAACCACCTGGCTGATTTTGTTTGCAATAATTTTTTGCGAATAGATTTAAAAACAACTGTTTAACAGGGCATGGGTGTCATTAAAATACAGCAACAATATTTATGGTTTCAAATTTCTTGTTTTATCTACTTCTACAAATGTTTTGCTCTCTTGGTGTTCTCATAGTAGTTCAGATAAGCATTCCAAAGAGATGGGGGGCTTATAAAAATACATTTCCCTTTTGGAAATGTGATGCAAGCCATTGAGGTTTGATTTACTTTTCAGGTGAAATTAAATTCCCCTTTTGTTGTAAAAGTCTTTCACAATTAGGGCGGCTCGAACAAGCTCACGGAGGCCTCTCACAGCAGCTCTAGTGACTTTGTGCATGATTCAACTTCAGTGTCTCTTGTCCATTATTGATGTAAGAGTCATTCCAGTGAAGATATTGATCGCCCAAAACAGATAATGTATGCAGCATGCTTATTGCTATCATTTGGATTTCAATACTGTCATGATGTATTCTGGTTAAACAGAAGCACTTGTACCATTAAATCATGACTACCCAAAGATTTTCACCAACAGGTCTCTGGTGAACCCCACCCCACCATACACCCCTAAGATGGGATGCAGGTAAGGAAGATCATAGAGGATGTTCTGTAAGTTAGCTGACATTAGCAATACCTAGTTATTTGGGTACCATCGCCAATTGTCGACCATTAGAAAGTGGCTCAATCATGAAAGGTGTACATTCACAAAGAAGGCTTTGCTGGCTTTGTCTTTTTCACAGCTGCTCTCGGATACTGAAGTATTTTTCTGCTTTTAGAAACATTTATTTCATTTAGAGAAAGGGCTCAGGCCATTCACTAATGGGTTAATTGATGCTACAATCAAAACCAAATCAGTAAAGGCCATAATTAGCTGTGAGCACAGATATTGCTCATAAATATGGTCCTAAAAGTGGGAGTAGTACTATGTTGTCCACTTCCTGATTTGTTCCACTTTATTGATTGAATTCTGCAGCTAGAGGATATGTCTTTAGAAAAATTGTATGATATTCAGAATCAAGCTTAATGGTATTTATGATTAGTGAGTTCCTTCAACTCTGTTGATCTTGACTGCTAATTGTTTGTGACCATGCTTTCAACATATTTCAACTGACTGGTTTCGCTAGGACAAAATCATTTAGAAATGTAAAGAAGTTCTTAATGTTTGCATTAAATAATTGTTTTTGTTTAAACAGTGCTTTAAACTGAATTGTTTTAGAATGTGTTGATGTTTGTGCATGACTTTAGATTCATCAAAAGGCCAAGGATAGCAAGAGGGACATACCATGCTTCTTAAACTCCCTCACCATCACCATCCTCCTCCCACTTTGTCAACACAGTGGTGTTATGTGATCCTTAGCCGTAAAGACATCTGAGGCAATGACACATTTATTTTACTCTTCCTTGAAAAGGCTTCTGCCAAAATGTACCTTTTGCACCAGACATCAAAGTAAAAACATTTATGAAGCAGCCGCTTACATAGATAAAAAGGTGGAAAAGACAAGAAAATATAGAGAGGGGGAATAGATCAATAGGTTCCACTGAAGTGAAGGAAAACTGAAAGATTGATAAACTAACAAAAAATGTACTCAAGCAGAAAATATATGAACTGCAACACCTCCAGGTAACACCAGGAACGTGGTATTCACCTTCTGGGGTACAGCCATAGTATGCCTAAAAAAGGTTCAAATGCCCAATTGTGGCCAGCCTTTCCCTAGGTGAATGTCCAGGGAGACCATTGTCAGACACAGTGTCTGGTGGCCATCCGTAGCTTCAGTTATCAGTTGAGAATGAAAGGAAAAAGACAAGGAACTTTTTTCTAGTGGCCCTGCTACAACTTAACACCACTGGTTGGTAACTCAGCCGGTGTCAACGTAAAATAAATGTAAACTACTGTAGAGTAATCTTTTTAATGGGGACCATCTCATTAGTGGAACTATAAAAGTTCGATAAACAATTAAGATGCACAATGGACAAAACATTAAATCATACTAATCTTTAATCTATTTATAAAGCTTAACAATATTTACATGTAGCCCCATGATTAGATAGGAATTATTTTTTATGTGACCAACAAATACAGTTGTTATCTGACATATATCTTTTTTTAGATTGGATAACATCAGTACTGTTTTACTTTTAAAACTGTCAACAACTATATGAAAACAGTCTTATTGGACTTCACATGTCTTCTTTTTTCACAAAGATTGCAGCTGTCATACATTCAACATGTGTTTTGTGTATAAGGAATCCTGCTTCCTCAAGGCTCCATGGTTGAATTAAATGTGTCCTCCTGTATCATTTTCCAGTTAAATTTTCCTTTTACTTCACGTCAGTGCATTCCATATAATTAAACTTACAGTAATTTCCAAACTTGCAAGATTGAAAATCAACTTGATCTGTAATTTAATGGTACTCAGTTTCTTCTCAGATCTCTATCTTTACGTAACTGTTTCATAACTTCTCATCAATATTTAAAAACAATAAGCCGATAATATGGCAGTCACAATTGCCCACCGATATCCCCTCACTAACAGGCATAACTCTCATGTGCTAAGTCATAACTACAAAAGCAAAGTTGCAGATTCAGTGTAGAGTTTCAGCCTCCAATTCCACATAACTCTTTCAGAGGAGGATGTGCCCCTAAATGCCCAATTACAGCATAAAAAAGTCTAATACAGCCCTGAATGGCCAGGGTGAGATGGTAATACTTTTGCAGTTTTCAGGTGCCCTGGCACCAGCAACACATGCTCGGACACAACAATCAGTTGCCAATGCATAGCCATATACTCGTGTAAGGTCATGTATATTGAGGTGTAGCCATGTAGGCCCAGTTCAGCGCCATAAGCACATACACATTGTCCCTCATGTCCATGCTCATTTGTGTTTTTGATTGTTCTTATATAGCCATTACTATTCAGTACAGTCTTAGCCTCAAAGTTTCTGGTGGAAGATTAGCCTCAGATGCTCAGTGCAGTTCCCCCTGTGCAGTATGTCTACAAATACCCAATGCTGCCTCACGGTACATGTGTTGATGCTTGAAATGCCCTGTCTTTTCTCCCTATGCAGAGATCTTGTCTTGTGCAGGTTTAGCCTCGAATGTGCAGTGGCATTTCCCAAGGTATGGATTTACCATTAAAGGCTCAGTGCAGCAGTGCAGCTTCAGCTTGTAGGTGTACATCCCAGCTGCCCAGTGCTGACTCCCATTGTTTAGTTTTGTCTGATGAAAAAAGCCTCCACATGTGTAAGTTTGATGTTTAATTCTAGCTCCTTACTTTTAGCAACCAGGACCAGTACAGGAGATCCACATGGCGTTGTATGATAGAGGCACGCATGGCTAAACCACGTGTGCCTCTACAACGCTGCCCTAACCACAAATGCGTTTGAACAACACATTCCTTTACCACACATGCCTTTACCATGCAATTTCATGGTAAAGTCATGACTGGTAAAGGGATATTTGTGGTAATGTTTACACTTAAGCCCCCGAGCCCTAAAAACTACTCTGAACCCCCAAGCCATAAAAACTATCCGCCTGAGCCCTAAAAACTAACCCAGCCCTTCATGAGCCCTAAAAACTATCCCGACCCCCTGAGCTCTAATAACTACCCCAACCCCCGAGCCCTACAGACTTCCCCAACACCCCGAGCCCTGAAAACATCCTGATCCCCTGCCCTAAAACCTACCCCCAACCCCTAAAAACTATCCCCCACCCCAAAACCCGGCCCCAGCCCCACTTACCTCACTGTGTCCTCTCCCGATCCTTCTTGTTCCTGGGCTGACACATTCCAGCATCTAGACCACGTGCATACCTCAACCACGCATATGCGTGGCTAAGGCAAGCGTGGTTGCGCTTGCAGGGAAATGGCATGCATGGCTTAGCCCGCGTTGTAATGGCTGTTTCGCTCCACATGGTGCTGGGGCTCTACTTTCCACCTCATATTTCTTGGTTGAAGGCAACGTACAGGCCTTGTTGAAGAAACGCTGATCCTAACTTACCTTCTACTTGTGCTACAGGAGCTCTCTTATGGCCTGTCTTTAATTTCTTCCCTGATGCTTCAGTTTGCAGGTTCCTCGATGGAAGTATTGGGATTTTTTATCCCTAGTTTCAACTCGAGACCCCAGCAGCTTCCTCTTTGTGCTGAGGGACTAGAAGGTGGGATAAGGGATAGTAAATCAAGAAGGCAGACCTAGCTCATAATGCCATACTTACTTTCTTTTGTATGCTGTCCCTGCTACCTCAAAGACCAGGAGAACAGCAAACAAACAACTGTCTACTTAGCTTGTTAGCCACTAAATGATGCATGTCATAATCATTCTATATGTTGTGTACTTTCATGCAAAGTTGTAGTTCTTCTTTGTTATTGGAATAGTTCATCATTTCCATAATCCAAAAATACAAACTTACATAAAAGCATAAAAATATCACAAAAAGCAGAATCAAGTTCAAATATATCATTACCTTCTTTCCTAATATTATATAGTAATACTAACACATGATTTTTATACACAATCAACCAAATACATTTAAGAAAAACCCCATTTATTATAATTCATATTTATGATTTCATATAAAGAAAAACCTCTTAACCCAAAGCTTCCCATAATTTCAAAGATTTTCTATATGATCCAGATCTTAATGCATATCTTGTTTCCAACTCCTTAATCCTATTAAGTTTACACTGTAGATTTTGAAAAGTTGGAATTTCATCAGACTGCCACCTTTTCAGTATTAAGGATCTAGCTAGTAAGACCACAATGTATAATCGTTTTTTTTTTTAAACAAGTCAACTTTTAAGTCAGGTGACTATCCTAAAACTGCAGTGTGAGCATACAATGTTTGCTGTTCTTTCTGTCTGTCAGTACAATACTGATTGATTTTATCCCTCCAGGCTGAGAGGAGATGACGCAGATACACCCGTTAGTGCACTTACTCAGTCACGCCCTGGAAGCGAAGGATCGAGGACGTGATCTCAGGAGTGCCCACAGGGCTCTTGCGAATCCCTAGCAGTGCCCCCGCCAGTGTTTTAGTGGCATCGGAGAGGGGGGGGGGGTCATTGTTAAGAATGTGGACCGGGAGGTTAAGGAGGATGTTGAAAGCAGCTGATCGAAAACGCAGGCAATAGCCGAGACGGTGTCAAGAGGTGAAGGTAAGGATGCACAAGCACGGGGAGCCTCTTCTCCTGAAGAAATCCGCCATCATCCGAGCTTGGGCCAGCTGCTTTAACTCAAGGCTTAACTGCGGGATGCTCTTCAAGGAAGAGACTTAATTATATACTGAACTCTAGGTAACTAAGTAGTAGGACATCATGATTCAGTAGAAACTGATTATTAGGGGCTTAAATAATGGAAAAATATAAGAGGAGAGAAGGTGACTGTTGCAGCATGTGCGCATTTAAGCACAAACCCCCAAATGCGAATTCTGTCCCTGTTAATCAATCTACCCCGGTTCAGAGGTCGCTTCAAAAGGGCATCCTAGAGAAAACACTGGGTAGTTCACGTACATTACAAAGCGCACAACAGAGGATGGATCTAAAAGCGCAACAGCTGCTGGAGGCAAATAGATTAGAGGCCCCTGATGTCCAAGAGGCCCAGGCGGAGATTGAAAAAGGGGTGGAGAATGAAGATACTTTGGAGACTGCAAGACTACAAATGTCTAGCCCCCCGCAATCCTGGAAAGAACAGAAGATATGGAAAGTAATATCGAAATGGGAGGCCTCCAAAAGTCATCTACTGCTGAGCCCTTTTCAACTCCCATCTGTTGCAAACTATATCCTCTTTTTTCAAAATCACATATTGCTGTGACAGCTACAACCACCTCCAGCCAGTTAATAAATTAAACAATATCAACAATAAACAAGAGCATTGTTTTCAGCTCAACAGCGTGCAGGGACAAAAGTGGTAATAGACAAAGCTCGACTGGTGGCAACAGCAATAGTAGGCAATGAGGAACCGCTGCAGGAGATAGAATATGAACAGGAATCTAGACAAACGGTCACAGACATGTTCGAGTTGATTCTTTCTGAGATAAAAGAGCTGCGTATGACACAGTCACAGAAGATTGCATCATTACATGAAAGGTTGTTGAAAATCGAGGAGACAATGGGTAAAATACCTGAGCGTCTGGCGTAAGCTGAGGAACAAGAAACTAACCCAGAGGACAAGGTAGTGACCTTTGAGCAGGAAATAACACAAATTAGGCAAAATACAGATGTTCTCGAGTCTAAATTATAAGATATGGAAAATTACAACAGATGTACGAACTTACGATTATTTGGGGTTCCGGAAGCAATTGAAGGCCCACAATTTTGGGACTGGGTAGAATTCCTGCTGAGAAAAGCAATCACAGATCCAACAGGAGCCTTAACAATTTCAAGAGCCTATAGGGTACCTTCCCAACGCCCTATTAATGCAAAACAAAATCGTACTATTCTAGTGAATTTTGCTGACTTTAGAGTAAGAGAAAAAAATAATGTCTAAGGCTATTGAAAAAAAAACTGTGACGACACAAGAAGTCCTGTAATTTAAAATCTTTTCGGATGTGACTGCATTAGCAGCAAAGAGGCGGAGAGAATTTGTTCGAATGATTGGTTCTTTTAAAGCAAAAGGGGCACAAGCAACCATTGTTCAACAATCAAAATTAAAGGTTCTCGTAAATGGCAAATTCCACCTAATGGAAGATGTAGCAAAAGCAAAAGAACTATTACAGAAGATGCCTATCTCACTATAAAAACCTACAAACGATGAATGATAAATGTTAGGCAATAATTATGAGTTGATATTTTATAGAGATACGTACGTTAAGGGTTTTGCAGCTCAAATATGAGTGTAAATGCTACCAGGGGTGAGAGACCGGGGGCTGGAGGACCTGGGTCACTCCGGTAGTGGCAAGCACACAATACTGGGTGCAAGGTCAGGGCACTCAGGGTACCAAGTGGGGTTAGGGAGGCGGTGTGGGCTCTCCTCCCACAAGGGTCACAGGGGTATGGGGAAGATAAGGGTGGGATGGGATTACGCAGGGCACGGGGTGATTGCAGGGGAGAAAAATGGGATAGTTCATCCATGCGTCAGTACAAGCAAACTATGTTTGGTAAATGCATAAGGTAACATAATGCAGGAGATGTTAATTTGCTAAACAATTCTTTTCTCTTTTAAATGTATGAAGTAACGTTATCATCAATGCTAATATGCACTTTACATGGCACTTTACTTTGCACTGTCAGTTTAAAAAATTGTTACGTACTGTAGTTAAAATATTAATGCTGATGAATGAGAAAAGTGAGGGCACCTGAAAGGTCGTGGAGGAGTTTTAAATCTGCCTTTAGTCATTCTTCTAGCAATGTCTTGGTCCGCTTCTTTATATATACGCTAATTATTTTATCATTGTCTCTACAAGCACTTTAAATAGTTAGTTTATGATAAATGAATTAATGTATTGTACAATAAGCAGAAGCAGGCACTTTAGATTGTAAGCACATTGCACTTTGAATTATATGTCTTATTCTCTCCTTAAACATCAATGGCCTCAATAATAAAACAAAAGCTCAGCCATTGAAGAATGGGCAAGAGGATAAACCCCTGACATTGTATTGATCCAGGAGATGCATTGTGTGAATAAAAAGAAATCTACATATAGTATGTTTAGGCAGTGGGCAGATTGTAGGTATTTTTCATCAGCAAGTGCTGCTCATAGAGGGATAGCAATTTTATTTAATAGATTGTTCTCTTTTCAGATCACCTACTTTCAGGTTGATAATGAAGGCAGGTGGGGCCTGATCAGTGGTTTGATTACAAATAACAGATTAACCACAGCCACAATATTTGCACCAATTGAAGACAATCCTACCCCTTTAACGGAGCTCTATCACACATTAAGGCATAATCCTGGAACAGTGATATTGGGGGGGTGATTTTAACCTTTTGCAGGATCCTGAATTGGATTGATTCTCTGGTACACAGAAACAGAATAAACCACGTATGAAAAAGGTATTAGCGGAATTATGCAAAGATTAGATCTGATAGACATTTGGCAGATAAAATTTCGCAATATGAGAGAATATTCATGTTTCTCTGCTAAATATAAAACAGTGGCAAGATTAGATTATTTTCTTACTTCATGCAATTTAAGTTTAATCAACTGCACATATATTCAAAACAGATTTTCTGATCATGCTTTGGTAAAGTTGGAAGTATCAGGGCTTGGGGCACTTAAGTCATCATCAAAATGGTCGTTTGACAAAATCCACATCGAGGATGAAGACTGGTGTACGGAAACCCAGAATGAAATAGAAAGCTTCTTTCAACTGGATAGGATGCAGCTAGAGTAGAAAGCATCTGGGAAGCTTTTGAAGCTACTACCCATGGATATATAACTACTAAAGATATAGCAGCTGGATGCCTCCGAAATCACATAGAGCACAATTAGAATTAGAAGTCAGATGAGCAAATGAACAATATATAAGGGATAAAAACATTAAAAATAAATCAACATTAGTGCAAGCACAGAAAACTATGTAAGATTATTATTACACTAAAGGTTATTTTTGCCAACTCTGTATATCTCCAAAAAATGTATGAGGAGAGTGAGTTTTCTGATACATTTTTAGCTTGGCAAATAAGAGAAAGACAGGCACACAATAGAATTACTGCCTTGGTAGATAAAGATACGAATATTCGCATCACAAATGAAGTACAGATACAGGAGAAGTTCTTCAAACACTATGAAGCAATCTATTAAGTTAGACAAGAGGTAGATATGTTAAAACTAAAGGATTTCCTTAGTAAACTCTTCATTCCAAAACAATAGGCAAGTCAAATTGAGAATATGTAGGCAGATGTTACATTAAAAGAAAAACATATGGAGAAGATGGATTGCCCGCTGAACTATATAAGACATTTTATTCAATATTAAACCCTGAATTGGTAACATTAGCCAATTATATTTTGATAGGAGGCGAGATACCACCCTCTTTCCGTACGGCAGTATTAGTCAGCTTTTTGAAAAAGAACAAAGATAAGGAGGACGTTAATTCTTACAGGCCTATAAGCCTCTTAAACACCGATTATAAAATTATAGCCAAATTATTGGCAAACAGAAGTGTGTTGCGTCAATTATACATTTAGATCAGTGTGGATTTGTATCAATGAAAAAACTATCTTTTAATACCAGTTTTTTAGTCGAAGCTATTGATTATTTTAGTCAAAACGAAATCCCAGCCCAGATTATGTTACTAGATGCCGAGAAGGCTTTTGATCAGGTTTGCTGGGAGATTCTTTTCTATATTCTAACTGAGTTTGGATTCCTGTTAAATTTATTTACATAATATCCAAGTTTTATAAAGGGGCTTCTGCACAAATAATTATTACTTCAAACAAGATTGGCGTTTGCAAAGTTAACAGAGGAACAAGACAAGGCTGTCCTCTGTCTCCATTACTTTTTAGCTCTTTTTAGAGAGCCGTTAGCCATAGCCGTTTGCTCAAATAGCAATCTGACATCTCCGATTCCAAGAATGACAAACATAAAGCTTTATGCTGATGATATAGCTTTGTTTCTCAGACCCGGCTTAAAAATTCAAAAATATATATTTGGAATCTTGCAGGAATACCAGCTAATTGGAGGGTATAAAATAAATAAATCAAAGACGGAGATTCTGTTCTGTAATACTGCACCTGACACTTTAATAACAGAACTGGGCTTACTGGTCATTACTAGACCTAAGAGGTATATTGGTATATATGTCTCTAAAAATGTAAATGACCTGTGAGTTTTAAATTATGTCCCCTTCATTAATAAGATAATAGGGCTATTTCCAAAATTTAATAATTTGCTCCTTTCAATACTGGGTCAGGCTGCAAAAATCCGTATGTCAATTATACTTTTATGCAATTTTTAATTTTTAGCTATCCCTAATGCAATGCAAATAGAGGTGCACATGCATCAAACTAAGAAATAGCGATTCCTAAATAGCGAAAAATAAGGAATCGCTATTTAGAAATCGCTATTTCCAATGCATGACCAATTTTGCAAATTTTTACCGATTCGGTAAAATTCGCACTCGCAAATAGCGATACCGGCGCAGACTCGCGCTATTTCCGAAAAGCCCAATACCTACCTCGCTATTTGCGTAATCGCAAATAGCGAAATCGCAAATAGCGAAGTCGCATTTTGATGCATGGTGATGACATCACACCCAGGAGGTCATCCAGCCCATGCTTCATACAGTGCTCAGTGAGAGTGAGAGGAGGAGGCTGAGTTCAGGAGCAGAACAGGAGAGCCAATAACTGTGCTTGCAGACCTGTCCCTTGTTAAAAATGGATACTCCAGCAACAGGGGAGAGTACACCAGGCAGGAAACGCAAGCTGAAGTTTAGTGAGAGGGAAATTGAACACCTCATTGAGGAGGTAGTCAGCAGCCATGACAAGCTATTTGGCAAACTGTCACTGAAGGTCCCAGAGGCACAGAAGCGCAAAATCTGGCTCAGGATCAAGAATAAAGTTAATGCAGTGGGGGTCACCCACCGCTCAATAGACGACTTAAAGAAGCGTTGGTACGACCTGCGCAGCCGTGCCAAAGACAGGATTCCTGAGAGGCTGAAGGAGGCCAAGAAGACCGGAGGGGGACCAGCAACACAGCCTGGGAACACACCCATGGAGGACCTGGTGGAATCCACACTCCAGCCTGAAGCCATGAGGGGAGTGACCCAGCTGGACACATCCGGAGTGCCCAGCACATCTCCAGGTAAGATGCATGCAAGTGACCATTACAAGAGACATATCAAAATGTGCACATCACCCCAGTTCAGCACAAGTGTACAGAAAGCAACTCCAGTCCACATTTTCCACACACACCCAAATGCATTATGGGAGACACAGGCAGGTTAGGCAGGTTCGTAGGCAAACAGACAATAAGAAGTTACGACAAGTGAACTATATGTGACAGTCAATAATTTATTGAGAGGCAAAGTATGCGTAATGTGACACGACATAACCCTTCCCAAAAAATTAAACCTTGCACTGTTTAACATCACAGATGCAGCAGAAGGAGAGGCTGAGGACAGTGACTGCGGGGACACCCAGGATACCCCGGCTGTGGCTGACATCGATACACCTGTGGTCCCACAAACAACAGCCCGTGCCCCCACTACATGCAGGGCCACAGTTCCACCACTGCAGACCATGGAAACTGAGGATGAGCCAGTAACAACACCAGAGACAAGCCAGCCTCAAGGTACCCCCACGACAACACCCCAAGCACAGGTCCGGAACAGCACAGTCCAAAGCCGGAGGAGCAGAGCAAGGTCCCGCTTCACACCGCAGGAGGACCAATCCACAAATCTCTGGGGTGGGCTGGAGGCACAGATCTGTGCAGCGCCTGCAGGCCAAAAGTATGCGGTTAGTGCAGGCCCAAATCAGCACAATGGCAAGTAACATCGCTGTCATGAGTGATTGCATGAGGGAACTCACTACAGCTGCTGTGGTGGAGGGCAACAGACAGTCAAATGCGGCCATGCAGGAGCTGACCAGGGTGATGCAGGAGGGCCAGGTGACACAGAGGAGATGGCATCTCCAGTTGATGCAGAGCTTACAGGGCTATACACAATCAAACAATCGCCTGAGCGCCAACACTGCACTGCTGTCCCGTAGGTCCGTCTCCATGCAGATCGAGATGACCCATTGTTGTGGGGATGTGGCCAAGGCACTGGGCCAGGTAACCAATGCCGTGGAACTAATGCAGTCTGCCACTGTTGGGGCTAGCAATGTGACCGGGGAAGAGGGGAGTGAGGAGGCCTCAATCCTCAGCAGCCTGTCAGTGCCAGTCACCACTTGCAGGAGGCGCGCCACACGCAGCACCACACCCTCTGTAGGCTCCATGAGGGATGGAGATGAAGCAGGCGAAAGGCGTCTGGGGGTGCGTGGAAGGAAAAGATAGACAGGCATGTCCAGAGCCAAACAACCATGGTGAAGTAACCATTCCCACTGACATTACTAGTGACTGAGTTTCAAGTCCTATGAGGGGAGTGACCGAGCTGGACACATCTGGAGCGCCCAGCACATCTCAAGGTAAGATGCATGCAAGTGACCATTACAAGAGACATATCAAAATGTGCACATCACCCCAGTTCAGCACAAGTGTACAGAAAGCAACTCCAGTCCACATTTTCCACCCACACCCAAATGCATTATGGGAGACACAGGCAGGTTAGGCAGGTTCGTAGGCAAACAGACAATAAGAAGTTACGACAAGTGAACTATATGTGACAGTCAATAATTTATTGAGAGGCAAAGTATGTGTAATGTGACACGACATAACCCTTCCAAAAAAATTAAACCTTGCACTGTTTAACATCACAGATGCAGCAGAAGGAGCGGCTGAGGACAGTGACTGCGGGGACACCCAGGATACCCCGGCTGTGGCTGACATCGATACACCTGTGGTCCCACAAACAACAGCCCGTGCCCCCACTACATGCACGGCCACAGTTCCACCACTGTAGACCATGGAAACTGAGGATGAGCCAGTAACAACACCAGAGACAAGCCAGCCTCAAGGTACCCCCACGACAACACCCCAAGCACAGGTCCGGAACAGCACAGTCCAAAGCCAGAGGAGCAGAGCAAGGTCCCGCTTGATGGAGATGAAGCAGGATGGAGATGAAGCAGGCGAAAGGCGTCTGGGGGTGCGTGGAAGGAAAAGATAGACAGGCCTGTCCAGAGCCAAACAACCATGGTGAACAGCCAAACAACCATGGTGAAGTAACCATTGCCACTGACAGTACTAGTGACTGAGTTTCAAGTCCTATGATTATGTCATTGTATAATTTTTTTTAAATGCAATCCCTGTGCTACTTGGCATGTGATATGTGTGCTTCAACACTACAACATGATTTAATTGTGAGAAATATAGTACAGTCAGAAATGCTGTGTCTTGTCTCATCATTACTCACCTCAGAAAAAATGTTGCGGTATTTCTGCACATCTCCTTCGCCCTTCTGCTGAGCTTGCCCCATGTGCTGGTCTTAGTTGTGGCACCTGCTGGTTGTCCTCCTCTGGTTCACTGTCGGTGAGTTCAATGGGTATGCCCCTCCTGGTGGCAATGTTGTGCAACATGGCACATGCAGCCACAATTCTGCAGCAGGTGTCGGGCCGTTACTGCAACGCACCACCAGTCTTGTGGATGCAGCGGAAGCGACTTTTCATCAGCCCAAAGGTGCGTTCGATGACATTTCGTGTGGCGATGTGCGCTGCATTGTACCTCTGCTCATTTGGGGTGGCTGGGTTGAGGTAAGGCGTCATTATTTAGTTTCGCACAGCATATGCACTGTCACCTACAGGGTAGTGAGCAAAGGGTTAGTAACAGTTATGCATTGCCATTTGACCATTGTGTGTGAGGAATCATTATATGAGTTTACCAAGCAGATGTCCTTCGCCAAAATCACCCCTGAGCAGACGGGTGTGTATGCCACTGTGTCTGAATATATAGGAGTCATGTGTGCTCCCAGGGTATTGAGCCACAATGTCTGTGATGATATGCTTGGCGTTGCAGACTACTTGCATGTTGATTGAGTGATAGGATTTACGGTTCCTAAAAATTTATTCATTCACAGCTGGGGGATAAATGGCAACATGCGTTCCATCTATGCATCCTATTATGTGTGGGAACCGGGCAAACTGGTAGAAGTCCTGTTTGGTCCTATTCAATTCCGGTGGGGTTGTGGGGAAGCTAATGTGGTTATGGATCCTTGTCATCATGGCGTTCAGGAAAGAATTAAAGATACGTGAAAGGGAACTTTGTGACACCCCTCCAGCAACAGCTACTACCCCCTGGAAACTGCCGGACGCAAGTAGGTGTAGGCAACATAGGACCTGCACATGAGTGGGGATGGCATGGGTCCTACGAGTGTTGCGCTGCAGTAGGGGTTCCAATTCTGCTATTAGGTCAAGGATCATGTCACCATTCAGCCTGTACTTGTCGTAGATTTCTTCATCTGCTTGTCCTAACAATGTGGTGCGCACTCTGAAGATGCGCTCCTGTATTCTCCTTCTTCGCTGTGCTGGTGCCTGGAGCCTCATCCTCCTCGCCATCAGGTAGAGCGCTGCCATTGTGAAGGTTTCTGTGGCCTCTTGGGTCGGTTTGAATAGGTTTCTGATGAATTGCACCTGTATGGCATTTTCACTCATGGTTACCACCTGATTGTGATCCTTCTTAAATTGCACTTGCAAAATTGCGATTTTCGAACAAATCGCAATTTGCGATTTTTCATGCATTGGTTTGCGATTGCTTATTTGCGATTCAGTATTTAGGATTCGCTAATAAGGATTTCGCTAATAAGGAATCGCAAATTAAGTCGCAAAATTAGCGATTCCTTATTTTTGCGATTTCAGGGTTTTTCGCAAATTTGTGTTCATGCATTGGGATTAGCTAAATTGCGCTTGCAAATGGGGTTTATTTGTGATTCGCAAATTTTGCGAGCGCTATTTAGTTTGATGCATGTGCCTGTAAAATCTTTAAAGAAGTGCAAGGCATGTTTTCCATTTTTTTATCAGCAAACAAACCACCAAGATTAGCTTTAGATGCCCTTTATGGACCAGTAAATGAAGGATGTCTAGGCCTCCTTGATTTTTATTATTTTGCGAATTTTGCACACACCACATATAGATCATCCAAGTTTTTAAACATTAATAGATACAATAATTTCTTCTTAGATTTAATTTATCATGAATATGATATTATTGGTTTTATGCGCTTAGCGAAAACCCCTAACAATGTCAGATACAAGACGCTACCGTGTAACATCAAACGTATGAAATAACTGTTTCAGCACTACGCGATTCCCACCATTAATCGAGTAACACTGCTATCAGATGTATATATAGTAGAGGATCCTTTGATAGATTGTAATGTAATGTCTAAATGGATGAGCAACGGCTATGAAAAAATATGGGACTTTTTGGAGGGAAAATGGAAAAATTGGAATGAAATAGAGTCTAGCATTAAATATTGTAAAGAAATTATACAATGGTCCTATATTAAAATTATGCATTTTTTACGGGAATTGAATCCCTTACACATAATTGAAACTATGAAACTCGCTGGGGAGCTGATAGAATCTAAAACCAGCAAGAAAATTAGTAGCTGGGCTTCTCTCCCACGCAGCCAGGGGGCAGATAAACTTCATGAGAAAGCCACCCAAAAAATGGCATTCAAGAGAAGGCCTCCAGATATCCATTGCAGCATGGGATCAGATTAATGAGTTTAATTTCTCATTATTGAAAGGGGAAAATTTACGACATATGAAATTTTACATTAAATAGCTTTTATATAGAACCCCCGATTTTCTCCATAAAATAAATCCGTAGATTTCGGCAAACTAATTTCGGTGCAATATGGAAGGAGGGGGGAATTGGACACATACTATATGGGGCTGCCCAAGGTTGAGCAGGTTTTGGGGCACAGTTGTAGTTCTGTCATTTTTTCCAGAGAGCAATGCAAATAATAGTGGGGGCAATTTGATGATAGACTAGAAAATACAAGCTAGTCTGGTTTTTCATCATGGCATCAGTCATCAATTGTGGACATGCAGATAGTATAATGTGTTTGTAAATAGTATAACCTTGGTTTTAAAAATAATTTCCCATGTATTTATAACTCTTTCAGAAGCATTCTTCCTAATCTGGCAGAGGATGTGCTGGACCCTCTCTCAGACCTGAAGCCTGTGCTAGAGTTTCAGAACTGGCAGTACAGAGTTGAACGCGATGTTGCACCCCATCTACCACAGAGGGAAAGGGCTAGGCAGGAAGTCATACATGGTGAGCAGTCCAATTCATTGTCTGATTTCTGATTCAGGCTTTTTTTGGTGAATGTTCCAAAGCATTGTTTGAATTTTATTTGTTTTCTAATGAGCAGCTACAGCTGCAAAATAACTATTAAAGATGAGGGGGCAATGTACAAGAATTGCTTTTCCCAAATTGAGATTCTTACTGAAACGCAATTTATAAAATGCAATCCCTAATCACTAGTGGGTCACAAATCGACCTACCTCATTAATATTAATGAGGTAAGTCGCAGTATGCGACCCATTAGGAATGATAGCTATCACAGGGATGGTGGCCTGCTGGGGTCAGCACACCACCATGTCTGTGATTGCTTTTTAATAAAGCAATCTTTTTTTCTCTAAGTGCAGCCTGTTTATCTTCAAGGAAAGTAGAAAATTAAACTTTTAAGTTTCATGGGACCACTGTCTTCTCTTAAAAAATCTTTTTGTTTACATTCTCAAAGGGGATGAGGATCCTTTGGGACCCCTTCCCATTTGCAAATGGTTACCTCTGCATTTTAGTAGTGGGTAAAAATGCATGTTTTTGCGACCTGTAATTTGGCTGCAAAACATTAATACTACTGCAAATCGATAGTTGAAAAGGAGGCCCTAAACACACTCATTCCAAATACCAAATCGCTGAATCAAATTGCGATTCTGTAGTTACTGAATCGCAATTTGGCATTTGTACTTTAAAAAATGTTTTTTGCTGTTGCAAACAAACTGATTTGTGATTCAGACCGTTTATTCCCTCAAAAACATATTTGACATGTGGCCCTAAACCACCATTTGCATTACATTGCCTCAGATGCATGGGAGCCCATCTATTTTTGTCACTGGTATAGTGAGATTTATCCTAAAGCAAATACCCTTTCTGTCATTACATACTATGCCTTACTGGAGAGATCAGCCTCAGCAATGAGTCCGACTGGTTTCCCACCACAACTGTACTAGTAGGCAATTGTTCTTTAAATGAGGATTAAAAAAAAGCTTGGTACTTGGTATAGCAGCAACGATTCTATTAAAAAATAAATAGCCTAACATCTTGAAAATATTGATTCAGGCTTGCACGGTATCTGGGAAAGGGAAAAGACATGAACACTCACTCCACTCTATTAAAAAATAAACCTGGAAGAGAAAGGGAAATGTGGAAGCTGAAGTAAATGGCTATCTTGATGACTTACATTGGGGCTTACATCATATGTGACACTTTCAGTCAGCTCAAGCTGTTGAGTTCATAGCATGTTGCATTCTGAGACTCACTATTTTAGGTATGGGCTCAAAAAGCACTCAGTAGGCACCCTACCATTGGCTAATAAGACAAGACTGTGCTTTTACGCAGGACCATAGCTTGGTCAGTAAGATTGGGGGGGTGTGAGCTTCAGATTTTCCCAAAATGAGGTGGGCATATAATGTTTAAATACATCATACGACAAGCAGGGTGCATGAGAGGGTACTAAGGGGCAGTGGAAAGGGAGAGGAATGCGGATTGGTAGGAGCACTAAGAGAGAAAACACAATGTTTGGTAAAATAAGAAATATTTTCAAGGACGTTCAAAACAGAGAGTGAGAGAGTATGTGTGTGTTTTTGTCTGTGTGTATGGAAAAGTTCCTGCTGAAATCCGACTGACACCTCACAATACCCAACTGAAAGCACCTGTATCCAACTATTTATCAGAAAATACATTTATTACTGGGATGTAACACCTCAATCCTCCCCCACTCCACCGAAGCTACGCCCCTGCTTTTACGCTTTAATGGCTCTAAGTGGTGCATAAAGTAATTTGCCAGTCAATGCCGGGTCTGACCTCTTCAGCGTGTTAGTTTTTCATGTGCTGAGAAGAACCAAAATGGATCCATGGATCCGAGCAGAGAAATGCCATGCTCATAGTTGGCTTTTGTATCTTCATCCTTGTTAGTTAGGGATTACTTGTGTGACCTGTTACCTGCAAATAATTATAATTAGTTTTTATTACACGGGTGATTCTCCCTAAGCTGCCTTTGAATTAGTGATAGTTCTAGGGAGCATTCAGTTACAAACGCTTAATGGCCCATGTCAAGTTCTGAACCCTTAGCACCTTCAGGCATAGGAGAAAACTGCGCTCATCAAGTGGAGATTCTAGAGCCATCACATTTAAAAGAAAAAGAAAATAAAGCAGTTTGTGGTACTCCTACATTCGGAGACTGAAGGAACGTGCCAGGTGTAACATGGGTCAACTCTGCGGCACTTCAGTCACCTGGAAGGATCATCTCTGAAAAGTGAACAGGCTCAGAGCAGAGTTTAACTTATAACATTAGGGCTGGCACACTGTCAGAATTGGGGAATAGTTGGTCACAGTCAGTTGCATGTTAGATTTTCTTCTGAAATTTCTTTTTACATTGCTGCCACATTCTGATAACTCTTTTGACAGCCCTTCTTTTGTGCCCGAAACACTCTTTCGTCTGTTCCCAGAAGGCATCCCAACTTTTTAAGACCCCGTCCTATCAAGGGAGAAGTGCTATTGTTCAGGATTTTTGTTGATCATTGGGATCAGGACCTCAGGCTGAATTCTCTGTGCTCTCCGTCCTCAACCAGTAAATACTGAAAATAATCTGGACATTATTGGTACTAATCTTCCTTTGAAGCTGTGTGTTGCACAATTGTCTAGCACAGTGTTTCTCAAACTGTAGGGCAGACGGTCGCAAGCAGATTCGCTAAAGTCCAAGGATTAAATTAAAATACCTTTAAATTCTTAATTTCTCATGTAACATTTGCTGCACTAAAAAGACAGAGGTCAAATGTCAAGCTATGCCTTCTGACAAATTGCGGCTTATATTTTTTAACACGGAGATTGGTGTTTACAAGCTCCTCTCACTTTGCTGTCAGCGAAAGAAAAAGTATAGTGAATTATGTGACAATCTTGATGGGGTACTGGGATTGTGAAAGGAAAGGGAATAGGGTGTAATTTTATTTGTTACACAACAAAATGTAAATACCTGTAAATGAACTGTATGTATTCAGCAGTTAGAAAAGCAAAACCGAAGTACATGTTTTGTAATTCTGAAGTGTGATGGAAACAACATTTTAATGGGATTGAAACAAATCAAGACACTTTTCTCATTGATGCACAAATGATATATATTCACTGAAACCCAATTTCCACACAATATCGTTTGTGTGCAATATAGGTTTATCATTAAAACTGTTTGTCTGTGCATATTTCGTGGCCATTTCAATGGAAAGTGTGCTGTGTGTGAATAACCTTGCACCACCACACAATGCTTTTGTTGCATTGAAAAATCGTCCACCTCATGTCCATTAAAGCTAGGTGGGTTTCGAAAGTTTGTTGTTCTAAAAATTGGGTTATGGTTCTAAAACGTTTGGGAAGCACTGGTCTAACACCTGTTTCTGGCTCTTGAAATAAATCAATAGAATGCTCCCCTTTATCCTTAGCTCGTCCCATAAACTAGTTATTACCACATTCATTGAGGATGGGGGGGGGGTGGCAACTGCATGGGGATGCAGGTGGTACCTGTGACTGGGAATCTGTATTCTTTAAACAATCTACTAGTGCCTCCCAGGCTCCGAATGTGTCCAGCGTGCCTATGCCCCTCCTAGCATCTCACAAAGGACCTCTCCTTCATAGCTATCTCTCCAGTTCCTTTCCTCCGGAAGTCGCTCCAGGGCCCCGGGTGACTCCAGTTTCTGGTGATTTCCCTGTTTGCCACTACAAATGCTATATCTTGGAATCTACTTGTGATCTTAGTTTTGGATGTGTGGGGGAACCAGCCTAACAGACTGTGGCTCGGGGAACAAGGCACCTTTTCCAATACCTGCGCAGTGGTTTTCGTTACCTCCACCCAGTAATTCTGCAGATACCGCCATTGCCATAGCATGTGCATGAAATCCGATCCTATCTCCCCACATCTTGGGCATGCCGCGTCGTTTACATTAAAATGCCTATTGATGCGGTCAGGAGTGAGATAGGCCATGTTGAGAACATAGAAATTAATCAGTTTGAATCTAGAGTTCGAGGCTACTTTCGGTATCCATTCTAGTATTTTAACCCAGTCGCCATTGGGAATGGGAATCCCCAGGTCACTCTTCCATTTGTTGCGCAGTGTGTCAAGTGGTAGGAGTGTATCTTCCCGTATTGCTCTATAAAGGGCTGTTACTGCTCTGTAGGTGGTGAAGATGCCACAATGTATGTGCCGAACCTATGGGGTTGTGGGTCTGTCAGACCCATGTTCCAGTGTTTGCGAAATGCCATTGTTACTGCTTTGTGAAGGAGGAACTGGCCTTGCTGCAGGTCAAATCCAGTTGGTGCAACAGTAGGGAAAGCATTGGACTCAGGAGGGGTAAAATTTACTATTCCCACTCCAGTCGAGGCAACAGTAGGGAAAGCGTTGGACTAAGGAGGAGTAGAATTTACTATTCGCACTCCAATCTGTGCAACAGTAGGGAATTTGTGTATGTTTTATACCATAAAAATATATTTATTAAATAATTTACATAATTATAAATAAATTACACATTTTAATTAAAATTATTTACTAATTAAATGTTTTTATTTACTTGATTAACTTCCCACCCTATACCCACACAAACCCAACAAACCGCACCTAAAATATAATGATACATTTTACATAATTAATAATCAATTAAATAATTAATTAATTCATAAATTATTACTTAATTAACTTCTTACCTTATAGCCCTACACACCCAACAACCTGCACCTAAAATATAACTTACAAAATATAATAATCTCACAATTTACATAATTATTTATCAATTAACTAATTAAAAATAATAAGAATTAATTACTTATTGAGTAATTAACTTTCTACCCTGTACCCCTACAAACTGGACAACCCGCACCTACAACATAACTTTTAAAAAATAATATTTATTCAATTTACATAATAAATGATCAATTAAATAATTAAGAATTATTTAGGAATTAAACAATTATTATTTAATTAAGTAGCCACCCTATCCCCCTACAAACCCAACAACCCGCACCTAAAACATAACTTTAAAAAAAATACTCAATTTACATAATTAATTAGCAACATCATTAATATTATTATTTTTTAAATTATTTATTATACTTAATTTACTTCTCACCCTGTACCCCTATAAACCTCACAGACTGCTGCAACACTATAAATTACTATTAACAATTCAATTAAAATTCTTAATCACGTAAAATTACAAACTATATTAAAAATAATAACAATTATATAAAAATATATAACATATGCAATTACAATATTATTTAAAACTCATAAAGATGATTAAAAAACAATATTTTTTACACCAATATTATCGTAAACAATATTAACAACAACAATATTCTTAAAAACGATATTACGTACCTTAAAAAAGCAATATTTTTGTCAACAATATTCCTGCATCACGATATTTCTGTGACAGGATATTAAAAACTCAAAATTAGTGTCACTCGATATTTTGTCCGAATAACGTCCCCGGGGTCAGTTAAGGCTTGGGAGAGCTGCACAATCCCTTCCCCCAATATATATGTTTTGGATGGCGTCCCGGGGTCCAAAGGGCAACTTTGTCCGGCACACGCCAAATGTTGTGCACAGCATGGGGTTGGCAACCTGCTGGGCATTTGACCACAGGGCCTGTCGGCAGGCCAAGCCCTATGGCCACCCCCCTAGTGCGCACGGCCCTAGATGTCATCAGTGATGTCATAAAAATCATAGAACATGTCATCTGTGATGTAATATGTGAGGTCATAAGTAGTGAATGGCTAGGTGAAAGTTATAGTTAGCTCTACGGGCGCAAGTTATAGTTAGCTCTGCTATAACAGGCGAATTTCTGTATTTTTTTAAAATTCAAAACATAAATGTTGTCACTGACGTATTCACCTACCTACAACATCACTCTAAATATATATATTACCCAGTGGTGTAGTTATAGTTAGCATTGTGTTTCCATAGGATATGCCTTTCTTGTGTTGCTAATAACTTTGGCGCCGCTTGACAAATCTCCACACTACTTTCCAAAAATGTGCTAGTATGTGACTAGTTTGCACATGGAAAGTTTCGGGGTGTTCCACCACGCATAGGCCATAGCCACTTTAGACACAGCTACAGCCTAAACCACAGAACGGATTTAGAACAAAGTAGCGAGAAAGCTAGATCTTGGTCCAGAAAGAGTGATTTTTTGTGTTTTGGTGGAAATTCGTTCATCGGTTTCGGAAAAATGAAGGTATAAAAAAATAGTATATGTCACGTTGTGGAGGATCCGCAGAGCTGACAGATCTCAACCTGAAATCTGATTGGCTGCCACTCCCTCAACCAGGAAGTGGTGGCAGCCATCTCCCAAGTCCTAAAAAAATGAGAAAAACATAAGGGGGAAGGGATACCCTGAACTACTAGGCCTGGTGGGGGGTTGTCTGGGGTCAAAATATTTTTTGTAAATAAAATTGCTGCGAATTCACAGGGGAGCTGCAAAACTGCGGCACAATAAAAACAGAAAAAAAGAAAGCATGGGCTCTCACCGTTTCTATTAAAAGACCCTTCTGGTGGGATGTGGGCGAGGCGTGGGGTATGTTTTAGGTGGAGGGGGTTGTAGCCCCACTCCCCATGCCTTCACGAGGCCCTAGGCACCCCATCGCCTGGGGCCGATAACTTAATTTTAATGGAGTGGGCCGCATGACCCCCTACCCTAACTGCCAGATTCCCAATCCCTGGGACACCGTCTGTGTCCCTCCCCACGAGTGTGGGCAGGGAATGTGCTACGGTTGCCCCAACTGGTGGGAGCACAAAGCTGTTCCCGCCTGAAAGGAGAACAAAGCACTTCCCTGCCTGCACTCACGGACAGGGAAATGCTTTGATTGCTTCCCCTAACCCCTTATGGGAGCACAAGAAAACTGCTCTTGTAGGGTTAAAGCAATGCCAGCTCCCGCTGCACCCGGGATGGGTGCAAACTGGGGAGCCGGTGGGGCTGCGAGGGCCCTGGGCCTCCCCGTAGCCCCCAATGTGAGACTAACTGTGGGGTGCTCCGGGTGGGCACCAGGGCACCCCATTTGTTTTATTAAAAAAGGGCAAGGCTATTTGTGGCATGCAATGGGTGGGCACCAGGGCATGCCATTTAAAAACAAAGAAAAACATACCGGCTCCTGCAGGAACAGGGGGCTGTGGGGGCCCTGAGCAATCCCTCACAGTACCCAACATGGCAATATCTGTGGCGTGCCCCGGGTGGGCACCGGGGCACACCAATATGCATAAAAAATTTACTTTATGCAGGCTCCTGCATGAAACTCTGGGTGTCAAGAGTAGAACAGGGACATCCATAAAAATATAAAAAAAATTGCAAAATGTGAATAATAAATGAGCAGCCGCAGCCACTCATTAATTATTCACTGCTCCTTCAAAGAGCACCAAATAATGCCCTGGGAGAGCTATTTACATATATTTTGATTTTGGTGATGTCCCTAGAAGGGGCAGAGACATCACCAATATTTGTTTATGTTATTAGGGGGCTGTAGGGACTGCTGCTGCCCCTCAGCAACACTAGAAAAAAGAAACATAAGTCTTCTGGATCATTGAAACCATGACTGCAGGAGAACTTACCATATTTTTAAAAGGCATTTCCCAGGCTAGAACTTTTGCTCTACAGCTGGGATTGCATTGTCACCTAGGGGCTGGTTGTATGGTGGTATTTTATGTGTTGCAGATGTATCACATAAAATATGTGGCCATGATGTGGTTATTTTTACCATTTTAGTTTCTGGGTGTAAAATGCCAAAAGGGAGTACAGAGATATATTTGTTTTATTTATTATTTTCTTTAAAAAAAATATATATCTCTGAGTATTTATTTTCAAATTTTTCATCTCTAAATGTAAAAATAAAAACTGTGTAAAAAGAAAGAGTTACAGACATGTAGCTCAAAAAAAGTTCATTAAATGTTGTTTGTCATTATTGGCATATATATTTGATTGGTAGTTTCTGGAGAAAGATGATAGATCTGCTTTACATATAGAGTGGGTGTTGTGTGCGAAGGCAGGGGAGAGGTTTACTTGCCTGCTGGGGTTGCCCGCTGGGGCCCTCTGTGCCTGGCCGGTGGCCAACACCCCCCCCCCCATTCCCTGCCATGCATTGCCAAAGGCGTGTGGTTGGCTGCCTGTGAAGGGTTGGCTACAAGTAGTGGCCACAAGCCAGGCCCTGCAGCCAGACCCAAGGACATGCATGGCAGTGGTTTATCTTTACATATGGTAATAAAATATTACTTTGCGTTAAACAAAAACTTAAAGTTCATTGGAAAAAACCCAAAGGTTAAAGTAACGTTATAGTTATGTGAAATGTTCAGTAACAACATTATGTTTTAAACTATAATAGCCACAGAATTTCACCAGTTGTAGTTATCTCAAGTAGCTATAACTAGTGCCCTAAGGTAACTGTAACTCATGCCCACTCCATGCACTGCCAATTACCCCAAATATTATATCACTCATGACTTCTTCTATGACATCATTGATATCACTGCAATATTTGTAATGAAATTATTGATCAGAAAACTGTGCATGGTGGGCATGGTGGGGGTGAGAGTTATAGTTACTTACGATAACTAAAACTGGTGAATTTCTGTGCTTTTTTTGTTGTTGAAAACATTACGTTGTTACTGAACATTTCACCTAACTATAAAGCTACTTTAAACTTTGTTTTTTTCAGTGAATATAAACACCCATCTTACTTTGAGGCTATCAGCCAGCCCTCTTAATCCATTCTTCTGTTGTTGTGTCACTCCCATTTTTCTTACTCCCACTACAGAATAGGGCAGTGCATCGTCCCACTTCAGCTATGGGCCATCTTTAGTGTGCATGACTGTATTCTGCTCTTTCACAAGGAGCACATCGCGGCACACAGTAGTTCCCTTTAGAGCCAGGTTCTACTATGGCAAGATGTGCTTTTTGATACCAAAGTATATTTTTACTTTTAGCCAATTTTTTTTTTTTTGCTATTGGTGAGGCACCAGAAGCTGACCAACAATATATTTTTTTTAAAACATGACATAACAAGCAACTGACGAAGCCAAAAGACTGTCAGGCAAACCTTACTTTTGATTTTGCCAGTGCTTTTTCTGTAAATGCTTTGTGTAAATTTATAGATGAAGCGTTTGTTTAATTTTTTGCAGTTTCTGGTCCAACCAGAGAAATACTTATTTGCAGTTAGATAGATAGATATTCTTTATTCGATCAAAGAGAGATCGTTCACAAAATTTATAAGCTACAATCTTCCTTGATAAAATACAATATACAGTGAATCATAGTCATATCATAAAAATCATAATAATGTAAAATAATAAAAAGTGAATAGAAATGTATGGCCAGTTAACATTAAAAAAAGAAAAAGAAATATTATCAAAAAAGTCATAGTGTTATTAACATACTATGCCAAGGTCTCTGTTGTCCTCTGCTTTACTTTGCGGTTAGCAACTTAGACCTAATGCGCCAAGTATAAAACAGGTACTGTGAAAAAGCCAACACTGACCATTTAGTAGAATCTGATCTAAGAACTTGCAGAGCATCTGCTGGTCGCCTAAACGATAAAATCCGGCATGGGGGTATAAGTCACTTTTTCCTAATCTGTGCATAGCTGGGATAAAAAAACATATAATGTTCTAATGATTGAGGACAAAGGGTACATTTGCAGTTATTTTGAATTTAAGTAATCTTTTGGGTAGTGGCTGATTTTTGCCCGTTTTAAATGTGTGATCTTGGACAAGCTGCCTATTCAGTTAAAATGCGTGGGCTCGGGTGGTTCTACTTAGTACATTGCCATAATAAAAGGTGAATTGCATTCTGGATATTCTGTCATTCCTATATTTAGATTCCAATTGTCTCTTACTAGATATGCACAATCCTAATCTTTTTTTATCTTGTTGCAGAGCTGTTTATAATGGAGATGTCTTACTTAAGGATTCTCCGAGTGCTTGATCTCATTTTCTACCAGCCTATGAAGAAAAAGAAACTTCTGTCTCAGGACGAATTGTTGCTTGTGTTTCCCAATCTCCCCGTGTTGATTGAAATACACAGTAAGAGGCTGCTGGGGGATTGATACATATTACTATCACTATTTATTGACAATCTTTAATGTCTATACATGGCATAATTCAGTTCTTAGTGTAGAATGATTGTGGGGCAGAGTTGGGTTGCAGGCTTGTTTACAATAGAGTTGCAAATGATTGGCACCTGCCTATGGTACTGTTGGGGCAGCTGAACACGTTGTTCACCTTGATCCTGAATATTACACCTCTTGGATTACACAGCAAAGGGTAGTAATTTCAGTAGTGAGTCAAGTGTGTTGTTACTGTATAAGCTGAATGGAGATTACACAATAATACATTTTGTAAAAAGAAGCCTGTGGTTAAATCAGAAGTTGTCTGGGTTGCAAAGAAAAGGTGATGATAACTTCAGACCAGGCTTGTGGTTTTGTGGATGGTTGATAATTCCAGGCAGAGAATATGGTGATTTCTGATGGAAACTTTCAACTGCAGTTTCCCTTTAGAATAATCCTAGGCACTAATCACCAAACAACAGTTTCTCCCGCTCACCCGCAGGAGGCGCGCTTCATCGGTTGTACCGACCCCAAAATTCCATGACCATAGCATGCCATGGAAAATGCCCCTTCTTCAAAACATTAGGTTTCAAACCATGCTCCAACTGCAGAAAGTAGATGTAGATTATGGATTTGCATACATTTGCTTGTGGTGCTTCAGAGCTGGTCATGATTCTGAGTCAAGCGACAGCGCTCCCTGAACTATCTGACTGTGATCAGGGAGGAAGACATGAAACGCTACAGTACACAATACAGGAGGAGGTCACACTTGAGGCAATGTTCCCAATCTTAATAGTAGTCTCAGAAATGTTCCTGCACCAAATCGCTAGGCCACTCCCAAACCAAATATTTATCCCAAACCATGTCCTTGGGTAAGTCCAGGTCACACTACAAATGCAAGAAGGCCAAGTGGAATACCGCTGCTTCTTTCCACTCCAGATCAGGTGAGAAACTGCATCGTTGACACTCCACGGGGATGACTTGCTGACATCTTCTGACTCCAAGCACGTCCTGAGGCTGGCCCAGCGTACCCAGAGTTTCCCAGGCCGTCGTCGACCAAGCAACAGATAGAGGCCTTTAAAAAAGCCATTCAGTAAATCTTCAAATCGATACCAGGCCCCTTTGGAATTCCTTCAGACCTCATGGTGCCGCAAAGGGCCTCCAGTCATACTTCTGCCGCCAGGTCTTGCCATGGAGCCAGCGGACCCTTCTGGGCCGACTTCAGGATCCCTGCTGGTGCTGGCCTATAGCTTCTCTCCGACTCCTGAGGCCACGCCAGTCCAATCTGCACCAATGCCAATTCCAAACTCCAGAGACTCTCATGATCGATTTGGAGATGATGTGGCCTGGGCCAGACCTATATCATGTTACAAATTCACCAAACTGCAACCCTCAACTTTGGAACGCGATTTCCTGTCTCTCTTGGTGCCAGGACCATAGGAGGGTGGAGGCCCTGTTAAGTCACAGTTTAAGGACTTCAGGGCACACAACATAGCAGCGATGATGACGAGGAGAGTGCAACCTGCTGTTTCTCGCTATACTGATGCTGGATTGTACATGGACATACAAACTACAGGTAGATTGGACAATTCATTTGAGAAGGTGTTAGAATCTGCACAAAGTCCTCCCAGAGAAATCAGTACCTCCTTTGCGGTTGTTTTCCGAAGAGCTGTCGAAGTTCTGGAGTTACAGTTGCCTACAGTAAAAAAGAAGGCTAATTTGTTGACAAACTTTTTATAGCCCCCAGATGTACGGGTCTGTCGCTGATGTAGCAGCAAGTGAAGGCCTTTAGCGAGTCCAAGCTGCGCATTTTCAGCACTTTACTGGTTCCCTCTGGTGTGCCTTCGGGCCCCAAGGATCTGCTCCTGCCTTTTTTCTTAGGCAGGTTCACCCACAGCGCCATCAATACCCCTGTAACCACCTTAAAGTTTAGCACAAGCTCAGGTTTCGACTTCGGTTCCGGCACCACCAACTGCTCCGGTTTACTTTGCATCAACACCGGAGTAGGATTTGTAGCCTAGTGTGCTTTCTGACTCACAGCAGAATCCACCACAACCTTCACTGAGGCTGCATCCATCTTCGACTAGAGCACAGCTAATGGGCAATCATTCAGGGTGGGTGTAGGATAAGTGATCTAATACGTGGACTTGTTTTGTGTCTTATTGATAGAATGTGGGTTTGGGTGGGATGGGAAAGAACGTGCCGGTATTTGTTTTTTTGTATGCCTTTTTTCCTTTTGTTTTCTTCCAGTATTTCAACATCCCGGGCCATGTTCACAACTTCAAATTCAAAATTAATAAAATGTCTTTAAAAAAAAAAACAAGCAACCATTCAGATTCTGATACGTTTTCCTTACCACAAGAATAAGACTCAAACTTTACACAATCTTTTCAGCACTGATTCAGACAGTAACATTTTCGAATAAGGGAATTATTTTGTCATCCAATATGAAAAGGAAATTGGTATGAAGAATTACAAGATGTCAGTGGCCTCAATACTTTCCAAGATACTGGCCTTGTTTCTCCTCCCAGTCCTGCTACTGAAGAAAGCATCTCATTCACTGTTATGCGTAGGGCAGCAGAAGTACAAGACCCACAACTCCCTACCATGGATGTGAAGACTGATGTTCTGATGGAGGTACTCAATCCTGGTCAAGTGCCTACAGAACCTCTATTACCATTTAATGAGGCCCTAATGGATATCTTCTTAGGGACTAGGGCTAAATCATGTTCAGGACCGTCAGTTAATAGGCTCTGCACCAATTGACTAGCACCAGGTGACCCTGACTTTCTCACACAATATCCCACATCGGAGAGAATGGTAAAAGAATAGAATATTTTTGCAAACACATCCTTTCTTCCACAAGTCATGCTCTGCATTTGGTGAGTGCCAGCTGCCTTTTGGGTTGCTTCTCCCATGACTAATGGGACTCAGTGGCTCAAAATTGCCTGAAGTTCTGGGCGACCTAACGGCGTCCCTGACCCAAGCTATCCAGGATGAATGCGACACAGCAGAGTTTGTAATACGGTCTGGTTTGGAGACGAAGACTGTCTAGATTGAGCAATGTGTACGTGTGTGGCACTTCAGCGCCACGCCTGGCTGAGAACTAATGGCTTCTCCAGGGATATCCAGGCATCTTTGATGAACACGCCGTTCAATGGCAGGATCGTAATTTACATAGCCCGGTCCTGTAGGCTCATAGGTGCTTCCTGCGGCTCACAGTGGGCAATGAGCATTTTCAGTTGTCAGTGCCCCCTTTTGGCCTCACCAGTGCCCTTCCGGTGTTTATGAAAATTATGGCATTGGTCGCAGCATCCCTTTGCAGGTTACTTGTTGTAGTGTTTTCCCATCTCAATTACTGGCTGTTAAAGGTGGGCTCGCCCCAAGCAGCTCTCAAGCACCTCCTCGCAATGGTGAACCTCATAACATTGTTGTGGTTCACTGTCAATGTGCCAAAGTCACATCTTACTCCTTCGCAGATGCTCCTGTTCATTGGAACCATTCTGGACAGGGTGCAGTGTTGCACTTTTCTCCTGGAGAAGAGTCCAGGATATTATGTCTATGATCTGGATGTTTGTTGATGAGAGTTTTGTAAGGATGCAACATTTGGTCCATCAACACTGTGTTGCCACAGTGGAACGTGAACCTGGTTTTTACCTTTTTGATGTGCACCCCATTTGAACAGCTGCACAGTTGACATTAAAAACTGTCTTTACCATCACCATATCATCAATTAGGCATGTGAGCGAGCTGCAGGCTCTTTCTGTCAACCCACATTATACAACATTCTTCCCAGACAAGTTGCTGTTTAAGATCAAAAGTTCCCTTCTACCATGACATTGGTGCGCAGCAACTCGCACCACCTATCCCGTGCAGAAGTAAAGTATTGCTTTAAAGTTTCCGTATCCAATATAACACCTGGATATAATATTCACAAGGAAAGGAATCTGTTGTTAGGGTATTCACCAGTAAAATCATTACCAAAGGTAGCTTACTTTTTCTATGGCTGGCCTTGATGCAGCGGACCGCTTGGGCCCTGCCATAGGCACCAGTGTAGTGGTCAGCTTCATGCTTGTATGCACTACTGTGTTTTTCAGTGACAACCAAGCGTCTCGAATGGACATGCCCTTCAATGGATCCAGGCACTTTGTGGTAAAGAATGAATCAGCCTTAGAGCATGTCATAGCCAGCCCCCTCCCATGTATTGCTTTTTCTGGTCCACCAGTTTGACAAGAAGTACAAAACGTTCTGAGGCCTATCAATGACTAACTTTGAAATCAGTAAACCAGTTGGGCCAGAATATTTGCAACTCCAGAGACCGTGGGCAGTATCAAGGGCAGCAATCTTACAGCACCTCCTAATCTGCCTCATCAGCTACTTCAGTTATTTCTTTCAGGACCAATCTTATCCTGTAGGAAGCAGGGTTTGATTTATTTCCCAACTGGCTGGAATTCCATCTTTCATTTTGGTGGGACTCAAGTTCCTACTTGAGTGACAGCAGATTATACAGCTGGCCTTCTGTAGGGTCCACGTCTCTTTTTGCTGTTGTGGGCCATCAAGAGGGTACCGGACTCAGAAACGGATGAGGAGGGATGGTCCCACTAATTCCTGGTGTCCAAGCAGGACAGATGGCTCAGGTTGATTTTGGATCTTCACCCTTCAAATTAAGAATTCTCAATCTAGCTCAGGTTCTCAGTGGCTTGGATCTGGTTGCTTGGATGTTATCCTTGGATTTGCAGGACGCATACCTCTATGTGCAGTCCTGCAGTCTTACAGATGCTGCCTTCTGTTCATGGTAGGGGCAGAGCAGTTTACTATTCTACCCTTTGACCTGGCCTCCATCACCTGGTTTTACAAGGGTTTCCTGCCGCTAAAACGGCGATAATTTTAACGTGGGTCTTGCTAATATGCCCCTTCCTTCCTTATACAGGCTTTAATCTTATCAGATTGCCTGTAGATATTATTCTTCACTGCCATATGGCCACCCTCGGACCTGGATCAGTCATACTCTATCCAACCGCAGATTCTTCACTGCCCTCCCTGCTTCACCATCTTTGGACTGGACTACTGTGCATTTTAAAAGATTCCAAGTTCGTTTTGGCACACTGCCACCTCAGATTTGTCATGACTGATCGAAGTCCAAGGGTAGCCAAGAGTGAAAGACAAAACTGATGTCAGCGTGCTGGTGAAGCACCTTTATATAAATGGCCCTGTACCATCACTTTCAGAACTGATCGAGGCCTTTGTGGAGTCTGACGGAGCCACTTTCCAGCATGCTTGAACAATTACTGTTTAAAAATGTAGTGTTCAGTCTGGTGCCTGGGGTTATTAAAAAGGTGAGCAATCTGTAGTTAAAAAGAGCCTTTCTGAAGGGAAGTAACTTGATCATCTAGTTTTCCAGAAGCTGCCATGGATGATTAATGTTCCTAACATGCTGACTGGTTGCTTCATGTGATTAAATTTAGGCAGATGTAAGCTCGTCTTGTAAGCTATGTGAACATCCAATGTTGGCCAGCATATAGCGAAGATGATAGTGGTTGTGTTGTCCAAACTTTGAGTGCCAGTAACAAGTGTGTCTGCAATAAATGATGAAGTGACCATTCCAGGTTACACATAGAAAACCATATTACCTCAGAAGTTGATTTTAGTATTGCGGGCTGGCTTGTGGTAACGTGGGTCTTGGTGTTGAATTTAAATGAGCCCACACAACTGCATTTGTTGAACTTTGGCACAAGGTGAACATGAGTACATTTGGTCATTTTCTGCCTTGACTTTTTGATCACTTTAGTCTTTGTAGACGTTAAATGCAATGGGAGACAAATATATCCAGCTCTTTTCCAAGGATGGTAATTTGATAAACATGAAAATGAGTTGTTTCAAAGAGTGAGCTCTGCCAAACTAAATCTCTGAATATTCTCTGTCTCTGGCCTACCCCAAATTACTCCTCTCATCACCATCACTTGTATCAGATTCTCTGGCAGAGTCCATGAAGAAGCTAAGAGAAGAAGGACCAATCATCCAAGAGATCGGTGACCTCATGCTATCCAGGGTATGAATTAATTTGAGAGTGGTTTTATTCCAATTGATTTTAAGAAGTTTACACCTCTTGGGTCTGACTCTGCTGGTGATAATAAGTGTTGTGAATTTGTGAAAGAGACTGAAGTTACTTGTACCATCTGCTCATTGAAGCCTTAGGTAACTGTTAATATATCTGATGTTTGGTCCAGGTGCTGCTGAACGATTTAAACCTCAGTTCCTTTGAAGACACACTTTAGTTGAGGTCCTAAGGGAAACCATAGCCTGCCACTCTATAGTAGCGATCAATGCAGAAAAATAGCCATGGGAAAAATGGAGATGCTGAAATAAAAAACACAGCACCATTAAGCACTAGCATCATTTTAGACCTAGTAATCTGCAAACACTTTAGTTAATACATGGTGGAGGCCTATTGGGACAGAAGTGTGCAGCATTGTCTGTTTGACCCATATGGGAAGGGAGCTACAGTGTTTGGAGTTTAACATCCTTAAGTAGTAGTAGTACACAAGAAGAACACTTTTAACACTTACACATTTTCACAGATTACATCTGACAAGCTGTAGAGACACGATGGGGAATATTCATTACTGGTAGTAGGACAGAAGTCTCCAAGATGTTAATATTATCCAGTGTAGTGCCTGTCAACAGAAGGGCAGGATCTAATTCTCTGTCATCTGGGGAGGGCCAAACTAGCATTGAGATTCTCATAGTTGATATTTGCCGAGTCCAACAATACATATCATACATGGTGCACGATCCATGACAACTCAGATAAAAAATGCTTTTGTTCAAACAATTTTATTGAAAATAAAATAGGCAGTTACAGACAGATGGTGAAGACACACTACAGGGTACATTGTGTAACTTCATACGACCACATATGTAAACATTTGACGTATAGTCTAAGTAAATATAATGGAGCAATATTGTAAGTCTGGGCAGTGACCTCCACTCTGCTCGCAGAATTTGCAGAGTTTTCCGCACTCCGCGTTACGCGGAGCTCGCAGAGTCTTTTTCCTCACTCACGTTCGTCAACGTCAAGTTGGTGAGCGAGAAAAATCCACCTTCCGGCAAGATTTTTCCTCGTTCGCGATCGTCAACGTGAAGTTGGCAAGCGCGAGCGTGGAAAATCAACCTCCCGGCGAGATTTCTCAACGCGGGCGGTCAGATTTCTAATTGCGAGTGGTCGCGTATGCTCGCGACTGCTCGTGTTGAGAAACTGTCCGTTCGCGTTGAGAAAACTGCTGCTCGAGTAAAAAATCTACTCAAGCAGCAGAAAGGAAGCAGCGCCCGCTTGCGCTGTGCATGGTGCAGTTCGCGATGATTGCACAGTGCGGACAAGCACCTGGCGCTAAAAGTCACCACGAACGGCATTTATCTAACGCACTCCGTCGCTTGCGGAGCCCTGCGTAGCGTGGCGGAGTTCTTTTTGCACTCCACCCAAGCTTACAATATTGGCTGTTGGGATATCATTTGTCAAACATGGTGCTAAAATGAGAGGTACATTGAGAGCATATCTGAAGATAGTAGGGAGCTGAGTGTGGGATATCCAAATTAGATGAGAGTTGAGGTCCCCAAGTGTGCTCAGTATATATGAGGTGGGGAGTGGTCATCGGCCTCTCTAAACCACCAGTTGCCCTGAGCCGCTAAAAAGCTTTTTGGTGTTTGTGAAAATCTGGCATATTCAGACCTCCCCTGTTCTTGTTCAATTTAAGGTTAGGACCGGCTATCCTAGCTCTTTTCCCTTTCCAAAGGAAATCCTAGATATGCTTGTCCACGGCTTTAAAAAAGGTGGTGGAAAGATTTATGGGAAGCATGCTCAAGAGGAAGTTGATTAGTGGTGCAATCATCATTTTTGCTGTGCCCGCCCTACCCTACTATGTTATGTGTTTGGGGATCATGAATTTAGCAGGTCTTTTATTTTGGAAAGTGTATTGTTTTTGTTAATCGTGAGGGAGGATTGTAGATCTTCCCCAAACCAGGTGCCAAGGTATTTAAGTGCAACATTTTGCCATTTCAGGTCAGAGTTGCAGAGAATCGAGGGAGTACAGAGAATGTTCAAGAGAAAGATCTCAGTTTTGGAACGATTACGTTTATAGCCAGAAACTCGAGAGTATTTTTCAATTTCTGATATAATCTGAAGGATTGCTGTGTCTGCGCCTTCAGTGAAGATTAGAACGTCATAGGCGTAGGCCATGACTAGTTGCTTGCCTGATTGGAACGGTACACCTTTAATGTTATTGTTCTGTTTCAGGGAGGAAAGAAGGGGCTTGATTGCTAAAAGGAATAGGAGCGGGGAGTGTGGACATCCCTGCCTGGTGCCCTGTTCCAATTAAAATGAGTGTGATAGGCGACCATTTATTCTGACCTGCTTGGCAGCAGACCCAGATGTTATTCACAGCCTGTCTGCCTTTCGGGAATCCAGTTTGGGATGGAACGATAAGTTTTGATATTACCTTCTCTAATCTTCTTGCAAGGACTTTGGCGTATCATTTGCAGTCAATATTGATTAATGATATCGGTCTATAGTTTTTGACATCCTAGGCGTCCCTGCCCTCTTTAGAGATAACAACTATAGTGGCTTCTGAACCCGAGCCAGAGATACGACCCATGGAGGCATATGATATAAAGAGGGCAAGGAGTGGATCAGCTAGAATATCAGGGAAAGTTTGCAGAACTTCACAGAATACCCATCTTGGCCTGGAGCCTTCCCTGATGTGAAATACTTAATGGCAGAGCAAATTTCCTCCACAGTAATTGTGGCATTGAGAAGGAGTCTGTCTTCTGAAGAGGCTAGTGGTAGTGTACAAGATTTCAGGTACGAGACTTATTCCTCCGGGTTGATTGTTGCACTTGGAGTGTATGGATCTGAATAGAATTTAAGAAAAACCTTTAGGATCTCTTGTGGGGCAGTGAGAGTTACGCAGGCCTAGTTTTTGATGGCTGAGGGGATGGTTCTGTTTTTGGAGTATTTCAGATAGTTTGCTAAGGCCTTTTCGGCTCTATTTCTATTGGACAATTTCTCCACATTAGATATATCCATCCATTTCTGTGATCTTTTGCTTAGTATTTGATTATATTCGTATTGTAATTTGTGCAACTTAGGGACATCCTTAGAGTCAGCGGAGTGTCTGATGGATTCCATTAAGGTTAAAATATCTGATTCAATTAAGTCAAGGCATTTATTCAAGCATTTGTTTCTTTTGCTTTACCGGGTGTGAGAGTACTTTAGTGTTTAGTGAGATGATTCTATGGTCAGCCATCTGTTAGTAGTGTAGTGGTGCAGTTATATATGGCGATGTAGGGTAGCGAGGGAATGAGAATGGTATGTTCATGAGAGGATAGGGCCACTGTTTTGATTAGGAGAGTATACAATGTTTTGCTTGTATATGTACAGTTAACCTGTAGGGTATGATGTTGTATGTAGAGAAATGTGTGGGCAATGCAGTGACATTGAGGCATAACTGCAATAGAAATGGTATAAGGCATATATAGTATAGGATGTACGGGTAGCACTAAGATGAGGTATGGACATGCATTGAAATATTAGCAGCTGCAGTTGCTTGATACAAAATTTCCCTGAACAGCTGTACAGGGAATTGGTCTGAGAGGACGGATTTCTTGTAGACCTGGAACAGATAGTGGAGGATGAGAGAGAGGGGAGGAGAGCGAGAAAGAGAAGAGGAAAGGAAAGGAAATAAAATAGAATAATACAAAACCCCTGGAACTAACCCACCTACCCACCACCCTTACCCTGAAATGTAGACAGGACAGGACAATAAAACCTGTAAGGAAAACAGATGTGGCTGTCATATGGACATTGATAGCCTCCACTGATGAGGCACGAGCTGGTGGAGTAAGTACAATATTACTGGTGTTATAGATTGTCAGATTACATTTAACACAGTAAAAGAAAGCACTTATATTCCCCAAAATTTCAGTGTCATCTTCTGTGCTGGAGGAGATCTCTTTGTTGGCACTCAGTGTGTGCAACCAAACAGTGAATATGGAGCACAGTGTTTAGAGATAGTCAGAGTCACTCAACTGAACTGTTTCCAGTTATTCTAGTGTGACATATCAAGCAGCCTACAGCAGAGCATGAAACAAACGAAGGTGTATCTAGTTTTTCCCCCACTAATGTATATCATGTGTCCAAGCTGTGATATCTCTAATGTTCCTATGGATTTCCTTCAAAAGAAAAGTACTTTCCTTCTATCCCAGCCTGTATGGGCCATAGGTCTTGCTTTATTGCACTCACACTAGTTTCTATCATACTGCTTAAGGGTGACTCTTTGTAACCTACAGGATATCAATGAACATAGGACTTTACTGCAATTTCATAGTCCATTTTTGTACTTTCATCTCTTACTTTGTATGTGTTTCAGTTCATTCTGTGGGCTCAAACATTTTAAATACAATGTGTGTCTTTGAAGTCTGACATAAATAAGAGAGAATATAATGATTTCTCAAGGATTCTTTAGCCTGAACTGTCAATCAACTGGCTTAAATGTATCAAAAACATAACATACAGAGGATCATAGGCTATTAGATATTGTCTAAACTGGGTCTCTTTCCAAAACACTGAAGCAAATCAGCTCTCGTTTCTATATGCTATTCTTTTACACATTGTAACACCAGACTTGTGTTTGTTCTCAAACCGGTAGACTTGTGATCTGTTTGACCAGTGACTACTCATTGTTTTCATGTGGTTCAAGATTTGAACTATTTTGTAGTTTTAGATGGGGTTAGAGGGGTTAACAGGTAGGTGCTTTGGATTGTTGATGTTTAGCAATGAACGTTAAAGGGACATTTCCTTTGAAAAACATCCTGTTTGCTCCAGATGGGATTCTTCTATAATACTATCTTACTGCAGACTAACACTACTCTCCAGATATGATGACTCTCACATTTCGATGCTGGAGTCCGGAGAACTTGAGTTTTCTGCATTGTCATGAAGATTGGCAGTAATGGCTCATTACTACTAAAAAAGTCCTCAAGAGTCTCCAAAACTAGTCACAGATATGATATGTTGCAGCATCATTACCAATCTGAATTTAGACCCAGGTGAGTAGCAGGTGATAGAGAAATGGTTCCCTTTCAGTGCCATAAAGCAGGAAATATACACTGTGTAATGATTAGTATTATGAGCTATTATTCTGAAAATCATGAAAAAAGGCTTATCATTATAATGAAAACTTCAGCAATTAAAAATGGTATGAGACTGAATATGAGATATTAATCAATCATTCAATCAGCTTTATTTCGACAATACATGTCATAAAAGCATTGTTACTTAAGATTTAGATATATAAGAATTAAAAAAAGAGATAAAATATTGTTCATATATGTGCAAATAAGCGTTAGACATCAACTCTTCATAATACAATGAGAGAAAAATACATGTCATAAAAACAGCAAAGTATATAAATAAGCATAAAAAACATTAAGATAATGGACCCGGACCAATGCACAGGGATAATATACTGGTTCCACATTGTGGAGCGGGACAAATTCCACAGTGTGGTTTAAACAATCTCACTGTTTTCAGTTAGGTTCCAGCATTGTTTCTTGCTGTTTTGCTAAAGAAGACTGCAATTTCGATCTTATGGTCCATATCCATCTTAAAAACTTAGCAACAGGAATTGCATAGCGGGGAGAGGGATCTGTACACAAAATTCTCAGGGCAACATTTCTATGTCTGGTACCTAGGTGCTTGCAGATCGGAGAGAGCCATATCTTACGAATGCCTACATAGGCAGGACAGACAAACAGCACGTGGTGGTAGGTTTCAACATGCTCTATACAATGGGGGCATTTATTATCTACAGATAAGAACTAGTTAGAAGTGAACGATTTTAATGGGAGGGAGCCCGCTCTGAACTGAAAATAAAGTTTCCAATCAAAGGGCTTTGAAATTGTGTCCCAATAGAGCTCAAGGCTTGGGCCGGGTTTGAATGTTAAGAATCTCCCTGTCAGGGTAGTGCTGTCCTTCATTCTGATAATATTTTGCCCAACCATTTCCCAATTGCTTTCCTTAATTTCTGCTTTAGTGGGAAGCTGAGTGGTAGATGGGTTTTCCAATAGGTTCGACATTCCCATGCTGATCAAAACACCTCTGATGTCATGTAGCCAGCCGATTTTACGAAAGCGGTCAGCCTCAATGACATCCCTAAGAGCATTGGCATTGAAGGCCAACTCAGGGGTAGACACATTCTACGCAAATATAATTTGGGGCATAGCCTAGCAATGTATACCACTGATTTCCTTCCTATGTCATTAAGCATAGGTGTCACGGGGTACTTTGCGGCAAGCTAGTGATCATTCAAAGAAACCTATTCTCTGCTGTGGCGAGCTGGGTCATTTTCTCAAAGCCCCATAATTCCGACCCATATATAGGACCAAGCTCACCACTTTTGTATTGTAGATCTGCAACACCAGGCTTACTGGCTTTGTCAGAGATGTTTTATATTAATTGTTTAAAGCACCAGCTAGTTGGTGATGTTTCAGTGCCATAATTTCAATGTGAGGCCCCCAGCTCATTTTGTTCTCCAGTAAGATTCCTAGACATGTGAATGCATTTACCTGCTCTAGGGGCTCCCATCCAAATGTACCCTACCCCTAAATGCTCTTTGCTGAATAAAAGCCAAAAATTTAGCTTTGGTTGCATTGATTTCTAACTCTCGTGTTGTTGCAGAAATCTTCAAAACGTGTTAACGCACGCTGTAGCCCACTAGGAGTTTTTGAGATGATAAGTGTGTCATCTGCAAACATTAGAATCGGAATCTTTAGGCCTGCTAAGACCGGAGCATCTGTGGGAAAGGTAGCTAAAAATTGGGAGATTCCATTTATAAAAAGGTAAAATAGTGTAGGGGCCATTAAACACCCTTGGTGAACTTCCTTTTCAACTGGGAAGGGATCAGTTACATTACCCTGTGAGACCCAGCAAATTTGTGCAAAATTGTTCTCATGTAGTCGAACAATGAGAGATAGCAGGTCCGGGGGTATTCCCAACTCCTGGAGGACCAAACATAGCTTGTTACGTGAAACTAAATAAAACGCTGACTTTAGATCTACAAAAGCATACATGCTGCCCTTGCCTAACACAACAGTCCGCCAGTATATTAACAGAAAATGAACGACTTGGTCTATTGTACTGATATGTGCACGAACACCCGCCTGAAAGGGGGTTAGGATATCATTAATATCAATCCACTCCTCAACCTTTGCCAGGACGAGGTGGGCTACCATCTTTTGAATTGAGTCGATTAGGCTTATTGGCCTATAGTTACCTGGCAGAGACCTATCACCCTTTTTATATATTGGTATGATCTCTGCACCCCTCCATGAATCAGGGATGGGAGCACCATGAGCAATAGCGTTTGCTAACAACATGATGTACCTGGCCCAGTTATCCTTTTCGTGTAAAAAGACATCAGCTGGGATACTGTCAATGCCAGGAGCTCACCCCATAATTGCACTAAAGGCAGCTCTTACTTCTACAAACTCGAAAACCAGGTCAGTTGTGTACAGATAAATTGTAAAGGGCTCGCCTTCATATTCGTCATTGTTGGCATATTGTTTGGCAAAGTGTTTAACCCAAGAGTCTGGGGCTACATGATTTTGCAGTGGTAGAGAATGTCCACCCCTACCCCATTTCACTAAGTTCCAAAAATGTTGGAGTTTATTTCTTGTGCACGCCAATTTAAGGTCTTGCCATCTGTTTTTGTCCCATTCCTTTTTAGCACTGTCCTGCACTTTCCTATAGCTTTTCCTAGCTTTTTGGATACTGCTTAAATTTTTCAATCTGATTGCCTCCACTAGAGATTCGCGAGCTTGCTTGCATTCTTTATTGAACCAGAGATGCAGTATCTTAACGCAATTATCCTTAGCTCTAAAGAGTCTGAAGAAATAGGTTCGCATTTTATCAAATAATTTATTATGGATAGTTGCTATGGCATTAGGTGCCTGTGTATTATACAGGTGCACCTCCATGTCTACTGCTGCATGCTCAACATCCCTGGTAATATTAGACAATATATATGGTTTTTCCACTATCTTGGGCCATTTGACTCGTTGCATATCATTGGAGGTTAAAAAATCTCTAGTGCATGTCAAATTGGAGTGGTTTGTTGCCTCGTTTAGTTTCACAACTTCGAATATAGAACTCAATGGGTTATGGTCCCTCTCAACTCGCTCTGTTATAGCCATGTAGTTTAGGGTAGGCCAGAATATGAGATACTCCTCAAACATCATTCCATGCAAATCCATAAGAAATTAATCTAAAATTCCCTAACTGCTATGTAGAATTCTATTATTATTGTGTATTTTGCTGCTGAGCCACGTAACCCTGCATGAATTTTAACCAAAAGGGCTTCATTTCATTGTCCTATCTGCCAGTCTCTCTCCTAGCAACCAGTTTTTCTCCGCCCTTCTCAAAGTTAGGTCAGTTTTATGTTTCTCCTTCTTTGGTATCTCTATGGAGAAGGTGTGGACCTGCTTGCTCACAATTCGCTTGGAAGCTTGTGGTTGCTATACTAAGCCAGAAACAATGGAGAAGCCTTCGCAGCACATCAGCTGTGAACATTCAGCAGGAATGGAACAGTCCTGTTTTAGTGGAAGCATCGTGAGCCAAATACTTGTCAATTGTGCGCACACAACCAAAAACAAAAATGCATGTTAACGCTAAAGCCTGATTTCACCCCTACATGCGTAAGCTAAATAAGTCATGCACTCAACAATATTTAATGCATAGATGCATATCTTGCTAGTATTAGTCAAAGCTTGTATTCCAAGTCAATATTGTGAAGTATAGAAAAGTGTGCCTGCATCTGACTGCTGTACACATTAATTTCTCAGGAAACATTTGGAAAAGCAACATAGATCCATTATCAGCCCTGTCCTCCACAACAGTCTCCATCTTAATGTCTGGTTCATGGAGTGTGATTCAACTTTATAAATCTCTGCTGGTTTTCCTCTTTCTTAATGTGTGGTTGATGGATCATTAATCAGCATTGTAAATCCATGCGGATGGGACTGGCTTTCTGTCTTATCTTTCTTCTGCCTGATCCCTGACCTAAGAATTGCACTTCATTTAATACTTATTTACAACCAACAATGTTGTCTCATAAGTAGGTTTGAAATAAAGCATCTTAAACCTGGACTCCCCTAAATAATCTCCTGTCTTATGGATGTCCTTCAGTTTAGCACCTGAGACGAATGCCTAAGATGTTCAATTGGCCCCTGTTTTTGTGGTCCCCTGATTGAAAGATGTCTTTTTGGCCCTATTGAGTCACCCATATCATCACTTTCATTAGGTGTGTGATGAATTATGGGCAAATAATTTTTCAGAGCTGTCAATATATGCTGGCATACCTTGGATCTCAATAATATGGTAAACGGCAAACACTCTTTCAGCCAGTGGACTACATGCAAATTTGGATAATCCATAAAGGTCTGGCCTTGACTTTTTTCAAATGTGGCTTATCTTCTGGATCAGTTGGTGATAAATTACTCCAGTGAAAAAAGGGGGAGTCCCATAAGAGCTGGAAATCACCCTTGCCAACTTGAATAGAGAACATGTCTGTACCACTGGCACTTTATGGTTCCTTATCTGAGCCCTGTCTAAGCCAGAACTCTGGGAATTATTGTGTATGGAAGAACGGCCGAATTATTAGGCCTTTTTTAAATTCAGGATAAAAAGTCCTGCATTCTGTGAACAACAATGTTGTGCGACCAGCAAGCTCCTAACTTCACTCTTAATGTCAGTTATTCTGGTTCAAAGTAGTCTTGATCGAGTTTATCCTGAATAGTAGAAATTCCATCTCTTGTTTTGGGGTCATATCTTACTCTTTGAATTGATGGTTAATCATGGGTTATACTTGTACAGCAGGTGTAAGGTCTTTCAGTTTCTTCTCATCCTAGGACATGAATGTTCATGTCATCTAGATGTATTATCACTCTGATACCTATACACCAGGGAGTTAAAAATATTAGTTTCAAGAGTTTTGTGACACTCAAATTCCTGATAAGATGTCCAGAAGCCCTTCAAAACTGTACTCAAGAAGGAGCTAGTGACAGCAACGAAAGAACAAACTAAAATGGAGGATCGTTATTTAATGCAAAGAACAACTTTGTGGAGAAATTTACATTATCTACTTGTATTTCACTATGTCTCTGTGATGTGTAGTTGTAAAATGCTGCTGACATCAATTGTAAATAAATCAAGATAAGTTGTAATCCTCATTCCCCTGTTGTGATAACTTAAATCATGTAAAGAAGCACATTGTTGAAGTAGCACAATTTCATAGTTCAGCAATGTCATAGTTGATTACTTTTTGAGGTCAAACCCCTTCTTACCAGCCCAAGGAAGGAATACACTGTCACATCTGATGTGTTCTATGTGGAAGTTGCAGATATTACTGTATGAGAAGATATTTCTGCTAAATCATTGAACTCTACCGATATTTTGGAAAAGACAGGCAATGTCCACATTAGGAATACATTATTTCAAAATAGTGTCACTCACTACCCATGCAGGTATTGCAGGTATCAAATCTTTTAATGCCTGTAGTTCTGCACCAAGTCAGATGTGTGGCTAATCATGCATTCAAACAATAGTAATCTGTAGCTGACCATTGTTAAATTATGAATAATCATCATTTGCCCACGTAAATACGATGTTAAGAGGCTGTTGGAGATTGGGCTGAGCTGAATGGAAGTTCAGACTGTCCCCCTCTCTACCACTGATGTTGTTGTGATAGCCTCAATCCAGATCCCTGGCAGGCCATTGGCAAGATGCCCATTAGCTTCCTCCCTGGCAGACTCTGCCCACTGGAAGCTTGCGGAAAAGATGGGGAGTGGTTTTGGTTTGGAAACCTAGGGTTGAATAGGGGAATTGCAAATCTCCCTGTTAACAGTTTGCAAAGAACTCAGATTTCAAAATTCCAAAGTGTATATTTCTAATTAATTATTTTGTGGTAAACATTGATTTGCAGATCAATGGTGTCACTTTTTTGTTGTCATTCCTCATTTTAGGAACTTGCTTTTTTATTCGGATATGTTTACATAGATAATTCAACTTCTGTTTGGGAGACTCCAGTAATGGGCTAGATATCTGGATCCCTCAGATGTCTGAGATGCAAACATGGGGGCCTATTAGGATGGCGGGCGGACTTTCGTCCGCCCGCCACCCTAGCGGTGCTGGGACCGGCCGCCAGTGGTGCAGCGGTCCCGCACCAGCGATTAGGATGCCACCGCCACCGTGGTGGTGGCATCCTCCATTCCCAGCATTGTGGCGGGCGGTGCACACAGCACCGCCTGCCACAATGCTGGTAATGCACTGTGTGCATTGTCATGCACAAGGTGACAGGCACCGCACGGTGCCTGCCACCTTGTCCATGACAATGTAGGGGGGTACCATAGGTACCCCCCATGTGCACCCCCCACCCCCCAATACCCTGGGGGCCCGCAACGGGCCCCCAACAGCAAACTCCGCATGCCTTTTCGTGGCGGCATTGCCGCCACGGAAAGGCTGCTTCCCGCACCCATGCTAATATGGATGGCGGTGTCTAGCAGACACCGCCACCTTATGTAGCCCCTTTTCCGCCCGGTCGACTGGTCAACCGGCGGAAAACCGGCGGACGGTCTCTCCGTCCGCCGGGGTCCCCCCCGCCATACTAATATGGCGTGGGGAAAATGGGTGGCGGGCGGAGGGAAATGTAGGGCGGATCGCCACCACCATGCGGGCGGTGGCGATCCGCCCTACATCGTAATGACCCCCATGGTTTGTGGGCAGGGGAGGTGATAAGTCTCTTTCTGTCTTGGAAGTCGAATGATTTTTATGCATCTTTGTTTTGGAGCCTTTACTCATTTTGAGTTAGACTTTGAATTGGTTTGCACACATTTAAGATCAGTTGCCAGATATATTTGTGATCTTCCATAATGGGCCCATATGGAGTTATTTTAAAACTTTATTTGTATTCCAGTTGTGCTTAATTTACATCAAGCATTTACATTACACTTCTATCTAACATGCACAATGTTTGCACTTGCTGTATTTGTATACATTCTGCATTAGGGTGCTGGATGTGTATGTTTAGTTTTTACATTGCACCTAAAAACACATACAAAGTAATTGTTATATGTAGTGTGATTTTTATATTGTCAGACATGAACCCTTGATCTGTTTTGTTAGATGTGTTTTTTAGAAGAATAGACTTTGGCACACTTCCATAGAATTTAATCCACTACAACACTTGGATTGGCAGAAAGCTTTGAACATGATACAAGAAGAAGTACAGGAGGGGTAAAATGGTGGCCAGCTAGCACGCCAGGCCGATGGCTTCTGCATCTTGGGCGCATTCAACCGTAATGTGGTGATAGCATTCAATTAATTCCACTAATCTCAGAGCTGCTGATTAATGAGATTGCATGGGCAATTTGACAATCCCACCTCCTAGTATGCATTGAATGCTCTATTGGCGCAGGGTAGAGCGCAAGTAAAAAAAAAAGAGCTCCAGGTCTCTACCGAATACACAGAACTGGATGCCATAGGAGCCGCAGGTAAAAATAGATATACATTAAGAAATGCTCGGCTAGGCCCAGGTTTGTTGCAGACTAAAGGGAGAGGGTTTGATGATCAGCAGCAGAGCAGGGTGATTATTTATCCCCCCCCCCCGGCTATAGCCACTTCTACAAAATCTCTCTCTGTGTCTATTCCAGAACAGGCTCTGTTCTAGGCAGGGAAACAGAAAGATAACAGAGATATTAGCGATACAGCAGGCACACCAGGAGGGAAAATCAAAATCACACCGTCTTTAAGATCTTACTTTAAAAAGATATTGAAACTCAGACCAATCCAACTAAATCGATCTGCCCTGCAATTATTCAAAATATGGACCAAAGTAATTTAACCCAATCCACTCAGCCTACGCCAGTATGTGGGCCAGGTCTCCCTTTCTTAAATCGATTTCAGGTTCTCTTTCAGGATCCCACAGGGGGATAAATCCGTAAAGAAAATTTCAATTGACCCCTCGCGAAGAGAAGATGGGAACACCAAAAAACATAGATCAAGTAGATATGGGCTCCTTACTACTGACACTTTCAAAAGAGATTAAAGCCAAACTTGCAATTTTCAGAGATCAAACAGGCTAAAATAGAGGAAGCCTGTGGAAAGCTTGAGACTAAAATGGTAGACATCACACAAAGTTTATCCACTATGGAAGCCTTGCTTGGAGGATTACGGAAGTAAGTTAAGAGCAATTATAAGGAGATTCAAGTCTTGAAAGCAAGGGAAAATGAGATCAGAGAGAAACTGGAATCTTTGGAAAACAACTCTAGGAGAAACAATTTAAGGTTTCTAAATGTCCCAGAGGGAGCAGAAGGTGGAAACTTAAAGGGGTTTGTCATGGATCTGATCAAAGAGTGTGTTTGGTAAACCAGCTCCCTAGACCTCGAGCAGGACATACAAAGGATGCATCAAGATCAATTTAAAAGAAGCCCAAACAGAGAGAAACACAGGAAAATGTCATTAAACTTCCGTACTTATGCAATAAAAGAGCTAATCCCTACAGAAGCCTTGAAAGCAAAAGCTTTAGAAAAATGATTGGTCCTTCTCTATAAGATCGGATATAGAAAAAGTTCCTCAAAATGGGAGTTAGACAAACACATTCAGGAATTGAAGTCGCTGGGTGCAAATTTGCAGTTGAAAATTCCCAATGACATTAAGAGCCATGTGGAACAATAATATGCACAATACAAAACAGAATTCGGAGGTTGACGCTCTAATAAACCAGATAAAAATGCAGCAAAATAAATAGAAAATAAACAGGAGAGTAGAAGCTCAAGTGGTATGAAGTACTATCCTTTTTGGATACACGGAGGGTTCCCCAGTGGGGTAGGGGAGGGGCAAGCTGGGGGGGTGATGTAACTAAGCACAGGGTGGTGAGCCTGTGGGAAACAAATGTAGTCCTCATTTATGACAGGGATTCTGAGATGGATTGGGAAACTGTTTGGGCTGGAATTATCAGGGAAATGATAAAGGAAGTAAGGAAGGTTCACAACATAAGGGTATTAACCTGGAACATAAATGTTATGAGGGTACCAAGCAGAAGAAGGAAGATTTGGGGATTTCTGAAGCTTTCTGATAATGACATTAAAATACTCCAGGAAACATACTTACATCAAGAAGAATGGGGGAAATTTTAAAGAGACATAAATGGATTAAAGAATTTGCTTGCACCAATTAGTCTTGTAATGTGAAAGGGGTGGCGCTTCTATTTAAAAACTCTGCACAAGACAGGTTCATAGCAGATCCTGGGAAAGATGACTAATCATTAATGTCAAAATTTACAGCATAGGGTATTCATTTTTTGGGTACTATGGTCCTAATGTAGATGACCTAACCCCGCTTAGGGAGCTGTACAAACACCTAGCTGATATAAGGAACTATGTAGTTGTGGGGGGAGATTTTAGTACACTACTAGACCCAGTTCTAGATAAATCTACCACCAGACCAATGGTCAACTCACCATAGATGAGAGAGTGTGCTCACCATTTAATGAAAAATCTGTGTTTAATAGATGTTTGGCCACAGAGGGCGGGTTTGAGGAAAGAACAAGAAATATGGCCATGCCTCCAGAATAGACTTTTATTATAGATATGAAGTTAGGGAATAAGATAAGAAAGATAATCCATCAACCAGAGCATCTCTCAGATCATACTGCGGTTAGACTGGAACTCTCTCTCTCAAGTGCCTCAATTCTGTCTAAATGGACCTTGGATAGAGCATTATTAGGAGAGCAGGAGATTATAAACGCTCTGAAAAGAGCTACTGTAGTTTGATCTAAACGAAAACCCCTTGCATGTTATATGGGATGCTTATAAAGCCTTTATTCGAGGGAGACTGATTAGTTATGGGGCACATAGAAGGAAAGAAAGTAACAATAAGGTTAGAGAGTAAAAGCTGAGAATAGGAATAATTCATAAATAGCTGGCAAGTTTTTAGGACCCCGTGTAAAAGTAAACCTACAAGATAACTTTAAAGAGGCTAAGGGTCGTTTGGCAGAATATCTGGACGGAGTGGTGCAGAGTAGGTGGAATGCCTGCAAGTTAGCACATTATGAATACCGGGTAGGTTGTGGGAAACTTCTGGCTCAGAAGACAAGGCAAAAAAGCGCTAGAAATATGATTGAGGAAGTAGAAATTAACGGCACCAGAGAACGATGTTCAGAGGACTCTGATATTGGGAGGATGTTTGCGGGTTTGTTCCGAATTTTACATACCAACGATTCAACAGCACTAAAAGAAGAAATAGAGAGTTGGTTGAAGGAGGACAGTCTTCCTAGGTCAGATCAGGGCAAACAGCTCTATATAATCAAGAAATTACTACACTAGAAGTAGATAAAATTCTTAGAGGGTTAAAAAAAAGGGAAAGGCGCCAGGCCCTGATGACATACCAACTGAGCTATATAAGGCCCTAAAAGAGGAACTCACACCTGTTTTGACCAGCTTAATAAATATAATATACATGAAACAATCTCTCCCCCCCAACATTGTGGAATGAAGTGACAATAACAATAATCTTAAGGCCTAAGAAAGATTTTTCTAAATGTGAATTGTATAGACCAATATCCGTGCTTAATAACAATTAAAAAATATACACACAAATACTAGCTAAGAGATTGGACAAAGTAATAGGAAATATTGTCCATAAAACCAAAAAGGCTTCAAGAAATACAGACAGCTCTACAAGCTCACCCATGATTTGGTGAGCGCAATAGATGTGGCCACGGTAACAAATGGTCCACTGACCGTCATAACGGTAGATGCTGCTAAGGCCTTTGATAGAGTTAGTTGGCCATTTCTATATGAAGTCATCAAGCAAAATGGTTTAGATGAAAATTTTCTGGAAGCAATTCGATCTATTTATATCACTCCAACAGCTAGGATATTGGTCAACGGTTCTCTTACTGTGCAATTCCAACTAGGAAGAGGCACTCAACAAGTGTTGCCCATTGACTCCTCTACTGTTTGATCTTTATGTTGAGCCCTTGGCCGAAGGATTAGGAGAGAACAGGAAATTCTACCCTTTTAATATCATGACTGGGTTAAAAAAAGAGGGTTATATTACATACAGGATTTTAAGACTTCCTTCCCCACATTATTAAGCCTATTAAACAACTTTGGGAGAGTTTTAGGTTATCTAGTCAACGAGGAAAAAACTGAAATCATGAGCTTGAATGGTCCAAAGGATAACCCATTAGTAAAGACAGAAATTAGGTACCGAGGAGTATGTGTGGTGAAAAACCTGGATAAAATGGCACATATAAACTTTAGTAGGCTCCTATTGGAAACCAACAATCTCCTGCATCTATGGGCATACCTTCCTCTTTCTATTTTGGGGAGAACTAATTTAATTAAAATGATGATGTCTCAAAACTCACTTTTATTTTTAACACACTCCCTTTACATTTCAAAAGGTGCAGAGACAGAATATCGAGTAAAAAATATTGAGTTGCACAAATATTGAGTCATTAATATCGTGGTTCAGAAATATCGACAGCAAGAATATCGTGGTCAAGAATATCGACTTAAGGTAAGTAATATTGTTTTTAAAAATATCGAAGCATTTAATATCGTTTGCAAAAATATAGTTAAAAATATAGTTTTTTAATTAATGTTATGTATTTTAGGATATATTTGATATTTATGTGATATATGTTTCTTTGTATAAGAATTGTTTGTATTTTTTATATATGTGTTACATTTTTAGTAGTTATAAAAAGAAATTATTTGAATTTTGCGTTTTTAGTTCCGTAGCGGGTTGTGGGTTTATAGGGGAGTAGGGTGGGAAGTAATTTAATTATATTAAATGTATTGATTATCTTTAATTTATTATTATTTGTTTAATTGAGATGTTATAGTGTTAAATGTGTAAAGTTATTTATTTTTAATTTATGAATTAATAAATGGTTGTTAATTAATTTAAACTATTTAATTGGTAATTAATTATGGTAGTTGTGTCATTAATTTCAGGTGTGTGTTGTGGTGTTTATAGGTGTAAAGGGTGGGAAGTAATTTATTTTTAATTTATGAATTAATAATTGTTTGTTAATTAATTTTAATTAATTAATTGGTAATTAATTATGGTAATTGTGCAATTACTTTTAGGTGTGTGTTATGGTGTTTATAGGTGTAAAGGGTGGGAAGCAATTTATTTTTAATTGATGAATTAATAATTGGTTGTTAATTAATTTAAATAATTAATTGGTAATTAATTATGGTAATTGTGTAATTAAGTTTAGGTGTGTGTTGTGGTGTTTATAGGAGTAAAGGGTGGGAAGTAATTTGTGTTTAATTAATCAATATATATTTGTTAATTAATGTTAATTATTTGATATTTATTATGGGTAATTGTTTATTTTTGTGTGTGTTGTTTTTGCTTTAAAAGGGGTAAAGGTTGGGTATTAAATACATTTCAATTATTTAATTATGAGTTGTTGATAGTAATAGTTTTTAATTTAAAAACAAGTTTTAATTGTGTTTTATTATTTTACAGTTTAATTTAGGTGTGCGTTGTGGATATTATAGTTTTAAAGTGTGTGTAGTCAATTCATGTTTATTCGTTTTTTATTAATAATATTCTTTTAATTGATTATTAATTATGTTAATTATGGAAATACTTTTAATTAAAAATGTTGAAGTGTTTTGTTATTGGTGTGGTGTAATAGGGTAGGAAATAAAATAAATACATTTATGTTTTAATTAGTTTTTTGGTTTGTAAATATTTTCTAGTTTAAAAGAATTATTTTTTTATAAAGGTATTTATTATTTTATTTTATATAATATTTGTAGGTTTTTGTTATATGTAATTAATATTATAATATGTGTTCTTTTTTATATGTTTAGTATATTTGAATTTTTATTTTTTAAATATTGTTTTAATTTTTTTTTAATACAATTATTTTTTAAACTGTTTGACTGTGAATAGTAAATTTTGTTTCTCTGCTATCCAACAATTTCCCTAATGTTGCACTCATTGGAGTTGGAATAGTAATTTTTACCCCTCCGCTATCTAGCACTTTCCCTACTGTTGCACTCACTGTATTTGGAATAGTAATTTTTACCTCTCCGCTATCCAACACTTTCCCTACTGTTCCACTCTCTGGAGTGGGAATAGTAATTTTTACCCCTCCACTATCCAACACTTTCCCTACTGTTGCACTCACCGGAGTGGAAATAACATTTTTTACCCCTCCGCTATCCAACACTTATCCTACTGTTGCATTCAGTGGAGTGGGAATAGTAATTTTTACCCTTCCGCTATCCAACACTTTCCCTACTGTTGCTCTCACTGGAGTGGGAATAGTAAATTTTACCCCTCCGCTATCCAACACTTTCCCTACTGTTGCACTCACTGGAGTTGGAATAGTAATTTTTACCCCTCCGCTATCCAATACTTTCCTTACTGTTGCACTCACTGGAATGGGAATAGTAATTTTTACCCCTCCGCTATCCAGCACTTTCCCTACTGTTGCACTCAATGGAGTTGAAATAGTAATTTTTACCTCTCCGCTATCCAACACTTATCCTACTATTGCACTCAGTGGAGTGGGAATAGTCATTTTTAACACTCCGCTATCCAACACTTTCCCTACTGTTGCACTCTTTGGAGTGGGAATTGTAATTCCCCCCCCTCCGCTATCCAGCACTTTCCCTACTGTTGCTCTCACTTGAATGGCAATAGTAATGTTTACCCTTCCGCTATCCAACACTTTCCCTACTGTTGCACTCACTGGAGTTGGAATAGTAAATTTAATTCCTCTGCTATCCAACACTTACCCTACTTTTGCACTCACTGGAGTGGAAATAATTATTTTTACCCCTTTGCTATCCAACACTTTCCCTACTGTTGCACTGATTGTATTGTGAAATGTAAGTTTAAATATTTTTCTAATAGTTTAATGATGTAATGTATTATAGATTTTTGTATTTTAAATCATTAATATATATTTTTATTTTTTATATTATTTTAAACTTTTAACATAAATTAAAAATAATAGTTTATTAATTGTTTTAAAGTAAATATATATGTATAAATTATTATGTTTGTGTGTTTATTTTTTTATTTGTTATATTTTATTACAATGTATATTACATTTATTTTATTTTGTTAATATCATATTTAATATATTTAATATATATTATTTTATTTTATATTTATATAAAAGTCGATATTTTATACATCAATATTTTTTACATTGATGTGTCAGTGAACCATTTTAAAACAGAGTGGTTTAAGAATCTTCATGGGGAACCAAGTAGCTTTATAAGGGCGAATGAAAGTGTTAGAATTGCTTGGGAAAAGCTGTGCAAAAAGAAGATATAAGGTGGCATAGCATTCCTGGACTTTCAGCTCTACTATTGGGCTTTTCAACTGAAGAATGCAAGACTTCTACTAACAAATAGTTATCAACATGTAATCCTGCATTATCGAGCACTAACAAAAGATCTCCCCGATGAAGTTAATTTCTTTATTTTTTTAATTTGGGCACCCCAAATAATTTAAGAAGGTTAGATTCAGAGTGCTAAGTACGTCATGTAAAGTGTGGATCCAGGTCAGAAGAATCTTGGGAATCCCTAACTACAGCAATATGGCTCCGATTTGGAACTCTCCCCTCCATGCTTACAAGATGTCCTAGCTACCCCGATGCAGACTGCAGGAATAGAAAGATGGGGCCAGCTGTTTGAAGAGGGCTCCCGGAGCTCTTTGGACTCTTTATCCAAAAGTACCAACAACAGGCTCTCTAGGTTTAAATACTATCAACTAGCCAGCTGGCCCAAGGACAACTTAATATAGGGATTAGAACAGAATGGGAGGAGGAACTACAGAGTGTTCAGATACATAGAAAGGAAGTATCCAAGTGGTGCTGAATCCTGGTATAAGGTGAAGATGGCCTCCTACTTTGCCAGAGAAGATGTGGAAAGCGGACCTGCCGTCGTCAGGAATTCACACCTATGGCTACTATCTATGTCTACATTATGATCAATGGTGAGATCTGCACCCCTAAGGAGAAACTATTTGTTCACCATGTACAGGGCCTATTGGTCTCCAAAACAATGCTCGAAGCTGGGAGGTCAGAAGAAGAGCTGCTGCCCAAAATGTGCCTTGTAGAATGCAAATGATATCCATCTTCTATGGCAGTGTCCAGGTATTCAAATCTTCTCGCATGAAATAGATAAGGCGTTAACAGAAATATTAAGAAAAGATATAGAGGTAAGCCTCCCATTGGTTATTTTGGGGATTTTAGAAGGTGGAGGGTCTGATCAAAGATGGGGAAAGCTACAATCTCAGTTACTTTTTATGCTAATAATTATAGCATGCAGGGAAATCTGTATTAAATTGATATCCAACACCTTATCTACTTGCACAGATTGGGTTGATTCGGCAAAACACATTGTCAGGATGGAATGTGTAAATGGTCCAAAATAGAGGATAAAAATGTGGGAACACCTTTTTTTATAACTCAACACGTTTTGGTTAATTAAATGATGATAGTCTAATGATTAAAGACAAACTTCAACATAGGAGGAGTTGAGCAGTGGCTCCTGCAAACCGTCTAAAAGTTGTTTGAAGGAGGCTAAACGAAGGATGTCAAAACACTCAGTTGTTTTAATTTCACCTGGTGGCTCTTGAAATGTACCTCCCTCCTACTGTCATATATGAGGACTAAAAACAAACAAAAAAACTAAAGCTTTGAGCATTTGATGAATTTCTGGTTTATGGCTTTTTTTAATCTATCTAGTTTGATGGGTCTGCTGGAAAGGAGATAAAGCAGGAAGCTGCAAGGTTTTGCTGTTTTCAGTCTTATGCCCTGGAGTTGATCAAAACCAAACAACAGAAGGAGCCCCGATTTAACCTATTCATGCAGGTATGTCTTTCTGCTTATAGTCCCTATCCTGCCCAACAGAATATCTGTTTACATCAATGAAGTTTTTTCAGGGTTGGTAAGGTCTTTGTGTAAGATAAGAAGTGATTATATCCTGGAGGCCTTTTGTTTATTTTAGTATTTGAGGTCCAAAATAAATGTAAGGTTTGTCTCTTTGATGCATACTTTTTCAGCATTAGATCATTCATAGATCCACGCAATTGTGATACTTTTAACATACCTGCCTAGCTTCATTTTGGGTGACCACAATTCTGCCAATGAGATGAAAATGCTTCAGAACTGCCCCAGGAGGCTATTTCCAAAATCTTTTCTGCATGTTTTATGACAAGAGTCCTCAAAGTGACATGTGATCTTTTTAGAGCATTGTGTTGATGCTGCTGATATTTGTCCAAGTTTCAGCTGATGTAACTTTGTTCAAATTTCTACTAGGTTCATTTTAGATCCATTAAGCAGCACTTTGGTTCTGTAGCTGACGGTAAGTGAGACATTTCAGTGTTCTTTTGTCTACAGTGCACTGATTGCTACTGTAACTGATGAGCAGGAAAATCAATGAATGATACAATACTGGAACAAAGTTCTGTGCTGCAATTGCAGTTCTCCAGCGGTAATATATTTGAGAGAGTCAAATATAAGCCCTCCTCCTCTCTGGCAGTGTATGTACGACACACATACTTGGAAGTCGGAGGATGCCTGTGGAATGTGTGGGATGATGGGTGGAGGTTTAAGCAAATACACTTGATTGAAAAGACAAAGACGCAGCGCAGTCAATAGTGCATACATAATTAGATATTAATTGTACTCCTAGGGAATGCTGGAGCACAGTGGTTGAGAGTACACAAGTGGGCTAACATTTTTTTGTAGGGAGAAGTGTAGGAGCCCTCAGTGGTAGAAATGTTGTACCTCCTTGCAGATTATGGAAATTTCCCCCAAAGAAATGTGAGGAAAATGTGTCATTTTATCCAATGTTTTTGTTAGCTGGGCATTCCTGGTAGGAAAGAGTAATAAGATCCACTCAAGTCACACCACCCTGGTATTCCCTTAGTGTCTAGCTTTCAGAAATGTCTGGGTTTAGTAGGTTTGCCTGGGTGGCGGCCAAACCCCGACCACTGTGCTGCCCACATCGCCAAAATGGGATGCATTTCTTGGCAAAAACTGTATGTTTCCACATTGGTTTTTTGGGTCTTTCCTGTCACTAGAAATAGGCCCACCCACACATGTGTGGTATTGATTTTATCAGGAAATAGTCGAGCATTAATTATCACCTGAATTAATCTCCACTTTCTGGCTGCTAAATGTAAGCCAGCGAACAAGAAAGAATACATTATGCGTAATGCCGTCTTAATCACTTGATAGTATAGGTAACCTCAAATAAAAGTTGTACAAATTACCACTAATACTAAACTCAGTATCTTGTGCACATTTAAAAAATGTATAGGTTTATTTCATACCCATTTTTCATTCATTAGATTTTACCATGTTAATTGAAGCATAGTTCGTACACAATGAAAACTCTTTAGAAACTGCAGCTGACACATCAGACCAGGGAATTGCGTGTTTTTGGATAACCAACAAATACTGTATATTCTTGTGAAAGGAAAGTTATATTACTTTTCTAACTGGGCCTTTGGGGTAAAAAATTGAAGATGAAAGGTCACCTATTTCTGTTACTTCCCTTGTTTTAATTTTTTTTTTATTTCAACAATAAGGGGCCCATTACGATAACCGGCGTTAAATAATCCGTCCTCTACGATAGCATGAGAAAACCGCCCGCCTGCACCATGGGAATACCGACCGAGCAATTATGAAGTCGCGAAGCAACCTCTGCCCGCGGCGGTAAAAACACACAAAATTCCGCCCGTCCATGTCCGAGTAGAAGATTAACCGTCCGCCACGGACGCAATCCCGCCCGAAAACCCAAATCCGCCCGCTCTGACGACCGAGACAACGACCGTGAAATTATGATCTCCCCGACATGAGCGCGGAAAATCCACATATTCCCCGCCCGCCACGGTTAACAACAGCGATGAATAACTGACACGGCGGAAGGCCTGGCGGCCACGTCCGTGCACGGAAATCATTGGCGGAACAAAGAAATACACACAACATGGCCAACAAGTCCACACAGCAAACTACGCCAAAATACCCAAACACAGAACACATCCCAATGACACATGCCCCCTGCCAAAACTAAAAAACTACAAATCCCAGGACAACAGACACAACACCCCTGAAACCGACAGACCATCATGACACACCCACATAGGTCAGTACAAAAGCAGCCTCCTCACAGACCACAATCCCTTGCACTAGGACAAAGTGAAGACGCCATCAGACAACACAGAGAGACACAAAGGAAAGCAGCACACCACACGCACGCACACATCACACACATCACCACCACTACCACCACCACCATCACCACTGAAACAACGGCACCACAAACCCCCTGCACATCACACACCACACACCACACAACCACCACACCAGCTCAACAAATAGCAAACCACACACCATGGCAACACAAAGAATGCCAAAGTACACTGCCACTGAGTTGACGGTCATGGTCGATGAGATCATCAAGGTGCACCCACAAATCTATGGGAACCAGGTCCAACAGACACCAGTAGCCACCAGAAACAGAATGTGGAGCAGGCTCGTAGACCAGGTGAATGCAGTTGGGAACGTGCCACCCAACCGGGGCGAAATCACAAAGAGGTGGCACGACCTGAAAAGCATGGTCAGGAAGAAGGAGGCCAAGAATCGTGAGCTGGCTGCCACGACTGGCGGCGGAAATCCTGCGCTATTCAAGACCTTCAAGGCGTGGGAGGAGAAGGTGCGAGGCATTCTGCATCCGGAGAGTCTCACCGGAATACCAGGGGGAGTGGAGGCTGGTAAGTACAAACAAATGTATACCAGCACACCTCTATGTACTGTCATGCACTACCAGAATGCCATAGCACCGAGGGCCAAACACCCCCATGTCCAGTACACAATACACAAGACATCTCTCACACATGCAACAGACACTCCCACACACTCAGCCCAAAGGTACCAACAAACAAAACCATGGGGGCATGTGTACAGTCAGCCAGCACCACAACTCCCACCAGGTCCCTCTGTACCCCAGATGTGCCGGAAGGAGCACTCCCCACACCCACACTCATGTGTCAGCCATAGCTGCACTAACCAACAAGTACCAGGTAAGTAGCCTTACCACCAACTCCGAGTATCGGAGGGGGGACTGCAGAAGTACAACCACCACCAGGCCCCTAGTCCTACAGCGCAGAAAGATGGAGCACTCCCCACACCCATGTGTCAGCCATTGCATTTGCACACCTTCACCCGACAGGTAGATATGTTTCCCTACATGGAGGGGTGTCTGTGGATGGTAAGCCTTCACCACAACTCACAACACGGCCCCCACTCCCACAGACCAGCAAGATGGAGCAACCCTCCCTCTCATAACCATGTGACAGCCATTGCATTGCTCCCTACAAACCAACAAGTAGGTAGACTACTGTACAGGGCAGGGTGTCTGTAGGCATGAGGACTGTACTACGACTAACATTTGGGACATGTCACGTAGCAGAGGAACAGGTAGCACTGCTCCCTGTCATAATCATGTGACTAATGTGCACACGGACATGAATTACAGAGTCATAGCCCACATGAGCCATCACAAATACACTAACACGTAAGGAGTCAAGTCTGCATGCACAAGTCTCACTGGAGTACTGACCCACATGCCGTGCACTGTGCCAGTCATCACACACATCAGCAACACCATCGAAGTCTTGTCCATGTAGTCGTGTCTGCTTGTTCCGTTGACATCGTACAACATCACCCATGTAAGTCTATCTTGTCTCAATGTAACTGAGTGGAACCACAGTAATGTCACATACACCACTGGACCCATGAACCACACAGCCACACAATGCACATTCAATGTCTCATCCATCACATCTTTTCAGCCCCAGTGTCATGAAAGGTATATCATCTAATCAGTTGTCCCATATACAGTAGTTCAGCAAAGATTCCTGCCGATGACCAATAATGTGTCTGTAGTGTCTGAAGCGCACGTCACACTGTGATTTAAAACATACCTAATATAGTCAACACACCAAGAGCACTGCATTGCTGCACATGGCTGAGAGTAGCACGCACACCAAGGAATTGTCCCATCTGCAATACGTTGTGTGGCACACAACCATTACTCACTCACTACAATGCTTGCAGTGTAATGTCCCTAAATGATAACAGTGAGCAAATATGCTTGGTATGTCAGACATACACACACCTTTGTCTCTGCAGTGTTGTGTGGCCAAAACACATGTCCCCTCCTGCACCCATATGTTACAGTATGTACCCCAAAACCATATTTCACCTCAAAAGCGTTGAGGGGCTGTACCCCTTTGCCATCTGCGTTTCTAAGCGTTCCATTTGAACCCCAAAACCATATTTCACCTCAAAAGCATTGAGGGGGCTGTACCCCGTTTCCACCAAAGCCACAAAATGTAGGGGTACTGCAACACACACCGATTGGCTATCCAAATCCGTCCCATGCCATGTGCACCCATCACACCATTCCATTGCCTTGATCACGCACACACATTGTAGAGCCATACACACGCATCTGGGAAATCAGTGCACAACTGTGCACCAACTGTGAATGTCAGACATCTAACACAAACCTTGCAAGGTGCAACACAATAACCTTTCGTCTCCACCCCACAGGTGACGAACAGCATGATGCTGGAGAGGGAGACAGCAGTCATCACAGCCAGTCCACAAGCCCTCCACCTGGACTCACGGATGTGGAAGACCTGGACACCTCCTCGGACGAGGACTCCCGACCAGGCACATCTGGTGTGGCAGGGCTCAACCGCTCCCCAGGACCCCTCCTACCCACCAACCCATCTCCCAGGGCTGGTGACCAGTCCCAGGCCCCTGCTGCCACGGTCATTGCAGCCACCACCACCGCCGCAACCACCACCACCACCAGGGCCTCCCTGACCACTCACCCTGTGCAAGGGGCTGCACGCACGTCGACATCGACCCTGGGAGCCACAACGAGGCCCCGGGTGACCACTGTGGCGAGTGGGCAGGTCGGTGGCAGCAGTTCAGGTGGGAGGAGCAGGGTCGGCCAACGCCATCAGAGCCTGGGAGCCATGCCCTGCCGCAAATCGCCAGAGTCCTTGGGGCCTATGAAGAGGCCCAGGGACAATGGGCCCGGTCATCTGCCAATACGCAGGAAGTCCTTGGGGTGTTGAGGTCCATGGACGCCCATATGGGCCAATTCGTGACCCGTATGGGCAAACTTGTCGACCTCATGGGCCAGCTAGTGGTGGCGGTGAGGCCCCAATCAAGGCCAACCACACCACCTCTGACACCACCTGCTGGGGCGCAGGTCCGTGCAACATCCAGTTCCCCTGCGTCCACAGCGAGTGGGCAATCCTCAGCCACCACCAGCAGCCCACAAACACAACCCCCCCTCTCAAACGTGGAAGGGGGCGTCCGAAGAGGAAACAGCTGTCCAGAGATGACTTTGCACGCTCCAAACGCCAGTGAGACAGCCAGCCACGGTGGCCATCTACTGCATTCACTTGGACTACTATCCTACCCCACACTGCCATGTGAATGGCATGTGTCTGTCGGACTGTGGACCCAGAACAACATGGGTACACCTTGGCCATCACGCGGACATGTCCGTTAACTCATTGTTCCAGCATGCACCACTTTTGTCATCACCTTGCCCACAATCACATGTCACTGTTCAGAATAACTACACCTGGATCACATTCTGTTGTATCTGCTCTGTGTTTAATCAAGGATGTGCAACCGTCACCATGATCAGTAATGCATCTGTAGTGTGGTATGTCGATAGGCCAGGAGAGGCTGTAGGGACCTAGGGGTGAAAAACAGAACAAGAGTCCATTGAATGTGTGTGTCACACACTCATCACACAGTACTTGTCATCAAGTTCAAGCAATGTACACACATCTCACAGAGCAACAGGGCACAATGCCACAGCCAGTGTCAGTGGCATACCACCCTGGACATGGACCATTGTCACACAGCACACAGTGAACAATAGGCCGCCGTGACAATGCACACATACACCTACACAACAACAGCAACATCAGCCGACGTACATGGTCACTCACCGTCAAGTGAAGTAGCGGGCGATGAGCTGCTGACGCTCATTCACTGCTTCCTCCTCTCCACTGTCCTCGTCACTGGACAAGGCCTGGTCTGCAGGCGGGGGCCCTGGCTGATCACTGTCATCCACTATTAGGGGGATCTGCCTGCGAATAGCGAGATTGTGCAGCATGCCACAACTATCTGGCACACCTTCTGTGGGGAGTATGCCAGTGCACCCCCGGTGCGGTCCAGGCATCTGAATCTGGACTTCAGGAGTCCAAAGTCCGCTCCACCACACGTCTGGTCCTCCCATGTGCCTCATTGTATCTGACATCAGCTGGTGTCCTGGGATTGCGTAGTGGGCTCAGCAGCCAAGGCCCGTTAGGATATGCCGAGTCACCTGGGTGTGAGAAACACAGAGAATCGTTGCAATTCCAACAGGATACAAGACAGCATGTCACACCCAGCACGCTACACGAGTATGCATACTCACCAACAATCCATGCACGGTCCGGTTGAAGATTGGACATCATTCGTGGGAGGATGCTGTGGCGCATGATGTGCGAGTCATAGGTGGAACCGGGAAACTTCGCACACACGTGTGTGATGATCATGTCCGCCAGGCACACCACTTGCACATTCAGGGAGTGAAAATGTTTCCGGTTCCTATAGATGTGCTCCATGGCCTGTGGTGCAACAAGGCCAACATGGGTGCAATCAATTGCACCAACAACGTGGGGGATGCGTCCAAGGGCATAGAAAGCACCCTTCACTGTCGCCAAATCACGAGCCCTGGGGAATCGGATGTACCGGTTCCTGTACAGCATCATAGCTGACAGGACATCCCGTAGCACCATGCTGAACATTGGTTGGGACATTCCACCTCCACTGCCTACCGTGTGTTGGAAAGATCCGGTAGCGAAAAAATGCAGTGCAGCCATCACCTTAGCCGTGTGGGTGAATGCTGTTGGATACACCCTGCGAGGACGAAGGTGGGGTTCCAACATGGCACATAGGTGATGCAGGGTGGGTCGGTCCAGCCGGAATTTACTAATGACCTCCACATCCTCCATGTCTGACAGCAATTGGTAGGGGCGAGGTATGTTTGGTCTCCTCCTAGGACAGATGGAAGTGGACACATGTCAATGCAACACACCACATTGGCACTTTCACATACACATAACAAAGATTACTGGCAAAGCTATAGAATCACAGAACAGCTGACAAGTAGGGACAGCACAGCCACAATACTCCTACACAGGTCCCCTTACCAATAGCAATGGCTACTGACACAAACCATTGCTATGAGCATGCACATGGGGATTTAGGCCCTAATAGCTTGAAAGGCATCATGATGGTTTCAGACTGCATAGGTGGGAGGCGACAACACCACGGCAATATACCTAGCTGCTGTGCCAGACACAGCTTCCGAGGCCGGGTGAGTATGGCACACACCAACAACACAATGTACACAGGCTGAGCGGCCAAAACAAGTGGGTCCTGTTGCACAATGGGATATGAGACAGTCAATGATGTCCCTAGTTCACCCAATGTCCAGCACTGTACATATCACACCTCCAACACACATTGACAGGTGTACACATTGACAACTCCATGACAACACAGCTGTGTGAATGCAAACACACATCACAAGTGACACGTAACGTTGCACGTGCCAAGTGGGAGATGTACATTGAGAAATATGGCATGTGTATGCATATGCACATCCCATGCACCCATGCTAATGTGTACATGATGATGTGCCAACAGACATGTGGAGGCTGAGCACTGGCCGTCAATGCCTATGCACACAGCATGAAGTGGCCCTGTCCAGTGTGGACATGCTCCCACACACAAATCATGGCCACACCTGCAAATGCATGGCGCACCTTCAACTGTGGATTCCACATGGCACCAGCGGACTGTACCCGCCATGGACCAGGCCCTTGAGGCCAACTCCAATGGCCCTCGCGACTGCATCCTGCGTGTTCGACGATAGAGGTAAGCGTACCGGGACAGCTCGGTTCAGGCCATTGTGTGCATTTTAAGTAGGCAGACATGGTACACCAATTGCAGCAGCTTGGACCCACTGGAACAGCCCCAGGGGGCTATATGAGTGTGGGAGGGAGACCGGCATTACCACAGCTTCCAGGGACTGCTGCCTGGCATCCCTCAACAACACCTGCCGCTGCTGCCACATGTCCACCTACATGTCGACGACTCTGAAGATATGTCCAGGTCCACTCACCAGCGAGGAGCTGGAGATCATGGATTCCGAGCTCCACGCACACTGCCCAAGGCTATTCATAGCAAAAGTTGTGTGTGTAAGACAACTACAGTGTGTGTGGGAGTGCATGTGGGGGACACACATGTCGTTGATCCGCAGCACTATGAGTCAGAGCCTGTGGGGTTCCAACATGCACTGCTTACCATGCTAACTACAGGTGTAAGAGGTATGTAGGCTCTATGGCGCTTTCCCATGCATGTCCCTCACGAGTGGTGGTACATGGCATTTCCATGTCACACATCCAGTCACGCAGCCACTTGGCAATGCAGGACTCAGGGCAGTCATTGCTTGTGTGAATGGCTGGCTGGGTCCCTGCTGGCCTTCTCAGTCGCAGCAGACCTGGGCTGCACATTGACCGCACAATCCTAGAAGGAGACAACACTGACTGTACAGTGGGTTACATGTGTGTTTTGTTCAGGTCTCTCCTGAAATGCACAAACTCAGCCCTGTCGATTGGACACACCATGCCTTGTGATAGGGATGTGTGTGAGAGATAGTGGCACTGAACGTGACCTCCATTGTGGGGTGAGCCATTCACAGGGCGAGTACGTTGAGGGCTGCGCAGTGTTGGACACAGTGAGTCCACCCACAAAGATATGTTGCCTTGTGATCTATGTGTTGGTCCACCTGACGATGGACAGTAGATGTGGGCAGACTACACATTGCTCAATGTGCTGGCAACCTGCATGTGAATGGGATGGACAGATACTGTGTACACACTCCCAGCAGCATGCATTCACATGTGGTGTACACATGCTGTTGGGCCATGTCCGATTACTTCCTGGCTCTGTTGCACGTCTCTGAGTATTTGGGATGGGTCAGCAGCATGCCACTGTGATTGGTGGATGTGGGTGATGTTTAGAAGTGTATGAGTGACATTCCAAGGCTCTTGTGTACCATCCCTGCAGTTTGAAGTCCTCCAGCCCAAGGGCTTGTGATGAGCCATTGCATCCAAGTTGATGCCTCTGTGTATGTGTGACCAACAGTGCAGCCAATTCCACAAAGGGTGTGATGTCATCTGCTGGATGAGCTACTACGTGGCGATAACGAATCGGGGGATGCCCCCTCGTATTGTCAGGTCAGCACGGCGCTGCATTTCACCAGTAATGGTCCGCATCTTGAAAGCCACACAGCCTGTGCCGGATACATGTTTGTAGGGGCATCAGCAGCAAGCAAGTGTACAGTATTGTGGGATAGTGTCTTTTGCGGTGAGAGGCAGCATGTGTCCACAGCCTACCCATAATCTGGGTGATGTGATGTATGTTGTGTATGCAGTGGGTTGTAAGTGTACTCTGTGCTGTGTGCATCTGACATGCATATGCGATTCCTGAGGGTCAAGATGTAATTTGAGCACTCTGCATTCTCAATGCACTCAGAGTCGTAGCCCTCAGGAACAACCTGTAGTGGCCTGGATTGGCAATTCACATGTATGTTTGAGGCACTGTGCCTACTCTGATTTCGTTCGGTCATATGTTTGCGATGCCTCACCTCATATCTCTGGTGCTTACACATCCGGCACACTGTGCAACAGCAGTTGTGCTCGTGTGAACGACAGGTGGATGGCATGGGCTCATGGCCATTGTGGCCCGTCATGTTGCAGTCTGTGTGAGTGGTTTCCCATTCTGCTCCATGCAGGTATGTCTTTGGCCCAATTACGTAGTGGTCATCCTTGCCACCATCAGGACAGTGGGTGTGCACACTGCGATTTGGGGCTATGGTCGCAGGGTGACACAGGCCGGGTGTAGTGCTATGTGCACAACACATGTGCCACTTATTAGCGGCTTCATTTACTGTACGCCAGCCATTATGTGTTGATTGTGGTGGCTGTATGCAATTGCACAGGTATCGTGCAACATGTGGATTGGTGGATGTTCTGTGCTGCTTCCCTTGCACATGTCTGTTTAATTGATGCCAGATGAGTGAGGCCACCTCGCTCTCTCTCATGTGGCATTTCCCGTGGGTGCTGAGGGACAGGGGACGGTCAACAGTGGTGTGGCATCGGATGTAGCAGCTGCACAGGTGCTGAGTGTGACAGATGTGACCAGCGCCTTGGAGGGGCCAGACGTGTGCTGGATGAATCACAGGCCGAGACGGCAATTTCTGAGTCATCTGAGGACAGAGGTGATGCATCCATGTTTGCTAACACAGGGGACGTGGACTCTGGCTCCTCTTCAGCCACGCGGAGGCCAATGCCCGCCCTCCCATCTACTTCCACTGGTGCAACACGTGTCGGCACAGGGATGAAGGGTAGAGTTTCCTTCACACCAGGCACAGCTGCCCCTGCACATGTGACCCCTGCTGCCCTCAGTGCTGGGTCTGTTGAGCTCATGCGCCATCTCTGCGTGGGGCAGACAGCTCTCCTCAATAACGTCATTGCCCATGACATCACTTTGCCGCAGGTGACATAGTACATGGAGGGCCCACATGTACACGTGGGTGGGCTACGCCAGACTGTCCAATGGTTGTCCCCCCCAGTCAAGGTGGGCCTTCAACTGGGCCAATATCAGGCTGACATTCCTGACCCTTTCTCCACCCCCCTGGGCAGTGGCACATCTGACAACAGCAGGGCACGAGTCCTAAAATAAGAAGTGGGGGGACGCTGACGTCACGACAGGAAGTGACATCACGGAAGGTAGCTTGCACCGTCAGACTCATTGCCTCCCCTCACTCATCACTTATATGCGATTGCATCGTAGAAGCCAGCGCGTGCACAAGCAGCTCCGAGCTCGCCCCAGAGAGGCCAAAGAGTGAACTCCCGCTTCACATGACACATATGTGTCTTCCACAGTTGTGCTTCTCTCTCAAGGGCGGACCTCCAACTGTCCCGTAGCACATAGACAGCACCGAGTCGAACTGCCATCCTGTTTGAATGTTAGGCACACTCACACATCTACCTGTGACACAGTGGTGGCTGTGATGGCTATTGTGACTGCCATGGCAGTGTTGGTGGCCATGTCAGGGTACACTCACACACATTGCATACGCAGCTTTTCGTGTCACTACTCTGCACATCGGACTGGCCACTGTCCCTGGTGTTGAACAATTTTGCCGCCTGTCTATGTAATCTGTGACTGGATGCTGTTGTTCCTGTAGTCGGTTGTGTCTGTGTAGTTGCTGATTGCAGTTGTTACTGTGTGTGCATAGTTAAGTGAGGCACATGCCTTGTATTGTACCTCAACAATTGCAATGTCTGGTCTCACATTCCAATGTGTTTTACACGTGGCTGGGACTTCACTTCTTTCAGACTCTGCTACTTGTGTGTGTGATGAAGAAGTTTTTTAGTGACACGGATTGTCTGCATGTATTTGCTGGAATTTCATGGTAAATGTATACGTGTCATGTTTGCGTGCAAGCAAAGCACGGGGTGTGAGTCTGGCCACAGGATGACAGGTAGCATGTGCATAGTGTGCGGGTAGGTGTATGTTAATCTTGTGATGAACATTGAGCCTGGACACATGGCTTACTTTCAAAGTGTGCATTTGGGAGGTGTAGGTGTGTGTGGTGTGAAGTGTGTGACTTTGGGGGAGTGTTGGTGTGTGTGTGCACTCTGGCAATGTCGATTACACACATGTGTTACCCAGGGGCATGGTGGGTGTTTGTATCCGTGTTCAGGTCTGTGAATGTGAGCGCATGTGTGTATTGTATGTTGCACAGTGTGCAATGTGTGGGTGTGTCCTTGCAGTTCAGGATGGCTCCTACTTAATGTGTTTTGGCCATTGTGGGTCTGCAGGGTGTGTGACTGTCAAGATTGTGAATGGTTTAATTAAGCATGTTTGTGAGTTTCAGCAGTTCGTACTCACTGTGCGGACCTGCCCACCCACACTGATATCCTGTGTGTGTGTTGTCATGCATTGCTGTAGCATGCTTCTTGCGTGGGTTCTACTTTTGCTTGATGAGTGTGATGTCCGACGGTGAAGGTAATTATGCACATATGTAGGACTGTGCTTTGAAGTGACCAGCCCGTCTGTGTTAATGTGATGATCTGTTGGGCCACGTCAGAGTCTGACAATCAAAGGCCCACGACCTGTAGTATTGCACTAGGTCTACTGTGGCGGCAACTCATATGCATTGACATCCAATGTCACTGGACTACATGGTCATCTCACGACTCTCGTGTACTTCACACACTCTCATCCTTTCTCATTCGTACTTGTCTTCTGGAAATAATTCTACAGAGTCACATATTTGCTTCGAGGCATGTATTTGGACTTACTTCCTCTGTGATGCAGTATAGTGGACACTACTGGCAGCAAAATGCATGTGGAGGATATACTTAGCATGATTACACATACGAAATGGGGTACAGGTAGATGTAATTAGTTGTTGACTGTGGAATGGAGGCTTCAGGGTTACAACTGCCTTGCCCTTGCTATGCTAAAGTACATTTGCTAATTACTGATGGTCTCTGGGCTTTGACACAGACAGTATTCATTTAGCCTACCAGACAGCTTGACATCATAGGGACAGTTCATCTCAGTTCCATGGTACCGGTTTAATTCAATAGTGACTCCGACACACCTGCGTCAGAGGTGACATCAGGGCATGTGCCTACCTGCATGCAGCAGCGTCTCACCAGTTGTTGCAATGTGGTGGCTACTGAACATGACACTGTAACTAGGGCCATGTTGTAGGGGGTTGCATTTGTTGTCCATGCAAAAGTCCTGGCACGGAAGTACAAACAAAGGTGAGGTGACAGTTCTCACGTACTACAGCAGACAGATAAGTGTGCACTGACAGGTACCTGTGTCCAGGTGCGCAGAATACATATTATGGCATAGTTGTTCGTGCTGTATTGGCCATGTGGTTACTGTACACAAGTCCCATACCTCTGCCTCCCCTGTTCATGCAGAGACACAGGATATGGTGAGGAACAGGGTGCATGTCCCGAAAATGTCAGATGTCATGGCAGTGGAGTTGATGGTAAGGTATTAGTTGCAGATTATATGGTATGGTACAGCTAACTGCCCACTCCGTGCGAAAGCCAAGCATGGGTACGGTGTTGAACATCTATGTTCAATTGGGGATATTGAGTCGGGGACCCATGAATTGACAAGTTGACGTGTATGCGATACCTTCCAGCAGGGCATCCATCCCATTGATGGTAAACATGGATGTCATCCAATGAAGCGGATGGTGGGTAGCAACGTGTTCGTCGTAAGTTGTCCCTTGTAGAATCCTGATGGGACATGTTGGATGACATTCGATGAAACTGTGATCCAGAAGACGTTGTGTAGAGGCACACTGGTCCCATTGCAGTGTGTCCCCGATTGCAGCCACAAACGCCATGCCCCCATACACTGAACAGATCCTGTCGTGGTCGTCCAGGGGTGCAAACAACTGTACCAAGTCCGCCTTTGGACATGCCAGGTTGGAGAGACATAAATCCACAGGCCAGTGGAACGGACACCTCCGACAGTAGAAAACGGGGATGACGCAGCTGAACATTGCAATGCGGTAAGTTACTCGGTAACTTACATTCAGCATTGCCAGATTTGAACAGCCCACTATGTGTAGCATGCTGTCACTGTACAGCTTGATCTGTCCGGCGTAGTTGAGGGTCACTGGTGCAACAGCCATATTGCTACAGGGTGATGTGATGGCGTGCTCCGGCTGCCTGAGCAGTCAGCAGAGTGCAGCCTCCGATGATGCTGGGAATTCTGGAATGGATGTACGGCGGAAGGACTTGGGGTATAGCTTGGGCGGAGGACACAGTCCCTCATCCCACTTGCTTCTATGAATAGTCAAGGCCAGTGGTGTGTGACTTTTTCCAGATTACTTGCATTTGGTCCACATGGAGGAGTGGTATTATTGTATTTTGTGGTGTTATCTTTCTTTCATGTTGTGCGCTATCTGCCAGTGGACGTTTTACACTGCATGGCTATGTTTTGCTTCTTGTTGGTACAATGGCTCCATTCTCCAGCATCATTTGTTGCAATGTTATTTCAGAGTAGGAATGGAAGGCCATTCAGTGCTATCTGCTCTCCCGTGTGTGGGCGGGACACTCCGTTGCCGCTGTACATTGCGGCTTCTGTGTGGGTGTAGTGATTGGGCACACCTGTTCTCAGGCAGCAGGGTTTTTCTATTTTGTACATTGCATGTGTTGTTATTGCGAGCAGGATGGTATAGGTATTTCTTGTTGAGACTGGCGTGCCTTTTCCGGACATTGTCGATATTCTGCGCTGTTATGTAGCAGCCGCCGTGTGCTTCTCCATGTTTTACATACACAGGTGTGTCCTATTTTGCAATCACATTACTCCCCTGTTCGGGACACTTGTGTGACGTCAAGTTGACAACTGTGAGTTGTCGGTTGTGGACATGACTGATGCAGGAAGGCCACGTGACATGTGCCTTCAGGGTGGGGCTGGTGTGTGGGTGTGTAGTTGTGACCCTGTGGTGTTTGTGTGCAGCCCATGCATGGCGCTGTCGTTGGCCCCTGTGTTGTGCGCATGTGTACCTGTGTCATCGCCGCTACGCTGCGGTGCCGTGACGGGACGTCACTTCCTGGGCCCGGGTAGTGGGTGCCCAGGATGTTGCGAGTTGTTTATTTGTGACAGGTGGGACATGTGTGGGTACAGTGGTGGATGTGTCCTGTCCACACAGGGGTGTCTGGGGGGGCCATGTACAGTTTTCCCGCCCTTGCACTGTGTGCAGTGTTTTCGTACCCTTGTTGTGTGTCTGCCTACCTGCGTCGTCGTGGCGCGTTCACTCCTAGGTGGTGCATCAGGTAGAGCATGGGGATGGCCTGGAGTGCAGGATTCATCTCTGGGTGGGCCGCCTTTTTAGTCTCCGTACTGAACAATCGGGTTTCCGCCTTGGTATCTCGTGCGGTGTCTCTTTGCCGGTGGGGCTGTTTGGTTGTGGCATCGTAATTTGTACGCCGGGCGGTACGTCATTTCGTCGGACGGTGTGTCTCCATTGGCTCGCGCCGCTACGTAGACGGGCGCACTTTGATGGCGGGCGGCGCCGCAGGCTTGCGGACGGTGTTTGCCTGACTTTTCACATCATAATTTTGCGGGCGTGTGGGCCGTTGCTGGCGGACGGTAACTAGCTGTTTTTGCCTCCGACAGCCCGGCGGTTGTGCTTCCGCCCGACATCGTAATGGACCCCTAAGTTTCTTTAGGAAAAGCTTGAGCAATCTAGGTAAATTACCTCTTGCTGAATTCCAAATTGTGTCTACTTTTCAGAAATATAGTTTTATGTCTTTACACATGGGTTTCAATCTGTTTCCATCAAGCACGTCAAGTAAGTAGAAACCACAGAAGGAAAATAGGAAAAATTTACTGCTTCTTAGTAAAATGCAAAAACTGTGTTTAAAAATTATTTTTTTCAAACCTGAAAGCTGGAAAGATAGGGATCTTAGCAGAGCAAACCTTTTGATGCCATTTTTATAAGAAAACTCATATGCTTTCTTGCAAAGCACTGTTCTCCCAGTTTTTCCCATTAAAAAAACTATCTTTCTTTTGGTTATTTTCTTAGTTTAGCTACGGGGATCCTACACACCCTGGATATATTTTGAATTCCCAAAATGTGGCAAAGAAAATTTGGCTTGGATCCCTTTTGTAGAAAAAAGTTATGAAGGCGTAAGCAAGAAGTGCCCCAAGCATCAAATAAAAAGGCTCAGGACTGGAGCTACTGGTTGCCTCAGTAGCTAAAGAATGAAGCTTCTGGATGTGGTTATTGAACTAGGGCAGTGGTCTTAACCTTTTGACTTTTGTGAACCCCCACTTAACAGTTACTGGACCTGGGGAACCCCATTGAGTCATTACTGGAAGCCTTGAACCCTGGCATGAACAATTTTGAAGGATTGAACGTCAAAACAATACACAAAAATACAGAACCATTCATCAAACCAATACACAAATGCTATAATATTTTATTTAATTCACAAACGAATATAAAAAAATAAAAACAATAATTTTAGTGGCATAGTTAGGACTTTTCTAAACTTAACTGAGATCACCCATCTTCCATACTATGTTCTTTTTGATGCATTTGCACTGCTCCTGTGAATCAAACTGTGGACACCTACCTATGTTTTAACCTCCAATTTCAAATTCCTTCACTTTTACTGAACATTTGAAAATTTTCAGTTTTACATTTTGCATCTTTATATATGCACACTGTATTAATCTGTTACTAATTTTTTATTTTCTAAGCAGTCATGGCCTCATGATTACTAGGGTATCCGTGCTGTCTCTGTCCATGTTTTAGGAGGTGGTAACATGGTAAAGACTCAAGTGTATTGATTTTTTCAACCTTACATCTGCACAATCTCCTTAATCATTAAATCTAATTCTTAATGTAAATGAACATACAGACAATATTACTTTCCTTCAGCTAGGGGACATTAAAATAAACATGTTCATGCAAATTCTCCAAACTTGGGTATGTCTTCTGTTGCGCAGTTTCCTTAGATGTCTAAGGGCATTGTTTTTAAATATCAAGATGTAAATACCTGTTCAGTACAGGATGAATGAAATAAAGAATTGTGGTTTGAACTACAAAGTGCATTGATATTTTAGGTAAAACACTTAAACGGCATAAAGAGGCAAAACTGGCCTCACCACTCCTTCCATGAGTGTCATAAATTAAATAGCAAAATTCCAATATGTTCAACTTGTTTCCACCACCTCAACCACAAATGTTGATGGCATGAATCCAGAATGAGTTTAGTTTTGTCGTCCCAAAAGTAATGTCTGTCTTGTCAACTGTTTTAAAAAAAAAAATGTATTATCATTTTCATCAAAGTAGGCATAACATATAAAATCAACAAATGTCATACTACAAGTAGTACCGAACACATTGTCATTTACAAGTCTAATATCGTCCTTCTTTCACACCCCATTTTGTAGATAGTGAAGTCGCAAGTGCACCATCACGAACATGCTTAATGCAAATGACAATTTAAAATATGACACCGATCTGTAGTATCGGTATATGCTTGTTGTTCGTTCATCGCCCTACCCACCATTCCCAATGTTGGATTGCAAATAAGCCATCAGTGGCCCCCAATAGTCTTTTGGCCTTGACTTCATTGGCTGCTCCTCAGCATACAGTTCCAGTTGTGTCCTACATTGTGCCATGTCAGGCAACCAAGACACTTTTGTAGGGTTAGATTTACTCCCCTAAAGCAATGCCACTCTACGTTTTGCTAGTAATAAGCTTACTGACAAGAGTTTGCGATTTAGTGACCTGAAGTTGCTCCACAGTCCCAGTAGGCAGATCGCCGGCTTCCACTCCACCCTCGCTCCAATCATATCAGATAGTGTGTCTGTGACTTGAACCCAGTATTGCCTCACTCGTTGACATGACCACGCAGATGTATAAAGTCTGCCTCTTTGGCTCCGCAGCGCACACAGTTCGAGTCGCCCTTTAACCCAAACCTATTTAACTGCATCGGGGAATAATACATTTGGTGCAAGAACTTCAACTGAATTATCCTCAAATTACATTTTGAGGTAAGTGTGCTTCATTGCCCACCGCAAAACCTCCAATCTTCCCCCATGGGCAGTGGTAACACAGCATTCCATTTTGCCAATATTTCCCACCTCCCTGTGTCCCATCCTTCTGTGCTGCAGCATATAGTTTAGTTATTTGGTGTTGGCACGCAGCGCTGGTGAGCAGCACCTGTAGTGACATGAGCGTAGGAGGTTCACTGGGGAAGTGTGGATTGTGCACGCATATAGCTGCTCAAAGTCGGGAATATAGGAAGACAAATAATGTGGTGTTTGCCCACAGAGCTGTCTCATTGGGTAGTGCTAGGAGGTTACCATTCGTGCACAGATCGCCATAGTGTGTACTCCTGCCTCCCGTAGCATCTGGAGCGATCCATCCTCCTGTGTCACCGTTATGTCTGGATGGTGTAGTAGGGGCAGCGCCGGGGCATCCAACTGATTCTTCCCAGCTCGCCTAGCCAGAGTGTGCCAAGCCATCAATGTAGTGTGTAACGTGTTTATCTCATTTTGGAAAACCCCATTTCGCTTGTGTGGTAGGATAGCCCTGAGTGGAATCGGAGTGGCATCATGTTCGATCGCTACATGAGGTGTGAAATCATGTGCTGTATACCAGAAGTGTGTGAAATTTGCCTGCGCGCACAAATGATATAGCTTAAAATCTGGGGCACAGAATCCTCCATCCACGTATGGGAGGGTGAGGACCTCCCAGCTGATCCTCGGCTTCTTGCCCACCCATACCAGTGTGATCAACAGGGAGTGCAACTGCTTGAAGAAGGATTTGGACAGCACTATTGGAATGTTAATAAATAGGTATAGAAACTCTGGCAGTATCACCATTTTATGACTGCTAGTCTATCCGCCAGGGTGAGCGGGAGGGTCGTCCAGCGGCAACTCAATCTTCCAATCTGGACATTGCCTTGCTGTAATTCTCACGTATCACAATGTTAGGGCACCCATACCCCTAAATATTTGACAGGGCCGCAGCGTTGTATAATAGGTGTTAGCGGGAGGACTGAGGATTTCGTCCCGTTGATACACAGACCAGAGTAGTGCTCAAATTTTATATACTATATGCAGACGGTTCACTAATGTACAGCACCATATCGTCTGTATATAGTGAGATATTCAAGGGTCGTAGATGAAATCTAAGGGCAGCAAGGGCAGGTTTCTGCCAAATAATGCAGGTAAGCAGCTCCATGGTAAGCACGGATAGCAGCGGTGACAGGGGGCAACCCTGCCACGTCCTCCTACCGACACTGAAAGCATGTGATTTGTGACCATTGACACACACCCGTGCTGTTGGGTACTCATATAAAAGGCAAATCCATCTTAAGAACGCCTCTAATATCCCTATGCGGCCTAATACCACAAACATCTCTGTCGACGCGATTGAATCAACGGCTTTGGCTGCATCTAATAGAACCACAGCCGCCTGCAAGGTGGGTGCCACTTGATGTAATAGTGCAAAGATAGTGCGTAAGTTGTGTGTAGTTGACCAAGCCGGTATAAAGCCAGATTGAGCTGGCATCACTAACTGCGATATCAGGGGCTGTAGGTACACTCCAATCACCTTGGCTAAAATTTTGGCATCTATATTAATGAGAGATAGTGGCCTATAAGATTTGTACCGCTCCAGAGCCTTGTCTGCTTTAGCAACATCACTATCAGTACTTCTCTCAGAGATGGCGGTAGTGTGTGACTAAGGTAGGCTTCCTCATACATCGCATGTAGCTGCGGAGCTAGCAGTTCGGCATACTCCTTATAGAACCCCCCCTGTAATCCCATCTATACCTGGGGCCTTACCGTTCGGGAGGGCATGTATGGCTTCTCTGACGTCTTCCATTGTCACTGGCTGAGCTAGGTATTCTCTCTACCCTGGCGAAAGCCACGCCAGGCTCACCTCCTCGAAATAATGGCCAAGCTCGATCAGCGATGCCGAGCTCCGTGGCTCATATAGACGTGCATAAAATCTCCTTAACTCCTCCAGTATATCTGAGTTGGAGTAGAGTGTGGCGCCATCATCGTTCACCAAGTGGACAATGGGGTCTGGGCCTTTCTGTGCCTTCCGTTTTTGCCCAAGGCTGTGCCCAGGCCTCCCACCTTCACTGTACGCCCCTGCGACGTGACGCTTAGAAATTAATCGTACCTCTTGTTCTGAAAGGGTCTCAAATTTGGTCAGGTGTTCCCTAACAGAAGCCAATGTGGCCTCTTTTGGCTGGTGTTCATATTCCCTCTCCAGGGAATTAAGCTTAACTTTAGTCTTTTTTAGCTGTTTATAAATTGTTTTCAGTACCCCCACTTGAGTGCCTATACATGTCCTGTGTATTGTAACTTTGAAGGCTTCCCACAGAGAGCCCGGGTTTGATACTGAGCCGATATTTAATGCAAAGTACTCTACAATCGCTTTTCACACATCCTCTTTGAATGCCGCATCTAGGAGTGCCGCTGGGAGAAAAGGCCAAGTGAACTGTGTGGGGGTTACATGCGCCAGCTTCAGCCGCATTAGGACTGGTGAATGGTCTGATAAAGTCTTAGGTAAGTGGCGTAAATCTTCTACCCACTGCAGACCTCAGTAGATATAAGCCAATAGTACAATCTGGACCATGTGCCTTGTACAGAGGGAACAAATGTGCCCTCCTTCTGTGTAGGGTGTCGTAGTCACCAGGCATTGACCAGCCCATATTCTTCCATCCCACTCCGGATCACCATAGCTGCCTGCTTCCCATGCCAGTCGGTGTTTGTGGAGCGATCTTCCACAGGGTTCGGTATGTATTGAGATCCCCTGCCCAGAGGATGTGGGCTGGCATAGTGGAAAGTATCAGTCTACAGGTGGTTGTAATATGTTAGATGCGTAGATATTAACGAATGTGACAGCAGTGACAGCTATCGTCTTATGTGCAATTAATAGCTGGCCCTGGTCGTCCGCATAATGAGTCGTGAGCGTGAAGGGGACCATGCGCTTGTTCAAAAGTAGGACCCCCTTTGAGTATGTAGAATAAGAGGAGGCTAGCTGGCACGATGTCCAACGGGCGCCGATAGTGCGGTCCGAGCGCCTATCCAAATGTGTTTCATGCAATAAAGCCACGTGTATATTATGCCTAGCTAGAAACCGGAGCACTAGCCTAACCTTACGGGGATTATTGAGGCCACGTACATTCCATGTATTGAAATTTATGCTATCTCCTGCGCGCCGCCATGTAGTCATCTCGCTGAAGTGGGAATGGTACATGGGCTTCTATGCTGTATTTTATGCGTATCATGCAGAACAATGTATGTTTTGTGTGGGTATACAAGATTCGTAGATCCCAACATTCTTCCCCCTCCCACTTCAGCAACCCTAACTGGCCAAAGACATCCCCAAAAAACAATGAACATACATAGTTTCAGAATTAGCATTACACTCAATAACAAATAAATTGTAGCACCATGTGCTATACTAATCTGGGGTGCTCCTTCACGGGGATTCACCAGGTTCCCAGTCTCCCTCCAGGTGTACGGAGGTGGCCTGGTTCACAGGATCAACGCTATCCATCTCAAATCGTCTTGGACATGTCGGCAGCTTTAACATTGTCACGAGCCCCAGGCCGGTAATGGTAGCTGCTGCGGCTGCGGGCAGTCGCTGAGTGTCTATAAGAGCTTAGTCAAGCCGGTGAAATTTCTTCGTCATCTGCATCCGTTCTGCTCTGGGAGTGTTTACCATGTGAGAGCATCTTCAGGTATTCCTTGGCTGCTTTAGGCATCGTGAAGATTTTCTGCTGACCTCGGTGTTCCACACTAAGGCATGCCGGGTCCAACATGGAATAGGAAATGTCTGCTTTTTGTAGCTAGTGCTTGATTGGCAGAACCTCCTTCCTAGCCAACTAGAAATCAGGATAGAAAGTGAATTTGTTTCCTTGGAATTGGACTTGCCCTTTTTCTCGGGCCAAAACAGAGGACGGCATCCCTATCACGAGAATTCAAAAGCCTCACTATGATGGGATGCAGGGGAGGCCATGTCATGAGTGCACGGTGTGCTCGTTCTACCACAAGCAGTTGAGATAAGTTCTCAGCAACAAATATTGTCGTCAGCATGCCCTCAATATAGGTTTCCATTTTGCCGGCATTTGTAGATTCTAAGACCCCAATTATGTGTAAATTATTGCAGCAAGAGCGCTCTTCCAAGTCTTTTCTGTTTCTGCGATACGTGACCACTGCCTGTCGATTTTCGCCGCTATATTGTTGATACGTATATTCAGTGTGTCACTCTTCCTATCAATTGATTGCAGGCTGCTTTGCACGGCCAGGTGTGTTGCTTCTAGGGGTGCTCCCTTCTGCTGTCACGGTGGGCCGCCCCCCTCTGCACCAGTATCCGGGGGTTGTTTTGCCGAGCCTCTTGTCTTGCCTGCGTCTTGTCCGCCTTCCCCATTGTGACCACTCATGATCTTTAGCTTCCTAATGTAGGCAGCTGCCAGTGCAGCGGGGCCTCAACAGAACGCAATCCTATGCATCTGCGACAGCGCCGCACACACCCTACCCAGCCCGCAGTCGTGGTACCTGTGGTTAGTGTCAGCTGGTGATTGCATATGACGCCAGGATAGCCCAGGTGGGAAGGCGAGATGTGGGAGAACTCACTGCGCTGCTCCAGAATTGGACTAGTCCTTAGTCACACTATTGATGCACTTCAACTCTCTTGACCCCATATTCAGACAGTGTAGCAGGAAACTGCAGGCTTCTGACGCTCCTGTTTCAAGCACCAATGTTTGCTGTAGCGCAGCACAACTCAGTGGGTGTCCTCGTTTACCACATTATTTTGCCCTTTGGAATGGGGTTCAGCCATGTATTATGGGAAACTGACCCATAGAATAGGGGTTTTCTGCAGCGTGTGTCGCAGCCTTCTCCAGTCGTCACATACTACTCAATACAAAAGGGGAGGATGGACGGAACGTTTGAGCCAATCAAACACTCACCCCCAGTCAACTGATCTGGGTTTAATCCATCATCATTCTTTAGCTCACTCCTCCACCCCAGTTCAGACATGGCCATATGCAAATCAGTCTGACCCTGTGCCCCATGGGAACAGTCCAGCCCGAACTGCCAGTTGACTGGGGGTGAGTGTTTGATTGGCTCAAACGTTCCGTCCATCATCCCCTTTTGTATCGCTTTGTTCGCCCTAAGTTGGCGGGGGTATGCCCAGACGTGGGTCCCTTGCTCACTTTGCCACTGGATTCAAGCAAGCCTGGCTGATGACGGCTGGAATGCCAGAAACCGGTCCTAGGATGCTTGTTTCCGGTCCAGGGAAGACATGGCTTGGCAGTTCGGGCTGGACTGTTCCCATGAGGCACAGGGTCAGACTGATTTGCATATGGCCATGTCTGAACTGGGGTGGTGGAGTGAGCTAAAGAATGATGATGGATTAAACCCAGATCAGTTGACTGGGGGTGAGTGTTTGATTGGCTCAAACGTTCTGTCCATCATCCCCTTTTGTATCGCTTTGTTCGCCCTAAGTTGGCGGGGGTATGCCCAGACGTGGGTCCCTTGCTCACTTTGCCACTGGATTCAAGCAAGCCTGGCTGATGACGGCTGGAATGCCAGAAACCGGTCCTAGGATGCTTGTTTCCGGTCCAGGGAAGACATGGCTTGGCAGTTCGGGCTGGACTGTTCCCATGAGGCACAGGGTCAGACTGATTTGCATATGGCCATGTCTGAACTGGGGTGGTGGAGTGAGCTAAAGAATGATGATGGATTAAACCCAGATCAGTTGACTGGGGGTGAGTGTTTGATTGGCTCAAACGTTCCGTCCATCATCCCCTTTTGTATCGCTTTGTTCGCCCTAAGTTGGCGGGGGTATGCCCAGACGTGGGTCCCTTGCTCACTTTGCCACTGGATTCAAGCCTGGCTGATGACGGCTGGAATGCCAGAAACCGGTCCTAGGATGCTTGTTTCCGGTCCAGGGAAGACATGGCTTGGCAGTTCGGGCTGGACTGTTCCCATGAGGCACAGGGTCAGACTGATTTGCATATGGCCATGTCTGAACTGGGGTGGTGGAGTGAGCTAAAGAATGATGATGGATTAAACCCAGATCAGTTGACTGGGGGTGAGTGTTTGATTGGCTCAAACGTTCCGTCCATCATCCCCTTTTGTATCGCTTTGTTCGCCCTAAGTTGGCGGGGGTATGCCCAGACGTGGGTCCCTTGCTCACTTTGCCATTGGATTCAAGCAAGCCTGGCTGATGACGGCTGGAATGCCAGAAACCGGTCCTAGGATGCTTGTTTCCGGTCCAGGAAGACATGGCTTGGCAGTTCGGGCTGGACTGTTCCCATGAGGCACAGGGTCAGACTGATTTGCATATGGCCATGTCTGAACTGGGGTGGTGGAGTGAGCTAAAGAATGATGATGGATTAAACGCAGATCAGTTGACTGGGGGTGAGTGTTTGATTGGCTCAAACGTTCCGTCCATCATCCCTTTTGTATCGCTTTGTTCGCCCTAAGTTGGCGGGGGTATGCCCAGACGTGGGTCCCTTGCTCACTTTGCCACTGGATTCAAGCAAGCCTGGCTGATGACGGCTGGAATGCCAGAAACCGGTCCTAGGATGCTTGTTTCCGGTCCAGGGAAGACATGACTTGGCAGTTCGGGCTGGACTGTTCCCATGAGGCACAGGGTCAGACTGATTTGCATATGGCCATGTCTGAACTGGGGTGGTGGAGTGAGCTAAAGAATGATGATGGATTAAACCCAGATCAGTTGACTGGGGGTGAGTGTTTGATTGGCTCAAACGTTCCGTCCATCATCCCCTTTTGTATCGCTTTGTTCGCCCTAAGTTGGCGGGGGTATGCCCAGACGTGTGTCCCTTGCTCACTTTGCCACTGGATTCAAGCAAGCCTGGCTGATGACGGCTGGAATGCCAGAAACCGGTCCTAGGATGCTTGTTTCCGGTCCAGGGAAGACATGGCTTGGCAGTTCGGGCTGGACTGTTCCCATGAGGCACAGGGTCAGACTGATTTGCATATGGCCATGTCTGAACTGGGGTGGTGGAGTGAGCTAAAGAATGATGATGGATTAAACGCAGATCAGTTGACTGGGGGTGAGTGTTTGATTGGCTCAAACGTTCCGTCCATCATCCACTTTTGTATCCCTTTGTTCGCCCTAAGTTGGCGGGGGTATGCCCAGACGTGGGTCCCTTGCTCACTTTGCCACTGGATTCAAGCAAGCCTGGCTGATGACGGCTGGAATGCCAGAAACCGGTCCTAGGATGCTTGTTTCCGGTCCAGGGAAGACATGGCTTGGCAGTTCGGGCTGGACTGTTCCCATGAGGCACAGGGTCAGACTGATTTGCATATGGCCATGTCTGAACTGGGGTGGTGGAGTGAGCTAAAGAATGATGATGGATTAAACCCAGATCAGTTGACTGGGGGTGAGTGTTTGATTGGCTCAAACGTTCCGTCCATCATCCCCTTTTGTATCGCTTTGTTCGCCCTAAGTTGGCGGGGGTATGCCCAGACGTGGGTCCCTTGCTCACTTTGCCACTGGATTCAAGCAAGCCTGGCTGATGCCGGCTGGAATGCCAGAAACCGGTCCTAGGATGCTTGTTTCCGGTACAGGGAAGACATGGCTTGGCAGTTCGGGCTGGACTGTTCCCATGAGGCACAGGGTCAGACTGATTTGCATATGGCCATGTCTGAACTGGGGTGGTGGAGTGAGCTAAAGAATGATGATGGATTAAACCCAGATCAGTTGACTGGGGGTGAGTGTTTGATTGGCTCAAACGTTCCGTCCATCATCCCCTTTTGTATCGCTTTGTTCGCCCTAAGTTGGCGTGGGTATGCCCAGACGTGGGTCCCTTGCTCACTTTGCCACTGGATTCAAGCAAGCCTGGCTGATGACGGCTGGAATGCCAGAAACCGGTCCTAGGATGCTTGTTTCCGGTCCAGGGAAGACATGACTTGGCAGTTCGGGCTGGACTGTTCCCATGAGGCACAGGGTCAGACTGATTTGCATATGGCCATGTCTGAACTGGGGTGGTGGAGTGAGCTAAAGAATGATGATGGATTAAACCCAGATCAGTTGACTGGGGGTGAGTGTTTGATTGGCTCAAACGTTCCGTCCATCATCCCCTTTTGTATCGCTTTGTTCGCCCTAAGTTGGCGGGGGTATGCCCAGACGTGGGTCCCTTGCTCACTTTGCCACTGGATTCAAGCAAGCCTGGCTGATGACGGCTGGAATGCCAGAAACCGGTCCTAGGATGCTTGTTTCCGGTCCAGGGAAAACATGGCTTGGCAGTTCGGGCTGGACTGTTCCCATGAGGCACAGGGTCAGACTGATTTGCATATGGCCATGTCTGAACTGGGGTGGTGGAGTGAGCTAAAGAATGATGATGGATTAAACCCAGATCAGTTGACTGGGGGTGAGTGTTTGATTGGCTCAAACGTTCCGTCCATCATCCCCTTTTGTATCACTTTGTTCGCCCTAAGTTGGCGGGGGTATGCCCAGACGTGGGTCCCTTGCTCACTTTGCCATTGGATTCAAGCAAGCCTGGCTGATGACGGCTGGAATGCCAGAAACCGGTCCTAGGATGCTTGTTCCCATGAGGCACAGGGTCAGACTGATTTGCATATGGCCATGTCTGAACTGGGGTGGTGGAGTGAGCTAAAGAATGATGATGGATTAAACGCAGATCAGTTGACTGGGGGTGAGTGTTTGATTGGCTCAAACGTTCCGTCCATCATCCCCTTTTGTATCGCTTTGTTTGCCCTAAGTTGGCGGGGTATGCCCAGACGTGGGTCCCTTGCTCACTTTGCCACTGGATTCAAGCAAGCCTGGCTGATGACGGCTGGAATGCCAGAAACCGGTCCTAGGATGCTTGTTTCCGGTCCAGGGAAGACATGACTTGGCAGTTCGGGCTGGACTGTTCCCATGAGGCACAGGGTCAGACTGATTTGCATATGGCCATGTCTGAACTGGGGTGGTGGAGTGAGCTAAAGAATGATGATGGATTAAACCCAGATCAGTTGACTGGGGGTGAGTGTTTGATTGGCTCAAACGTTCCGTCCATCATCCCCTTTTGTATCGCTTTGTTCGCCCTAAGTTGGCGGGGGTATGCCCAGACGTGGGTCCCTTGCTCACTTTGCCACTGGATTCAAGCAAGCCTGGCTGATGACGGCTGGAATGCCAGAAACCGGTCCTAGGATGCTTGTTTCCGGTCCAGGGAAGACATGGCTTGGCAGTTCGGGCTGGACTGTTCCCATGAGGCACAGGGTCAGACTGATTTGCATATGGCCATGTCTGAACTGGGGTGGTGGAGTGAGCTAAAGAATGATGATGGATTAAACCCAGATCAGTTGACTGGGGGTGAGTGTTTGATTGGCTCAAACGTTCCGTCCATCATCCCCTTTTGTATCGCTTTGTTCGCCCTAAGTTGGCGGGGGTATGCCCAGACGTGGGTCCCTTGCTCACTTTGCCACTGGATTCAAGCAAGCCTGGCTGATGACGGCTGGAATGCCAGAAACCGGTCCTAGGATGCTTGTTTCCGGTCCAGGGAAGACATGGCTTGGCAGTTCGGGCTGGACTGTTCCCATGAGGCACAGGGTCAGACTGATTTGCATATGGCCATGTCTGAACTGGGGTGGTGGAGTGAGCTAAAGAATGATGATGGATTAAACCCAGATCAGTTGACTGGGGGTGAGTGTTTGATTGGCTCAAACGTTCCGTCCATCATCCCCTTTTGTATCGCTTTGTTCGCCCTAAGTTGGCGGGGGTATGCCCAGACGTGGGTCCCTTGCTCACTTTGCCACTGGATTCAAGCAAGCCTGGCTGATGCCGGCTGGAATGCCAGAAACCGGTCCTAGGATGCTTGTTTCCGGTACAGGGAAGACATGGCTTGGCAGTTCGGGCTGGACTGTTCCCATGAGGCACAGGTTCAGACTGATTTGCATATGGCCATGTCTGAACTGGGGTGGTGGAGTGAGCTAAAGAATGATGATGGATTAAACCCAGATCAGTTGACTGGGGGTGAGTGTTTGATTGGCTCAAACGTTCCGTCCATCATCCCCTTTTGTATCACTTTGTTCGCCCTAAGTTGGCGGGGGTATGCCCAGACGTGGGTCCCTTGCTCACTTTGCCACTGGATTCAAGCAAGCCTGGCTGATGACGGCTGGAATGCCAGAAACCGGTCCTAGGATGCTTGTTTCCGGTCCAGGGAAGACATGACTTGGCAGTTCGGGCTGGACTGTTCCCATGAGGCACAGGGTCAGACTGATTTGCATATGGCCATGTCTGAACTGGGGTGGTGGAGTGAGCTAAAGAATGATGATGGATTAAACCCAGATCAGTTGACTGGGGGTGAGTGTTTGATTGGCTCAAACGTTCCGTCCATCATCCCCTTTTGTATCGCTTTGTTCGCCCTAAGTTGGCGGGGGTATGCCCAGACGTGGGTCCCTTGCTCACTTTGCCACTGGATTCAAGCAAGCCTGGCTGATGACGGCTGGAATGCCAGAAACCGGTCCTAGGATGCTTGTTTCCCGTCCGGGGAAGACATGGCTTGGCAGTTCGGGCTGGACTGTTCCCATGAGGCACAGGGTCAGACTGATTTGCATATGGCCATGTCTGAACTGGGGTGGTGGAGTGAGCTAAAGAATGATGATGGATTAAACCCAGATCAGTTGACTGGGGGTGAGTGTTTGATTGGCTCAAACGTTCCGTCCATCATCCCCTTTTGTATCGCTTTGTTCGCCCTAAGTTGGCGGGGGTATGCCCAGACGTGGGTCCCTTGCTCACTTTGCCACTGGATTCAAGCAAGCCTGGCTGATGACGGCTGGAATGCCAGAAACCGGTCCTAGGATGCTTGTTTCCGGTCCAGGGAAGACATGGCTTGGCAGTTCGGGCTGGACTGTTCCCATGAGGCACAGGGTCAGACTGATTTGCATATGGCCATGTCTGAACTGGGGTGGTGGAGTGAGCTAAAGAATGATGATGGATTAAACCCAGATCAGTTGACTGGGGGTGAGTGTTTGATTGGCTCAAACGTTCCGTCCATCATCCCCTTTTGTATCGCTTTGTTCGCCCTAAATTGGCGGGGGTATGCCCAGACGTGGGTCCCTTGCTCACTTTGCCACTGGATTCAAGCAAGCCTGGCTGATGACGGCTGGAATGCCAGAAACCGGTCCTAGGATGCTTGTTTCCGGTCCAGGGAAGACATGGCTTGGCAGTTCGGGCTGGACTGTTCCCATGAGGCACAGGGTCAGACTGATTTTCATATGGCCATGTCTGAACTGGGGTGGTGGAGTGAGCTAAAGAATGATGATGGATTAAACCCAGATTAGTTGACTGGGGGTGAGTGTTTAATTGGCTCAAACGTTCCGTCCATCATCCCCTTTTGTATCGCTTTGTTTGCCCTAAGTTGGCGGGGGTATGCCCAGACGTGGGTCCCTTGCTCACTTTGCCACTGGATTCAAGCAAGCCTGGCTGATGATGGCTGGAATGCCAGAAACCGGTCCTAGGATGCTTGTTTCCGGTCCAGGGAAGACATGGCTTGGCAGTTCGGGCTGGACTGTTCCCATGAGGCACAGGGTCAGACTGATTTGCATATGGCCATGTCTGAACTGGGGTGGTGGAGTGAGCTAAATAATGATGATGGATTAAACCCAGATCAGTTGACTGGGGGTGAGTGTTTGATTGGCTCAAACGTTCCGTCCATCATCCCCTTTTGTATCGCTTTGTTCGCCCTAAGTTGGCGGGGGTATGCCCAGACGTGGGTCCCTTGCTCACTTTGCCACTGGATTCAAGCAAGCCTGGCTGATGATGGCTGGAATGCCAGAAACCGGTCCTAGGATGCTTGTTTCCGGTCCAGGGAAGACATGGCTTGGCAGTTCGGGCTGGACTGTTCCCATGAGGCACAGGGTCAGACTGATTTGCATATGGCCATGTCTGAACTGGGGTGGTGGAGTGAGCTAAAGAATGATGATGGATTAAACCCAGATCAGTTGACTGGGGGTGAGTGTTTGATTGGCTCAAACGTTCCGTCCATCATCCCCTTTTGTATCACTTTGTTCGCCCTAAGTTGGCGGGGGTATGCCCAGACGTGGGTCCCTTGCTCACTTTGCCACTGGATTCAAGCAAGCCTGGCTGATGACGGCTGGAATGCCAGAAACCGGTCCTAGGATGCTTGTTTCCGGTCCAGGGAAGACATGGCTTGGCAGTTCGGGCTGGACTGTTCCCATGAGGCACAGGGTCAGACTGATTTGCATATGGCCATGTCTGAACTGGGGTGGTGGAGTGAGCTAAAGAATGATGATGGATTAAACCCAGATCAGTTGACTGGGGGTGAGTTTTGATTGGCTCAAACGTTCCGTCCATCATCCCCTTTTGTATCACTTTGTTCGCCCTAAGTTGGCGGGGGTATGCCCAGACGTGGGTCCCTTGCTCACTTTGCCACTGGATTCAAGCAAGCCTGGCTGATGACGGCTGGAATGCCAGAAACCGGTCCTAGGATGCTTGTTTCCGGTCCAGGGAAGACATGGCTTGGCAGTTCGGGCTGGACTGTTCCCATGAGGCTCAGGGTCAGACTGATTTGCATATGGCCATGTCTGAACTGGGGTGGTGGAGTGAGCTAAAGAATGATGATGGATTAAACCCAGATCAGTTGACTGGGGGTGAGTGTTTGATTGGCTCAAACGTTCCGTCCATCATCCCCTTTTGTATCACTTTGTTCGCCCTAAGTTGGCGGGGGTATGCCCAGACGTGGGTCCCTTGCTCACTTTGCCACTGGATTCAAGCAAGCCTGGCTGATGACGGCTGGAATGCCAGAAACCGGTCCTAGGATGCTTGTTTCCGGTCCAGGGAAGACATGGCTTGGCAGTTCGGGCTGGACTGTTCCCATGAGGCACAGGGTCAGACTGATTTGCATATGGCCATGTCTGAACTGGGGCGGTGGAGTGAGCTAAAGAATGATGATGGATTAAACCCAGATCAGTTGACTGGGGGTGAGTGTTTGATTGGCTCAAACGTTCCGTCCATCACCCCTTTTGTATCACTTTGTTCGCCCTAAGTTGGCGGGGGTATGCCCAGACGTGGGTCCCTTGCTCACTTTGCCACTGGATTCAAGCAAGCCTGGCTGATGACGGCTGGAATGCCAGAAACCGGTCCTAGGATGCTTGTTTCCGGTCCAGGGAAGACATGGCTTGGCAGTTCGGGCTGGACTGTTCCCATGAGGCACAGGGTCAGACTGATTTGCATATGGCCATGTCTGAACTGGGGTGGTGGAGTGAGCTAAAGAATGATGATGGATTAAACCCAGATCAGTTGACTGGGGGTGAGTGTTTGATTGGCTCAAACGTTCCGTCCATCATCCCCTTTTGTATCACTTTGTTCGCCCTAAGTTGGCGGGGGTATGCCCAGACGTGGGTCCCTTGCTCACTTTGCCACTGGATTCAAGCAAGCCTGGCTGATGACGGCTGGAATGCCAGAAACCGGTCCTAGGATGCTTGTTTCCGGTCCAGGGAAGACATGGCTTGGCAGTTCGGGCTGGACTGTTCCCATGAGGCACAGGGTCAGACTGATTTGCATATGGCCATGTCTGAACTGGGGTGGTGGAGTGAGCTAAAGAATGATGATGGATTAAACCCAGATCAGTTGACTGGGGGTGAGTGTTTGATTGACTCAAACGTTCCGTCCATCATCCCCTTTTGTATCACTTTGTTCGCCCTAAGTTGGCGGGGGTATGCCCAGACGTGGGTCCCTTGCTCACTTTGCCACTGGATTCAAGCAAGCCTGGCTGATGACGGCTGGAATGCCAGAAACCAGTCCTAGGATGCTTGTTTCCGGTCCAGGGAAGACATGGCTTGGCAGTTCGGGCTGGACTGTTCCCATTAGGCACAGGGTCAGACTGATTTGCATATGGCCATGTCTGAACTGGGGTGGTGGAGTGAGCTAAAGAATGATGATGGATTAAACCCAGATCAGTTGACTGGGGGTGAGTGTTTGATTGGCTCAAACGTTCCGTCCATCATCCCCTTTTGTATCACTTTGTTTGCCCTAAGTTGGCGGGGTATGCCCAGACGTGGGTCCCTTGCTCACTTTGCCACTGGATTCAAGCAAGCCTGGCTGATGACGGCTGGAATGCCAGAAACCGGTCCTAGGATGCTTGTTTCCGGTCCAGGGAAGACATGGCTTGGCAGTTCGGGCTGGACTGTTCCCATGAGGCACAGGGTCAGACTGATTTGCATATGGCCATGTCTGAACTGGGGTGGTGGAGTGAGCTAAAGAATGATGATGGATTAAACCCAGATCAGTTGACTGGGGGTGAGTGTTTGATTGGCTCAAACGTTCCGTCCATCATCCCCTTTTGTATCACTTTGTTCGCCCTAAGTTGGCGGGGGTATGCCCGGACGTGGGTCCCTTGCTCACTTTGCCACTGGATTCAAGCAAGCCTGGCTGATGACGGCTGGAATGCCAGAAACCGGTCCTAGGATGCTTGTTTCCGGTCCAGGGAAGACATGGCTTGGCAGTTCGGGCTTGACTGTTCCCATGAGGCACAGGGTCAGACTGATTTGCATATGGCCATGTCTGAACTGGGGTGGTGGAGTGAGCTAAAGAATGATGATGGATTAAACCCAGATCAGTTGACTGGGGGTGAGTGTTTGATTGGCTCAAACGTTCCGTCCATCATCCCCCTTTTGTAGGACATCTAACCTGGGCTTCTATTGGAATTCTATAACGCATATTAGCAAGCCTATTATCGCCGTTTTAGCGGCAGTTTCCTGCCGCTAAAACGGCGATAATTTTATCGCCGGTCTTGCTAATATGCCCCCATGTCTCTGGCATCAGTCTCCTGTTCCGACGAGGTGATCCGGGAGAAGCCGCGGCCCAGGCGCTGATCCTGAACTCCCGGACCAGCTGTGCCGATCTCTCCTCCACCTCTCAGTTTCGTGCTGCACTGCCCCACAAGATTATTTTCCATAGACCTCATCAGGTGATTCAGGCCAGCGAGGGGATACATTTTTACAATTTAGGGGAGGATGGCCGGATTTATGGTGGATTTCCCGAACCCAGTGGGCAGAGCTGCACTAAGGTGTGTCCATCTTGCAATGGGCCCTCCGGTGCCCCCCCCCCCCAGTCTTGTCAACTGCTGGAGGTGGTTTTTCTTTCTCCTCTGTAATTCTAGTGGTTATTTGTTTATTCAGGCATCTCAGATCGGGGCAAATGTTCCTAATTGCCCTAATGCAAGGCTGGCAGCTCTAGTTCTCTGATCATATTATGTTGACCAAGCACATATTTTTTCATCTGCCTATGAAAGTTAACATGGTCTCATTGTGAATTCTAGTCCTGGACTGTGGTCTCTAATCTCTCTTTTTTCACTTAAAGGTTGTGACTCTGGCTTTTAATTTCCCTAATTTCTTAAAGCAGTTGTTCGTGTTTTTCAAGTAATCGATTTGCTTGTGCATGCATTGTCTCCAAGATGTCTCATAAACCTGTTTGAGTGCGCCCACAGCAACTGTTCAATTCTGCAAAGATCCAGGTTTCCGATCTCAATCTGTCAGATTATACTCTTTCCAGTATGTGGAATTTGCTGCACATTTGGGTTTGCTTTTGGTGGCAGGTACCAGTGGTGACATTTTTAAGGAAACGTTTTCGACATAGCATATTCCTTGAACATGGTTATGCTCTTGAGAGGGACTTTTTGTCATGGGGCTCCAGTCAACTGAAACTGTTTTCTTCAGCTTTTAGTTCCTCTTTCTTCAGCTGTCAAAGTTGTTGAGCTTCAGTCTTTGGTAGTAACCCTAATTTAAATGAGTTCTCAAGGGGTAACAATGCCTAAAACAAACCATTGCTTAATGATAACAAGAGTTTTCCATCCATCAGTCCGTTTTGCACGGTATAGTTTCCTTATCTTGCTCCATCACTTGAAGAGACAAATGTCCTTTGGGGTCTTGAGGGTAATGCTTTGTGTGATGTGTAGTATAACTGATCTAAGTGTGTAATGTAGTCATTTTCTATGTATCATCTCAATAAGTGTTGTTTCTTTACTACAGGAAGCAGAACGCAGACCTCACTGTCGAGGACTTCAGCTCAAAGACCTCATTGCCTCAGAGATGAAGCACCTGACAAAGTATCCCCTTCTGCTGGATAACATAATCAAGCACACAAATGGTATGGTTACCAAAGTGTTTACTCAGGAAATCCTAAGTACCAGTCACAGAATTCCTTTCTGAATGTGGCCTATTTTAATAACTGTAGACAGGATGAGTTATACAGAATCACTATTACTGTTGCTGTGCAAAAACTATGTTTATTGCCCTCCCTATGTACAGGATAAAAGGAGAGTAAAGCCTTATAGACCACTGCTGAGGGCTATATCAGTTGTTAAAGGCTCTGATCCCAAGTTACAGCCTGTATCGGTGGGAGAGTGCCTTTACCAACCGGTATAGTTTGAGGCAGAAGGGCTTCAAGCCTATTAGAACATTCTAACCGCTAAGGATAGAATGTTCTAAATTAAAAAGAGAGAAACATAAAGACAAACATAGCAATGTTGGAACAGAAGGCTTATACCAGCCATTATGAGCCCAGAGCTACTCCATTGTCGTCAATGGAGCTCTCAACGTTCCAGTATTTTAATATAGCCTTATAGCCCGCCGTAGCGGGCTATACCGGCTATTAAAGGCCCGCTCCCGCGTTAAAGGCCCGAGCCGAAGGCGAGGGACTTTAACAAGGGTGAGGGACTTTAATAGCCGGTATAGCCCTGCTACGAAGGGCTAAAAGGCTTTTAGAACATTCAGCCACTAGAGGGCAGAATGTTCTAACAAATAAAGCAAAGGCTTTTCGAAGCTCGAGGGGATTTAAATCCCCTCGAGTTCCGAGAGGCCTTTGTATAACATTGGAATGTTGCTCTGCGGGCCTTTACCGGCCCGTAGAAGCAGGGAGCACTCCATTGTCTTCAATGGAGCTCCCAACAGTCCAATGTTCTAATAAACATTCCAGCCTCCATAACACTTTTTTTGTTATTTCATTGATGTATTGTTCATGCATTCCTAACCATTGCTTGAAGGTGTGACGAGCAATGAGGATTTTCGTCACTAAGGTGGCTCTTATCGATTATCAAGTGGAGTTATTAAAGACCTGATCTAAGAACTCACTTGCGTTTAAGGTTTTATTCAGCCCATCTCCTTTCAATTTGGGTTGCAAATCTACGCCTCCTTTGAATGGCACCCTGTACTCCACTTCTGTCAGATTATTTGTCCAATAATTGAATGGGAGTGCTGGATCCTAGGTTTTGCCCGGATCTGCATGTTGGGAACATATTGGTATGCTCTAGTCACCCCAACCAGTAGTAACATATTGTGGGATCAGGAAGAGCACAGAGGCTTGCAGTAAATCAGATGGTATTCTTTTTTTGGCAAATTGTGACATGGCTTGATTTGTTTGGTGGTTTCTTATAGTAATGATTTCAGCAAGTTTATGTTTGTGTCTCATAACCCCACTTATTTCTTTCTGTTTTTTTAAACTAGTATATGATCCACTTACCAAAGACAACTTGCCTATTTCTAAAAAATGGAACTGGTATATTTCCTGAGTCTCAAATCTGTAGTAACTCTCCCTCACATCATTCAATGTTTTTTCTGTGCTGTGGATCATTTTAATGCCCAATGCATTGGCATCTAATCAGCTAGTTGGGTCAACATAATATTGTAGTTCATGAAGGACTACAGTTGCCAATGTTTTGATTGCTTCTGGAAGATCGGAAAGTGGTCTCCGTTTTCTTTTGTATTGAATTGGCAATTGAGGTACTTTTGAAGAGTGCTGTGACCTCCACTTGCACCAAGCTGATCTAACCTTACTTTCCTATTGGACCAGATTTAATAGAAGAGGAGATGCTCGGGGCGAATTTCTCTTCCAAGATCTTTGAAACTGAGCCAGCTTTGGCAAGGTTCTTATGATGTGATCTTCTGAGATGCTTGTTAAACTAAAAATTGTGTGAGAATATTTCCCTTCGCATTTTTGTTGTTGTAAACTGGTTCAAATACTTCAGCAATTTTGATACTGTCTTCAATCTTTTACAAAATCAATCTGCTGTTGTAGTGGTTAGAAAAGGGTTAAGGCAGAGGGTAGATCAACAGTTGCCCACAGGTTACAGTGGCTTTCCCTCCAAAATAGATTGAGTATTGCATGAAACTAGGCTTTCTGTGCATCAGTGAGGCCCCTGCAGAGAATAAGGTGGGCTGACCAAGTCAGGCCCTATATAGTGTTTGAAAAGGGAAAGGGTATGACAGGAAACTAGATCTTCAGCACATCGGTAAGATCTGTATAGAGTTCAAGAATGGTTGACTAAGTTGAGCCTTACTGGTCCTTCTCTTGCAAATACACATATTTAGTTTATTCAGTCATGAAATTGAGCTCATAAAGGGTAAGGACCCTTCCAATCTTTCCCTAATTCATACAGTGGAAGAATTCTATGGATAAACCTTAGGCAGGCACTACAGTCTATCTTAATGATAGGTAAGAACATATTCTGGATTCTTCATTCAACCCTTTTTTCTGTAAAGCAGTCAGTTGCCTACCTCATTTACAGGTTCGACCAAGCGCTTGTTTCAGATGCAGCTAGAACCCTTGACCCTACTGAGACTTTGACCTGCCTATGAGATTTGAATTTCTGCTATTTCTGTACCTACTGGGGGAGCTGCTTTCCCAGCATTATTTCCACCAACAATTCAAACATTGGCTTAATACTTAATCGGTCAACTTAACCACAGATGCAGTCATTCTCGTTTCCACAGCCACCTGGCCTTACCAGGCCTCCAGGATAATGCTGTCATAAGTGCTGCCTACATTTAAGAAGTCCAAAATGGCTGTATTTTTTTGCAAACTTTATTACAAATTGTGCATGTCAAAAACAAACATGACTCTCTTCAGAACTTTGCTTAGAGAAAAGCGCTTGCAAAAACCTGGAGCGTGCCTGGTGAAAAACCTATAACTTGGATGCTAAGGGGCCGATTCCGATCTCGGCCGGTAGGGCTCCGAATCGGATTCGGCTTTACCGGATCCGATTCGGAGCCCTGTTTCCCGACCGAATCGTACGTGCGTCCGGGCGAGCGAGTACGATGCGTGCGCTCGCGAAATCTCCGACCGACTCGTTCGCAGGACCCGACCGCTCCGACCGACTCGCACGGGGACGACTCCCACCGCGCAATGGAGACGTTCCCCGGCCGGGTAAGTACGATGCGCATCGCGACCGCTCCGACCGACTCGCGCAGTTCGGCTCCAAGGAGCTGTCGGAGCCGCACTTTGGGGGTCCGTGTCGGACCCCCCTGGAAGCGTAGGCATGTGAGTCACACACAGGGGGGAGCCATGGGTCCCCCCTACACGTGCATGTACGGTGCGACCCGCACCGACGCGAACACGCTGTAGGGGGCGCCCATGTTCGCGTCGTGCCCATTGAGTCAATGGGAGCCCGTGTACGCGTCGTACGACTGGCTCCCATTGACTTCAATGGGAGTCCGACCGAATCGAGTCCAATGGCATACGTGCGCATCGTACTCATTCGGTCGGACTGCCAGAGTCCGATTCGGTCGGAAATCTCTCCGTGTCCGGCTCGGTCGGAGAGATTTCCGGCCCGAATCGGAATCGGCCCCTAAGTGTGTTTATAAAACAGCACTAAAAAAATGTCATGCCCTCAAACGCCTGGCTATCAGGAACTTTTTAGCCAACCAAATTAAAGAGTCTGACAACTCCTCCAAGGAAATTTTTAAGATAGTGCAAGGTTTTATGAAACCTCAAGCTACAATGAGCACTATTACGCCATCGGCTGATTTTTGTAAAGATCTGTCGAACTTTTTCCAGGAGAAGGTTTAATCTATATACACTTCCTTTTCTATGTCAGAGGCCCATACTACCACTTCTTTGTCTCCTGAATATCCTAGCTCCTGGGCTGAATTCCGGCCTTTTTGTCCTAAATCATCCCTTTTAGACCTGGAAAGAATGAAGTCAGGTTCGCCACCGAATCCTTGCCCAGCCAGATTTTTCAAACTGCTGGCCCCTTATTTTAACCCCCACTTAAATTTTATCTGGAATGCTTCTCTGACTTCGGGTAGTTATCCCTCTATATGGAAAAAAGCATATGTTCTGCCTATTCTTAAGAAAGAAGACGCGGACCCTGGCATACTTAAGAACTTTAGGCCCATCTCGCTCCTGCCCGCTCCTGCAAAAATTCTGGAGAAGGAAGTTCAGAGACAGCTATCTGACTTCCTGGAGTCCAATAACCTTCTTCATGACTCCCAATCGGGTTTTAGGACGGGCTACAGTACTGAGACTGCTCTGTTGGAAGTGGCGGAAACCATTTGAGAATCCCTTGACCAAGGTAGCTGTGCCATGCTTGTGCTTCTGGACCTGTCCGCAGCCTTTGATACGGTCTCCCATCAGATCCTTTTAGATAGACTGGCACAGCTGGGTATCTCGGGGACTATCTTGACCTGGTTTCGCTCCTTCCTGAATGCTCGGTCTCAGCAGGTCTTTCTGCGCCCTCATGTCTCCTCTTCTAGCCCTATAGTATGCAGAGTTCCCCAGAGCTCGGCGCTGAGCCCCACCCTGTTTAATGTTTATCTTACTCCTTTGGCATCTGTAGTGGAACATTGTGGAGTGAGAATGATTTCATACGCTGATGATACGCAGTTGGTGTTCTCATTCAAAGACACTGCTCAGACCGCGTTTGACAGCTTTAGGCACTGCCTCACCAAGATTGCCTCCTGGATGACAGACAATAGTCTGAAATTAAATGCTGACAAAACGGAGGTGATGTTTTTTAATCAACCTTCGCCTCCACGGGCAGATCTCTGGTGGCCGGCGCAGCTGAAACCCCCCTCCTGTCCCTGTCACCTCAGTCAGAAATTTAGGCTTTAAATTCGATTCTAAACTTTCGGGCAAGGCACAGATTGGTCAAGTCTCCAGAGCTTGTTTTTGGAAACTTAAAGCGTTGCGAAGATTCCTCCACTTGCTGCCGATGGACTGTTGGCAACAATAGTCCATGCCCTTATTACATCTCAGCTGGACTATGCTAACAGCTTATACATGGGTCTCCCTGCCTACCTTACCCAGAGATTGCAGACAGTCCAGAACGCTACAGCGAGGTTCATTAGAAATGTGCCCTTCCGCCATCACATTTCTCCTCATCTGCGCAGCCTTCACTGGCTCCCAGTGAAAAGGAGAATCGAATTCAAGGCACTGTCCCTTGCCTACAGAGCCTCAAGAGATAGAGGTCCAGGATATCTGAAACAGAGACCTCAGAAATATCACCAGACCAGGACCTTGCAATCCAATTCTCAGGTGCTACTCCACACTCCTCGCTTTTCCAAAGCCAGGATTGGCGGGCGAGCCTTCTCAGTGAGAACGGCTGCTCTCAGGAATTCTATGCCTGACTACCTGCGTAAAGCAGAATCGGAATCCATTTTCAGGAAGGCACTGAAAACATGGCTGTTTGAATTGCCCTAGCTTGTCCCCCATTCCCCTGTCTGACCACGCTGCTATTTTAGCACCGGGACACCGCCGTTGGTGGTAGCCGTGCGCTCTATAAATGGATATGGTATGGTATGGTATGGACATAACCACTGACTGAAACACAGGTGTATTTTTGAGTGCTGCATTACAGCCTTTTTAGTAAGAGCTGTATCATCACTGGAATCCAAATTCGGATTACACTTCAAAACAATTGGGCAAACAGCAGTGATTAATATTGAAATATCCGTCCAAACATAACATCTCTAAACAAGAAGATGCAATCATTTGTTTAACTCTTTTATTTTTACCCAAAGGTAAGTACCTCAGATCACTATTCATGTTAGACGATGACCCTGTAACATGTACTTCAGCACATCTTCAACATTCATCATTGTCACATGATCAGGCCCAGATATTGATTTCAGTAAATTTTTAACGATCCTAGGCCATGTACTCATTTTCTTCTACAGGAGCCCCAATGGTTGTGGCTACAACTTCTTGTAATTCTTAGAGTATTAATAATATTTAGATCCCATTCAAACTCTTTCTTTTATTTACTTTTTCAGGGTTCAGTGTCGAAAATAGAGTCTTTTGGTGAACAGACGTCACAGTGTGCTTTGCTACATCGCTTTTAAAATCCTCTCCTTGTCCATTGTATGCGTAACACACATTTCAAGATTGGATCCTCTTCTCCTAACCTCACTAGCCCTTACTGATTTAAATCTTTAGAATTTGTTAATAATTGCAGTTAAAGTTATCAATGTTCGGTCCAATAAATTACTTATCATTCTCATATGAAGCAAGCACTTGAGCTTCCTTAGTTTCAGTTTATTTTGTGGTCATTTTTCCTCATTTGTATTCACTTTATCCCTGATATTGTTCAATTTATCCTCCAATGCCGCGACTCGGTCCTTTAGTTTATCAAACATTCATTCCATATGAGAAATAGCTGGTTCAAACCAACCTTGTATCGCACATTTTCACAGTGGTGAATATTCAGTATAGCAGACGTGTTTGTATTCCAAAACGATTTGAGTCATTTCAACCCTAGCAGCCAGTTCCTTTCCTTTGTAAAGTACATTACTCCCTCATGGAAAAGATAGCCATCCCATGCCTCCTCTGACATTAAATTAAACTTTGCCTAGTTCTTCTTTCACCAAGACCTACATACCAGGACATGCAGCTCAGCAACAGTGATCTCCAGGTGTCTCAAGGCGTTGGTTTTCCAATCGCTGTCTCACTATTGCTCGTATTTCATGTCAACATTGCGTTTTCCGTGCTCCTTTGTATCACCATTGGCTGCCTCTGTAACATTGCCCACTCCTTTACTTCACCATTGGCTGCCTCTGTTACATTCCCTGATCCTATCCATCACCATTGTCTACTTCTATACCCATTTTCTTTTGAAGGTTTCTCTGCCCATTTGCAATCAAATCCTCTCTGGAACACTGGATTTCTCCTCCCAAGTCTGATGGAGCAGCACCATTTCCAGGGGAATCTATTGTCTCCACGCCCACTACTCTATTTGAAGTCTCACCATCTGATGTATGCCTTTCCGGTGGATACTTCTAACCAAAGATTCCTCACCTCGTGAATACTCCCCAGGCACCAACTGGATCCGGAAGATTTTACAGCATAGCCCCCAACACCAGCAGTGGCTCCATTTGGCTCCACATCAACCTCATTCTTCCCCGGAAGTGACAATCAAAGCTGTGTCAAAGCACCACTCTTGTGCACCTGGTGTCAACTCCTTTCTTTCCACACCTTCGCACACGGGCCCTGGAGCTAGCTCCTAACTTTTTTCTCCTCAGTTTACAAGTTTTTCTCTAAAATTGTTCCTTTCCACTGTGCAAGGGATCATGGCCCATGCCAAAACTACAAAGTTTATACCTTGTAGGAACTGCCTCAAACGGAGGTCTATGACATATCCCTATGAGGTGTGTCTCTGGTATTTGGGTTTGGGTCACAACTTCAAGTCGTGTTAGGAATATGCCCTTAAGAATCCAAACTATTTATATTCTTCTCAAACAAGAGCAACACAAATATCTATGTGAACCTGGGTAATTAACGTAAATTGTATCACAGCAGTTCACACGGAACTCATTTATACCAAAATAATGGATAAGGAACAGGAAAAATGACTGTGATTAATATGATTTTCAAAACATAAAAGAACATACAAACAACAAGCTCCAGCTATGAGAATTGGTTTAGTTAAGACGTAAATGTTATCTTCTAGTAGGTACTCTAAAGGCATAGGTGAAAGCGACCTCCATGTGAGAAAACCACAACCAAAATCATGAACAGGCAGTGTACAAACGTTCAAAGGTATATTGGCATATTGGTTAGTCCATTAAAACAGGCCTTTAGATGCCTGGGTACAAATGCATCATGAAAGGGCGAGCACTTTGTAAGATATTGACAACTTTTCGAACCTTCATGGAGCACAAGGCTCTTTTCAGGATTTGGGGTTGCTTGTGGGACGAGTGCCAAAAGAGAAGAGAAACCATGGGACAAGCTGTGTCTTACAGCATGTAGAGTGGTGATAAACACCACTGTGTAAAGCTAAACACAGCTACACACAGGGATATAAGACAGATACTCATGAGAGTGGAACAGGATAGTCCAAAACCTCAATGGGGCCATGGAGACTAAGGATTAGCTCCCCAAAATAGTCTCTACGATCAGAGAGCACGATAACAGTGTACAGTGTACCGTCGTTCCTCATTGTAGACCTGATCCTTTGTCCCCATGGACCCATTGAGGGTTTTGGACTATCATGCTCCACTCTCATTATTTTGGTATAAATGAGTTCTGTGTGAATCACTGTAAAATGACTTACTCAAGAATCCGAAGGCTGTCCAGGAACATGAAGCCAAGCTGTTAGTAGCGGCCAGTGTGTTTGACGAGCAGTGAGGAGGACGCGGGATGGTGGGGGGAGTCAAAGGAGGTAGGTGGTATAAGGTTTCGTGGGCGAAATTAAAAAGAATTATCAACAGCCATCCCCTTTGCGTTCTTTTGCTTTTCAGCTGTTCCCATCGCTCTATTCTGCTCCTCTTCACTGGGAGAAGGCACAGACTCCCAGAATGCCCTGCGGCCAATCCTGAAGCTGTTCTCATGCATGAGAGCAGCTTCAGGATTGGCCTGAGCACCCTCAAGTTGCTCTCCATGAAAGACTGTGAGTCTGTACCTGCTCTCTCCAACCCAGCTGCATTACTGGGTTGGAGAGAGCTTTCACTGTGCATGACCGTTTGGCCGGCGTGAGACGGCCAGCCAAACAGTCATGTGCAGTGATGGGAGTGCACTACCATTCCCCTCAGTGCCTGTCACTCCCAGGTCCCGCCCCCAAGACTCGGCAGGAACGGAAAAATAAAACAAGTGTTAATTATCATTTTATTTTTCCTTTCCTGACAGTTTTGGGGTTGTGACGAAAGAAATTGTGTAAGTTCCGCTACTGTTTGGAGTCAAGGGCGCAGACCCCTTCCTGTTCTCAGGGCTGTTCCTGCAAAATGTCATTGTTGAACTCCAAGTCTTCAAGTAAGTCCAAAATGGAAGCCCAGGAACTCAAAGTGGGTTTCAGTACTCTCTTCCTGAAAAGTCATGAGTATGTCAAAGTGACACCTATTCCCGCTCCTGGTTCCCTGCAGAGGAGTAGATTCTGCAGCTGATCCCGATTCACCCTGAATTTCTGGGTCATTAACAAAGTTGCAACAGTTCAAGGCTTTCAAAGAAGCCATGTTACAAATCTTTTGGGACCTTTTCAGCTCCTGCTGGCGTAACTTTGGGCCCCATAGATCCACAGCGCAGTAGCGGCCCGATGTGGGAGTGCTGCCGGGCGGTGACGTGGGGCGGGGGAGGGGCAGGGTGGGGGGTAGTAAACTACGGAATACGGCCGAATAGAGGTAAGTAGACATATAAATAAATAAAACGAATTTTGTTGCATCGCATTTATTTATTAATATTTGTTTAATTGAGATGTTAGAGTTTTAAATGTGTAAAGTAATTTTAATTAATTAATTGGTAATTAATTATGGTAGTTGTGTAATTCATTTTAGGTGTGTGTTGTGGTGTTTATAGGTGTAAAGGGTGGGACGTAATTTATTTTTAATTGATGAATTAATAATTGGTTGTTAATTAATTAATTGGTAATTAATTATGGTAACTGTGTAATTAATTTTAGGTGTGTGTTGTGGTGTTTATAGGAGTAAAGGGTGGGAAGTAATTTGTGTTTAATTAATTAATATATAGTTGTTAATTGATGTTAATTATTTGATATTTATTTTGGGTAATTAATTTTTTTTGTGTGTTTTTACTTTTAAAGGGGTAAAGGTTGGGTATTAATAATTATTTATTTATTAGTTGTTATTAGTAATAGTTTTTAATTTAAAAATAAGATTTAATTGTGTTTTATTATTGTATAGATTAATTTACTGTTTGTTGTGGATTTTATAGTATTAAAGTGTGTGTAGTCAATTAATGTTTATTAGTTTTTTTATTAATAATATTTTTTTAATTCATTGTGTTAATTATGGAAATACATTTAATTAAAAATGTTGAAGTGTTTTGTTATTGGTGTGGTGATATAGGGTAGGAAATAAAATAAATACATTTATGTTTTAATAAAAAAATGTGTTTGTAAATATTTTCTTGTTTAAAAGAAATACTTTTTATACATTTATTTATTTTATTTTATATAATATTTGTAGTTTTTTTAATATGTAATTAATATTATAATATGTGTTCATTTTATATGTTTAATATATTGATCTTTTAATTTTTTAAATATTGTTTATTTATTTTTCATATTTTTAATTTTTTTTAATATATTTTGTTTAACTGTTTGAGTGTGACTAGTAATTTTTGTTTCTCCGCTATTCAACACTTTTCCTAATGTTGCACTCACTGGAGTGGGAAAAGTAATTTTTACCTCTCTGCTTTCCAGCACTTTCCCTACTGTTGCACTCACTGAAGTGGGGATTTAATTTTTACCCCTCCGCTATCCAGCACTTTCCCTACTGTTGCACTCATTGGAGTTGCAATAGTAAATTTAATTCTTACGCTATCCAACACTTACCCTACTTTTGCAATCACTGGAGTGGGAATAGTTATTTTAACCCCTTTCCTAGCCAACACTTTCCCTACTGTTGCACCGAGTGTATTGTGAAATTTAAGTTTAAATAATTTTCTAATAGTTTAATGTTTTAATTTATTATAGATTTTTGTATTTTAAATCATTAATATATATTTTTATTTTTTATATTATTTTAAACTTTTAACATAAATTAAAAATAATAGTTTATTAATGGTTTTAAAGTAAATATATATGTATACATTATTATGTTTGTGTGTTTATTTTTTTATTAAGTTTCTTTGTTATATTTTATTACAATGTATATTACATTTATTTTATATTGTTAATATTATATTTAATATTTAATATATTTAAATTTTATTTTATATTTATATAAAAGTGGATATTTTATACATCTATATTTTTTACATCGATATTTTTTACATCAATGTTGTGTCAGTGAACATTAGATCAGATAGGCGGGTTTTGTCTTTCTTGCATAGTTAGAGAATGTGTGATTTCGTGGCAGATTCCTAGATGATTCTCCTGCCTCTTTCACCTTTCATGGCCCACGCGGGCACTCACTGATTGACTATATGGTTTAATCCTATCAATTCTTTGGTGCATGTATGCAATTTAAGGTACTGCCTACAAACATGAGCGATCATGGAGTTCTGTCAGTGGATGTTAACATTTAACTTGAGTTGCTGGAACCTTGGAATCGAAGGGATGAAAGCATTCTATACAACAGAATTAACGGGCGTACTTTTTGGTCTAATAAAAACCTCCCATGTTTTAGGAGGATTGTTGAAAATGTGTATCCTGGCCCTAGTCAGGAAAATCCCATTTCCAGATTCGAGAGGATATTAGCCCTAATTAGATTGTGCAGAAGAAAAGCAAGTTAGCAGCACTAATCCTTTAGTGGCTAAATCATGAGAGATTAAAAAACTAAATTGTTAGATTTACGCCCTGATTAGGGAACAATTTAAGCAGTCCTCAATGTCCAGACAAAGAGGAATTAATAGATTAAAACAGGCAAGAAAAAGAAAATTGGCATCGCAGCGCAGAGGGGTGGAAGATGCAAATTGGATAACATTAAGAGAGGTTGCACAGTCCGGTGATATTCGTAAATATTGGGCTTTAATAGCCAAATTTTGTGATGGCAGAACTAAGGCAAAACCCATTTTGATATCTGATGTAGAATGGACCATATACATTTGTCCGTTATATGCACTAAATCCCTTGGCTGGACGGAATTTAGACTTTGTCTTTGACTCTTCAGTGGGGAGCGATTATGGCTCCCCCTGATGTAATGAAATAGAAGGTTACAATAAAGGGGCAAGGTATTCAGGTGCGATGGGCCCTGATGACGTACCAATTGCTTTAGTTAAACAGGACGGCGCAGCATGGGCACAATTCCTGTGTCCGGTATTCTCTTACTGCTATATACCTGGGACTATTTCGTCATCCTGGAAGGGCAGTATTGTGGTCCCATTATATAAAAAGAGACCAAAAAATTCCCCTGCTAGCTTTAGACAGATCGCATTATTGGATGCGACCAGGAAACTGTTTGTCAAGAGCATACTCATCCACCTTCAAGACTGGGCCTTTGGAAACGGTATTGTCCCCGTAGAGCAAGCCGGGTTCCGCAAACATAGTGGTACTCTTGATAATATTACCACCCTGCAAACATTAATTGAAAAATACCCAATGAGCAGGGTATGCCGTTATATGCGTTATAGACTTCTCCACGGCTTTCGACCGGGTTGACCGGGGGACACTGTGGAGAGAATTGGCTGCTGTGGGGATTCCCATGAACCTACTTAGATTAATTATCGCATTGCATTCCTCCACTTGGACTCAGGTCCTATTGGGTGGAACTCAGGGCCTGTCAAGTAAAATAGAGACCCATAACAGGCTGAAGCAAGGGTGCCTACTGGCTCCTTTTCTCTTTTCTCTTTATATTAATGATTTGCCAAGTAGGGTAGGGCTTTGCAATGGGGATCCCCCAAAACTAGGAACTATGAAGTTGAGCTGCCTGCTATATGCGGATGACGCCATTTTTTTATGATTAACTTCAATTGGACTCCTAAGACGACTCACGAGTTAGCAAGTTATTCAGAAGATTACTTTTTAAAAATAAATATTTTAAAAAGTAAAATTATGATTTTTAGATATCGGGGATGCCGAATCAGGAAAAATATGCACTGGTTCTTAGGGAATGATAAACATGCTGTGGTGAAGTTATATCCATACTTAGAGAGAATTTTCACAAATACGTGCTCCAGTAGCGATCATGTTGACCAATGCAGAGGTAAGGCAATCTCTCAGGCTTCCACAATTAGCAGATTTTATGAGCATTGCGGGAAAAGACACTTTGCACGTGTTTTATCAGTTTATAGAATTAAAATTCCTCCAGCGTTACGTTATGCCTGTGAAACAGTAGATGAACAGCAGTGGGATAATTTTGAGAGAGTAGAGGGGCGTATCTGGCGCCAAATGTATAATCTGAATCGCGCAGCATAGATAGCTGCGATTCGGCTCAAATTCGGGTTACTTTCCACTTATGCGTTCTCTATGGCTGCGTGTTTAAGATGGAGCAATGCACTATTGAATAGTTTTGAGAACCCTTTACGGGTAGCAATGTGTGAGGAAATTTTTTACACCTTGAAGGGAAAAAGTGTTCTTTTTAGGAATTACCAGAAAGCCGTAAATTTGTTTGATTTTGAGAATTTCTGTACGGGTGCTCTTCCTAAACAAGTTTTGAAAACTAGAATTAAAAAAACTATTTATGACATATCTCGTAAAAGAGATACAGCACTGTGCGCAGCGCATCCCAATAATGACCTTATAGTGGGGAGTAGTATTTATCAAAAGCCACAACCTTACGTTATATGGAATCTCCCCCATGGAGTGCGCAGAATAATCCTGTTGCTTCAGCTGATTTTACTTCCTTTAAGAATTGTAACGGGAGCTTGGGATGGTCTTCCGAGGCAGGAAAGACTTTGTCACCTATGTGGTACTTGTGTGCAGGACTTAAAACATGTCCTATTTGTTTTTCCCCTACTACAATCTTTACAACGTCGATATTTAAGACCTTTTTTTCTAAAGTATAATATTGGCAGAGCTGAAGAGGCCCGCAACTGTCTTCTGCCCCGCCCCCGAACCAGTCTGTTTTAAAAATCTTAGCTTTTTCAAACAGTTTTTAAATATTTTCTAGAGAAGTAACAGGTTGCCCCGTTTAGCCGTAGTAGGCTCCATAGGTTCCCTTTAGAGCAAAACTTAATGAATTTTATAAGTAATACTTCTGGGTTGCTTTTATTAGAAGGTTGTAATTGTTAAAGTGTTATTGCTAAAATACGTTTGTTATTAACTACGTTATGGTCACATTTTAAAAGGGTCTTTTGATATTGGTGCTATAGTTGCATGCCTGCATTTATATCTCCTTGTCTGCTGCAACGAATACCGTCATTTACAATTGAATATCTATCAATCCAAGATTTTGATATTTGTTATGTTTGAGCACTTGCACTTTTTTGTTTCTCTTTATGCTGCTACTTACTGCGTACTGTATACCGGATCATAGAATTTTTTATTTCCTGTATTTTAATCCTTAACCCCTGATGAATTAATCGTATTATTACAAACATATTTTTAGCAATCATTGCAAAAGCACAGTTGAAGTCGCCTAAGAATCCAATGGTTTAACTTGCCTTGTCCAGCCCCTGGAAGCTTTGTATTTGAAAGTACTCTGCAATTGATTTTGTGCTTACTTTGCACCTCTCTGCAACTAACACACAATTATGAATTTTTTATTACTTTATGAAAACAGAATTTCTTTTTTTAAGTGTTGGTTGAGTTGATAATTTGGATATATGTTTTTATGTGGAACTCTTCGGAGTTCCAAATCATAATAAATAAATTGAATTGAATCGAATTGTGACATCCAGGCATCACTTATGGATATGCCTTTTGATCAGTCTCACCTGTTAAGCAAGAAGGTTGACTCCACATTGGAGTGCTTTAAAGAAAGCAGAGCCACAGCACACCCCTAGTGCCTCTCTGTGCCTGTGGGGCAGCATCCCCAATTGCTTTGCCCCTTTTGAGGCCTCACTAGGGGTTGGCATACAGGCAACATACAGGACCACTGCCCCAGCAAAAGGCACCCCTGGACTTTTGATATCGGGATTGAGATTCAGGTCCTCAGGGGCAGCGAACCTCAGAGAACCCTGCCATCTGCCACTATGCTGCTTATGTTTCCCCTTAGCAGCACATGGTTGTCCCGTGGATCAGTTATTTCCTCCATGGGTGGCAGAACATAACATCCAAAAGGTCTTTTGATAATGTCCTCATCTTCTAGCTTTGCTGTTAATATGACTTGTTTGGGAGAAATCAGATTTAGTGCAATCCCAATATATCCCTGATGCCTACATTCTAATACATTATCCTGTTGCTTAGCAGCCTACACTTTCACACTGTTTCTCTGTCATTGTATTAAATTCTCATCACTATATCTCCCAGTGGGTCAATGTTGAGGCCGCCATAGTTGCCTGAGATAATGTCCAGGGCTGGCAATTAACCCAGATATGTTTTCCCAATTTTGATCTCAGATCAGCATGTATGGGGAGTCAGTTAATACTGTGACCTTATTTCCTGCTATCTTTACCTCATATTCCAGTGTGCTCATCAGCCACCATCAACCTCTCTATTCACTTCTTTTACTTCACTCACCTGAAGAATTATTTTCTTAACTCCTACACACTTCTGCATAATGCCCTCTTTACTAATGTTTCTGGCATATTTTATTCTTTGTGAAACAATTTAGTGTTTGTTTTTGACTTTCTTTCAAAGTCTTCCTATCCTTGTTAACATTCATCTTGTTCTCTCGACTCACATTCTCTATGTGTTTCTTTATAGAGACAGAACGTTTCTGTGTTAAATTAATGCTATCTCCCTTTCACTGAATGTAGTCAGTGTGGAGCCGCACTGCACCATCGTCTGGCATGCCGAGATCCTATGAAAAAGTTTAGCATCCAGTCTGAAGCCTGGGGAATATTCAAAAGTGAGGAATCTGTGGTTAGGTGGAGTCTCTACCAGAAAGAGCATTAGTGAAGGAATGTAGCTTATTCTTATAACTTCTATTTTGAAACCTTTATCACGCTTCAGAGACTCCTTCCTGAGACCTGTTGTACAGAAATCTTCCACATATTTGGCACAGAAGATCTAGTTGTCCTCTTGAAAAATGTAACTTTTGACCCAAACAACAATCTTTTGCTGGGCCTAGACATTGAAAGCCTTTACACCAGTTTACCCCAGGAGGAAACATTTAATGCTTATCTGTGTGACCACATATAATGTGGCATCAAATTATGTTAATACAGGGAATATGCATTTAAAAAAATCTATGTTTGCGCACAAAAGGGGCGCTAATTTTAAGGACTGCTTTGTGTACACCCGACCAAATCGTGTAGTGTATGTCACCTCACAACCCAGACAAAAACCATTGAGATTGGAATGACAAAACCATGGGCCCTGCTAAGACAAACCAACTATAACTCTCTCAACATGATCTACATGATTACTTGTTCGTGCAACACACGGGGTACATCAGTATGACGAGCAGAAAAATCAGGATCCAGATTTGTGAGAACCGCAGCAATGTTTGAGGCGGGAAAAACATGACAAAAATGAGTAGCCATTAAATCTCGATAGGCCACACAGTGAATGACCATAAAAGGATACTTTTGGAGCAACTAGATGAAGCAAATAAAAAGGTGGAACAGATACCATTTGATAAGAAACAATACTGGCTTTATCACCTGACAACACAGTAGATTAACAGGCTGAATGATGATAAATTGTGAATAGCATTCAACAACTAGCTAGACTGTGACTTGAATTGACCAGACTTAATGACAATGAAGAAATAACCAGGGTATTTACACACTATGGGGTCGATTCCGATTCGGGCCGGAAAAAGCACCGACCGACTCGGATCCGGAAAAAATACCGACCGACACGTACCAGTGGCGCCCGACACGCCAAGTACGATGCAAGCCGCGATAAATCCGACCGACACGTCAGGAAACCAAGCCGACCGACCGACCCGCTCGGAAAATAGCAATCCGGCCGGAAAAACACGCGAATCCAACCGACCGACACGCACCCGGAACAAATCCGACCGAATCGTACCCGCCAACTCCAACCTGCAAAGTACGATGCAAGGCGCGAAAAACACGACCGAGTCGGACGGAGGACAAGCCGTACGACCGACACGCATACAAAACCGAGCCGAAGCAACACAATACACCGCGACCGACGCGTACGCAGCATACAAAACTGCACAAACACAGCGTGAACGAAACGGAAAACACCGTACGAGACCAATGCAGGGTCCGACTCGGTCACAAGAACGTTTCCAACATACACAAACAGCACAAAGGAAAAATCAACCAAAAAAAGGCCAAACAAGCAATTACCAAGCCAATAAATACTGGGGGGGTGGGGACAGAGAACAAAGACACACCAACAACTCCACCTATATAAAGGACACAAATCACTACCATGAGCCTTTGCAAATGCCATTCCACTGCCAGCACCCAAGAGAAAGCAACCACACACCCACAGCTCATCCCTCACACAAGCCACACACCAGCAGCACACCAACAAATACCTACCTCACATACACCCAGCACAACACACACCCACACACCCTCACCTGCACACCAACACACACAGCACCCACTATCACCACCCATCACCATGCCCCCCAAGAAGAATCCCAAGTTCCTAGATAGTGAATTGGAAGTCATGGTAGACGAGATCCTCAGGGTGGAGCCACAGCTGTTTGGCACTCTGGTCCAACAGACCCCCATGTCGCAGAAAACCAAGATGTGGGAGAGGATCATCAACAGGGTGAACGCCCAATCACCATGTCGGCGCACAAAGACCGACATCCAGAACAGGTGGTATGACGTGCGCAGGAGGGTCCGGGAGCTGCTCAAGAAAGACTACCACCTGAGCCAATACACCGGCAGTGGCCCTCCTGCCAAGCCAGTATACCTCAGGCCCTGGGAGGAGAAGGTGCGGGCCATCCTTCCGCCAGTGAGCGTATATGGACTAGAGGACATCCCAGAGCCTGGTGAGTACACAACAAATGTACACAATAAACTGCCACAAAACACACACATCACTGTCAAGGGGAGAGTCAAACCATGCACTCATAGCAATTACACAGCAACTAGAACAGAATCATCCCAAAATGTGTATGTCAGTCAGATAAACACAACACATGCCATCAAAAAAGTCACATCCAACTGTGCCAACACATGTACAAACACAACCACAACTACAGCTAGGCAGTGGCACAAATAGAACTAACACACACATCCACACATGTAGCCACCACAACAACACCAACACACAGTGAAGACCACTCAAAGGAAGGAATTCTGTGTATGCTGGCCAAGTCAGTGTAGCCAATAGCATCATGGGAGTCGCACTCACACATATTGCCCCCCCCCACAACTGTCCCATCAACACCACCCTGAACCATGCTCACATCACAGGGAGTGGAGAAGGACTCACAAGATGGCTGACACTGGCTACTGCTGTGGGGAGCACAAGGCTCTGCTGCCAACTGTGCACCAACAAACAGCAGGACACCACTGACTGACATCCTGAGAGACAACTTACACTCCCTGCAATGCAAGCACGTTCCATGGTGGGATATCTGGCTGGCTGGCTGGGTGGGAAGGGGGACTTGCAGCACTGACCATAGTCACCAGCACCTCCCCTCACACCCCCCCCCAACACAAACTCCACAGTACCCACCTGGTAGAATGCAATGCCCTCCATCCTAACACAAGATCCCACAAAGCACCACCACCCTGGGTTATGTTGTGTGAAGCACAGGGACACTCTTGGGACTCTTAGCCAAACAACTGCCAGGACAACACTCCCAGCCATCCTGTCAGCACAGCCAGCCCACCCCACAGGGAAGCAGAGTCAAAAGGAAGGAAGCATGGGCATGCTGGGAAGGGGGTGGAGGCAATAGCATGATGGGAGTCGTAGTCACAGACATTGCTCAGCCTCACAACTGGCCCATCAACACCACCCTGAACCATGCTCACATCACAGGGAGTGGAGAAGGACTCACAAGATGGCTGACACTGGCTACTGCTGTGGGGAGCACAAGGCCCTGCTGCCAACTGTGCACCAACAAACAGCAGGACACCACTGACTGACATCCTGAGAGACAACTTACACTCCCTGCAATGCAAGCACGTTCCATGGTGGGATATCCGGCTGGCTGGGTGGGAAGGGGGACTTGCAGCACTGACCATAGTCACCAGCACCTCCCCTCACACCCCCCCCCAACACAAACTCCACAGTACCCACCTGGTAGAATGCAATGCCCTCCATCCTAACACAAGATCCCACAAAGCACCACCACCCTGGGTTATGTTGTGTGAAGCACAGGGACACTCTTGGGACTCTTAGCCAAACAACTGCCAGGACAACACTCCCAGCCATCCTGTCAGCACAGCCAGCCCACCCCACAGGGAAGCAGAGTCAAAAGGAAGGAAGCATGGGCATGCTGGGAAGGGGGTGGAGGCAATAGCATGATGGGAGTCGTAGTCACAGACATTGCTCAGCCTCACAACTGGCCCATCAACACCACCCTGAACCATGCTCACATCACAGGGAGTGGAGAAGGACTCACAAGATGGCTGACACTGGCTACTGCTGCGGGGAGCACAAGGCCCTGCTGCCAACTGTGCACCAACAAACAGCAGGACACCTCTGACTGACATCCTGAGAGACAACTTACACTCCCTGCAATGCAAGCACGTTCCATGGTGGGATAACTGACTGGGTGGGTGGGTGGGTGGGAAGGAGGTCTGGCTGTCAACCAAACACAATCAATGCAGACCATGTTCACACCCCAGAGAATACATAGAAATGCCCAAATAATGCAGGACAATGTGCCACACCAATATCAACCCCTGACTGTGACGACTTAGGACAATACAATGTACAGGCCCGCACCCCGAGGCACAGTCACAACTGTCAGGTGTGTCAACCACTGATGCCTGCAGAAACATGACATACATTGTTTGTGTCTCCCAAAAACAGGTGATGATAGGGACACAGCAGCAGACGCTGAGGAGTCCCAGTCCCAGGCTCAAGAGGATGCCGAGCTCACTGGCGTCGTACAGCCTCTGTCCTCCTCGGACGATGAAGAACAACCTGGCACATCCGGTGCAAGTCAACATGCTGCACCAGCAGGACCACCAGCTGCAGCACCAGCAGGTCCACCAGCTGCACCCCCTGCACCCACCCCTCCAACGACTGTCACCACGAATACCATCCCTGCCGACATGGACAGAATAAGGAACAACACCAGCGCAGTGACCCTGGACCAACCTGGGGCCATGGACACCACCACCACCACCAACCCCCAAGGTGGACCAGGGTTATCTGTGCGTGCAACTGCACACACTGCACATGTCAGCAGGGGTGGTGGGAGGGGTGGGAGACAGAGGTCGCTGCTTGCAGACGTTGCTGGTGTGCATGAAGACCCACAACTGGTACGCATAGCTGATGCGTACCAGTCCAGCACCGGAGAGCTCAGCCAGGTAGTGGGGCTCCTCAGAGACATCAAACAGCAGCAGGCTGCCCATCATGCCCGCTTGGACTCCCACATGTCCCATGTGGAGTCACACATGTCACGTGTGGACTCCCACATGTCACGTGTGGACTCCCACATGACCCGCGTGGAGTCCAAGTGGGATGTACTACATGAGATGACGGCGGTGCACAGGGACATTTTACAATGCCTCCGCCAGATGAACAGCAACCAGTCCACACCTCCCTGTGTGCCAACAACATCTGGTACCGAACAAACTGCAACTGCCACAGGGAGGGAGGAGGACTCTGGCGGAGAGTCCCCTGCACCGCAGCAGCCTGCACTTGAGGGCCCCCCCCAAGAAGAGGGGTCGTCCGAGGAGGGGAAAGTGAGAGGCTGATGGCCAAGCGCAACTCCCAGGAAGCCTGAACCTGTTCTGGATTTTCGCCTTTGTGCACAGACTGTTCACCCTGTTGATGGCAACACTACTCCCACACATTGCATGGGGAGTACAAGTTGGAACAATGTGTCAGACAACTGTGGCCCCGATACTGGGGATCCTGTCTACCTGGACTTTCTATTCATCTAGGAACTTGGGATTGCAAGATTCATGTACAGCACAATCCATCCTATGCACTATTATCACAGATGTATCACAATAAACACAATAATACACCATACTTGCCTCTGTCGTGATTCCAACGTGGGTACTGTTATGGGGATGATGAACAACAAAATTACACTGTGTATGCGAACTGCAACAGCAAGGACAACACAGGCATGTGAGTACAGGCAACGTGACACATATGAGGGAGACACACCACCAGGGCTACACAACACATACACACCTAGGCCATCTGACTCATTGCCTACACTGATGTTGCCAGGGAAGACGGTGCAATGCACAGACACCACACCCATTCCCAGTTGTAGTCAAGTAGCCCACAGGTGCAGTAAGCAAATGGCAGTCAAATGTGTGACCACAGACAACGCACATCACTAAGTGAAGCACAGGTTTATTACACAGTAGCAACATGCCGTAACCACTACAGATGCAAGGTAACCCCACCTGGTAGCGGGCACACAGTCAACAACTGTAGACAGAAGGAAGTCCATGGGTGTGGCGCACATCACCTGTAGGGACACAACAGCTACCAGCCTGGATGTGCAATCACGTTGTCGGTGGACACAGTTGACCAAACGAATCTGAAAGTACCCTGTGAAGGACAGAAATGACACACAGTCAAAAGCAATGGAGTACAGGACAGAACAGCAAAACTCATGCACAATACATGTTACAAGATACCCACCCAGAACCAAGTTAGCATGTCAACACTGTTGGGGAGTACAGCCCACCTGTCACCACACATCGCAACACACATCCAGTCAAGTAGCCCATGGACACACTCCAACAGCACCAGAGCACCACCCACACATCATGCCAACTCACATCATTGACATGACACCTCAGGATACTCACATTCAGCTAAAGAAGTTGGTGATGAGCTGTGTGCGGACATCACCATCACCATCATCATCATCATCGTCACTGGCATCGTGGTCCAGGCCAGGATCCTCCACAGGTGGCGGATGTTGGTCATCGTCATCCTGGATGAGAGGCAACTCCTTCCGCACTGCCAGGTTGTGGAGCATGCAGCAGACGATGATAATCTTGCACACTTTCGCAGGGGCATATGGGAGGGACCCTCCGGTCTTGTCCAGGCAGCGGAAGCGGCTCTTCAGGAGACCAAAGGTCCGCTCAATCACTCTCCTGGTCCGACCATGTGCCTCATTGTAGCGCATCTGGGCAGGTGTCACAGGGTTCCTGAGGGGTGTCAGCAACCACGGCATGTTGGGGTATCCCGAGTCACCTACGGACAGACAAGTGCACATCAGCTGACTTGGAAAAGTGGGCGGAATACTACAGATCAGATCACACACAATGGCACAAAGTCAGTACACACCGACAAGCCAGGCACGCTGGTTCTGCATCTGTGCCATCAACCTGGGGATGCGACTACTCCTCATCACAAAGGCATCGTGTGCTGAACCAGGGAAACGGGCACACACGTGTGTGATGGTCATGTCTGCAAGACACACCACCAGTGCATTGACCGAGTGGTAGTGCTTGCGGTTCCTGTAGGCCTGCTCCTGGGCCTGTGGTGGTACCAAAGCCACATGTGTCCCATCAATGGAGCCAATGACATGCGGCATCCTCCCCAGGGCATAAAAGTCACTCTTCACGTCAGTGAGTCGTCGCAGTCTAGGGAAATAGATGTACCGGTTCAGGAAGAGCAACATTGCCGCCAAGAAATCGCGGAGCACACGGCTGAACATGGTCTGTGACATCCCACCAGCAGACGCCACAGTATGTTGGAAGGTACCGGTGGCAAAGAAGTGTAGGGCTGCCATCACCTTCACCTTGGGGGTCAGCGCTGTAGGATACGGCCGGCCAGGCTGCAAATGTGGGGACAACTGCACTGCAAAATCCTCAATCAGCTGCCTGGTGAAGCGGTACCGTCGGATGCTGTCCCGTTCCACCATCGTTGCCAGGTCTGGGAATGGCCGATGGACAGCAGGAGCCCTGCAGTGCAGAGGAGAAGTAAGCAAGATCGTCAGTCACCCCACATATGCGGCATTGAACACACTCAAGATCCCAACATACATCATCATGAGGCACAACTACATGAAGTGTGCAGTACCGGAACGACATGTATGGTACATACATGGCCAACATCTGTCAACACGGTCCTACAGGTGGCATCAATTTGTCCCAGGTTGGCCCATTGGATATCATGATGCTGTGTCACAGTCACCCCCCAGTGACATGTGAGGACAGATGTGCCCCAGGCACCACAGCTCAACGACAGGCACATTCCCAGGGACCCTGTAATGCCACATGGACACTGGCATCACCTGGAGTATCATGTGTACACCACAACAAAACAAACATGACCCCCACAGGTAGTGGCCACACTTGCCATGGCAGGAGAGCCATGGACGTCTGTGACACACACGCACAACATCAGAGTCCATGCACACACAACGTGGATGTGGAGACTGTCTCCCATTGTGCACATGAAATCAGAGACATTGTAAACACTACATGCACAAAGACTGTGGAGGGCCATCACTATTGTGCCACTGGGACACCCTGGCTCAAACATACCGTCCCACATGGGACTCACGGGGTATGTGACATGACATACACAAACACCACTGTGAAATGTGACCATGGCACATGCACAGATATGAACAGTTGCACATCACAGTGGTCACGTACACGTAACACCCAGGATCCTGTCCCCATTAACACGTGCACAGCCTGGGGGTGGCTGCCCACAGGTGACACCCACAGGACAACATGTACACCAACATACACACAATAGGAAATGCAGCCTTACATGCCTTATGATAAGGTTTGGACAGGCTGTCGTGATGTAGGTGTGCCCCTCACTCCCTGGGAGCTATCTGTGGCTGGCATATGTCCATCTGAGACAGGCATGCTGACATATGCCAGTCACATGTACAGTGATGCGTTGAACAGCAATGGACCGATCGGTGCCTCCGGCCGGCCCATTGCTTTCAATGTGTGCGGGTACGCGTTGTACCCCTGTGCGCGTTGTACTGCAATGGACCGATCGGTGCCTCCGGCCGGCCCATTGCTTTCAATGTGTGCGGGTACGCGTTGTACCCCTGTGCGCGTTGTACTGCAATGGACCGATCGGTGCCTCCGGCCGGCCCATTGCATTCAATGTGTGCGGGTACGCGTTGTACCCCTGTGCGCGTTGTACTGCAATGGACCGATCGGTGCCTCCGGCCGGCCCATTGCATTCAATGTGTGCGGGTACGCGTTGTACCCCTGTGCGCGTTGTACTGCAATGGACCGATCGGTGCCTCCGGCCGGCCCATTGCATTCAATGTGTGCGGGTGCAGCGTTGTACCCCTGTGCGCGTTGTACTGCAATGGACCGATCGGTGCCTCCGGCCGGCCCATTGCATTCAATGTGTGCGGGTACGCGTTGTACCCCTGTGCGCGTTGTACTGCAATGGACCGATCGGTGCCTCCGGCCGGCCCATTGCATTCAATGTGTGCGGGTACGCGTTGTACCCCTGTGCGCGTTGTACTGCAATGGACCGATCGGTGCCTCCGGCCGGCCCATTGCATTCAATGTGTGCGGGTACGCGTTGTACCCCTGTGCGCGTTGTACTGCAATGGACCGATCGGTGCCTCCGGCCGGCCCATTGCATTCAATGTGTGCGGTGCACGCGTTGTACCCCTGTGCGCGTTGTACTGCAATGGACCGATCGGTGCCTCCGGCCGGCCCATTGCATTCAATGTGTGCGGGTACGCGTTGTACCCCTGTGCGCGTTGTACTGCAATGGACCGATCGGTGCCTCCGGCCGGCCCATTGCTTTCAATGTGTGCGGGTACGCGTTGTACCCCTGTGCGCGTTGTACCTCAATGGACCGATCGGTGCGCACCCATTGACAATGGGCTTGCCTGGCAACGGACGCGTTTTCGAATATTCGAACGAGTCGGTTGCTGGAAAATCAGTTGGTCACCCACAACAATGTTGCAAAATCATGTATGTCATGAAGTTGAAATTTTGAAGGATGCTGTGGGCGTGTTTTGGTGCTGCTATTCCATGGATTGGCCAGATTCAGAAGATGCAAACGACTTGGACCTATCACTTTGGACACAAGGGACAGTATCTGCCTCTCCAGCACATATATATTGCTGCATGTTCCCCTGAGAGCCCACTTGCCTGCACTACATGCTCCAGGACGACATCTGCCACTGCACTGCTGCTGTCTCTGCCCCTCTGGACCCTGCAATGGCACGTACTGTGGAGAGAGCCCCAGCCTTCAGCCTTGAAGAGAACCAGGCCCTGCTGGACAGCCTACTTCCACAGTACAGCAAGCTGTATGGGACACCAGGGGAGCAGGTGAGTGTTCTGTGCACTGCCTTTCTGAATGTGCATTTTGTCTGACTAGCAAGGCTGAGAGTCAGCACACCACTGGCTAGCAGGCTCACTGAGTAGTTGTCACCCCCCATAGTGTGTAGTGACTTGCACTGGACAGGTATGGTGCAGTGACAGTGCTTCTGAACAGGGTTTTACTCCCCATGCTATGATACCATGTAGTGACTTCTGGAAAACTGTCCATGGGCAGCCGTGCACTGCCTGGGTACACCATGTGCCCCTGTGATTGCGACATGTATATGCAACTGTGTCATGCACGGATATGTTGCATGTGTAGTAATGGCCTTATCACTTTGTCATCCTGACAGGCTTCTGCCCATCGGAAGCATGAGATATGGAAGGACATCGTCCGGGCTGTCCGGTCCGTGGGGGTCTACAAGCGCCGGATCCGCAACTGCCAAAAGAGGTGGCAGGACCTTCGGGGCTGGACCCGGAGGATTGCACGGGTCCAGCTGAAGCTGTCGCCTCCTCGCAGGAGGGCGGAACACGGACCCTGACCCCCCACATGCTCAGGATCCTGGCGGTGGTCTTTCCAGACCTGGATGGGCAGCTGAAGGCCAGAGAGCAGCAAGGAGGGGGTGAGTCAAAGACTGCACTGTGTACTCTGTCTAACATGTTATGTGCCCTCCTCGGGCCAGGTTGAACTGCCACAGTACAGCAGTCATGTTGTCCAGGAGCCATGTCCCTCTATTGTGCACTGCCCACTCCTCATCTGATACCCAGGTGTGGCCCTTACATGCAGGGAATTCTGTCACTTAGGACTGTGTCCTTGCAGTTTGCTTGACTCAAGGTGGGAGACAGCATCTGTTTCCCTGACTCTGTGGTGGGCATCATGGGTGGGTCCATTGCTTACACAATGCCTGTATTCTGACATGTATTCAGCGTGTTACTTTGATCTGTGGTCCAATTGCTGAGCTGATCCACCACATGTGGCTGGGGTACCTGGCACACACCCATGCTGCGGGTGGGAACAATGTTTGGGCCCCAGGAGTATGTATATGACGTGTGTCACACATACTTAGCCAGCTGCCTACAGTCCAGGGCTCATCCCTCATTCATGTGGGGCTGGACAGTCATGCCTACTCCAGGCCATACAATACACTCTGTACTCCCACTCCCGTGTATCAGAGGACACATTGTGCACAGTGATTTGACCCCTCAGGTGTCTGCCTCTGTGTCAGTGTGCTGTGGATTAGTCGCCAGGACTGCTGTGGAGTTTCTTGGTAGGGGCTCAGCATGCCACTGGAGATGTGACCATAGGAGACGATACTTGTGTGACACATAGGTGTCTGATCAGCTGCCCATGCAGACTGGGGCATGTAAATGTGAAGTTCAGGCAGCTGTTCCCCATGCACAGCAGAGTGTGAGGGGCTCAGGTTCAGAGGGTAGTGTCACAGGTCTCCCATATGTCCAATAGGTATGACCTGGACAGATGAGGGTTAAGAGGATGTGTTGTGGGGGGGATGTACATGTGCACTTGTGCAGCTCCAGGACTTGCATTCCCCATGACCTACTATTGTGACACAGTGCAGAGTGTTGTTGTCTGGCTGCAAAGTCATACATCACTGAGACAGTGATGTATGACTTTGCAGTCATGCCTCCGCCATGGCATGTGTCTACTGATTGGTGATCCTGCAGGGGAGTGACATGTGCTACATGCACACCATAGTGGCGCTGGCTATCAGGACATGGGTGCATCATGGTGTCTGTCGCTGGAATGCATCACATGCATTTCCTATTTGACTCTGGGCATCCCTTACATCCGTAAACCTGTACTGACTCAGTGGCAAGAGCTGTGATGTGTCCACACCGTGTCCTCTGCACTGTCCAACTACTGTGTACTTGGTGCATGTGTCAACACTGGGGTGTTGCAATCCAACAGACACCAGACAGATGGGTGCAAGGCCATGTGGGATGTGAGTGCCATGCTTGGCATCAGACTGACAATTGACTTCTCCTGTTCAATTAGGGCACTTTTAGCAATGTACAACTAATGATGCCAGGGCTTGCTCTGTAATGTGCTGTGCTCACAGTGGTGTGTGCGTTTGGTGCAGGTGACTGATGTCTGTCTGTTTCCCCATTGTTTGCAGATACATCCACGGCCACGGAAGGGGACAGCTCCACGGACCAGGAGGAGCCGGAGAGCCAGACTGGGTCAGCAGCCGAGGAGTGGTCGGAGGGACCCAGTGGCACGGAGGGCGAGGGGAGCCACACCGAGGAGTCCTCAGCAGCATCCACCTCAGCTGAGGACCAGAGCAACTCGGAGGATGACTCCCTTGTGGAGGCGGGTGTCAGCAGCCACCACACCCCAGCTAGTGTTGCTGTCCCCGCCACCACCAGCACCACCACCGCCCTCCCATCGGCTCCCATTCCCCAGGTCCGTGGAGGCTCCCATGTCCGGGAGCGTGTCTCCTTTGGGCCAGGCACCGCACCCCCTGCCCCTGTGTCCCCTGCTGCCCTGAGTGAGGAGTCTGTGTACCTCCTTCGCCAGCTCCATGTAGGGCAGACAGCCATGCTGAGTGTCCTCCATGCGCACACCGCGCTGTTGACTCAGCTGGTGTCGTTCATGGAGGGCATCTCATCGGGCATGTCTGACCTACAGAGGGGCAATAGGTCCATGGACTCCTCCCTGACGGCAGCAGTGTCCCTCCTCAAACGGTCCCTCACCCCTCCTGCCTCTGCTCCATCCACACTCCCCAGCACCTTACCCATCCCAGGCACACACACACTGGCACAGGCACACACCAGCACACACACATCCAGCACACTGACACACACGCCAATGACAAAACGCACACGCACGCACATTCAGGGGACTGAAGCCAGACTCACAGGGGATGGGGCCCTGGAACACACACACGCATCCACATGCACTGCGCAGTCCTCAGTTCCCTCTCCCTCCAAAGCACCCTCCCTTGCCTCACCTGCAACCCCAAAGTCACAGCAGCTCTTCCTCTGTGACCTCGGCCTCTTCCCCACCGATGAAGCTGCTCCAGCATCCCGGGGGAAGAGGAAGCCCACCCACACGGAGCAGAGTGCCCCTCGCCCCCGGACACCCTCCCCCAGGCGCAGACGGACTGAGGCCCCCACCCGCAAGTCCCCCGGAGTGCTAAGAGCAAGACCCCGCCACCACCCTGCAGCTCAGGCACAAGGTCTCCGTCCTCCATCCCTCAGGCCCCCACTGCACAGGTGCCCCCACCACACCCTGCCCCAGGTTCCCCCACCCACAGATATACCATCCCCAAGATGCTCCGGCCTTCTCCCCTGCCACTTGCTCTCCCAGCACCACACCCCCCGCTGCGCTTGTCTGTGCCACTGATGTGGTGAGGGTGTCCCCCCTCTGTCCAACCCACCTTGCCTGTTCCCCATTCTCCTCCCCTGGAGGTAGGCACTGCAGTGGAGTCCACTACCGCCCTGTCTGACTTGGGCACTGCAGTGGCGGACCTGTCCACCCCATCTGCAGGGTCCACTGCAGTTGTGCCGGCACCCACGACATCTGTGTCATGCCCCCCAGTTGTGCCGGCACACACCATGTCAGACACCTCCACTGCAGTTGTCAGTGGCTCTCCTGCACCCACCACCCCTTCCCTGACTCCCCCTGGTGAGCCCTGATCCTGTCCCTGCGGTGCCTGGCCTGCCCCCCGGTTGCCCCTCCTAGTGGATTGTCCCTGGTATTGTGCAGGCATGCGTAGGGTGACATCTGCCAGTGTCACCCTGTTTGAACTTTGACAATGGACTGGCCATTGGCCTTTGCTCTTTTTTCAGGACTTCGTTTGGCCTCAACACATATGCTGAATAAAGCAACTTTCTTTTCTCTAGTGCTCATGCTTCAGATGTACATGTTGTTGGTGCAGCTAACCATGCCCTTGCTGCAGTGATGGTGATATCTGGTCTCATGATTATGAAGTGTTACTGTGCAGGAACCCATGTGGTCCAGGGGGAATGTGTCCTATCATGTGGTGTATCCATGTCATCAATAGCAGCATCTGAGGGTGTCATGTGTTCAGTATTTGGCAATGGGTTTCCTACTTACATTGGCAATTTCATATCTGTGGCTTCCACCCCTGCACATCTGTTGTGCCTGCCATCGTTGCATTTGTCTACTTCCCTGACCGTGTTGCCATCTCCAGTGGACATGCAGGTTTGGGCATCAATGGGGAGGGACTCATCCGTGTAGTCAGTGCAACATTGCTATACAAGTGTGTTGGATCTGTGCTGATGATTCCGTTGGCACATCCATGACCAGGCTGATGTGATGGGAGCCCTCATTTGGTGCTAATTGTTGATTGTGTGACCAAGTGCTCAGCTGACATGATGGGGCCCTACTGAGGCAACATATGGCACAGCTTTCCTCACACAGGAGTGGAGTCCCCTCATGGCAGTGTGTACACGTGTGACATTGCCTGCACCCAAGGTGTGTGTTGTATGTGCATGTCTGTGTGTTCACTTCCATTCATCTGCGCATGCTGTGATCCCTAGTGTTGTACCTGTTTGTGATGCTTGCTGACTTGAGCTATGTTCCCCCAAAGTCTTCTCCCTGTGTTCTCTGTGATGTGGGTGCATGGCACATTACTGGTCATCAGGGTGTCACCCATAGGTGTGTTTGCTGTCAGGGCTGAGTTTGTGTGCAGACGCAGATGGGTCACAGTCAGGTTTCCCCTTGGCACTTGTTGTTTGCCCCTGTCATGTGATTTCCAGTTTGTGTTATCTTTCAGTGATTGTGACATGTTGTGTGTGTGACTGCTGCCACTCCTCAGGGTCAGAGCTGCAATGTTGGAAGTTGTCTATGTGTGTTCTTTGTGGGTGACCTTGGCTTCTTCATTGGTGTGTGACTGTGGCTGGGATCCCATTGGTCGGTGTGGTATTGCCGTCATGTCCATGTACAGCGTAGTGTGCAGTGTGTCAGACATTCAGGAGTCTTGTTGAGTGTCCATGTGTGATGTGTTTCTACACCTTGGTTCCCACCCACCACCCTGGAATAGTCATGGGTGCATGTGCAATGTCACCAGTGCATGTGTACTTCACTGCTGCACATTGTTGGAGGTCGAGGGGTGTGGTGTTGAGTGTGTGCAGATGAGAGTTGTTGCCCGGCTAGGCCCCTGCCTCCATGTTGGCCTTGGCTTACTGGCCATGCTGATTGATTTGTGCTTGTGTAGGTGTGATGGTAGTTTGTTGCTCAGGACACCTGACTGTGGTTCATAGTGTGAACGACATTTAGCTTTGTCATCACAGTGGTATTTTTATTCAGCCCAGGGTCACCACATTGTGGGGGCCCTGGGGGTGGTGCTGTGGTGTGTCTGTGACTTGCTGTGTCAGTTGTTGTTCCTACGTGCCTGTGTGACATGTGTGTTTTGTGCTCCCTCTCACCTGACAATGCCTGCTTGCCCACATAGGGGATTTGGATCCATGAGTTACCTTAGTGTGGCAGTGTATGCACATCTGTATGATTGGTATTCAGCTCTCCTCATGTGTTGTGTGGTTGCCTGGGGACACTGGCACCCCCACCCCTCACCTGCTGTGTATGATGACAGTGTTGGTCTGCCTGTTTGTGTTTGTGCATCTGCACCACTGCATTGGCATATCTTGGGTGTGCCATTGGCTGTATGTTGTTTGGTGTGTTTCCCCTGCTGTCCCTGGGACTCCTAGGTCATCGGTCAGCACAGTGATCATGGTTTGTGTGTCCCATTGCTGCCATGGTATGGTATCTGTTCACCTCACATCTGCTGTCTCCACAGGGTATCTGCATTTGTGTGCCCATTGGTGCAAATATGTGGTTCTGCATTCTGATGGTCACTTCTGTCATTGTGTCATTGATGACTGTTGACGGTCTCAGCCCCCATGGGTGTTGTTTGTCTGCACATGGCCAAAGGAATGTTTCATTTGCACTGCAGTATTTGGCTCCCCCAATTTATGTTGCAATGGGACACATACACTACTTTGCCACAGATGAGTTTTTGGTTCTGTGAGCAGGAATGATCCATGCAGTTTGGCAGTTGCAGCTCTTTCTTTGTCAACAATTACCTTTTGGTCACTGTGATGATGAGGGTGTAGACCCCATTGCCACAATGGTCAAAATGTGCTTCAGCTATGGACCCCACACTTGCCTTTTGGTCACTGTGATGATGGGGGTTTAGACCCCATTGCCACAATGGTCAAAATGTGCTTCAGCTATGGACCCCACACTTACCTTTTGGTCACTGTGATGATGGGGGTTTAGGCCCCATTGCCACAATGGTCATGGGCTGCTTGCATTGTGGGTGCCACACACATATATGTGTGGCACATGTGCTAGGGGGTCACATTGTATGTTGAAAGTCATGTTCGGTGTTGTAGGCATTTGACACAGCCTACACACGCTTGTCATGGTGGTGGGGGGATGTCTTAATCTTGCATTCCCTAGGTTGTGGTGTGCTTGTTGTGTCATGCATTGTCCATCCTATGAGTGGGGGTGGTAGTAGTGGTAGGCATCCAGCCCCCCTGGGTGAGGGTGGTAGTAGTGGTAGGCATCCTGCCCCCCTGGGTGAGGGTGGTAGTAGTGGTGGGCATCCTGCCCCCCGTGGGTGAGGGTGGTAGTAGTGGTGGGCATCCTGCCCCCCTGGCTAAGGGTGGTAGTAGTGGTGGGCATCCTGCCCCCCTGGCTAAGGGTGGTAGTAGTGGTAGGCATCCTGCCCCCCGTGGGTGAGGGTGGTAGTAGTGGTGGGCATCCTGCCCCCTGGCTAAGGGTGGTAGTAGTGGTAGGCATCCAGCCCCCCTGGGTTGGGGTGGTAGTAGTGGTAGGCATCCAGCCCCCCCTGGCTAAGGGTGGTAGTAGTGGTAGGCATCCTGCCCCCCCTGGGTGAGGGTGGTAGTAGTGGTAGGCATCCAGCCCCCCTGGCTAAGGGTGGTAGTAGTGGTAGGCATCCTGCCCCCCTGGGTGAGGGTGGTAGTAGTGGTAGGCATCCTGCCCCCCTGGGTGAGGGTGGTAGTAGTGGTAGGCATCCAGCCCCCCTGGGTGAGGGTGGTAGTAGTGGTGGGCATCCTGCCCCCTGGCTAAGGGTGGTAGTAGTGGTAGGCATCCAGCCCCCCTGGCTAAGGGTGGTAGTAGTGGTAGGCATCCTGCCCCCCTGGCTAAGGGTGGTAGTAGTGGTAGGCATCCTGCCCCCCTGGCTAAGGGTGGTAGTAGTGGTAGGCATCCTGCCACCCCTGGGTGAGGGTGGTAGTAGTGGTAGGCATCCAGCCCCCCTGGGTGAGGGTGGTAGTAGTGGTGGGCATCCTGCCCCCCTGGCTAAGGGTGGTAGTAGTGGTAGGCATCCAGCCCCCTGGCTAAGGGTGGTAGTAGTGGTAGGCATCCAGCCCCCCTGGGTTGGGGTGGTAGTAGTGGTAGGCATCCTGCCCCCTGGCTAAGGGTGGTAGTAGTGGTAGGCATCCTGCCACCCTGGCTAAGGGTGGTAGTAGTGGTAGGCATCCTGCCCCCCGTGGGTGAGGGTGGTAGTAGTGGTGGGCATCCTGCCCCCCTGGCTAAGGGTGGTAGTAGTGGTAGGCATCCAGCCCCCCTGGGTTGGGGTGGTAGTAGTGGTAGGCATCCAGCCCCCCTGGCTAAGGGTGGTAGTAGTGGTAGGCATCCTGCCCCCCTGGGTGAGGGTGGTAGTAGTGGTAGGCATCCAGCCCCCTGGCTAAGGGTGGTAGTAGTGGTAGGCATCCTGCCCCCCTGGGTGAGGGTGGTAGTAGTGGTAGGCATCCTGCCCCCCTGGGTGAGGGTGGTAGTAGTGGTAGGCATCCAGCCCCCCTGGGTGAGGGTGGTAGTAGTGGTGGGCATCCTGCCCCCTGGCTAAGGGTGGTAGTAGTGGTAGGCATCCAGCCCCCCTGGCTAAGGGTGGTAGTAGTGGTGGGCATCCTGCCCCCCTGGCTAAGGGTGGTAGTAGTGGTAGGCATCCTGCCCCCTGGCTAAGGGTGGTAGTAGTGGTAGGCATCCTGCCACCCTGGCTAAGGGTGGTAGTAGTGGTAGGCATCCTGCCACCCCTGGGTGAGGGTGGTAGTAGTGGTAGGCATCCAGCCCCCCTGGGTGAGGGTGGTAGTAGTGGTGGGCATCCTGCCCCCCTGGCTAAGGGTGGTAGTAGTGGTAGGCATCCAGCCCCCTGGCTAAGGGTGGTAGTAGTGGTGGGCATCCTGCCCCCCTGGCTAAGGGTGGTAGTAGTGGTAGGCATCCTGCCCCCTGGCTAAGGGTGGTAGTAGTGGTAGGCATCCTGCCACCCTGGCTAAGGGTGGTAGTAGTGGTAGGCATCCTGCCACCCCTGGGTGAGGGTGGTAGTAGTGGTAGGCATCCTGCCCCCCTGGCTAAGGGTGGTAGTAGTGGTAGGCATCCTGCCCCCCTGGCTAAGGGTGGTAGTAGTGGTAGGCATCCTGCCACCCTGGCTAAGGGTGGTAGTAGTGGTAGGCATCCTGCCACCCTGGCTAAGGGTGGTAGTAGTGGTAGGCATCCTGCCCCCTGGCTAAGGGTGGTAGTAGTGGTAGGCATCCTGCCACCCTGGCTAAGGGTGGTAGTAGTGGTGGGCATCCTGCCCCCCTGGGTGAGGGTGGTAGTAGTGGTAGGCATCCTGCCCCCTGGCTAAGGGTGGTAGTAGTGGTAGGCATCCAGCCCCCCTGGGTGAGGGTGGTAGTAGTGGTGGGCATCCTGCCCCCTGGCTAAGGGTGGTAGTAGTGGTAGGCATCCAGCCCCCCTGGCTAAGGGTGGTAGTAGTGGTAGGCATCCTGCCACCCCTGGGTGAGGGTGGTAGTAGTGGTAGGCATCCTGCCACCCTGGCTAAGGGTGGTAGTAGTGGTAGGCATCCAGCCCCCCCTGGGTGAGGGTGGTAGTAGTGGTGGGCATCCTGCCCCCCTGGCTAAGGGTGGTAGTAGTGGTAGGCATCCAGCCCCCCTGGCTAAGGGTGGTAGTAGTGGTGGGCATCCTGCCCCCCTGGGTGAGGGTGGTAGTAGTGGTGGGCATCCTGCCCCCCCTGGGTGAGGGTGGTAGTAGTGGTGGGCATCCTGCCCCCTGGGTGAGGGTGGTAGTAGTGGTAGGCATCCTGCCCCCGTGGGTGAGGGTGGTAGTAGTGGTAGGCATCCTGCCCCCTGGCTAAGGGTGGTAGTAGTGGTGGGCATCCTGCCCCCTGGGTGAGGGTGGTAGTAGTGGTAGGCATCCTGCCCCCTGGCTAAGGGTGGTAGTAGTGGTGGGCATCCTGCCCCCCTGGCTAAGGGTGGTAGGTGGTAGGCATCCAGCCCCCCTGGCTAAGGGTGGTAGTAGTGGTAGGCATCCTGCCCCCTGGCTGAGGGTGGTAGTAGTGGTAGGCATCCTGCCCCCCTGGTTGAGTGGTGGTTGGCATCCAGCCCCCTGGGTTGGGGTGGTGGCGCGCATTCAGGCCCCTGTGTGCATATGTGGCATTGGTGATGGGCATCCCGCCCCTATGGTGCTGCTGTTGCAAGTATATTCAGATTCCCAGTGTATGTGTGTGATGTGTCGTGTACGTGTTGTATGTGTTTTGTGGTTGGTGTCTGACTTACCTTCTGCGCCGTACGCGTCCGTGCCTGTTCCGGTAGTAGATGTAGAATATTGGTATGATCGGGACGAAGGGATTCATGGTTGGTTCGTGTCGTTCGTCCTTCTCGTTGCTTCGCGTCGTCCTCGTCGCTTGGCTTCGTCCTCGTCGCTTCGCTTCGTCCTCGTCGCTTCGCGTCGTCCTCGTCTGTGCTGTGTTCGTCTCGTAGCCGTGGATCGTGTTGTGGCGCGATTCGGAGCTTATGTGCGCCTCTCCCGGATGCTTTGACGTGCCGTGCGTAGCGACGGGTTCGGCGCGTACGGAAGCGCATCGTACTTGTCCGGCCGGACGGGGCTGCATTTTCCCTTCCGTGCGACTCGATTCGGCGTTTCCGGATTCGCCTCGGTCGGAGAACAGGACCTGGTTTGGGTGAGTACGGCTCGGCCGGAATTTTTGCTGTTGTGCGCATCGTACTTGCTCGTTCGGTGTGCTGTACGGATCGGTCGGGAAACTGGCTTTCGCATGGCTTTTTTCCTGACCGAATGGTATTGGGTGCGCCTCCGACCGAGATCGGAATCGGCCCCTAAGACCAAGATCATATATGTATATGATATATCTGTGTATGATTTCCACACTGATCCGCTTCCTCACATGAGTGCACACTATAATCTCGTTTAGGGGGCTGGACACAGCCCTTTTCAAAACTATGATCGGCATGTCATCAATAATTTGATGCAGACCAGTCCACAATAGTACAAATAATGAGGGGAAACAAGGTATGTCCTAACATAAACCTTTGCAAGATTTGATTCCAATGACGACTTTTCTGTATCTATAACATTTTTCTCATCTAGATTGACATCCAAGCAGAAAGGGGTGGAGTCACATATACACGCAGCATAACAGTGGGAGGGCTGCTGGATCTAAAACAGCCAGTCCCTGTACACCACACTAACATGCAAGATTTAGAGGACCAAATAGGTGCACGGCTGGAGGTTCACCCTCGATAATGTGAGTGCAGGGACAAGGTGAGCACATGAAAGTGCACAGCATACGCAGTGGAAAGCGGGGGGCTTTATTTGACAGTATCTTCTTTCCCCCCTATCTAGTGTGTGACTACAGGGTATGCCCCCCTCTAAAAGTCCTGTGGGGCACAGGAAGACTGTCTCTCAAGTATGACAATCTCTACCAGTCCGAATTTTGAGAACTATTTACACAGGAACATGAGTGCTAGTGTTAACAGTTAGGATGGCCTTTGTGGCTAATGTTTGAGTTTGGATTGCAAACAAATGGTGTCATGTTTATGGTATGGCCAATTTATGGTTAAGATCATGACTAATGCTGTCTCTTTATTTCTTTTCTCTTCCCAAACCACAAAGACTAAATGGGTCGATGTAGACTAATGGTTTGTATGTTTTGCATGCTTGAATGAATTTGAGTTTGCAGGACTATTAAGCTCCAACGATTACAAGCTAAGAGAGTACATTATCTCAAGAAAGCCTCTAGGGGTCTCATCTCCATTCCTGATGAAAGCCACATGACCCATGGGGCTGAAATCGGTGGATGAAACATGTTGATCCCATTTTAGATGCATTGCAATACTTATTTTCTTCATCAACATTGCATGTGTTTTAACCTTAACTGGGAGCCCTGTAATTAATTCAAATTAAGTTGAAGGACCAGGAGGCAATTTTACAATCTGAGATCCTACCATTAGATTAACAACAGCTCACAAGGTTGAGCCCACCCAGACACAAAAGATGTCTGGGTGAGGACTCCATGATGAAGCATAACACAGAAAATTCCTAGTGGGTGAGAGTTCTCTTCAAGTAGAGTAAGGACCCCCTTTGGAAAGGTTGTGTGATGATTCTGGTAGTTGTGGACAAATGACTCAAATGACCAGTGGGTTCTCTCTCTGTCATATACATATGAACAGTTGGAAGTGAAGTAAACACATTTAAAATACTTCTATCAAGCTACTATTTTTACATTGCCCCAATGATATCATCAGCAGCAGGCAGCAGATACACATGTGATTCTTGCAGTGCAACTTCAACAGAGACCCCACTGCAAAGCACTGACTTAACACGTAGTCCCCTGATAACACCACACCTTTCAGGTGAAGGCTACAGTAGGTTCTTTCTTGTTGGGAAGAAAGCACCTCAGATCACTGAGTTGTAAGTATTGACTAGAACTCTTTTCAACTCTACCAAACATTTCACTCTCTGCACATAACCCTAAGCACAGAACACCTCCACCTTCTCCAAGAGGAGGGAAGTACAAGTGCCTCTACTCAAAGGGGTCATACAACCAGTGCCCTTTTACCACCTGTGCAAAAGGGAGTACTTCTTGAAGTCTCTAATCCCGAAACTGGATGGGTGTCTAAGGCCAGTCCCCGATCTCAAGCCCCTCAGCAGATGCATCCTATGAGAACATTTCCATGACCGCTCTTCAGGATTTTATCCTGCTGCAGCAATGTGATTTCATGACCACTCTGGAAATGAAGGATGCCTGCTTTAACATATCTATACGGCTCATTTGTGCTACTTTTGCCTCATGGTAAGTAGACAGTACTACCAGTAAACGTGCTACCCTATAGGGTTACCACAGAGCTTTCCTTATAGACATTACATTGCTAATGCGCATAAGTGAGTTGCAAGTCTTCATTTGGTAGGAACCTTTTATACAGGTTCATGCTGATATAGTTGTCCTGAGAACTGACACTAAATTCCTTCTGAAGGTGGTTTCACTTTTCCATCTTAATCAAACTATTGAACTACCAGTCTTTTTACCTAATCCACACTCTGTGTCTGAAAGAGCCCTTCACACTGTAGATGCCAAAAGAGACTTAACAGACAATATTGACAGAACCAAACCTTTTTGAAAAAACTCAACAGCATTTTGTTGCTATTGCTAAACCCCGTAAAGGTTGCCCTACAACAAAAGCTGGCATAGCTAGATGCATTTTTTAAATGTATCCAGAAATTCTATCTGAGGGTTCTACCCCCTAGGCCACATGCTACTGGGAAGAAGGGGGCAACTATTGCATTTCTAGTGAATATTCCAATAGCTCCTGGTGGCCCTCTGCTCTCGGAAATCCCCCCACCCCAACGAACCACGCTCGAAACCTCGGAATCATACTAGACTCATCGCTCACAATGAACCGCCAGATCCACGCCGTATCCTTGACCTGCTTCAGCACCCTCCGCATGCTCTGAAAGACTTCCAGATGGATCCCAACCGAATCCAGAAAAACCGTCACGCACACACTCATCAGCAGCAGACTGGACTACGGCAACGCTCTCTACGCCGAAACCAATAAGAAACTCATTCGCAAACTCCAGACTGTCCAGAACGCCTCAGCCATACTGATCCTCGTCATCCATTGCTAATGCGCATAAGTGAGTTGCAAGTCTTCATTTGGTAGGAACCTTTTATACAGGTTCATGCTGATATAGTTGTCCTGAGAACTGACACTAAATTCCTTCTGAAGGTGGTTTCACTTTTCCATCTTAATCAAACTATTGAACTACCAGTCTTTTTACCTAATCCACACTCTGTGTCTGAAAGAGCCCTTCACACTGTAGATGCCAAAAGAGACTTAACAGACAATATTGACAGAACCAAACCTTTTTGAAAAAACTCAACAGCATTTTGTTGCTATTGCTAAACCCCGTAAAGGTTGCCCTACAACAAAAGCTGGCATAGCTAGATGCATTTTTTAAATGTATCCAGAAATTCTATCTGAGGGTTCTACCCCTAGGCCACATGCTACTGGGAAGAAGGGGCAACTATTGCATTTCTAGTGAATATTCCAATAGCTCCTGGTGGCCCTCTGCTCTCGGAAATCCCCCCACCCCAACGAACCACGCTCGAAACCTCGGAATCATACCAGACTCATCGCTCACAATGAACCGCCAGATCCACGCCGTATCCTTGACCTGCTTCAGCACCCTCCGCATGCTCTGAAAGACTTCCAGATGGATCCCAACCGAATCCAGAAAAACCGTCAGGCACACACTCATCAGCAGCAGACTGGACTACGGCAACACTCTCTACGCCGAAACCAATAAGAAACTCATTCGCAAACTCCAGACTGTCCAGAACGCCTCAGCCAGACTGATCCTCGTCATCCCCCGTTGCAGTCACATCACCCAACACCTGTGCGATCTCCACTGGCTTCCAGTTGAAAGAAGAATGACTTTCAAACTCCTCACCCACGCATACAAGGCCCTTCACAACACCAGACCCGCATACCTGAACAGTTGTCTCTCTTTCCATGCATCCAAAAGACACCTGCGATCATCCCAGCTCTCTCTGACCACTGTCCCTTGTATCAACAAGACTAGAAAAGGAGGAAAGTCCTTCACCTACCTCGCAGCCAAAGCCTGGAACACCCTACCCATCCACCTCCGACAATCTCCCACATTGCCCCAGTTCAGGAAGGACCTCAAGACCTGGCTCTTCGGATGACCTCAGGACACTACGGAGCCACCCTCCCCAGCGCCTTGAGACCCTCAAGGGTGAGTAGTTGCACTTTACCAAGCCCTGATTGATTTATTGAATAGCTGACATTTCAAAGCAGCTACATGGTCAATTGCACACACACATTTACCAAGCATTATGGTGTGGATAGTTCACCTGTCAACAGGATAGGGTTGGCCAAACAGTACTAAGAACTTGTTTTCAGACATATACAACATCCACTGAGAAGCCACTGCTTTAGGGGAGTACAGCTTTACAGCATGTGCCGAGAATGTGTATCCATGGCCACACGTGCTGTGAACAGAGTATGTTACTTACCCAGTAAGCATCTGTTTGTAAATGTTAGTGCTGTATATTCACATGCACCCACCCTCCTGCCCAGAGTCAGTGTCTTGTTTACATATCTCGTTAACATCAAGCATTAACCTTACTGTATACGCCATTTGCATGGTCACCAGATTTTCACTAATAGCCACTCCATACTTGCATTCACCACTCTACAGAAAGCAATCTAATAATGGAGTCTATGCCTATTCACATTCCCTACTAAGGGAGCAATCACAGGAGACCTTGTGACTCGAAGAAACTTTTTTACTGGCAGGAGTATGCAGAACATGTGAATTCTACAGCACTACAAGCTGCAAAGAGATGTTTAAAGGTTGAGTAACATATTCCTTAATCCCCCCCTTGCAACAATGCACTGGAATTCACTCGTAGCAGCAAGGTTTATGAGTCTGTGATCCACTTTAACTCTTATCAAAACAATGGTATATTTTGTTTCCATTATCATAGTTCCTCTTTGACCCTTTCTGTTTTTTTCATTTTCATCAAGGGCACATACTCACAGGTTTACTACATTTTTGTGGTGCTGGCTTCCCTTCTTGCAGTAGTCTACATCTTATTGCAGTCAAAATGGCTATGAAGTGAAGCATGCATGATCACGTGAATTCTGATGTAATCTCCCTAAGTGGATGCCAAGCAATGCCAGGAGGTGCAAGCTTGTAGGCAAGATACGCCTGTCCTGTCAGGAATGCAAGCTGGATATGCGTATTTCTCCCTTGAGCCAGGGGATGATTGTACATCTCCTCCCCAGAATCAGAAATTGAAAGCGCGAGCAGAATGCGAGGTGAGTCTTAAGGTCTACCTTGACTACAGGAACTTTGCAGTTGCTTCATGGACTTCCCACTATCTGCTTTTCTCCACGTTTGTAAGTTCCATCATGTAAAAAGGCACAGAGAAGATTTCAATAGCAGCTAGTTTTATTGTTCCGTGGGGCAAAACCACGAAGGTGCAGTGAACTCTACAGCCTCACAGCAACTACCTTGAAGTCTAGTACAAATATTCTGCCCATATACTGTGTTATACTAACATGCCTTTAACAAAGAAGTGAATGATAGAACACAACAGTCATCATCCCAAAGGTGTAGGGGTGTCCACATCTATGCAGAGTACTGACTGTTGCTTGATCTCCATCTCAGGTGTTATTGGCTTTGTTTATCGAATACCATCATGATGTTTTGCCAGGACCTTGCCGTGAAGAAGTGAGTGGCTGTCAGTTCCTTGGCCAATACCTAGCATTAAATGTGGCAGCTTTGGCTCTAGTAACATTCCCTTCCATCTGCTCCTTACCACATCAAAAGGAAATTTTACAACAAATATGGGAGAAACTGTTCACGTTTTACTCTGATTTCACTCCATAACTTGCATCTAAGTTGTTTCTCAGCTTGCTTTCTGATTCACTAGACCCAGCTGCAGTTATCTTAGTACTGGAAGAGGACCCAGAAGCTCGAAGAGGACTGAGAGTCATTCTTGTTTCCTCTCTCTGAGTTGTGACCTGAAAAGGTGGTTGTCCAAGGATCTTTATTTCTCCACAACCACATTTATCCATAGCATTTATGTTTTCCACATAAGAGGCAACCTTTAGTACCATGCAGAGAGGGACCTTCCTATTACCATTCTGAAATCAAGCCCACCTTTTAGTGTGTTTCTTCAAATCACAGAGCTAAAAAGTGCTAGCCTATACTGAAACCCCCATTGTAATTCCACATCAATAAGCACATGATACTTGCACCCAAAGCTTATTGATGCTTGTTTTGGAGTTATGGAGGTAAATTCAGGAAAGACATATGGGCACCTGAGAAAGGGGTGCTTGACCAGGTTTTGTTTTGCTGTTCTAGTCTTAAAGCTGTCCTGAACTACGTTTCTTTACCTCCAGGTACAGTTTGCATTGAGATCTTGTCCATTTGAGTAACTGTAACAGCTAGAACACTGTTGGAAGCTTTAGTACAGGGAGAAATAGCAGTTCCCACCAGTGCTTGTCGAACTGATCAATAGTTTTGGGGGCGTTGCAAGGCATGATGGCTGATTAGATGCTCCTCTCGGTGCTCCTGCCGGAGTCTAAGTAATCCTCCCATAATCCTGTGTGATCCTTCTGTATATCTCTCTGGATGGACTCCCCGCTACATTGCCAACTCAGCACATCAGCCACCGTTTTTCTGGCGGGTGCCTGAGCCACCTTCTGAGTCGGGCACAGCCCTGGAAGCTTGGGCCAGCGCCATATTGCTCCTGCAGATCAGATGGCATTAGCTTGCAGGAAAGGGGTGACACATCAGGCACCCAATCTGGAGATTGCAATTCTGTCCCGGATTGCACGTGGGGGAGAGACTGGAGTGCCTCTGGTGCCTAGCTGTGGGGCTGGAACCCAAGGCAGCTGCTTTTGGTGCTGTGGCTTTCCTAGGCTGGTCGCCCAACCTGCGATGCCCTTAGAGGCGAGGAAGCCTGCTGGTGGTGCTGCACATGAAACAGAGTGAGAGGAGGACTTGTACCCCTTCACAACGCCTAAAACCAGCGGCCACTTGCGCTGGGCAGTAAGGTGAGCCACATATGGTGTGCCGAGGGCCCTGAAGTCTCCCAAGGCTGCCGCTCCAGAACTCATGGGGAGTGCCTTGTGACATGCCGTGGTGCAGCTGGAGTGGTGCCCACTGTGCGCTGGGGCTCCTACTGTGGGCCCAAAAGAGGGAACATTGATGGTGAGTGGGAGGTCCACTGCATAAAGATGGGTAGACCTTCTCTGCATCTCTTTAGCCCTGACCCATGAGCCTCTGTGCTGACGGAGTACCCGGGGACCCACAGCAAGCTCCTACAATATTGGCTGCACTAGCATTCGGCCTGATGATGCTGTACCTAAATAACGTGCCCCTTTTTCCCCCATCGGAGGAATGTGGGGCTGGCCCTGACTATAAGCTCAGAGGGATTGATAGCATTGCAAGGCCCTTGTCCCAGAGTAAAATATTACTGGCTGGTACTTCAGTTGCATACACAGGTTGTTGTGTGTGGTTGCGGGTATCGATGGACCAGCCCTCAATGTGTTCCCTCTCTCAATTCCTTCCATCTGGGGCCATGGGACTGCTCTGTGAAACTCTGTGTCATGCTGGGGATAGGTCGCCTTCTCCTGGAGCCCAGGAAATACTGTAGCGCCTCGGAGACCCCTGCTCTGTGTGGTAACCCTGTGAAGCCTGCGGGTGGTGGGCTCCTGTGTGGTGGCTGTTGGAAGGGACTGCTCGGATACTTTAGCGGCACATCTGCGCTCCAAATTTCAGGTGATGGTGCGGCCAGTTTTTACAATGGTGAGAGATAAAGGAACCAAATCAGCCCAAATGAACAAAATATGCAAATACACACAGCCAGTGCTCCCGTAGGGCCAAACCCAAGAAGGGTCCTAGACTGGTGGCATGGAACAACAGGATGGGACTACAGGGGTGACACTGTTCCTGGCGGACTTATTATCGACAATTCAAATTTCTCGTGACAAGATGGTTCATAAGATTTACTCTCCCGCTATAGATGTAAACCTGTTGTGGCAGAATGTGAACACCTTGCAGCAGGAGGTCCACACAATCCGAGACACTGTCATCCACCTGCAGAAACAAACAGTCCACCTGGAAGATTCTGTAGGGAGATCCCACGGGAACAATTTTCGATTTGTGGTGTTCCCAGAGAGGGCAGAGGGTCAATTCACCAAACTCTTTCTGAAGAACTGGATCACTAAAGTCCTGCTTCCTGAGAGACTCGCTAAATTTTTTGCAATTGAAAGAGCACACGTGGCCCTCACCCAACAGCTGAGACCTGGAGCCCCACCCAGAGTGATTATTGCCAGCTTGTTTAATGTTTGTGACAGAGACGCTATCCTGAAGACAAGGTGTTATGAGGTCCCTTAATATTTGAGGACCCCTCTATCTCTATCTATACTGATTACACACAAAGGGTAAAGGACCAGCGAAAAACTTTTCCATCAGTCAAGAGACGACCAATAGGAGGGGAAGGCCCTGCTCTTCTTCACCGCAGGAAATGCTAGTGACTGGCTAAACTCGACGACATGCTGATCCACCCAAGATCTGTCCCAGTCGGGCTAGTCCCGACCAGAAACACAAAGTCGGTCAGTGCACAGCAGGTGACAATGAGGGTGCTTGAAGAGCCTGGAGATTGGCAAATGGTCAGAGAGGATTCTGGTCTACCCCGATGTCATGCTGCGGATCACTGAGGTGGTTGCTGACTTGGAGTGGGCCTCCCAAGAACAGCGAGTGTCCTAGGGCCTGGCCGGAGACAGATCAGGCCATACCTGAGATCTGGCTGGCGGGTGACCTACTGTAATCATGTGGCGTTCATGTGTCTGAGCCTTTGGTCAACATCAGCTGCCCGCTCCCTGTTGGGGACTTTTTGGGGGAACCATTGTGGTCTACGTGATATGGCGATGTGAGACTAACCATATGATATACTGTAAGTCACCTGCTTTTGAGACATGTTCATGTTGGGAGGATTCTGCTCAATACTTTTTTTCTTTAGCTTTTTGCAACCTAGCTTGGTGGGAGTAGCTATAACTTAGAGGCTAGTAGCCCCGGGAGGGAGCTTGAGTGCTTTGGCCTCGCACCGTCTCCGATGACCTCTTGTGAACACACGTTTGTGGGAAGAGAAGGGGTGGGAGTGTTATTTCATATTATTTCCCCTGTTTTTGTGAATTCTGAAGTTGTGGTGTGGGGCAGCGATTGCTGACTCACAACTTGTCTATGCCTGGACGGGGTGGGATGGCTACACTGCCGAAGCAGAGGGGGGAGTTAGGGCACTGTCTTGAGTCTCATGTTGGGGTACTGTTGGGGAAGTTACCTCTGCTTTTGTGCAAATGGACCCTGCAAGGTGGGCTATTCTGATTCGATTATTAGCAGCGTAACTGTGGACATGTATGGAAGGGGAAGTGGTGTGTACATGAAGTATACGAAGTATGACTTCGCCCATTATGAAACTGATTACCTGGAATGCTAGGGGGATATCACACTTTGAGAAACCCAGACGCGTGTTTGCCTATCTGAAGTTCTTCAAGGTGGCAATAGCATTCCTTCAGGTATCGCATGTGTGGGGAGATTGTATTCCTTGCCTGCGAAGGCGCTGGAGGGTGCAAATATACACTACCTCATACTCCGGTTATGCACTGGGGTGCTCATTTGGGTGGCCCCGGAGGTCCCATTCCGTTGCAAGAATCATGTTATTGACCCTGAGGGTTGTTATGTCATTCTGCATGGGACCCTTGATGGCCGAGAGATTTGTATTATTAATGTATAGGCCCCCAATGTTGATTGTCCAGAGCATACCTCGGGGTCCTAACAGCAGCGTCTCTCTACCTAGCTGGAGACTGTAATTGTGTCTTAAGTGCGACACTGGATTGGGAGCCTCCCAGGGTCCATGCTAAGCCCCGCCTCACCACAGTTCTCTGAGATATGATGCATGGCGTGCACTTGTGCGATATCAGGTGGGAGAGGTACCCATTGCAACAACTGTATGCTTGTTATACCCCGGCAATGGGTACATATAGTCGACTGGACTATTGTTTTGTCTCTGCCAAGCTGACACCTAGGGTTACAGATATGACATATCTGGCCCATTGTTTTGTAGGTGAGTCTGGACAGCCAGCAATCCCTTTGTGGCTCCTCCATGCGGAGGCATTAACGGACCCCCACGTTTGCAGCTACGGTCAACAAAACATTGCTACATTATATCCCTGACAACAGGGGCTCAGCAAGTTGCAGGGCCCTCGATTGGGAAGCAATGTAGGTCATCCTGCGGGGTGTATGCATAAAGATGTCTTACGAGGTCCAGCGCCAGTTAGAGTGTGATATTCCTGCCCAGGAACAGAAATTGGGGAAACTGAAGGCTAGGCTTCCTTCTTGTCCCTACAAAATGACAGCTTGGTGCGCAGCCCGAACAGAGTTGCTGGAGGATTGGCACAGGCTTGAAAAGCACACTTATATGGCCTACAGGCAGCGACTGCATATGCAGGGGGATAAAACAGGAGCAATGCTGGCCCAGTTCGTCCGTCAGGAGTCCCCTGAGTCCCCCATCCTGATGTTGCACACTCGCCTCACAAACGGCGATCAATGGGGTATTCTGCACCCATCTCAGTAATGCATATGCTGAACAGTTGTGTCCCTCCTTGGAGTCTCTGTGTAGGTTCTTGGCATATGTCCCACTCCCAGGAGATAGTTAGGCCCTGGAGGTAATAAGGCCTTGGATGGCCTGCTTTCTAAAGAAGAGATCCTAACCGCAATTAGATGCTTTAAACCTGAAAAAGCAATGAGCTGCCAGCAGAGTTTTATCATAAATATCCGGATGTTGTGGCTGACCGGCTTCTGGAGGTCTATGAAGAGTCCTTATGGTCCGGTATCTTACAGGCCTACATGCGAGAGGCACTAGTTGTCATGATATTAAAGCTGGGTTGTGATCCGATGGGTACCTCTGCGTATAGGCCGATATCTCGCCTAAATATAGATATGAAAATCCTCAGCAGTGTGCTGGCTGTGCATCTTCTCCCTCAGTTGCCTACCCTAGTACACCCAGATCAATCTGGCTTTATCCAGAAGCGCAAAACTCTCCACAATCTGAGAGGCTTGGCCCATGTATATCATGCTCCGCAGCACCTGACCGATGATTGTCTTGACACTCCTTGACATGGAGCAGGCATTTGATTCCCTGAATTGGACATACCTGTGGCAGGTGCTCCAGACGATGGGTTTGCACCCTGGGTTCATCCGTTGGATTCCCCTCCTCTACTCTGATCCATGAGCCAGGGTGCGCTCAGGTGGAGTGGTCTCTGAGCCCTTCTGGCTGAGCAGAGGTACTAGACAAGGATGCCCTCTCTCGCCGCTCCTGTTTGCCATCGCCATGGAGCCCTTGGCAGAGACTCTGCAGCGAGCGATGGGCCCATGGGGAATATCACTGGGAGAGACCAACCAAGTAGTCTCCCTCTACACTGATAATGCCCTGTTGTATCTGAGCCAACCAGCCTACTCAGCGCCTATTCTGTTCAACATCATGCGGTCCTTTGGGGAGCTCTCTGGCCTTTGTGTCAACCAGGACAAATCAAAATTATTTGCACTGGGGAGACTGTTGGGGGTCTAGGTAGATGAGCTTCCTTGGGATGGGATTCCCCCGGGTGACGATGTATGTCAGATACCTCGAAGTCCGTCTGACTCACACGGCCCTTACGTAGCTCAAGCTTAATGTTGGAAGAGTGATAGACGGGTTGCACTCCTTGAATAAAGGTTTTGGAAGGAGCTGCCCCTGTTCTTTATCGGCAGGATTGCTATTGTGAAAATGATGATATTGTCACAATGCCTCTATGCCCTACAGAGTACTCCATAAGCGATCCCTAGGCAATATATTAACACCCTAGATAGTTTGATAGTGGGCCTAATCTGGGGAACCAAGAGCAGAATAATTGCTCTTGCCACTCTAAAAGGTATGCAGAGTCAGGGGGACTGGAGATCCTGCATCTAGAACTTTATTATATGGCAGCCCAACTGCAGCATGCGATTCATTGGGCTTGACATGGACGACAATTGGAAGTAACAGCTTCTGCAGGGCACACATGAAGTGATACCCTTGCTGATCCTTCTTATGTCTGGCTCGGGGTGCTCCTCCACCTTTCCTTATCTGACAGGTAGCAGGGATATGGGAGGGAGTGGTCCGTAGGGTTCTCCAGTGTGCCCCATCCGCTCCAGATATGCCTCTGTGGACGTGCCGTCCTTTTTGTGAATTGCCGACTCTATATTGGTGCAGAAATGGAAGGATAGAGGTTGCGAAACTATGGTAGATCTACATCCTGGACAGTGCTTGATTATGAGAGAGGAGGTCATTGAAACTTTTTCCCTGGGTACGGGTCAATACCTCCAGTATATGAAAATGTCAAGCACGGCCCGGGAGGTGTGGCCGTCCATTCCTGATGAACCACCCAATACCTTGATTACACTGCTTCAAATGGCTCAGGGCCGCAGGCTGATTTTCCACTAATACGGGCCCTACGTGACAATCTGCCCCAGGTGGTGCTTCCTGTCCAGACCAAGTGGGAGGCTATAATGGGCTAGCCCTTATCAGCTAAAAATTGGGTGAAGGTCCATGTGGGGGTACGGACAGTCAGCTCCAATGCACATTTTAAACCCTTGTAATATAATATTGTACAACTGACTTATCTTACTCCACAACTATTGCATGGCATCTACGATACTTGACCAGCTGGCTGCGCATGAAGTGGGGCTCAGATGGCGGATTTTCTACATATGGTGTGGGCATGCTCACCCTTGTCCTCCTACTGGGAAGAAATATTGTACAACTTGGATACAGCTTCCGGTGGGATGTTCCAATGGAGATCCACCAAGTGTTGTTGGGACTGATTCCCTCTCCTGCCTTAAAAAATAAAGCAGGGTGTTTGGCCTCCTTGGGTTGGTGCAGGCAAAATGGCTCAGTCTGACACCTCCCACATACGTGGCATAGATGAAAAATATTTGTCAATGGGCGATTGCGGAGGAGGTGTGGATGAGACATGTTCGTAAAGATGATAAACTTGAAGATGTTATACGAGCCTGGATGGCTATGTTGGCTGCCCTGAGGGAGATTGAGGGAGTGACTGCTTCCAGGGATGGGGACACATGACATTGCTTACACCCTAGGAATTTTGAAAGGGAGTAGAGGCAACATTGGATACTAGTTGGGTGCTCCACAGACATGTATGGACTATCGACCTTGATTCCTTATTATGTTATCGGTATAGGCCTCACACAAAAGCAGACAGGGGGAGTTGGGAGGAGTTTAATTTGTTATGGATTGGCTTTAGAGGATAACAGGATACGTGGATTGCCCTTTTTCTTTTAGTATCATTGCCTTGCATGAATGGCAGTCTTTGATGTTCTCCTGCACTATAGATTGTGTTACATAGATATTTTCTACAAAGGCATTATTCTCTCCTTTCACCTACCCCGAATGGGTCCGACTTATGCCACAGTATATATATTTATGTTCCAGGTGTTTTCACACATGTTTAAAGAAACTGAGTAAGACAAAATGACATGATGCTTAATGTAAGATCCTATGTGATTTCTTGTCCATGTGCTCTCCCTATAAACCAATAAAGTTTTATTTAATAAAAAAGGCATTAATATTTTGTAAATGAGCCATGCATTTCAGTGGATTTTATTGTTTCCCAAGTAGCCCAATTATGTCTTCTCAATCTTGCCAGTAGGGTACCCTATCCCAACTGAATGTCAAAGCTGATTTAGAGTTTGATGGGCAAAGTCCATCAGTATGGCGGAGTACTTTACTCTGGCCATACCGAGGGTTCACTGCCTGCCACATTTAGCGTTGTCCTCTAGCCCTGTGCACAGTTCCACACATTGGCAGGAACCACTGTCACAGCGGTTCCTGTATTAAAAGTTTGACTCGCAATACCATCCAAATTATGGTACCATCTGTCAAACTTTTAAAATATTTCAGGTTTTTTTTCAAAAAGAAAATCCCACTGCAAGATTTAAAAAAAACAAAAAAAAACTAATGACCCGACACCATAGGAGTTTTCTCCCATGGTATGGGTGTTAATTAAACGTTTTTTACTTTCCCTTTGGGCGAGCAGTTGGAGGAGTATGTTAGCAACGGAGATGAAGAAGTCTCTGTCGTTGCCATGCTTAAGGTCCACTCGTTGGTATATCAGGTGGCGGACCTTCAGTTTGGTGGAGGGTACTTCATCACCTTTGTGACAGAGTAACTTCTCAGCCAAACTCTAAATCAGCCCCTTAATGGTAAGCTATACTTATAAGTAAAATGAGCTTGAGCAGCTGATGCTCAAAGTTTGTAAGTCCTTTCCAGTCTTGGAGCAGTTTGTGAAAATACATATTTAGTTCACTTTTTTTTTTATGTGATCCTGAAATTCTAGTTGAAATAAACTTAAGGATGCCTTGCCGCCAGCTTTAATATTTTAGTATTCAAAATGGAGTGTGACAACTAACTTCTAGATAAGTGAGATGGTGACTGCAAGGATCACCATCTGGAATCTGTGAGCTGTATGTACTGCACTCCTTAAATAAAATCTGAAGTGGCTTAATGTTTTTTTAAAAAGTTTAAGTAGGAGTCCATCAGGATCAAAATGTAAGCAATTTGGAAGTCGTGTCCACCTTAAGAGTACTCACCAAGGAAATTCTGCTAGCTTAGTCTTATCCATCCTTGCTGAGAACAGTCTACGATGGAGAATTCTGGACTTGGGGAGGAAGAAACAAGGTGTGCTGGATAGGCAGGGCCATGAATTTTCTTGGGCTAATGCCACTGTGATAAGTACTGTGGCCACTTTACCATGCAAGAAAAAACACACATTCAGTGATTTACCTCTACTCCCTCAGCCGCCTGCCACATCGTTTGCACTTAATTAGTTTTACAACAAGGCCTACATACATAGAGTATCTACACAAGCCTACCTTGTAGACCCCCGGGACTATTATACATGATTTTCACAGGATGGCTTTGTGGATCATTGGTTAGAGTCCTGTACTCAGTTCTCTGAAGGGGAATGGAGTGTGAAACAACTCATAGAGTTCTTGGGGGTCCTGAAATATTACAGCATGCAGACACCTTTACATAAAACGTAGTGAAATGTAAAGAGCAGTCATGGCCTGGCCGAAAGGGTAATAAACTAGACTAATGTTATTTTAGATTGTTTGAAGGGTAAAGAGTAGTGATGTAGCTTGGTAAGAACATCTTACTGACTTTTATTTAACTATTGAAGTCTGCTCTTGGTGTGCATTCAAGTTAATTTTGACATGGTTATGTCTAGGCCTGAGAATTTTCACACAGCCCTGTATCAAGGCACAGAACACAGTTGAGCAATACAATTTCCACATTGCACTGTATTCACACGTTTTTCAGAATGAAATTAATGTGTATGTTTGTAGCTGCCAGCCCAGAAAAAATGTAATTCAGTTTATGCACAAGGCATGCATGGTGTTAAATGTGTGTTGATTGTAATCTCTGCTTCTTTCTTGGTTGTTTCTCAGTAATGGTCCTGCACAGGTCTTTGATGGAACTTGAGTGTTTCCAGACTTCAGTGCTTCTGCCAAACCTAATGCTTTTAAGTGTTGAAAAACACCAAAGATGTCCTGCTTTGTCCTGCAGGTGGCAGCTCGGAGCAGGAGAAACTGTACCGATGTAGGGACCGATGTTGGGCGATTCTGAAGTACGTGAATGAAGGAATGAAGCAAACCGAGAACCAGCACCGGCTTCAGATGTATCAGAAGCAGCTTGACACCACTGCACTAGAAAGGACCAAAAATAATCCCCTGGTCACAGAGTTTAAGGTAAACATTTTTTGGCTTCTTTGGGCACTTGACTGATTTCGTAGCTTATTTTTCAATATCATTGCATGAAAATTGATTAATGTCCATTTTTTTTTATAATAGAACCTTGATTTAACCACGAGGCGAATGATCCATGAGGGACCCCTAAAATGGAAGATAACAAAGGACAAAACTGTTGGTATGCACGCGTCTCAACTGGCAGACCCCTGTAATTTACCAGCTGTCTCAAGCCCCGTTTCCATAGAAAAAGCTATTTTTTGTTTGAGCATAACTTGGGCGCTGTTTGACGAATCTTCACAAAACTTTCCCAAAAACATGTTTTTCCACCTCAGCTCCTTATTGGAAAATTATAGGGTGACCCGTCAAGTCAAGCCGAGAAAAGGGTGGGAGCTCCCAAAATACGTTTTCCCCATTCATTTGTCCATAGGAAAATTAGACACAGCTACAGTCAAAATGACTAAACGTAACTGCCCGAAATTTGGCAGAAACCTAGGAGGATATGTACTAGGAAGTGGCAGAGCGTTTCTTTGGCTTAACGACACGCTCCGCCACTTCTGAAACGCAAGGCGGCACCATATTTACAAGAATGTGGTGCAGCCTTTTGTTTCCCCCTGCGATGACGCTAAGTTTAACAACTTAGCGCCAACGCAGGCACCCTTGCACCAGACTTTAAGGGTGTCTGGGTTCAGGGGAGGATTGGTTATGTGTAGGAAGGTGTCCCTTCCTGTACATAAACAATCCTAAAATGCCATTTTGTAACTTTCAGGTGTGCTGCTTCATGCAGCACATATGAAAAACGAGGAGAAATAATGCATTTCTCCTCATTTCCCCAACTTAAGACCAGGATTTTCCTGGTGTTAATTTTGTCGCTGCCTCCTATGTACGACACCCTTGTACATAGGGGGCAGCGTCAAATACAATGGGTGTTGCGGTGGAACGCCTACCACAACACCCACTGCAAGCCTCTTTCACGCTAACCATAGCGTGAAAGGGTGCCTTATGTACAAGGCAGCGTTAAGCCAAGTTAAGTGGCTTAACGCTGCCTTGTACATAAGGCGCAGCCCCTATCGCCACCACAACATCCGTAAAAGTGACGTTGTGGTGGCTATAGGGGCTTGTACATATGCCCCCTAGTTTGTGGTCCAGAAAGTGTGCTTTTGTGAGTTGGTGTAAATCCGTTCCGTAGTTTGAAAAATTAAGGTTAATAAATATTGTATTTTCACGCTGCTCAGGATCTGCAGACCCAACAGATCTTTAGATAGCATCTGATTGGCTGCCACCACATCAACAAAGATATGGTGACAGTCAATTTAAGATTCGGGGACTCAGTCCCACATCCTACTAAAAAAGTGAAAAAAAAGTGCGGGGCAAAATGGCATTGCTGCAACATCTGAATGACATGAATAATAACAACACTGTGCATGCCTGGAGTTTAGTTACTTTAGGGCACGAGTTATAGTTGCTGGAGATAACTTTAAATGGTGAATTTCATTTGTTTTGTTTGTTTAAAACAGTATGTGTCAACTAGGGCTGGCTGGAGTTTGCTGAGTTTCACTCTGAAGAATTCTGCAAAGTTGCAGAGAAACTCAGATAAATTCCGCAGAGTTCTGCGAGTGGGCGGAGTATTGCTCGGCCAATCCTTGTCTGTCACACAACATCCAAATGTACAGACCAGTGCCCCCTGCACATATCACAACTTAAGCATGCGGGGCCAGGGGGCACAAGGGGACCAGGAGAAGGTGCGGGGCCTGTACTTCTCTTACCTGCCCATCACCAACATTGTGCTGCAGGCACTCGTAGCTGCCACCTCTGCCACTGGTCTCCACTGCCAGTGCCACCATTTCCTTGTGCTTCACTGGCTTCTCTGGAGCTGTGGGAGACACGAGAGCTGGTCGCACAGGCTGGGCTGCCCCTCCCTCACTGGCCTGGTATGACACGTACCGGTCATACCGTGCACAGGGCGGCAAGCTCAGCGCCAGGCCATGGCTGCTGCTGGAGGGGATCAGCATAGCATTCAGACTCGATGCCACTGTGCGGAGCACGGGTGGCGGATCCTGCAGACCCAGGCGGGTTTTGGTGGTGCAGGAAAACGCAAAAGGTGGGGCTCGCAGCCAAGCCAGTGAGAAAGCAAACGTCATGAAGTAGAAGTTCTGCCCCTCTTCTCTTCCAGCATTGGCTTGGCTCAACGGGAGCTGAGTGCTGATTGGGCAAGCAACTTGCTGGTTCTGGGGTTAAGGTGCTGAGACCTTCTGCTTGGCACCCGTGGCTATCTGGCAGAGTCTGGGCCCTGCAGCAGTACAGTCTATTGTATTTCTTCTTCTACCAATATTGCAGGGTAGCGTTCTAGTGCATCATCAGAGCCAAGTTTGTGACTGATTTTTTCTTTCTCATGGTGAGCGCACTGGTAAATTCCACTCCGCTGGAGGTTTCAGATTTTTTGCCAAACTCCACGCTCCAAGCGGAGCGCGGAGTGGACAAAACTCCGCAAACTCAACCGGCGGAGCAGAGTTCATCTCCCACACCTACTTTTAACTGACGACTAACTGTTATGTTTCTCTAACCTTGTTTTTTTTTGTGAATTTCAGATTTTTTTTTAAATGTAGAGTAACCTATTACAATTCCGAACTATAACATCACTTTAACCCTAGTTTTTTTCAGTGAAAAAAAATAAAATATAAATATACATATATTTGTGTGTGTGTGTGCGCAAGTGTGGTGTCAGTAGACTTACATGCTCGGCGTGCACCTACCTTCTAGTGTTGGGGTTGGATTGTTGCAACTTCTTTTTCTTCACAGAAGTGTTTTTAGTCACACAGTTTCTGCAACATCTCCTCTGGTAGTGAACGCATATGGGCAGTAAACCATTATTAGATTATTTTTTTATGCCATTGCGTTCAGTCATGTATTGACGTTCCCGGGACCCGTCTCTTACCGTCCCATTGCAGAGACAGCTGCCTCAGAGTAGAGGCCCATTGTCGAGAAGTTTCAAAGGAAGCATGTTGAAAGGCAGTGTTGGATCATTATTCACTCCTGCACAGACAAGATCTCTGTTACTGGGAAGACTTTACCCAATGAGTGAAGACTCTGCTTCAAGAATACTCCAGGCCCAGACACTTCTCTCCAATCGGTGCCTCCTCCTCCTCCACCTCCTTCATCACCTCCACTTCTACCACTGACTTCACCACCTTCACCTGACCTGCCTCACCTCTTATGATTTCTCCTCAGTGGTCACTGGAGTCCTATTCAGACCCAGGTAGCCCTACTCCCGACTCTCCAGCAGAGGACTTTGGTGTGTCTCTCTACCTTCACCCTATGGACGATCCTTGGGAGGACTACAATGTGGACCCACTGGGGGATCCTGACCATGACAGTGTCCCTGTTGCCAATTCGGTAGGCCTCCTGACTTACTATGACAGAGCCCAATGGGAAGAGGTTGTGGCCTTACTCCAACATCTCCCTGACCAGTACTGGAAGAGGGGAGAAGAGATTGATGAGGTTGGGAAGGCCATATCCAACGCTACCATTCGGTGTGCGTTAGATTCGGCTCATAAAGCTGACAGTGAGCTGAACAACTCAGTGACCCTCCGTCGCCTCTCTTGGATGCATATCTCCGGCTTCAAAAGTAGGAAGTTTAACAACATCTCATTAAGCTGCCCTTCACAGGAGAACACCTTTTTGATCCCCAGGTTGGTGAGATGTTAGAAAAGAAGAAGAAGGACACTGACCCTGCTAAGGCCATGGATGCCCTTCAAGTTCCTTCAGCTGAAGCTCCTTTCTGCAACAGACAATGGGAAGGTCCAAGGCAACTTTTACTGATTCCACGCAGTCACACCAACACCAGCAGCATACTTACTACAAACAGGGAGTCAGGGGTTATGCACTGGCACCTTCAGGAGTAACAACTCAAAAGGTTGAGGCAGAGCTCCTCCCTCCAGCAGAGCCTCTATCTTCAGGCATTGACTTGCGTGAAGATCTTCCCTTCCCACTCCCAATCACACTACACCAGTTGAGTGGAAGCTTTAGAGATTTCTACCCCTTTGGGGACCACAGACTGGTGAGTTCTATCCATCATCGAGTATGGCTACTGCCCTGAGCTCATGTCAACCCTACCAAACATCCCACCTTGCACACATACACCTTCAATCCAGCACACTTTGCTCTACTCAAACGGGTCATAGAGTCAATGCCCCTCAACATCGAGCAAAGGTTTTTAATCCCTGTACTTTCTCATACCCCAAAACGACTACTTCCTCAGGCGTCTTTGAGCTAAGGCCTCTCAGCAGGCACATCCTCTCAGAACATTTCCACGTGATCATCCTATAGGATGTAATCCCCCTGCTTCAGCCAGGGCACTTTATGGCCCCACTAGGCCTAAAGGGTGCTTACTTTCACATCCCCATCCCTTTGGCCCACCAATGCTACCTCTGCTTCATCGTAAATGGGCAGAGCTACCAGTTCAAGGTGTTGCCCTTCGGAGTCACCACAGCCCCAAGGGTCTTCACCAAATGTCTAACTGTGGTAGCTGCTTATCTCAGAAGGGAGGGGATTCACTTCTTCCTCTTCTTAGATGACTGGTTGATCAAGACTGCAAGCAGACAAGACTGCTGAGTCAGCACCCAAGGTGCAATCTTCCTGCTACACAAAGTATGTTTCACAGTCTATGCCACCAAGTCCCACCTCCAACCACTTCAGGTCTAGTCCTTTCCTTGGTCAATCCCCAATGCAGTCTCGGTTGAAGCCCACCCAAATGAGCAAAGGGTGGCTGCGCTCCAACAGCTACTGCCTCTTGTGCAGCCACTCTGTACTTTCACAGTGCAAATATTGATGCCTCCTGGCACAACGTTCACAAGCAGAGGGTCACTGGGAGGATCTAGTGTTGATAAGGGCCAGCACCCATTTCTCTGCAGTGGTGTAACAACAACAATCTGTTGTGTGGCAGGCCCTTCGCAGACCAGGTACCGCAGTTGACCATTACCACAGCCTCATCTCTCGCCAGATCATAGGCACATCTGAACGACATGACAGTCCATAATCTGTGTCTACCTCATCATGCTCTCCATATAAAACATCTGGAACTTTTCTCCATACATCTAGCCCTCGAAACCTTTGTCCCGGACATTCTGGGCAAGGTGGTGCTATTGTGAACTGATAACATGACTGCCTTGTTTTACCTGCAAATACAAAGGAAAACACACTCTCCTCAACTATCAGCACTAGCTCAGAGAATTTGACATTGAGCAATTTCTACCTTGTGTATATCCTGGCAGAGTTCCTCCGGCAGTGGATGGCGACTTTGCAGACCTGTTCAGCAGGATGCAGCAACAAGACAATGAGTGGGAACTCCACCCACCAGTCCTACTTACGTATTTTCGGCGATGTTGGTACCTCAGATAAAGACCTCTTTGCCGCCTTACACCTAGATGCTATTGCTGCATAAATACAGAATAGGGAACACATTCTATTCAAGATCCCTATTCTAAAAGCCTTTGTGGAGGGCCTTAAACGTGTCATTCCCTCTAAAGTGCCATCTGCACTGGTCGGATCACTATAATGATGGGACTGCCCTTCAAACAATTGCATTCTTATATTTTCCAGTTTCTTTCCTGGAAGGTCGCCTTTTTAGTCATAACATCACTTAGCGGTGGAAGTTAACTATAAACCCTCTCACTACAAGAGCTTTTTGTCTAGGTACACAATGACAGGGTGGTCCTTAGAAACAACTGTAAGGGTGGTCTCTCCTTTCCAACTAAACCAGACACTTGAACTTCTGGTCTTCTTACCCCAACGTTTCTCGGTACCAGAGAGATCCCTTCACACACTTGACATCAAGTGTGCTCTCATGTATTATATAGATAGGACGAAGTATTTTTGCAAAACACAACAAGTTTTTGTTGCCTTTGCACTCCCTTATAAAGGCCGTTCCATTTCTAAGCCATGGATAGCCTGGTGGATTGTTAAATGTATCTAGATTTTTTGTCTTAAAGCCAAAAGAAACCTACCTGCCCCCCCCCCCCCATGCCTCACTCTACCTGCAAATAGGGCATCATTATCTGTAAGGCTGCTACCTGGTTCGATCCAAGCATCTTAACAAAGCATTACTGTATGGACATTCTGGCAAAGCAACAGACTACAATAGGTCAGACTGTCATAAAGACTTTGTTTCAGACCTCTGCCCCATTCACTGGCTAGCCACCACATAGGATAGTCCTGCTTTACAATCCATGAAGAGCATGTGTATCTACAGCCACAAAGGCTATGAACAGGTTTTGCTCCTTTCCCTGTAAGCATCAGTTAATCACATGCATTGCTGGAGATTCACTTGCGCCCACCCGCCTCCCGAGAAGCCAGTGTTTCCTACAAATATCTTTAATCTACATGAAAATTTACGCTACACACATGGCTACTATCTTATCCTACTCAGTACTCTGTACCTACTCTGACCCACTGTGTTGGAAACCAATCTACCAATGGAGTCAGTGCCAATGCGTGTCAATACTAGAGGAGAAGACCTCACTGAGAACTCATGACTGAAAAATATGTTCAAAGAAAAACAAGTTGGAACAGCAAGAGCCAAACACTAGATGGGAGAAGTATGCAGAGGATGTGAATCTGGAGCACTGCACGCAACAAACAGATCCTTGCAATGCAAGTAACATTTTCCTTCTTGTCAATAGTATTGTTTCAAACATAAATGAAAATTCGTTATATAGAAATATTAATGTAATGAATACTTCAATACTAAAGTACCCCAAGATGTGTTCTCCTGTTCCCCTTCTTCTGAAAGTATGCTCGGATGAAGGCTGCTAACATTCAAAATGCCTCCCTTCCATGAAGACTGCAGTGAGAGGCTCTTCATATGCCTTCAGATTCTCTCCAATCTGGCTCAAAAAGGTCCTTGCACCCCTTCACAGCAGTGCTAGTACTCTTGTCACCTATGTTGCTTATGGATTATAAGCTCATTCATCAGACCTCAGCCCCGTGAACTGCTAACAACAATTACTGACTAGCAGTCTTCACGAAAACGTTGATGGCACTTATGCCACAATGCTCCCCACCAAATCTAACCATGATCAGCAATTTTGGTTCTTTCACAAACTTTTGATTCACGTACATATTAAGTGAGGCAGAGGGGAATCACTATACACCTCTTGGACACAGTTCCCTTCTCTCATACACCAGGTCTCCCATTCAGAAAATTTGGTGGTCACTGTTATCAAAGGCTTGGTTGAAAACAGGAATCTAGGAGTCATTTTTTACTCTGATCCATTACTGGATTTTGAGATGTTGAAGTGAGCTACTGTTTCTCTTAAGGTGTCCTGATGGTTGTCTTCCATTCATGGACACCAAAAACATTTTATGTGGGCAGTTCAATTCATTTGTCAGTTCTGTACTAGGATTTTACAGTGACAAACTGTGAAGCAAATCATAAACGAAACCATGTGGATGTCAGTGGGAAGTCTAAATGGGCTTGTGCATGTTGCACTATGACTGAAGAAGAAGTGGTGAGATGTGATATCTGAAGGAGAGCGTACACAACTCTCATCTCCTCCTACGGTTTGAAAGAAACCGTACAAGCTAATCAAAGCCAAGAGAAATGTGGAGTAGATCACACACTGAGACAAACCAAAATGTCTTCAGGTACAAAGATCAAGGTCACTTTGCTTTTGTAGTTAACCCTGACAATAAGTGTTGCAAGTCATCTTCCATCTATACAGGATCTTGAATATTTTCTTTTACCCAGAACATGTGTGTAAATGGTCTCTTAGCACACAATCTCAAATATTGATAACTAGGAAGTGTAGGAAAGTGTCTCTTTTTGCATGGTTGCTCCCACTTTTTGCCTAAATGTTGATGTACTTTGAATGAGTGTGCCCTGGGTTCCTGCCAACCAGGTACCCAGGGCCTATGTTCTTTCCCTAAAACTGTACAGTTGCAAAACCCAATTGGCAACTCTCTGGCCACATGTAAGACCCTTGTAAGAGGTACCATAGGTACCAAGGGCACTGTGACCAGGGAAGGCCTCTAAAGGCTACAGCACTTATTGTGCCACCCTTAGAGACCCTGTACCTTTACAGACACACACTACCCTTGCAGGCTGCGTGTTTTGGTGCAGAACAAAGTGAAGAGTCGACGTGGCACACATCCCTGTGTGCCATGCCTACAACCCACTGCCCTGGGCTAGATAAGTCACCCCTCTAGCTGGGTGCACTATACCAGTGGTGAGGGTACAGGTGCAAGAGCCCTGCATCCCTACAGTGTCTAAGTCAATTCTTAGACATTGTAAGTGCAGTATTGCCATATAAAGAATATATGGTCTGGGAGTTTGTCATTACGAACTCCACAACACCATAATGGCTTTACTGAAAACTGGGAAGTTTAGGATCAAATGTCTCAGCACATTAAACCCACACTGATGCCAGAGTGGGATTTAATGAAAAATGCACTCAGAGGGCGTCTTAGAGATCCCCCCCTGAAAAATGACCAAACTCTAGTGCCCTGGCTGAGTGGCTGCTCTCTCTGGGTTCTGAAACAAAGCACATCCTGGGTCAAGGTGCCAAGCCTCCTCCCCCAGGATGGGCAGGGTCAACAAAGAGGAAGTTTCAAAGGCCTGCCGCATTTGTGAGCTACCCCAGCCATTTGCTGCTCCCAGCAACTGGCCCCCACCTGTTCTGACCCCCACCTTGGGCGGGAGAACTGGCAAGAAAACCAAGTTAGGAAGAGAGGTGTGCCCACCTTGGCCAACCCCACCCCTCAGGTGGTGGAGGCGAGGTGAAGCACAACTCTCAGTCGCCGCCATCTTGCAGATGGGGGACCTTGCCAACCAGAGTGAGGCTTATGCCCCCCTCCCAATAGAGGGTGGCATAATAGGGGGTGTACCCACCCCAAGGAAGGGACCTATTGGTCCCGACCTGCACCTACCTGTGGTGCCCCTAAATTTAGTATTTAGGGGCAACCCTGAACCTTGCCTCCACAGACTAGAGCCTAAAAGAAGAAGCAAGAAGAAGGACCGAACAGCTGTGCAGAGAGAAGAAAAGAAGGACACCAACTGACTTGGCCCCAGCCCTACCGGCCTGTCCCAACCTCAGACTCCTCCAACAGAACCTCGGTGTGTCCTGCAGCCAGCAGTTCTCGAAAACCCAGAGAACCTGCCCTGCCTTTGCGACTAAAAAGGACTTTGTCTCCCGTGAGCATCAGACTTGCTCAAAAGTAACCGACTCTGTCTCCGTGAGTCTCCACCACTCTGCTCCTGGTGCCCTGAGCCCGAGTGAACCAACACCCTAAAGAGGTCCTCCCAGCGATCCTAGCCTGGATCGCAGTGATCCCTGAACCTCAACAAACTCCTAAATCAAACCTGCAGCCAGCAACTGGAAGGTCCCCTCAACCGCGACCGAAAGCTACACCCTGACCAACTCCATAACCGAAGCGGACCAGAAAGAGCAACCGTGACCGTCCGACCGACTCCGTCTCCGAACGCTTGCGGTTACGGGACGATGACTCCCAAAGCCCCTATTCACCTCAACAGCAGCTGACCGACTCCAAAGGAACCGCAACCGAGTCTGCAGCCTCAGCCAAGACCGCATCCTACACCTGGCTGCCCCTGTGCCGCTCGTGGTGTAGTTCTTGTGTTGGCCATTGGGCCTACAGCGCTGACCTTGACCCCAGGAGCTTTTGTACCCCAATCTGGTGGCCTGATTGCCGCAGCTCCAAGCCCATGACCGTGCTTAGCCCTTGGCTAACGTGTGGTCCCTGCACTCTGCACCTTGTCGCCCCTGTGCCGCTGGAGGTGCGACTCGAGTGCCATTGGACAGAAACTTACCCACAGACGCATAAACACAGTTCTGCCTTCTCAGGACTAAATGTGGCTCATGAGTAGTACTGCAAATCTGAAATAAGTTTGCAAAACACATTGTCTCATTTTTCTTTCCCTCAGGAAGTGCACCAGCCTTGCATCTAGAGATACCTGGCTGTGCAAGAAAAGTAATTGCAAAGTAAACCTGACTATCTGCAAATACAAAGTAATTCTACTGTAACTAATTCACTGCATTCAAACTGTATTTAAACTGCATATGCTTGCAAAGTATACTTATACTTACCTGTACCAGGCCTGGCTTGGTTCTAGTAAATAAATATAACTAAACAATATTTTTACACAAACCAATTGGTCAGAGTTCAGTCCTTGAGTGTGTGAAATCATTTCTTGCCTGGGTTGTACAATAAATGCTTAGCACTACTCTCTGATAAGGCCTTACTGCTCGCCCACACTACCACAAATAGAGAGTAAGATTCTGTCTACTTCAACCTATTCCTACCTTTGATAATCCGCCGGACTCTGTGCACACTATATCTTACTTTGGTATTATATATACAGAGCCAGCTTCCTACAGGAAGAAATTGGCTTCTCTCTCTCAAAGTGACCATCCATTCTTTATCATTTCCATCTTGCACCCACCTCTCACATTGATGAGTGCTTTTTTTTCCTCTCACTCTTTCTCTGCAAAATGAACATCTACATTTGAATTTCTTGAAGGCATACCTACTCATTTAAATTAAAGATATGATTGATTGTTGTGTGTGCTATGGAAATAGCCAATCAAGGTAAATGTACATATCTGTGTCTTTCCAGGTTTGCTCTTTTATAATCCCAGATCTGATGACAAACCATTATTTTGTGTCTGTGTCTATATTGTCTCTCCATCTTTAGATGTGCATGTGCTGCTACTGGAAGATCTTTTAGTGCTGCTGCTGAAACAGGATGAAAAGCTTATTCTCAAGTGTCAGAGAAAAACTGCTCTGGGTTCATCCAGAACTAAAGAGACTGTCAGCCCTGTTATAAAACTGAACTCTGTGCTTGTCCGTGCCGTGGCTACAGGTATGTTGGGCATTCAGAACTCTTGTCTACAGTGTCTGAAATCCACACTGACACACAAAACGACACACCCAGCCTCTCAACCATCTGTCGTCAGCTCCACGTCATGCAGTAACTATCATTGACACAGCCAATAGGTCTTGATTTAGTGTGCTAACACATTAAACATGCATACAATAAAATCAAAAAGAGAAACAAAAAGCTCTCTACATTGAAGGCTCCTTGCCTTTGATACATTCCTCTTTTTGTTTCTGTGTCAAATAAAGGCTGATTGGCAATGGATTCGACATAATAGCCCGTCTTTAGTGTCTGTGACCAGAAAGCGAGGAAGGACTATTATGAAAGCTCTTTTGCCAGCCTTCACAGTCAAAGAAACCAAAAGAGGTTTGCATTGAAGGCGAGACGGCCTTAAATATAGACAGTCTTTCGTTTCTATGACCCCCCCTTAAAAATACCCATCTCAGCTGCACTAATGAGAAGCTACTGGGATGAAAAAACAGGGGTGAAGCAAGCAGCACACAGAGGAAGAAGAGCACGGTCGAATTGGGATGAAAAATAGGTCCGGGCACCCTAAAAAAAGTGCCCCCATTCACAGTTCACATCCTTTCCCAAAACATGTATTGGTCAGTGTCACACGGTTAATTGTTGGAGATAGCTAGGGTAAATGAATAACCTGCCAATAACCAGTTAGATCAGGTGATGAACGCTCATCTCACTGACCTATCTCTTGGGCCTACTGACAGATAGTTTGATAGCTGATGAGAGTGTAGTATAATAGAGGCCAAAGTAGCACTATTTTTAAACAAGCCATTGCAATTGAGATACTGCTTTGTGTGATGAAAAAGACGGGTCTCCACACTGGTTGTGACCAAATAAATGTAATTCGAAACCTTTTATAAGAGAGGCGTTAATGTAACTATGGACGTGGCCCAAAACGTAAGCTTTCCAGGCGTGCCACCTAATCAGCATTTGAATGCCTCTGATGTAAGCGAGTCTAAAAACCTCGCAGAAAAAACACATAAAACATGACAGACCATTTGACTTTTCCAGTGCTTATTAGCACTGATTTTTTACTCAATATCATATAAATGAGTATTCTTCCTTTAACATCTCTTTCCACTGCAGTCTCCCTCTCTATTTGCTTGCACTATTTTCTCATCACAGCATCCTCTGAAGTCTATCTTCATCTGCAAGCCTCACACTTCATCTTCTGCCCTTTCTTTCATTTTCTCCTTCTGCATTCTTTCTTTTGTCACCTCCGCTCCCCCATCCCCTCTCTTACACACACATACACAGAGACACTGCATTTCTTTTCCTTTGGTGCGAATATTTTGACATCAGCATTTGTGTACCAATTGTACGCACTTTCACCTAAAATGGTAATTTCGATTGACAAATATACAGCTATTGCTCTGTGCTCTCAGCAGAGGCCAAGAATTGGATGAGTGTAACACCTTTGTGGCCCACTGCCAGGCACTGCGAAAAACACCAGAATTGTGTGGAAGGGACCAATAAATTATGTGGCAAGAGAAAGCAAATTATGTGGCATGATGTAGCACATTTTGGAGCAGTAATGCTTCACTATTTTGTATTTTTACACTAAAGATCCTTTATCCCAAGGATCCCAAGGTCAAAACATAAATACAGCTATTAGCAACTGAAAGATGGTCTGCCTCTGCGCGACAAAGGGTCTGCTACTGAGCTGGAACACGTGCTATGGCGTTTTCAGCAACTTTTATCTGTTTGAGCTAGAAAGAACACCGCAGTCGCCGAATCGCATTACTCCAGTGGCCCTGGTTGCTTGAAAAACGAAACTACAGAATTGCTCCTGGAAAAGGGAAATAGGTTATTGTACAAATAAAACCTATGAAGTGTGGTAGGATCTGCCTCATTGACCTCTACTACGAAGGGTTCTCGCTGGTCGAGCAAGAGATCAGTAGTTTGCAATGTAAAGTGAAGGACTTAAAAATAGGGCCTTGTAGAGACCCGTTTCAATGTCTGTTTTTATTGTTGCTGATTAGCACTGCCACAACCCTCCTCCCATTCAAGGAAAACCTTAAATATTGAATCGGCGTTCGTGCCTTTCAACATAGAGGGCAGATAAAACAAAAGGTAAAATACCATCCGGTCTCTCCTCCTTGAGGGTTCATGTATGGCCTGGTCCACTGGTCCACCCAGGAAAAAGAAGGAAGTAAGGACAAAGTCTGGCTACACGCCGGGCTTGGCCATATATGAACCGACCCAACAGGGAGAGATTTGGCAAAGACCAATCTGGTCTCTGCTTTTGGCGTCTGGTGAGGTCACTCAACCATCCCGACTTGGTGGGTAGGGGAAGGACGCATAGCGCGATGCTAGCGGAAGGAAAGCTTTGTGCAGCTTTTGTTGCTGGGGGTCGATATTGCAGCCATGCTAAAACCGGCCCCCACCCTGGCGGCCCACAGGAAAAACGCCCGGTACCCGCTATTGCCAGTCCGTCCCTGTGCATCCATAGAATGTAAGTTGAGGAAAATGTAGCCTAATAGTCAATAGCATCAGATGAGAGTAAGAAATTAGCTTTTAGGCTGAGCCTTGGTGTGATAGACTCCACCTCAAGCCAATGGGTCGAAGAGACTTGTCAAAACAATTCAGTGGGTGAAGAGGGTAGAATCAAATCCCACTCTAAGTATATTGTAAGCAAAAGGTCTGTTATACTGAAATAAAAAAAAGGGCAACTTCTCCTCCCACATTAATGCCCTTGATGTAGGAATCTTTATACAATCATGGTGTTTGTACTTCTTAGTCCTTTGCACAGAAGAGGATGCAATTCTCCAGTCCCACCTCTGTTCACTTGTCTGCATCTGGCACAAGCGCAGTCAAGTCTCCTTTTCAGTGAAAATAAAAGAGTTGTGCACAGATATTTACATTCTTTTAGCAATACAAAGATGCACCACACTGAGTATAAAATGACCAGCATCAACTTGGATCATCCATAATGTATAAAGTGTTTGCAATGGTATCAAATCTATGACATTAGGGCACTGAAAGCTGTGTTCATGTTCTCACACTAGCAGCCAGAGACAACATTCAAAAGTCACAACAAGCAGGAAGCTTGTTTCAATGAAGAACATTATCATAGCATGTCTTAACTCAGAACTGAGCTTCCCCCTTGTCTTTACATATGCTCAAAAATATAAACCATCATGGAGAAGGCAGCTCTGCAAAACACTGTTTTCAAGACTGTGCAATTATCTTCCACTTGTGTAGTCTGATTTCCTTTAGTTTTTGAAAATCGATAAATACCTCATTGCCGTGGACCATTAAGTGTATACCAAGGCCTTTATCAACTCAAACCACTTTAATGTTGTGCTGTTTGGATTTATTTGACTTTGTTAATTCTCTAATTTGAGTTTTGTCTCTTTTTTGATTTGTCACAAAACCCAGCAGTTTACTTCTGTGTTACACTACTCCCCCCACCCATATATCTTCTTCTGTCTATTTACCCCTTGCTATATTCAGCATGGAGCCTCCTGCAACCTATATTTCTATTTAGTGCTAGGCTTTGTGGCTGGTGGTTTCTCTTTTAGTGGGACTCACTGAACAAATGCTTTGTCCATTTCCTTTATAGCATCTTCCTTTTATAAAGTACCATAATGGCACCATTATTGTTTGCTATTCCTAAATTAAAGCCATTTGATCTGAATAGCTCATATCTAAGGAGAAACAATTCTGTGACAGTTCTCATGGTTACTTCTAACCAGAGATTCCTCAACTTTTGAATTCCCCCAGGTGCCAAACTGAATGTAGAAAGGTTTCAGCAGTTACTCCTGCACGCTGATAGGTGGCGACATTAGACTCTGTAGAGACTATGTCCTACCTCCGGAAGTGACAGTTCACTGCCATATATAGGTGCCACCACTGTGTGCTGACAGTTAACCTTTTTTCTGGAACCTTTGATGCAGATTTGAAGTGCCACTGAATTTTTTTATTGGTTTTTCACTGAATTCTAAAATTGTTCTTCAGAGACAGTGTACTAGGCTCATGTTTCCCCTGAAGACTATGGGTTTTTAGCCATGCCGCTCCTGCAGGAAGTAGATGTTGATTACGGACCCACATTAGGTCTGTCTTTGGTGTCTCGGATCCATGTGTGATTTGAAGCCATGCATCAAATGTGACCTGATGCATCCAACGACCATCAGGGAGCGACAGCACAAGAATCAAGACCTGTTGTGCACCCACAGATCATGGTTAACAGTATCAAAGATGGCAGAATGATCCAGAAGGACTACAGGACTAAGATCCCTGATGTCAGTAGTTGTCAAGAGACTTTCTATCACCTTGACCAGGGTGGCCTCAGAGCCATGTCCAATGCGAAAGCCTAGTTACATCCTGTCCAGCAGTTGAAAGCATTCATGGTGTGCCTGATGCTGGCCCTTAAATAGTTTCTTCAGTGTTTTATTCACAATGGGAATGCCACCTATTAATCTGTGGAATTATTTATCTTGGTAAGCAAAGGTGAGATGGTTATGTGCTTCAGGGAAACTGGAACAATACTCTCCACCTTGAATAAATTAATGATTTTTGGAATAAGAGGCAGCATGATTTGGAAAATGGCAAATAACCTTCCTGTGGCTGATTGATAAGCCCACTTCATGCTTTTTATTTGTCTTTAGAAAGAGCAATTTTGGCTTCTTCGCTTGTGACAAACATGACAACAGTTATGACGCTTTAACTTACCAGACTACAGTCCTGAAGCAGCATTGGACAAAGGCTGCTGGGTTCATGTACAGAACGAATAACATGGGAGACAAACAGAAACTCCAACATTACCCCAATGTATAGGCATGGGTGTCAAGAAGGGTGACAAGAAGCATTGAGGAAGACTTGGCAAAACTCTAGTATGGAACCGCTTTGTCACTCAAACTCTAATCTTCCTGAATCAGCCACATTCTCATAGATAATTCTAACCACAAATTCCTCACCTTGCGACTATCCCCTGGTGTAGACTGGATCAGAAGTTTTTTTCTCAGAAATTTCCTCCCACACCAGAGGTGGTGTCATGTGGCTCCAAGTAGGGTTCCCTCTTCCCAGGAAGTGACATCGGGGCCACTATATAACGAAGATGCCTCTTTTTCCCGCATACCATTACCCCGCATGTTGTTACAACGCGGACGTTACAACGACCGCGTGGTAACAACGCATACCATTACACCGTAAGTCGTAACAACGACTTGCGGAGGGGGGGCGCTGGATGTTGGAATAGTAAAATTTACTATTCCAAATCCAGTCTGTGCGGACTGTAGGGAAGATGTTGGATTTTAAATCCAACACCTTCTCCCCCCTCCGCAAGTCGTTGTAACGACTTGCGGGGTAATGGTATGCGTTGTCACAACGCAGTCGTTGTTACGACCGCGTTGTAACAGCATGCGGGGTTACGGATGCGGGGTGACGGTTGTTTACCCTATATAACCGCCACCATTCTATTTCTGTCACCTGTCAAAGTTGTATTTCAAAATTTTCCTGACATTTCAAGTGTGCACATTACATGCCTGCCCACCAAAACAACAAGTTTTAAGCCTTGCAATGATTGGCACAAACAGATGTCAGTGACAGATGCTCGCGAGTTCTGCCTTCGGTTTCTAGGCTCCTGGCATGACTCAAAATTGTGTGACAGCTGGGCTCAGATGAACCCGATGCTACTTGAAACAACGAGGCCAAGCTCTCCGTCGCTTAGCATCGCAGAAAGCCTTGGAAGGCCCGGTCCTGGTCAAAGTTGAGAATGCAGATGTGTTCTCCTTCCTGAGGCCTTTTCTGAGAGAGGCCATCATTGCACTCCAAGTCCACAGATAAGTCCAAGGAAAAGAACTGCAAGAAGTTGAAAGATAGCTCCCCTTCTTCCTGTTACTCTCCTCAGGAGAAGTTGCACGGACGCCACAGTACCTCGAAGTCACACTTTCTGTCTCCCACCTCAAAATTGATCCTGTCACTTGTTCTGATCCACCCCGATGTCCTGAGTCCCTTGGTTATGACACAGCAGATCCAGACCTTCAAAGATGCCATGTTGTTGATTTTTGGTACCTCACCGGTTCCTATGGAGCATGTTTGCACCCCATGGATCTGGTCAGTTGGGATATCACTGGCAGATTTGTTCCTGACCCTGACTATGCCTGTCAGCCCCATACCTGGGCCCGCCCAACTCCGGGGCCAATCCCTGCTTCGACTTACCATATGACAACAAAACATAAGCCCCATACTTTGACAGCGACACCACCAATGGTGGAGAAAGAGTCCAGAGTTCTTTCGGACTCAGAAGTGAATCAGACGTGACTTGGGTAAGGCTCAGTGAAGTACATAATTTAGTTAGTTCTGGGCACTACAGACTAATTGTCTGGGTAAGTGTATTTGGTTCCAGCATTGTGCTTCCACACCAGGTCTGTATACATTATACAGGATTCTCAAGTGATGGACATGCCCTTTGACGGCATTCATCTCTTTGGAGCCAACGCAAACTCTGAATTGGAGTGTATTAAAGAGAGCAAGGCAACAGTGTGCTCCCTTGGCTGAGAGCCACTCACACAGTAGTTTTCCCAATGCCCCTTTCAGGTTTTCTGAAGACACTTACAGAAGAGACCACGTCAGATCTTGCCTCCTCATCAACAGACCACCCAAACCTTGTGAGGCAGAGGTTGGAATTCTGGTCGACAACATCCAGGGCCAATGAACTACCCCATTCCCCTGCCCCACAGCCACTCCGAAACCACGTTAGTTTGCCCTTAGCAGGGCATAGTCAGCCAGTTGCAGGCCAGATAAGTCATGACATCCATCAGACAGATGATTGCTCTAAATTGTTCAACATTGCTTTGTGCTAACCTTTGTTTCCACTTTTCCAAACATGCCATGTGCACCACAGCGACTTCCGGAGGACTACTTGTCCATTCTGACTAGACTTTCATGTTCTCTTGGGTAAGGGAGCTACATAAAGTGTGCCTGCATCAGAAGTCAGGGTGGTTGCTACTGTTACTTTCTACTGCCAAAGAAGGATGAAGGACTTCACCCTATTCTAGATCTCCACCATCTGAACTTCTTGCTTAAAAAGGACAAGCTCAAGCTGCTCACTCTGGCCCTAGTTCTGCCTGGCATGGATCAAGGTGACTGGACCTCCAGAACGCATATTTTTATATCCCTATCCTGCAGTCTATAGACGCTACCAGCAGTTCCATGTAGGGCACAAGCACTTTCGGTTCCCGGTGCTCCCCATCAGCCTTATGAGCGCCCCTCTGGTGTGAATCTAGGAGAGGTGGAGGTCAGAAGACTGGTTTTCAGCTGAAACCCACCTCCCCTCCACATCAACATGCTGGAGTTGCAGGTGATTTGATTTGCTCTAAAAGCCTTCTTCCCATCCATCAGGGGGGAATGGGTACAGGTTCTTACAGACAACACTACTGACAAGTGATACTCCAACAAGCAGGGCGGAGTGGGGTTGTGGGTCCTGTGCGAGTGGAATTTGCTGGTTTATCAGGGCATCGGACACAATCTTTAAATGCCAGCAAGGATGAATTCAGCCGGCGTTAGCCAGTCGTTCACGAATAGTGGCTACACTCGGAGGTGATGGGACGTCTTTCATGCAGGACAATAGGAGAAGCTTACTTCTTTGTATTCCTTCCACGACTACCAACCATAACAGGCCCAGTTACTGGATATTCTTATTTTCTCCTTCTCTCTAGCCCAGCAAGGCTTTGCTGTGGCAACAGTTGAAGGTTATCGGTTGGCCTTTTAATGATTTCCTGGGCAGCCATCTTTGTTTAAATCACCTGTGATGCATTTTGTTTAAAGAGCTGATCCATATGTTCCCACCAAAACCCTTTGTGATGCCCCAGCTGGACCTCAGTCTGGTTCTCACACTTGATTTGAACCCAATTCGAGCAGAGGCACAATTGTCCTCAAAAGTTACCACATTTAAAACAGTGTTTCTCATTGCACTCATGTCAGGGCTTCGCAGGAGTAAGTTGCCAGCACTTTCTGTCCAGCAATTATACATTACCATCTTTCCGGACAAGTTATTGCGAGAGACCAGGGAAGCATTCCCCCCAAAGGCAGTAATGCCTTACCACATTGAGCAGTCTATCCCTGCTGATATTCTTCTCTCTTCCTCATCTATCCAAGGAAGAAAAGCAAGACTCCATGGCCCAGACCCGAAAGGAGCTCTGAGTTTCTATGTTTGTTGCACCAAATATCACCGGGTGGATGAGCTGCTCTTTGTGGGTTTCTCTGGGGCAATAAAGAGAAGCTCAGTGCAGAAACAGACTATTTCCAGATAGATTGTTCTTTGTATAAAGATCTTGTATGGTCTGGCTAAGAAACAGCTTCAGGAAGGCCTCTGGGATATTTCAGCCAAAGCTGCTACCATGAATCTTGGACATCTGCCAGGCTGTGACACAGGCATCAGTTCACACGTTCAAAAAGTACTACTGGAGTACCAGGTTCAGTGAGAAGGGCACTTTGCCTGTTCATTCCTGCATAATTTCTTGATCTGAACCATCCACAGATCCATCACTTAGCGAGGTACTACTCTGATATGTATTCACCAGGTGAGGAATTTGTGGTTAGAAGTGTCCATCAGAAGAACAAGTGACTTATCTTTAGTAATTCTCTTTCTGGTGCATACTCTATCTAACCTCAGATTCCTTCTCAACCCTCCCTCCCTCCAAGTTTTGTGGTATGGACTAATTTGGCTGATACAAAAAAATGTCAATTAGAGATCAGCACACTGGCACAATCTGAATACTAGGGCTCCGCTTGCCACAGCTCAGACAGATATCAGAAAGAAACTGATGTCGATGTGCAGAGGTTTTGATTATATTGTGGCCCGATATGACATCTAGGGTGGGACAGACCCGATGTGAAGCTGCTCAATTCCACCTAGCGGCATGTTAGGGAATTACTAGGTTGAAGATGAGTCTAACTACAGAGTTCTGGAGGTTTGTAGTCTTCTGGTGGCTTGCTTGGTGATTCTGCCATAGAGGGTGTTCCTGAAGTCCAACTTGCTGATTACTTGAGTGTGTGACTTTTTTTCTATTGTTGCTTGGGAGCCATTTGAAGATCTTCCTCAGCATCTTCAGGGTGTGGAAGTAGGATACAGTGACAACATTGACTTGTGCGGTCATATTGAGTTTGCTGTTGATGATGATTTCGAGGTTCCTGGTGTGAGTGTTGGCTTGAGTTCGGCTGCCCACCAGTTGCAGTCTCATGGTGAAGTGTTCTTGCCGAAGATCACTACTTCTGTCTTGTTGGTATTAAGCTTTAGACAGTTGCCTTTCATCCAGTTATCGACTTCGGTCATGCAGGCGGTGAACTTGTTTCTTGTGTTGGAAATCTTGCAAGGGCAAGCATAATTTGTGTGTTGTCGGATAGGAGAGGATGTTCAGGTCGTGTTCGCAGATGACATTGGACAGAGGGATCGTGCATGTGTTGAAGAGGGTGGGGCTGAGCCAGGAACCTTGAGGCTCTCCACAAATGAGTTTGCAGGCATCTGAAGAGTAAGGTGCCAGGTGACACCTTGTCTTCTATCCGTTAACAAGGAGCAGATTCAGAAGGGAAACAAAACCAGGGACCACTCAATCACCTTATCTAAGCCAGCCCACCCTTGTGAATAAGTGCTTTTGATGAGAAACACATACAAATTATTGATGAAATGCCTGAATTATTTTTAACTTTTGGGGATTACTCTAGGTGGTGCCCAGTCCGCTGTTTTTTCCTAACTTTGCCATTACTCACAGGAATGAGCCATAGGGTGTTACACTTGATGCTAAGGTGATCCGCTTACAGATGTGGACTACTGAGGCTAAAAAGTCATCAAAAGAATTGGTGTAGGCTGAGAAGGATCTTTGAGTCATGATAGACTCATTACTCTTGCATCTACCCATTAAAGAGCTCTGCATAATCTGTTTTATGTCTTTAAAAACTAAATTGAAACCCTTAGAGCTACCATAGTGCCTCAAATGTTTGTACAAATGCCATTCTCCAACCCCTTTTGTTGACTTTAAACCCACATTGGCACCAACTGATCTGCTGATATCTATAAAGTAAAATGCGCAACTATAGGTATCACGGCACTACTAATAACTACCAATATTGTCAAATCTTCACTTGCTCTTTGAGAAGTCTCTAAAAATCTGACACATACCATCATAAAAAAGACACTCAACTTGAGGTTGTCTCCAGTCTACCCCATAGAGGTAATTCTCGCCAGACAACTGGCAGCAATCCTTGTAATGAAATGAAATGAGAATTTTTAAAGTGTGCTCATGCCCAGGGGCGTCTAGGTGCTGACCCACTGAAGGAATAAACTAAAAGGCAGTAAAAAGGATGTGAGGTAATGAAAGACCTATTGATTAAAAAGCCATGTTTTCAGACCTTTCCTGAAGGGAAGCAGTCCTGTCATTTTCTTAGGATCAGGGGGAAGAGTGTTCCAGAGTTTGGAAGCACAGGTAACAAAGCTTCTGCCTCCCCATTTTGATATTCTAACTTTAGGGACAGTTACGTTATATGTAAAAGATGAGCGTAAAGACCTGTGAACAATATTTTCTTGAATGACTGCCATTCTGACGTCTGCACTCATCATTGTACTGAAATTGCCTACTTTATCATCAGAGAGGGACCGTTCAGTGCCAGAAATAGTTGTCATGCCTCTGCTCTAAATGCTGTTGTACTTGGAGCAAACTATTGATAATCAGTGGTCACAAATTAACTGAGTACAATTGATGTGAAAGCGACTTGCCTTATGTAGATCTTTTCTTGAAAAATACTGGATTCATGAAGTCAAACTGCACCTTCTTCTCTGATACCACCAGCTTCTCTTGTGGAGTCCCACAAAGACCTGCACTTTCTCCGAGCCTCATCAATGTTGTGGTTGTTGTTTTTTTTTTTTTAAATAAAACATTTTATTGAGTTTTATCAGACCAGAATATCAACGATATTCCAAGTGAATATACAAAGGCAGGTACAATGACATAATGTAACGAGTTCTGAAAATCTACTGATGTAAATAAGCCTGAAAACTCTTGTGGCAAAAAATCTTTATAACAGCAAATTAGGGCTGTGGCAAACCCAGACCCAATGTGATCCAGCAATGTGAGCCTTGTCATTGATGATGTCCCTATGCTTAAAGCTCATTGTGTCTGATACCACATGTACGCAGAGGAGACGCAGGCCCAAATCAACCGGAAAGAAAAATCTTCTGCAAGCAGCATGCTGATTGCAGCAAATACAGACCTGGAGACAAAAAAACTGCCTTCATCTCAGCAGCCAAAAACATCTTTATATCACTGCTTTCTTGGCCGGACACCAAGGCAACCCTACCTATACTACTGCTAAGGATCTTAATTAGTAAGTGTTGTCCAATATCTCTCACCAAGTGAATATTGTCATCAAAGATGTGTTTCATCACCTCTAACATCTGCACAGAATACTTACTCTTCTACTTTCACCCGAAATAATTGCCTTATTCTAGCTATGGTCTTAACCTGCCTGGATACTGCAACGACCTGTACAAACAACAAAATCCAAACTTTTGGTGCATGGCTCATACTCTGACTAAAACAGAATACCATATTACACCCACCCTTATAGTACTCCTGTGGCTCGAATTCGAGGAGAGATAACAATTCAAAACCCAGTGCTTAGTCTACAGATCTCTTCATGGTTACACTCTATCATATCTCAAAAGTATTCTTCGTCTGTACTTTTCTTCCAGGTGCTTGAGATTGGCCTCAGTCTAGTGTTGTTTTGTCCTTACAAAGGCTCATGTCTTGGTGATATTATCTTCCTGTTCAATGCTCAAATTTCTGATAGACACTTCTCACCACAGATTCCTCACCTTTAAAATATCCCCAAGTTTCGGACTGGATCCAGAAAATGTTATTGATAGTGCTGCTGACCCACGCACACAAGGCTCTACACATCCAAGGACCCTCCTACATTATCCACCTCCTGATCTTCCACCAACCATGGAGAAGACTACATTCCACCTCCCTTTCACTTGCCCATACTCCCTGCATTTACCGAAGCAGAAGTGGAGGATGCTCCTTCTCCCACATCAAAGCAAAGACCTGGAACAGCCTCCCCAAACACGTCTGGACCATCACCTCACTTCTGGAATTCCAAATGGCCCTCAAGACCTGGCTGTTCGGATAAGCCTCAGGGGTCTGCAAGCACCCGGATACCCTATTGGGTGATTAGCCGTGCTTTATAACTCCCAATTGATTGATTGATAGGGCCCCGCCTGCTGGCTGGTGGCATTGTGTGACTTTGTATAGGCATCGTACCACCCAGGACATGATGGGAAGGATCACATAACAAAGAAAAAAAATGATGCATCACTCAGCTTCCAACGTTTTAGCAACCATATCATTGGAGAGAGCTCTTGTGACTGAACCTCTCTGGTCCCTCTTTTACATCAGATTGGGTGGAGGATACCTGGTTGAATTTATAAAACAACCCTCACCCACCAGTACCACTGGTGGCATGCTTCGTGCATGGGTCCCTAATGTGTTTGGGTGGGCTCAACGCTGTTGACTAGTGAAGCTCTTTTTTGAAGGTACAACGGGATCTCAAGCTAAAATTGTCTGCAAGTTTCTCCTATTCTTCTGGTACTTTGCTATTTTTCAGGCTAACGTTGGCAAGGTTAAAAATGTAAAAAGATGCCCTCAGAGTATAAAATGTACGCCAACATCTAAGATCGACATGTTTCAGCCAATAACAGTCGTCTCACAAGGTTGTATGACTTTCTTCAAGACTGAGGTAGAAGATCGCTTTTCTCTTCCTGACACTGTTTGTGTAGGCTAATCATCTGTGACAATTTTACATGCTATACATAATGCATCCATAATCAAAGGAGAGCGAGCCCTGTAGGTTCCATGGGGTCTGGAATTATTCAGAATTGTCCCAAACCCTCAACCAATCTTAGCCACTGGTGGTGTAAAGTTATCACCACTATGATGTGTTGTTGGGTGGTGTCATCATTGGGTTTCACACCTAGGTACTCGGTTCCCTAGGTGAGTACCTCCATCCTAGGGAAAGTATTGGTGGGATCCATGTGGTGTTGTTTCTAAAATTATCTCCTGTGTTTTAGAACAATTTTTTAACTAAGGTGAAGTATACAACAGTAAGAATAAAAGGTGACCTGGTGACATTCAAAGGACGTGTAAATTGTCCTTCACATCACAAATTGTTTGTCAACAAGTTTCAGCCTTTGTTGCCCGTAAGGGTCTGGGCGTTTGTCAGGACCGAAATCAAGATTCAATGGGTACCTAACTGTTGACCCATAAGTCTATTACTCACGTGTCTTCATTCCAATTCACTTTGTCGGAAAGCTAAATGGGCTTTCATTGAGCCTATGCCTTACTTACGTTTCCTGTTCTACCTCATGGGAACAGTTGAGGTGTGATATCATGGCACCTTGCCAACAGTCAATCCCTGGTGACGTGACCTGTGTCTTCCTCATCCTTCCCGGAGCGGCAGAACAGGAAACTTAAGTAAAACTTTTCAAGTTAGAGATCAGCACACTGTCACCAAGAATTGTTCTATGTTTTGCATTTGAGGGTGCGGAAAGGGAAAGAGTGAAGAAACTGGCGCCAACATGCAAGATGCCACCTATATGCAGCCTGGTCACTCCTGGGGTGGTACAAAGACTGCAGAGCCACACAATGCTACCTGCTAAGTGGCCATAACAATGTAATTAGATCTCAATTAGTATTATTCCGAAAGAGTACATTATGTGCCTGGATGAATTTACACAGTCTATATTGCACATCAGCTTTCAGGAAGAAAAACTGCTGAAGCCACAATGTCGACATACTCTGTGGCATAGCTGTTAGAAATATTTTAATGCAGAGAATTGTTTATGCAGTATTTTTGTGCACTCTGGCCTGCTCCTTTTGATGTATATGGTTGTTCGCATTGTGTGATCGTGAGTGGATGAGGATGCATGACTGGTGTATAAGCATGATGTCCATCAAGTGAGCCCTGATATAGCCTTCTGTGCTTGTATCTATGGGTTTGCATTTGTATGATATTCTCGTTTTTGAGAAGGATGGATCGGATTTCTGTAAAGGGTATTTATGTCTCAGTTTTCTTCATTTCCCATGTACTTGCATGCGTTAAAGTTATGTAAAGAAAATGCTGGTTACAGGAGTGATTGCATTAAATGAACGAGTTGGTAAATGAGCCTCAGTTGGTATAAAATCTGCTGACTATCATTGTGAATAAAAATATTTCATTTTTATTTCACTGGCTCGTGTCCCCTTCTGCCTTTTGGCTGTTGTTTCGGAGCCTTTCGGTATTTGCTCTATAAAATGTGATACTTCAGCCTCGAGTCCACTTTACAATTGGCACCCAGGGCAGCCTTTAAGAGAGAGATAGGGGCAAAAGATTTTCAAACTTCCACAGAAAATTTAAAATTGATTTGGAGAATGCGTGATCCAGCCCGAACCCAAGAAAAAATTATAAAAGAGAATTGGACTTTGGGGGAAGTCTGTCTATCAGAAAATGGTAATGCAAACTGTATAGTGGGTGCCTTCAATGACCTCTGCTTAGAGATAAAAAATACTCTCCTCAGGCCGATACGCCCACTGATTAAATTGCACTGATGGTTTGACCATGATTGCACAGTAGCTAACCCTGAATTAGGGATTGCACTAGGAAAAAAACCCAGAGACCAAGTACTAATTGCCGGCCTGAGGAAGCATTATAAGGCTTTTACGGATAAGCGCTGGCAGATAGTCTTAACAGACCAATGGGAGTCACTATCATATGCAGCCAGCTTGAAAGATAGTAAACATTTTTGGGCCATCGTCTCAGGTATGAGACATAAAAATTCAACAGTTTCCCCGATCTCTTGTCAAATACATAGTGAATTCTGGGAAAATCATTTTTAGTAAAGTCTACATGACCCCTTCAAGTAAGGATGTTTTTATCATAGACAATAGAAAACTAACTGAGGTTAGGTTGACACTTGACGAGGTAGAGGAGGCTCTAACACAAAGTATGGGAGGCAAGGCTCCAGGGCCTGATGGCGTACAAATTAACCTATTTAAACTTAATGTCCATCTCTGGTCCCCCATTTTAACAAACTTGTTTAATAATTTGGCACACACTGATGTTCCTGATTCCTGGTGCACTTCTATTACCATCCCTATATTCAAGAAAGGTAACCGTGAAGACCCCAGTTGTTAGAGACCAATGTCGTTGATTGATACAACTGCTAAAATCTTGGGACGTGTAATTTATAACACAATTCAGGAGTGGGCTCAAGCAGAATCTATTTTATATTCCCCTCAGCACGGATTCAGAAGCAAAATAGGGACAATTGAGCAATGTGCCAATTTGAATTTGATAATAGGCAAATATATTGTTGTTAAGTGTGTGCCCTTATACATGGCTTTTCTGGACCTAAGCCCCGTCTTCGATTGTGTGAATTGAACCAAATTATGGCACATGCTGATGCTTATGGGGCTAGATGCCTCCCTAGTCCACTTTCTTGCCTATTTACATAGGGACATGAAAGCCAGAGTTAGATGAAACGAAAATGGAAATATGTCGAGGGATATTAAGATTGGTAAGGGAGTACGTCATGGGTGTGTAATTGCTCTGCTTGTCTTCATATTATATATTAATGATTTGAACCCGACTATAGCTTCGATAACCAGTGCCGTTCCAACTGTAAAAGGGAATCCCCTACCCACCCTTTTATATGCAGATGATGCAGTGCTAATGGCTCGGACCCCCAAAGCATTGTGCCTTTTAGTATCTGCGTTCATTGATTTTATGACCAATCTAGATCTTTGAACCAACTTCACAAAATCGCATATTATAGCTTGTGGACCGCAATGTATTCAATTGTCTAATATGCAAGTAGGCGGAAAGTCCCTAGCTAGTGTCAAGTCTTTCCCATATTTGGGAATTATGTTCTCTGCTCTGGAGGTTGGTCACCAAATATTGCACACCGTAGAATACAATTTTCAGAGGCAATTGGCTTGTTATTCTCTCTCCCCCAACCTCGTGGTGGGGTCCAAGTGAAAGCTATGTTACAAATCTATAAATCTCAATGTATTCCTACTGCCACCTACGGTTCTGAAATTTAGGGGATTGCAAATTGTGAAATATTACAAAACGAAGAAAACAGGTCATGTAGGAGACTTTTGGGAGTACCAATATCCTCCCCACACATTATTTGCCATAAATAATTAAATCTTCCTTATGTAATTGATTTTATTAGAGTGAGGCCTATATTATTCTGGATATCCATTTGGAGTAATGAGAAAGCTGTACACAATAAAGAAAAAATAATTGATTGTCTGTCTTGTGATAAGGGCTTCCGAATTCCGTGGGTGGCATACATTGAATCTGAACTGGGAAAAATTGGCATGCCAAGGGCTTTCAAAGAGACACATTTGTGCCCAGGTTTCAATAAAGGGAATTAGCCAAAGATTTTTATGAATCACCGCAGGAAAGTCGCCTTAAAAGTTTAGAAGGGAAACCTAAGATTACAGCCTATCTCTCTCAGTGTGTCTTGACGGCACCTCCTGTGTATTTAGGGCAGCCATTCGGGAGATGGGAACGTTCCTTGTTATTTAGGTTTCGCGCCGACACCGTGAAATACTTATTGTGTTTCCCGCTTGGGTATCAAACCAATCTTGCTGCTATTCCCTGTCCATGTGATAATAAGACAGGCCAAACTATGGGGCCGATTCCGATGTCGGACGGACTCAGGTCCGTCCGACATCGGTCCGGAGCCGTAACCGACCGACCTGCTGTCGTCGGTTACGGCCCAGGCAGTACGATGTGACCGAACCCTGTTCGGTCGCACTCGTATCTCCCACAATGGGAGCATGCATTCCGGACGGAATGCATGCTGGCATTGGAGAAAGCAGGGGTGCAGTTCAACCCTGCACCCTGTGGCCCGGCACCCCAAGGTGCCTGCCACCGAGTGCAGGGTTCAACAGAGGGGCACCATAGGTGCCTCCAGGCCGCCATTCGGCGACCTTGCACCCATGGGGGTCCCACTGGGGGCCCCCAAAGACAGTGACCGACTGCCTTTTCGTGCCGGAAAGACCGGCACGAAAAGGCAGTGAAACTGCCATCGTACTCCCTCGGTCGCAAAGAGGCAGCCGGGGGAGTACAGAGGGATTTCCGGATGGCTGACGGGCTCTCCGAACCCGTCGTAAGCCATCCGGAAATCCGAGTCGGATTCTTTTCCGACCGAGCCCATCGGAATGGCTCGGTCGGAAAGGAATCCGAGCGGCACGTTCCGATTCGGTCGGAAGGGCTCCGACCATCGTTCGGTGCCCTTCCGGCCGAAATCGGAATCGGCCCCTTAGTCTCACTTTTTATTGTCTTGTAAATTTTATGAATTTTATACTAGACTATTTTTGATACCGCTTTTTAAAGGAAATATTGAGACATTAGGCAGTGTAGAGCTATGTTTTCAGCCATCATCCAATTGGCTGATAGCGAAACATGTTTACATCTAGGTTCATTTCTAAAACATGCTGTAAGGGCACGTGGCACTTTACCTTTTTAGTATTTTGCTGCTATTTTTAACTCTGTTCCACAATATTAATGTGGTGTTAAAATCCTCCTTCGTTACTAAATTGTTGACAAATGAATTGCGTAAATATGAAGGATCATTCCAAAATTGCTATGAGGGCACCTGGCACTTTATCTTTTAATTACTCACTGCTATTTGTAATCACCCTCTTGTTAGTATTTAATTATGTTTTAATAATATGAAATGTACAATATTCTATGTATGTTACGTTTAAGGATAGAAAACCTTATGAATAAAGTGTTGTTTGATTTGAACTGAACGAGTTGGTAAATGAGCCTCAGTTGGATAAAATCCGATGACTCGTTGGGAAAAAAATTATTTTATTTTTATTTTACTGGCTCGGTCCCCGCTGCCTTTTGGCTGTTGTTTCAGGGCCTTTCGGTACTTGCTCTATAAAATGTGATACTTCAGCCTGGAGGGCATCAGTGTTTTTATGTACCGTGAAACATTGTAAAAATATGAGTTTGACTGTAATTAGGAATTTGTAAACGTTTCTGTCTGCTGAGAAGAGGATTTAGCAAGTATGCAATATTATTTCTTTATTTTGCTCTTCAAATTAGTGGTACCTTTAAAAGTTACTTTCCATAGATTTCATAACTGTTTCTTATGCAAACTAATGTCTGTATTTGTAGCAAGCTGGAATATAAATAATTAGTAATTCCGTCATTGTTGTGTCTGTTAACTTTCAGTTTCTGCCACTGTGGTTTCTGGTATAGTCTTAATTTTCTTTTCAGATGAGCGAGCCCTTTTCATCATTTCCACATCCGAGCTTGGACCTCAGATCTACGAGCTTATGGCACTCACTTCACTGGAGATAAACAGGTAAGAATTTCAGCTGACACCTTAATAAACTAACAGTGAAGCAACAGGACTCTCTCCTAAGGGCCATATTTTGTAGAGGCTTCAAACAAAGTCCCCTCATGAATATTGTCAGTGTATCCTCAAACAGGCTGGAACAGCTTGCAAAGTCACAGTCTAGCTGTTTTCTGTAGGGATAGCCTGAGGGAGAACTCTAAAAGAAGTTCTGATCTCTGAGACTGTTGCTTTTCTCCAGACAACCTGTGTAGAGTCCTCAAAGCCACTCTTCTAAGGATAATGTGAAATGACTGGTCCAGTACTAATGTTACCAGCAGTCATTTCCACAGTATTTAGATCTTGTCTGAACATTTTGAGGAATAACCAGCAGAAGTACCGCTGTCGCTCCCTTATATCACTCGATACATTTGTAATGCTTTGGAGAGAAAAGAAATAGTTATTGGCATATTTCCTTTACAAAGCATTGCCAGCATCTTTAACGCAACCCAGTTGGTCTGTTCTAGGAGCGTTGGTCATCAATCACTTTAAAAAGTAAATTCTACTTTTCTTATTTGTGTGGCCTTTTTGTGACTGTTCTTTTCCTTTAATTTTATTTGTATATCCTTCTTGCATCCTATGTTGCCATATTTTACTTTCGAAGCTGGTTTTTGCCATATGTATTAACATTAGTACCTGGGTTTTCTGGAGACCACAATTCTTTGAAGGCCTTAAAGTGCCTAAAATACCTCAGCACACAACACTGATTATACAGTTATTGATTCACGCTAACTTTTATGGCGAATTATACATTGATGCATAGTAATTTGAGATAGTATAACAATGATGAGGGTTACTTCAGATTAGCATCTGCCATAGCCTGCACTTTGGTCTCACTGACTAACCATTTAATCGAAACATTATTTAGGATAGAAAAGGAGAGCCAAGCAGACCCAGAACCCCCAGCGTGTTTCAGAATCCGCAGCGGAAGAGCAGGGGGAGTTTTATGATGAGGATGAGTAATATGATCAACTCATCTTAGAGGCATCCCAAGGGGATGAGGATATATGGCAGAACTTAGACACCGACTCTCCTTAGTACAGGTCAGACTCCATCCGTTCTCTGCCAGCCCAACTGGATGACTTTTTTCTGTACAATGCTGTCATGAAAAGGAGAGTAGACACTTAAAAGTACAGCTAGAAAAAGAAAGGCCCTGGAGTGTTTCCTCCCGGAAATACTGCTATCACTGAAGAAAAATCAGTTCCTGCCCTTGCTACCTAGAATCATGGACCAGAGGAAAGAAGCATTTAACGAGTCAGCTTCCTCTAAAGTAGTAACAACAAGGGTAGAGAAGAAACATAAACCCTCTAGCCAAGACTCAGTAGACAACAAGCAATGAGCTTGCAGACTTCACAGCGAGGAAAAGGACTACTGCTCCAGCATGCACAGGACCACTTCCAGAGAAGGAAAATAAGCTGTTTGAGATGGAAGGAAGAAAGATGAGGCATTCAGCAGCCACACAGTGATGCACCACACATTTTAGTGCTATCAACAGTAGAAGGAAAAGGAAGAACTGATGCAACATGTCACAGTACAATACAAAAAGAGAGCAAGGGCAATAATACAAGCAGGAAAGACCATATTAAATGCCAGCCTCCAGTCAGCCCTTGAAGCTGCTTAGGCAACCAGCAGGCCGATGTGCATGGACACTACACTAAGAATACATGCCTTGATAAGAGTATCCGGCTTTAAACAAGAAGTCCAAATTTCTTTGATAATTATGTCTTTTACGGGGAAAGCCGTATGGAGTAAGGCTGGGCGTAGTTCGCGAAGTAATGCTTCGCGAAGCTACGCAAAGTGCAGTTCGCACTACACGAGCTTCGCGTAGCACTACGCGAACTGCGTAGTACGTGTTCGCAATGATTGCACAGTGCCGGATGCTTGTCCGCACTGTGCAATCATTGAAAACGGCAACTTGCACAGTGCGAGCTGTCTTTACTGCCGCTCGAGTAGATTTTTACTCGAGCGGCAGCTTCTCAACGCGGACTGGTAGTTTCTCATCGCGAGCGGTCGCGAGCATACGCGACCACTCGCAATGAGAAACCTGACCTCCCGCGTTGAGAATCTCGCCGGGAGGTTTATTTTCCACGCTCGCGATCGGCAACTTGATGTTGCTGATCGCGAACGAGGAAAAAGTCTCGCCGGGATGTCATTTTGCTTGCTCGCGGTCGCCAACTTGACGTTGAGGACCGCGAGCAAGCAAAAAATGACCGCGGCACTACGCTACGCTACGCGTGTTCGCACTGTGCTACGTGCAATTCGCGTTGTGCGAAGTAGCGCAGACTTCGCAAACTACGCGAGCGTAGCGTAGTGCTTCGCCCAGGGTTAGTATGGAGCTGCAGTTGATAACTCTCTCCAGCAGATACAAAAATACAATCATATGGAAAAAGCAGTGGGGCCCCTACAATTCAGGTAGACTTACAGTAGGGGTACTCCTCCTACCAGGAGAGCAATTGAAAGAGGGAATTTCCAGCCCACTCTACAACCAACACAGTGCTCCCAAGGGGTGAGTGTGTAGAGACCTAGTACTCCATGGCCATACCCATTGCAGCGGAGTCACTCGTTTTGAGTCACGGCCTTTGGTGGTGGCAGAGCATAAGAGGATCACCCACAGACAGCAAGTGACTCACAAAGACGAGCCCTAAGCATCAAACACATTTAGGGAGTAGACTGGGAGGTTTGCTCCAGGAATTGAGGAACATCACCTATCACAAATGGGTGTGAACATCTTAAAACACAGTTACTGCCTAGAGTTAGAAATGATAACATCAGATGTCAAGCCAAACAGGAGAGCTTGCAAAGGAGAGGAAATGACACTGTTAAAAACAGGAAATACACAACCTCATACAGAAGGACGCAGTAGTGCAGGTGCCAACAGAGTAACATAACTAATGAATGTACTCTCCCTGCTTCCTCATCCCCAAACAAAATTTGATATTGAGACCAATCATAGACCTGAGATTACAGAAGAAATTCATCAGACACAAAATTTCAAGACAACTTCACAGCAGAAAGCCATCCCATTGCTAAAAGAAGAGGATTACATAGCAACTGTAGACCTCAAGGGGCCATACTTGCACACCCTAATGAACTTCAAGCACAATGAATCCCTCACATTTGTGGTACACAATTCACATTACTAATTCAGAGTTTTACCCTTTAGGATAAAGTCAGCGGTACGCAGTCAAAATATCGATTTTTTTTATATCAACCTACACTAATATCGAGTTTTTAATATCGTAGGGACAGAATATTGATGTCAAGAATATCGGTGACCAGAATATCGACCTTAAGGTAAGTAATATCGTTTTTTTTATATCGAAGTAAGTAATATCGAAGTAAGTAATATCGTTAGCAAAAATATCGTTGTTAATAATATCGATATTTATATTAGTGTTATGTATTTTAGTATGTATTTTATATGTATGTTTAACATTTTTTGTAATGTATTTTTGTTATTTTTAAATATATGTATTAAATGTTTAGAAATGAGTAATTTTTTTAAAGTAAATTTTGCGTTTTAGTATCAGAGCGGGTTGTGGATTTAAGGGGAATAGGGTGGGAAGTAATTTAATTATAATTAATTAATTAATATGTTTTTATGTATTGTTATTGATGATTAATTTATTGCTAATTAATTATTAATTAATTTTTTTAATTGGTTAATTTATCATTATATTAATTATAATTTTTTATTTATTTATTGTTATTGTTAATTAATTTATTGTTAATTAATTATTAATTGGTAATTGATTTTTAATAATTGATAATTAAATTAATTATGTTAATTTTTATGTGTAGCGCGTTGTGGGGTTATAGGGGAATAGGGTGGGAAGTAATTTGATTATAATTAATTAATTAATATATTTTTATTTATTGTTATTGATAATTAATTTATTGTTAATTAATTATTAATTGGTAATTAATTTTTATTAATTGATTAATTGATAATTATATTAATTATAATTAATGTATTATTATTTTTTATTTATTGTTATTGTTAATTAATTTATTGTTACTTTATTATTAATTGGTAATTAATTTTTATTAATTGATTAATTGATAATTAAATTAATTGTGTTCTTTTTATGTGTAGGGGGTTGTGTGTTTATGGGGGAATAGGGTGGGAAGTAATTTAATGTTATTTAAGTAAATATTAATTTAATTTTATTATTTATTATTCATTTTTTAGTTAATTAATTATTAATATGTTATTTATTTTACAAAAATTATTTAATTAATAAGTATGTTAATTTAACCCTACGCTATCCAACACTTTCCCTACTGTTGCACTCACTGGAGTGGGAATAGTAATTTTTACCCCTACGCTATCCAACACTTTCCCTACTGTTGCACTCACTGGAGTGGGAATAGTAATTTTTACCCCTACGCTATCCAACACTTTCCCTACTGTTGCACTCACTGGAGTGGGAATAGTAATTTTTACCTCTACGCTATCCAACACTTTCCCTACTGTTGCACTCACTGGAGTGGGAATAGTAATTTTTACCCCTACGCTACCCAACACTTTCCCTACTGTTGCACTCACTGGAGTGGGAATAGTAATTTTAACCCCTACGCTATCCAACACTTTCCCAACTGTTGCACTCACTGGAGTGGGAATAGTAATTTTCACCCCTACGCTATCCAACACTTTCCCTACTGTTGCACTCCCTGGAGTGGGAATAGTCATTTTAACCCCTACGCTATCCAACACTTTCCCTACTGTTGCACTCCCTGGAGTGGGAATAGTAATTTTTACCCCTACGCTATCCAACACTTTCCCTACTGTTGCACTCACTGGAGTGGGAATAGTAATTTTTACCCCTACGCTATCCAACACTTTCCCTACTGTTGCACTCACTGGAGTGGGAATAGTAATTTTTACCCCTACGCTATCCAACACTTTCCCCTACTGTTGCACTCACTGGAGTGGGAATAGTAATTTTTACCTCTACGCTATCCAACACTTTCCCTACTGTTGCACTCCCTGGAGTGGGAATAGTAATTTTTACCCCTACGCTATCCAACACTTTCCCTACTGTTGCACTCACTGGAGTGGGAATAGTCATTTTTACCCCTACCCTCTCCAACACTTACCCTACTGTTGCACTCACTGGAGTGGGAATAGTAAATTTAACCCCTACGCTATCCAACACTTTCCCTACTGTTGCACTCACTGAAGTGGGATTAGTAATTTTTACCCCTACGCTATCCAACACTTTCCCTACTGTTGCACTCCCTGTAGTGGGAATAGTAATTTTAACCCCTACGCTATCCAACACTTTCCCTACTGTTGCACTCACTGGAGTGGGATTAGTAATTTTTACCCCTACGCTATCCAACACTTTCCCTACTGTTGCACTCCCTGGAGTGGGAATAGTAATTTTTACCCCTACGCTATCCAACACTTTCCCTACTGTTGCACTGTTTGGAGTTGGAATAGTAATTTTATTACCTCCGCTATCTAATATTTTTTGTATTATTTTAGTTAATGTAGTATATAATTAATTTTTAAAAGATTAGGGGGCCCATTACGATGTCGGGCGGAAGCACTACCGCCGTGCTGGCGGATGCAAAAACCACCAGTTACCGTCCGCACGCAGCAGTCCACACGCCCGCCCGATTACGATGCGAAAAGTTAGCCAAACACCGCCGGCAAGCCAGCGACACCGTCCGCCATCAAAGTGCGCCCGTACACGTAGCGGCGCAGCCCAATTGACACACACCGTCCGACGAAACACGTACCGCCCGGCGTACAAATTACGATGCCGCAAACAAACTGATCCCACGGCTAAGAGACACCGTACGTCAAACCGAAGCGGTAACACGAACGCCGAGCATGGACACCGAAGAAGCGGCACCCCCGAGCATGAATCCAGCACTGCAGGCCCTCCCTATGCTCTATCTGATGCACCACCAAGGACGCAACGTACCGCGAAGACGCAGGTAGGCACACACACAACAAGTGCACGCAAACAGCGCACACAGTGCAAGGGCGGAAAAAGCGGACAACCCCCACCCCCGCGTGTACACGACACATCTACCATTGCATCCACATATGACACACAGGCCAAATTGTAACATCTCGTAACACATGTGTACACACCACCTGGGACTAGGAACCAACGACCCCGTCACGGCCCCAAAGCGGCGATGACGCTGCCACACATGCGCACAACGCAGAGGCCAACCGCAGCGCCATGCATGCGTCACACACAGACACAGGGACACAACCAAGCAGCACACACACCAGCCCCACCCCGAACGCACATGACACGTGACAGGCCTGCCACAGACATGTCCCCAACGCCCAATTCACGGTCAACACCCAACGTCACACAACCGACGCACACATGTCAGTGAAGTCACACAACAGCAGGACACACCCCAGTGTAACAAACATGGCGAAGCACACAGCGGCGGCAACACCAACCAGGAGAAGCAGGGCCCCTTCGGGCAGAGGAACGCCAGTACCACACTGAAACACCCATACCACCCTGCACACATGAACAAGACATACAAAACGGAACACCAAAGAGCCCGGGGACCGACAACAGGTGGCCCAAGAATAACATCCACACACAAGGCCCAACGCAGAGCGGAAAGGCAGCCTGCCGCCCACACAAGGGAGAGCAGACAGCACTGAATGACCTTCCATTCCAACTCCGAAACCACAGCCCTACGAAAGAAGCCGGTGAATACAGCCATTGTCCAAAAAAAGACCAACACAGGCATGCAGAGGAGACCGACCACAGGGCAGATAGCGCATATCACAGAAGAACACTACGGACGGGAAAGAAAAAGAAAACACTCCCCCATGTCGGCCCCATGCAAGTTATCTGGAAGGAGTCACACATCACTGACCTTGAGCAGTCTGAGAAGCATGTGGGATGAGGGCCCGTGTCCTCCGCACAAGCCAACAGAACACAAGTCCTGTCTCCCTACGACTACACAGAGCTCACAGCAACCTCGGAGCGTGCACATTGCAGACTGCACACACAGCCGGAGCACGCCACCACAACGCACCGCTGCAAAATGGCACTCTCAACACACCTACCCAACTACGCCGGACAGCTCAAGCTGTACAAACACAACCTGATACAGATATTGCGATGCGAACCCCTGTCCCTGCTGAACGTAAGTTACCGACTGACTTACCGCATCACATTGTTCAGCTGCGTCATACCCGTCTTCTACTGTCGGAGGTGTCCCTACCACCATCCTGTGGAGTTGTGTCTCTCCAACCCGGCATGTCTAAAGGCGGACCTGCTACAACTATTCCTCCCTCTGGACGCACACGACAGGGTCTGCTCTGCCTATGGGGGCATGGCGTATGTGGCCAACATCGCACCCGCACTAAAATGGGACCACTGTGCCTCCACACGACGGATCATCGAGCACAGCTACATCGAATGTCACCCAGCATGCCCCATCATGCTCCTCCAAGGGACAACTTACGAACAACACCTTGACAGCCACCATCCGCTACATTGGCTGGCAAACATGTATACCACCAATGACATGGAAGCCCTGCTGGACGGCATCGCATACCTGACAACCTGTCAATTCGTCGGACCCCAACGCAAGTCCCCCAATTGACCTATGATGTCCAACCCCGCACCCATGCTTAGCTTCCGCACGGACTGGCCAGTCACCACCACAACAGCCATACCAAACGACCGGCAACTGTTACCACACCATCAACGACATCGCCATGACATCGGATATGACCGGGACATGCACACTGTTCCCCATCACATCCAGGAACACCGCATGCATCGTGGGAGGCAGTGGCATGGGGTCTGTGTATCGCACCCACATGGACGGAACTGCACGAACAACCAGGACACGACATGGATCCAGCGCCCATGGACACACACACCGCTCAGTGGACATGAATAGGTCGCCTGGAGTCTGTGGGTGCTGCACCCCTCCCACCCCCGCCCCGGGAATCCCATACCAGGACCTTTGCATGGACGACAAGTGCATACAACAACAACACGACCCCAGTGACTGTGACATGTCCAGTAACCACCACATTGCAACAACAAGTGGCACGCCGCTGCATGCACGCAAGCCCATGCCCTGATGTCATCTCACATGCACGCGTGCATGAGGAACAACCGCAGCAAACCTGTCACATGGAACTGAGATGGACTGTGCCCATGATGCCAAGCGGTCTGGTAGGCTACTTGTATACCGTCTGTGTCAAAGTCCGCAGCTCCGCAGCTATACGTAAATGTACATTAGCACAGCCTTGGCCAAGCAGATGTAACTCTGAAGCCCACATCCCACATGCAACAGCTAATCACATGTAACCCTACACCCTATCCCATTTGTAATCATGCTCAGTATATCCTCAACATGTATTCCGCTGCCAGTAGTGTCCACTATACTGCATCACAGAGGACAGAAGACTCAATATAATGTTTGAAACCAAAACTGTCTCCGCTGATTCATTTCACAAGTACGAATGAGAGAGGATGAGAGTATGTGAAGTACACGGCAGTCGTGACATGACCATGTAGTCCACTGGCATTGGATGTCAACGCAAATGAGTAGCACAACTGTGGAAGACACACATGTGTCGTGTGAAGTCGTATGGACGCAGTGCTCAGGTGGGTGGGTGTGACGGGTAGATGCGCACATGCCAAGTTGGAGCACGCCGTGTTGGGAGGGGTCATGAACAGTACACCACCGCTTCCCTGGGCATTGTGAGAGGACACCTGTCGGGGGAAGTGAACACGTGTGTGCACAGCAGCCGGGCACACGAACAATGCGGTACCAGGCGCACACGTCAGCCCACCCTCCGTGGACAAGCTGGATCCTGTTGTGCGCCCGCCATGCCCCTTGACAAGGCACACACAGCCCCAGTCGACCAGGTGTAACCCCAACATAGTCAATCCGCACAGGCGATACAGGGCACGGGATGGCAGTGGAGCATGGTGTGTGAGAGGTCTCCTCGCGCTCCTCCTGGTCATATCACGCAGGCAATAGAACCTCAACGTGTAGCATGGCACAAGTCAAATGGAAGTGTAGGGGGACGCACCACAGCACGAGCAGCACTGACGTCACGGGAGGTGGCTCGCACCATCCCATCCATTGCCCATTATACCAACCACGCCACATGCCATTGCGACTAAGTGCAAGCGCGTGCGCCACCACCCCCGAGCCCTCCCCAGAGAGGCCAAAGAGTGAATGTGTGGGCCATCAGCTACAGACGGACGCGGCCTGGCCGCAAGGGCAGCCACAGCCACTGGGTGTCGCAGGTGGCGGATCCGGAAGGCGAAGACTGTGATGCATAGTCCATGCAGGCCGGGTCTCCATTTGGGGCACCACGCAGGTGGACGGCGTCCCGCCACACATCATACCCTGAGACAGCCCACTCGTGCAACTGGACCCACACATACACTCCTTGCCCTCTCTGGTGCGAGCTTGGGGCTGCCTGTGCAAGCGCTAGCCTCGCAGGTGCACATGCATATTGGGGGAGCGAGGGGAGGACATGAGGGCTGGGGCGAAGATGACTGTATCACTGTCAGTGAGTACAAGGGATGACCCAGATGTGGACAGGAAGAGACGTGTCCCGTGTGTACTGCAACTAGTCGCCAATCCAACTACCCCCCATGTCCGGAATGTAAGCCCGCACCTAGGCCCGCCCATCCGCCACATCGAATATACCACCAGCACAACAACCTTCCCATTCGAATCACTGACTGGGGGTGGCGACCAGTGAACAATCATGTGTAGCCTACCCACGCGTACATGTGGGCCCTCCATGATCCATGTCACCTGCGGCAAAGTCATGACATGCGCAATGAGGGAAGTGAGGAGAGCTGTCCGCCCCACGCACAGAAGGTGCATCAGCTCCACAGACCCAGCAGCGAGTCCAGCAGGGGTCACATGTGCAGGGGCAGCTGTGCCTGGTGTGAAGGCACATGCATATAGACAGCACATCGACCAATGTGTAGTCTGCCCACATCTACAGTCCATCATCATGCGGACATAGGAATTGAACACAGGGCAACACATCTGAGTGGGTGCACCCACCGTGACCAACAATGCGCAATCATCGACGTACCCGCCCTGTGCATGGCCCCCCACCCAACGGAGGCACATCCAGTGCCACCATCCCACACACACAAGCCTTCCACGAAACATGCTGTGTCCAATGGTCAGTACAGAGTCAGCGCCCATCTGGTGGATCCTGAACAGGAGACACATGCACACACATGCCAGCTCCCACTATGTACGTCTGCCACCTGGCACGTGCAATGTAACCTCTCACCTGTGACGTGTGTCTGCAAGCACACAGCCGTCTTGGCATGGGGCTGTCAATGTGGACACCTGTCAATGTTTCGGGAGGTGTGATCCGTACAGTGCTGTACATAGGGTGCAGTGCTGACACCTACTACTGTCTCATATCCCCTCGTGCCACAGGTCCCACTTGTTTTGGCCGCTCAGCCTGTGCCCACATCGTCGTCGTCGTGTGCCATACTCATCCAGCCTCGGAAGCAGTGCCATGCTCAGCAGACATTCATGTTGCCGTGGCGTTGCCGCTTGACGAATATGCAGTCAGTCCCCATCAGCACGCCCTGCAAGTCATTGGGGCCTAGATCCCCATGTGCATGCTCATGGCAGTGGTTTGTATCACTAGCCATTGCCATTGGTGGGAGACCTGTGTAAGTGTATTGTGGCCGTGCCGTCCCTGCTTGACAGCTGGGCTGTGACTCATGTGCTTGCTCAGTCATGTCAGTGATGTGAATGCGAAATTGCTATGTGTTGTGTTGCTTTGACATGTGTCCACTGCCATCTTCCCTAGGCGGAGACCGAACATTGACCGCCCATACCAATTGCTGGCGGACATGGACGATACTGAGGTCATAAGGAAGTTTCGGCTGGACAGGCCAACCCTGCATCGACTGTGTGCCATGTTGGAACCCCATCTCCGTCCCCGCAGGGTGTATCCGACAGCATTCACCCCCACGGCTAAGGTGATGGCCGCCATGCATTTCTTCGCCACTGGGTCATTCCAGCACACAGTGGGCAGTGGAGGAGGGATGTCCCAGCCCATGTTCAGCAAGGTGCTGAGGGATGTACTGGCAGCCATGATGCTGTACCGAAACAGGTACATCAGATTCCCCAGGGCTCGTGAATTGGCGGCAGTGAAGGGTGCATTCTATGCCCTTGGCAGGATCCCACACGTCGTTGGTGCCATTGATTGCACACATGTTGGCCTTGTTCCACCACAGGCCACTGAGCACCTGTACCGCAACAGGAAGCACACGCACTCCCTGAATGTGCAAGTGGTGTGCCTTGCGGACATGGTGATAACCCACGTGTGTGCAAAGTTCCCAGGCTCGGCCCATGACGCACACATAATGCGCAACAGCATCTTGCCACGACTGATGTCCAATCTGCAACAGGATCGTGGCTGTATTGTCGGTGAGTATGTGGAGTGGTGTAGCGTGCTGGCTGTGCGATGCTGTCCCCTGTCCAGTTGGAATAGCAACGGTTCTCTGTGTCCCTCACACCCAGGTGACTCTGCGTACCCGAATGGGGCATGGCTGCTCAGTCCATTGAGGAATCCTCGCACCCCAGCAGACGATCGCTACAATGAGGCACATGGGAGGACCAGACGTGTGGTCGAGCGTACCTTTGGCCTCCTCAAGTCCAGGTTCAGGTGCCTGGACCGCACCGGGGGTGCGCTGGCGTACTCCCCACAGAAGGTGTGCCAGATAGTGGTGGCGTGCTGCATGCTGCACAATCTGGCCATTCGGAAGCAGATCCCCCTCATCGTGGATGACGGAGATCAACCAGGGCCCCAGCCCGCAGACCAGGACAGCTCGAGTGAGGAGGACAGCGGAGAGGATGAAGCTGGGAATGTGCGTCAGCAGCTCATCGCCCGCTACTTCACTTGACGGTGAGTGTCCATGTACGACGGCTGATGTGGCTGTATCTGTGCAGGTGTGTGTGTGCTGTGTCCGGGTGGCCTTTTGTTCACTGCGTGCTGTGTGTCAACGCTCCATGGCCAGGTTAGTATGCCACTGTTGGTGGCTGTGGCATTGTGCCCTATTGCTCTGTGCGATGTGTGTACATTGCTTGTAGTTGTTGACATGTACTGTGTGATGGGTGTGTGACACACTCATTGAATGTGCTCCTGTTCTGTCTCCCACCCCTAGGTCCCTACAGGCCCTCCGGTTCCATTGCCATGCCACGCATCAGGTGCCGTTCCGCTCAAGGTGGCCGTTGTATTCCGTACAATTAAAACACAGGGCACAGACAGCAGTTTGTGGAAGAGGTGCATTTATTTCAAACTGTGACATGTGATTGTGTGTAAGGTGATGACAAAAGTGGTGCGTGCAGTGACAATGAGCTGTCGGTCATGGCTGCGTGATGCTCAGGGTGTACCCACTGGTTCTATGTCCATAGTCCAACACACACATGCCATCCAGATGGCTGTGTGGAGTGGGATCGTAGTCCAAGTCAATGCAGTGGGTGGTCAAGGAAGGCTGGCTGGCTGCCTCACTTGCGTCTGGAGCGTGCGAAGTCCTCCCGGGAGATCTGTTTCCACTTCGGACGGCCCCTTCCACGTTTGCGAGGGGGGTGCCTGCTTGCGACCTGCTGGTGGTTGAGGTGTGCTCACTGGCTGTGGACGCAGGGGAACTGGACACTGCTGCTCGACCCTGCGCCCCGGCAGGTGGTGGCGGAGGGGGAGCTGCTGTCCCTGGCTGTGACCTCACCGCCACCACCAGCTGGCCCATGAGGTCCACGAGTTGGCCCATACGGGCGTCCATGGACCTCAGCACCCCCAGCACCTCACGCGTGTCTGTAGCAGACCTGGCCCATTGTCCTTGGGCCTCTTCATAGGCCCCCAAGGACCCTGGCAATTTGAGGCAGGGCATGGTTCCCAGGGGAGACTGGCGTTTCCCTGACCCTGCTCCTCCTACCAGTCCTGCTGCCACCGGCCTGCCCACTATCCACATTGCTCACCACGGTCCTCGCCCTGGCTCCCAGGGTGGATCCAGTCAGCCGGGCCACCACCTGCGCTGGTGCTGGGGCCAGCGAAGACGTGGTAGCGGTTGCGGCAGTGGTAGAGGCCGCAATGACCGTGGGTGTGGCCGCAATGACCGTGGGTGTGTCCGCAATGACCGTGGGTGTGTCCGCAATGACCGTGGGTGTGGCCGCAACGACAGTGGCTGCAGGGGGCTGTGAATGTACAACAGCCCTGGATGATAGGTTGGTGGGTAGGTGGGGGCCTGGGGAGCGGCTGGGCCCTGCCACACCGGATGGGCCTGCTGGGTGGTCCGTGTCCGAGGAGGAGGACAGATCCTCCACATCCGTGTGTCCTTGTTGGGGGCTTGCAGGCTGGCTGTGCTGGCTGCTGTCTCCATCCCCAGCATCCAGCAGTTCGTCACCTGTGGGGAGAATGAGATTTGTTAATGTGTTGCACCTGGCGAAGTATGTATTTGTCGTCTGACATTCACAGTTCGTGCAATCTCGTACATGGGTTTCCCGGAGGCGTGTGTGTGGCTGTACCATTTGTAGTTGTGTGTGCTTGGCAATGGGACTGTGTGCTGTGCACATGTGGCATGGGACGGATTGGCCATGCCGATGGGTGTGTTGCTGTGCTCCTACTTATTGTGACTCTGGTGTATGCGGGCTCCTGGCCCATCCTGGGTCTGGTTTGTACTTTGCTTTTGGGGTTCAAATGGGACGCTTAGGAACGCATATGGCAACATGGGGGCCATGCCCCAGAAACGCATTTGGGATGGAATATGCTTTTGGGCTACATGCTGTGAGCCATGGGTGCCGAACGTGACATGTGTTGTGGCAGCATGACAGTGCATGGTCTGAGGTGTGTGCATGCCTGACATACCCTGCATATTTGCTGTCTGTTGTGATTACTGGACATGGCATTGGACGCATCGTTATGAGTGTGTGATGGTTGTGTGCCACCCGACGTATTGCAGTTGTCCCATCTCCTTGGTGTGCGTGCTGCCCTGTGCCATGTGCATCACTGCAGTGCTCGGGGGGTGTGGCCCATGTTGTGTGTTGTTGCTCACAGTGTGGCGTGCGCTTCATTGACTTCTGGCACATGGTTGGTCATGGGCATGTATCTTAGCGTGACTGCTGTATGTGTGGCAGCTGTTCGGATGACATGCCTTTCATGAGACTGGGGCTGACGGATGGGATGGATGGTATGTTGTATGTGCATGGTGTGTCTGTGTGTTTGATGGGTTCTGTGGTGTTCGTGTGCATTTATGTTGTTCCGCTCTGTTGCGTCTAGTGTTGTTTGTCTTACATAGGCGTAGTTGTGGGGTGTGTGGTTGACAGGCAGTAGGGGCTACATGGACAGGACTTCAATGGTGTTTCGGTTGTGTGTGATGGGTTGCACAGTGGCTGCCGTGTGGTACTATATTCAGTGTGGCTTGTGCATGCAGACGTGGCTCCTTGGGTGTTGCTGTGTCTGTGATGGGTCATGTGGGGTGTGAGTCTGTGGTTCATGTCCGTGTGCACATTGTTCACTTGTTCGTGACAGTGGGCGGTGCTGCGTGTTTGTCTGCTACGTGACATGTCCCATGTGTTGGTCGTGTTACGGTCCTCATGCCTCCAGTAATCCAGCCCTGTGCAGTTTCCCACCTGCAGGTTGTTCGGGCGTGCACTGTACTGGATGCCACATGGTTCTAAGCGGGGGTGCTCCATGTTGCAGGTCTGTGGGGGTGGGGGCGGTGTTGTGGGTCGTGGTGATGGCTGGACACCCACTGACACCGATTGTTGTGGACCGTGATGTCTACCTTTCGGCTGTCGGTGTGCACTGCGGTGGCTGACACGTGGCTGTGGGGTGTGGGGATGCTCCTCCTTGCTGTGCTGTGGGACTAGGGGCCTGGTGTGTGTTGTACTTGAGCTGTCCACCCTCCCACCCACTGCACTTTGTGTTCCTGCCACTTACCTGTTACTTGTCGGTTAGTGCAGCTATGGCGGACACATGGGTGTGGTGGGTGCTCGTTGTGGCGCTTCTGGCATACTTGGGGACCTGTTGGTGGTTACGTGGCTGGCTGAGTGTACACATGCCCCCACGTATCTTACAGTTGTTAGGTTTGGGCTGTGTGTGGTGGTGTCTGTTGCATGTGTGTGTGATGTGTTGTGTATTGTGTGCTGGACATGGGGGTGTTCGTCCCTGGGAGCTGTGGCATGGTGGTAGTGCATGTGAGTACATAGCGGTGTGCTGGTATACATTAGTTTGTACTTACCAGCCTCCACTCCCCTGCTAATCCGGTGAGGATCTCCGGATGTATGATGACTCGCACCTTCTCCTCCCACGCTTTGAAGGTCTTGAAAAGCGCGGGATTCCCTCCGCCAGTGACGGCAGCCAGCTCTCTGTTTTTGCTCTCCTTCTTCTTGACCAGGCTTTTGACGTCATTCCACCGTTTGTTGATTTCTCCTCTGTTCCTGGGCAGGGTCCCGACTGCATTGACCTGGTCTACGATCCGGTTCCACATTCTGTTTCTGGTGGCTAGTGGTGTGTGCTGGACCAGGTTCCCATAGATTTGTGGGTGCACCTTGATGATCTCGTTGACCATGACCGTCAGCTCAATGGGCGTGAACTTGGGCATTCTTTGTGGTGCCATGGTGTTTGTGGTGCTGGTGCGGTGTGTGTTGTGTAATGTGCAGGGGGTTTGTGGTGCCGGTGTTGGGTGGTGGTGGTGGTGGTGGTGGTTGTGATGTGTGCGTTTCTGTGGTGTGCTGCTGTCCTTGCTGTGTCACTGTGTCCTCTCCTCTCCTCTCTGGTTTGCAATGTTGCAAGGGGTTGTGGTCTGTGGGAGTGCTGCTTTTGTACTTACCTATGTGGGTGTGTCCTCATGGTCTGTTGTTTTCAGGTGTGTTGTGTCTGGTGTTCTGGCCTTTGTAGTTTTTGTTTGTCCAGGGGGTGTTTTCGGGATGTGTACTGTGCTTGTGTATTTGTGCGTGCCTTGCTGTGTGGACTTGATGGCCATGTTGTGTGCGATTGTTTTTGTCAGCGGATGGTTTCTGTGCAGGGACGTGGCCGCCATGGCTTCTGCCGTGTCAATTTTCATCGGCGTTGTTTGCGCTGGCGGGCGGTATATTTGTAGTTTACCCGCGCTCATGGCGGTGCGATCGTAATTTCACGTGCGGTGTGTCGGCCGTGAGGGCGGGCGGTTTTGTGTTGTCGTGCGTGTTTCCGTCCGTGGCGGGCGGTTTGACTCCGACTCGGACGAGGGCGGGCGGTATCTTGTGTGGTTTTTCGCCGATGGCGGTTTTCGGTTTGTGTCATCGTAATGGCGTGGTCGGTGTTCAGACGGTGTGTGCGGGCGGATTTTTGCCGCTTTCATGCGTGGCGGATTTTTTTACGCCGGGTATCGTAATGGGCCTTTAATTTTCCAATTTTATTTTTCAATTTGTTATATATATTTATTTAATTTTTATTTATATTATTGTTTTATATGTATAGATGTATTTATATGATATTTTAAAAAATTTATAAGTTATTAAAATAATTATTAAAAATTATTAGCAAGTATATATATTATATATTATATGTATATGTTTAATTTATTTTTACATTACATATATATTACTTATAATTTTTAAACATTTTAAAATATTTTTAACTATGTTTATTTTAATTATATGTATTATTTACTTTATTTTACATTATTTTTTTAACTTAAATATAAAACTATATTTTAACAACGATATTTTTGACATCGATATTTTTTTTCTCAATATTTTTGTACTTACCATAATGTAGATAGGATGTCGATATTCTTTACTTCGATATTCTTGCGTCGATATTTCTGTAGGTCGATATTCTGACCTTCGATATTTTGTTAGTGATTCAAAGTCAGCACCAAGTGTGTTTCCAAAATGTCTTGCAAAAGTAGCAGCTCACTTGAGAAAGCAGGAGATACAAGTGTACCCCTACTGATTCGATTGGATGGTAAAAGGCAAACTCGCAAGACCTCCAGAATAGTATACAAATACTGATGGAAGTAGTGGACATACTGAGTTTCTAAGTGAACAATGAGAAGTCTTCACCACTCCCTATGAAGAAAATGTATAGCTGGGGCAGACTCAGTTGCGATAAAGGCATGCCTGGTTCAAAAGAGAGTGCAGTCATTGACATAGCAGGTTTGCCGCTGCAGGAAGAAACCGTCTGAGAGTGAGAACCTGAAATTGCTGAGAATGATGGCTTCAAGCATTAAATGAATCCCATCTGCCAGACTCCATAGGACACTCCTCCAAGAATGTCTGCTGAGCCAATGGTTACAATCAGTGGGGGACTGGGATGATCTAGTGCAATAGTAAATACAGTAATGGATAGCAAAAAACATCACAAGAGGCAGACCACTCAAACATCCACTTCTCTAGGTCACCATCACAACAGTCTCAACCTACACTGGGTGGGGTGCATGCAGGAGAATGAAAAGATCAGGGGCCAATGGACCCCACAGAGAGCTGAACAACTGATAAAAATAATACAACTCACAACAGACTTCTTTGACTTGAAGGCCTTTCACAAACATATCAGAGGGATAGTAGTACAGATCCAAACAGACAACCCAACACCAATATTCTTTGTGAACAGGGGAGGGTGGGTGTTTGGGGGGATGTCAGGAGGGCCTACCATGATGTGTGCTATGCAAAATAGCACAGGAGATCTGAATATGGACTCTCTAAAGAAAGATATCGTTGACAGCGATACACATGCTGGGGTAGCAAAACATAGATGCAGACAGATTAGGCAGACAGAAGGTATCACGCAAGAGTGGGAACTAGATTAGAGAGAGGTACAAAGAATCTTACAAAAATGGGGGGTGCTACACATAGACCAGTTAGCTACAAACAAAAATACAAAATGCCAAGCCTTTGCGTTGTGTCCAAGTACCCACATGAAATCTAGCTTATGCTTCAATTAAGGTATGCCTATGAGCAATAGAAGCATATGCACTGGTGAATTGCACGCTTACATGTAACATCATAAAGGGATGGTACTTCCCACCTCTGGTCAATTCTAAAGATGGGGTAACAAATAAGGACAATTATGGACCCAGTAATTCTGTTGCGGAATAATGCACAGCATGTGAATCTACAAAAGTATTCTAGTTTCAAAACTATTGTTACAGATAAGTACATATTTATTTTCAATCAATCAATCAATTAATCAATATATCTTTATTTCGGTTCACATAAAACCATAAAAGATGCATCATAAAATTTTTATACAAGTGTTTGAATATGAATATACAAGTATAGCAGCTTCACCTATATTTAATGGTACTTCATCGAAATTAGGGCTTTCGTTAAAAAAAAAATTATATATATATATATATTCCATTTCCTAGCCGCAAAAACCAACAATATAAAATGTATAAATAATTAAAACTTGGCATAATAAAATTTTTAAAATTCATTTACATAAACAATTAGAGATTAGCGTCCATTACTCCATGTGAGCTCATAATCCATTATATATAGCTCTGAGTGGTATTCACATTTGTTTAGCACTCAATCAATCAATCAATCACGGCATTTATAGAGCGCGCTACTCACCCGGGAGGGTCTCAAGGCGCTGGGGGAGGGGGTAAGTTACTGCTCGAACAGCCAGGTCTTGAGCTGCTTCCTGAAGGAGAGATGGTCCTGGGTTCGCCGAAGGTGAGTGGAGGGAGTTCCAGGTCTTGGCTGCCAGGTAGGAGAAGGATCTTCCTCCGGCGGTGGCTCTGCGGATGCGTGGTACGGTGGCGAGGGCGTGGCTGGTTGATCGTAGCTGGCGGGTGGGCGTGTAGAAGGTCATGCGGTCGTTGAGGTACTTGGGGCCCAGGTCGTGGAGGGCCTTGTGTGCGTGGGTGAGGAGTCTGAACGTGATTCTCTTGCTGACGGGGAGCCAGTGCAGGTCTTTCAGGTGTCCGGTGATGTGGCTGTGTCGGGGGATGTCCAGGATGAGTCGTGCGGAGGCGTTCTGGATGCGCTGGAGTCTTTTTTGAAGTTTGGCTGTGGTTCCGGCGCAGAGGGTGTTCCCATAGTCCAGTCGGCTGGTGACGAGTGCCTGGGTGACGGTCTTCCTGGTTTCAGTGGGGATCCATCTGAAGATCTTGCGGAGCATGCGCAGGGTGTTGAAGCACGAAGATGAGACGGCGTTGACTTGTCTGGTCATCGACAGGGAGGAGTCCAGGATGAAGCCCAGGTTGCGTGCGTGGTCCGTTGGCTTGGGCGCGGTGCCCAGGGCCGGGGGCCACCAAGAGTCGTCCCAGGCGGAGGGTGATGAGCCCAGGATGAGGACTTCCGTCTTGTCTGAGTTCAGTTTAAGGCGGCTGTTCCTCATCCAGTCGGCGACGTCTCTCATCCCGTCGTGTAGGTTGGCTCTGGCGGTGGTGGGGTCGCTGGTGAGGGAGAGGATCAGCTGGGTGTCGTCGGCGTAGGAGATGATGTTGAGGTTGGGTTGGCGTGCGATGGCTGTGAGGGGGCTCATGTAGACGTTGAAGAGGGTTGGACTGAGTGAAGATCCTTGTGGAACGCCGCAGATGACTTCGGTGGCCTCGGATCTGAACGGGGGAGGCGGACTCTCTGGGTTCTTCCGGCGAGGAACGAGATGATCCATTCCAGTGCTTTCTCTCGGATTCCGATGTTGCTGAGGCGCTTCACTAGGGTGCGGTGGCAGACGGTGTCGAACGCCGCGGAGAGGTCCAAGAGGATGAGGGCTGCTGTTTCCCCGTTGTCGGTTAGGGTTCTGATGTCGCCGGTGGCTGCGATAAGGGCGGTCTCGGTGCTGTGGTTGGCCCGAAACCCGGACTGCGTAGGGGTCGAGGGATCCATTCGTCTCGAGGAAGGCGGCAAGCTGTCTGTTGACGGTCTTCTCGATGACTTTGGCCGGAAACGGAAGGAGCGAGATGGGACGGTAGTTCTTGAGGTTGGTGGGGTCCGCCGTTGGTTTCTTCAGGAGGGCGGTAAGCTCGGCGTGCTTCCAGCTCTCCGGGAAGGTGGCGGTGTGGAAGGAGGAGTTGATGATGTCCCGGGAGATGGGGTGCGATGGTGGCGTCGGCTTTGTTGAAGACGTGGTGTGGGCAGGGGTCGGTTGGTGATCCGGAGTGGATGGAGTTCATCGTGCGGGTGGTGTCTTCGGTGCTGATCGGGGTCCAGTTGCAGAGGGTGGTGGTGGCGGGCGTTGGTTCGGTGGTAGGGTGCGTGGTCTGTGCGTCGAAGCTGTTATGTATGTCGGTGATCTTGCGGTGGAAGAACGCGGCGAGTGAGTTGCAGAGGTCTTGCGAGGGGGTGATGTCGTTGTTTCCGGCGCTGGGGTTGGAGAACTCTTTGACGATGCTGAAAAGTTCCTTGCTGTCGTGGGCGTTGTTGTCCAGTCGTTCTTTGAGTGCCGACTTCTTGGTGGCACGGATCAGCTGGTGGTGTTTGCGGGTGGCGTGCTTGAGGGCGGTCCTGTTGTCTGTGGTCTGGCCGAGTCGCCAGGTTTTCTCGAGAGTGCGGCAGTTCTTCTTGGATTCCTTGAGTTCGTTGGTGAACCAAGGGGTTTTCTTGCTTCCGGGTCTGCTGGGAGGGTTTTTTAGTGGTGCGAGGTCGTCGGCGCAGGCGGTCAGCCACTTGGCGAGGTTGCTGGCTGCTTCGTTTGGGTCCGTTGTGTTGGTGGGTGTGTTCTGGCTGAGGGAGGCGGTGAGCTGCTCGGCGGTGATCTTGCTCCAGCTCCGGCGGTTACAATACTTTAAAACAATCAATTGTTGCTCAAATTTCCTTATATCACCATTAACCTATGGTGCATATACAAAAATTACTAGAGTCATTAACTTGAGAATACATATTCTTAAATTATTAGGCCTTACAATTTTAGCCCTGCTTTTGCCCTTATAAGACTTACATTAAACAAAAATCTGCTCACACTAAAAACGATTTTTTGTGAAGTATCGGTTTTCAATATTCGTCCTGCCTCTAAGTAATGTCTAGTATTCATATTGCGACAAATGGGTTCAATCCATTTGTTCCTCGGTTTGGCATACGCCGGGCAGGAGAATAGTATGTGTAGATCATTTTCCTTGGACATGTTTTGGCATAGTTCACAACATTCATTACTGTTTCCATCTTGGTTTGTAGCCCAGTTTAGTGTATTCGTGTTAGTTCGTAGCACTCCATATCTAAACTACATATATAAGGATTTGGCCAATTGTGGACGAACTTTATCTAAAAAAGACTCAAAACTGGCTACCTCTTTAAACAGAAGGAACTTAGGGGCCTATTAGGATGACGGGCGGACTTTCGTCCGCCCTCCACCCTAGCGGTGCTGGGACCGGCCGCCAGTGGTGCGGCGGTCCCGCACAGGCGATTAGGATGCCACCGCGGCGGTGGCATCCTCCATTCCCAGCATTGTGGCGGGCGGTGCTCACAGCACCGCCCGCCACAATGCTGGGAATGCACTGTGTGCATTGGCAGGCACAAGGTGGCAGGCACCGCGCAGTGCCTGCCACCTTGTGCATGCCAATGTTGGGGGGTACCATGGGTACCCCCCAAGTGCAGCCCAACCCAGGGGGCCCGCAACGGGTCCCCAAAGGCATTCTCCACATGCCTTTCCATGGCGGAGTCTCCGCCATGGAAAGGCATGTGACCGCCATCATCCTAATATGGATGGCGGTGCCTGCAAGGCACCGCCACCATATTGCAGGCCTTTTCCGCCCGGTAGGCAATCGGACGGATTGCCTACCGGTGGAAAACCGGCAGACGGTCTTTCCGTCCGCCTGGGTCCCCACCGCAATCGTAATATGGCGGGGGGGAAATATTAGTCGGGCGGTCAAAAATGGCGGGCGGATCGCCACCGCCATACGGGCGGCGGCGATCTGCCCGACATCATAATGACCCCCTTAATTGTTAATGAACCATTGTCCCTAGCAAAAAACACATTGTTTTGAATGTGAGCCCAAAATGTTGATTTTAGAAGTGCCCTAGATGATGGTGTTAGCTGTGTCGGATACTCGCAAAAATGGTACAGGCCCAGTTTCTCTAACCAAGCAGAGACATGTTTGAGCCACAGAATGTTCTTGCTCTGGTCAAAACTAAGGATCTCCTCTAAACCTTCCTTATAGAATATCAGTTCTGAAGTTGTCCAGAGCCGCACCCAATATAATAAAAGTCTTAATATTGCATGATGGTCTATTCGTTTAATATTTAGATCCATAACGATCGGAATTAGGGGTGTACGTACAGGCAGGCTTAGCAATCTTCTAAAAAATGTATTCTCTTCTGGTTCAAAACTCTTTTTACAACTAGGCCCCCATATTTCTGCCATATAGAGAGAAGCTGATTGAGCTCTGTGTTTAAAGACCTCTAGGGCGGGAGACACCGCCTTTGAGATGCTGCTTCCATGTTTCTTTATAATGGGCAATATATTCTGAAGCAGAGTAATCTTATTTTTTTCTAATTGTGGCTTCCAGGACAACTTTGTGTCCAAGGTTATACCCAGATAGTTAAAAGATTGGACATATTCTAATTTTTGATTGTTAATTACTAAGTTCTTTCTAAAAGACTTATGAGGGTTTATTGCCATGTATTTCGTTTTGCTGGCATTTACTTCAAGGCCCTTAGTCTTACAATATGTATTAAAAGAATCCAATAAGCATTGTAGGCCTTTGGGGGTTTGTGATATTAATAACGTGTCGTCAGCAAATAAAAGTGCTGGCACCAGATCCCCCCCCAACTTGGGCGAATCATTGGTACACCCGAGCAAATATTTTGGAATGTCATTAACATATAATGAAAATAGGGTGGGCGCCAGTACACACCCCTGGCGCACGCCCCTTTTGACCGGGATTGCCTTAGTGAGTTCGCCCCTCAGACCCCATCTTACTTTGGCATAGTTGTCCTTGTGTAATCTTTTTATTTGTACGAGTATTTCATTCGGTAATCCTTGAAATTTCAATGATTCCCAAAGTAAGTTCTGTGGAATGAGGTCTAAAGCTGCCCTGAGGTCTACAAAAGCAATATACAGATGGCCCTTTTTTAAAGTAATATATTTCCAGCATAGACAAATAAATCTAAAAACCTGGTCAGTTGTGCTTATTTTAGATCTGAATCCCGCCTGGAATTTAGAAAGCACACTGTTCTCTTTGAGCCAGTCATTTAATCTCATTAAAATATGCCTAGCAAATTTTTTTTGTAAAATATTGATTAAACTTATGGGTCGATAATTTGCGGGGTCATAACGATTGCCCTTCTTAAAAATCGTAATGATCTCTGCCCCTTTCCATGATTCAGGTATGGGAGAGCCAGATGCAATTGCATTGCATAAGCGATTTATATATGGCCCCCAAACACTACTGTCATGCTTTAACATATCCCCCGGAATTTTATCGGGCCGGGCGCTTTCCTGACTTGACTGCATTAATTGCTATTAATGTTTCTTCCAAACTAAAATGGAGATCATTAATATTATGATTAGCTACAGAAACTGCACTTACAGAAATTTCTTCATTTTGAGTGGCCGCATAAAGGCTGGAAAAGTGGTCCTCCCAAGTTTTAGCATCGAGATAAAGATCCTTAATATCCCTACCAGTCTTGTTGCCCTTTGTGATTAGGCGCCAAAAGCCTACTTGGTCCTTAGACTTAGCTGCATTGATTAAGTCCGTCCAGATATTGTCGTCCCATATTTTTTTCGCATGGGCAAGTGTATGTTTGTAATTAAACCTTTTCTCCCTTATGCCCATTATGTCATTTGTTTTAAGTGCCAATATGAGATCGGTTTTTGCTTCCCGACACTCTTTATTGTACCATGGGTTGTCTCTTATCTTTGAGTCTCTCCCACTACGGCTCTTTGATTATTCTACTCACAATCGGAGCTAAAGCTTCTATCAATGCATAATGTGCGGCCAATATCGGGAACTCAGCTGCAGGTGAAACCATGTGCAGGAAACAACCTCTGCAAAGGTGTCATATATCTGCGTCATAGCTTGGATATCTCCTAGGATATATGGCCACTTTACAGCTCGACGGTTGTTACTAACTAAAGTGCCATCAGTAGAGATATTACTATCTTCATTATTCTCATTAAAATCAATAAAGTGATCAATTGCTAATGTCAAATGTAAGGGACGGTGATCACTATCAGTTCTAGAGTCTATTTTCAGATCAAGTACATTTGGCCAAAACTCGATTGATACCAATAAATAATCTATGTTACTCTTGCAATTGCCTCTACTAAAGGTAAAAATTTTGGGTCTATCAGAGGGTAAACGACCATTGCACACTCTGATTCCCTGCCCTGTTGTCAATTTCATAATTTGTGCGACAGCTATTGTACAAGGCACTGTCAAACTACTTTCAAGAGCAGGGATGTTATTTACTATGTCTTCCTCTTCAAATAGGTCCTCGAAACCCACCACTGGTTCAAAGTTGCAGTTCAAATCGCCCCCTATAATTACCAAAGCCCCAGGCTCTAGTAAATTCAAAAAATAATCAAGCTGTTTAATTACCAGGGATTCTTTTGTGGCTGGGCTCGGCCTATTGTAGATGTTAATCAAGTATATAATTTTTTTGTCCCATGTTTTAATTTTCACACCTATCAAATCCTGGTAAGGTATGTCCAGCTGTGTTAACTCGATTTTAAGAGTAATTCTTATCCATATAACAAGACCCCCTGAAGGCCTGCCTCTAACTGATTGGATAGCATTAATGCTAAAGGTCTTAAACCCGACCTTATGAGGGGTATCTAATGTCCAAGTCTCTTGCAATAGGCAGATGTCACTTTGTTCTATGTATTCCAGCCATTCAGTGTCCCTTAGATTCCTATTTAAACCTGCAATGTTCCAGGAGGTTAGACGTAATTCCGGTGCCTTCTTTACTCCTGTCTTTGTATTGTTAGAACTATGCTGATTGGATATTTCCTCTAAAGGGGGCAGGTAAAAGCTAGACAGTGTCTCACAAGTCTCTTCCACCCATAGTTGACCATTTGACTCAGCTGTAATAATGCAACCATTCTCCTTGCCATGTTCCTCCTTTGGGCACTGTGTAGATAGAGGGCATATCTGCTCCATGTTGCAACTTAGCTGATTACTAGCAAAAGGGTAAGTATCATTTTCTACATGGGTTAGTTGTCAATCTAAGGCGTCTAGATCAGATAACGCCTGGAATCTATTTGAGAGAGAAGTTGGGATGTTATCTTGTACAAATTTCCTGGGGTGTGGTTTATAAAAGTAACCTAAAGGAAGCACACAAACACAGGATTTTTGAGGGGATACCTCCTCTTGCATATTTAGCAATCTTTGAACCATATGGGGTCGACGAAAATTTATTATTATACAATCCCCATTAATCTTCTTTAGGGAATCACCAATCCACCCTACTCTGCGAACCATCAAAATATCGTTCGCGTTCCGTGGGTTGAAATTTTTATATTTGAACAACCAATTGACAGTCTTATTTCGCAAGTTGATCCATGATTCACTCTGTTCCTTCCTTAAGGCAGGAACCCCAGCTAAAATTAGTACATAGGGGCATGAAGCAGGTGGTAAACCTATAACATCAGTATTTGGAATTGGGATTGAACTTTGCAAGTCTTTTGCTACGACTGAACCTGAGCGATTTGCCAATACATTTGGGGCTACCTGTTCAGAGCATATAGCTTGTCTTTTCCCTAATCTATTATCTGGTTTCTGTGCCTTGCCCCATGTACTTTTCTCCCTATTTCCTCTTTGTGGAATGGAATTTTCTACGTGTGTGCCGTTGTCTCTATTGTTCGTTCCGGCTAAATTAAAAGTTGGGTACCTTCCAGATTCATTGGTTCACATGCTTCTTCTATAACATCCGGCTGACTAATGTCCTTACTACCTCCCATATTTTCTATCAGTGTATATAAATGATCGATCTTTTTATCTAATATACCAAAATCATATTCATTAGTTCAGTGATTTGTAATAGCATAGGCCCCAGTTCTGATTCTAGTACTGTTGTAATTTTACCATCATAAACCCCTGAACTTTCTTTCGTTACTAAGATGGAAGTGTGGGAAACTACATCTGTCTGTGTACTAGCAGTATTTGTTATCATTGCAGCTTGATCATCTACATTAGTAGGTATTTGGGGCATGGGCCTAGATCCCACTGAACTCTTAATTTTAGATTTTTGGTAAACCATAGCTCGCTTCTCATGTTCTCTACCCTTAATCAGTCAAGCTGTCCAATTGCTCTCCAAATAGATGTACCAGAAATTTATTGTTTTTGTTGCTACTTCTTTTCTGGATGAGGTCATTTCTTTCTCTAATTTGTTTTGCTTTTGTCACTTCTCTTGAATTTCGTTGGATTTTGCAACTTAGGGAGTAATGTGAAAGGGCCATTTTATGTTGCACTCTCTTGCTTAACTGTTAATATGAATATGAATGTAATGGAGCAAATAAAAAGTACCACTTGCGTGAAGGATAGAATTAGTGGTTCTACTAATCTGGATTTAAGAGTTTTTAATTTATGTTTCAGAATTTTCAAGCATTTTTGGACAGGCTTTGTGCATTGTTGGCCACCTTCTGGTGTGCATACAATAAATATTTACTGATAATTATTTGTTTTATTGGCGCTATTTTTCATAGCGTGGGCCTTTAGAGGAGGAACAGTCGTGCATGTTTATAACACAAGAAGGATACAGAAGCAAAATTTGGTTGGTTCCAAAATTGTCTTGGGAATTTCGATAGTGGGGTTAACAGACAGATGCAAACATTTGTACAATCTCTGACCTGGTGGAAGTGGGTTCAGGAAAACAAAGTGACGTTTTTGGGAGAAACATATGGTTCTCCATTCCATCCAAATAAGGTGTGAGGGCTGAATCTCTAATAAAGATAAATGTTGTGAATGAGTGTTCATGCATTGAAGGAGAAGGCCTGGCTTTTTGTCGTTCTTTGCCGCTGGGATCTCGCACCCCATCATATTGTTCCTGATGGTGTGGCCAGAGAAGGTTGTTTCCGTCCTTTAGTTCAAGTTACTGTTGGGAATAACTTTACAAATGGCGCTCAGTGACCTAAACTTGATGCGAGTTTGAAGAATTGCCCCTGGAGGGTGCTGATTAAATACAGGTGGTTATTTTTACTGTTATCGTTGAGTGGTTGCATGGAAGACGACCTTCTCAATGGTCTTTTGATATATGCTGTCTTAAAATGTTATGTTTATCTCTTTATGCATCCTTATTTCATGCTACGCCACGCTCTTTTCTTTCTTGTATGGAAAGTGCTCTGATACCCACGGGTCTAGCTAGCGCTATATAAAACTTATAAAGAAATAAAATGGTAAAAGTCGAAGTCAGGAGAAACGTGGGAACTGGGATTGTATATATCAAATGTGATTAATGATATGCTATGTAGCATTATAACGGAGGAGCACCCTAAGCATGACACACCCTTGTCTGACTATCTAGTGGCCCCACATCACTGAACCTGTAGTCAGTAGGCTCCTGCATGAACATTTTAGTGTGAACCCACACCCCGTAGCAAGTTGAGGATATTTTAGAGTATTAGACAGCACTTTACTGAAGATCAGAATAAAATAAAAAAATGCAAATGCCCACATTGAGTTAAAAAAAGAAAGAACGTGTTGATCACTTGTGTGTGTAACGCTATAATTAGTCACTCACTAAACCAGGCATTACTTCTAATGAGACTGCTGCTCTGAATGGCCTTCATGTTGAACATGTACATGTTAAAAAATTTATCTTGGTGCAAGCTGAGTGATTTTTTTACTTCAGTTTATTTCCTCTTCAAACCTTATTTTGCTGCATAACAGAACTGCCAGGCTTGTTGCTCCTTTTCAACAAAATAATGGCTTTTTGCAAGAGAACCCTTTTCCCTCGTTTTCTTGCCAGTCAGACATTGATGTTTTAATTTGATTATTGACATTGCCTGATGCCTATTTTTATGGGACTTATTTCTTCATTTAAAGGTGGAAAGCTCAAATTGAACAAGCAGTGAAAGGTGCAATGAAGAAATCCTGTAGCCGGAAGCAGGAACTGGTCAATCACAATCCTCCTCCTGTCAGGTGAAGTGAACAGTCATATTCTGTGGATTTGCCATTCACTTGGCAGAAATTGAATTCTGTGCAGTGTCGGCTATTGCCAGTATGTTGAAATGGCTAACAAAATGTCCAACACAAGCATACTTATAGCCATGAGTGGCAAAATGGTTATTTGAATTTTAGGTTCTATTATGCATTCACGCTGTAGTTAGAATTTTAAGGAGCCCTGATTCATTCTGCAGCACAATAATAACCTCTGTTTTTTTACACGATGAGTGAATGCTAAGACTTAAAAAATGTGTAGATTCGTAGGCAGGAGAGCACAGAATAGCGTTCAGTTAGCTGGGTGAAATAAGTTCTAGATTGAACAATGTTTTATGGATCATGCGCCCTTACTCACATTGTTTAGTTACTTTAAACAGTGCCCTAGAAAAAAGAGCAAAAATGTAATTGCACAATTATGCTTTTTTAGAGGTATGGATGTTTCTCTTACATTGGGTAGTGCTTTCTGCCTGCACTTCTTAGCTGAAAAAAAATCCCTACATGATCACATTGCTTGACTTTCTATCATTAGGGCCTTATTACTAGTTTGGCGGCCCTCCTGCGGTGCCACCTGCAGGAGGACCACTAAAGCTGTGGTGTGCCTGCCCGCCGGATTACGATTGTAAACAATGGCGGGCAGCCGGGTGCTGCGGTGGTCTCACAGCGGTGGGCTGTTATGATGATCATGGGAGAGCCTAACATGCAGCCCGCCGCCTTGACAGTGCCTGCAGTATGTTCCTGTATGGTGTGACATGCATGTCACACCATGCAGGAACAGGGGTGCAATTCCCCGGGGGCACAACAGTGCCCCCCTGCATTCACCCCCAGGCCCAGAGGCAGCACGGGGGCCCTGTTAGTGCACCCTTAGTTGCCTCTCTGCCACCCTTTCCATGACAGGCTCACCCCCTTGTAAAGGGCGGTGGACAGTCAACTCAGAATATGCTTGGTGGTGCTGCAACGGCACCGCCAGGATATTCCTGCTCCTGACCGCTGCACGACAGCCGCAGGATCCTGGATTCCCCGGTGGACACATCGGCCCTGTGGCGCTCCGACAGCCACACTCATAATACTGCGGGCGGGCCCGCAGTGTGCAGGTGGTCAGACCACCACAGTTAGTACGGCAGTCCTATGGACCGCCGTACTCGTAATAAGGCCCGTAGTGTTAATGACATCAATGTAAGCTTAGCCACCACTATAGTGATTGTGTTTTGTAATATCATGGAAGTCTATTCTGTGTGTGTCTTGCTTTTGCTTCATTGCTAAAGCTTTCACATGCCTGGGTGGCACACCTTTGAAAGAGAGGAGCACACAGGATTTCTAAACCCATGCAAATGTCTTTGACTTTAACTGAAATCACAGTTTATGAACCAGAGGTAACTGCTTCGTAATGGACATAATGGAGAGTCTAAAAGGTAGAAGGCGAGAAGACAGTAGATTATCCGGTAACTTTGAAATTGGGGTTTAATATCCTATCTATTGTCCTAGAACAGATGGGCAGTATATGGGAGACTTATGTAACGCAAGATGAACGTATAAGATGCGTTACATGCTGGCCTCAGGCATCTATTTTAGCCACAATAGTTATTTATTTGGGAATTTTATAAAGTGTTGCATGTCTTCTGTCAGTTGCTTTAAAGTGTTGAAAGTCTTCAGGACAAAGTCATCTTTTAGGGTAGCTTTTGTCAGATAAGTGAGCTATAACCATGCCAATTTTCTTTAGTTGTGACCTGTTTACTACAAAAGCTGGTATGAAAGGTTTTCAGATGTTTTCGAAACCACATGTGGCTTGATTCAGTTCTCAGATTTCAGTTTGGGGTATTCTAAATCTTAGGGACTTGAATCTGCCTCTCTGTTTGAGTAATTTGAGGTGATGAGGTGGGCATTGCTCCTTACCCAAATTCACTTTGACATTCTCTAGATTCTGATGGATGATTCTAACTGCAGACGCCTTGCCTTTTGAATTCCCGCAGATATCAGACTGAATCCAGAAATGTTTTTAGCAATTGCTCCTATGCAGTGATAGGCGGTGCCATCAGACTTCGCATGAACTTTGTTGCTCCTTTGCAAATGTTAGTAGGAAGCCATAGATGTGTGCAAGTCTTGCTCATTAGCGTCAGATCCTTATTTTCCTCATTCTTTGAAGGTGATCCAGTACTCCACTTCTGAACTTTGTCAGCGTCTTACCTACTTTAAAAATTCTTTTTTTAATGATGTTTTGCTAGGGATCTCAGGCTACAGGTTTCAGTCAGTGCCACACCTACAGAAAGCAAATGTCTGGCACAGACCCGCATGACATAGGTTTGTGGTGTCTTGGATGTAGGCATGATTCAGAGTCATTGAACAAATGCTCTCTTATGCCTCCGAAGGCTTTTAGGGATCAGATGACAAAATTGTATGTCACAGGGCACAAAAAGCTGTACTGCTATAAGTCCAGGTCCCCATCCTCTGGTAAGTCTAAGAGAAAGGCTGTGGCTGTTACAAATCTCATTGTAAACACAGAAGTGCAGATGGTAGGCCTCCCCACAGGGCAGATTTCAACCATGGTCTACAGATAGAAGCCATGCGCTCTGAATTTCCCTGTCAATCCTAGTCTCCGCAGCAGGTGGAGGCCTTTTAGGAGGCACTGCTGCAGCTTCTATGGTGAATTCTGGATTCTCCTGGAGTACCTTTGGCCGCTGGATCTGCAGGAACCTAAGTCAGACTTCCACTTGTAGCTCCTGCTCTGGCACCAACTATGAACCCATTAGACCTCTGTATGTGCCCTCACCAATGCTGAGCCACACCTTCACTTAATTGCTGGAGGCCTTTCTGGTTCCAGCAATGCCGGCGCCTGCCCCTTCCCCACCTCCAGCTTCAGTGGCACAAATTCTGTATCCAACCCTGACACTGATGTATGGTCTCCGAACGAGCTCAGCGAGATCTCAGCCAATGTCTCTTTATGAGATTACCAAGGCATAGCCAGATATGTTAGAAGACCGTCTTCGGAGTGCATTCGTCTCAGCATCAGTATTTTCTGAGACTTGAGACATTATTTTGACAAACACAGATGGTATAGGGAACGCTCAGGATGTTCCACATGATAGAGATGATGTTTGTTTCCTTCTCACTATGCTGATGATGGACTATACATAGATTTCCAAAATGCTTGTTGGCTCCTTTGCTGTGGTGGGAGGTATTGTTGCAAGGAAGATCCACAACTCGGCGAAGTGAATTACTTTATTTTGTAAGCAGCCTGAAGTATAGATTGCAGCAGCCAACATCACCAATGTTCCTTTCCACCACTTCCCCACCGTCGTCTCTCCAGTGTTCTGTGTATTATCACAAAACCCTCACTACATTTCAGGGTCCACGCATGGATGACCTTACCAACAAGCCCACAACACCACCCCCTCTTTATTACAAAGAACAAATATATGTATAAAAAACATATCAAAATTGAGTAACTTCAAGTTGAAAACGAAAACACAGACATCCAAGATAATAACCCTATGGCCTAAATGAAAATGAGAAAAACTAAAATAAACCACAAAATGCATTATATATTACAATGCACATAATCTTCTAAACACTTTGACGATTTCCTAATTCTTTTGTCAATGTCATGTCCACCATCATTAATTTTCACATTACAAGTCCTAGAAGTGACTCCAGACTTCTCACCTCTGTCAGACTCTTACCTTGAGTGCCAGTGTTCACAGGAGCAGATGACTAACTCCCAATTCCCAACAGTAGCTGCCACTACCAACATATAAATTCGCACTGACACCCACAGGGGGGAAAGGGGAATGGGATAAGAAAGAGAGACTGCCTTCAGAATCAGTATTCTGCCAGATCTTCACTTCTTGGTGAATCGTCTATTAAAGCGTAGTGTGCGCGTTTTCTCTACCCTGGAAACTGCTTGGACAGAACCTGCAGTGGACAAGATGAAAGCAAACTTCAAACTATTCTTAATATCATACAACAGTTCTCGTTCTTTGATTCACACGCTTCAAACTCTCATCTACCTGATGTCCTAATAGGCTAGTCCCTCTCAAAAGGTGGGTCTGTGTATAAACTTCAAAGTCGAGAATTAGAGAAGTCCAAAAACAGATGAATATCTCTGGTAAACCTTAGAGACACTGTGAGACTGAACATAAGAGAATACTCATGAGAAGTTCGAGGAATTCTCTAAGAGCAGATGGAATTTCAATCACTGTCTTTGAAATAACGAGTCTTTTACCTCCGCTATCAACTAAATAATGCTTTAGTCTTACTGTACTTGAATTATCCAATGAAACTTCCTGGATTCGACTCTTGACGAAGAATTAGTATTCCTCTGTGGTGAAAGCTATCTTCACAAAAATGGGGAATACCCTGGTGTGCACACCTCTCCACGAAGGCGGAGTCAAAAATTGGGATTTGCAGGAGCTAGTCTTTTCTCTTCAGTGCAAGCGCGAAGACAGTACGCTGCTCTCCCACCTCAGTTGACGGTTGTAGTGCGCGGCTCACAGAGCGCGCGTGAGAGAGGAACACTACAGCTCGAGGGCTTTGCGGGAAAGCTAGAACGTTTGTTTCTAGTTGGATGGCGGCCGCCATTTTGGATTGTCTTGAAACCTGTAAGGGCAATAGAAAGCAACACTCCCCGCAAGAGCAGTCATAGATGGGGACGCTGTCTCAACCACCTGGGATAACTGGCAAATCTAAGTCTTTTCTGCTTAGGTAGGCAAATGAGGGGCACTCGCAATCGTTTTCCTGACAGTACCCCCTTTCAAAGGATGCCCTCCCAAAATGCGTTTGTTAGGATAAGTGTTATGAAATTGTCTTACTAATCGTGGAGCATGCACATTCTGAGAGGGTTCCCAGGACCTCTCTTCAGGACCATAGCCTTTCCATTCAATTAGGTAATACAACCTCCCCTTCTTGAGTTTTGAATCTAGGATTCAGTTTACTTCGTACTCAGAATGTGAGTCTATAGTGATTGTACCTGGTGGTGTGGTTAATCTTACATTCGGAGGACTTTTCTTGAGTAGAGACACATGAAACACTGGGTGAATTTTTATCTGAGGGGGCAATGCGAGTTTCACTGTGACTGGATTCACAATCTTATTTATTCTAAAGGGTCCTAAATATCTGGGTTGGAATTTATTGATTCCCTTAAGATGTAAATGTTTAGTGGACAACTAGACCGTATCACCCTTAGAGTAATTTGGATTGACTCTTCTCTTTCGATCTGCATATCTTTTATAAGAGTCTTTTGCCTGAATCAAGTGTTTTCTAGCAGATTGATAAGTTTCTTGGATCGTTTTACTAAAATCATCCACAGCAGGGACGGTGCCATCTGACCTTCCTACTATGATGTTCGGATGTTTCCCAGTATTCAAATAAAATGGGGAGAAGCCTGTGGAAGCATGAATAGCATTGTTATATGCATATTCTGCTGTCCAGATGAGATCTGGCCATTCATCATCTTGATCTAGATAGTACAGATGGAGATACTGTTCTATTTCCTGATTGACCCTTTCCGTCTGACCGTCCGTCTCAGGATGGTAACTAGTGGAGAATCGTGAGTCTATCCCTAACTGCTGCATGAAAGCTCTCCAGAAACGAGAAACAAACTGGGTTCCTCGATCGTAAATTACAACTACAGGGATTCCATGTGCCCTGACTATGTGTTGCGAAAATAACTGGGCTAGTTGAGGGGCCTTTGGAATCTTTTTTAGTGGGATAAAATGGCTCATCTTTGAGAATGTATCAACAAACACCAATATGGTATCATAACCCTGACATGCAGTCAAGTGAACGATAAGATCCATGGTTATGGTATGCCAGGGATAAGGCGCAGTGGAAAGGGGTTGGAGTTCTCCCTCAGGGGCTTGTCTGTTGGTCTTCCCTCTTATACACTTATCACAAGAGCGGATGTATTGTCTCACTTGAGAGGCCATGTCTGGCCACCAAAAGTATCTCCTCAACATCTCTGTGGTTTTCAGGATTCCTTTGTGGCCGGCTAAGGGGTCGTCATGACAAGCCCGTAGGGCAGATTCTTGCAATTCTCGAGTGGGTAAGTACAAAGTCTCCTTGACATAAGGGAGGTTCTCGTTCACTCTTCTGTCCTTATCTTTCTTAACCCAATCCAAAATTTCTTCTTCAGACATGGATTCTCGAATTTTTCTTTTTATTTCAGAGAATTGTAGGGCACAAGCAAATATTTCTGCTGGTATAATTAAAGTTTCATTGGATTCTCCTATCCTGGGTACAGTGTTCAGTCTTGATAGGGCATCTGCCTTCCCGTTAGCTGAACCTGGACGGTAGGTAATGGTGAAGTTAAAGTCAGCAAAAAGAGTGACCATCTCAATTGCCTGGCTGTGAGGGTTTTGGCAGATTTCAGAAATTGGAGATTCTTGTGGTCAGTAAATACCGTGACCATGTGGCGGGCTCCCAGCAAATAATGTCTCCATTCCTGGAAGGCATCCTTCACTGCTAGCAACTCTTTATCTGCAATTGAATAATTGATCTCTGGAGGAGTCAACTTCCTGGATCGAAAAGTCACTGGATGGAGTTGGCCCGTCTCTTTGTGCCTTTGGGACAAGATACCACCTATGGCCTGGTCTGAGGCATCCGCTTCCACAAAAAAGGTTCTTCTGTATCCGGATGAAGGAGAATCGGTGCGGAAGTAAAGGAGTTTCTGAGAAACTTAAAGGCCTCCTCTGCTTCACTAGACCATTGAAATGATACTCCCTTCCTCAGGAGTTTGGTAATTGGAACAATCTTTTTGGAAAATTCCTTGATGAAACGACGGCAAAAATTGGCAAAGCCAATGAAACTTTGCACCTCCTTCACATTCTTAGGGGAGGGCCAATCCAAAATTGCCTGAATCTTAGCGATATCCATTGAAATTCCTTTTTCTGACAAAACGAATCCCAAGAACTCCACCTCCTTTACATGAAAGGCCCATTTCTCAAGTTTTACATACAAGTTATTTTCCAATAGCTTCTTCAGGATTGCTCTCACATGTTCCACGTGCTCCCGCTAGTTCTTGGAAAAAATTAGAATGTCATCGATGTAAACCACAGCAATGCGATCTAGGTACTCCCTTAACACATCGTGAACAAAGTGCTGGAATGCTGCCGGGGCATTGCATAACCCATAAGGCATCACTTGGTATTCGAACAATCCGAATCTGGTGCGGAAGGCGGTTTTCCACTTGTCTCCCTTGGCAACTCGAATTAAATGATAAGCACCATGAAGAGCCAACTTTGTGAAGACCTTTGCCTCTTTCACTTGGTCGAGAAGCACCGAGATCAAAGGTAGAGGATATCTGTTTTTGACTGTCACTTGATTTTATGCCCTATAGTCAATACATGTCCTTAACTCTTCATTCTTCTTTGGGACAAAAAAAGAGGAGACGAAACAGGGGATTGGGAGGGACGAATGAACCCGTTGGCCAAATATTGGTCCAAATATTCTTTTAGGAATTTATTCTCCTTTTCCATTAGGGCATAGATTCTGCTACAAGGTAAATTTGCCCCCGGTTCCAACTCGATCTTACAGTCATAGGGCCTGTGCGGGGGAAGTTCCTCTGCCTTTGCCTTGTCAAATACTGCCATCAAATCTTCATACTCCGGAGGGATGACAACAGTTTCTATAGCTCCAATCACACTTGGTTTGATGGCTAAAACCTTGGCTGGTGTGATTTCTTCATCCTTAACAGAAGAAACATAACAGTGCTTCTGACAATAGCTTGAATTCAGTTGTACTGTTCTTCTCTCCCAGTTTATTTCAGGGTTGTGCTCCATCAACCATGGCAAACCCAAAATTAGTTGAAATTGAGGAGCATCGATGAGATTGAAGGACATTTTTCTCGATGTCTGTGACGATCCTTCAGTTCTATTAGTTCTGTTTTGTCAGTGATGGGGCCAGAGGACAAATTTGTACCATCCACAGCACGGACGGGTTCAGCGATTTTCTTTTTAACAATGTTCAATCCAATTCTTTTGGCATACTGTATGTCACAGAAATTTCCAGTTGCCCCAGAATCAATCATAACGGAGATTTCCTTCAATTTATTTTCACCAAATTTTATATTGAAAGGAACAGTTAGATGTGGGGATGCAGACTGTAAAGTGTTGGCCACTTGCTGAAGACCAGGGGTTGGCTTTTGCATAACATACATCAGGGCAACCCTTTTCACTGATGGGGTTTCTCTTTTACCGAATTATTCACCTTAGGCTTCTTAGGACACTCCTTTACAAAGTGTCCCAATTGTCCGCAATACAGACACAAATTTCCTGACCTCCTTTTCTTCCTTAGATAGGAGTCCTCTAACGCTGCCTACCTGCATGGGTTCTTCTGCAAAATGTGCCTCAGAGTTCTTGGTACATTCCGTCCTGCTCCAGTCGAAGCGTGGTGGAATGGAGCGAAATTCTCACTTTCATTCTGATCTTCTTTCGAATAGCCTCTGATCAATTTGTAACACCAAGTCAATCAGTTTGGAAACTTCTGTGGGCCGATCTGGGATTTGGGCTAAAGCATCTTTTAACTCCTCTCTCAGCCCTCTGTAGAAAATTGCTGCCCTTTTACACTCAGGCCATTCTGTTTCTACTATTAGCTTGTTGAATTGAGCCAAATACGAAATCAGATCTCGGTTACCTTGCTTTAGGTCAAGTAGCTCATTGTCAGTCGCTTGAGAGATTGCCCGACGATCAAAGATTCTGAGAAATTCTGTCTTTAAGCATTCAAAATTATATAACACTGGATCGTTACGGGAAACTATTGGCATAGACCAAGACACAACATCACCGCTCAAGTAAGACAATACAAAGGCTGTTTTAGACTGATCATCCGCGAAAATGACCGGTCTACAAAGGAAGTTTAACAAGCATTGGGTTAAAAATATCTGCGCCTTATGGGGGTCCCCATTAGAGTGCTCTGGAGGGGCAAGGGGAATGATTGGGGAAATTGAATGAATGACTTGTGTGGTTGTCTCTGAGGTTGAGATAGGACATTTTTTTCCTTCAGCACCTCTTGTCTGTGATGAAGGACCAGAGGTAAGTGCATTCAATTTCTGTATCAGCTGTTGGCTCTCTGCCTGAGATCTTTTTATTTCTTCCCTTAATTCCTTGCTTACTTCAATAGCATGAGTCAATTGTTTTTGCATATTTTCTATAAGGATTGCCAGGGCATTGACATCTAATCCCTCTGCCATTCTGCTCAGGTGGAATTTCTTGTGGCACTTCAATTTGTCAGATTCTTACCTTGAGTGCCAGAGTTCCACAGGAGCAGATGACTAACTCCCAAGTCCCAACCGTAGCTGCCAGTACCAACATATAAATTCACACTGACACCCACAGGGGTGAAAGGGGAATGGGATAAGAAAGAGAGACCGCCTTCAGAATCAGGATTCTGCCAGATCTTCACTTCTTGGGGAATCGTCTATTAAAGCGTAGTGTGCGCGTTTTCTCTACCCTGGGAAGTGCTTGGACAGAACCTGCAGAGGACGAGATGAAAGCAAACTTCAAACTATTCTTAACATCATACAACAGTTCTCGTTCTTTAATTCACACGCTTCAAACTCTCATCTACCTGATGTCCTAATAGGCTAGCCCCTCTCAAAAGGTGGGTCTGTGAATAAACTTCAAATTCCAGAATTAGAGAAGTCCAAAAACAGATGAATATCTCTGGTAAACCTTAGAGACACTGTGAGACTAAGCATAAGAGAACACTCAAGAGAAGTTCGTGGAATTCTCTAAGAGCAGACGGAATTTCAATCACTGTCTTTGAAATAACAACAGTCTCCGCAAGAGCAGCCATAGATGGGGACGCTGTCTCAGCCACCTGGGATAACAAGCAAATCTAAGTCTTTTCTGCTTAGGTAGACAAATGAGGGCACTCGCAATCGTTTTCCTGACAACCACTCCCACCATTAGCTTCTTCCAACACCACTTCCCTCTCTTCAGTCATCACAGCCTCACTGCTCTCCTCCAGAATATCCGAATGTACAGGTACCTTGTGTTCCCTTCCATTGCTGACCAACTTTCCATCTTCTCAAAATCCTCCAACAAGTCAGCATCAAACGTATGTAACTCCCCATGAACTCGCTTCCATATCTCATTTGGGTCCACAGCCACTCAATTAAGATTCCATACTTTACCATTACTCAACCTCACTGAATTACACAAAACTTCAAAAAGTTCCTCCAGTTCATAAAACCGAAATCCCCTTTAGGTACAAAACCCGGTTTCTTAATTCGAACCCAGTCACCCACTTTGACCTTCACCCATTTTGAACCTCTCTTAATATCATAATACAACTTACCTTTATCATGACTCTCTCTTATTTTTCCCCACACTCCTTCAACTGACTACTATTCCACGCCTATACGAAATAACCAGGTGTAAACTTGGTCCTATGATTCCTACCCCTCATCATAAACGGAGATACTCTGGTCAATCGATTATTAGTAACTCTGTAAGCACAAACAATTTACCCAGTTGTGTAGCCCAGTCCTCATTACTTGCCCTAGATAACTGTATGATACCTTTGATCACACGTTAAATCTGTCTACCATACCATTGCCACTGGGATTGTTCAGTGCAGTGGTCTTATGCTTCACACCATTGCTTTCAAAATAAAGCTTAGTTTTATTGGAGACAAATTTCATTCCATTGCCACTCAAAATGGTGACAGGAATGCCTTCTGATGTAAACATCTGTACCAGGAATTCACAAACTGCATCCGTATCTGCCTTTTCTACCACCTTCACGGTAGGCCATCGGCAAAAGAAGTCAATTAAAACCAACACATACTTCTGAGGATTCCCAAAGGGTCCTACAATGTCAACTGGAATCAAACATTTACTCATAGTTGGTATTAAAGTCTGTAAAGATTTATCAGCCAAAACACAATTAGGGCACTCTCTTACATATCTTTCCACCACAAGAGCCATACCTGGCCACCAAAACAACTACTTCACAATAGACTTGGTTCTAGTAATTCCAGAATGCTCCTCGTGCTCCAAACTGATAACCATTTCTCGCAAAGCTTGTAGTGGAGTTACTTTTTGTTCTCTCAAAATTGTGCCATTTTCAACAGTCAAGTCAGTCCTTACCTCCCGGAATGGTTTCACGTATTGATCTATACCCTCTTTCCTTGGCCAACCGTCACTCAAGTAATTCACAACTGCTTGTAAAACGTTATCCTTCTTCAATTCCGCACTCCATTCTTCTCTGGCAGCAGGCATGCCACTATCATGCACTTTGAAAATTCTACTGTTAAACCCTTGGATTCCAAAATATTTAACACCTTCATCAACCCGTTATCGTGTTCGTCCCTGGTTGGCCCAAAAACGAAAATATAATCTTGGATAACTTTTAGACCTTTTCTTTCCCAAAAGGTTGAAACATTAATTGTTGAAAGACTGTAGCCACCGACCCTAGGCGAAATGGCATTAGCTTGAATCGGAAACACCCATCAGGGGTGACAAAAGATGTACTTTTCTGGGAATCCTGAGCTAAAGAAATTTGGTGGTGTGCTGACAATAGGTCAATGGTGGAAATCCACTTGCCATCTCTGACACAAGTTATCTTTCATTAATTCTTGACGACAGAAATTGGCCCACAATTATGTTGTTGTTCAAATGGCGTAAGTCAACACACAACAAATTTTGCCATTGCTTCGTCTAGCCACACCTAATGGGGGAAGCCCAATCAGAGACTTATATTGGTTCAATGACCCCAAAGAAACCTGCTTCTCCATCTCTTCAGAGACTTTATTCCTAACCATGAAAGGAATGTTCCTTACCTTGTGGACCTTAGGTCTAGCATCATCCTTCAAAATAATTCTGTGCTCAAATCCTTTCAAATTCCCCAACCTACCACTAAAAACCTTTGGAAATCTTTTGAGCATATCATTGCCCATATGCACTCCTTTGTCAACCACCATCACTTGCTCTTTGTTATTGGGATCAAGCACAATGTGCAAATTTCCATGGTTAAACTAACCTAACACAAGGGGGCCCTTTCATAGCAACATACAATTTGCCCGAGTCTGCCTATTCTTGAATCTAAAAGTAAACCACCTAAACCCAACCATGTCAATACTTCTCCACTGTAACCCTCAGGACCCCTCCAACTTTATTGACAAATTTTTCTCTCCGTAGCTCCTCGTTGATGATAGTGTATGGGGACCCAGAATCTGCATAAATCTTTAAGGATACACCAACGATTGTTATCTAGCACTCAAGTTTAGGTCTGTGAGATTTACCATCAACATTCAAAACAAGGCTTCAACACAAACTAGCTACATTGTCACAGTGTTCGTTGTCACCTTCAGAAGTTTTCTCATCTTCCTTACTTACTGGCTCACTCACACACTTAATAGAGTCTTTCCTTCTCCTGCACACTTTTACAAAATGCCCTACAATGCCACAATTGCTACACTTCTGCATTGTAGCAGGACAATTTTTGATAAATTCCAAATGTTCTTTACTGTCACAATGTTAACATTTGGTTTGATCTTTGGATTTGAAATCTTTTACACTGTACTTAGATGCTCAATTTCGAATTTTTCCAACAGTCTCATAATCTTTTGCATTCTGTTTTAACACCCTAGCACACCTACTCGACATCTCAGTTTTTCGAACAATTGCCAACACATCATTTAGCGCCAAATACCCATTGACCCATAAATGCTCCTGAATGGTTGGAGTCTTGGCGTGCATCACCAACAGGTCCCTGATTAAATTGTCATGTAATACACCAAATTTGCAGTCTAAAGGTAATTTCTTTAGCTCTGCAATGTACGCTTCCACTGATTTGTTGTACCTTGTTTCTGTTGAAGGAACTTGTACCTGGTAATACCAATGCAAATCTTTGGTGTATAGTACCCATCCATATCCAAAATTGCAGCCTTGAAAACATTCACAAAAGAAACAATTGATGGACGGAATGCTGGACAATGCAAACATTCACCCCCAGTCACAAGGATCTGGGTTAAATCCATCATTCTTTTGCTCACCACACCACCCCAGTTTGGACCCAGCCATATGCAAAACAGTCTTGACCCTGTTCCTTGTGGGAACAGTCCAGCCCGAACTGCCAAGCCAGGTCCTCCCTGGACCAGAAACAAGCATCCTAGGACCGGTTTCAGGGCATCACCCTTCTTCAGCCAGGCTAGCTTGAATCCAGTGGTGTAGTGAGCACGGGACCCACGTCTGGGCATACCCTTCCCACTTAGGGCGACAAATGCAAAAGAAACAATTGATGGACGGAATGCTGGACAATGCAAACATTCACCCCCAGTCACAAGGATCTGGGTAAAATCCATCATTCTTTTGCTCACCACACCACCCCAGTTTGGACCCAGCCATATGCAAATCAGTCTTGACCCTGTTCCTTGTGGGAACAGTCCAGCCCGAACTGCCAAGCCAGGTCCTCCCTGGACCAGAAACAAGCATCCTAGGACCGGTTTCAGGGAATCACCCTTCTTCAGCCAGGCTAGCTTGAATCCAGTGGTGTAGTGAGCACGGGACCCACGTCTGGGCATACCCTTCCCACTTAGGGCGACAAATGCAAAAGAAACAATTGATGGACGGAATGCTGGACAATGCAAACATTCACCCCCAGTCACAAGGATCTGGGTTAAATCCATCATTCTTTTGCTCACCACACCACCCCAGTTTGGACCCAGCCATATGCAAATCAGTCTTGACCCTGTTCCTTGTGGGAACAGTCCAGCCCGAACTGTCAAGCCAGGTCCTCCTGGACCAGAAACAAGCATCCTAGGACCGGTTTCAGGGCATCACCCTTCTTCAGCCAGGCTAGCTTGAATCCAGTGGTGTAGTGAGCACGGGACCCACGTCTGGGCATACCCTTCCCACTTAGGGCGACAAATGCAAAAGAAACAATTGATGGACGGAATGCTGGACAATGCAAACATTCACCCCCAGTCACAAGGATCTGGGTTAAATCCATCATTCTTTTGCTCACCACACCACCCCAGTTTGGACCCAGCCATATGCAAATCAGTCTTGACCCTGTTCCTTGTGGGAACAGCCCAGCCCGAACTGCCAAGCCATGATGGATTAAACCCAGATCAGTTGACTGGGGGTGAGTGTTTGATTGGCTCAAGCGTTCCGTCCATCATCCCCTTTTGTATCGCTTTGTTCGCCCTAAGTTGGCGGGGGTATGCCCAGACGTGGGTCCCTTGCTCACTTTGCCACTGGATTCAAGCAAGCCTGGCTGATGATGGCTGGAATGCCAGAAACCGGTCCTAGGATGCTTGTTTCCGGTCCAGGGAAGACATGGCTTGGCAGTTCGGGCTGGACTGTTCCCATGAGGCACAGGGTCAGACTGATTTGCATATGGCCATGTCTGAACTGGGGTGGTGGAGTGAGCTAAAGAATGATGATGGATTAAACCCAGATCAGTTGACTGGGGGTGAGTGTTTGATTGGCTCAAGCGTTCCGTCCATCATCCCCCTTTGTATCGCTTGTTCGCCCTAAGTTGGCGGGGGTATGCCCAGACGTGGGTCCCTTGCTCACTTTGCCACTGGATTCAAGCAAGCCTGGCTGATGACGGCTGGAATGCCAGAAACCGGTCCTAGGATGCTTGTTTCCGGTCCAGGGAAGACATGGCTTGGCAGTTCGGGCTGGACTGTTCCCATGAGGCACAGGGTCAGACTGATTTGCATATGGCCATGTCTGAACTGGGGTGGTGGAGTGAGCTAAAGAATGATGATGGATTAAACCCAGATCAGTTGACTGGGGGTGAGTGTTTGATTGGCTCAAGCGTTCCGTCCATCATCCCCTTTTGTATTGCTTTGTTCGCCCTAAGTTGGCGGGGGTATGCCCAGACGTGGGTCCCTTGCTCATTTTGCCACTGGATTCAAGCAAGCCTGGCTGATGACGGCTGGAATGCCAGAAACCGGTCCTAGGATGCTTGTTTCCGGTCCAGGGAAGACATGGCTTGGCAGTTCGGGCTGGACTGTTCCCATGAGGCACAGGGTCAGACTGATTTGCATATGGCCATGTCTGAACTGGGGTGGTGGAGTGAGCTAAAGAATGATGATGGATTAAACCCAGATCAGTTGACTGGGGGTGAGTGTTTGATTGGCTCAAGCGTTCCGTCCATCATCCCCTTTTGTATCGCTTTGTTCGCCCTAAGTTGGCGGGGGTATGCCCAGACGTGGGTCCCTTGCTCACTTTGCCACTGGATTCAAGCAAGCCTGGCTGATGACGGCTGGAATGCCAGAAACCGGTCCTAGGATGCTTGTTTCCGGTCCAGGGAAGACATGGCTTGGCAGTTCGGGCTGGACTGTTCCCATGAGGCACAGGGTCAGACTGATTTGCATATGGCCATGTCTGAACTGGGGTGGTGGAGTGAGCTAAAGAATGATGATGGATTAAACCCAGATCAGTTGACTGGGGGTGAGTGTTTGATTGGCTCAAGCGTTCCGTCCATCATCCCCTTTTGTATCGCTTTGTTCGCCTAAGTTGGCGGGGGTATGCCCAGACGTGGGTCCCTTGCTCACTTTGCCACTGGATTCAAGCAAGCCTGGCTGATGACGGCTGGAATGCCAGAAACCGGTCCTAGGATGCTTGTTTCCGGTCCAGGGAAGACATGGCTTGGCAGTTCGGGCTGGACTGTTCCCATGAGGCACAGGGTCAGACTGATTTGCATATGGCCATGTCTGAACTGGGGTGGTGGAGTGAGCTAAAGAATGATGATGGATTAAACCCAGATCAGTTGACTGGGGGTGAGTGTTTGATTGGCTCAAGCGTTCCGTCCATCATCCCCTTTTGTATCGCTTTGAAAACATTCACATCGCCCATTACCACCAATTTTGTCATTTGGGAATAAACTTTAAGCTCCAAGGAGTGTAGTAAAATTATTTTCTTCTGTTCTGACACAGTATTTGTCTCATCAATAGCTGCAGTGTAATTTAAAAAGTATTCCTTCTATTCTACCGAGTTCAGCAATGGTTCACTACCAGAAGGCTAAAAGTGTTCGGGAGGACTGAAGGTAAAATTCTGCACCATTGTGGCAGGATTTGGTGCACTCATGTTGTTGAAATGGAATTGTTCAGTGTCCAATCTTCACCTAGAAACTAGTCCACTGTCCTTACTTTGCCATTAAATCCATGAACATACAGCGTAAATATGTAGGATATAAAAGAAATCCAATAATTCCACATACAATGTTGTAATCCACCAGCTATAAATAAGAAGTACAGGTCGTCGTAACTTAGGGCTCGGTGAAGTAACGAGACTGTAATGAATTTGTGAAATAACTCCACTAACACATAACGTATATAACTACACTGTACTGGATCGCTGGTCCAGAAGAAAACAATCCACTCAAAATGGCGGCACATCGGGGACGCAGGGCACGCAAGGTCACGCAACGTAACGTGACGTGAGGGCATTGCTCCCAGCGATAATCAAAGTGGTGATCTGAACGATGCATGCAGAAGAAGGAACGCGTGCCAGCACCTTTGAAATCTAGAAGCATGAGGTTCCAACAGTAATCTCACTGCTGTACCAAACAATCGAAGTTGGAAAGTCAGTAAAGCTATGAGGATCCACAGCACTTTGCAAAACACCAAAATGTAATCTTCGCCCTTACTTCTACAAGCAGCTGAAGCAAGAGATAAATGTAGATAATTCCTTCCATCGTAATCCACACGTGGGCTCTTCTTTGGGCAACCTTGTCACCACTTGTTGAAAGGAAGATCCACAACTTGCAGAAGTGAGATACTTTATTTTGTAAGTTGCCTGAAGTACAAATTGCAGCAGCCAGAATCACCAACGTCCTTCCCCTATTGTTTTCCCACTGCCATCTCTCCAGTGTTCTGTGCATAACCACAGAACCCTCACTACTTCACAGGTTCCACGCATGGAACCAATAAACTTAACAACAAGCCCACAACAGGTATGCAGGGCAGCAGAGGAGTTGGAACTGCTGTTGTCATCAGTGAAAACTAAGGTTAATCTGCTTACTTACATTTTGCAGCCTGGCCTGCAAATTCAGAGCCTTGACTATGCTTCAACAAAACCCTGAAAGACACTGTCAGGGCTTATCACACGCTGTGGCGTAGGATAAGCCATGCCCAGTGGCACCAGTTAGTCGCCCTAAAGCTTAGCATCACAGACCTACTCCCTGTTACCCAGCCTTCTTGACTCCGCCCTAACAGTAGAAAGTGATGTTTGGACAAAATATAAATTTCAAAATATTAGAAGACACAAATATTGTGATGCACAATTGTCTTTGGCAAGTATATATTTTTTTTAGGTAAATTATATCGTTGTAAATAATATGTAAGTTGTTAATATATGTTTCGCTAATATAGTGGCTAAAAATATCGTTTTTAATTTTTTAATGTGTTTTAGGTGATGTATTAATTTTATGTGTTACTATTGTTTCTATAAATGTTATTTATTGTTTAAAACATAGCTTGTAGTTTTAAGTGATTTAGAATTTTGTATGAATTTTTAGTAGTAATTTATGGTGTTGCAGCGGGTTGTTGGGTTTTAGAGGGATAGAGTGGGAAGCTAATTAGGTAATATTTATTTAATACATTTTATTTCATTATATGATTGCTTTTTAATATGTAATTTGTGTAATTATTTTTGCTATATGTTATTGGTGGGATGTTAGATTTGCAGGGGTATAGAGTGAGAAGTTAATTACGTAATTAACAATAAATTATCAATAGCAAATCAATTATTTGATTGATTTTTTATTATTTAATTCATGGAATACTTATTTATTTTACTAATATTTTCGTCAGGGGCTGCTAGATTTGTAGGGTTTTAGGGTGGGAAGTTAATTAAACCCTAAACTTCGCCTCACCCCCAGTGCGGAGCCCTTTTTTGGCTATTCGGGGTAGTTCACGCATAGGGGTGCATAGTTTATTTTTCCACATAAGGTATCCATGCCAAATTTTCATCCTTTTTTTCCAGCATCCTTGGGATTCTAAAGGTACCCTTGGTTTGTAGATTCCCACCGACGGGCCTGAGAAAATAGGCCAAATAAGCAAAGGTTTTTGAGGAAAAAATAGGAAAAAAGTGCTCTGCATAGAAGTTTCTGTTTTTTTCCCTAAAAATGGAACCACCAAATGGTTTGCTGTGCTAAAGTTACCATCTTCCCAGCTTTACAGAACATGTGAAGTAGAATAAAAAACCTATTTCATTAATTTCAGTTTTGACATTTTGTAAAGAGGTAGCCCATTTTTCTTATTTTTGTGCTCTATTCCTACTTCCTGTTTGTGCTGGAAACCAGTGTCAAACAACATCCTGATCCAGAAAAGCTATAGATTTCTGAAAAGTAGAGAAAATTCCAAATTCAGCAAGGGGTTGTATGTGTAGAACTATCAAGGTTTTCCCAAAGATACTAAGGGCCATATTCCAATGTCTGTGGGCCTGCCACCGTCTGGCCATCAGTGGTGGGCCCACCGACATGCACAGAAGTGGACCGACCGCCGGATTATGATCCGGAGGGCGGAGGCATCGGGCAGAGGGGCCAACTGCTGTTTTGCCAACAGGCTCAAGGAGCCCATTGAGACAGCAGTGGAACGGTTATCCCTACAATAGGGGCAGTGCCTGCTCAGGCACCGCTGTAGGGATTACGATGTTCATTTCCCTTGGCCTGTACATGGCGGTCCAACGGCCATGTTCAGGCAGATGGAAAGAGACTCTGGGGGCTCCTAGCAGGGCCCCGCCCCCTGGGCCTCCACTATGGGGCCTGGGGGGCTAATATGGTGCCCCCCAAACATCCATGCACCATGTGCCAGGCACCACATGGTGCCTGGCACACAGTGCATGGATATTTAAAAATATGCCTTTTTCAATTGCAGCTTGTGCTGCAAGCCTTTTCTAGGTCGTAGCACAAGCTGCAATTGACAAAGCCATATTAACAACCACCTTGCTGGCAGTAGCATTGCAATGGGGGGTGGAACTGCAGACTACTAGTCGGGCAGTTCAACTCCCTCTGCGATGTTGGTCAGACGCTCACCTGACCGGCATTGTAATGAGTCCCTAACTGTTGAAATAAAGAAATATTGCTGTGAAAATATGCTTGGAGTTCCGCACTAAGAGTTTGGACGTGAGTCTTGTCTTGGAGGTATCAGGCATTAAGATGCCACATAGGGTGCAGGTTGGTTTGGGGAGAGCCAAGGTGAAGGAGCAGAGGGGAATAGTGAGATATACCACGGGGGAAAGTTTGGTCTAGCATGATAGATTGACAAGTCTGAGGCAGGCACGAAAACCAAGTCTATTTGTGAGTGAGTATGGTATGCAGCTGATGTATGTGTAAATTGACTTCTCCTTGGGTTCCATATACTCCAGGCATCACAGAGGCTGGGAATAGTGGCCCAGTCTGAAAAGTGATGTGCCCCAGAGTGCCGATAGATGGAAGAAGGCCTAATGGTGTCGATATCCTGGGATAGGAACCACATTAAAATCATCTCCAATCAGTGTCAGACACTGTGGAAGACCCAGAAGGAGTATGGATAGATCTCGGAGGCAGGTGTTGAGGGACGCGGGTGACACGTAGATGCTCACTAGGTTAATAGTCTGACCATCCAGTGTTTCCGTCAGTGTGAGGAAGTGGCCTGTGGTCGTGCGTTTCAGATAAAGGGAAGGAGCGTTGCAGTAGGATGTCTACTCCCCAAGATCCATGGGTGTAACCTGCATGAAAGACCCTGTCATAGCCCTTACATGCTAAAAAGGGGCAACGATTTGCCAAGAGATGGGTTTCTTGGAGCAAGAGGGCCTCAGGGAGGTGTAGGTGTGCAAAGGTTATGACAGCCGTTCATTTCACATTGTCTAAGAGACCATTAACGTTCCAAGACATTATTCGAAAAGTTGCCATTGTTGAGGAAAAGGGTGTTCATTTGCAAAAGGGATATGGGAGAAGGACCTATTGTGTCTCATCCAGGGATCAGGGTGTGTGGAAGCTTGGCTTTATAAAGAGTCATGGCTTGAGTCGTGCTGTGATAGCTGTTGTGCAAGCATGTGTCATTGCCTGGGAAGGAAAAACAAGGAGTAAACATACACACAGTTAAATATGAACAACTGAAATATCATCAACATGTGACTGAATCCCCACCCCCCAACTCCCACCCCACCCCATACCTCTACCCCAGAAGCATCTCTCACCATGAAAAGGAAGATTGTTCATGAAAACAACATATACAAAAATGAGGTAGCATCAAAGTGAAGAACCCCATCTTAGTGAAGGGTAGGCAACTGCCATTGTGTCAGGTTGGAACATTCTTAGAGAAGATAGAAAACAATCCCATGCTCTCGAAACCTGCAACTATAAAAGGATCAAATCATAGGGCTTCGAGAGAGGTCTGTGTCTATGTGTAAGATCGCAGGTATGGATGATGTTATGTCCAAAGGGGTATCTTGATCCAGTCCCTGCTCCACTCCACTAGAAGCAAAATTGGATTGTAGCATGGATCGCAATTGAGGCAGCAGCTGGGGAGATTGTAAAGGAGATTTAAATCAATTGACTTGACATCTCTTTGGGATCAAGTGCGCTGTCTGCGCGGCTTGGGTATCAACATTGTTCCATGTGAATCAGTGGGGCCAGGATGGCATGATGAGGAAGCTCCATGGGTTTGCAGTGGATGTACCTCTGTGAGCCATTGCCATGCAGATTCCGGATTATCAAAGAAATTTGATTTGTTAGCTTGAATGACCCAAATTCTGGCAGGAAATAGTAGATGATTCTGGAGCCCCATTACCCTGATCTTTTGCTTGACCTCTGTGTAGGAGCGGCGTCTCTGCTGTACCTCCCAAGTGTAGTCAGGGAAGAGTAGAACCTTGGCATCTCCGCATCGGCGTTCCGGTGGTGAGCGAGCTTCTCTAAGGATGGCATCTCAATCCCTATAATTAAGGACTCGAGCAATCATTGGTCTGGGTGAGGCACCAGGGGAAGGCCTGCAAATCAGTGCTCGATGGGCCTGTTCTATTGCAAACCAGGAGGATAATTGTTCGGAGGGTGTCCAAGATTAAATCCAAAGTTCTAAGAAGTCCGCAACCTACGGAGGTTCAGTGTCTTCAGGGATACCAATTATGTGCACATTATTGCACCAGAAGCGATTTTAGGCATCTCCACGCTCATATTGGTCTGTCATACGGGTAAGTAGGCTAGAGACCTGAGTTCTGAGAGTCGCAACCTCATCTTCCACTGTGGAGATTTGGGATTTATCTTCTGTAATTCGAGCTGTAGCATTTGAAACATCTTGGCAAAGCAGTGCTGCATCCATTCTCACTTCTTTCATTTTATTCTTCGCTGCAGCTTGTGAAGTCTTAATAGCTTGGAGAATTGTGGTGAGATCTCCGTCGAAGAGACAAATTTGTCCCCTTCTGTAGATCCAGGATGTACGTTTGTAGGTCTGCGGCTTCACAGCATCTCCCTCACCCCCATGCAGCCAGGCCTGGCATCAGTGAGTAGTCGCTAGGCCTCTGGGGGCAGTGGTCTGCCACCTCCTGCAAAGAGCCCCATGCTTGGCAGCAAAATGGCCCCCTTCCTTGTAGGCCTGCTATCCCCAGACTTCCCGGGATGACAGTGCACCATCACTTCAGGTCTTGGGGGGAGCAGACTGAATGTTAACAGTTCAGGGCTTTGGCAGTACAGTGGCATGGGGAAAGGGTCAAGCGAACAGGCCCCTTAAAATGCAGCGCTTTTCTCTCATACCTGATTGTCCCACTTCAGCGACATTGGGGGCCGGCAACTCTCCTCTCTACAAGCCCCCACCACGTAGTTGACAAAGGGGTGAGATTGGAACCCTCGGTAGTGTGGGCCTCAGACGGGGCCGGGGGCAAATGAGGCGGTTGAGTCAGCGGCAGAGCGCTGTACCTTCATCAGCTGCATGGCGTAGCAGTGTCTTTCCTCATAAGGAGGTATCTGGGGTACGTTCGCGGTCCAACTTGCAGGTGTGCCCCTGGCCTGTTACATAGAGCACGGGGGCTTCAAGGGAGCATCCAATGGCAGCTAAATTGCAGATTGTCGGATTAGAGGGGTTTGACATGGAGCTGCATTAGAAAGCATCTGCCATGATGGCTTTCCAAGCCACGCCCACTACATACATGTTATAGCATTAGTTGTTTTATTGTTTTTATATGTTATATTATTTGTTGTTAGTGTTTTATTTATTTTAATGTTTAAAGTATGTTTTGTAAATGTGTTTTGGGGATTTTTCAAATTTTAATATTTTGTATTTTGTTTATAGTCTGCATTAAATATTATATTTTTTCTTATTCAATTGTTTATATTTTTATGGTTTTATTGTTTATGTTCGTTTTTATATTATGTTATATATATAGTTAGGACCTATTATCCATAGGAAATCCGTGACATTCTATTTGAAATAACGTTGGCGCCGGTTGACGAATCTTCGCGAAAGTTTCCAACTTGTTGGGGCGCTCCGCTCCTACCCTGAAAGTCTCGGGTTGATTCGTCAAGCGGGGGCCGAGAAAAAAGGGGGGTCCCAAAACGCGTTTTCCCCATTCATTTTTCCATAGGAACCTTTAGTCGCAGCTACAGCCCGAACTGCTGAACGGAATTACACCAAATTTGGCAAAGAGGTAGCCCTTGGTTCAGACTGGTGCCTTTGGCTTAAATGGTGTAAATCCGTTCAGTAGTTCCTGAGAAAATCAAAAGTAAAGTCACATATATATCTATGGCCGAGTAGAGTCCGCGTACCCTCAGCGCACCCTGCGCGCACCGTCCCGATCACGAGCTGCATGCTAATTGGCTGTCAGCTGGCTGTCAACACTCCAAACCAGGAAGTGTTGGCAGCCATTTTGTCTCTCGGTAGAACCGAGGCACAAAAACAAGTGCGCAAAACGCACAAAGGGGGCAGGGTAGAAACACCCTGACCCCCTAGGCCTGCTCAGGGGGTCCCAGAAGGACCCCCTGGGCAGAAAAAAGCATTTAAAAAAAAAAAAATCGGCAGGATGCGCTTAGGGTGCGCGGATCCCGCCGATTAAAAAAAAAAAAGCACAAGAAACAAGTGCGCAAAACGCACAAAGGGGGCAGGGTAGAAACACCCTGACCCCTAGGTCTGCTCAGGGGTCCCACAAGGACCCCTGGGCAGAAAAGCATTTTTTTTTTCAAAATCGGGGGATGCGCTTAGGGTGCGCGGATCCTACTGATTAAAAAAAAAAAACACAAGAAACAAGTGCGCAAACGCACAAAGGGGGCAGAGTAGAAACACCCTGAACCCCTAGGTCTGCTCAGGGGTCCCACAAGGACCCCTGGGCAGAAAAAAGCAAAAAAACAACAAAAAAAGACCGGCTTCGTGCCGAGGCCCCGCCCTCCCTGCAGCAGTCTGCAAACGCGCCCCCTGGCGCGTTTTTAAGAAGGGAAGTAATTCCCCTTGAATACTGGGGGTCCCTGGGGGCCAACTAGCCCACCAGGAACCTCCGGTATGCGGCAGGGGGCTGCGTTGCAGAGAGGTGTACAGAGGCCACGCCCCTTTTACACCTCTCTGCAACGCAGCTCTGTGGCGCTTTTGGAGGTACATGATGGGCTAGTTGGACTCCAGGGACCCTCAGTATTCAAGGGGACTTAATCCCCCAACTTAAAACGCGCCACGGGGCACGTTTGCACAGTGGTGAAGGGAGGGGCGGGGCTTCAGGTGACATGTGTGCAAACAGGCCCCGTGGCGCATTTTAAGATGGGGAATGAAATCCCCTTCAATCCTGAGGGTCCCTGGGGTGAACTAGCCCACCAGGTACGTCCAGAAAGCGCCACAGAGCTGCGTTGCAGAGAGGTGCAAAAAGGGGCGTGGCCTCTGAACACCTCTCTGCAACGCAGCTCCCTGGCGCATACTGGAGGTACAGGGTGGGCTAGTTGGACCCCAGGGACCCTCATGATTCAAGGGGACTTAATCCCCAACTTAAAACGCGCCACGGGGCGCGTTTGCACAGATGTCACCTCAGGCCCCGCCCCCTCCCTTCACCATTGTGCAAATATTCCTCTAAAATCAGCCGAACTACGAATTCCGATTTACTCACCTGTTATCAGGAGAGACCTCAGTCCTGCATCTTTCAGCCCAGTACTGATCCTGAAAAGTAATTTTAACCGTACTTACCAGTAACTTGAATTTCCTTCCATAGGATATCATTGACTGGTTTCACTTGGAAATTCTTCTAAGTGTGGAGTTTTGGAACTTTATAATATTCCTCTAAAATCAGCCGAAATACGAATTCCGATTTACTCACCTGTTATCAGGAGAGACCTCAGTGCTGCATCTTTCAGCCCAGTACTGATCCTGAAAAGTAATTTTAACCGTACTTACCAGTAACTTGAATTTCCTTCCATAGGATATCATTGTCTGCTTTTTGCTGAAAAAGTTTCTAAGTGTCGATTTTTGAAACATACAAATATTCCTCTAAAATCAGCCGAACTACGAATTCCGATTTACTCACCTGTTATCAGGAGAGACCTCAGTGCTGCATCTTTCAGCCCAGTACTGATCCTGAAAAGTAATTTTAACCGTACTTACCAGTAACTTGAATTTCCTTCCATAGGATATCATTGACTGGTTTCACTTGGAAATTCTTCTAAGTGTGGAGTTTTGGAACTTTATAATATTCCTCTAAAATCAGCCGAAATACGAATTCCGATTTACTCACCTGTTATCAGGAGAGACCTCAGTGCTGCATCTTTCAGCCCAGTACTGATCCTGAAAAGTAATTTTAACCGTACTTACCAGTAACTTGAATTTCCTTCCATAGGATATCATTGCCTGCTTTTTGCTGAAAAAGTTTGTGTCGATTTTTGAAACATACAAATATTCCTCTAAAATCAGCCAAAGTACGAATTCCGATTTACTCACCTGTTATCAGGAGAGACCTCAGTGCTGCATATTTCAGCCCAGTACTGATCCTGAAAAGTAATTTTAACCGTACTTACCAGTAACTTATATTTCCTTCCATAGGAATCCATTGTCTGGTTTTCAGCAGAAAAGTTTCAAAGTGTTGATTTTCACAAACTACAAATATTCCTTAAAAATCGCCTGTATGACTTAAACGCATTCTTTCAACTGTTTACAGGAGATGCACCAGTGCTGGATCCAGGATTCACCACTGAGTAAGAAAAAGTAACGATAACACTACTTACCTGCTAAGTGAATTTCATCCCATAGGATAACATTGGTGATTCTATGTGAAAAAGTTTCTAAGTGTCAACTTTTAAAATACAATAATATTCCTTAAAAATCACTACTGTAACCAAAACGCTTTTACTCAACTGTTTACAGGAGATGTCCCAGGACTGAATCTAGGATCCAGTCCTGTGGTTAGAAAAGTAATCCATAAAGTAACTAATTGCATTTAGGTAGAAATTCACATTGAGCTCAATGTTGCATTGTGTTTGAAATTGTGTTGCCCATTGCAACAACTGTAACTACTGTACTTAAAAGTCTATTGCCTATTTGCAAAGTATTTAAACTAAAGTAATTCATTCTGAGAAAGTATATTTTGTAATGTAATGTATAATGTAATTACAATGTAATTTAAAAAATAAAACATCTAAAAATAAATAGTTTAAAAAAATGTAGTAAATCAGTATAAAAAAAATAAATATAACAATTAATACATTTAAAAATTGTCATTTACAAAACCTTTGAAATTCACTGAAAAAAACCATAGGTTTCAGACATGTTATAGTTAGGAATTAGCATTTAAAAAACCTTTGAAATTCACTGAAAAAACCATAGGTTTCAGGCTTGTTATAGTTAGGAATTAGCATTTTAAAAACCTTTGAAATTCACTGAAAAAACCATAGGTTTCAGGCCTGTTATAGTTAGGGTTTAGCATTTAAAAAACCTTTGAAATTCACTGAAAAAACCATAGGTTTTAGGGAAAGTTATAGTTAGTTGGACATTGCACTCGTACAAAACCCGTGAAATTCCCCGTTATAGTTAGTTCAGCTAACTATAACTCGCGCCCCGCAATGCACTGCTGATGACGTCACATATTACATCACTCATGACATGGTCAGTGACATCACTGATGACATCACTGATGACATCTCAAATGACATCACTGATGACATCATCCATGTGACAATTTAATGCATCTTCTCACACCCTAATATAACTTTTGATACACCCACTCTAAATTACAGACTGCCATTCTCAAAACCATACACACTCCAATACCAATAAGTACATACCCACTCACTGATTCTTAGGTCTACACACACACATCTACTCACTCACCCGTACAGTCACTCATACTTACAGTCACTCAGTACAGGACTATCATATGCACTCATACACCTATATAAACACTCACACAACGCAACTCATCCATAGAGGTACTCACACACCTAGTCAGTCATGCTAATAATTAAGCACACTCCCATTTACTCACCTATACAGTTATACACACCAGCTCACTTACTCATAAAAATACTAGCACATTCTTACGCTCCTATGCAATCACTGATGCAAGCACACACTCATCCATATAGCCACTCTCACAATCACACACTCTCACTTATAGCCATTTATATACTCCAACACACATATATACTGCCTTTCACATATGTAGTTACTCACACATGTACCACTGAGATATACATTCAATCACTAACACACCCATACACACACTCACCCACCCATACAGTCCATCACAGACGCATTCTTGAAACCATGCACCCAGTGAATCACCCACTCACACATCTATGCACAGAGTCACACACACCCCACCCACACAAACACTGAGGCACCCATACAGATACTCAGAGAACCAATCCATTACCCATATAGACACTCATTTAGCTAGTCAGAAACCCATGCAGCTGCTTACACAACAACAGACAGACGGATACAGACATTCACACAGTTTAGTCACTCACCCATGCATCCAGTAAGATACGTTTAATCACTCACTTATAGACTCAGTCACGCACCTACTAAATCATCCATTCAGACGCTTATACACCCACTCATTCTTCAATATGCCTTTCCCTATATATATTAAACATATTTAAACTTTACACAAACACACAGTCACTGGATGATGTCATCAGTGATGTCATCAGTGATGTCATTTGAGATGTCATCAGTGATGTCATCAGTGATGTCACTGACCATGTCATGAGTGATGTAATATGTGACGTCATCAGCAGTGCATTGCGGGGGCGCGAGTTATAGTTAGCTGAACTAACTATAACGGGTGAATTTCACGGGTTTTGTACGAGTGCAATGTCCAACTAACTATAACTTTCCCTAAAACCTATGGTTTTTTCAGTGAATTTCAAAGGTTTTTTAAATGCTAAACCCTAACTATAACAGGCCTGAAACCTATGGTTTTTTCAGTGAATTTCAAAGGTTTTTAAAATGCTAATTCCTAACTATAACAAGCCTGAAACCTATGTTTTTTTCAGTGAATTTCAAAGGTTTTTTAAATGCTAATTCCTAACTATAACATGTCTGAAACCTATGGTTTTTTTCAGTGAATATATATATATATATATCCCTCCTGTTGTCGACGAGTTTCCTTCAGGCGCCTGACCGCCGGTGGTGCCGGGTGAGCAGCGCTTCGCCGCGCGCTGCAAACAATACTCCCAACGCCTCCTTCAATATCACAAGAAACCTCGGTACTCCGTAGTGTTTGCACAAATATTTATTTAGGCATAATAACGTAACGCCAACGCGTTTCAGTGCCTCCTACCATCTTTTTTATGCTATTTCATAAATCATATTTAGCTCCTACACATCGACATGGTATGAACCTTGATTGTACCCTGTAGCAGATATGAGTCATTATTGATAATTATCAAGAAGGTATAAGGTTGATATTTTGTCCTTATTGATTGTGGGGAAAAAAATCCTACAAAGAGTGCGTTTCACCACCCTTGTGTCTGATTATAAACCGCTTAGAAACAAAATGAATTGAAGAGAGTTAGTCGATGTGTAGGAGCTAAATATGATTTATGAAATAGCATAAAAAAGATGGTTGTAGATAATATCATGTAAACATTTTAAATGTCATGGATATATAATGTTATGGCTATGATCCAAATAGGAATAACAAATAGATTGTTTATGCATCAAATATTCATCTATTTCTTGTATGAACATGTTCCAACATGGCGGCCAAAAATGAATTGGAGTAGTCCTCTGTTTATGTTAATGCGCTTTCTTGCTATGCTCGAACTTCCTGAATGTGAATATAAAAAACGGTTGTTGTGAGAAAACTAACGTCGTGGCAAAGGTGCTAGGAGGCACCGAAACGCGTTGGCGTTGCGTTATTCTGCCTAAATAAATATTTGTGCAACCACTCCGTAGTGCTGAGGTTTCCTGTGATATTGTAGGAGGCGTTGGGAGTATATATATATATATATATTCACTGAAAAAACCATAGGTTTTAGGGACAGTTATAGTTAGTTGGACATTTCACTCGTACAAAACCATAGAAATTCCCCCGTTATAGTTAGTTCAGCTAACTATAACTCGCGCCCCCGCAATGCACTGCTGATGACGTCACATATTACATCACTCATGACATGGTCAGTGACATCACTGATGACATCACTGATGACATCTCAAATGACATCACTGATGACATCATCCAGTGACTGTGTGTTTCTGTAAAGTTTAAATACGTTTAATATATATAGGGAAAGGCGTATTGAAGAATGAGTGGGTGTATAAGTGTCTGAATGGATGATTTAGTAGGTGCGTGACTGACTCTATAAGTGAGTGATTAAACGTATCTTACTGAATGCATGGGTTAGTGATTAAACTGTGTGAATGTCTGTATCCGTCTGTCTGTTTGTGTTTAAGCGGCTGCATGGGTTTGCGAATAGGTACATGAGTGTCTACATGGGTTATTGATTGGTTGTCTGAGTATCTGTATGGGTGCCTGAGTGTTTGTGTGGGTGGGGTGTGTGTGACTCTGTGCATAGATGTGTGAGTGGGTGATTCACTGGGTGCATGGTTTCAATAGTGCATCTGTGATGGATTGTATGGGTGGGTGAGTGTGTGTATGGGTGTGTTAGTGAGTGAATGTATATCTCAGTGGTACATGTGTGAGTAACTACATATGTGAAAGGCAGTATATATGTGTGTTGGAGTATATAAATGGGTATAAGTGAGAGTGTGTGATTGTGAGAGTGGCTGTATGGATGAGTGTGTACTTGTATCAGTGATTGTATAAGAGCGTAAGAATGTGCTAGTATTTGTATGAGTAAGTGAGCTGGTGTGTTTAACTATATAGGTGACTAAATGGCAGTGTGATTAATTATTTGCATGACTGACTAGGTGTGTGAGTACCTCTATGGATGAGTGGCGGTGTGTGAGTGTCTATATAGGTGTATGAGTGCATATGATAGTCCTGTACTGAGTGACCGTAAGTATGAGTGACTGTACGGGTGAGTGAGTGGATGTGTGTGTAGACCTAAGAATCAGTGAGTGTGTATGTAGTTATTGTTGTTGGAGTGTCTATGGTTTTGAGAATGGCAGTCTGTAATTTAGAGTGGGTGTATCAAAAGTTATATTAGGGTGTGAGAAGATGCATGAAATTATCACATGGATGATGTCATCAGTGATGTCATCAGTGATGTCATTTGAGATGTCATCAGTGATGTCATCAGTGATGTCACTGACCATGTCATGAGTGATGTAATATGTGACGTCATCAGCAGTGCATTGCGGGGCGCGAGTTATAGTTAGCTGAACTAACTATAACGGGGGAATTTCTATGGTTTTGTACGAGTGAAATGTCCAACTAACTATAACTGTCCCTAAAACCTATGGTTTTTTCAGTGAATTTCTAAGGTTTTTTAAATGCTAATTTCTAACTATAACGTGCCTGAAACCTATGGTTTTGTCAGTGAATTTCAAAGGTTTTTTAAATGCTAATTTCTAACTATGAGGTGTCTGAAACCTATGGTTTTTTCAGTGAATTTCAAAGGTTTTTTAAATGCTAATTTCTAACTATAACGTGCCTGAAACCTATGGTTTTTAAGTGAATTTCAAAGGTTTTTTAAATGCTAGTTTCTAACTATGCCTACAGAGGTAGGACATGTGAAGAAAGAAGAAAAAACGCACAGAAAGAAGCAAAAGAAATGCAGAAAGAAGCAACAGAAGTCCACAAAGACGAAGAAAAGAGCAGGAAGAAGCAAGACATGTGCAGAAAGAACCAACAGAGGAGCAGAAAGAGGCCTTGTTGCAAAATCATCCTGTTCCCACAACTTTTTCAGACGGGTACTGGTGGTAACTGACTCGGACTAACCAGGCCTAGAGCCAGTGCTATGCTAAAAGACACTTAGAATACAGTGAAAACACCTACATACACTAGGGAACACTATGCGTTGGGGTACCCCTGTGATTAGCATGACCTCCTCTGTAAGGCCCTAGTACATAATAGGGCAGGGGGATTAAAACTTCCTCTTAAAACGCGCCCGGGGCGCGTTTGCACAGTGGTGAAGGGAGGGGGGCCTGAGGTGACATGTGTGCAAACAAGCCCTGTGGCCGTTTTAAGTTGGGAGATTAAGTCCCCTTGAATCCTGAGGGTCCCTGGGGTCCAACTAGCCCACTAGGTACCTCCAGTAAGCGCCACAGAGCTGCGTTGCACAGAGGTGTAAAAAGCGGCGTGGCCTGGACCACCTAAATCTAAAATCTAAATCCGTATTTGTAAAGCGCGAACTACTCACCCTTACGGGTCTCAAGGCGCTGGGGGCCGTCGTGGAAATTAAGTGAGCTATTGCCCAGAGTCACATGGTGCTGAGCTGAGCTGCCGCCGGAGCCGGGGATCGAACCGTGAACCCTGTGCTCCGAAGACAGCTGCCCTGGCCGCTGCACCACACCTCTCCACTTGCACCACACCTCTCTGCAATGCAGCCCTGTGACACGCACTGGAGGTACCTGGTGGGCTAGTTGGCCCCCAGGGTCCCTTAGGATTCAAGGGGAATTAATTCCCCAACTTAAAACGCGCCACAGGGCGTGTTTGCACACATGTCACCTGAGGCCCCGCCCCCTCCCTTCACCACTGTGCAAACGCGCCCTGTGGCGCGTTTTAAGTTGGGGTATTAGCTCACCTTGAATCCTGAGGGTCCCTGGGGCCCAACTAGCCCACCAGGTACTTCCAGTAAATGCCACAGGCCTGCGTTGCAGAGAGGTGGTCCGAGGCCACGCCCCTTTTTACACCTCTCTGCAACGCAGCTCTGTGGTGCTTACTGGAGGTACCTGGTGGGCTAGTTGGACCCCAGGGACCCTCAGGATTCAAGGGGACTTAATCCCCCAACTTAAAACACGCCACAGGGCATGTTTGCACACATGTCACCTCAGGCCCCGCCCCCTCCCTTCACCACTGTGCAAACGTGCCCCGTGGCGTGTTTTAAGTCAGGGGATTAAGTCCCCTTGAATCCTGAGGGTCCCTGGGGTGCAACTAGCCCACCAGCTACCTCCATTAAGCGCCACAGAGCTGCGTTGCAGAGAGGTGTAAAAAGGGGCGTGGCCTCAAAACACCTCTCTGCAACGCAGCCCCCTGGCGCATACTGGAGGTTCCTGGTGGGCTAGTTGGCCCCCAGGGACCCCCAGTATTCAAGGGGAATTCGTTCCCCATCTGCAAACGCGCCAGGGGGCGCGTTTGCAGAGTGCTGCAAGGAGGGGGCGTGGCCTCCGGCGCGATGCCGGTCTTTTATTTTATTTATTTTTTAAGAAAGGGGGCTGTGTGGCCCCCCTTCTTTTTCTAATTTATTGGCCCTGGGGACCCCATCCCCCAGGGCCTGCCCCCTAATTTTTTTTTTAAAAACAAAAAATTTGGAAGGGGGCCGCGTGGCCCCCCTCCCGAGGCCTTAATCGGCCCCGGGGACCACATCCCCCGGGGCATGGCCTTGTTTTTTTTTTTAAACCTTTTGGAGGGGGCTGCGTTGCCCCCCTCCTCAGGCCACTTATGGCCCCGGGGACCCCATCCCACGGGGCCGGCCATTGTTTTTTTTTTTTGTTTTGTTTAAATTTTGGGGAAGGGGGCCCCCCCTCCCGGGCCACTTGTAGCCCCGGGGACCCCATCCACCGGGCCTGGCCCTCTCCGTTGGGGACCGTGGGGGGGTCCCCAATCCCCCCACGGTCCCCCCGGCTCCCCGCGTCCCTCGGGAGCCGGCATTGCTTTTCCACATGGGGAGCTGCTAAGATGCAGCTCCCCGTGTGGAAAAGCAATCGTTTTTGGTTTTTGGAAGAGAGAGCAGGTTTCCTGCACTCTCTTCCAAAAACCAAAGCAGTTTGCTATGGCAGGGCGGGAGCCGCGAGGCTCCCGCCCTGCCATAGCAAACTACAGTGTCCCGGGGGTTGGCACCCCGGGACACTGCAGGAGCCGGCCCTGGGGGGTGGCGGTCCCCAGGGCCATCAAGGGCTCCAGGAGGGGGGCCGCGCGGCCCCCCTCCCTTCGTGTGCACAGCCCCGGGTAGGTGGTGGTCCCCGGGGCTCAGGGGTCCGTAACAGACCCCCAAATTTACATTTTTAGTGCCCCGGGGAGGTGGCAGTCCCCGGGGCATGTGGGGGGGCTCGAGCCCCCCACACAGGTTTAAAAAAAAAAAAAAAATGAAGCCCCGGGGGGGTGGCGGTACCCGGGGCTGCGGGGGGCTGTGTGCCCCCCGCAACTCATTATTCAAGCCCCGGGGAGGTGGCGGTCCCTGGGGCAGTGTGGGGGGGATTGGGCCCCCCCCACTTTTTTTCCACTGCCCCCGGGACTTGGCCCACCCGGGGGCTAATTAGTAACGAAGCGCGGGAGCACGCGCTTCGTTTTTTTTCGTTTTGCGGCCGGATCTGCGGATCCGGCGCGCATTTTGCCGATTTAAAAAATAATAATTTAAAAATGCTTTTTTGGGCCCTGGGGGTCCTTGTGGGACCCCCTGAGCAGGCCTAGGGGTTCAGGGTGTTTTTACCCTGCCCCCTTTCCTTTTTTTCATGACTGTTTTTCTCTTTTCTTGTGCCTCGGTTCTACCGAGGCACAAGATGGCTGCAAACACTTCCTGGTTTGGAGTGTAGACAGCAATTAGCATGCAGCTCGTGGTCGGGAGGGTGCGCGGATCCTCCGTGGCCATAGATATATATGTGTTTTTACTTTTGATTTTCTCAGCAACTACTGAACGGATTTACACCATTTAACAAAAAGGGTTCTTTCTGAACCAAGAACTACCTCTTTGCCAAATTTGGTGTAATTCCGTTCAGCAGTTCGGGCTGTAGCCTTGTCTAAAGTTTCCTTTTTTCTCGGCCCCCGCTTGCCTAATCACCCCGAAACTTTCAGGATAGGAGCGGACCGGAGCGCCCCACGAGTTTTGAAAATTTTGCGAAGATTCGTCAACCGGCGCCAACATTTTTGGAAATAGAATGTTGTGAATTTCCTATGGAAAATAGGTCCTAACTATAACTATCTACTGGCGACCGCCAGTAGATATATATATATATATATATATATATATATATATATATATATATATATATATATATATATATATATATATATTATCTACTGGCGGTCGCCAGTAGATAGTTATAGTTAGGACCTATTTTCCATAGGAAATTCGCAACATTCTATTTCCAATAACTTGGGTGCCGGTTGATGAATCTTCACGAAATTTTCAAAACTCGTGGGGCGCTCCGGTCTGCTCCTATCCTGAAAGTTTCGGGGTGATTCGGCAAGCAGGGGCCGAGAAAAAAGGGGGGTCCCAAAACGTGTTTTCTCCATGTTAATTCCCATAGGAAATTTTAGACACGGCTACAGCCCGAACTGCTGAACGGAATTACACCAAATTTGGCAAAAAGGTAGCGCTTGGTTCAGAAAGCGACCTTTTTTTTTAAATGGTATAAATCCGTTCAGTAGTTGCGGAGAAATTCAAAAAATAAGAGTCAAAAAATCAATTTCCCTTAGGAAACTTTATGCAAGGCTACAGCCCGAACTGCTGAACGGAATTACACCAAATTTGGCAAAGAGGTAGTTCTTGGTTCAGAAAGAACCCTTTTTGTTAAATTGTGTAAATCCGTTCAGTAGTTCCTGATAAAATCAAAAGTAAAAGCACATATATATCTGGGCGGAGCCTAACCACACATGTCATCGTGAGATCTGATTGGCTGTCAGCACTTCATCCTGGAATTGCTGGCAGCCATCTTGGGACCAATATAAATGATAGTACCCCATTGAAATGCATTGTAGTGAATCGAAGATTTTGAGGCTTACCAAAAGGAGAACTATAAAGGGTGATAACAGACTTTAGTTACATTAGAATTCATTTGTTGATGGTACCATACTAATTTCAGGAATTGTGGTGTGTTCTAAGGTGATTTTACCCTGTGAAAAACCTTCTGCTGGGATATCATGAATCATGTTTGAGAGAAAACTATTTTCACATGCTTGTCCCATACAGTTTTGGAAGGTGCTCCAGAAGCTAAAATGAGAGCATATTTTCTGTAAATTCACATTATCTTTCTCAGTCATGTGAGAATGAAGTCTGACATTCTCAGTAAAACATGTACATCCAACAAGGGCAGAGACTGTCAGTTGATTCCTTTGTGTTCTACTGCAGCTTCCCAGAGTGTTCTAAAGAACAACTAGAGTGCTAACAGCCTTACTTATGACAAAAGTATGGCACACCTGAAGCCATCTTGATTGGAATAAACTGGTAACACTTAAAACATTTAATTTAAAAAGGAACAAAATGATGGGGTTCATTTTGTCATAGAAATTATGGTTAGTGCTGTAGAAAGAAAAATTAGGACATGTTTCAAGTGTGATCTCAAATATCTTCCTGTTATATTTCAACAGGAGCAGCCTGTCAGATGATGCCTTTGTGTTCTACTGCAGCTTCCCAGAGTGTTCTAAAGAACAACTAGAGCGCTAACAGTCTTACTTATGACAAAATTATGGCACACCTGAAGCCATCTTGATTGGAATAAACTGGTAACTCTTAAAACATTTAATTTAAAAAGGAACAAAATGAGGGGGTTCATTTTGTCATAGAAATTATGGTTAGTGCTGTAGAAAGAAAAATTAGGACATGTTTTAAGTGAGATCTCAAATATCTTCCTGTTATATTTCAACAGGAGCAGCCTGTCAGTTGATGCCTTTGTGTTCTACTGCAGCTTCCCAGAGTGTTCTAAAGAACAACTAGAGCGCTAACAGTCTTACTTATGACAAAAGTATGGCACACCTGAAGCCATCTTGATTGGAATAAACTGGTAACACTTAAAACATTTAATTTAAAAAGGAACAAAATGAGGGGGGTTCATTTTGCCATAGAAATTATGGTTAGTGCTGTAGAAAGAAAAATTAGGACATGTTTTAAGTGAGATCTCAAATATCTTCCTGTTATATTTCAACAGGAGCAGCCTGTCAGTTGATGCCTTTGTGTTCTACTGCAGCTTCCCAGAGTGTTCTAAAGAACAACTAGAGTGCTAACAGCCTTACTTATGACAAAAGTATGGCACACCTGAAGCCATCTTGATTGGAATAAACTGGTAACACTTAAAACATTTAATTTAAAAAGGAACAAAATGAGGGGGTTCATTTTGCCATAGAAATTATGGTTAGTGCTGCTGAAAGAAAATTTAGGGCATGTTTTAAGTGAGATCTCAAATCCTCTTCTATTTCATTAGAAAATTCTGACATGCAGACTGAAACAATCACTTTCAATACCAGCAGTAGACTTCCAGTTAACTCCCTGGTGAGCAGTAGCTTTACTACAGTGATCTAATGAACAACTAGAGTGCTAACATTCTGAATTTATGGCAAATGTGTGACACATCTGAATGCCTTCTTGATGGAATCAAAGTAAAAAACTGAAAGCATTTCCTACTGAGGAGACTGCAGTAAATGACGAAATTAGGAAACTTCATTACAAATAAGTCTCCCAAGATGGCCACCAGAGAAAAAAGAGCCCAAATGTAGCACAAATATCACCCAAATGTAGCCCACATATAGCCCAATGACAGAAGTGTGCAAAACACTTTTTATTTTTAGTTTTTCTGCAGTTTTATATAGTGCAAACTGGTCAGGTATTGGAGCGTTACATCTTACTTGGACCCCTTATTGCGTATTTTGCACGAAGTGCATGAGATTGATCTTGCGAAACATTGACCTTTACGATTCTGTTAACCTGAAGTTGCTCTGAACCGGGCTTTGTAACACCCGTTTTTACCTACTGGTTTTAATTAATTCTCAATGTATTGTATTAGGAAAGAGGATTTACTGTTTTTATGTACACTTTTATGATCTATGTTTCTAAATCAGATCAAATAAAGTTTAATGAATTCTATGGCAGGACGGAGGCGAGGATTATGCATATCTTTCCTCACTTTATTTGCATAGCAGTTCAAAGAAAACGTAACACAACAATCATTAAACAAAAGACTACACAACCCATGAACCATTAGGGGGTAGTCTCCAAGGCAACTATAGTCCAATCATATCACAGTCCATCGTATATAATATCGTGACGTCCCTTCCGCTTCCTCTTTCTTCACTGCTCGTCAGTTAAGTGCATTCCTTACATTCTTGGCTTAATCTGACGTTGTTGCTGTTTGTATAGCGGTTTCTTGTGCACGTTATTAGCATTATTGCCTTGTTATTGTTTCATATTCCCTGCGCAGCAGACTCTTGCCTGAGCGCGTTCTCCCCCTCGCAGTTTCTCCCGCTGTGTGCTCTGCGCGCGGTGAGATCCTGTCAGGCGCGTCTGGTCCGAGCGAGGCAACTCCGTCGAGCGCTCCCGCTGGTCTTTACGCGCGTTTGGGAATCCGGTCACTCCTTTAATGTCCGCTTGATTCCCGACCAACCCTCGCCTAATTTTGACACCGCTACGTGGTGATTTCCCCACACGGCCACATTAGTGACCAGCGCCACCTGGTGGGGGTAATTGGTATTGCGCCTCAGTCTATTCTTATAACAGCTTCGGGAAAGCCCAGCTGTTGGAGCACCGGCGAGGGGGCTGCCTTAAGGATTTTAAGGGCATTTGTTCTGTGCTCACACCCTCTGCTATCATGTCTTCTCCAGAAGACCATTTTTACTCCTCCTACCAGGAAGTGGAGGAGGAATGGCCCCCCAACTTCTCCCTCCAGCAGTGGACCAAGCCCTCTCTCTGGCTATTTCTAGGGCGCTTGGTCTTAGGGATCAGGTTGATAAGCTGGCAAAAAGCATCCCTGGGGTGTTCAGTGACCCAGTTCTGGTGGTGGCGGGTCCCAGTAGCTCCCAGATGGGGAATAAAAGGGCCGTTAAGCATAACGCGGGGCACTTGGAAGGATTTGATAAACTTATGGAGACCTTCCTCAAGAGTGCGCGAACGCTAAAACATGCACCCTGCCGGGAGGAGGAGGGGCCCGGAGAAAATTGCGACACTGTCACCACTATTGTAGACCCCGACGGCGGGTTTCCCTTAGAGGGAGAGGGTGTATCGGAGGACGATTTCTCCTCCGATGAGGATAAGGACTCGGGGCGTCCCTGGCGTCCAGAGTCCCACTCCTCTCAGTCCCCGGTTGGGGACGTGGTCCACTCGGACATGTTCGAGCCTACCCAGATTTACCATCCTAGGTCAGCGGAGTGGACACCTGACGCCAAAGTGGCAGAGTATGTGGTGGGGAAAATCCATCAACCCCTTGAAAGGGAGGTCAGGAATAGGATGAGGGAGAATGCCCCAGGCCCTCACTGAAGGGGAAGGTGGCACACACGCCTGAAATTGATGAGAAACTATGTACCTTTTTCTCCAAGTATATGAGGGATCCCAAGAAAGGAATTGATAGGTCTTGGACGTGGTAGGGCCCTTGACCCAAATTATTCAATTGACGGAGCGTTCCAAAGAGTCAGGATCCCCTTTGTCCACGGATATTGTGGCTGGTTGGACGCACTACCCTAAACCCTAAAACACTACCCCTCCACTACCCAAACACCACTGCACTACCCTAAACCCTAAAACACTACCCCCAGCACGACACCCTACACTACCCAAACACCACTGCACTACCCTAAACCCTAAATCTACCCACAGCACAACCCCCTACACTACACAAACACCACTGCACTACCCTAAACCCAAAAACACTACCCCCAGCACGACCCCTTCACTATACAAACACCACTGCACTGCCTTAAACCCTAAAACACTACCCCCAGCACGACCCCCTACACTACACCAACACCACTGCACTACCCTAAACCCTAAATCTATCCCCAGCATGACCCCCTACACTACACAAACACCACTGCACTACCCTAAGCCCTAAAACACTACCCCAGCACGACCCCCTTCACTACCTAAACACAACTGCACTACCCTAAACCCTAAAACACTACCCCCAGCACGACCCCCTTCACTACCCAAACATAACTGCACTACCCTAAACCCTAAAACACTACCACCAGCACGACTCCCTACACTACCCAAACACCACTGCACTACCCTAAACCCTAAATCTACCCACAGCACAACCCCCTACACTACACAAACACCACTGCACTACCCTAAACCCTAAAACACTACCCCCAGCACGACCCCTTCACTACACAAACACCACTGCACTGCCTTAAACCCTAAAACACTACCCCCAGCACGACCCCCTACACTACACCAACACCACTGCACTACCCTAAACCCTAAATCTATCCCCAGCATGACCCCCTACACTACACAAACACCACTGCACTACCCTAAGCCCTAAAACACTACCCCAGCACGACCCCCTTCACTACCTAAACACAACTGCACTACCCTAAACCCTAAAACACTACCCCCAGCACGACCCCCTTCACTACCCAAACACAACTGCACTACCCTAAACTCAAAAACACTACCCCCAGCACGACCCCCTACACTACCCAAACACAACTGCACGACCCTAAACCCAAAAACACGACCCCCTACACTACACAAACACCACTGCACTACCCTAAACCACTAGAACCCAGCACGACCCCCTACAGTACACAAACACCACTGCACTACCCTAAACCCTAAAACACTACCCCTTACACTACACAAACACCACTGCACTACCCTAAACCCTAAAACACTACCCCCAGCACGACCCCCTACACTACACAAACACCACTGCACTACCGTAAACCCAAAACACTACCCCAGCACTACCCCATACACTAGCCAAACACCATTGCACTACCCTAAACCCTAAAACACTACCCCCAGCATGACCCCCTACACTACACAAACACCACTGCACTACCCGAAACCCTAAAACACTACCCCCAGCACGACCCCCTACACTACCCAAACACCACTGCACTACCCTAAACCCTAAAACACTACCCCCAGCACGACCCCCTACACTACACAAACACCACTGCACTACCGTAAACCCAAAACACTACCCCAGCACTACCCCATACACTAGCCAAACACCATTGCACTACCCTAAACCCTAAAACACTACCCCCAGCATGACCCCCTACACTACACAAACACCACTGCACTACCCTAAACCCTAAAACACTACCCCCAGCACGACCCCCTACACTACCCAAACACCACTGCACTACCCTAAACCCTAAAACACTACCCCCAGCACGACCCCATACACTACACAAACACCACTGGACTACCCTAAACCCTAAAACACTACCCCCAGCACGACTGCCTACACTACCCAAACACCACTGCACTACACTAAACCCTAAATCTACCCCCAGCATGACCTCCCACACTACACAAACACCACTGCACTACCCTAAACCCTAAACACTACCCCCAGCATGACCCCCTACACTACCCAAACACCACTGCACTACCCTAAACCCTAAAACACTAACCCCAGCATGACCCCCTACACTACCCAAACACCACTGCACTACCCAATACCCTAAAACACGACCCCCTACACTACACAAACACAACTGCACTACCCTAAACCCTAAAACACTACCCACAGCATGACCCCTACACTACACAAACACCACTGCACTACCCTAAACCCTAATACACTACCCCCTACACTACACAAACACCACTGCACTACCCTAAACCCTAAAACACTACCCCCAGCATGACCCCCTACACTACACAAACACCACTGCACTACCCTAAACCCCCTACACTATACAAACACCACTGCATTACTCTAAACCCTAAAACACTACCCCCAGCATGACCCCCTCACAACACAAACACCACTGCACTACCCTAAACCCTAAATCGACCCCCAGCACGACCCCCTACACTACCCAAACACCACTGCCATACCCTACACCCTAAAACACTACCCCCAGCATGAACCCCTACACTACCCAAACACCACTGCACTACCCTAAATCCTAAAACACTACCCCCAGCACTACCCCCTACACTACCCAAACACCACTGCACTAACATAAACCCTAAAACACTACCCCCAGCACAACCCCCTACACTACACAAACACCACTGCACTACCCTAAACCCTAAAACACTACCCCCAGTACGACTCCCTACACTACCCAAACACCACTGCACTACCCTAAACCCTAAATCTACCCCCAGCACGACCCCTACACTACCCAAACACCACTGCACTACCCTAAACCATAAAACACTACCCCCAGCATGACCCCCTACACTACACAAACACCACTGCACTACCCTAAACCCTAAAACACTACCACCAGCATGACCCCCTACACTACTCAAACACCACTGCACTACCCTAAACCCTAAAACACTACCCCAGCACAACCCCCTACACTACCCATACACCACTGCACTACCCTAAAACACTACCCCGAGCACGACCCCCTACACTACTGCACTACCCTAAACCCTAAAACACTACCCCCAGCACGACCCCCTACACTACCCAAACACCACTGCACTACCCTAAACCCTAAAACACTACCCCCAGCATGACCCCCTACACCACCCAAACACCACTGCACTACCCTAAACCCTAGAAAAGAAACCCCCATCCCATGCCCAATCCCCCTTACCTCTCACTCCTCATGGTTCCTCTCTCCTCGTGGTTCCTGCTTCACGTCATCTCTGAGGGGCGGTGCACGTCATTGTGAGGAAACGGAACAGCCTCTGCTTCCTTACAACGACATGGATCGTCTACATGTTTTTAGAACGCATGGTCATTTACCATACATACCTTTACAACAAAATTCGTTGTAAAGGCATGTGTGGTAAATGACCATGCGTTCTAAAAAAATGTGTAGTAATGACTTCGTGATGTACAACGCATGCGTGGTAATGCATGCGTTGTAATGGAAGCGCAAAGTAAAAAAGTCGTTGTAACGGCTGTTTACCGATCGAAGCTGGCCCCTGTTCTTCAGTGAGACCGTTATTTGATTAATTAGGAGGAAGGAATGTGTTTTTTTTACCGAAAAGTGCATTCCCGGCTGTTGTATTGTGAAAGTGTCCGCGTGGCCTGGTTTCACTTCCGGTGAGAGAGTGGAAGAGTCTGTTTGGATCTAAAGGAGTTCTGATGTTGGACGTGGCCGGCGCGACATGTCATCAGAAAACATAGCTAATGGAAAGCGTCCTCCCTGAAGTGTGGAGCAGTGCCATGAGAGGTCAACGAGTGTGCGTCCCACCACAGTATGACCGTACCGCGTGACCCATGTGCCGCCTCCAGGGTACGGGAGGCAGAAGCGGCATCGCAGGTCCTCTTGAAGACCGTTGTAGCACTAATTCAACATTTTGGTACTAGGGCATTTTAACTTCGTTGTTCCTGCCAGATACAAAGAGAAGATCCTGTGTTAGTCAGTGCCCTTGTTACCTTTTTTGTGGGTTGTGGTGCTTGTCACTTCGCTGCCCCGCCGGTGCACACGACTGGGCACCCCACCTCGTGTGCCATCTGCAGGGCCTCTGCCCTTGGATCACTGGTTTCGGTTTCTGGAGTGGCAACATAAACAGTTGCTCCCAAAGGACTAGCCTGAACACTTAGGTGAATATCCCCTGCACCAGCATTCCACGGAAATTCTTTCCTAGCTCTCCCACGTCAACGAGGACGTCATAATAGCACGGCTCCGCTCGCGACACCGTATGATGTCATCGGAGCCATAAGAGGACCTCGTCGGCGTGCTGACGTCAGTTCCACCCATTTTTTCCGTGCCACCGAGGCAAACAGGGGACCGAGACATTTTCACATGTATACATAGTATAATAAATATATATGGATTCACTGAAAAAACCATAGGCTTCAGGCACGTTATAGTTAGAAATTAGCATTTAAAAAACCTTAGAAATTCACTGAAAAAACCATAGGTTTCAGGCACGTTATAGTTAGAAATTAGCATTTAAAAAACCTTAGAAATTCACTGAAAAAACCATAGGTTTCAGGGGCGTTATAGTTAGTTGGACATTTCACTCGTACAAAACCATAGAAATTCCCCCGTTATAGTTAGTTCAGCTAACTATAACTCGCGCGCCCGCAATGCACTGCTGATGACGTCACATATTACATCAATGATGACATCACTGATGACATCTCAAATGACATCACTGATGACATCACTGATGACATCATCCAGTGAATGTGTGTTTTTCTGAAAATTAAATATGTTTTATATATGTATATCTCAAGGTCGATGGAAGAATAAATGGGTATATAAGTGTCTAAATCGATGATTTTTTTTGTAAAATTGATTGTATAACTGACTAAGTGTATCTTAGTGAATACATGGGTTAGTGAGTAATGTTTAAATATGAAAATATCTGTATCAGTCTCTCACTTTGTGTATAAGTGGCTGCATGGGTTGGTGAGTAGCTACATGAGTGTCTATATGGGTTATTAGTTGGTTTTTTGAGTATCAGTATGAGTGTCTGAGTGTCTGTATGGTTCGGTGGGGGGTATTACTTAGTGCATAGATGCATGAATGAGTGACTCACTGTTTGTATGTGTTGAAGACAGCATGTGTGCAGGACTGTATAGGTGGATGAGTATGTGTATGGGTGTGTTAGTGAGTGAATGACTGTCTCAATAGTGTCTTTATGAGTAACTACATATGTTTTAAACTAGTATATGTGAGTATTGGTGTATATAAGTGAGTATATGTGAGAGTGAGCGATTGGAAGAGTTCCTGTACAAATAAGTAGGTGTTTCTATAAGTGATTGTTTAAGAGAGCAAGTATGTGTAAGTTTCTGTAGAAGTAAGTGTGGTAGTGTGTGTATAACTGTATATGCAAGTAAATGGATGTTTGATACTTTGTTTGCATGTGTGACTATGTGTGTGAGTAACTCTATGGATGAGTGGCGGTGTGTAACAGGATGCATAGGTGTATGAGTACATATGATGAGTGAGTACATGTATGAGTGACTGTATAGGGACTGTTGGTGAATGAGTGGATGTGTGTGTAGATCTTGGAATTACTGAATAGGTGTGTTGTAACTGGTATTGGTATGTCCATTGTTTTGAAAATGTTAGTTTGTATTTTTGAGTGTGTGTATCAAAGGTTATATTAGGGTGAGAGGAGGTCTGCCACTCTATCACAAGGATGATGTCATCAGTGATGTCATTTGAGATGTCATCAGTGATGTCATGAGTGATGTCACTGACCATGTCATGAGTGATGTAATATGTGACGTCATCAGCAGTGCATTGCGGGCGCGCGAGTTATAGTTAGCTGAACTAACTATAACGGGGGAATTTCTATTGTTTTGTACGAGTGAAATGTCCAACTAACTATAACGCCCCTGAAACCTATGGTTTTTTCAGTGAATATATATATATATCAAAATTGTTCCAATAAGGCGATCTCTAAGATGTTTTTTAGAACACCAGTAGTTGGTTTAATTCCAGTAACGCGTTTCGCTTGCACAGCAAGCTTGTTCACACACTGCATTGTGGGAAAAACTGCATTACATACAGGATAACAGAAAGCAAAAAGGGACATGTTAAGTACAAACCAAAATACGAACCAAAATGGCATCCATTTTGAAGTGTGTCCCACTAGGGCTTGTATGTCAAATATTCTATTCCTATTTGTTGTTTTAAATTACTCTACCATTACTGCCACAGAGATAATTTCCTCTTGGTTATGAATTAACAGTGTAATCCAAAGTCAAAGTATACAAATTTGTCCTATTTAGCTTGCTGAAAGTAGCATAAATCCTCATGTACCTCTATCACACAAAGTGTCGGGATTTGTGGTTGAGTTTGGGAAAGCCTGTGGGGAGCAAATACTCATCTGAGAGCTCCCGTAACCTGAAGGGGTGTACTCGCCCTGGCTATTATGTCACCATTTTACATCACAAAATTAAGTCTGCTTAGTGCACATAAAATGTAAAATGTGAAAATTCGAAGTACCCTCACTATTGAGATACAAATAATAAGACTCAGCGTTTCATAAAAAACTCAGTGTTTCATAAAAAAGAGAGAGAAGAGCAATTTCATACGGCAAGTGCTCAAATGAACTGTAGGCTTCTCAACCTAAGTGTAAAGTCGAAAAAAGAGAGAGCATGTGGTTACACTCGGCCAGTGCCTAAAAAATTCGGTGAGTTCTAGTCAGGTTCTATGACGGAGCCACCCAGCGTATTTGTTTCAGAAGTTACCCACTGTATTGTAGAAGTCCAAACCATCATCTATAATTCCAGAGCTCACGGTTAAGTGAAAAGGTAAAACATATTCTTAACATCTAAACTATTTTCTACACCCCAATTGACAGAAACAAAGTTCATATTCAATGATAGAAGAGAGATTCTCTTATCTGTCGAGTGCTGCCCTCCACCATGGTGATGTTAAAGAAAAGGGTAGGGGGTAATTAGACAAATCTACTCCTTGAACTGGCCCCTTCCTTTTCTCCTGTGATTAAAAGAAAACCATGAGTTAATTATCACAGTAGGGGTTAAAATCAAATCAAGTTTCACAGATTCACAAAAAAATACAGACAGAATAGTACTATTTCACTCTGGGATATCTATATATAGACCCTGTGTTCAGTTACAGGGAGGATGTCACACCTCCCAAATCTAATTCTCATGGAGATGGATGCTCATTTCTTCATCCTGATATGCCCATCCAGGTTTTTAGTTTGAAGGTTTATAATGTGCCAGGATTCTCTCTTGTGAAGGTGGAGTACTCTATTCCCTCCCCTATGGTTCTGTTGGATTTGTTCTATGGCAAAGTATGTGAGAAGCGAGTTATTCGAAAGATGGTAATCTGCTAAATGCCTCTCTACAGGATAGTAGGGGTCTTTATTGTTGATTGCCCTCATATGTTCTAGTACCCTCTTTTTACCAGCTAGAGTAGTGCTCCCCACATATTGTATTTTGCACAGACATTCAAGAACATAAATTGTGAATGTGGTGCCACATGTAAGGAATTGGTTGTTAGTTTTTTTCCCCAGTAGGGGTGTGGTAAGATTTCAAAGAATAAAGTGTATGAGCACGCACAGCAGAGTGCTGAACCAAGATTAGTAGTTTGTAGCGTGCACCGGGGGTATCACCCTCTGGTTTGGGTGTTAAAACATGAATCCAGCCGTGCCGCCTATGTCAGCGACATCCCCCTGGGCACAGCTAAGCGACTGCAAGAGGCAGTCTGTTCAATTCAATCAAAATATGAGAAAGGCTTTAAGAACAAAAATTCAAACTTGTTGTTCTCATTTCCTGAAGGTTTAATTTATTCAAATAAACGTTGGGTAACTAAACACATTGCCATCATGATGTGTTTAAACAAATCTCCCAATGCATTTCGGGCCAAACGCCCTTCGTCAGGGGAAAAACTGTAAGAAAAACGAAAGACAACAGAGAATCACTATAAACAACCTGGGACATATACTAAGTCCCTGCACCTGAGTAACCCGGTGTCAAGAGGTTGTGCCATCAAAGTAAAAACTCAACGGTGTAAGGCAGAAATAACCACGACCCGTGAGTTAAGCATCATGTCCACCGTGTTGCACAAAAAAGATATCACAAAAACGTCACCATGTACTCCAGACATAATTCAGAAAACACGAACTAAAGCTGAAAACAGCGTGCATAGTGATTGTTATAAAGACGTGAAGGTGTAAATGAAACTTAAATAAAATGAAACGGATCGGCAACCTAACTTGGTGAAAATAAGGTGAATACAAATGATGTAACCACCAAATGCGTACCAAAGTGCAACGATAATGCAGGTGTGCCAAACTCAATAGCGCGTGGTGAAAGACGGAATGAAAAACTTATGTGAGTCGGAGGTGCATTCGGCATGCAATGTGGATGTTGAAGCACAACCGGTATAACGAATGTGACTTAAGTCAAAAGTCTCGCGAGGTGAGCAAGGATAGAAGAAGGACTAAAATAATGAACCAATAAACACCAGCAAATGCATGGAGGCCATCTTAGAAAGTGTAATAAAGTAAATAAACTATGTGATGATATATAGAAAACGTGCTTGTCGGGTGCGAAAATGTTAAAGGCATGAAATTAATGCGAGGTTAACGAAATAACATCAAAAATCAGAACACGACAATCAAAAATTGTTGAGCAGTAAAAACACGAGAGAAAGATTTAAAGAGACGGAAAAATAGAAGGAGGTATAAAGGGAGAGTGAGCAGAACGAAAGTGTGCGGGGTGAGAAATGATAGATGGATAAGTGCACACAGAGAAAAGCTCAAAAGTGTCCACAGAAAGTAAAACTACACACATAGAAATACATGGAGCTGGATGCATTAATGATAATATGCAAACGGTGAATGGGTAAAGATGTACACATGGTAGAGAAATCACAGATAGCATTGGAATTCCATACGATCATTGAGACCATTGGGCTTCATAGAATCTAGCAGTTTAATCCCAAAAATTTCTCTCTGTAAGAGAAAATTGGTGTTATTTCTGCCTTCTTGTTTTTCGATAATCTCTAAAACTGCAAATTGGAGTTGACTGATGTTATGACGATATTCCATGAAATGTTCCGCAATGGTAGATTTGGTGTTACAAGTCCGGATGTTACTCTTGTGTTCGTTGATACGAACCTTGATCTTTCTCTCAGTTTTGCCGACATATACCAGTCCGCATGGACACTTGAGTAAATAGACAACATTCTTGGTGTCAAAGTTAGAATTGACTTTTAATTTGATTTTAGTGCCTTTCATAGGATGTGTGATTACAGCTCCTTTGATGATGTTATGGCAATTGCTGCAGTTGTAGCAGGGCATGTTTCCTTTGAAGGTAGATGTTGGTGGCGATGTGGGTCTGTTGGATATAAAGTCCTTGATATTTTTTCCCCTCTTGTAGGCAAAGATGGGTAATTCATTGAAAATACCATGAAAGTCTGGTTCTGTGGCCAAGATTGACCAATGATTTCTGATAGATTTCTTGTATTGGGTACTAAGGGTGGAAAATTTCGAGACCACTACAGAACGCTTAGTGTCAGTTTTAACAACAGGTGTGAGTAACTGTGCTCTGTTTTTTCACCACAACGTTCCTTGGCATGTTGAAGAACATTATAAGGATAACCACGTTGTTTGAATCTTTCAAGCATGTCATTAGTCTGTTGATCATATTTCAAGGAGTCTGACACTATCCTTTTTACCCTCAATAATTGTGAATAGGGTAGATGATTTTTGAGTGACATCTGATGGAAACTCCGATAGTGCAGTAAATTGTTCCTATCTGTACTTTTTCTGTAAATGTTTGTTTCCAGAGTGTTACCTGATCTAGTGATCAACACATCCAGAAATGTTACACAGTGAGAGTTGATATCAAAAGTGAACTGTATCCTGTCGTTGACAGTGTTCAAGCGATTCAGTGCGCTCATAAGACTTGTGTGGGTGCCCTTCCAGATGATGAAGATATCATCTATATATCTGAGAAAGATGATGGCATGCTCTTGCCATTGTGTGGTATTAAGAATGTTGTGTTCCTCAAATTTGCTCATGAAAATATTCGCATACGAAGGTGCGGCGCAATTGCCCATAGAAGTCCCTGATAGTTGAAGATAACAATGTTTATCCCATTCGAAATAACTCTGATACAACGAAAAATGTATAAGTTCCATCAGAAACAGTTGAAGATCGGGATCCAGATCTGAATTTAGAAAAATTTCTTCAATGGCTTCAATGCCCAAATTGTGTGGGATGGACGTGTAGAGAGACCTCACATCTGCTGTACATAACCAAATTTCATCATTAATTCCAAAGTTCGTACTCGTGATTTTGGAAAGCAAATCAGTCGTGTCTCTTATGTACGTTTTCATTGTGAGTACAAATGGTTGTAAATACTTATCAATGAATTTCCCAACCGGTTCATGCAGGCTGCCTTTAGTTGATACAATTGGTCTAAACGGAGGGTGCAGGAGATCCTTGTGAACTTTGGGAAGCATATAGAGAGAGGGTGTGCGTGGATGTGCCTGAATCAAATATTTACCAGTCCGTTCAGTAATAACACCATTATCAATCGCTCTCTTTACTAAAATGCTCAAAATAGAGGAAAATTGTTCAGTGGGATTGTAATCAATGGCACAATACGTGTTGGTGTCAAGAAGATGTAACTGAACCTGTTCATGATAGAAATTAGAGTCCATGATAACCAGAGCTCCCCCTTTATCTGCATTCTGGTATATGATGTTGGGATTCTCTGCTAGATTCTTCAAGATAGAAAACTCCTTGTTGGACAAGTTTCGATGTCTAGAAGAACGCTTATAATTAAATTTGCGAATATCTAGTTTCACTAGGTTTTCAAAAGTGTCCAGACTCTTGTGGCTGACTGGAGCCATATATGTACTCTTACATCGTAAACCACATAGTTGATCTTCTTTATCACCATGGTGATCCGTAACCACGTTGTCAAAGAAATGTCTTATGCGAAGATTACGCATGAATTTAAATAAACTGATCTCCAGATCTAAGCAGTTGGTATAGCTGGTTGGCACAAAAGATGTTCCTTTTTGCAGAACACTTAATTCGATGGGTTTGAGTTGATACGAAGAAATGTTTATAACTAGGTTGTCGGGGTTTTCTTGCCCTTGAGAATTTTCTTCAGGGCTGTGGTGCTTCTCGTGTCCCGTTCTCCTTCCTTTTCTTTGTCTTTGACTCCGCCTGGGTCGTCTTTGTCTTTGGGACCTAATTCTAAAAAAGAAGCATCTGTGGTGTCTTGTCGGTCCATGCTAGTGGACGGTACTGGTTGCTCAACGGAACCAGTTCTGAGTTTTCGTCTGTTGTCATCCTCCGAATTTGATGACTGATGACATCTCAAATGAGATCACTGATGACATCATCCAGTGACAGTGTGTTTCTGTAAAGTTTAAATATGTTTTATATATATATATATATATATATATATATATATATATATATATATATATATATATATATATGCCAAGGTATATTGAAGAATGAGTGGGTGTCTGAGTGTCTGAATGGATAATTTAGTAGGTGCGTGACTGACTGTATAAGTGAGTGATTAAACGTGTCTTACTGAATGCATGGGTTAGTGACTAGACTGTGTGAATGTCTCTATCAGTCTGTCAGTTGGTGTGTAAGCGGCTGCATGGGTTGGTGAGTAGCTACATGAGTGTCTATATGGGTTATTAGTTGGTTTTTTGAGTATCAGTATGAGTGTCTGAGTGTCTGTATGGTTCGGTGGGGGTATTACTTAGTGCATAGATGCATGAATGAGTGACTCACTGTTTGTATGTGTTGAAGACAGCATGTGTGCAGGACTGTATAGGTGGATGAGTATGTGTATGGGTGTGTTAGTGAGTGAATGACTGTCTCAATAGTGTCTTTATGAGTAACTACATATGTTTTAAACTAGTATATGTGAGTATTGGTGTATATAAGTGAGTATATGTGAGAGTGAGCGATTGGAAGAGTTCCTGTACAAATAAGTAGGTGTTTCTATAAGTGATTGTTTAAGAGAGCAAGTATGTGTAAGTTTCTGTAGAAGTAAGTGTGGTAGTGTGTGTATAACTGTATATGCAAGTAAATGGATGTTTGATACTTTGTTTGCATGTGTGACTATGTGTGTGAGTAACTCTATGGATGAGTGGCGGTGTGTAACAGGATGCATAGGTGTATGAGTACATATGATGAGTGAGTACATGTATGAGTGACTGTATAGGGACTGTTGGTGAATGAGTGGATGTGTGTGTAGATCTTGGAATTACTGAATAGGTGTGTTGTAACTGGTATTGGTATGTCCATTGTTTTGAAAATGTTAGTTTGTATTTTTGAGTGTGTGTATCAAAGGTTATATTAGGGTGAGAGGAGGTCTGCCACTCTATCACAAGGATGATGTCATCAGTGATGTCATTTGAGATGTCATCAGTGATGTCATGAGTGATGTCACTGACCATGTCATGAGTGATGTAATATGTGACGTCATCAGCAGTGCATTGCGGGCGCGCGAGTTATAGTTAGCTGAACTAACTATAACGGGGGAATTTCTATTGTTTTGTACGAGTGAAATGTCCAACTAACTATAACGCCCCTGAAACCTATGGTTTTTTCAGTGAATATATATATATATCAAAATTGTTCCAATAAGGCGATCTCTAAGATGTTTTTTAGAACACCAGTAGTTGGTTTAATTCCAGTAACGCGTTTCGCTTGCACAGCAAGCTTGTTCACACACTGCATTGTGGGAAAAACTGCATTACATACAGGATAACAGAAAGCAAAAAGGGACATGTTAAGTACAAACCAAAATACGAACCAAAATGGCATCCATTTTGAAGTGTGTCCCACTAGGGCTTGTATGTCAAATATTCTATTCCTATTTGTTGTTTTAAATTACTCTACCATTACTGCCACAGAGATAATTTCCTCTTGGTTATGAATTAACAGTGTAATCCAAAGTCAAAGTATACAAATTTGTCCTATTTAGCTTGCTGAAAGTAGCATAAATCCTCATGTACCTCTATCACACAAAGTGTCGGGATTTGTGGTTGAGTTTGGGAAAGCCTGTGGGGAGCAAATACTCATCTGAGAGCTCCCGTAACCTGAAGGGGTGTACTCGCCCTGGCTATTATGTCACCATTTTACATCACAAAATTAAGTCTGCTTAGTGCACATAAAATGTAAAATGTGAAAATTCGAAGTACCCTCACTATTGAGATACAAATAATAAGACTCAGCGTTTCATAAAAAACTCAGTGTTTCATAAAAAGAGAGAGAAGAGCAATTTCATACGGCAAGTGCTCAAATGAACTGTAGGCTTCTCAACCTAAGTGTAAAGTCGAAAAAGAGAGAGCATGTGGTTACACTCGGCCAGTGCCTAAAAAATTCGGTGAGTTCTAGTCAGGTTCTATGACGGAGCCACCCAGCGTATTTGTTTCAGAAGTTACCCACTGTATTGTAGAAGTCCAAACCATCATCTATAATTCCAGAGCTCACGGTTAAGTGAAAAGGTAAAACATATTCTTAACATCTAAACTATTTTCTACACCCCAATTGACAGAAACAAAGTTCATATTCAATGATAGAAGAGAGATTCTCTTATCTGTCGAGTGCTGCCCTCCACCATGGTGATGTTAAAGAAAAGGGTAGGGGGTAATTAGACAAATCTACTCCTTGAACTGGCCCCTTCCTTTTCTCCTGTGATTAAAAGAAAACCATGAGTTAATTATCACAGTAGGGGTTAAAATCAAATCAAGTTTCACAGATTCACAAAAAAATACAGACAGAATAGTACTATTTCACTCTGGGATATCTATATATAGACCCTGTGTTCAGTTACAGGGAGGATGTCACACCTCCCAAATCTAATTCTCATGGAGATGGATGCTCATTTCTTCATCCTGATATGCCCATCCAGGTTTTTAGTTTGAAGGTTTATAATGTGCCAGGATTCTCTCTTGTGAAGGTGGAGTACTCTATTCCCTCCCCTATGGTTCTGTTGGATTTGTTCTATGGCAAAGTATGTGAGAAGCGAGTTATTCGAAAGATGGTAATCTGCTAAATGCCTCTCTACAGGATAGTAGGGGTCTTTATTGTTGATTGCCCTCATATGTTCTAGTACCCTCTTTTTACCAGCTAGAGTAGTGCTCCCCACATATTGTATTTTGCACAGACATTCAAGAACATAAATTGTGAATGTGGTGCCACATGTAAGGAATTGGTTGTTAGTTTTTTTCCCCAGTAGGGGTGTGGTAAGATTTCAAAGAATAAAGTGTATGAGCACGCACAGCAGAGTGCTGAACCAAGATTAGTAGTTTGTAGCGTGCACCGGGGGTATCACCCTCTGGTTTGGGTGTTAAAACATGAATCCAGCCGTGCCGCCTATGTCAGCGACATCCCCCTGGGCACAGCTAAGCGACTGCAAGAGGCAGTCTGTTCAATTCAATCAAAATATGAGAAAGGCTTTAAGAACAAAAATTCAAACTTGTTGTTCTCATTTCCTGAAGGTTTAATTTATTCAAATAAACGTTGGGTAACTAAACACATTGCCATCATGATGTGTTTAAACAAATCTCCCAATGCATTTCGGGCCAAACGCCCTTCGTCAGGGGAAAAAACTGTAAGAAAAACGAAAGACAACAGAGAATCACTATAAACAACCTGGGACATATACTAAGTCCCTGCACCTGAGTAACCCGGTGTCAAGAGGTTGTGCCATCAAAGTAAAAACTCAACGGTGTAAGGCAGAAATAACCACGACCCGTGAGTTAAGCATCATGTCCACCGTGTTGCACAAAAAGATATCACAAAAACGTCACCATGTACTCCAGACATAATTCAGAAAACACGAACTAAAGCTGAAAACAGCGTGCATAGTGATTGTTATAAAGACGTGAAGGTGTAAATGAAACTTAAATAAAATGAAACGGATCGGCAACCTAACTTGGTGAAAATAAGGTGAATACAAATGATGTAACCACCAAATGCGTACCAAAGTGCAACGATAATGCAGGTGTGCCAAACTCAATAGCGCGTGGTGAAAGACGGAATGAAAAACTTATGTGAGTCGGAGGTGCATTCGGCATGCAATGTGGATGTTGAAGCACAACCGGTATAACGAATGTGACTTAAGTCAAAAGTCTCGCGAGGTGAGCAAGGATAGAAGAAGGACTAAAATAATGAACCAATAAACACCAGCAAATGCATGGAGGCCATCTTAGAAAGTGTAATAAAGTAAATAAACTATGTGATGATATATAGAAAACGTGCTTGTCGGGTGCGAAAATGTTAAAGGCATGAAATTAATGCGAGGTTAACGAAATAACATCAAAAATCAGAACACGACAATCAAAAATTGTTGAGCAGTAAAAACACGAGAGAAAGATTTAAAGAGACGGAAAAATAGAAGGAGGTATAAAGGGAGAGTGAGCAGAACGAAAGTGTGCGGGGTGAGAAATGATAGATGGATAAGTGCACACAGAGAAAAGCTCAAAAGTGTCCACAGAAAGTAAAACTACACACATAGAAATACATGGAGCTGGATGCATTAATGATAATATGCAAACGGTGAATGGGTAAAGATGTACACATGGTAGAGAAATCACAGATAGCATTGGAATTCCATACGATCATTGAGACCATTGGGCTTCATAGAATCTAGCAGTTTAATCCCAAAAATTTCTCTCTGTAAGAGAAAATTGGTGTTATTTCTGCCTTCTTGTTTTTCGATAATCTCTAAAACTGCAAATTGGAGTTGACTGATGTTATGACGATATTCCATGAAATGTTCCGCAATGGTAGATTTGGTGTTACAAGTCCGGATGTTACTCTTGTGTTCGTTGATACGAACCTTGATCTTTCTCTCAGTTTTGCCGACATATACCAGTCCGCATGGACACTTGAGTAAATAGACAACATTCTTGGTGTCAAAGTTAGAATTGACTTTTAATTTGATTTTAGTGCCTTTCATAGGATGTGTGATTACAGCTCCTTTGATGATGTTATGGCAATTGCTGCAGTTGTAGCAGGGCATGTTTCCTTTGAAGGTAGATGTTGGTGGCGATGTGGGTCTGTTGGATATAAAGTCCTTGATATTTTTTCCCCTCTTGTAGGCAAAGATGGGTAATTCATTGAAAATACCATGAAAGTCTGGTTCTGTGGCCAAGATTGACCAATGATTTCTGATAGATTTCTTGTATTGGGTACTAAGGGTGGAAAATTTCGAGACCACTACAGAACGCTTAGTGTCAGTTTTAACAACAGGTGTGAGTAACTGTGCTCTGTTTTTTTCACCACAACGTTCCTTGGCATGTTGAAGAACATTATAAGGATAACCACGTTGTTTGAATCTTTCAAGCATGTCATTAGTCTGTTGATCATATTTCAAGGAGTCTGACACTATCCTTTTTACCCTCAATAATTGTGAATAGGGTAGATGATTTTTGAGTGACATCTGATGGAAACTCCGATAGTGCAGTAAATTGTTCCTATCTGTACTTTTTCTGTAAATGTTTGTTTCCAGAGTGTTACCTGATCTAGTGATCAACACATCCAGAAATGTTACACAGTGAGAGTTGATATCAAAAGTGAACTGTATCCTGTCGTTGACAGTGTTCAAGCGATTCAGTGCGCTCATAAGACTTGTGTGGGTGCCCTTCCAGATGATGAAGATATCATCTATATATCTGAGAAAGATGATGGCATGCTCTTGCCATTGTGTGGTATTAAGAATGTTGTGTTCCTCAAATTTGCTCATGAAAATATTCGCATACGAAGGTGCGGCGCAATTGCCCATAGAAGTCCCTGATAGTTGAAGATAACAATGTTTATCCCATTCGAAATAACTCTGATACAACGAAAAATGTATAAGTTCCATCAGAAACAGTTGAAGATCGGGATCCAGATCTGAATTTAGAAAAATTTCTTCAATGGCTTCAATGCCCAAATTGTGTGGGATGGACGTGTAGAGAGACCTCACATCTGCTGTACATAACCAAATTTCATCATTAATTCCAAAGTTCGTACTCGTGATTTTGGAAAGCAAATCAGTCGTGTCTCTTATGTACGTTTTCATTGTGAGTACAAATGGTTGTAAATACTTATCAATGAATTTCCCAACCGGTTCATGCAGGCTGCCTTTAGTTGATACAATTGGTCTAAACGGAGGGTGCAGGAGATCCTTGTGAACTTTGGGAAGCATATAGAGAGAGGGTGTGCGTGGATGTGCCTGAATCAAATATTTACCAGTCCGTTCAGTAATAACACCATTATCAATCGCTCTCTTTACTAAAATGCTCAAAATAGAGGAAAATTGTTCAGTGGGATTGTAATCAATGGCACAATACGTGTTGGTGTCAAGAAGATGTAACTGAACCTGTTCATGATAGAAATTAGAGTCCATGATAACCAGAGCTCCCCCTTTATCTGCATTCTGGTATATGATGTTGGGATTCTCTGCTAGATTCTTCAAGATAGAAAACTCCTTGTTGGACAAGTTTCGATGTCTAGAAGAACGCTTATAATTAAATTTGCGAATATCTAGTTTCACTAGGTTTTCAAAAGTGTCCAGACTCTTGTGGCTGACTGGAGCCATATATGTACTCTTACATCGTAAACCACATAGTTGATCTTCTTTATCACCATGGTGATCCGTAACCACGTTGTCAAAGAAATGTCTTATGCGAAGATTACGCATGAATTTAAATAAACTGATCTCCAGATCTAAGCAGTTGGTATAGCTGGTTGGCACAAAAGATGTTCCTTTTTGCAGAACACTTAATTCGATGGGTTTGAGTTGATACGAAGAAATGTTTATAACTAGGTTGTCGGGGTTTTCTTGCCCTTGAGAATTTTCTTCAGGGCTGTGGTGCTTCTCGTGTCCCGTTCTCCTTCCTTTTCTTTGTCTTTGACTCCGCCTGGGTCGTCTTTGTCTTTGGGACCTAATTCTAAAAAAGAAGCATCTGTGGTGTCTTGTCGGTCCATGCTAGTGGACGGTACTGGTTGCTCAACGGAACCAGTTCTGAGTTTTCGTCTGTTGTCATCCTCCGAATTTGATGACTGATGACATCTCAAATGAGATCACTGATGACATCATCCAGTGACAGTGTGTTTCTGTAAAGTTTAAATATGTTTTATATATATATATATATATATATATATATATATATATATATATATATATATATATATATATATATGCCAAGGTATATTGAAGAATGAGTGGGTGTCTGAGTGTCTGAATGGATAATTTAGTAGGTGCGTGACTGACTGTATAAGTGAGTGATTAAACGTGTCTTACTGAATGCATGGGTTAGTGACTAGACTGTGTGAATGTCTCTATCAGTCTGTCAGTTGGTGTGTAAGCGGCTGCATGGGTTGGTGAGTAGCTACATGAGTGTCTATATGGGTTATAGATTGGTTGTCTGAGCATCTGTACGGGTGCCTGAGTGTCTGTGTGGGTGGGTGGGGGTGTGTGACTTTGTGCATAGATGTGTGACTGGGTGATTCACTGGGTGTATGGGTTCAAGAGTGCATCTGGGAAGGGCTGTATGGGTGGGTGAGTGTGTGTATGGGTGTGTTGGTGAGTGAATGGATGTCTCAGTGGTACATGTGTGAGTAACTACATATGTGAAAGGCAGTATATGTGAGTGTTGGAGTATATAAATGACTATATGTGAGAGTGAGTGATTGTGAGAGTGGCTGTATGGATGAGTGTGTGCTTGTATCAGTGATTGTACAAGAGAGTAAGTATGTGTTAGTATCTGTATGAATAAGTGAGGTGGTGTTTGTATAACTGTATTGGTGAGTAAATGGGAGTGTGATTGATTCTTTGCATGACTGACTAGGTGTGTGAGTAACTCCATGGATGAGTGGTGGTGTGTGGGTGTCTGTATAGGTGTATGAGTTCACATGATAGTGCTGTATTGATGAGTGACTGCGTGTATGAGTAACTGTATGGGTGAATGAGTGGACGTGTGTGTAGACCTAGGAATCAGTGAGTGGGTATGTAGTAACTGGTATTGGTGTGTCTATGGTTTCGAAAATGGTAGTCTATTTTAGAGTGGGTGTATCAAAGGTTATATTAGGGTGTGAGGAGGTGCATCAGATTATCAAGTGGATGATGTCATCAGTGATGTCATTTGAGATGTCATCAGTGATGTCATCAGTGATGTCACTGACCATGTCATGAATGATGTAATATGTGACGTCATCAGCAATGCATTGCGGGGGCACGAGTTATAGTTAGCTCAACTAACTATAACGACTGAATTTCTCTGGTTTTGTACGAGTGAAATGTCCAACTAACTATAACGTCCCTGAAACCTGTGTTTTTTTCAGTGAATTTCTAAGGTTTTTTAAATGCTAAATTCTAACTATAACGTCCCTGAAACCTATGGTTTTTTCAGTGAATTTCAAAGGTTTTTTAAATGCTAATTTCTAACTATAACGTCCCTGAAACCTATGGTTTTTTCAGTGAATTTCAAAGGTTTTTTAAATGCTAATTTCTAACTATAAGTCCCTGAAACCTATGGTTTTTTTCAGTGAATTTCAAAGGTTTTTTAAATGCTAATTTCTAACTATAACGTCCCTGAAACCTGTGGTTTTTTCAGTGAATTCCAAAGGTTTTTCAAATGCTAATTTCTAACTATAACATCCCTCCATATTGTTACAAGTACACATACATACGTCTCTACGTTTTCAAATATCTAAAACAAATTTGTATACAATATTTCTGGAATATAGTGAAACCTAGAAACTGAGACATGTAATAGATCTGCTTGAGTGATTGCATAACTCCATGGGTAGTGCTTGGGTGATTGTATAAGTGGAAGGGTAGTCACTGGGTAATTGCAGGAGAAGATGAAAAGTGACTGGCTAATTGCATGAGTGCAGACATTGACGTTGAGTGCACGGATAAGTGTATAAATACCACCTGAAGGCATAGATGAGTTATTAAGTAGTGCCTAGGTGAATAGATGAGTGCAACAGTATGGCCTATGTGATTCTATGAGTGCAAGCGTAGTGTGTGGGTTATTACATGAGTTCATAGATACACCCTGCATGATTGCATGACTGCAGGGGTAGTACATAACTAGTGCCTGGGTGATTGCATGACCACAGGGGTAATATCTGGTGGATTACTGGAGTACATAGCAAGTGAGTGGGTGATTTTATAAGTTCATGAGTATCGCCTGGGTGATTACTGAACTACTAAGATACTGCCTGAGTGATTACAGGAGTGCAAAGGTAGTGACTGGGTGATTTTAAAAGTACATGAGTACTGGCTGAGTGATTACATAAGTACAAGAAAAGTGCATGCATGATTGAAAGAGTGCAAGGATAGTGTCTGGGTGATTGAAGCACTGTACAGCTAATGCATTGGTGATTGCATGAGTACAGGGGTAACGTCTGGGAGATTAAAGGAGTACATAGGTAACACCTGGGTGATTGCATGATTACAGGGGTATTATCTGGGAATTTACATGACTACATAGGAAGTGAGTGGGTGATTTTATAAGTGCATGGGTACTTCTTCGCTGATTGCAGGACTACTCAGGTACTGCCTGAGTGAATAAAGGAGTGCAAAGGTAGTGCCTGGGTGATTTCATAACACCATGACTACTAGCTGAGTGATTACATGAGTACAAGGGTAGTGCCTCCATGATTGAAGGACTGCAACTGTAGTGCCTGGGTGATTATATAAGTGCATGAGTAGTGGCTACATGATCGAAAGAGTGCATGGGTAATACCTTGGTGATTGCATGAGTGCATAGATAGTGCCTAGATGATTGCATCAGTGCAGCAGTAATGCCTGAGTGATTACAGCACTGCATATGTAGTGCCCATTATGATATACTGGGGTAACCCATAGAAGTCAATGGACCTGGGTAATAATCGGTATAGAAAAACAATGGTCCTAGACTTGTGTTAAATCTTGGTTGACTAAAGCATTCATAAACAGCATATAGTACATATATAGTTTAAATCAAAAATGTACCATTCATTCATTTAAAAATATATATATATCCTCAAAAATCCAAGAAAGGCACACACTATTGCTTTACGGGTGACTCTTACTTTATTCGGTCACTTTTACTAATATAACATCATCATATTCAGTATTCAAGAAAGAAGGAAAGGTAGTTGCTCCAAAGGAAAAAGTGAAGAAAAAGGGGTGCTCGTGAAGTAAGATAGAATATGCAAAAGGGAATCCAATCAAACAAAACAATAATTCATCATTTTATATACATTACAATTTCATTAGCATAACTGGTCGTGATTTTATGATGACACCAGTTCTACATTAGGGCCTGTCCAATCGGTAATTCATGATTGTTCATTTTATTCTATTGGCAAACAGCGTTTGTCAGTAAGCGGGTAGGACTGGGGTAATATCAAGTACAGGCCCCGAACAGGGGAAAATGTCGACGTTTCGACCCTAGTGCAATGAGGGCAGTTTGTATCCTCTGCAGGCGGGTCTTCCTCAGGACAGAAATAAGGGATGGGGGGAGCAACTGATCATGGGTGATGCACAGTTAAGGTGCCGCCCCTAGGCATGGATATAAAGATCCGCAAAAAGAATTGCAGCTTGATATCAGCAGGTTATTTTAAATAATGGGTGAGAAAAATCGCCCACAGCGTCTTAGTGATTCATCTTTGCACAGCCCGGGGGAATCCAGCTGGTCTACGTCGACATTTTCCCCTGTACTTGATATTACCCCAGTCCTACCCGCTTACAGACAAACGCTGTTTGCCAATAGAATAAAATGAACAATCATGAATTACCGATTGGACAGGCCCTAATGTAGAACTGGTGTCATCATAAAATCACGACCAGTTTTGCTAATGAAATTGTAATGTATATAAAATGATGAATTATTGTTTTGTTTGATTGGATTCCCCCTTTTGCATATTCTATCTTACTTCACGAGCACCCCTTTTTCTTCACTTTTTCCTTTGGAGCAACTACCTTTCCTTCTTTCTTGAATACTGAATATGATGCTGTTATATTAGTAAAAGTGACCGAATAAAGTAAGAGTCACCCGTAAAGCAATAGTGTGTGCCTTTCTTGGATTTTTGAGGATATATATATATTTTTTAAATGAATGAATGGTACATTTTTGATTTAAACTATATATGTACTATATGCTGTTTATGAATGCTTTAGTCAACCAAGATTTAACACAAGTCTAGGACCATTGTTTTTCTATACCGCATATGTAGTGCCTGCATCATTGGAAGACTGCATGGCGAGTACTTGGGTGTTTTTATAACTGCATGAGTGTTGGGCCTAGCCAAATATAAAGCAGCAGACTATTACATGACTCAACTATAAGTCTTTCCATATTGTTACAAGCACACATACATATGTCTCTACGTTTTCAAATCACCATGATATCTAAAACAAATATGTATACAATATTTCTGGAATATAGTGACACCTAGAAACTGAGACATGTAATAGATCTGCTTGAGTGATTGCATAACTCCATGGATAGCAGTTTTTAGTAAAAGTCTCACCATATTACTAAAACCATACATGAATATGTCTGTACCATAACACTATCCAAACCTTAAAAATTCACAGAACAAACTTTCATTTTCAAGTAAACATTAAAAATTATGCGGCATATTTCAACTGTACCTCTCCAGAAACTTAAAAAAGAAGCCTAATCAATAACACCTTATGTCAGCATTTTTAAACCACACTTTTATGCTGCATCTTCACCATTCTACTAGTACTCACAGTCTTGAGCCTACCACATAAAAAGCAACAAAATCTCTATGTTATACATCATGCACCTTCAAATGTATAAGACATATGAAAATACATATACAAGTAAAAACATACTTGAGACAGAAGTCGAAGCACACCTTAAAACTTGACAGACTCCACCTCCAAATTTTAAGCAACAGCTAAAATTATGTGGTTTACTACAAATGTCCATATCCACACACTAAAACAAGCTACCACAATCACTAATCCATCTTCCAATATACAAATATTACTATACAGAATCTATTTCAAACAACATTTAACTACAATAAAACACACTACAATACACATCTGTACATTTAATAATATATTTCAAACATCACAGTTTTTTAATTATTTTTAAAGTTTAAAATAAACCTAATACATAATACACCTTACAAATGTATAACTCACCTTCCAAATAGATTTGTAGAATTTAAAATATCGCAGACTCATAAATGATTTTCTTATGCACACAATCAATGTAATGCACCAGTCTAAGCAAGGTAAAACCAGTAAGGGCAAAGTTTCCCTCTCTTTCTCCACACAAATACATGTAAGTAACAAATCACATACCTTCCTACATTATTTAAAATGATAAAGCACATGCACCACTGTGCAAACGCGCCCCCTGGTGCATTGTAAATTGGGGGATTAAGTCCCCTTGAGTCCTGAGGGTCCCTGGGGGCCAACTAGCCCACCAGGTACCTCCAGTAAGCGCCACAGAGCTGCGTTGCCGAGTGGTGTAAAAAGGGGGCGTGGCCTTGGACCACCTCTCTGCAACGCAGCTCCCTGGCGTATACTGGAGGTACCTGGTGGGCTAGTTGGCCCCCAGGGACCCTCAGTATTCAAGGGGAATTAATTCCCCAACTTACAATGCGCCAGGGGAAGCGTTTGCAGAGTGCTGCAGGGAGGGGGCGGGGCCTCCGGCACGATGCCTGCTTTTTTTTTTTTTTTTTTTAGAAGGGGGGCTGTGTGGCCCCCCTTCTTTTCCCATTTTTGGGGCCCTGGGGACCCCATCCCCAGGACCTGACCCCTATTTTCTTAAAAAATTAAAAAATAAACGGGAAGGGGGCCGCGTGGCCCCCCTCCCGAGGCCAATTTCGGCCCCGGGGACCCCATCCCCCGGGGCATGGCCACATATTTATTTATTTAAAAAAAATATTTTTTAAGGAGGGGGGCTGCGTGGCCCCCCTCCTGAGGCCTCTATTAGCCCCAGGGACCCCATCCCTGGGGCTGTGCCTCTTTTTAAAAAAAAAATATTTTTATTTTATTGAGGGAGGGGGCCGCGTGGCCCCCCTCCCGGGTCACTTCTGGCCCCGGGGTACCCCATCCCCCGGGGCTGGCCCTTTGCATTGGGGACCGTGGGGGGAGCCCCAATGCCCCCATGGTCCCGCCGGCTACCCGCCTCCTGCGGGAGCCAGCATTGCTTTTGAGCAAGGGGAGCTGCTGACATGCAACTCCCCTTGCTCAAAAGCAATTCTGCTTTGCTTCATTGAAGCGAGAGCAGGTTTCCCTGCTCTCGCTTCAATGAAGCAAAGCAGAGTTTGCTATGACAGGGTGGGAGCCGTGCTCCCGCCCTGCCATAGCAAACAGCAGTGTCCCGGGGGTGGGCACCCCGGGACACTGCAGCAGCTGGCCATGGGGGGTGGCGGTCCCCAGGGCCTTCGAGTGCTCCAGGTGGGGAGCTGCACGGCCCCCCTCCTATGTGTTTAAAGCCCCGGGGAGGTGGTGGTCCCCGGGGCCAGGGGGTCCGCTACAGACCCCCACATTTTTAATTAGTATGTGCCCCGGGGAGGTGGTGGTCCCCGTGGCGTGTGGGGGGCTCTTTCCCCCCCACACGTCATTTACATTTTTTTACTGAGCCCCGGGGAGGTGGCGGTCCCCGGGGCTGCGGGGGGGGCTGCGTGCCTCCCACATTTCATTCTCAAAGCCCCGGGGAGGTGGCGGTCCCCGGGGCAGCGTGGGGGTATTGGGACTCCCCATGCATTTTTTTTACAGCCCCGGGGTGGTGGCGGTCCCTTGGGCTGCAGGGAGCCGTAGTGCCCCCGCATACAATGAAATAAGCCCCGGGGAGGTGGCGGTCCCCAGGGCTGCGGGGGCCCCCGCAAATTATTTGGTGAGTGCCCCCGGGACCTGGCCCACCCGGGGGCTTTTTGAAAACAAAGCGCGGGAGTCCGCGCTTCGTTTTTTTTAATTTTCACGGCAGGATTCGCGACCCCAACGTGAATTCTGCCGTTTAAAAGAAAAAAAAATGCTTTTTTTGGCCCTGGGAGTCCTTGTGGGACCTCCTGAGCAGGCCTAGGGGGTCAGGGTGTTTCTTCCCTGCCCCCTTTTCTTCTTTTTCATGTTTTTTTTTCTGATTTCTTGTGACTCGGTTACCGAGTCACAAGATGGCTGCCAACACTTCCTGGTTTGGAGTGTTGGCAGCCAATCAGAATTGAGCTCGTGCTCGGGAGGGTTCGCGAACCCTCCTCGGTGCTCAGATATATACATTTTTTCTTTCTTTAATTTCTCAGCAACTACTGAACGGATTTACACCATTTAACAAAAAGGGCTCTTTCTGAACCAAGGGCTACCTTTTTGCCAAATTTGGTGTAATTCCGTTCAGCAGTTCGGGCTGTAGCTTTGTCTAAAGTTTCCTATGGAAATTAACATGGGGAAAATGCGTTTTGGAACCCCCCTTTTTTCTCGGCCCCCGCTTGACGAATCACCCCGAAACTTTCAAGACAGGAGCTGACCGGAGCGGGCCACTAGTTTTGAAACTTTTGCGAATATTCATCAAATGACGCCAAAGTTATTGGGAAAACAAAAAACGCTTTTTGAATTGAAACAAGGTCCTAACTATAACTACCTGCTGGCGACCGGCAGTAGGTAATAATATATATATATATATATATATATATATATATATATATATATATATATATATATATATATATATATATATATATATATATATATATATATATATATATATATATATATTGTAAATGAACGGAAATATTTATTTAACATTTTATTAATTTTATTGATATTTTAAAAGTATATATTTTCTTAATAATACATTTAATTTATTAATAAAACTAATACAATGTACAATAAATATTCTTTATAATATATATATATATATTCATAGTAATACATTTAAAATATAATAAAATTAATATAATGTAGCATAAATATTTTTATTTTATTAATTGTTACTATATATATATATAAATATATAAATACAAACATATATATTTTTGTGTGTTTATATAAGCATATATTTATATATAGTATTAAATATTAGTGGAATATATTTAATTTACATTATATTGCATTTATATTTTAAAATATATAACATTTATTACTTTAAATTCTATTTATATTAAAAGTGAATATTCTTATAAATTTCTGGATGATATTAGTGTCAACAATATATTTTTTGGAATATTTTTATACTTACCATTATCAGTATAGGAGCAAGATTTTGTGGTAAAAGATGTTTTGATACAATATTTTTGTCAACGATATTGTTTACCATGATATTGTCATAGACATCATGACAGAAAGGTATCTGTAGGGAAGTAAGATCTGCTTCTTATGGTTACCCCCACTTTTTGCTACATGTTATATTGTTTTTGACTAGTCTGACTGGGATCCTACTAATCAGGACCCCAGTCTATCTGCTTTCTCCCTAAACTGTTATGTTATGTACTTAGGTACACTCCAGATTGGATACTGGGGTACCATTATCAGTCTCTAGTATATGGTACCCATGCACCCAGGGCATAGGTACCCCAGAGGCATTCCATGGGCTGAAGCATTTATTATGCCACCCTTGAGAGGTCATGCAAAATGGAACTACAGGCCTGCCATTGCAGCCTGTGTAAGTTGGTGCATGCACCACTTACTTAAGATATAGGTTTGCAGTATCTAAGGATCACTACACTTAAAACCTATAAGTCACCCCTATAGCAGGCCTTGACAATCCTGAAGGCAGGTTGCTTGGTTCTAAGTGAGAGGGTACCACTACATGAGCAGGGCACCCCTGCAGCCTACGGAGTCCATTCTCCCGGATTGTTAAGGCTGCAGCCATTACGACATATAGAGTGGCATTATGCGACCGCATGATTCCACCCCTCAGAAACAAGCTTTGTGAGGTCCCTGGTGTTCCCGGTACCAGCCTTCTAGTCCCGGGCAGGCCAAAATGCTCGAGCAGGGGAAGGCAGAACAATAGGCATCTTGTCACAGGGAGGTGTGACCACGTTCCAGACAGGATTTAGGGGCATATTCTCCAGAACGCGTGATAACCACCGCAAGTGTAGCTTAACGCAACCCTTCACATCGCAGTCTATCGCGGGAAAACAACTCCGTGTTAACGTGGTATTCACAACACGGCGGTACCATGCGATAGTCACAAGATAACGCGTCAAATGAACGCGTTAAAAACAACGCGACACCGCAAAGACGCGAAACCCCAACGCGAAAATAGTAGCGATGACGCCAATCGCGATACAAAAATCTATGAAAACCAGCCACAGGCCTGCAATTCCCACATGTCATGCGGGAAAATGCACTATCAAAGTAGAAAAAAAACATGCCAAACAACAGCGAAGCACAATGGAGGCATCCGGAGCAAGTACAGAGGACAACGAGAACCCCACAAGCCCCCCGGAGGAACAGCCAGGGACCTCGGGGTCAGGGAAGGGCAAGTACAAGAAGAGTAGGAAGAAGCGGTTCAGTCCGCAGGAAAACAGGATCCTGATAACGGAGGTGATAGAACACCATCAACCACAGTTCGTCACCTCCACTGTGTCACTGGCAACTAAAAATGGAATATGGCAGACCATCGTGGACAAGGTGAATGCAGTCGGAGTGCTGAAGAGGACAATGGATGAGGTCAAGAGGCGCTGGAATGATGTGAAGTGCAAAACCAAGCTGAAACTCGCAAACAACCGGAAGGCAGCAATGCAGACTGGAGGTAGGAGTCCAGCGCCACAGGAGGAGCTGGACGAGATGGAGGAAATGGTGTCCAGAGTCATCAGTGGGGAGACGGTGGCAGGAGTTGGGGGACCGGACACTGCTCAACATGACCGGACACAACAGCAACAGGGTAAGTAACCACCAGGGACTGGGGGGACGGGGGGAGATGGGCACAATGGCACACATGCACAATTAAGCATAGCACATCTGCGGACAAACCATGCCCCAGACCCACAACTCCCACCAAGAGACCAATGCACACAGGTATGCAACATCTCAGCACTGCATAAGCACAGTACCCAGAGGCACACCGCATGTAAGGGATAAGGGCAGCTAAATCAGAGCTGCAGGGGCGACTCCCCCAAAATGCGGCACACACACATTACATGCAGAGCACATCAACATTGACAACGATGTGGTACAAACCGCAACACGTCCACAACAGAACAGAGGACACAACTGGTGCCGCATGTGCATAGAAACTAGCCAATCACATTTGGCACTGCAGGGAAATGTGAGTTGACAATGTACAAGTACAAACACACATCCGTGATGTAGTCGGAATGTCCACTGTCCCGCATCAAATAGGCAGCTCCCCCCAAACAGTCACTATGTACACTGTCATGCAGTCTGTATGTAAACATGTACAATGCGTCAACATACATGTGAACACGATGTTAAACTGCATCTCCCCTTCACATTGCAGGGGAAAATCCAACACCTCCTGCAGAGCAGTCCGAACCGCTCTTCTCTGATGACGAAGAGGACCACCACACCTTCGACTCCGACGCCCTCCAACAGCTCGTGGACAGCCTCCACAGCCCACTTCCAGGATCAGGGCAGCCCAGCTGCCACGAGGAGAACCCACCCCCTGCACAGTACACACAGCAGGCAGCACCCACAACCCCCATGACGAACACATGGCCTTCCAACGCCGTGTGTTGGGGTGCCAGGAGAAGCTGGCTGAACAGGTGCAGGTGGGGTTCGACCGCATGGCAGCCAAATTAGACGCCAGACGTGGGTGTCTAAGTCCCATCAGGGACCACTCACAGTCCCTAACGGACACCCACAGTCCGCTCCATGCTCTCCAACGGACCATGCCTGACATCGCTAGAGTCCTGGCTCTGCGACAAGAACGACTGTCTAGTCAGAGTACCTCCAGCGATCTCGCCCGGGAGTTGGGACACATGCGGAGGATCATGGAGAACATGGAGCGGACGCAGGCGGCAAGAGCGGCTGCCACGGCTGCACACCAGCGAGAGGTAGCTGGGTCCCTTAATGCCCTAAAGACCCTCCTCATGGCATTGCTGCCACAAGGCCTGGCGCTGATGCATGCTGCTGCTACTACCCCATCCACATCTCCGGCCCCTGATGTGTCAGTGCCACACAGTGCTGGAGACAGAACACCACCACCCACATGTGAGGCACATGCAACAGCAGAGTACGAAGATGCGGATGAATCTGCCATCGTGGTCAGGAGGACGCAGTAGCATTCATCTTCGCCATGTGGCCTGTTTCTGCTTGGTTCTGCCCTCTGCATCATCACCTTCCACTGTCCCCCGATGCACTCTGCGACACTCACCTTGGACCTCGACATGGACTGCCATATTCTGTTTGGTCACCAATGACACAGCTATCAGACTGCGGACTGAAGTCCTCCTCTCCTGATGTACCTGTCATTCCCTGAAGGACTCTGGCTGGCCCTCCACGGGCCGGCAATGTGAAGTGGGGTTGGCATGGCCCTGTACTGCTCCAGCTGCAACACTCCCTTGAATGTGTAATAAACATTCATATTCACACAGATGTGTCATGTCTATGATCTTTCAAGTGTGGAAGTATGGATGAATGTAGGGTCAGTGATTCCCCCTTACGTCCATGTTGCCCATGTTGTGGGACTTTTGTCACAGGGTGACACATTGCAGATTGCGGTCCGGGTGGCACTGACACTACAACAGAGACACATCCATTAGTCACTTCCTTGTCTAGCCCAGGACGGAACCACGCCCAGAGCCCCGGGGTCATTGTTCACACCCTTACGCTGGACTGGCATACGCCAGGACAGCCCACTCCAATTACGCACACAGGGGGGGACGACAACGCTACATGTCCCAGAACTTCACTGTTGGGATCTGCAGCTCACAGGTCTAGTTGTCAGCATGCCACAGCCACTCCCTCACAGCTGGTGTAAACCCACACCACACCCATCCAGCACAGGGGTCACAGGACATGTGACCCTGCCAATAAAAAGGGTCTGGCGCATGTGCTGGACGCCATTTCCACTCTCTCTGACTGGGTGTCTCCGTGTAGTTCTCATGTATGCATGAGGGCCTAGGGCCCTGCCATCTCACATTGCCCAGTGCCGGGGGTGACATGATGGTGTCCGCACCACGGGACTCAATCATTAAGGGTCCATGGCTAGCGGTGCACAGACTTGGTGGCACCTGATACACTGCGGCAGGCACAGGCACACCGCCACGGGACGGTGTCTTGCGGTGTAGTGAGATTGGGGCACCTAAAGTGCTGAGCAGGTGTGCAGCCTGCGATGATGCTGTGTGCACTGATGTGGTCTCTGCCATTGCGAAATCAAGACCCAGAATCATGTGTGTGACCTGGTGGCCCGCGGTGCGGGGCTGCATGATGTGGAGGGTGCCATGGTCGCGGGCACCGGGCTTGGAGATCCCTCCGGAACATGGTGGGCCCTCTTGGAGACATGCCGGTGGTGGAAGGTGAGCAGTGAGTCCTGGTTGTGCAGGGGCAGGCAATCACCGCTGGGCGGCGGGAGGGGTTGGGGTGCAGCAGCCTGTGTGCGCAGGGGCAGGCAAGCGATGTTGGCGTGTGCAACTGTATGGACTCTGCCATTCATGTCTTTGGAAACTGTTTCAGATGAGGGACCTGGGGGACTGCTGTGAATACCGGCACGTGGTTGGAGACACACCGGTGGCAGCAGGTGAGCAGTGAGGCCTAGGTCCGCAGTGTCGGCACTCTCTCACCCTGTCTTTCTCTCTCCCTCTCTTTCTCTCTCCCTCTCTCCCTCTCTTTCTCTCTCCCTCTCTCCCTCTCTCTCTCACTCTTTCTCTCTTTCGCTCTCTCTCTCTGTACTTTGATGGGCGCATGGCACACCTTCTGATCCAGATTTCTGTTTTGCAGGCTGTGACTTACAGAATGCCCTAAGACGACCCGCCATGCCTCTTCAGATTTGTTTTTTTTGGTTTATTCTGTAATAAACGTATTGTTTGGATATTATGATATGGATGTATGATTTCCCTTTTTCTGACCACACATGTATGTTGGGTGTTGTGATTGTGCGACTTCAGGCAATTTGTTTGGTTCATGGTTTTGTGGAGTTGATGTGGAATATCTTTGTCCAAAGGGGGGGGTGTGTGGGGGGTGCCCGGGGTAGGGCCCGGGTGGTGGGGGGTGGGGGTGGTGGGGTCCTGGGGGTGGTGGCGGTGGGTGTTGTTGACCTATTGGGGCTCCGGGCTGCATGATGGGTTGCTCCAGGGCATCTGTTGTTCTTCATGTGTGGCTATGGGCTGTGCTCCCTTGTCTGGTGCCGGTTGTCGTCCGACTTTACACCAGGTAGGAGCAGGTGTTAGTTTCCTGCTGCTAACACGCCTTAGCGCATGTTTTGTGATCTTATCGCCGATCTGGCTGGTCGTTGAGAATGTTGTGGAGTGGTGTTGTCGTGGCTTTTATACGGGACCGCCTACTCTGCCTTTCATTAGCGTTAGCTGCCGGGGTCATCTGTGGCAATGTTTTTTGCGACTTCTATCGCAGGTAAACTGGTGTTATGGGCTGTTAGCACCAGCTTGGGAATGGGGAGATACATTTATCGCGGATTTGGCTGCGATAAAGTGCCGATAACTCGGCGATAGCTCCTTGAGAATATGCCCCTTGGTGTATTAGTGTATTTAGTGTATTAGGCCTGGGTGGGGGCGCTTGCCAGCAACCGAAAGTCTGCATGAAGCACACATTTGGTGTCCCTGTGCATAGTCAGTTCAAACCAGTCGTGGGAGCCGTTGGCTCCTGCTCTGGCACGAAACTGGAAAAAGGACATGGGAGTAAACTCCCCACTGTCCAGACCCTCCCCTAGGAGGGTCCTCTGAATCTGTCCAACCCTCTCCTGTGGGTACAAAAGGGCTTACCTGGCTGTAGGACCCTAGATTTGATGTGGACAAGATTCTGATCAAGAAATCACTGCCCTTCGACCGTCTGGACATTCTGGACTTCGCTGGACTTCGTTTGGGCCCGACTTCGTCTCCCTCTCCGTCCAAAGCATCATCTGTGCCTGTGCACCATATAGGGTCCGTGTAGGACCTGTGGAGCATCAAGGACCACTGAAAATATCTCCCTTGGAGTGAAGAAGTCACTCCCCTGCAACTGCAGGTACCACATCTCAACTGACCGGTCTGCTGCTCCTGAGCTCCTACGGACTCCGAAGTCTCCAGCAACACAGGAGGTAAGTTTCCAAGTCCCTCGAGGTCTGAGCTGCCCTCTTATGAAGTTCGAGGTCAGAATCCCTTGTGGGGGCTACAATACCCGTACCCCTATGCACCGCATAGTTTTGCAAGTGTATATGCTTGTTGGCGTTTCCAAAACAAGTGCACGGGGCTCCAAGTATCCCCAACCTCTGGCACCAATTCCACCAAAGAACTTTGGCCTCCTCACACCGAGTGCTCCGTGGGCTGTTGCTTTGTGAAACTACTCGAGGTCCCCTCGCTACTTCTGTGCCTCCGGCCTGTGGGTCCTCTTGAGGGTCAACACTGCTTTTCCTGGGCTTCTCTGGTTGCTACAGGCCTGCCCTGACTCCCCTGTTTTTGGTGAGTCTCCTGGACCTTGCTGGCTATGCCCGTAACCTTCTTTGACCTTCTGCATGGGTTGCCGTTGCCAAGGCTTGTTGGTGCTCCAGCCAGACACCGACCCCTCAGTACTCGACATCCTTTGTGGGACAGCTTGTATCCAGCTCCTGGTCATCCTCGATGTCTCCTGGTCCCGGTGGCTGCAGAGTCAAGAACCCCCTCAACGCACCTGAAGCACCCGACATCGGTGGACATTCGTCTATCGAGCCCCTGGTCACTCCTGAGTGACCCAGACTCTGTCCCCTCTACTTTCAGGTACTCTTCACCAAGAATCCACCTTTGGATTCCGACGGACACTTTCCTTCTTTCCAGTAGTGGCTCTTCTTCAAAGTCCTCCATAGAGATCGACGGCGGTTTCCGACGCCACTTCAGACCTATGCACCCGGCTTCCCTGGGATAGGTAACACTGGTACTAGTGTATCCACGGGTGGGGTGGCTCATCAACCTCCTAACTTCCATGGGGTTTCTTCGAAGTCCACTTAGAAGGGTCCTTACACTTTAAAACTTCAACCGCGACTCTCCCATAGAATTGTATGTAGTACGCGGTCGTGTTCCCACACTGCACCCGTCCTCCGTGGGGTCCCTACTTACTCACTTTGGGTGATTCCTTGGGGTCCCAGCGATTCTGCACCCTCTAGACACTGTGCTGACTGGAGTCGTGGTTCTTATACCACTATTTTAGTATATGGTTTGGTCTCCCCCTGGAGCCCACTGTGTATTAGTGCTATTTACTATTGTTTCTGTGCTACAGTATTGTGTGCTTTGTGAGTATCCTTGTGTAGAGGGTACTGTGTCATACTTAAAGAGTGTTATATCACTAAATACATATTTTTATAACTACTGTGTGGTTCTCCTTTCATTTAACCAATACTCTAAGGTTGCATTCTGGTAAAACAAGCTGCTTAACATTCCTTCAAGACTAAGCCTGAAGGCTGCTCTCCATAACTACCACTTGGATAGCTTTCTAAGGCTATCTTTGACCTCTTAAATCACCACAAGGGTTGCCTGGACTGGTACAGTGTTCCCAATTTAATTAGTGAACAGCATATACCAGGCCAACTTCTCACATTGGTGTGCAGCAGTTGGGATTCAAGCCTGCATTGTTTTACCAGATAAATCTTTGTATTGATTAACTGAAAACCACTAAGTACTAGGTACATATAATAATAGCTTAGAATCAGTAAGCTCTACTGTACTTAGGGTTGGGTAAGTCAAGGGTCTAGCACACCCTTTCTCCAACCTCAGAGAGTTTAGTTCCCACTAGGTTAGGTAGGTGCAACACCTCACCACACTTAGTATGTTTACTAAAGGAGATGCCAGTGGCATTATGCCTTCTAGATACAGTGTGCTTTCATTCCACAAATTGAAAGCCCTGTGTGCCTCTAGAAAGTGGAAGACAGGGAGAAGTGCCAACACTCAACGCCTCATTGAGATGTTACTCCTAGATGACTTAAGGAAGACCCCTGGGTCAGATGAACAGGAGAGAGTGGGTGGGACAGGGAATGAGGACAGGTCAGTAGTGACACCTTTTATGACCTGGAATCTAACCCTGACCAGGGGGATCCAGAAGGGTCCCACCTGGATAGCACAGATCTCCCAGAAGGAAGTGGAGAAGGCCATGATGACCCCCTCTTCACCCCTCCTGGAAGAGTGCGGAGTGTACCAAGGAGATCTAGATCTCCCTCTGCAGAATCTAATCACTCAGGACAGTCTGTAGGGACCTCTGTATCTAGCAAGAGGGGCCACTCTTATGACAGGGAGTGCCAATTCCTTGACCTTGAGAAAGCGAAGCTTAGGCTCAGGCAACAGCAATTGGCCCTGGATAAAGCGTCCCTAGAGGTCCAGTGAGCTAGAAAAAATTTGGGACTAGAGTCCCATGGTGGCAGCAACAGTGTCCCTAGAGTTAAGGAACATTCCTTTGACCATAGGAACCTGAGCAAGATTGTCCCTCCATACCATGTTGGGGATGACATCCATAAATGGATAACTGCTTTGGAGAGGGCCTATAAAGTTCAGAGGGTCCCTCAAGAGCAGTGGGCTGCTATCTTGTGGCTCTCCTTTGCTGACAAAGGTAGAGTTAAGCTCCTGACTGTTAGAGAAGAGATGCTGACACTTTCTCAATCTTGAAGAGTGCTCTCATTGATGGGTTTGCCTTAACCACTGAACAGTATAGGATTAAGTTCAGAGACACCCAGAAGACACAGAATCAGGATTGGGTAGACTTTGTGGATAGTGCCATTAAGGCTCTGGAAGGGTGGTTGCTTGGCAGCAAAGTGAATGATTTCAAGGGATTGTACAATCTGATTATGAGGGAGCAGATCCTTAATAATTGCCAAAATCAGTTATTGCATCAGTACCTGGTTGACTCTGATCTGACTTCTCCCCAAGAATTGGGAAAGAAGGCATATAAGTGGGTCAGAACCAGGGTGCAGCAGAAAAACCAGAACAATGGTTGTGACCAAAAGAAGCAAGATGCTATAATTCCAGATAAGGGTGGGGACAAAGGTAAAGATCAGAAGTCTACATCAGGGCCCAAAAAACCTGCATCTGGGGGGGGAGTCACAATCCAACAAAGGTAAAGGCAAAAAGAAACCTTGGTGTTACTTGTGTAAGGTAAAGACCCATTGGACAAGAGATTCTGATTGTCCAAAAGCCAAGGACAATTTTCCTACCACCTCTGCCCCTAAGGCAATTGTGCCCCCTAGCACTAGTAAAGGTGGTGGTACAGGTAACAAGGGATTAGTAGGGTTAACCTTGGGCTCTGAGATGGGTTCTGGCCTAGTCAGAACTCCAGCTCAGGTTGCGCTTGTCTGTGATGGTGGCATGGATCTTGCCACCTTATTTGTCAGTCCCAGTAACCTGGGCAAATACAGACAACAGCCTTTGATCAATGGTAAGGAGGCCATGGCATACAGGGACACAGGTGCAAGTGTCACTATGGTGACAGAGAATCTTGTGGGCCCTGACCAAATCATACTTGGAGAAATGTACCAAGTGACCAGTGCTAACAATGTCAGGACTGATCATTCCTTGGCAGTTGTTAATTTCACCTGGGGAGGGGTAACTGGCCCTAAGAAAGTTGTGGTTAGCTCAGACCTTCCAGTGGAGTGTTTGTTGGGCAATGATTTGGAAACTTCAGCCTGGGCTGAAGTGGAGTTAGGGACGTATGCAGCAATGCTGGGCATCACTGCAGATGTGTTTGCTGTGACCAGGTCACAGGCCTAGCTGGCTAACACTGAACAGGCCCCGGATCCTGGAACAATGGACCAAGGGCCTTCCAAGAGAAAGAGCAGGAGGGGTAAGGCTGTGTCTTCCCCCAGACTCAGAGTGAGGATCAATCTCTAGAGGGAGATGATCTCAGTCTGTTAGACCTGTCAGCCCTAGGGTGGTCTTACCCTGTTTTTTTCCCTTTCTGCGCCTCATTTTTGCCACCATATTTTTACTGGACCTAGGTCTCCGGGCGCCTTGCCACTGCTGGTCAGTGCTGAGGTGCAGGTGCTCTCTCACCAAAGATGGCTGCCATAGGCCCCTGCTACTGCAGAGGGCCTTCCACACATACACGCTAGTAGCCAGAGTCAGGCTGGGACGAGGGATACAGTAGCCATCCCGTCCCCGCCTCTGGGCCCCATAGCTAGGTAGGTGGAAGGTTCCAGAACCTTCCGGGCTGTGGGAGGAGTTACACTTTGCCGCCTTTAGGAGGGTCACCTGACCTAGGGGTATAAGAGGCTTTGGAGGGAAAACCTTTAGTTAGTTAGGTTGAGGCACCGCTGAACCTGGGAGAACCTGCGCTGGAGTACAGACTTTAGGGCCTAGGGGGAGACCTACACTACTGCCGCTGACAGGGTCAAGGCCCTGCTGCCGTAAGATAGATGAGGAACACCCACCACCCACTGATCTTGCCCAGTGTGAGGGGACCCAGGGAACCATCGCCAGCGTGCCAGGAGGAACATCCAACCCTCCAAGAATCACCAACTCACAAACCCCCCTGTTCATCAAAAGACTTTGCTGAATCCATGACCGGCAGGACCTGAAGTGAAAACCATTGAGAGGGGATCAGGAGGCGAAGCGCTGCGTCCTAAGCGCTAGGCCTCCACCCCTATCTACCTATACAGACAGCTGGACTGTCCCCCTAGAACCATCCCTTCACAGCCTGAGCATAAGGCTGTCAGCGCGCCTGCGCTGCAACCCCCAAGTGCGGAGAGAACTTGACCCCCCTCGGTCACTGACCTGGTGACCGGATCACCGCCGCGGCCGCCGCCGCTGGAAGAAGGGAACTGAGGCCGGGGGATCTCTCCCTATTCATAGTAGTGGTGAGGGCGCCGTCCGCGCCCTCACCGAAATCACCACAAGTCACCGCCGGGCCCGAGACCCCTGCCGCTGCCAGCGCGGCCAAGAATACCGCCGCCGCAGCCCCGTGGGCCGCGTGAAGTGAATTGAGGCCTGCTGCGGCCTCCCGGCCCGTGGACGCTGTCGCCGAGGGGCCGGGGACGCTGACCGCGTCACAGGTCGCGCCCCGAAAAGGCCGCGACGGGATTGGCCCGCCAAAGCCAATCGCCGGAGAAGAGGGCGTCGCCTGGCAACCACCAGAAGCCGCGATGTGATTGGCCCAGCAGAGCCGAACATCGACGTCAGAGGGGCTCCACTGTCATCGGGAGCCCCCGGAGGAAGAGAAGGCCGCGACGCGATTGGCTCAGCCGGAGCCAATCGGGAGGGCGTCCCCGGGGCTCCACTGCCAACGGGAGCCCCGCGAAGAATCGCCGCCGCGCCCGGATTGGGCGCCGTGAAGAGCCCGCCTCCGCCCAGCACGCCGGGAGGTAAGGAAGGACCTCCTCACCTCTCGGGACGCCGGAGCCGACTGGCAGGACCGCCGGCTCCCGCACCAAGTCCCCACTCACTCCCTGGACTCCACGGGGGCCGGAGGAGGAGCATACCGGCCCCCCAACGAAGGAAATAACCACGCGAGAGGCTCCATAGCCTCGAGAAGGCAAATTAGCACCGGCCGGAGGGCCGCACGACTCGCGCCGGGCCCCGCCCCCACCACAGAGGGCCGGGCCAGAGAGGAGTCCGCCGTACGGCCCCACAGCCAGCAAGAACACCGCAGGTGAGCCCAGGAGGACCCTAGGGCTCTAGGTTAAGCCCCTGGGGGCCGGGGGCCACCCTTGAGGAGGGATCACGGAGGGAGGGGGCCTTTAATGACTTTGGATTATAGGCCAGGCACATCCTATGACCCTAGCCTCCCCGGGGAGATAAAGACGTTCCCCTCTTTTTGGAAGCCCCCAGCTGCTGGACATGTTGAGGGGTTCCCTGTAGGATTCCCTCCCGCCTAGTGTATCATAGGCTGTATAGAGTACCTAGGCCTACTGTATATATGTTGATGTATAAACCGTGTTGCGCCTGTTCTAGGCCCTAGTTGGTAAAGAGCACCCGAATGAGCAGTGGTGCTGTGATTTTAATGCGGCCTTTTAGTGGCCAGAATTGTGAAGGGTCTTTTTAAATGAACGCGCACTAGTTACCCGAATGTATAATTTGAATAATTGAATGCCATCTTGATTAAGATAAAGGAACCTGATTGTTACTTATCTAAGCCTGGTGTGGTGTCCGGTTATTGCTTCGCATTTCTGAGTTAAAGTGAGAGTGTGCTGCACAACTGCCTTACACATTGCCTTCGCGTGCCTTTCCCCGCTTTGCGCCATGCTACCGTAACGGACTCGGTAACCCCGTTTCCAACATTGGTGTTCAGCGGTGGGATAAGGACTGGTATTTGTGCAGCACCCTACAGTGACTCAGTGTGCGCCGCAATTGGACACCTAGGAAGATAATAAGTAGGAGGAATTCTATTGTAAATTGCCGGTTGTATTAGTCCTGTGTTAGACCTGCTGCCTTCCATTTAGGACCCCTTCCTTAAGTTGTCTGGGACCCCACCTAGGAGGATGGAGTTTGAGCTAGCCGACCTAGAGAGGTACACGGTGAGCCAGCTCAAGGAGTTCTGCCTAGAGAGGGGGTGGCCGTCAAGCGAGGTGCCAGGAAGGAGGTACTTCAGAAGGCTTTGAGGGCATGGGTCATGGCCCACCCGGAGGGAAGAGGGGAGGAGGAGCAGAGGGAGACAGACGACCCAGGAGAACTGAGCCTACTGAACATTGACGTCAGCGAGAATGTGTTGCCAGGAAGTTTGGCCTCACCCCTGAGAAGTACCGCCAAAAGTTTCGCAACAGCCACAAGCTCACCACACAAAACTGGGTAGATTTTTATGATTATGCCCGGAAGGCATTAGAGGGTTGGGTGCGTGGCAGCGAGGTTGACAATTACACTGGGCTGTACGACCTGTTTTTAAGAGAGCACCTCCTCGAGAAATGTTTTCCGGAGCTGCGCCAGTACTTGGTGGACCGCAAGCTGACCAACCCAAGGGAGCTTGCAGAGGAGGCAGACACGTGGGTCAGCACTCGGGTGTCCCACAAGGGAGCCGGGGCGGATCCCCGAAGGGTGGACAGGTGTTCCCCCAGAAGAAAGAGGGGGAGATAAAGAGGGAGTTCTTTAAAGGTCCCCAAAATAGACCGCCTGGGAGAGGGGTAGGTTTCCCATCCCAATCTGGATACCAGAAACCCACTTACCCTGACAGGAGTCAGCAGCCCAGAACTGTCCGGTGCTACGAGTGCGGGGAGGTTGGACACTACAAGGGGGATGCCCAGTGTCGCAAGAGAGCCCCAGCCCCCACAGGAGGTAAGACCCCCGGGGTGGCCAGTGTAGCGCTTGGGGAGGAGTTGTCCCTAGGTAGGGGAGGTGAGTGGACAGGCTTGACCTTAGTTTCCCTGGGGGATAGGGAGATCATCCCAAGGGTGCAGGTACCCGAGAACACTGCCAAGTATCGGCAGAGGGTCCTGGTGAACGGGGAGGAGGTGGAGGCTCTGAGGGACACAGGTGCCAGTATGACAATGGTGAAACGTCAGCTGGTGTCCCCAGAGCAGGTGATTCCTGAGGAGTTCCACCCGGTTGTGATGGCAGATAATAGCCTGGGTCATTACCCCGTGGCCCAAGTTCCCTTTGAGTGGGGAGGAGTGTCAGGTCTGATGAAGGTTGCGGTGAGCCCTGCCATGCCAGTTGACTGTCTGCTGGGCAACGATTTAGAACATACTGCCTGGAGAGAGGTAGAGTTCAATGCCCATGCTGAGATGTTGGGGTTACCAGGATGGACTTGCGTTATCACGCGGTCCATGGCTGCCCGACAAGGAACTCAGCCCGGGTTGGAGCCTGAAAGAAGGGCCCAGCCCACTGCTGGACGTGGAGATGTCCGCGAGGAAACACCCGGTGAGATGGATGGGGAGCCCGCGGAGGTGACCCCGGAGTCCGCTGAGGTGGTTGGTTTTCCCGTGGGGGACCTGCCGACCCCTGCAGAGTGGCAGGTGGAAGGAGGGCCTACCCAGGAAGAATTTTGCCGGGCACAGAGGGAGTGCCCTACGCTTGTTGGCATACGGCAACAGGCCGACGCCCAAGCAGCTGGAACAGAGACTGGTAATTACCATGTCTACTGGGAGGATGGTCTCCTCTACAGTGAGCCTAAGGCTCCGGTGCATGGGTCCTCAAGGGCCGTGGTGGTCCCCCAATGCCACCGAGCCTTTCTGCTAGAGTTGGCGCATGAGATACCACTAGCAGGACACCTGGGCCAGGACAAGACGTTTGCGCGCTTGGTCCCACATTTTTACTGGCCCAGGATGCGCGTCACTTCTGACACTTATTGCAAGACCTGCACCACTTGCCAAGCAAGCGGCAAGACAGGGACTAAGGTGAAGGTCCCTCTAGAACCTCTCCCAGTGGTCGATACCCCTTTTGAGCGAGTGGGGATTGACATTGTCGGGCCGTTGGATCCGCCGACTTCAGCTGGGCATAGGTTCATTTTGGTGCTAGTAGACCACACCACCCGGTACCCAGAGGCAATCCCTCTGAGGACCATCACAGCACCGGTGGTGGCGCGGGCCCTCATGGGGATTTTTACCCGAGTGGGATTCCCCAAGGTCGTGGTGTCAGATAGGGGCACGAATTTCATGTCGGCCTACATGCAGGCCATGTGGAAGGAGTGTGGGGTGACCTACCGGTTCTCCACTCCTTACCACCCCCAGACGAACGGGCTCGTGGAGCGTTTCAACAAAACCTTGAAGGGGATGATCAGGAGCCTACCCGAGGACTTGAGAAGAAAGTGGGACGTCCTCTTACCCTGTCTGCTCTTCTCCTACCGAGAGGTGCCGCAGAAGGGGGTCGGTTTCAGCCCCTTTGAGCTGCTCTATGGCCACCCCGTTCGGGGGCCCTCAATCTTGTCAAAGAGGGGTGGGAGAAGTCTTCCTCGAAGCTTCCCGTGATGTGGTCAGCTATATGCTGGCGTTCCGCAGCCAAGTGGCCAAGCTGTGGAAGGAGGCCTCGGACAACTTAGAGGCGAGTCAGGCCGTCATGAAGCAATGGTATGACCGGAACGCGCGGACGGTAGAGTTAGACGCTGGACAGAAGGTGTGGGTCATGGAGCCAGGAGAGCTTAGCGCCCTCCAGGACCGGTGGACTGGGCCGTTTGAGATCTTGGAAAGGAAAGGCCAGACCACGTATGTCGTCGACATGAAGACCCCCGTCAACCCCACAGGGTGCTCCACGTCAACCGCCTGAAGCCACACCAGGAGCGTTCCGAGCTCACTCTCTTGATGATAACGGATGGGAGTGAGGAGGAAGAGAGTGAGCCTCTGCCAGACCTTCTGGCGGTCCATGAGAAGGATGGTTCGGTAGAGGGAGTAGTCCTCGCCCCATCCTTGACCCCAGAGCAACAGAGGGACTGCCGCCAGGTCTTGGGGCAGTACGCCTCGTTGTTTTCCCTCACGCCTGGAATCACGCACCTGTGTACCCATGATGTGGACACAGGGGACAGTCCGCCAGTGAAGAACAAGTCTTACCGGCTGTCCGATAAGGTCAAGGCTAGTATCCAGAGTGAGGTGGTAAAGATGCTAGAACTGGGGGTGATTGAGCCTTCCAGTAGCCCTTGGGCTAGTCCGGTAGTGTTGGTGCCGAAAGCGGCCCCCCGGGCACCACACCAGAACTTCGGTTCTGTGTGGATTATCGTGGACTCAACTCGGTCACCAAGACCGACGCTCACCCGATCCCTCGGGCGGATGAGCTCATTGACCGGCTGGGAGCAGCCCGGTATTTGAGTACCATTGATTTAACATCAGGATATTGGCAGATCGCCATGGCGGAAGGAGCAAGGGAGAAGACTGCGTTCTCCACCCCCGAGGGCCACTTTCAATGCCAGGTGATGCCCTTCGGGTTGAAAAATGCTCCCGCCACTTTCCAGCGGTTGGTGAACCAGGTGCTGTCTGGCCTAGAGGCCTTCTCTGCTGCCTACCTGGATGACATAGCTGTCTTCAGTAGCAGCTGGGAGGACCATCTGCAGCATCTCCAGGAGGTGCTGCAGGCTTTGCAAAGGGCTGGTCTAACCATCAAGGCCAGCAAGTGCCAGATTGGACAGGGATCTGTCGTGTACCTGGGACATCTGGTGGGCGGAGGTAAGGTGCAACCCCTCCAAGCCAAGATTGAGACCATCATGGCCTGGGAGCCCCCAAGACCCAAACAGAGGTCCGAGCTTTTCTCGGCCTCACGGGATACTACCGCTGGTTCGTCAAGGGATATGGAACCATCGTGGGCCCATTGACGGAATTGACTTCCAAGAAACAGCCACGCAGAGTAATCTGGACGGCTGCCTGCCAAGATGCCTTTGAGACTCTTAAACGTGCCATGTGCACCGCACCGGTGCTCCGGACCCCCGACTTCGGCCGGGAATTTATCGTGCAGACAGACGCTTCTGAGCATGGCATAGGAGCTGTGCTCTCGCAGCTGAATGACGATGGCCAAGACCAGCCAGTGGCCTTTATCTCCCGACGACTACTCCCCGGGAACAGCGGTGGAGTACCATCGAGCGGGAAGCCTTTGCTGTGGTTTGGGCGGTGAAGAAGTTGAGGCCATACCTTTTTGGTTGTCACTTCTTGGTCCAGACCGACCACAGACCCCTTCGCTGGCTCATGCAGATGAGAGGCGAAAACCCCAAATTGTTGAGGTGGTCCATTTCCCTCCAGGGGATGGACTTTCGGGTGGAACATCGACCCGGTGTAGACCACGCCAACGCTGACGGTCTCTCCCGGTTTTCCGCCTTAGTGAAGAGAACTCCCTAGAGGTTGGGAAGCTCTCCCCTCTTTCGGCTGGGGGGACGTGTGTTAGACCTGTCAGCCCTAGGGTGGTCTTACCCTGTTTTTTCCCTTTCTGCGCCTCATTTTTGCCACCATATTTTTACTGGACCTAGGTCTCCGGGCGCCTTGCCACTGCTGGTCAGTGCTGAGGTGCAGGTGCTCTCTCACCAAAGATGGCTGCCATAGGCCCCTGCTACTGCAGAGGGCCTTCCACACATACACGCTAGTAGCCAGAGTCAGGCTGGGACGAGGGATACAGTAGCCATCCCGTCCCCGCCTCTGGGCCCCATAGCTAGGTAGGTGGAAGGTTCCAGAACCTTCCGGGCTGTGGGAGGAGTTACACTTTGCCGCCTTTAGGAGGGTCACCTGACCTAGGGGTATAAGAGGCTTTGGAGGGAAAACCTTTAGTTAGTTAGGTTGAGGCACCGCTGAACCTGGGAGAACCTGCGCTGGAGTACAGACTTTAGGGCCTAGGGGGGAGACCTACACTACTGCCGCTGACAGGGTCAAGGCCCTGCTGCCGTAAGATAGATGAGGAACACCCACCACCCACTGATCTTGCCCAGTGTGAGGGGACCCAGGGAACCATCGCCAGCGTGCCAGGAGGAACATCCAACCCTCCAAGAATCACCAACTCACAAACCCCCCCCCCTGTTCATCAAAAGACTTTGCTGAATCCATGACCGGCAGGACCTGAAGTGAAAACCATTGAGAGGGGATCAGGAGGCGAAGCGCTGCGTCCTAAGCGCTAGGCCTCCACCCCTATCTACCTATACAGACAGCTGGACTGTCCCCCTAGAACCATCCCTTCACAGCCTGAGCATAAGGCTGTCAGCGCGCCTGCGCTGCAACCCCAAGTGCGGAGAGAACTTGACCCCCCTCGGTCACTGACCTGGTGACCGGATCACCGCCGCGGCCGCCGCCGCTGGAAGAAGGGAACTGAGGCCGGGGGATCTCTCCCTATTCATAGTAGTGGTGAGGGGCGCCGTCCGCGCCCTCACCGAAATCACCACAAGTCACCGCCGGGCCCGAGACCCCTGCCGCTGCCAGCGCGGCCAAGAATACCGCCGCCGCAGCCCCGTGGGCCGCGTGAAGTGAATTGAGGCCTGCTGCGGCCTCCCGGCCCGTGGACGCTGTCGCCGAGGGGCCGGGGACGCTGACCGCGTCACAGGTCGCGCCCCGAAAAGGCCGCGACGGGATTGGCCCGCCAAAGCCAATCGCCGGAGAAGAGGGCGTCGCCTGGCAACCACCAGAAGCCGCGACGTGATTGGCCCAGCAGAGCCGAACATCGACGTCAGAGGGGCTCCACTGTCATCGGGAGCCCCGGAGGAAGAGAAGGCCGCGACGCGATTGGCTCAGCCGGAGCCAATCGGGAGGGCGTCCCCGGGGCTCCACTGCCAACGGGAGCCCCGCGAAGAATCGCCGCCGTGCCCGGATTGGGCGCCGTGAAGAGCCCGCCTCCGCCCAGCACGCCGGGGAGGTAAGGAAGGACCTCCTCACCTCTCGGGACGCCGGAGCCGACTGGCAGGACCGCCGGCTCCCGCACCAAGTCCCCACTCACTCCCTGGACTCCACGGGGGCCGGAGGAGGAGCATACCGGCCCCCAACGAAGGAAATAACCACGCGAGAGGCTCCATAGCCTCGAGAAGGCAAATTAGCACCGGCCGGAGGGCCGCACGACTCGCGCCGGGCCCCGCCCCCACCACAGAGGGCCGGGCCAGAGAGGAGTCCGCCGTGCGGCCCCACAGCCAGCAAGAACACCGCAGGTGAGCCCAGGAGGCCCCTAGGGCTCTAGGTTAAGCCCCTGGGGGCCGGGGGCCACCCTTGAGGAGGGATCACGGAGGGAGGGGGCCTTTAATGACTTTGGATTATAGGCCAGGCACATCCTATGACCCTAGCCTCCCCGGGAGATAAAGACGTTCCCCTCTTTTTGGAAGCCCCCAGCTGCTGGACATGTTGAGGGGTTCCCTGTAGGATTCCCTCCCGCCTAGTGTATCATAGGCTGTATAGAGTACCTAGGCCTACTGTATATATGTTGATGTATAAACCGTGTTGCGCCTGTTCTAGGCCCTAGTTGGTAAAGAGCACCCGAATGAGCAGTGGTGCTGTGATTTTAATGCGGCCTTTTAGTGGCCAGAATTGTGAAGGGTCTTTTTAAATGAACGCGCACTAGTTACCCGAATGTATAATTTGAATAATTGAATGCCATCTTGATTAAGATAAAGGAACCTGATTGTTACTTATCTAAGCCTGGTGTGGTGTCCGGTTATTGCTTCGCATTTCTGAGTTAAAGTGAGAGTGTGCTGCACAACTGCCTTACACATTGCCTTCGCGTGCCTTTCCCCGCTTTGCGCCATGCTACCGTAACGGACTCGGTAACCCCATTTCCAACACAGTCTCTATGAAGGATCTGTCTTAGAGGAACTGGAACCTGATCAGGTTGTGTTCTTAGGGACAGGGGGCCTTTCTAGGGCAGACTTGAGTTTGGAGCAGAAAACCTGCCCTTCTCTTGAACCCCTCAGACAGCAAGTTGCTGCTGAGGCTGCTGGGAGTGTCAGTGGATCCCACAGGATCTATTGGGATGAGGGACTCCTGTACTTAGAGGGTAGAGACCCCAAGCCTGGTGCTACCAGGAGGTTGGTCATACCTCTGAAGTTCAGGGGCTTCCTACTCACCTCGGCACATGACTTTCCCTTAGCAGCACACCTAGGCCAAAGTAAGACTTGGGACGGGCTTGTCCCTCACTTTCACTGGCCTCACATGTCAGAGGACACAAAGGAGTCTTGTCCCACCTGTCAAGCCAGTGGTAAGCCAGGTGGTACCACAAAGGCCCTCCTCATACCACTACCAGTGGTAGGGGTTCCCTTTGAGAGGGTTGGGATTGATATCATTGGTCCCATGCACCCTCCTACAGCATCTGAACACAGTTATATACTGGTGGTGGCGGACCATGCCACTAGGTATCCAGAGGCCATACCCCTTAGAACCACCACAGCTCCTGTGGTGGCCAGGGCCCTACTGGAAATCTTTTCCAGAGTGGGTTTCCCTAAGGAGGTCTTAACTGACAGAGGTACCAACTTCATGTCAAGTTACATTACTGCTATATGGAAGGAGTGTGGAGTGAACTACAAGTTCAGCACACCCTATCACCCACAATGCAATGGGTTGGTTGGAAGGTTCAACAAAACCCTCAAGGGCATGATCATGGGCCTCCCATACAAGCTTAGGCGAAGATGGAATGTCCTGTTGCCCTGCCTTCTCTTTGCCTACAGAGAGGTCCCACAGAAGGGGGTTGGCTACAGCCCTTTTGAACTTCTGTTTGGGCATCCAGTTAGGGGTCCCTTGTGTTTGGTGAAGGAGGGATGGGAGTTACCTCTCAAACCTCATAAACAAGACATAGTGGACTATGTACTTGGTCTCCGCTCCAGGATGGCTGAGTACATGAAGAAGGCCAGTAAAAACCTTGAGGCAAGTCAAGAATTGCAAAAAGCTTGCCATGACCAAAAGGCTGTCTTGACTGTTTATCAGCCAGGGCAGAAGGTTTGGGTGCTGGAGCCTGTGGCCCCAGCAGCTCTCCAAGACATGTAGAGTAGACCCCATACCATCCTTGAGCAGAAGGGAGAGGTCACCTACTTGGTGGACCTTGGTACTCCTAGGATCCCCCATAGGGTGCTCCATGTGAACAGGCACAAGCCATACATTGACAGGGCTGACATGGGCTTGCTCATGGCAACTGATGAGGGACAGGAGGAAGAGAGTGACCCTCTCCCTGATCTCCTGTCTCAGGACCCTGATGATGGGCCAGTTGATGGTGTAGCTTTGGCAGGCTGCCTCACTGACCAGCAACAGATTGATTGCAGGAAGGTCCTCAATCAATACAGACACATGTTCTCTCTGACTCCTAGTCAGACCACCTGGTGTACCCATGAAGTGGACACAGGAGAGAGTCTACCTGTTAAAAATAAGATTTACAGGCAGCCTGATCATGTCAGAGACTGCATCAGGACTGAGGTCCAAAAGATGGTAGAGTTGGGAGTAATGAGCTCTCACATAGCCCTTGGGCTAGTCCAGTGGTCTTGGTATTAAAACCTCACACCCAGGGTGGTAAAAGAGAGATGAGGCTTTATGTTGACTACAGGGGACTCAATGCAGTCACTAGGACTGATGCTCACCCAATTCCTAGGGCAGATGAGCTTATTGACACTTTGGCCTCAGCCAAGTTCTTGAGCACATTTGACCTCACAGCTGGCTGTTGGCTAGCTTAGGATGCCAAACCAAAAACAACATTTTCAACCCCCAGTGGGCATTATCAATTTATTGTGATGCCCTTTGGTTTGAAGAATGCACCTGCCACATTCCAAAGGCTGGTGAATAAAGTCCTTACAGGCCTGGAAGCCTATAGTGCAGCATATCTTGATGATATAGCTGTCTTTAGCTCCACCTGGGAGGATCACCTGGCCCACCTAAAGAATGTTTTGGAAGCTCTGCAGAAAGCTGGCCTCACTATCAAGGCTACTAAGTGCCAGATAGGGCAGAGCAAGGTTGTATACGTGGGCCACCTTGTGGGTGGAGGCCAGGTTCAACCATTACAGAGCAAAATCCAAACCATCATGGTCTGGGTTGCTCCAACTACCCAGACTCAGGTCAGCGCTTTCTTGAGCCTGACTGGGTACTACAGAAGATTTGTGAAAGGGTATGGGTCTATAGTGACTCCCTTAAATGATCTTACATCAAAAAGAATGCCCAAGAAGGTTCAGTGGACAGTTAGCTGTCAGAAGGCGTTTGATGATCTCAAGCAGGCCATGTGCACTGCTCCTATTCAGCAGAGTCCTGACTACTCCAAGCAATTTATTGTCCAAACAGATGCATATAAGTTGGGGGTAGGGGCTGTGTTGTCACAACTTAATGCAGAGGGTCAGGATCAATCAGTAGCTTTTATCAGCAGAATGTTGACCCCCAGAGAGAAACATTGGTCAGCAATAGAGAGGGAAGCCTTTGCTGTGGTCTGGGTCCTGAAGAAGTTGAGGCCATACCTGTTTGGCACTCACTTCATTGTTCAGACAGACCATAAGCCCCTCCTATGGCTAAAAGAGATGAAGGGTGAAAACCCTAAACTTTTGAGGTGGTCCATTTCCCTACAGGGGATGGACTATACAGTGGAACATAGACCTGGGAGTAACCATGCCAATGCAGATGGACTCTCCAGATATTTCCACTTAGAAAATGAAGACTCAACTGGGCAGGGTTAGTCTCATCTCCTTACGTTTGAGGGGAGGTGTGTAGGAAAGTAGGATCTGCTTCTTATGGTTACCCCCACTTTTTGCTTCATGTTATACTGTTTTTGACTAGTCTGACTAGGATCCTGCTAATCAGGACCCCAGTCTATCTGCTTTCTCCCTAAACTGTTATGTTATGTACTTAGGTATACTCCAGATGGATACCGGGGTACCCTTATCAGTCCCTAGTATATGGTACCCATGTACCCAGGGCATAGGTACCCCAGAGGCCTTCCATGGGCTGAAGCATGTATTATGCCACCCATGAGAGGTCATGCAAAATGGAACTACAGGCCTGCCATTGCAGCCTGTGTTAGGTGGTGCATGCACCACTTACTTAAGATATAGGTTTACTATATCTAAGGGTCACTACACTTAAAACCTATGTCACCCCTATAGCAGGCCTTGACAATCCTGAAGGCAGGTTGCTTGGTTCTAAGTGAGAGGGTGCCACTACATGAGCAGGACACCCCTGCAGCCTACGGAGTCCATTCTCCCGGGTTGTTAGTGCTGCAGCCGTTTACGACATATAAAGTGGCATTATGCGACCGCGTGATGACCAACTCTAAAACGACTAAAAGTAACCCTATCGTGTTTGTTGTCAAACATTGTGGAATAATACCCCACAACGGTAACCGGTGTGGGAGGTATGATTCTACCCCTCAGAAACAAGCTTCGCGAGGTCCCTGGTCTTCCCGGTACCAGCCTTCTAGTCCCGGGCAGCCCAAAATGGTTGCTGCCGACCAGAGACACATTTCTGCCCTCCTGCTGCTGAGCCAAGCTTGAGCAGGGGAAGGCAGAACAATAGGCATCCTGTCACAGGGAGGTGTAACCACCTCCCAGACAGGATTTAGTGTATTAGACCTGGGTGGGTGTGCTTGCCAGCGACCGAAAGTCTGCATGAGGGGCACATTTGGTGTCCCTGTGCATAGTCCAGTTCAAACCAGTCCTGGGAGCCATTGGCTCCTGCTCTGGCGCGAAACTGGACAAAGGACATGGGAGTAAACTCCCCACTGTCCAGACCCTCCCCTGGGAGCTTCCCCTAAATCTGTCCAACCCTCTCCCGTGGGTATAAAATGGCTTACCTGGCTGTAGGACCCTACATTCGATGTGGACAAGATTCTGATCAAGAAACCACTGACCTACGACCGTCTGGACACTCTGGACTTTGCTGGTTTTTTTTTTAGCCCGACTTCGTCTCCCTCTCAGTCCAAAGCATCGTCTGTGCCCGTGCTCCATACAGGCTCCGTGTAGGACCTGTGGAGCATCAAGGACAGCTGTAGATATCTCCCTTGGAGTGAAGGAGTCACTCCCCCGCAACTGCAGGTACCACATCTCAACTGACCGGTCTGCTGCTCCTGAGCTCCTACGGACTCCGAAGGCTCCAGCTGCACAGGAGGCGAGCTGCCCTCTTACCAAGTTCAAGGTCAGAATCCCTCATGGGGGCTGCAATACCCGTACCCCCGTAGTTTTGCAAGTGCATATGCTTGTTGGCGTTTCCAAAACAAGTGCACTGGGCTCCGAATAGCCCCAACCTCTGGCACCATTTCCACCAAAGAACTCCGGCCTCCTTGCACCGAGTGCTCCGTTGGCTGTTGCTTTGTGAAACTGCTCGAGGTCCCCTCGCGACTCCTGTGCCTCCGGCCTGTGGGTCCTCTTGAGGGTCAACACTGCTTTTCCTGGACTCCCCTGGTTGTTCCAGGCCTGCCCTGACTCTCCTGTGTTTGGTGAGTCTCCTGGACCTTGCTGGTCCGAACCGTAACCTTCCTCGACCTTCTGCGTGGGTTGCCATTGACAAGGCTTGTTGGTGCTCCAGCCGGACACCGACCCCTCAGTACTCGACATCCTTTGTGGGACAGCTCGTATCTGGCTCCTGGTCATCCTCCACGTCTCCTGGTCCCGGTGGCTGCAGAGTCAAGAACCCCCTCAACGCACCTGAAGCACCTGACATCGATGGGCATTCGTCTACCGAGCCCCTGGTCACTCCTGAGTGACCCAAACTCTGTCCCCTCTGCTTTCAGGTACTCTTCACCAAGAATCCACCTTTGGATCCTTCTTTCCAGTAGTGGCTCTTCTTCAAAGTCCTCCATAGAAATCGATGGCGGTTTCCGACGCCACTTCAGACCTATGCACCCGGCTTCCCTGGAATAGGTAACTCTGGTACTACGGTATCCACGGGTGGGGTGGCTCTCCAACCTCCTAACTTCCACGGGGTTTCTTCGAAGTCCACTTAGAAGAGTCCTTAAACTTTAAAACTTCAACTGCGACTCTCCCATAGAATTGTATGTAGTACGCGGTCGTGTTCCCACACAGCACCCGTCCTCCGTGGGGTCCCTACTTACTCACCTTGGGTGGTTCCTTGGGGTCCCAGCAATTCTACACCCTCTAAGACAGTCTTGACTCAAGTCGTGGTTCTTATACCACTATTTTAGTATATGATTTGGTCTCCCCTGGAGCCCACTGTGTATTAGAGCTATTTACTATTGTTTCTGTGCTACAGTATTGTGTGCTTTGTGAGTATCCTCGTGTAGAGGGTACTGTGTCTTACTTAAAGAGTGTTATATCAATAAATACATATTTTTATAACTTCTGTGTGGTTCTCCTTTCATTTAACCAATACTATAAGGTTGCATTCTGGTAAAACAAGCTGCTTAACATTCCTTCAAGACTAAGCCTGAAGGCTGCTCTCAATAGCTACCACTTGGATAGCTTTCTAAGGTTATCTTTGACCTCTTAAATCACCATAAGGGTTGCTTGGACTGGTACAGGGTGCCCACTTTAATTAGTGGACAGCATATACCAGGCCAACTTCTCACAGTATCCTTCTTAATACTGCTGACAGTGCCATTCGAAATACCCCTGGATATACCTCCATGCAGTCTGCAACCTTTGCCTCTCTCCATAGCATGATGAGGCCACCTGCTCCATCTGTCTCACCTTCTGCTCCCCAAAAACATATCCTGCAGTACTGACGCAACTGATGATATGCTCGATGGACCATGGCATATCGGCAAGGAGATGACATCCAAACTCTTCAGGGATTGCTACTAGAGCCCATACCCTCGGGTGAGAAGGCCCTTGACTTCAGTCCGAGCCGAGTTTCCATTCACAGTCTGATGCGGAGGAACCTCAGGAGGCACAACCATGGAAAACATTGACCGTGAGTACGATATCCCTCCCTCCACCACCTCCCCTTCATCTAACTTAGACCAAGTACCACCCATGGGGGGGTAGGGCATCGAGCCTAGAAGCCCAGCATCAGGCTTCCATCCTTCCACTGCCTGAAGGCCTTGGTCAGCCCAATAACAGGCCTAAGAGTCGACTTCGAGTCAGCCTTCACTGCTAACACTTTCAATGCCATTGGCTACGTTGGTTCTGATACCAAAAGCGCCCTCGAAGCCCACCTTGGCACTGAAGACTCCATTGGTGGCAAAAATGTCTTCAGCACCAGCGAGCCACAAACCACCTTTGGCGCCGAAGTGCCTGGACCTCAAAGCCCCATCCAAGGACCAGAAGCAACCCACCCCGCAACATCTACAGGAGAAGCTCGACGCCTTGCAGAACCAGATCCTCATTCAGTGCTTAATTTGAGCCGGTGCTTTCCGGTGCTAAGCACCGGCACTTAATTGATTTCCGGTGCTCGCCACCGGCACCCAATTGTCAACACCATACATAGAACAGTCTACCACATGGTGGCGCTGCTGATCTAATTTAGAGATGAGCAGAACAACGGTTGTTTAGGAATACAATATACATTAAAATTGCTAACATCTGCCTCCCCAGCCATTCTTTAGCTTTGGGGACCTGGAATAATATGAACAGTCGCATTTACATGCGAGAGAGATGGTTAGTAGTTGTTTTGGCAGCGATGACAAGGGCGATGGCAAGCTGCAGTGGCCTCCTGGTCAGAGCCCTGGCACTTAATATTTTACAAATTAAGCACTGACCTCATTCACCCGCAGACCACCAAGATCATCACTCAACCCCCTCCAAAGGTTCAGTGAGTCACAAGAGGAAGCTGACTCTTGAGGAGGCTCTTGCCTTGGAGCCTGTACCACTGTCAAGACCAACAAGCACCAGGACTGGGGCACTGGTCATTTTCCTCCTAGACCCTTTCCTCTTCCACATCCCTCTCGACCTCCCCCTCCATCCTCTCCCCCTCCTCCTCTTCCAGCTTCACCTCATCCACAGGTAGCCCCTCAGCATTATTCCTCAGAGGATTCCCCACTTCCCACCTACGCATTGGATCCTATGAGGCCCTATTTGACCCTGAGTCTCTGAATGACCCATGGATGACTCACCCTGAGACACTGCCCATGCCTTTAGCCCACCAAACTATCGCCCCCAGATGACACCATCCTCTACCAATAGGTTCTCCATCAGGCTGCCACCTTTCATAAGGTGGAGTTGCTTAAAGTACAGGAGAATTAGGACTTTGTTGAGGAGACGCTGATTACCACCCTGCACTCACTGCAGTTCCTTCCTATGCTGAAGGGAATGTTGAAAACCGCTCCTTACACATTCAAGGAGCAGATGAAGGCAAAGGTAGTCACCCCCAGGGACGACAAAATGTATGAACCCTTCCCTTCAAACCTGCTATACATCCGGGGCAAACTCCCACAGGACTACCTAGTGGTCCATATGATGCCCAAGCATGCCAAAACTCAGGGCACTGTCGACGTTCCTTCTCCATATAAAGAGGGAAGGAAGTTCTATGTGGCCGGTAGGCAGGTTGCCGCCCAATCAGTGACTCACTGATTCATTGCTAACTCATTCGGACCGCTCTCCAGGTATCATTGGGCCCAACATCTCCAGCCTCCAACATCTTCCAGATCAATACAAGAAATGCGGCAGTGAGCTTGTTTCAGAGGGGAAGATTAGTTTAAACACCCCCATACCATGTGCCCTGGATGCCACTGCTACTGCAGCACAGGACATCAACTCCAGCATCTTTGTGCAGAGCCATACCTCACTGCATGTCTCTGGATTTAAGTTTGAATTGAAACAGCATCCAATTAAGCTGCCCTTGTAGGGGGGGGGGCACCTCTTCGAACCGCAGGTAGATCAGATGCTGGAAAAGATAGAAAAGGACACGGATACAGCAAAGGCCATGAAGGCTATCTACACAATTTGTCTGTGGGGTTCCTTTTGGAGGTCCCAGTATAGAGGGGAGTTCAAAGTCACGTCCCCAGAGTCTACCTCCTACTACAGGCCATGGCACAACAGATCCCAAAAACAGAGTTTTTCCACAGGAGGGGTAACAACTTCTGGAGCAAAGGAAAGGGTGGTGTGGCTAAGGGAACTGCCCCTTCCAAGTAGTGTCTCTCTCTCTCTCTCTTTCCGCCATCACAATTCTCCTGTTCAGAAAAGAGTGCAGGGGTTTCTCTCATGGTGGGAAGAAACCACTTCCGATAAGTGGATTCTCTCCATCATGGGGCGGGTTTACTGTTTAGAACTCACTGCAGCCCCACCGATTATTCCTCTCCCCAATCACACCCTCTCTCCCAAACATCAGTGCTGCACAAGTAGAAGCAATAAATTCGCAAGGGGGCAAAACAGCCTCTGCCACCACACCAGCTTAGCAAAGGGGTATATTCCTCGTACTCCCTAACTCCCAAAAATGACAAGACACTCAGGCCCATACTTGACATCAGTCTCCTCAACAAATAAATCCTGTCAGAGCACTTCCACATGGCCACACTCCAAGATATCATCCCTCTCCTACAACAAGGTGACTTCATGAGGTCACTTGACCCGAAGGACTCCTACTTTCCCATTACGATCCAGCCTGCTCACCTCCGGTTTGTGGTAAGTGCCCAGCATTTTAAGTTCAAGGTGCTGCCCTTTGGGTCACCATGGTTGCCACTCATCTTAGGAGGACCTTTGGAAGACTGGTGGATCAAGAGCGCAAAGAACAACCATAGACCTCTTGCACGTTCTAGGGTTTACCATCAACACACTGCAGTCCTACCTCAGCCTCTTCAATTACAACCATTCCTGCGAGCAGTTCTCAATTCAGTCCCTGGGAAATAATACACCAGCCAAGCAGGGATCCTACCTTTCCAGCCGATACTGCCCCTTTTTCAGCCATATTGCCAAATAATGGTTAGGACGATCATGCGGCTCCTTGACATGATGGCCTCCTGTATAACCATCGTTCCCCATGTGAGACTATACAAGGGCCCACTGCAAGGGTGCCTGGCTGCACAATGGTCACAAGCAGAGGGTCACAGGGAAGATCTGGTGTTGATTCGGGCCAGCACCCATCGCTCTCTGCAGTGGTGGAACAGCAACAATCTGTTGCAGGATCAGCCCTTTCTCGACCCAGTTCCGCAAGTGACCATCACAACGGACCCTTCCTTCACCAGGTGGAGGGCACATTTACAGGATTTGAACATTCAGGATATGTGGACAGTTCAAAAACCGAGGTTCCACATCAACTACTTGGAGATAATGCCCAGACAGTGACCTCTCAAAGCATTTTTCACCCACATTCAATTCAAGGTAGTACTCATCCACACAACCAACATGACAGCCATGTATTACCTCCAAAAACAAGGCAGCAACATTCACAACAGTTGTCAACATCAGCACAGGTCATTTTGCAGTGGACACTCCACCTCAGGGTCCATTTACTGGTGGAAGTGGGCAATGACTTTGCAAACCTGCTCAGCATGATGTGGCAACAAGGCCACGAGTGAGAACTCCCCCACGCAAGGTCAGGAACATTTGCCTACGCTTTTACACCTCTCCCAAGCCTTCAGTTCATATTTAAGATGCTTCATCAGTCATCCCTCACTCTCTACCTAGTCCTCCGACGTTGGCCATACAATCCTGGTTCACCACCCTTCTCGACCTGTCTCGACCTAGTGCCCTACAAGAAGCTGCCCAAGTGGCTAGACATTCTCACTCAGAACCAGAGCACAGTCAAGCATCCGAATCCCATGCAGCTCACTCTTGCGATTTGGCTTATGAAGACCTAGAACCTGGCTACCTCAATCTGCTTCCTGATTGTATGACCATCTTAAAGGAGGCCTGCAAACCCAGAACGGGAGCCTGCTACAGTGCTAAATGGAAATGATTTGTCCACTACTGCCTCCCTAAACACATTCACCCTCTCAAGCCAGCAGTACAAGATATAGTTTGCTGCCTGCTTCATCTGCAGACTTAAGGCTTTGCCTACACGTATCCGTTACAGCCTACCTTCAAAATAGGGAACACACTTCATTTTTCAAGGTTCCAGTCATCAAAGTCTTCATGGAAAGACTTAAATGAGTAATTCTACCCAGGGCACCCCCCGCCCCCTGTCTGGAACCTCAACATTGTTCTCACATGACTCATTGGCCCTCCTTTTGAACCCCTTAATTCGTGCCCCCTGCAGGTTTTGAACTGAAAGGTGTTTTTTTCTAGTGACAATGACCTCTCTCAGGTGTGTAAGTGAGCTTCAAGCTCTTACCCTCCAGGAACCTTTCTTTCAGGTGCACAATGATAGGGATAAATTCAAGATTTCTGCTTAAGGGGTATCTTCTTTCCACCTTAACCAAACTATTGAACTCCTGGTGTTCTTCCCACACAAGACTCCTTTACAGGAGGGCCCTTCACACACTAGATGTCAAGAGGGCCTTAATGTATTACGTTGATAGGACACGGCATTTCCCAAAACACAGCAGTTCTTTGTCTCATTCGCAAAACCAGACAAAGACCATACCCTCTCCAAAGCTAGCATAGCCAGGTGGCTGGTCAAATGTATTCAGACTTGTTATTCTAAAGCCAAGAGGCACTTGCCTGTCCCACCCAGGCACCACTCTGCTTGCAAGAAAAGGGGACTCTTGGCTTTCCTTGATAACATTCCCATAGCTGACGTATGTAAAGCAGCTACTTGGTCCACTCCACCATCCACACATATTCACTAAGCACTACTGTGTGGATGCCCTAGCTCACCAAGAAGCTAACATTGGCGAAGCTGTTACATACACATTTCCAGTCCTCTGCAACATCCTCAAGCTAGCCACTACTTATGGGAAAACTGCTTTACTGTCTATGCACAGCGTGTGTGTCTACAGCTTCACATGCAACAAGCAGAAAACGTTACTTACCCTAAAAACACCTGTTTATCACATGTAGTCCTCTAGATTCACCTGTGCCCACCCTTCCTCCCCAGAAACCTCAGGTTGTTGCAGATGCCTTTCCTTCTTACTCTTTACATGCTCATCTTCTTTTGTTTCTCTCTGGTCCATTCAGTCCTCACCCGCTGCACGAGAAAAAACAGTCTAACAATGGAGTAGATGCCAGTGTGCATTACCAGTAATAGGAGGAGTCGCTATAACTTGTGGCTCGAAAGACTTCTTCAAAGAGAAACAAGTTGCACACATCTGAGCCCAACACTAGTTGACAGGACTATGCACAGCATGTGAATCTACAGCACTACATGCCACAAACAGATATTTACAGGGTAAGTAACATTTTCCTTCTGGTGGTTAGTCATATTTTTCACTGACCCCCTTCATCCCCATTCTGTGATCTTGACTTCATGGTATCAATAAGGTTCCTTGATATATTCTGCATACTGTCACAGTCCTTCTACTGATGCTCTGTACATAAAGTCACAGAATGCTTTTTTATAAACTGGGATGCACCAATATATGGTTCCATATAGTCACTTCCCGAAGGTTGGATGAATCTAACATGGAACTCTATTGGTGCCACCTTTCGGTGAGCTGGAGCGTTTGCAAAAAGTTGCCTGATGTAGTCTGGTTCCTGGGGGAATCCAAAAGGTAACTTTTTCTTTGTTGTCTGTATAGACTACCTGTTCCATATTAAACACTGTCTTGCCAAAGAGCCAGCTATGGTTATAAGTGTTTTAATAATGTCTCTTTAGGAGAAGCTGTACTAGGGAGCATATTTGTATTTCTGTGCATTGAAGGTGCACCATTGCATACGGATGAGAATATGAAAGTGTTCTGGTATTTCTGACCCCTGCACATTCAGGGGTGCATATTTGCCTCACTTACTCACATGTTATCCTTGAGATATTTAAGGTAGCTTTTGGACATTACAAAGTCCTTCCACGTGGGGTAGCAGAAGTAGTGAGTTTGTGTTTTCCAAACCTAGAGGAACCTAGGGCTCTGGATACACTAAAAATCCAGATGATCAAGAAAAGAGAAATTACTTTGTCTTAGAAACGCAGGTCTGATGATGGCTACTGATATATAGTGTTCCACCTATTTTGTATTTTGTGTTTTCAAACCTCTGAAGTTCAAAATTTCACATCCTTCCAAGGTTAACTCAAACCATCTTCCTTCGAGATTCCATTATGAAGAAAGAATTTTGCACAAACGTCTTGTTTGATCGTATTTTTTCAGGAACAAAATTAGAAAAAAATAATGAATCCCAGAAATGTAAAAACATCTCCAGAGTAGTAGCTGCAAATAATTTACATTGAGATAGGATGTGAACATGTTTTGGTGGCCTATAATATGCTATTTTAATTTTGTTTATGCAGATAATCTGCTTGGCCGCTGATGAAGTCCAAAAGAGGTTAAAGTCTGAGGGTTGGTGGCACAAAAAGGTGTTGTTAACCAAGCGTTCTGTACTGAAAAGGGCATGTTTTTGAAGAAATATTGAATGTTACTCTTGCAACCCATTTGCTTTTGTTTTTAATATTTTCTGTGCAAACATCCCTGTTACAGTGTAATGTTTTTCGTAGGTGAATTTTGAAACAGCCAAATAAGCATGAACAAATCACTGTGGAAGAGAGAATTCTCCTATCCAATATAGTGTTAAGGAACTACTAATCTGAAATGCCTTGTACTCAATCAAACGATTTAGCCCACACCGTGGCCAAAGTAAAATCTGGGTCACCAGAAGATCCCTGTCCTCCTAGGGTGTTTAAAATGATTATCCCAGTGGTAGAACCAGAGGTGTTGCCCCTATTAAATCTTTCTTTGGCTACAGGAAAGGTACCACACAAATTTAAGGAAGCCATGGTGATCCCATTGCTGAAAAAAGCAGGGGCGGACATTAGGAATCTTAAAAATTTCCGACCCATCTCTAGACTTCCTTTTCTGACTAAAGTCCTCGAGCAACACGTACTTAGAGTTCTCTCATCCTTCGTGGAAGAACATCAGCTGCTACACACTCGGCAAGCTGGGTTCAGGGCTCATAACAGTACTGAGTTGGTGATGCTCTCAGTACTGGATGACTTGCGGCTTGCAGCTGACAAGAAGAATCCCTCAGCACTGATTCTATTAGATCTCTCAGCCGCATTTGACACGGTGAACCATGTGCAGCTGCTAGCCCGTGTCCGGCGGCTGGGAGTTACTGGGACGGTCCTCCAATGGATTACTTCTTTCCTGGAGGATCGGTCTCAAAAAGTCCAACTAGGAGAATGCACGTCTAGGCAGGGCATCTTACGATGGGGGGTCCCACAGGGCTCTGCTTTGTCCCCTCTGCTATTTAATATTTACCTTCAGCCTCTGGTAGAAGTACTGGCTACAGCGGACTGTCAGGTGTTTACGCCAATGACACCCAGTTAATTGTGCGAATTGATAACTCCCCCCAGGCACAGCTTAATGTTCAGAATATCCTCCGGTTCACTATGAATTGAATGACCTTGAACTCACTGAAGGTAAACCCTGACAAAATAGAAGTGCTTGCTCTTACCACAGGGGTCTCGCCCTGGTCCAGCCTATTTTGGCCTCAAGAGCTGGGCACCACCCCGATACCGGTGCCTGCCGTGAAGAGCCTGGGTATCAAGCTGGACACTGGATTAACCCTAAACAGCCAGGTGTCTGCTGTAGTGGGGAGCTGTATCGGTCTGATGCGGCAACTCCGGAAACTTGTGACCCTGTTGTCATTCTCCACCATGTGGGCCGTCGTGACGACATTAATCTTGTCACGCTTGGACTACGGCAACGCAGTTTACACTGGGCTTCCTGATAAACTTCTGGGGAAACTTCAGGTGGTTTTAAATGATGCGGCAAGGCTGATTTATAAATTGCCAAGAAGAGCACACGCCACCCCCCTGCTACAACAGCCACACTGGCTCCCTATCAAGCAAAGGATCAGGTTTAAGGGTCTGTGCATTGCTCATAAAGGACAGTACGGAGAGGCACCCAATTACATAAAAGACCGCCTGAGGCCTTATGTGCCTGGACGCCGTCTCCGGTCATCTGAGTCTAGCTTGTTGGTTTGCCCACGTTTCAATAGAGCTACCTTGGGGGGGCGGGCCTTCTCAGTCATCATCCCCCAGATCTGGAACAAGCTGCCAGACAGTATGCGCAAGGAAGCCATCTTACTCCCGTTCCGGAGGAAACTTAAGACCATTTTGTTAACTGAGGCGTTTGGATAAGTCTACCCTACTGTGTGCTGAGTACAGTTGGACTAAAGGATTCCCGACCTCTTGATCTAGGCTGTAGCGCTTAAAGACCTTCTGGTGATTTGGCGCTTTATAAATATAATTTAACATAAAATAACATAACAATGCTAACTGTTCTGTGACAGTGCAAACCAGATATGCTCCACTCTGCAGGATCTGAGATGAGAAATTAGCCATATTTTGGCAGTTTGGTTAATTAATTTTTCACAGAATCAAGTAATGTGCAACACTAGGTAGAGTGAAAATGTCCCACCTCTTTCTCTGCGATAAAGCTGTTGGGTGCACTGTGGCTCCTCTCTTCTTTTGCTTTTATTTTGGGATGCCCTAAAATCACCAGTAGACCAAATATGGCATGAATGTTTCTTGATCTTGCTTCATCATTGTTCAAAGAATTTATGCACATCGTACAGGAGGACAATGACGTCCTGGTTGAAAGACTTTGAAAAACATCCTACAGTTCCATCCCCATGCTCTAGGGGATGCTCAAGGCTGCGCCTGAGACCTTCAAGTAGCCGGTCAATGCTAGGGTCATCACACCAAGGGTCACCAAATAAATACAAACACTCGCCCGAAATCTGCGGCCACGTTCCACCGAACTCCCTTTTGGTCCACACTACGCAGAAACACCCCATTTCCCAAGCTACAGGGCATGCCCCACCTCCTGACAAGGAGAGTTAAGATTGATGCAGCAGGCAAGAGGGTGGGTATACAATCAGCTACACAAAGACAGATTACTAAATGTTGGTCCACTCACAGGATAGGACAGGGTGCATTGGGATTGTATGGGATGAGGTACTTCTCCGACATCTCTCTGAGAAGTACAGACAGCGGAGTCAAGAACAGGTTGCAGAAGGCAAAACCATCTCAAAAGCTACTATCTGCTCCATTTTTGATGCATTCAGCAATGTTACTACTATCATCCTGGTTAGGAGTCATGCCTGGCTCCGTGTCTCGTGCTTTAAGCCAAACGTAGAACAGCATTTTCTGAACCTACTGTTCAATGGTGCGCACCTGTTTGCACTGCGGATTCAGCCAAAACAATGGGCGCAACAACCAAATCAGAGCTGCACCGCTTAGCGACAATGTTCAAATATCATATAAGTGGTGGATTTATGTAAAGCCACGAAGCCGTTGTACGCAAATCAATTTTTTCTTCTTTCTTTATTGATATATGGCCAGGACCGGAACTGCCGGTATTTTCGCCAAGCTCTGGATATGTGCTAGGGAGTGATATTTGTACCCTTACCAACATACCTCTGTGGCTATCATACCACATGTTTTCCGGTTCTTGTGCGTTTTCAGATAAGCATGATGCAAGGGTGTGATTGCCACCCATACCAAACTATAATATTGCTCAAAGTTACTATAGTATCTACTCATTTCCAAATTTGTCATACAGATTGAATATTGCCCTGAAGAAGTCCTGTGTGTAGGACGAAACGCGTTGGCTGTTTGTCTTTTAAAGAATATATCAATAAAGAAAGAAGAAAAAATTGATTTGCGTACAACGGCTTTGTGGCTTTACATAAATCCACCACTTATATGATATTTGAACATTGTCGCTAAGCGGTGCAGCTCTGATTTGGTTGTTTCATTCTGTTGCCCCTGGTTTTTGGGGAGTGCCTTTGGACAGGGGGCACTTTTGGAGATTTGCACGCAGGATTTTATTTTGTTTTTCAATGATTTCAATTGGTGATTGCATGTGATTGGTGCCTCATTGGTTGTTTTTGGTCCACTGTCCAATTTGTGTGTTTGAAAACAATGGGTGCACTTTAGATCTCAACTTCCCATTGGTCTGGTCACAGTATGGGGTGGTCAGTATAACAACTTCCCCCGACTCTTCTGCCTCCTACCAGAGGCAGCAACAACAATACACCCGGTAGTCAACACAGGGTTATTCAAGAGGAGGTTACAGGATATTAGTACCAGAGGAGCGGCCAAAGGGGGCATGACCAAATGGGCGCCATCCTCAAATCAGTGACTTCCTTGCACTTCCTCAGGAACACTCTACATTGCTTTGGGGAGGACTCCACGGGTTTCTCCCATGCTGGGAAGAGATAACCTCAGACCAATCGATCCTTTCCCACATACAACACAGTTACTGCCTGGTGCTCACTACAACCCCACTAAACATCACACCCTCTCTGCATAACACCAGTGCCTTCTTCAGGAATAGATTCAGGCACTTATCCTCAAAGGTATATTAGAACCAATACCATTGCAACATCTGGGCAAGGGATTGTTATCCCAGCACTTTCACTTCCCCAAAATGGACAGGGCTTTAAGGCCAATATTGTAGATCAGGCCCCTCAACAAGGACATCCTTTCAGAACATTTACACATGGTCACTCTGCAGGATGTCATCTCTCTGCTGCAGCAAGGCAACTGCATAGCAGCTACGATCTGAAGGACACTTGCTTTCATTTACTCATCCATCCCACTGATCGCAGCTATCTACAGTTCATGGTAAGTGGTCGGCAAAATCAAGCCAAAGTGTTGCCATTCGGGATCACTAATGCCCCCAGAGAATTCACAAAATGCCTCACATTGATTGCCGCAAATTCTCAGAGGGAGCTATTGGCCCATGCTCTCTTGGCAATACACAATGCGAAAGAACTAACAAGACATTTAGTAATATTCGTACAAATGTACCCCTACTGTTTTGAAATAACTTTTTTGAAATAAAAGTGGTAATATAATAAAAGAGAAGGTGGGTGCCACAAAATACGGCACAGTGCACGTAAATAGTAACAAAAGTGATTATTGGTGCACTTGTGATGTAAGTATATTTGTGATATAAAACCAACAAAGAATATATATGCAATGTTGACTGTTTGGTAAAAACATTTAGGTACAACAAAACACCATCAAATAAGCTATGTGTGTTCATTCTATAATAATTTGAAGTCAACAGGATACATCTTTCTGCTTTTTTATGCTCTTCCTCACTTCTGTACATGGTCCGAAGCTTCTGCAAACATCCCTTACTCTCATCCTGGTGGCTCCAACTTGGACATGACAACCGGGGCCGAACTGGCCGTAGCAGGCATCAGGCGTTTCCCTGGTGGGAGGGGGCTAGTTTTGGAGTGGTGGTGGGTGATTTTGTTACTGGGGGCCAGTTTTGCATTAGTACTGCAATATCGGCCCACTGTAGCAAAAGCAGTAGTGCTGGGCGCTGGTTTAGTTAAGCAGCAGTGCTTCACACTAGCACCCTCGCCAACCCGGAACCAACCAGGGGCCGGTCCAATATAACTGCCGGGGCTGCTTTGTGTTCTCGGTCTGGCCCTAGTAACAACCATGGATCTTGTCCCTTGTCTGTGGTTTCCCATGAGAAGCTCCCCAACAGGCCGGACCTTTTCACCCAGAGACAAGGCACAATCAGAAACCCCAACCCCAGGCAACTCAATCTAGTGATCTGGCTCCTGAGGGTCCTAAAGTTTGGCTATTTTAATCTTCCTCAAGAGTGCATGTCTATCCTCCAAGAAGCTTGCAGACCACCACGCAGGCCTGCTACACTGACAAGTGGAAGAGACTTTTCTGCTACTGCATTCACAAGCAAATTTTCTGCTTAAACCTGCAGTTCAATACATTCTCTGCTACCTCCGTCCTCTACAGCAATCAAGCCTCTCCTATACTTCCATACGCCTTCACTTAGATGTCATTGAAACTTATATGAAGAACAGGAAACACTTATCATTATTCAGAATCCCTGTCATCAAGGCTTTTATGGAAGGACTCAAACAAGTACCCCATGACCATGTGTGGAATGTTAACATTGTCCTTACCAGAATCATGGGCTTTCCTTTTGAACCTCTACATTTGTGCCCATTACAATTCCTTTCCTGAAAAGTTGCTTTTGTTGTTGCTATCACGTCTTTAAGGCATGTTAACTAACTGCAGACCCTAGAAGAGCCTTTCTTTCTGGTTCAGAAAGACAGGATTGTTCTTAGAACTAACCCCAAATTCCTTTTGAAAGTGGTTTCCCCATTCAAACTCATTCAAACCATTGAGCTCCCATGCATCTTCTCACAGCCAGACTCTGTGGCAGAGAGGGCCCTTCACACCCTTGATGTCAAGTGTGCCTTCATGTATCACATTGATAGACCCGAGCCCTTTTATAAAACTCAACAACTTTATGTTGCTTTCACCAAGCCACAAAAAGGTCAGACTCTTTCAAAGGTGGGCATAGCTGGATGGGTTGTCAAATGTTTTAAAAAATGATACAATAAGGATAGGAAAAATATCTCTGCGCTGCCCAGACGATATGCTACTTGCAAAAAAGGAGCCGCTATTGCTTTCCTTTGAAGCATACCCGTAGCTGAGATGTGTTAAGCAGCTACATGATCCAACCCGCTCACATTCACCAAACCCTACTGTGAGGATGTTCTTGCATGCCCACATGCAAGATTTGGCCAAGCTGCCCTTAGAACTCTGTCTCAGTCCTCTGCAACATCCTCCAGCTAGTCACCACTTAGAGGAGTACTGCTTAAAAGTCTATACAGAGCATGTGTATCTACAGCCACACATACTACTAACAGCTAAGAGAATATATATTGCTTAACTTGTAAGCATCAGTTCCTAGCATGAAGTGCTGTAGATTCACATGCGCCCACCCACCTCCCCAGAAGCTCTGGTTGTTGCAGATGTATATTTATTTTAACTCTTTGAATACACCTTCTTGCATAGTCATTACACTTTCCTGTATTACCGCTCCATCTTTACGCTCACTCGCTGTGGAGACCACAATCTAACTATGGAGCTGATGCCCTTGCGCAATACCAACTGAAGGAGGAGTTACTGTACCTTGTGATTCAAAAGATGTCTTCAAAGAAAAACAAGTTGCAAACGTCCAAGCTCAAAACTAGATGGCAGGATTATGCAGAGCATGTTAATCTACAGCACTACATGGTACAAACAGATACTTGTAAAAAAGTAAGTAGCATATTCCTTATTGCATGTTGATTGGATTATTTATTGTGTAATTGTGGAAAAAGGAAAAAGTAGCAATTGTAATTTAGGGTAGCCTCTGTGCATCCTCTGCCAGATTATGACTTTCTTGTCAAGAGATCACTTCTGTTTATTTGTGTTTGTGGATCCGAGGCTTCATTTTACGACTTGTACCAAACTCTTTAATATATAACATTTTACCTGAGCCTATTTTTGTTTGAGGAGTTCTCTAGATAAGGAAAAGTGTTTGAATCTCATTAACTTCAATTATATTTCTGTCATCGTAGTGTGGTGCTGCAGAATTCTGTCATCCCACCCATTATCTCTGCTGAAAACTGCACTGTATCAGACAAGGAAGAAGTCCCTCTAGGTGAGTTCTGTTGCATAAAGAATCTTTTAAAGCACATCAATTCTGAATGATACTTCTAACTGCAGTTTCCTCACGATTAGACTATTCCCCAGGCACTAGACTGGATCCCAAAGTTTCTGTGGTGTGCTGTTAAATGGCGTTGTGCAGCTCTGTGTTGATCTTGTCCCGTGCAGTAAATGATGGAGCGGATCCACATATAGATGCCACCCCTATGTGACAATGTCTGTTCTTTCTTTCAATGCCTTGGAATGTGGATCTAGAGCTACACTCTATTTTCTTTGGTTGACCCATTATTTCCAAAATCCTTTCATGTGTCTAAGGGAGTGGTGTCCCAACTGTGCCATGACTGCCGAAACAGGTGTTGATGATGGACCCGCACAAGGTGTGCCTCTGGTGTTTGGGCTATGGGTAAGACTCCAAGTCATGCGAAGATTGTTATTTCATTCACCCGAAGGCAGTCCAGGACCGTGAAGTGAAAACTGTTTGTTGCCAAACACCAAAATAAGTGACAGACTACACGTAAGTTCAGCTCCTGCTCCAAGTCGAGGGCACAGATTCATTCCTGCTTTAGAGGCCACTCCTGTGACAGATACAGTTCGCAGGCGAAGTCATCAAGTAAATCCAAATCTAAATCTAAGAAGAAGCATAAGAAGTTAAAGTGATCCATAATCTGCGCCATCTGTGCCCCTCGAACCCGTCTAGGTCCTGCACTAACTCTGGTGCCAACTTCCATTCCGGCTACAAAATCTGTGCTGGTTCGTTCTCCACTGACATAGGCCCAACATCACCAGTGCTGGTGGTCAAGCAACTGCTGATTCCAGTGTCCGACCTCGAGCTGAATCCACTTCAAACCAACCAAGGTCGCCCCTGACTTCACCCTAGAGCACCTGGACCCAGCATGCTCTGATTCAGTCAAAACACTTCCTCTTCCACAGTTTCTTCCTCAGAGGCCTGTTCACATTTTGACTCATATTATGATTGTTAGACCTGGCACCATTGGCGTGGGTCTCCCCTCCATTTCTCGCTTTTTGTCTCCTCTGTGTTTGCTGGTTTTAGATGCTCTGGGCGCTGTGCCACGGGCATTCCGTGCCACAGCGCGAATGCTCCCTATGGTAAATTGACTGTATGAATTGATGTTCCCATAATTGGCTCATTTGGTTTACTTGTTAGTCTCTAGTATAGTGCACCGTGCGTGCCCAGGGCTGGTAGACCGAATGCTGCTGGTGGGCCTGCAGCGCTGATTGCGCCACCCACAGAAGCAGCTTGTAAAGTGGAAAGTCGAATTTAGTATGCCTGAGCTCAGAATATTAAAGTACATCTTTTAGTGAGGGTTATTTCTATATTCTGTGTCTGAAAATACCACTTTGGGAAAGTGGGTATTTTCTTGCCTAAGTCTTCAAGTGTGCTCTGCTGTTATGTGTATTGGCTGTCTGGTTTTGGAGGGACAGGGGTAGGTTGAACCCGACCTGGGTCAAGTAGAGAGATCTGCAGCTGGAGTATGGGGAGGGGTGACCCTTTGATCTGAGCAGGGCTGCGCCTGGCAAGGTGAATGATGGCTCCCCCTCCCACGGTGCGTCTGATGGCAGACCCCCTCTCCTAAAGGGCAGGAGGCCGCCTCGTAAACAACGTGCCCCCAGGACCTCCCCGAACTGGTTCTGGCTGGGTTCAGTGACTTGTGACTTTTGAGAGAACAAAGGCGAGGGGGGTATAAAGATGTGCGCGAAACCCCCCACGGGTGTGTTACTTCTGGATGCCAAGACGAACCTCTGTCCGTGTAACTAGAGGGAAAGGACTTTGAAACTTTCATCAATCTTGCTGAAGCAACTACCCAAGGGCCTGATTTGAGCTCGCCTCCTGCTGAAGTCTCAGGGACATTAGACTTCACCCATCAGCCGTCTGGATTCCTATTTCAGGGGGATTCTACCCGCAGGTGAGGCCTCTGTTGAGAATTCCAGAGCCTCTGGTTCTACTGCGGGAACGCGGGCTGAAAGTCGCTATCGCTATTGTGGGCTGCTGCAGCTGAGGAGCTGTGCCGCTGAGTGCCCGCATTTGCCATCCTACGAAAATCATCGCTATCGCGGGCCGCTGCAGCTGAGGAGCTGTGCCGCTGAGTGCCCGCATTTGCCATCCTACGGAAATCATCGCTATCGCTATTGTGGGCCGCTGCAGCTGAGGAGCTGTGCCGCTGAGTGCCCGCATTTGCCATCCTACGGAAATCATCGCTATCGCTATTGTGGGCCGCTGCAGCTGAGGAGCTGTGCCGCTGAGTGCCCGCATTTGCCATTCTACGAAAATCATCGCTATCGCTATTGTGGGCCGCTGCAGCTGAGGAGCTGTGCCTCTGAGTGCCCGCATTTGCCATCCTACGGAAATCATCGCTATCGCTATTGTGGGCCGCTGCAGCTGAGGAGCTGTGCCGCTGAGTGCCCGCATTTGCCGTCCTACGAGAATCATCGCTATCGCTATTGTGGGCCGCTGCAGCTGAGGAGCTGTACCGCAGAGTGGCCGCACTAGTCACCACTTCCAGGATCCTGTTACCACCTACGGGTACCACTGGGTGCCCGCCTTTAAGCCCCATCCCAGGATTATCGTGAGTGCACGCCCCGGACCGCTACAGCCGGGAGCTGTGGCCGCTGCGAGTCCGCCTGTCATCACCGCGGCTTCCTTGTGAGGCTGCGTGCCGTGCCCCTTTACATCTCAGGTACATTGTGCATCACCGGGTCGCGTGGACCCCAGCCCCGAACTAAGTCCGTTCCACCCCCGTTTCGAGTGCCTTTATTGCTTTTGAAGTGAATCTGTAATTGTGTGCATTGTGGCTCCTTGAGTGCTTTTAGCCTCGTGTTCAGTCTATATAAAGATAACCATTTTTCTATAACTACTTGTGGTGTCCGTTTGTAGCGTCTCTCCTGTGTTATTGTGTATGGTCATAAATGCTTCACACACTGCCTCTGAGATAGGCCTGTCTGCTCGTGCTACGTTACCACAGGGTTGAGCAGGGGTTATCAAAGGGTGTAGCCCCCTTACTCTGACTTAGGAAGAAGGATCCCTATTTGGACCTCGGCGCCAGCCGCGGCCAACTAGAGATCCCCATTTCTAACAATGATCAACCTGATAATGACAATGGTTATAATGACGATGATTTACCCCCACACAATGAGGTTGAGGAGGGTAAATCATTGGTCGTAGTGATTAAACGTGCAACTGAGGTGCTGGACCTAAAACTGCCTTCAATTGAAGTCAAGACAAATGCACTTACTGAGGTTTTGCACCCTCTGCCAATCTCTTCTGAGACCTTACTTCCATTTAATAAATCCCTGATTGATGCCCTTATGGGTTCTTGGACAGAGCCTTACTCTTGCCCACCTGTGAACAGGCAGGTCACCACAGACTAGCGAAAGGCAACCCCCATTTTCTTATGCTGCACCCAACTCCGGAGAGTTTAATGGTTCAAGCTTCTACCAGCAAAGTGAACCCTAATGCATCCCTCAGAACCTCTCCAGATAGGGAGTCGAAAAGGATAGAGAAGATCTGTAATCAGATGTTCTTTTCCTCCATCTTGGCGTTGAGTTCAGTCAATGCATTCTGCCTATTAAGCCATTATATGCACACTCTTTTGGGACAGGGACAGTGTGATCTTGCCGGCAGTCCCAGAGGAATTTGGGGACTCTTTGACTCAAACCATTCAAGACGGCCAGGATGCACAAAATATATCATTAGGGCAGGCCTGGGTACTACTGACTAATCAGGGAGTGCTGTAGGCACTAGTGTGGGGCTTTACTGCAACACGCAGATGTAATCCACTACCTTTTCTGGAGACAAGCAGGCATCTCTAATAGATATGCCTTTTTATTGAACCAGTCTCTTTTGCAAAAAGGCTGATTTTGCCCTCCAATGCTTTCAAGAAAGCAGTACCACGGTGCATCCCATGTCTTTTAGCCCCCTGACCCTCCAAAGGCTAGTCCAGAGGGCTGCTGTATAGACACCGCAGCAGTCACCCCACATCTTTCATGGCCGGGGATTAAACAAGCTACATGCAAGTCACCATCATTCCCCTCAGGCCTCCACTCCTGTGGAATTAGCCTCCAAGCCAGTTTAGATTGCCTTTAGTGGCACTCAGCCACAGTGTGAGAGGCAGACTCAGGCATTTTCTTCCTGGGTAGCTGGCCGTTACATCCAAAAGATTCTTCCTCCAGCTTGTCCAGCAGGGCTATGCCCATCCATTCCTTCCTGACCCATCTCATCTTCCTCCCAAATCAGAGAGGCTTTCAGAGGAGCACTTATTCTTCTTGCTGCAAGAGGTCCAGGCTCTACTGGCCAAAAGAGCTATAGGGAGGGTGCCGGTCTTGGAAGTAGGGAAGGGTGGCTACTCCTGCTATTTCCCCATGCTGAAAAAGGATGGAGATCTTCATCTTATTTTGGATCTTTGCCCTCTGAATGCCTTCCTACGGAAGGACAAATTGAAAAAATGCCCTCACTGGGCCATGTTCTGTATGCCCTGGATCCAGGCAACTAGATGGTTACCTTGGTCCTGTAGGATGCATATTCTCATGTTCCTGTCCTGGAGTTCCACAAATGTTCCATAAACGTTACCTGCAGTTCAAGGTTGGCCAGGAGCATTTTCAATTTGCAGGGCTCCCCTTCAGTCTTTCCAGTGGTCATCAAGTGTTCCTGAAAGGGATGGCAATTGTTGCCTCTACTCTTTGAAGATTGGGGGTACCAGTTTTGCCCTATTATTGATGGCTGGCTGTTGAAGGCGTGCTTGCCACAGTCACTTGTAGAGCAGCTACAGACAACGGTGAACCTCTTGACATTGTTGGAGTTTTTGATCTACAAATGTTTTCTAGGTATCCTCCAAGGGACTTAAAAACACTGGTTGCCTTGAGAATCCTGGGGACATGGGAATCAAGGATGTAGATTGTGCCTGGATATCATTTATGGGAAACATTTTTTGGTGATTTGGGGGCATATGTATGAACAAACCGTTTTGCGAGTCCTTCATAGCGATTATTAGCGAATCGCTATTAAGGGCTCGCAAAATGGAATGTATGTAGGAATCGCAATAATAATTGCGATTCCTTAGTATTCCTTAATTGCGAGTCGCAAATTGCAATTCGCAATTAAGGAATACCTTCCCATTCATTCCTATGGGCCTAGAGGGGCATGTATGTGCACCACATGGCACTTTGAAAAATGTAAAAAAGTGAATTTTTCAAAGAAATCGCAAATTACCACCAACTTGAAGTTGGTGATAATTTGCGATTCCCTAGGGCAAAATCGCACAACTTGGGTGCTTCCTGCATTGCATTTAAGGAATCACAATTTGCGATTCCTTAAATGCATTCGCAAAATAGGGAATCGCAAATTTTGCAATTCCCTATATTGCGAGGGCCTTTTGGGATGATACATCCCAAAAGGCTTTTTCCCGTTCGCAAACGGGCCGATTCTGCAAACGGGAAAATGGCTTCATACATATGCCCGTAAATCCCCAAAAATCAAAAAAGGCTCGGTACAAGAGGTGGTGGGTGGGGAGGTGTAGCCTCAGCACTTAAGGTGTTCAAAGTGAAACACCTACCTACTGTAGTGCTATTTTTTGTTTTTTATTTTGTTTGCCATGCAAGTAAAAGTCATGCCTACAAAAATAAAATCCTTCAGAGCGTCTTCATATATATGTGGTGTATTGGTATTTAGGCACAATAACAGATGAAGATAAAGTACAGATAGAGCTATCCGTCCAATATCAGACATATTTCAGAACTCTATACCAAAAGCCATGTAAATGAAGCCAGATCATCAATAGGTGTTGGGTTGGCATTTTCCTCCCTGCTTTTTGAACATCTGCACTTCTTCTGGTTTACCCCAACTGCCTCCTAAGCTACTTTTGGCGCAGCGGCCACCAGTTGAAGCAGTCCAGTATCATGAACATAGCCACTGTTGTCAAATACATTTAGTGCCAGTGAAAAGGCCTCTTTGAGAATATTATTATTATCATTTACATGGTATCATCATTATGAGGTTATTTACTAGGCAGGGTCTGGCTAAGGCAGCCGTCGTGGCAGTTGCCCTCTGAACGAACTCAGCTATTCACCCCGATCATCCGGCATTCCTCCTGCCAGGGACCCACAATCCTCGAACCAGGAACTGTCTACCCAGACCCCCGACACTGCCATGTCCTCTGGGGCTGTGCCTGTTGCTATGTGTGGTGGGGGCATAGGTCTGAGGCTACTGTACACAGAGGCCCAGACTTGAGGCTGTGGCCCGCGAGGTGTCACCACCAGCACAGCGGTCCTGGGACAGAAACATCCGGGACTACGAAAAAAGGCAACCTGATACCGGCTGTGAGAGCAGAGGCTGGAATGCGCTACATGAATCTTCTCTAATAGCGTTACCTGCCTGGCGGCCTCAAGAGACACAGTGTGGCTGAAAAGAGGTGGACGGCGAAGACGTGATGCATCACGGGGCAGATGCACCCTTGGCCAAACATCAAGTTGAGGGACCCATGGAGGTGTAATCTGCATGAGGGGATTTAAGCACTGCCCCCCAGCCTCGGCCCTACTTGGGGCCATGGATGTGCATCTGTCATGCGGGTCGGGACCTTCCCTGCCATGAGTCACCATAGTAAATACGCCCTCTGGCTGACGGCACTGTGCATTTGGAGGCAGCTGAGTCTGTGTTGGTGCAGCTGAGCGCACTGGTGGCCCCCATGTGCTTTCACGCTGCTGCTTAGATGCTGAGTGTGCCTTAAATGTTGCATTGTTGGTGTAAAGTGGGCCTTGATCAATGGCCCTTTGGGGCAGACACCACAGCCCTACCGCAGGTTACACCGCAGACATCTGATGACATTATTTGATGCGTAACATAATTATCTGCTGTCACCTGACAATTTTATTATGGTAATAATGCATGTTGTGGCCTGCCTGTCCGACAAGTTGTATATAACACTTGTATTTGTTTTTCAGGGGGGTGGGTTGATACCTGAGGACTGTTACCTGACCCGGACCTGGGTATTGGTTGCTGCAATTCTGTCTGTTGCGGCCGACTGGTACTCCAGGTTTGTCCCATGCATGGGATCCCAATCATCCATTTATGCTATGTGGGGTGCTTTTCCACTGGCTGCTTCGCTCTTCCCCATCAGTTCTCCAACTAATTAACTTTCGCTGAGATTATTTCTTTACTCGTCTGGGTGGAAATATTTTGTGCCTCTGCTCTCTTGGTATTTTTGTTTCATTGTTATTGAACAGCATTTGTTTGTACCGACCCGCAGCCCTTCTGACTCAGCATTTCATCACATATTGTCTCTCTGCTCAACACTTGCCACTACACCCTCATTGCCATATATGCGGAGGCTAGGTGACATACCCTACCACCTCTGGCCCACTTTAATGTACTCACGTGGAAGGTGAGGGGCATGCATACTCCCTCGTGTCATTAGTTAGTCTACGCCAACTTAAAACATCACTTGACACATGTCACTTGGCGCTGTTACTGGAAACCCATCTTATACGCATGGATAGCATCAGACTACAGTGACGCTGGTGTGGTCAAGTGTTTGCCACCAACTATTCCAGCTATGCCCGAGGGGTGTTGTTATGATTTAGGCCTAGGATCCTGTTTGTTTCATAAGATACTATACTAGACCTGGACGGCAGATATGTTCTTGTGAAGGGGCGATTAGACGACTGACTTATCCTTTTGGGCTCTATTTATGCCTCAAGCATTGACCAGACAGGCTTTTTTCAAACGCTCTCCACCACACTCTCTCAATTGAGTACTGTGCCATTGCTCATTGGAGGGGACTTTAATAGTGTAATTGAGACCAACATTGATCGCTCCTTCCCCCGCTACCCCAAATGGCTGCAACCTCTAATGCGCTGATTCTAACTGATTGGCTCCAGCAATGGCAGTTGATTGACACATGGAGTTTTCGGAATCCAAACTCAAGGGTTTATTCCTTCTACTTTGTCCCTGATAACCTACTCGTCTGAATCGACAGGTTGGTGGCCACGCCGACATTGTTCCCCTATATTACACTTGTAGAATACTCATTGTAATCACAATCCCCAAATATTACACTTGCACTGAGCAGTTGAAATACCTCCCCTTTCCACAAGGCGTTTTCAGCCCGTATTGTTAGAGGAGCCCGGTTTAGATCGTCCTAGGAAATGAAATCACAGAATACTTTCACGACAATGCTGACACAGCCTCCACAAATTTAGTAAAATGGGATGCCTTCAAAGTAAGATTACGAGGGCACTGTCTGGGCATGCAGGGTAACATGAGACAAATGCTTACCAAGGACATCATTACACTGGAACATAAACTCCTAGATCTGGAAACTCAAGCTACCAACAATCCCAGTGTTTCGGGGCCACTAACGGGGTGTGTCATAAGCATGGTGCGATGTTGGTGAGGTTGCGCTGTCTCAATTATGCTGCACTGTTGGCATGAATGCATGCAAGGGCAGACAAAACCGGTCGATTCTTAGCAAGGCTTATCCATCAGGATCAACCACAAAGGCCCATGATGGCATTACGCTCAGAGTCAGACACCTTACTCTTTACACAGCATGCTATTCATGCAGAACTGACCTAGCACTATACGAGGGTATACCAATCTGTGTCAGACACAGACCAAGATGCATACGCTGCATTCTTTACTGACATCAATATACCCCATTCCGCTAGATCAACAGATGGAATTAGATGAACCCATTACACTGGAAGAAGTTAAAAATGCAGTCAAGGCACTGGCCACTGGCAAATCCCTGGGACCTGATGGTCTGCCGGCCAAACTGTACAAAGCTTATGCAACTCACATAGCCCCACAGCTGGTGACTGTATACAAAGAAGCCCTATCCATCAGCGTGTTCTCTGATTCTCAGAGTGAAGCAACGGTTATATCCCTGTCCAAACCCAACAGAGACCCGGAACGTGTTGGCTCATATAGACCACTGGCTTTACTCAACACTAATTACATGATATTAGCGAAGGTGCTTGCAGATCAACTAGTGCCCAGGTCCTGTCTTTGGTCCCTTCGGACCAAAAGGGATTCCTACCCGTACGTAACACCTCTCTGAACTTCTTCTGGGTCCTCACTTATGCCGGCTCTACCTGGCCACATCTGGTCTTAGAACATGAAAAGGCCGTTGACTCCTTGGAGTGGGGTTACCTCTTTAATGCATGAGTGGTGGGTCTACTGGAGGGGACGGAAAGATCAGACGTTGTCGGGTATGTGGAACAATGGCAGCGGCGGCTGCTGCTTCAGAATACTTTCTCACAGTACTTCACAGTGGAGCAAGTGCACTGTGTAAAGAACTTGGGCATTCGCCTACACCAAACAAGGAATGGGCTGCTTTACTGAAGGGACCCATATATGTACTACGCAATGCCAGATTTAAGCTTACTCAGTTTTATATAATATATGAGGCCTACCTCACCCCTGCCAATAATAATCGATTTTATCAGAGAGAGGACTCGGATTGTTTGTGTTGCGCACGCGTGAACGCTGATCTAT